>CM038556.1:8275763-10729513 GCA_021527575.1 Ensete glaucum
CCAAAAATGCCTAGATTCTTGGGTACGGTCGGTTTAACCACCCAGCCTAGGTGGTTCAGCCACTGATAGCTGCCCGAAATCCTTCGTGACACCAGTTGAACAACCGCTCACTAGCGGTTTACCAGCCAGAATCACCAAAAAAATGATTCCCTCCACTTTTCAAATTCTTGCTTGAACCTAATGTTGATCAACTCTTTGGTCAACCAATTGAACTCAACCTAAGCTCAATCAAATCCCATAGTAGACTTGGTTGCCTCTTTGAGTTGATTTCATATCATACTCAAATCATACTCACTCTTAACCTATGACTTAAATATTACAATCAGACATTACAACCAAGCTTAATGACCTTACTCTCGCATTCTGACAACCTGCGGAATCTCCCGCAATGAGTCTCATAATCTTCCTCTAGTGATCTCTCAGCATGTTCTTAGCAAGCTTCTTGATCCCTTCGGCGAATCTCCTAGTGAACTCCTAGCGAGCTCCCACTGCATCATCCAATCTTTTGCCCGATGCCTAAGCTTGATACTAACTATGACTTAATTAATTAAGTTATAGTTAGTATCGTGTAGGTTTGTGCATCGAAGCTTGCATTGGATGAAAGCCTTAGTCATCAACGTATGGGAGCTGTATACCACCGAGGAAGAAGTCCAAGTACAAGTACTAATGAGTCCCAAGGAGGGGGACGTGATCATGTGAATGATCAAGAACTACTGGGAGCTCCACTTCAATGAACAATGTAACGACAAGAAGGGCTATGGATTCAAGGAGTGAATGTCACAGTACCGCAGAGGCGGGTCTTTCGTGTATATGCATCAAAGCTTGCATCAGATGAAAGCCTTGATCATCAGCATATGGGGGCTGTGTACCACCGAGGAAGTGGTCAAATTGTAAGTACCAGTGAGTCCCATAGAGGGGACTTGATTATACAAAAGTATAATTAAAGCAGCTGGAGAGTTGGATTGCTTTAGTGCTCATATTCGCTTAAGGGAGCCCGGCAAGTTAGAGGACAAAGCCGAGTAAGTGAACGTTGCTACCAAGGAAGCTAAGAAGAACAGAATCGGCGCGAGCCCTACAACAAGATGGCGGAGGCCATGCATGAGAGTTGCAGTCTATCTTTCCATCGACCAAGGAGAACTGCTAGGAGGACATAGTGGTGTCAAAGCAGGTGATCGAAACGGGTGAGGAAGCGACGATGAGTCTAGCATAGCTCAGCTACCCAAAAGAAAAGTGTCGGTTAGAAAAGAGGTGGACTCAGAGGAGCACCAGAGTGCCACAGAGGCAGATCTACCGATCGCGAAGTAAGGGTTGAAGATACAAGATAATAGATAGTAGCGCTATGGGCTTGGCAGCACCATGGTACCGTAGATGCGGGACTTCCATGGAGTCATCGATCCCTTACTCTCATGGAAGGAGAGCATTGGTCATAAAAGGGACCGAGGAGGTGGCGAATGCAAAGGCAAACTCCAAGTACCAAGACAAGGCAGAAGGGCAGAGGCCAAGGAACTTTATAAGATCGGTGTCGATAGACTTCTCATCAAGATAGCCGAAAGCGGGGGACTTCGGGTTGATGCAGGAGTGCTCGACCAAGGAATGAAGTAGGTATTACACGGTATTGTACCTTTCTACTCAAAGGAGTAGAAAGCAAAGGTGATGGAGAAGATGGTACAATCCCAAAGGCGACCAGATCTATCAAACGCGTACTCCAAGTTGGGGGACTCCAAGATGGGGTAAACTTTTTATTCTTTTCGGGCAAAACTTCTTGCATTCCAGAAGTTCATTGGCAGTGAGAAGGCGAATCACAGTAGCTAACTCAACGAAAGGAGTGCAAACACTTCAAGTGCTTCAGAAGTATGAGCAAAGAGTGGGCGAATATTAGTTTGAAGTACAAACTCGAGGAGGCAGGTGAAATCGAGTAACCTTTGCCTTCTCAACTCGAGAGAATGGGCGAAACCGAGTACCCCAATTCTCTTAACTCGAGGAGGTGAGTGAAGTCAAGTAACCTTACCTTCTCAACTACGAAGAGAATAGGTGAAGTCAAGCATCTCAGTTCTCTTACTCATCCAGCAGGGGAGCTCTGCACAACTTCAGTGACCCATGAAAGAAAACTTATGGAAGACAAATCCTCACCATTGGTGATCAGTACTACTGAGAGTAGATTTTCCAATTCATTTCCTAATTGACTAATCGAAAGTGAGAGTGATGCGAACATACTTGGAAGTGATAACTAACAGTGGAAGAAGATTCAATAAGTAAACATTATGGAGGGAGGACCTTAAAAACTTCAAAGTCTGTGAGGCGATGCTCGTTAAAGCCCCAACAAGCATCCACCCAGTTCAAGCAATATGAGTATACTGTGATACTGGTGCATAATAAGGCAGATCTTTTTCTTCATCAGAGGGATTCGCGAGAACCAACAAGGATCAGCACAACTCAACTAACCCCACACAAGATTCAGTCATTGGCGAGTTGAAGCAGCATGGCAAAGGGGCGTGTTGTAGCCAAAGTAGAAGATTGAAGATTCAACAAAATGCGAGGAGATACAGCATCTATAGTGGCTTCGATAAGGACGTTGAAGAAATAAGTGGGGGAGAATGTCACGGACAATAATGTAAATAAGGTGTTCGATGAAATGCTCGTGTTTATCCATGTCTTTCGATTTATGTACATATCTTGTACAGCAAGAAACGGGCCTGCATTAGGCTTAGCAGCCCTAGTTTTGGTTTGCTTTGTGGCCAATTTTGGCTTGTAAATACGAGTGTGTCTTGTAAGAACAAGTGGGGACTTCGGTCTATAATGGACCATTATCTTTTGTGTGCATAATGGACCATTATCCTTTGTATGCAACCTTTCTGAGTTTGTAATGTCCATGGGTGTAATTTGTATCTGGCCTTATAAAGTGTTTTCTTGAGCAGTTGTTTGTGGATCCTATGGGAATTGCTTCTTTTGACCCGTTTTCTCTTTTGTAAGTCTAAGGGACTCTAGGAGATCTCGGGGAGGGCTGACCTTTTTGGATGGACACGCATGGGTGCCACATGGCTTAGGCAAAATCAGCTAAGCCCGTGACAGGAGGGCTAACCCATGGAATGGTGGACGTGAGGGCCACTATCGACTCAATGTAAATCGAGGAGTGGAGCGACTTGGGTGGAACACTGTGAAGTATCCAAGTTGCATGAAGGGAGTCGACAAAGGTATGATCAGAGTGGCTGGAGAGTTGGATTGCTTCAATGCTCACATTCGCTTAAGGGAGCTCGGCAAGTCAGAAGACGAAGCCGAGTAAGCAAACGTTGCTACCAAGGAAGCTAAGGAGAATAAAATCAGTATAGGCCCTATAACAAGATGGCGGAGGCCATGCATGAGAGTTGAAGTCTATCTTTCCATCGACCAAGGAGAACTGCCAGAAGGACACAGTGGTGTTGAAGCAGGTGGTCATAAGGGGCAAGGAAGCAACGATGAGTCCAGTGGGGCTCTGCTACCCAAAAGCAAAGTATCGGTTAGAAAGGAGGTGGACTCGGAGGAGCACCACAGTGCCATAGAGGTAGATCCACCGATCGCGAAGGAAGTGATGAAGATGCAAAACAATGGATAGTAGGGCTATGGGCTTACCAGTACTAAAGTATCATAGAAGCGGGACTTCTATGGAGTCATAGATCCCTTGCTCTCATGGAGGGAGAGCATTGGTCGTAAAAGGGGGCCAAGGAGGTGGAGAATGCAAAGGCAAACTCTAAGTACCAAGACTGGATGGAAGGGCAAAGGCCAAGAAACTTCATAAGACCAGTGTTGATTGGCTTCTCATCAAGATATCTGCAAATGAGGGACTTCGGGTTGATGCAGGAGTGCTCAACCAATGAACAAAGTAGGCAGTACGTGGTACTATAGCTTTTCTACTTAGAGGAGTAGGTGGCAAAGGTGATGTAGAAGACGGTACAATCCCAAAGGCGACCAGATCTATCAAAGACTTACTCCAAGTTAGGGGACTCTAAGTTGGGGTAAACTTTTTACTCTTTTCGGGCAAAACTTCTTACATTCCAGAAGTTCAATGGCAGTGGGAAGGCGAATCACAGTAGCTAACTCAACACAAGGAGTGCAAACATTTCAAGTACTTTAGAAGTGTAAGCAAAGAGTAGACAAATGTTAATAATCAGCTCAATGCATGAAGTACAAACTCGAGGAGAGAGGTGAAATCGAGTAACTTTTGCCTTCTCAACTCAAGAGAATGGGCGAAACTGAGTACCCCAATTCTCTTAACTCGAGAAGGTGAGCAAAGTTAAGTAACATTGCCTTCTCAACTGCTAAGAGAATGGGTGAAGTCGAGTATCACAGTTCTCTTATCTATCCAGCAGAGGAGCTATGCATAAGTTCAGTAAACTTTCAAAGAAAGCTTATAGAAGATAATAGTTGTCAAATTCTCACCATTGGTGATCAGTACTACTGAGAGCAAATTGTCCGCTTCATTTTTCAATTGAATGTCAATTGAAAGCGAGAGTGATATGAACCTACTTGGAAGCAATAACTAAACATGGAGGAAGGATCAATGGGCAAACATTATGGAGGAAGGACCTCAAAAACCTTAAAGTTTGCGAAGCGATGCTTGTCAAAGTTCCAACAGGCATCCACCCAGTTCAAGCAACATGAGTATACTACAATACTGGTGCATAATAAGGCAGGTCTTTTCCTTCATCAGAAGGATCTGCGAGAACCAACAAGGATCAGCACAACTCAGCCAACCCCACACCAGATTTAGTCATTGGTGAGTTGAAGCGGCATAGTGGATCAGAGTTCGACTACTCAACAATAACGATGGAGAGCAGTTGGGAGCCAAAGAGGCATGTTGCAACTAAAGTAGAAGATTGAAGATTCGGTAGAATGTGAGGAGATGCAGCGTCTATAGTGGCTTCGACGAGGACGTCAAAGGAATAAGTGGGGGAGAATGTCACGGACAACAATGTAAACAAGATGTTCGATGAAATGCTCATATTTATCCGTGTACTTCGGTTTATGTACATACCTTGTACAGCAAGTAGCGGGCTTGCAGTTGGCTTAGCAGCCCTATTTTGATTTGCTTTATGGCCAATTTTGGCTTGTAAATATGAGTGTGTTTTGTAAGCACTTGTGGGGACTTTGGTCTATAATGGATCATTATCCTTTGTATGCAACCTGTCTGAGTTTGTAATGTCTATGGGTATAATTTCTATCTGGCTTTATAAAGTGTTTACTTGAGCAAATCCTTATGGATCCTGTGGAAATTGCTTCTTCTGACCCGTTTTCTCTTTTATAAGTCTAAGGGACTCTAGGAGATCTCAAAGAGGGCTGACCCTTGCGGACGGACACGCATGGGTGCCACATGGCTTAGGCAAAATTAGCTAAGCCCATGACAGATAGTTGCGATCACTGGAGGTGGCTATCCTTACCAAGAAACAATCACTGTATGTAATGACATTATTGTACTCATTATCACCACCTCACGAGAGTGTTGCTGCATCCATTCTCAACATCTAGCCTTCCTCAACTCTGCTTTCAACGAAGTCCTCTCTGCATTGAGCTCCATTCTCCCTCGATTTGGCTTCTGTCAAGGCTGTTACCTCTTTCCTAAACTTTTCTAGTTGTTGCCCCTCTTCCAAGTAGTAGCAGCAGATGCTGAACCTCTTCGCAGCTTCCGTCATCTGCCTGCTTGACTAATGAGCTTCAACGTGTGCCACCCAACAAAAGCTGCATTCTCTCTTCTCGTGTAAGGCAAGCAGTATCGTACTGATTTGAGATTTTCCTTATTTTGCTTTTCTCTCAACTGTCATTCCTGGTGGTTCCTTAATGTCTTCTTCGTCTACCTTTGATGTCCCAACTATCTTCCCAATTGGGAATCCTTCTCCACATCCAAGACTTATCTCTATAAATGCTACATCTCTAATCTCCTTCAAGTTATCCAATGGCAGAAACTAAGCATCGTGGCATACTCAATTCTCTAATATTTTATTTAGTTATGATTTATTAGGTTATATTGATGGCTCCCTCAGTTGTCCACTAGCAATAATTCACGATCTAGGCGAACCCAACCCAGTACCCAATTCAGCCTAGAAACTTTGGTTACGTCAAGATCGGTTAATTCTTCAAGCAATTCAAGCTTCAGTTCGCTAGATCCATCGCCCCGCTTGGGTCCTCCTATGCTATTGCTGTGGAGGTTTGGACCAAGTTACAAACTACCTTAGTGAGTTGCTCATGGACTCACATGCTTATATTACTTTCTAGCCTTATGGCCTTCAAGCAGGAGGGTAGTACTATTACCAAATACTTACAACATATCAAACTAATTATCGATGACCTGACTTTGATAAATCATTCACTTACTGATAAAGAGGTACTCATTCACATGCTTAATGGACTAAGTCCAGAGTTCAAAGAACTGGCAGCAGCACTTCGAGCATGCGACTCTCCAAGTTCCTTTGAAGACATTTATGACAAGCTGATAAACTATAAAGCTTACCTAAAGTGTGATGCCATGCTACCAGGACCTTTGCTAGGACCTCCCATGATAGCTCAGTTCAACTAAACATCCAAAGGGCATAACCACAAATATAACAATAATGCTTCAAAAGGTGTGGCCAACTTTCCTCCCACCTCTATGAGCACCCATTTATCGCTTCCTCCTCTATATCTTCTATACCTCAACCATCGTCAGAGTACTTTATTTTTTCCACGTCATCCTTTTCTTATGTTTTAGCAACCGATCGTTTGCCGGTTGTGTGACAAAATCAGTCACACTGCCAAAGTTTATAAGTCTCGACCTCGCTTCCAAGCCCCGTCAACCTGGCCTTAGGCAAATGTTATGACTACTCCTTCTAACTGTTAGTCCAATTAGATTATGGACTTTGGTGCTTCCCACCATATCACTTCCGATCTCTAGAATTTGTCATTGCACAATGGTTATAGTGGACATAAAGACATCATCATTAGTGATGGTAAAAGGATTCCTATTACTCACATTGGTTCTATGAAGTTTAATTCTAATACCACTTCTTTCACACTCGATAATGTTTTGTGTGCACCTCACATCAAAAGAAATCTTATTTTTATCTCTCAATTCTATCAATAAAATTATACTTCCATTGAATCTTTCCTGATTATTTTCTTGTCAAGGAATTCTCATAAAATGCAGTCTCGATCTCGCCATTGTATTTTCATTGGATATTCTCTTGAACATAATACTTTTCGATGTTATAACCCTCACTCTACTAAAGTCATTGTTTCCAAACATGTCACTCTTATGGAGTTTGTTTTTCCCTTTCGAGATCATGGGCAATTTGTCATCCCATTGAGTTCCTCTGACACATCTTTATCTCCCCACATGCCTCTGTCAAATCCACACTCTCTTGTTACTTCTGTTCCACACCTTCTTTCTTCCTCCTCTTCTCCGGCTCCTCCAGCTTCTCCTCTTCTAGAACCCGAGCCTTTGTCCTCACCTCGTCTGGGTAATTCTGTCATCCTTCTGTCTGACTCAACCAGTGATAACCCTCAATCCTTACCCTCCAATGCTGTTATAACCTCTTGTCATCCAATGTAAACTCGTTCCAAGAGTGGTGTCTTTAAACCCCATCAAGTTCTTGACTTACATGTTAGCACAAAACATTACCCTGACTCTACTAAACCATCATCTTTTACTCAAGCCCAAAAATCTCCACATTGGCGTAAAGTCATGTGTGAGGAGTATGATGCTCTTCTTCATAATGCTACATGGACCCTTACCCTTTCTCACTTCACATAAAATATTATCGGTTACAAGTGGGTCTATCGAATTAAGCGGAACCTCGATGGTTCGATTACTCGCTATAAAGCATGACTTGTGGCTAAAGGATTTCATCAATGTCCTGGTATTGACTACATTGAGACATTCAGTCCTGTTGTCAAACCTACTACAATTCGGCTTATCCTAAGTCTGACAATATCCAAAGACTGTTACTTATGCTAATTAGATATTAACAATGCCTTTTTACAAGGGACTCTTACTGAAGATGTCTTTATGGAATAGCTCCAGGCTTTATATATCTGTAAACTCCAAAAGGCCATTTATAGACTTCATTAGGCTTCATAGGCCTGGTAAACTAAACTTGGTCTATACTTGTCTTCAGTTAACTTCATTAACTCTAAATCTGATATCTCTCTATTTTTATGCCAATAACATGGGTGCACTATCTATCTTCTAGTCTTTGTGGATGATATTATTGTTACTGGTGATAACTCTGTGGAGGTTCAAGTGTTTATTAAGCAATTGGCTGATAGATTCTCTCTTAAAGATCTTGGTCACCTAAATTATTTTCTTGGTGTCGAGGCTATGTTTACATCTTCCAGACCTTTTCTTTTATAGAGAAAGTATATTCATGACTTGTTGTTGAAGACAAATATGCAAGATACAAAGGAGATTATCACTCATTTATCCTCTAATAAATCATTGAAGTTATATGATGGTAGTTCTGCTATAGACCATACTCAGTATCGACAAGTAGTTGGCTCCTTACAATATCTCACTCTTACTCGTCCAGATGTCTCATTTGGAGTTAATAAATTATCTCAGTTCATGTATCGATCATCTACTTTACATTGGACTATTATCAAATGCATTTTGTGTTATCTTAAGGGAACCATTGATCATGACATTTTTATTCGCAAACATTCTCTCTCTTAGCTTCATGCATTTACCAATGTTGATTGGGCCGAAAATATTGATCATAGAGCCTCTACATCAGGTTATATTATTTTTTTTTGTACTAATCTGGTTAGCTAGAGTTCTAAGAAACATAAGACAGTTGCCAGATCTATTACTAAAGCTAAATATCATACTATTGCCACTATTGCTGTTGAACATAATTAGATCACCAGCTTGCTTAAGGAGCTTCACATTCACTCTACTTCTACGCCTGTTATTTATTATGATAACATCGGTGCTACTTACCTTTATGTAAATCTAGTTTTTCACTCCCGTATGAAGCATATTGCTATTGTATTTCATTTTGTGTGAGATCAAGTTATCTGTCAATAGCTCCGTGTTTCTCATATTCACACGGCTAATTAACTTGCTGACTCCCTCTTGAAGTCTTTGGCCCGCAAACCTTTTTCCTTACATTGGCCCAAGATCGACGTCCTTGATAGGAGCTCGATCTTGCGAGGCCATGTTTGCTGAACAGATCTATAACTGAACGAGAAGAACTCGTTCATCAGTTGAGGGAAATCTTCCCTCAACCCTATATAAATAAGTATTGCATCAATGAATGAAACACACCTTCTATTTCTCACTTCTATTTCTAACAGATTGGACTTCAATTAGAAAGAGGCTATACTGAAAGAACATACTCGCTTGCTGCCCAACCACTTATAATACCAGTACTATTAGTAGATTCTTTCTTGAAAATCTATTTTTCTCGCACCTTGGTACTTTACCTTAATTAGATTCTTTCCTACAACTCTCTTTTCCTTGCGCCCAACTTGAAAAGGAATCATATGTTTTTACCACTTACCTGCTTCAAAGACATTCCTTCCGTCAAACTTAAAGAATATCCTTAGCGCAGAAGAAAAATAGTACTCCTTTTTTATTAATTTTATAAAGGGAGGGTGTAATAAGAAGATAAAGTAATCAAACTCTTGAACTCACGTAAGTGCCTGCCGCTACTATAGAGAGTAGTAAATTAAGCGTTAGCTGGCGGAACAAAACTAGAACTTGAATTTTGAGTTCTTTAAGAACATAAGTGGGATAACACCTACTACGACAAGGAGCCTTTTTTTTTTTAGTAAGTTCTACGATAAGGAGCTAGAATGGAACCCTACCATCTAACATTTTCTTAGGCAATTAACAACTTTCCTGCCGACTTAAAGACTCTTTTCTTTACTTTGGCCTTAGAAGTCTTTGCCTTGAACCCTTCCTAGAATGGACACCTATGCTATCTCTTTCTCTCTGGTTAACCTTACTTTACTAGTGAAATTCTGTATTCTTCTTTTATTTTATTTGGAAGGTGAACTCTCCTTTCCTCAACAATAACCTCTCTCATAGACACCAATAATGGAACTTGAAGCCAGAACCACTAGCAGCTGACTGCTCTGACGCTGCTAATTCATTTCCTTATCGATTAGTGTGTGTTTTTCTTCTTCATCAATTTTAAGTTTAGAATTCAATTATTTATTTGATCACCAGTTATAGAATTGAGTAAAGAGGATTTTTTCTTCCCTTGATGGTTGAATTGAAAGATCTGAAGGATGCATTAGAATCAGTAGAAGGAGCAAGAACTTGAACTAGAGAAGAATAAACTTTATAAGAAGGGCGGGGGCCCAGACTGAGTAGCTACTAAAGGAGTTAGAAATGAATGATTGGTTTTCCTTGGCGTTTATTACACAGTTTCAATTCAATGCTGCAATGTGAGTTTAGTTTCTAGGTCAATTCCTCTTTTATATGACATGCACTCGATGATAGATAAAATGAATTCTTTGTTGAGCCAGCTGTAGATGTATATTCAACAAAATAAGAAGTTGGTAGTTCAGTTAACTCGAGAATCAACTACAATTTTAGTTTAGTTTGGGGAACAATCAAGTTATTAGCATCGCGTAGCAGTGTTGGGTAGAATCATATACTTCTGAAGCGCTAAAGTTAGTTGGAAGTAATTCTTCATCGAATGGTGGAGAGTAACTTGAAATAGAAAGATCTCCATTAGTAGAAGGAGCAACGGAAGAAGCTGAAGATAGATCAGTTCTTAAGTCAGCAACGGGCGGGACAAGAAATATAGCTTTTCAAGTCGTTTAAGTCATAGTAAACTCCTTTTATAGCTTATTCATCATTTCAACTTGTAAACAGTCTTTATAATGTCCTTTTCCTTAAACACATTGTGACTTTAGAGTACTTCGGCTATTGTTAAGAGGAGTATCAAGTAAAGCCGACCAGAATTCCTTTCCTTGCAAGGGTTTTGTCAGTTCCGTAGTCTTTAACATCTAGGGTAAGAGGGGACTAATTTGTTTGTAGAAAGCTTAAGTAGGCTATTTCTCATTGCCTACAAGAAAGTGGAGTTGAGAGATTTCGCACCCAAGAGTATGAGTTATCTTATAATAGTTATTCTTGAAGAAGAGGATTTAGTATTGGCAACGAGATCATAAGCAGTGGCAAGTTTAGTTCGAAAGTCATTATTTGTTTTATAGATGAAACAGTAAGAGTTAAGTATTTTGTTGCAATTGGCTAATCCGAAAGGAGTGTTATTAGAGATCCAAGTCTATGAAAAAGGCTAGATTGACAATATTTTGAGTTTTAGGCTTTTCAGGTTTAGGCTTGATACTCGGACCGCATAGTAGGCATTCAAAAAGAGAGGAGATTCCACTTGAACATTACATTATGCTATTGACCTGACTCTTCCTTAAATATACATAGTAAGTACTTTGAACAAAAGCATGGGACCATTAGGATTCTCTAATACAAATGGATTTAACTCACTCACACTCGTTTCGGGCATCTGATAGAACTTCAATAGGGTTGAGCCCTAATCTTAATATTAATCAATAAAAACCCTATTAGGTTGTAATAAAATCACTCCTATCTTATAAGGAGTATGGCTAGGATTTAGATTAGCCCTTAGGGTTTAGTTGGTCGGCTAGGGTTTCCCATTACTTAGGTCAGCTATAGAGCCAACTTAGTTACTCCCTGATCCTATTAAGACAAGATGGCTATAGGAGGGACAAAGGGATAATTTTACTTAGGCATGCACCCCTTAGGCTAGAGTTTTGATCCCTATTTAAAAATGCAGTTGCCTCTCTCTTGAATCAAGTAATTATAAATTTTTATTCAGCCTTGGACTGAGTCTAGGAGGGAGGAACCCCTATAGCATTCCAAGGGTTAATCCCCCTCAAGGGTCAAAATTTATAGAACTCCTTCTGGGGTTCTATCATCTGATATCAGAGCCACATTCCTGCTGCCTTGTAGCTATCATCCATGTCTCCATCTTTCAAGCAATTCCAATAATTGCTTTTGACGTCGCCTCCGTCCACCATTGCATGAGTTTTATAAATTTGCTGTCGCCCCTTACGAGATTTGGAAATCTGATATGTTTTTATCATCCACACCTTTTTAATACTACAAGATTTCTTACTTTATACATTAAAGATTTTTTTTTGTAAATTTTATCCACTTCAAATTTCGTTTGTCACAAACGTCATCATTATTGCGAAGGTGAAACTCTATAGAAATTTTTAGCCATATTTTTACGTCTTTAAAGTAGTTTATTTCTTCTCTTTTTTGGCTAAAGTTTTTACACAATTCTAAAGATCAACTTAGCTTTCATCTAGGATTGATTTATGAAAAAAACTCCTTCTAGAACTGGTTTTCTTATGCAATCTTCCACCATCATGCAGTACTGAAATTTTATGATGAAGGATCTGCCTTTCATCTTGTGCCCTATTTCCCTACTATTATGCTACCAAAATTTTGTCAAACTTTTTGTTAGCATGAACAACATCTGAACCAAGAGTTTCTGTTAATTTTCTTGAACTTTTCTCTATAATTTATGTCGAGAAGTCATCATTTCTCTGATGTAAAATCGGTTCAGTAGGACAACACGTTGCAGCACTTTTATTCATTGAATTCTATCAAATTTGAGTGTTGTATTTTGTGGGATTTTGGACTCTCTTTTCCACATCGCAAAACCCTACCATCCTCACTAAAAACCTATCTAAACCTTACCCTAAACTGAACCTAAATAGCCACCCAAATTAACCCTAAACCACAACCTACTCCCATCTAAACCGATTCACCTTCCAACCAGCCACCCCCTTCTCCAAAATTCTTATGCCACTAACTCGAGAACAAAAAAATAACATCAATATTACAAATCTAGAGGCATATACTATAGCATCAAAGGAGGCTATCGATGCAAAACCTGAAGCCTATGAAAACCGTATATAAGAGAAGGTTGACTCTATACGAGATGATCCTCAAGAACATGGCCACATCATCTCTGATCTCAACAATCCACGTTTGAAGGTTGACTTCCCTAAATGGGAAGAAGGAGACCCAATTAGGTGGATCTCGTGTATGGAGCGCTATTTTCGGTTCTACTAAACCATCAACGCCACACTGTCATGGGCTTTGCTGATTTTGCCTAAGCCGTGCAGCACTCATGCATGTCCGTCCGCAAAGGTCAGCCCTCCCCGAGATCTCCTAGAGTCCCTTAGACTTACAAAAGTGAAAACGGGCTAAAAGAAGCAATTCCTACGGGATCCACAAGCAACTGCTCAAAAGAACACTTTATAAAGCCAGATACAAATTACACCCATGGACATTACAAACTCAGAAACGTTACACACAAAGGATAATGGTCCATTACAGACTAAACTCCACATAAGTGCATACAGACATACTTGTATTTACAAGCCAAAATTGGCCATAATGCAAACCAAACACAGGATACTAAGCCTACTACTTGCTATACAAGATATGTACATAAACCAAAAGACATGGACAAACACAAGCATTTCATCGAACACCTTGTTTATATTATTGTCCGTGACATTCTCCCCCATTTATTCCTTCGATATCCTCATCGAAGCCACTGTAGATACTGCATCTCCTCACATTTTGCTGAATCTTTAATCATCTGCTTTGGCTACAATATGCCCCTTTGGCTCCCAGCTATTCTCCGTCACTATTTTTGAGTAGTCGAACTCTGATCCGCTATGCTGCTTCAACTCACCAATGTCTGAATCTGGTGTGGGGTTGGCTGAGTTGTGCTGATCTTTGTTGGTTCTTGTAGATCCCTTTGATGAAGGAAAAGACATGCCTTATTATGCGCCAGTATCGCAATATACTCATATTGCTTGAATTGGGTGGATGCTTGTTGGAGCTTTAACATCTATCGCCTCACAGACTTTGAAGTTTTTAAGGTCCTTCCTCCATAATATTTACCCATTGAACCTTCGTCTACTGTTAGTTGTCACTTCCAAGTATGTTCACATCACTCCCACTTTCGATTAGTCAATTGGGAAATGAAGTGAAACATCTATTCTCAGTAGTACTGATCACCAATGGTGAGGATTTGATAACTATTGTCTTCCATAAGCTTTCTTTGAAGGGTCATTGAACTTGTGCAGAACTCCCTTGCTGGATAAGTAAGACAATTGGGATACTTGACTTCACTCATTCTCTTTGTAGTTGAGAAGGTAATGTTACTTGGCTTCGCTCACCTCCTCGAGTTAAGAGGATTGGGGTACTCGATTTCGCCTATTTCTCAAGTTGAGAAGGCAAAGGTTACTCGATTTCGCCTGTCTCCTTGAGTTTGTACTTCATGTATTGAGCTGGTTACTAACATTCGCCCGCTCTTTACTCACACTTCTGAAGCACTTGAAGTGTTTGCACTTCTTACGTTGAGTTAGCTATTGTGATTCGCCTTCTCATTGCCATTGAACTTCTGGAATGCAAGAAGTTTTGCCCGAAAAGAGCAAAAAGTTTACCCCAACTTGGATTCCCCCAACTTGGAGTAAGTCTTTGATAGATTTAGTCACCTTTAGGATTGTATCATCTTCTCCATCACCTTTGTTGCCTACACCTCTGAGTAGAAAAGGTATAGTATCGCGTACTACCTACTTCGTTCCTTGGTCGAGCAAAGTGGAGCTCCCAGTAACTCCTGATCATACCTCCGCATGATCTTGTCCCTCATAGGATAGGATTGCCTGTATTGCATTGCCATGAACTATTCCACCATGAACTGCTACACCATGTCGATTCCTGGTGACATCTCTATTGTATACAGATTCTGGTGTGATGAACTCGGACAACGACTTCTCCATGTGTGGCATCTGCCAACACTTCGTAAGGCCTTCGTCATCTCTGATTTTTAGTTCGCTCCCTTAGCAATTCACTTTCGTCCACCCACTCTTGGGTCACACATGGACGAAGCATAGCTATAGGACGGTCCATCGCCTAATAGCTCCTGAAGTCCCCTAACTTCGCTAGAGTTGGGGCACCATTATATGGATCTTGGGACTCTATCCTCTACCAGCACAATCTTGCTATGCACCACTTGTTCCTGACAACTCGAATGGCAACACTATGGTATATTCTTCAAGAGTACCTACCTCTGCGTCCTCTTGCCCCATTGTCATGGACTTAGCTAAATTTGCCTAAGCTGTGCGGCACCCTCGCGGCACTCCCGAAGACTTAGCTGAAATTGCCTAAGTCGTGGAGCAACCTTGCCCATTATTTCGGACTTAGCTAGGATTGCCTAAGTCATGAAACACCTAACGCGTTATCTGTCCACAAAGGGTCAGCCCTCTTACAACCTCTTAAGGCCCCGTAGGACCTGCAAAGAAGAAGTTAATTAGCTTAGAGACGAGCGACGGACACGTCCTGGTATCTCGCAAAGCGGAAAGCTATACAAGCAATTTGTCGAACACCTTGAGTGCAGCAAAGAAAAGAGAGCGAAATAGGACTTTGGAGGGTTGTAGGAATAGTCATAAGTCCACAAACGATGGTTCCTAAGGTATCGGACGCAAAACAAGTTCAATTCGATGAACGCCTACGCCCGACATATACCCGGAACCCCATCCAGCCCAGTGCCACCCGGGGGGTTCCACGGTGCTGAAATGGCTGACATTTCACACCGCTCAAAAAGGTTGCTGCAGCACATGAAAAAGACCCAAAAACAGCACTATTTTGGGCTATTTTGGCTCCATGCAGCGAGCGATCGTTCTGCAGCCTTCTACACTACTTTCGCTCACATTTCTTAGGTAAAAATATATAAACTCAAAGCAAAACAAGCTGTCAAACGAAAGGCATCGCCAAGAACTCGAATGCTCCATACCTGATCACATAGGTAGTCTTCGCTTCATCAGATTCTGCAATGCGCACCTGCCAATACCCTGACCGAAGGTCGAGTTTGGAGAAGTACTTTGCCTTGCCCAACTGATCTAACAAGTCCATGATGAGCGGGATAGGGTACTTGTTCTTCACCGTCATCTTGTTGAGGGCCCGATAATCAATGCATAATTGGAGGTTCCCATCTTGTTTCTTCTGAAAGAGGACTGGAGCTCCGAAAGGTGCTTTGGAACTACGGATAAGACCACCGCTTAGTAGTTCATCTAACTGCTTCCTCAGTTCTGCCAACTCTGGATGGGCCATGCGGTATGGTGGTCTCGCTAGAGGCTTAACTCCCGGCTCTAGCTCAATCCGATGATCCACGCCTCTGCGTGGTGGTAGAGTTCTCAGTAACTCTGTTGGCATCACATCTGAGAACTCATTCAGGATGTTCGCTACAACAGCAGGTTCCTGAATGGCCTCCCCGTCAAGTGTCTCTAGCTTCATAGCAGCCACAAAGGTTAATTCACCTTTTTGCACCCCATTCTTCAATTGTAAACTCGATATTTGTTGTAGGTCCTTGGTTCCTCCTCGAGAAACTGGAACCATCTAGGGATCATCGCGTCCCATTAGACATAAGAAGTTCAGGAACGGTATTAGCACCAACTTTGCTATATGCATAAACTCCATTCCAAGAATCACTTAGAAGTCATCCAATGGCACTGCTATCAAGTTTGTGCTCCTGCTCCATGTCCCAATCTTGATGGGGACCCCCTTTGCTTGTCCGGAGATCCGCTTGGCCTCTGAGTTCACCGCCTTCATACAACTTGGGCTCTTCTCCAAGATTAGTCCCAGTCGCTTAGCTTCGTGATCGACAATAAAATTATGGGTCCCGCCCGTTTCCACCATTGCACGGGTTGTTTGGTCATTAAGCTTGATGTCCACATACATCAACTCGCTGCTTCCTGCCTTCGGTGGCTTTGCCTTTGTATTCTCCCCCACTTGACCCCGCAATGTATTTAACAAACGCATTGCTCCCATCCTAGGTCCTTGTGATGCCTCAGTGTCGCTACTGGAGTCAGAATTGCTCGAATTAAGGGGATAGCTTTGCCCTTGTCTGACTTACAGGGTAGAATTGACGTCGTCAAAGCATTGAGTGCCTATTTTTGTGAGCACTCCCTCACCATATACGGTCCTCCACACAAGAAGCATCCAGTAGGCTTTGGGACTCTACCTCTTGAGCTTGGTCCCTTGTGGAAATTCTTCTTCTTTTGCTCGCCCCCAGACTCCTTCGCTTGAGAGTATTTAGATGGGTGATTTCCCGAAGATTGTTTCTTCTTTCTCAAATCCACCGAAGAAACAAAGTCAGTTAGCCTTTCCGCGGCTATAATTGCCCCGACTACGTCAGTCACATTCCTCCACTGTAGTTCTTGTTGTGCCCATGGCTTCAAGCCATCGAGGAAGTTGAATAGCTTATCTTTATCAGACATGTCCTGTATATCCAGCATCAGTATTGAAAATTGTTTCACATAGTCTCGGATTGTTGTACTTTGGCAGCGTTGTCTCAGTTTCCTTCTTACGACAAACTCTGTGTTCTCAGGCAAGAACTGAGTTCTCAACTCTCGCTTCAAGTCTCCCCATGTATCCACTTGACATCGGCCTTGCTGGATCTCTTCTCAACGGGTTCGCCACCAAAGTTTCGCATCCCCATTCAGATACATTGTTGCTATAGCAACTTTGGTTTCTTTAGAATCGAGCCTTATAGCACGAAAATAATGTTCCATGTCGAACAAGAAATTTTCAAGCTCTTTGGCATCCCTAGCACCTCCGTAGCACTGCGGCTCTGGTGCCCTGAAGTTTTGTGGTGCCCTGAACAAGAAATTCTTCGGAATCGAGCGGGTGTTGTTCCCTCCCGCATCAAGAGTCCTTGTTAACACCATCACCTTAGCCGTGAGTTCCGCCACAACTTCATGTAGATGTCGTACGGAATCTTTGGTGTTCTCTATCAGTTGATCAATTAGGGATTCAACTTTCTCGATTCGAGATTCGGCTTCTTCTAGCAAGCTCTCTACCCAAAGTAGCCTTCGTTGGCCTTGGTAGAGTTCCTCCACGCTCGCTTTAAGAACATCAAGGTAGGTCTCCGCCATTATAATTCTCTCCTTGTGGCTCTTTTTCCCGGTTGGCACTCTAGATGGTGCCTCCTCCCCTCATGGAGAATACCCAACTTCACGCTCGTCTTGTTCACTGTAGAGCTCCTCATGAGTGGCTCCCACAGTTTACGAGTGAATTTACACTTGTAGCCCACCTGCGACTGCTTGGAGCAAGGGTCCGACTTGCCCCATCTTGCTCGATTCACCACGATGTTTCACCATGACGACATTGCGAATCTTCTTCGCTGTTTGTATGAATTGCTTGCTTGCTCTGATACCACACTGTCACGGACTTAACTGAATTTGTCTAAGCTATGCGACACCCTCGCGACACTCCTGAAGACTTAGCTGAAATTGCCTAAGTCGTAGAGCAACCTTGCCCACTATTCCGGACTTAGCTAGGATTGCCTAAATCATGAAACGCCCAACGCATTATCTGTCTGTAAAGGGTCAGCCCTCTTACAACCTCTTAAGGTCCCATACCACCTGCAAAGAAGAAGTTGATTAGCTTAGAGGCGAGCGAAGGATACGTCCCGGCGTCTCGCAAAGTGGAAAGCTATACAAGCAATTTGTTGAACACATTAAGTGCATCAAAGAAAAGACAGAAAGAGAGCGAAATAGGACTTTGGAGGGTTGTAGGAACGGTCGCAAGTCCACAAACAATGGTTTCCAAGGTATCGGATGCAAGATAAGTTCAATTGCTGATGAACGCCTACGCCCGACATATACTTGGAACCCCATCCAGCCCGGTGTCACCCAAGGGGTTCCAAAGTGCCGAAATGGCTGACATTTCGCACCACTCAGAAATATTACCGTAGCACATGAAAAAGACCCAAAAACAGAGCTGTTTTGGCTCCACGCAGCGAGCGATCATTCTGCAGCCTTCTACACTACTTTCGCTCACATTTCTTAGGTAAAAACACAAACTCAAGGCAAAATAAGCTACCAAACATATGTATAAGCATGAAAAAGTGATGAACGGTTCAAGGAGAAAAGGCATTACGGTTGAGCGATGACCATTCGTGACACCATGCCAAGGTCTCTGGATCCCAACTTTGCCTCCGCAAGTTGAATCACCTTAGTTACTCCTTCAAATGCATCTCTGAGGTAGCTTGCATGTGCCTCGAAGCTCCCTTCATCTTTGGCACCATGCAAAATAAATCTGTCCCATCAGAATGAAGAACCCATGGAATGACATAATCCCACTCTTGCCTCTATAAGAGTTCATGCCCTTGACCATTGTCCAAGGAAAGCTCCATGCCTCCACTCCATGTTCTATCTTCTATGTTGACTCCCTTCATGCAACTTGGATGTTTCATCGAGTTCCACCCAAATCGCTCTGCTTCTCAATTTGCATTAAATTGATAGTGGCCCTCGTGTCCACCATTCCATGGGTCAGCCCACCATTGAGTTTGATTTCTGCATCAACTCTAAGTGTGCCTTTATATAATGTTGTCTTAGATTGTTCCCCCACTTGTTCTTGAAATACATCCACCAATGTATTACCTCATTTGAGATCATACGACGATTTCACGTCACTCGCTCGGTCCGTTGAGCTTTATGGAGATATAGCCTTGAGAAACTCTTCCTCAATATGTGTAGTCCATTGCATATGATTCTCCAACTAGAGAACTAGGACTTATCCCTCCTGGATATCTGTCCTGCTGGAGCAACTTTTCTCTTTACATACTTCCCACTATAAGTTTTGAAGATCACCATCCCCTTTGGACTACTTAGTCTTGCTGAACTTGTGCCTTGTTCTGCCCCCGCAAATGCACTTGTAAGATTGTGACTCTTTGCCAATACAGTCTCCACTACACCCTTCAAGGTCTAGCAATGTGCTGAACTTATTACACATTTCAGCCACCTACGAACGTATCCTTTCATATTGAAGAGAAAATTATGATGTTCCATGGCACTGAGTTCTGATCGCACCTTAGGATGGCCATGAACACTCTGTCGTCCGTGTACAAGCCCTTGCATGAGTTTCGAATCTTTCGAGTTAGCAATTCCCCTCACCTCTGTGAGCTTTGCACAACTCTTTTGGTCATTACGCAACACCTCCCACCTTGCACGGCCTCATCTTTCACTAAGCACCCCGCTTTGCCTTGAGCACCGTCAAGTTTTGGTTGCCAACATCGAGCCATAGCTCGAACTCAACCATCCCAATCTTTGTGTGCTACACATTCTTCTTCACTTGCTTGTCCTCATTATCACAGACAACAATGTAAATAAGGTATTCGATAAAATGCTCGTATTTGTCCGTGTCCTTCAGTTTAGTTACATATCTTGTATAGCAAGAAGCGGGCTTGCAGTAGGCTTAGCAGCCCTAGTTTGATTTGCTTTATGGCTATGTTTGGCTTGTAAATACAAATGTGTCTTGTAAGCACTTGTGGTGACATCGGTCTTTAATGGACCATTATCCTTTGTGTGCAACCTCTCTAAGTTTGTAATGTCCATGGGTGTAATTTATATTTGGCTTTATAAAGTATTTTCTTAAGCAGTTGCTTGTGGATCCCGTGGGAATTGCTTCTTCTGGCCTGTTTTATCTTTTGTAAGTCTAAGGGACTCTAGAAGATCTCGGGGAAGGCTGACTCGTGTGGACCGACACGCATGGGTGCCGTACGTCTTAGGCAAATCAGCTAAGCCTGTGACAGTGTGGTATCAGAGCGGGACAAGCACACGCAGAAACACTTGCTATATAAACGTGGGGGACCTACCTGAGCTGTATAGAGGACAGCCAACACACATAACCGTTTGGGGAAAAATGGACATCGAGATATAGGGAAATGAGTTGCTTAGAGGAGCGAGCATCCAGGTTTGGTATTCACAGGAATGGCCAACCCCTTTGCATGAGAGGCACCACGAGGACAAGCAAGCCAAGAAAAATGCGTAGCACACAAAGATTGGGATGATTGAGTTTGAGCTATGGCTCGATATTGGCAACCAAAACTTGACGGTGCTCAATGCAAAGTGGGGAGCTTGGTGAAAGATGAGACCGTACAAGGTGAGAGGTGTTGTGTAACGACCGAACCAGTTATGCAAAGCTCACAAAGGTGAGGAGAATTGCTAACTCGAAGGATTCAGAACTCATACAAGGGCTTGTACATGGATGACGGAGTGTTCGTGGCCATCCCAAGGCGCTATTGGAACTCGGCACCATGGATCATAAGAATTTTCTCTTCGACATGGAAAGGATATGTCCATAGGTGGCTAAAATGTGCAATAAGTTCAGCATGTTGCTAGACCTTAAAGGGTGCTCTGGAGACTGTATTGGAGAAGGGTTGCAATCTAGCAAGTACATTGGCGGGGTAGAACAAGGCATAAGTTCAGCAAGATGGAGTAGTCCAAAGGGGATGATGGTCTCCGAAACTTTCAGTGAGAAGTATATAAAGAGAAAAGCTGCTCCAGTAGGACAGATATCTAGGAGTGATAAGTCCTAGTTCTCTAGTGGGAGAATCATATGCAATGGACTGCACATATTGAGGAAGAGTTCCTCAAGGCTATATCTCCAAAAAGCTTAACGGACCAAGTAAGCGACGAAGAGTTCTCGCATGATCTCGAAGGAGGTAATGCATTGGTGGATGCATTTCGAGATCAAGTAGGGGAGCAATCCAAGGCAACATCATATGAAGGCACACTTAGAGTCGATGCAGAAATCGAACTCAACAGAGGGCTGACCCATGGAATGGTGGACATGAGGGCCACTATCAACTCAATGCAAATTGAGGAGCAGAGTGACTTGGGTGGAACTCGGTGAAGTATCCAAGCCGCATGAAGGGAGTCGACATAGAAGATGGAACATAGAGCAGAGGCACGGAGCTTTCCTTGGACAGAGGTTAAGGGCATGAACTCTTGTAGATGCAAGAGTGGGATCATGTCATTCCATGGGTTCTTTATTCTGATAGGACAGACTAATTTTGCATAGTGCCAAAGATGAAGGGAGCTTGAAGGCATATGCAAGCTACCTCAGAGATGCATTTGATGGAGTAACAAAGGTGATTTAACTTGCGGAGGCAAAGTTGGGATCATGATACCTTAGTACAGGGCAAGAGGACGCAGAGGCGGGTACTCTTGAAGAATATACCACAGTGTTTCCATTCGAGTTGTCAGGAACAAGAGGTGCATAGCAAGATTATGCTGGTAAGGGATAAAGGCCCAAGATCCAGACAATGGTGCACCAACTCTAGCGAAGTCAGGGGACTTCCGGAGGTTCTAGGCGATGGACTATCCTAGAGCTATGCTTTATCCAGGTATGACCCAAGAGTGGATGGACGAAGGGGAATTGCCAAGGGAACGAACTAAAAATCGGAGATGGCGGAGACCCTACGATGTGTTGGCAGAGGCCACATGTGGAAGGAACTAAAAATCCAAGTACCAAGACAGGGTAGAAAGGCAGAGGCCAAGAAACTTTGTAAGACCGATATCGATGGGCTTCTTATCAAGATAAGCCAAAATTAAGGGACTTCGGGTTGATACAGGAGTGCTCGACCAAAGAACGAAGTAGGCAGTACATGGTACTATTCCTTTATACTCAAGAGGAGTAGGCAGCAAAGGTGATGGAGAAGATGGTACAATCCCAGAGGCGACCAGATCTATCAAAGACTTACTCCAAGTTGGGGGACTCCAAGTTGGGGTAAACTTTTTTGCACTTTTCGGGCAAAACTTCTTGCATTCCAGAAGTTCAATGGTAGTGAGAAGGTGAATCATAGTAGCTAACTCAACGCAAGGAGTGCAAACACTTCAAGTGTTTCAGAAGTGTGAATAAAGAGCGAGCGAATGTTAGTAACCAACTCAATGCATGAAGTACAAATTAGAAAAGGCAGGCGAAATTAAGTAACATTTGCCTTCTCAACTCGAGAGAATCGGCGAAACCGAGTACCCCAATTCTCTTAACTCGAGGAGGTGAGCGAAATCAAACCTTACCTTCTCAACTATGAAGAGAATGGGTGAAGTCAAGTATCCCAGTTCTCTTACTTATCCGAGCAGAGGAGCTCTGCATAAGTTCAGTGACCCTTCAAAGAAAGCTTATAGAAGACAATAGTTTTCAAATCTTCACCATTGGTGATCAGTACTACTAAGAGTAGATTTTCTACTTCATTTCTCAATTGACTAATCAAAAGCGGGAGTGATGCAAACATACTTGGAAGTGAAAACTAATAGTGGAAGAAGGTTCAATGGGCAAACATTGTAGAGAAAGGACCTTAAAAACTTCAAAATTTGTGAGGCGATGCTCATGAAAGCTCCAACAAGTATCTACCCAATTCAAGCAATATGAGTATACTACGATACTGGCGCATAATAAGGTAGGTCTTTTCCTTCATCAAAGGGATCAGCGAGAACCAACAAGGATCAGCATAACTCAGCCAACCCCACACCAGATTCAGTCATTGGTGAGTTGAAACAGCATGGCGGATCAGAGTTCGACTACTCAACAACAGCGGTTGAGAGCAGCTAGGAGCCAAGGGGCGTATTACAGCCAAAGCAAAAGATTGAAGATTCAACAGAATATGAGGAGATGTAGCATCTACAGTGGCTTCGACGAGGACGTCGAAGGAATAAGTGGGGGAGAATGTTACGGACAACAATGTAAACAAAGTGTTCGATGAAATGCTCATGTTTATCTGTGTCCTTCGGTTTAGATACATATCTTATATAGCAAGAAGCAAGCCTGCAGTAGGCTTAGCAGCCCTAGTTTGATTTGCTTTATGGCCATGTGTGGCTTGTAAATACAAGTGTGTCTTGTAAGCACTTGTGGTGACATCGATCTGTATTGGACCATTATCCTTTGTGTGCAACCTCTCTAAGTTTGTAATATTCATGGGTGTAATTTGTATTTGGCTTTATAAAGTATTTTCTTAAGCAGTTGCTTATGGATCCCATGAGAATTGCTTCTTATGGCCCGTTTTCTCTTTTGTAAGTCTAAGGGACTCTAGGAGATATCGGGGAGGGCTGACACGTGTGGACGGACACGCATGGGTGCCGCACGGCTTAGGCAAATCAGCTAAGCCCGTGACAAGATGGTGCCTCCTCCCCTCATGGAGAAGACCCAAATTCACGCTCGTCTTGTTCACTGTAGCGCTCCTCACGAGCGGCTCCCACAGTTTGTGAGCGAGTTTGCACTTGCAGCCCACCTGCAATTGCTTGGAGCAAGGGTCCGGCTTGCCCTATCTTGCTCGATTCACCATGATGTTTCACCATATGAATTGATTGCCTACTCTGATACCACACTGTCACGGACTTAGCTGAATTTGCCTAAGCCGTGCGGCACCCTAGCGGCACTCCCGAAGACTTAGCTGAAATTGCCTAAGTTGTGAAGCAACCTTGCCCACTGTTCCGAACTTAGCTGGGATTGCCTAAGTCATGAAACGCCCAAAGCATTATCTGTCAGCAAAGGGTCAACCCTCTTATAACTTCTTAAGGTCCCATAGGACCTGCAAAGAAGAAGTTGATTAGCTTAGAAGCGAGCGATGGACATGTCCCGGCGTCTCGCAAAGCGAAAAGATATACAAGCAATTTATCGAACACCTTGAGTGCAGTAAAGAAAAGAGAGAAAGAGAGCGAAATAGGACTTTGGAGGGTTGTAGGAATGGTTGCAAGTCCATAAATAATCGTTCCCAAGGTATCGGACGCAAGACAAGTTTAATTGCTGATGAACGCCCACGCCCGACATATACCCGAAACCCCATCCAGCCCGGTGCCACCCGGGAGGTTCCAAGGTGCCAAAATTTCGCTCACATCGCTCAGAAAGGTTGCCATAGCACATGAAAAAGACCCAAAAATAGGGTTGTTTTGGCTCCGCACAGCAAGCGATCATTCTACAGCCTTCTACACTACTTTCGCTCATATTTCTTAGGTAAAAACATATAAACTCAAGGCAAAACAAGCTGCCAAATATATGTATAAGTAAGAAAAAGTGACGAATGGTTCACGGAGCGAAAGCATTATGGTTGAGCAATGACCGTTCATGATAGGAGGCACGGAGCTTTCCTTAGACAAAGGTCAAGGCCATGAACTCTTATAGAGGCAAGAGTGGGATCATGTCATTCCATGGGTTCTTCATTCTGATGGGGCGGATTTTCTCATGCATGGGGCAAAAGACAAAGGGAGCTTTGAGGCACGTGCAAGCTACCTCAGAGATGCATTTGATGGAGTAACTAAGGTGATTCAACTTGCGGAGGCAAAGTTGGGATCAGGAGACCTTAGCATGAGGCAAGAGGATGCAGAGATGAGTACTCTTAATGAATATACCACAGTATTTCCATTCGAGTTGTCAGGAACAAGTTGTGCATAGGAAGATTATGCTGGTAGGGGATAGAGGCCCAAGATCCAGACAATGGTGCACCAACTCTAGCGAAGTTAGGGGACTTCAGGAGCTACTAGGTGACAGACTATCCTAGAGCTATACTTCATCCATGTGTGACCCAAGAGTGGGTGGACGAAGGTGAATTGCCAAGGGAGCTAACTAAAAATCGGAGATGGCGGAGGCCCTATGATGTGTTGGCAGAGGCCACACGTAGAGAAGTCGTAGTCTGAGTTCATCACATGAGAATCTGTATGTAATGGAGATATCACCAAGAGGCGACATGGTGCAGCGGATCATGGTGGAATAGTTCGTGGCGATGCAATATAGGCAATCCTATCCTGTGAGGGATTAGATCATGCAGAGATATGATCAGGAGTTACTGGGAGCTTCACTTTGGTGTATGACATAACAAGAAGAAGGGCAATGGATTTAAGGAGTGAATGTCGTAGTACCACAGAGGCGGGTCTTCGTGTGTGCATCGAAGCTTGCATTGGATGAAAGCCTTAGTCATCAGCATATGGGGGCTGTATACTACCGAGGAAGAAGTCCAAGTGCAAATACCAGTGAGCCCCATAAAGGGGGACGTGATCATCTGGATGATCAGGAGCTGTTGGGAGCTCCACTTTGGTGAACAATGCAACGGCAAGAAGGGCTGTGGATTCAAGGAGTGAATACCATAGTACCATAGAGGCGGGTCAGATGAAAGCCTTAGTCATCAGCATATGGGCGTTGTGTACCACCGAGGGAGAAGTCAGATTACAAGTACCAGTGAGTCCCATGGAGGGGACTTGATTATACAAAGGTATGATCAGAGCGGTTAGAGAGTTGGACTACTTCAGTGCTTACATTCGCTTAAGGGAGCCTCACAATTCAGAGGACAAGGTCGAGTAAGCGAACGTTGCTACCAAGGAAGCTAAGGAGAACAAAATCAGCACGAGCCTTGCAATAAGATGGCGGAGGCCATACATGAGAGTTGTAGTCTTTCTTTCCATCGACCAAGGAGAACTGTTAGGAGGACACAGTGGTGTCGAAGTAGGTGGTCGAAAGGGGCGAGGAAGCGACGACGAGTCCAATGGGGCTCAGCTACCCAGAAGCAAAGCGTCGGTTAGAATACAAAGGCCGAGTAGATGTGGGACATCCATGGAGTTATTGATCCCTTACTCTCATTGATGGAGAGCATTGATCGTTAAAGGGGCCAAGGAGGTGGATAATACAAAGGCAAACTCCAAGCACCAAGATAGGGCGGAAGGGCAGAGGCCAAAAAACTTTATAAGACTGATGTCGATAGGCTTCTCATCAAGATAGTCGAAAGAGAGGGACTTCGAGTTGATGTAAGAGTGCTCGACCAAGGAACGAAGAAGGCAGTACACGATACTGTACCTTTCTACTCAGAGGAGTAGGCGGCAAAGGTGATGAAGAAGATGGTACAATCCCAGAGGTGACTAGATCTATCAAAGACTTACTCCAAGTTGGGGGACTTCATGTTGGGGTAAACTTTTTGCTCTTTTTGGGCAAAACTTCTTGCATTCTAGAAAGTTTAATGGTAGTGAGAAGGCGAATCACAATAGCTAACTCAACGCAAGGAGTGCAAATACTTCAAATGCTTCAGAATTGTGAGCAAAGAGTGGATGAATGTTAGTAACCAGCTCAATGTATGAAGTACAAACTCGAGGAGGCAGGTGAAATCGAGTAATCTTTGCCTTCTCAACTTAAAAGAATGGGCGAAACTGAGTACCCTAATTCTCGTAACTCGAGGACGTGAGCGAAGCCAAGTAACCTTACCTTCTCAACTATAAAAAGAATATGTGAAGTCAAGTATCCCAGTTCTCTTACTTATCCAAGCAGGGGAGCTCTACACAAGTTCAGTGACCCTTCAAAGAAAGCTTATGGAAGATAATAGTTATCAAATCCTCACTATTGGTGATCAGTACTACTAAGAGTAGATTTTTCACTTTATTTCCCAATTGACTAATCGAAAGCGAGAGTGACGCGAACATACTTGGAAGTGATAACTAACAGTAGTAGAAGGTTCAATGGGTAAACATTATGGAGGAAGGACCTTAAAAATTTCAAAGTTTGTAAGGAGATGCTCGTTAAAGCTCCAACAAGCATCCACCCAGTTCAAGCAATATGAGTATACTGCGATACTGGTGCATAATAAGGCAGGTCTTTTTCTTCATTAGATGGATCCACGAGAACCAACAAGGATCAGCACAACTCAGCTAATCCCATACTAGATTCAGTCATTGGTGAGTTGAAGCAGCATGGCCGATCAGAGTTCGACTGCTCAACAATGGCAATGGAGAGTGACTAGGAGCCAAAGGGGCGTGTTGCAGCCAAAGCAGAATAGTAAAGATTTAGCAAAATGCGAGGAGATGTAGCGTCTACAATGGCTTCAACGAGGACGTCGAAGGAATAAGTGGGGGAGAATATCATGGACAATATATCTTGTACAGCAAGAAGCAGGCTTTCAGTAGGCTTAGCAGTACTAGTTTGGTTTGCTTTGTGGCCAATTTTGGATTGTAAATATGAGTGTATCTTGTAAGCACTTGTGGGGACTTCAGTCTATAATGGACCATTATCCTTTGTGTGCAACCTCTCTGAGTTTATAATGTCGATGGCTGTAATTTGTATCAACCATAGATTCTCTTTTGTATGTCTAAGAGACTCTAGGAGATCTCGGGGAGGGCTGACCTTTGCAAATGGACACGCATGGTTACCGCATGACTTAGGCAAAATCAGCTAAGCCCATGACAAGGTAAACCACCAGCAAATTTACGATTGTACCAATATCCTCACTTGTAGAAAGATAAGATCGAGAACATCGTTAAAGAGATGCATGACACTAGGGTGATTTGACTGAGTTGCAGCCCTTACTCCTCATCGATCTTGCTAGTGCGCAAGAAGGATGGTACGTGGCGGATGTGCATTGACTACTGGGCTCCAAACGTCATCACCGTTAAGGACAAATATCCTATTCTAGTCGTAGATGAACTCTTAGATGAATTAAAAGGAGCTTGAGTCTTCACTAAATTAGATCTCCGATCCAGATACCATCAGATTCAGATATGCACTAAAGATATTCCAAAAACTACATTCCTCACACATAACGACCACTATGAGTTTTTGGTAATGCCTTTCGAATTACAAATGCTCCTTCTACCTTTTAAAGCTTGATGAATAACATCTTCCGAAGGTTTCTACATAAGTTCGTATTGGTATTCTTTGATAATATTCTCATTTATAGCCTTACGCTTGATATACATTTTGAGCACTTACAAATTGTTCTAACCGTTCTTCGAGAGAATACTTTTTATGTTAAATAGTCAAAGTGCAGCTTCTTACAGCCTAAAATGGAGTATTTAGGGCACATTATATCAAAGGATAGAGTGGTAGTAGATCTAACAAAGATCGAGGCAATCCAAGGATGGCCGAGACCTACAAACATAAAATCACTACGTGGCTTCCTTGGACTCACGGGCTATTACCGAAAGTTTGTGAGAGATAATGACAAGATCAGTGCCCCACTCATGTCCCTCCTTAAGAAAGACTCATTTTCATGGTTGAATCAAGCCTCCGCAGCCTTTGAAAGACCCAAGGCCACCATGATGATGACGCCGGTCCTAGCACTACCCGATTTCAGTTGAGCTTTCATGATTGAGGCCAATACGTCTAGAGTTGGAATTGGGGCTATTCTAATACAAGATAGCTAACCCCTTACCTACACCAGCAAAGCTTTATCTCTCTCATATCTTAAAATGTCTTTGTATGATAAAGAAATGATTGTCATCGTACACGTAGTCACAAAGTGGAGACACTACCTGATCGGTCATGGCTTCTAGATTAAGACCGACCACCAAAGCCTTAAATATTTCTTAGAGTATAAAATATCCTCCTTGGAGCAGCAACGATGGGTAACTAAACTCATTAGCTTTGATTATAAAATTACTTATTGAAAAATAAAGAGAATATTGTTGCAGATGCCCTATCTCAGCTACCGAGACAAGCCAAAATTTTAGCCATCTCCCTTCCCTCCACCGACTTCCTCGATAATATTAGGGAGGAATGGAAGAATAATCTAAAAGCTCAAGACATCATAGAAAAGTTGGAGAAGGATCCAGGGTTCGTGGGTTATTACTCGTGGGATTCGAAGGACTTGCGCTACAAAGATCGAATTGTTATTGTTCCTTCTTCCCCTTACATTCAAATTATTTTATATGAGATACATTCGTCGCCCTCAGCAGGGCACTCCAGATTTCTGAGGACCTATAAAAGGGTGAAGCAAAACTTCTTTTGGAGGGGCATGGAAAAATTGATTTATGATTATGTATCCAAATATAATGTATGTCAGCAGCAAAAAGGTGAAACAGTGACAAGACCGGGGAAACTACAGCCACTACCCATACCAAACTTAGCACACTAACATTTATACGGATTTCATCGAGGGGCTACCACTATCCCAAGGTAAAAGTATGATCTTTGTGGTGGTAGATCGCCTAACCAAGTATGCTCACTTCTGCACTATGAAACATCCCTATATTGCTACTAGTATTGCTCAACTTTTTATGGAACATATAGTAAAACTTCATGGGATGCCAAGGTTGATTGTGAGAGATAGTGACAAGGTATTCACAAGTAAATTTTGGACAGAGCTCTTTCATCTACAGGGCACCCAGTTGAAGATGAGCATAGCCTATCATCCCTAGAAAGACAGCAAAACAGAAGTGATGAATAGATGCCTCGAGACATACCTATGGTGCTTCACTAGTGATCGGCATAAAGAGTGGACTATGTGGCTTCTTTGGGCTGAATGGTGGTACAACACGACATTTCATTCATTAACTAAATGTACCCTTTATGAGACATTGTATGGCCGACCGACCCCTGTAATACCTAGATATGTGCTTGGTTCAACCAAAGTAGATCAGGTCGACCAAAATTTGATTAACAGGGACAATCTACTACAACTACTAAAAGACAACTTGAATGCCACTCAAGCTCGCATGAAACAACAAGCAGGCAACCACCGGAGTGAGCGGGAATTCGCAATGGGAGATTGGGTCTACCTTCGACTCCAATCATATAAGCAACTATCAATCAACACAAAAGCATTAATAAAGCTATCTCCACAATTTTATGGACCATACCAGATCTTAGGCGAGTTGGGGTCGTGGCATACAAATTAAAGCTTCTAGATGACGCTAAGATACATCTCATCTTCCTCATATCCTTATTGAAGTTAATGTTGGGAGAACATGAGAAGGCCCAGACTCAGCTGCCGAGCACCATCTAGTGAAATCAAAGCTCAACCTGAAGCTATACTTGATTAGAGGATTGTGATACATCGACGATGCCCATTAATCGAAGTATTTGTAAAGTGGACTAACTTACCATCTGAAGATGCAATATGGGAGTCACATGAGGAGTTAAAGATCCAGTTTCTAGAGTTTATGGACCCTCAGCCTTGAGAAAAAGGCTAATCTAAAAAGGGCGGACTTGATAAGAATCTACCAGGGTTGAATCCTAATCATCTTAGTATTAGTCAATAAAAATCATGTTAGATTATAATAAAGTCACTCCTATCTTATAAAGGAGTATGGCTAGGGTTTAAATTAGCCCTTAGGGCTTAGTAGCCGCCGCCCCCCTTACCGGGTTGGTAAGCTAGGGTTTCCCCCTGCTTAGGTCAGCTATAGAGCCAACTTAGCCGCCACCCTATTCCTATTAAGGTAGGACGGCTATAGGAGGTGCAAAGGGATAATTTTACTTAGGCAATCACCCCTTTAGGCTAGGATTTTTATCCCTATTTAAAGATGTAGCTACCCTCCTCTTGAATCAAGCAATTTAGCCTTGTGTCGAGTTTAGGAGGGAGGAACGCCTACAACATTCTAAGGGTTGATCCCCCTCAAGGGTCAAAATCTATAAAACTCATTATAGATTTCTATCAGCATCAAAGCCATAGCCAGTACATAAATACACTAGATTCTTTCCTTAATCATGTAGTGTAGTGGGTAGAGGCATAGTTGAATCCTGTTCCACTACATGGGTATGATCTTTGGGCTTCTGATCCTGATGATCTTGATTGACTAGATCCATAGTTTTAAGGTGGAACACCATCTTTATTAGAGTCCTTTTGGGCATTCAAAAAGAGATTAGTTTCTTCTATCGTCTATCAATCAAACAAAGTATCCACTTTAAAGTCCAGCTCCCCTACTACTATTATATTTGCCACCAATAACTGTTCTTGTCGACTTTGCACTTGCAGCTTCCTTTAATAATGCATCTGATGTTCATACTGAGGGATTTTTAGATTCTATAACTCTACCCGATTTCAGTACTTATGGGTGTTGGCTAGCTATAAACCAACCCACCTAGTGAGTGCTCTTTCCTTTAAGAATTCAGTGTTTCAGAATTAAAGTAAGAATTTATAATTTCATAGGAAGAATAGGTAGTCATATTGCGTATCTAACATTGTTTGAGTATACTTCCCACTTTACTTCAGACTTAACGGCAACAACTCTTCTCTCAGCACTAATTGCTAATTGTGAAACTTACTCTTATACTTCTGTCCTGACTCAACAAGCAGAGCATATCCCTTCACTCTTTTTTCTCTTACAACAACTGTTAGGCTAGTAAAACAGCAATTAAAGAAAGAAGTGGCATATGATATAAATCAGTAGTCACCTCAATCGTTGCTCCTTTCCTTCAAAGCTAACATTAGCACACCTCAATCGTTGCTCCTTTCCTACAAAGCTAACATTAGCACACCTCAATCGTTGCTCCTTTCCTACAAAGCTAACATTAGCACAAGTCTTGTTCTTTTATTATCCTCTTTCCGTACTTTCCTTCTTCTACAGATTCTTTTTCCCTATCCTATAATTTGAGTAGAGTATCTGGAGCGACCTATCAACAGCTCTTAGATATTAATAAAAAACAAAAAATGTTTCAGAGTTTGCATGCCTCAATTCCTTATAAAGCGCAGATGTCAATGCAAGTGGTGATGGATAGGAAAAAAGAATCTGTTGAAGATCAACAACTCTCAGATATTAATAAAAAATAAAGAGTGCTTCTGAGTTTGTATGTCTCAATTTCTTCCAAAGCATCGATACTAATGCATAGTAAAAGATTAAAATAAAATTAATTTTTTATATAAATCAAAGTTATCATACATAGGTGCGTAGAAAATTACAAAATAAAATAACTGTAGCATATCCATACGATGGATTGTTACATCGTTACAGTGATGCTCCTCCAATCGCAATCCAAAAACTCTCAACTTTTACGTAGAGGAAGATAAGAGAATAGGATAGGGTCGCCAAATGTGTAACCTATCACATAAGAGCCACCCTTGTGTCTTATTTATCGAGAGCCACCAAAAACCCTAGGGAATCATGCCTTAGTAGATATTGAATCTTCATCCACTTACCCACTAATTTTTGATTATTAGATCTCAATCCAATAATCTCCTTTGACTTCTAATTGGGTCTTATGTTGGGAGTCCATCAATGTAAGGTCTTATCTAATGAGAATATGGGCTAATTGGATCTATATCCATTGAATCATCTATATATGTCCTCCCTATCAGAACTCCTTCTAACTCAATGAATTATTATATAATAATAATTCATTCGGCTCATCGACTATGGATGTACTAGGCCACTGTGTCATAGTCTGCAACGATAGATGAGATCTAATTCATCGGACCTATCTGTCCTTAGTTATCATGTTGATAGGACTCTAGTAGGGTTGAGTCCTAATCTCCCTAGAAGTAGTCAATAAAACGTTATGAGATTGTAATAAAACCCCACATAGCCACTGTTGGAAAACCTACAGCGGGTGCATCATATGCGTAGCGGAAATCAAAACAAAATTTGGTTTCCCACGTAGATCAAATCGTCATGCAAAAGACTGGAATCGCGAGAAAAATGTAAAAAATGATAAAACCATGATGTGTGAGAGATTGATTTTACTTAGGGAGATCGTATATTCCTATACTCCAGATCTAGATAGAGAAGATAAAGGAGATCAAGCATCCTCCTCTCTAGCGGTATCCACACAATTAATCTCTATAGTGAAACTCTTCTAATCTGATCTTGCAACTCTTACTTAGAGGGAGGGAGGAGAATATGATGAGGTGGCTAAAGTTATAGCCTATCAACCAAGAGCCTTCCCTCCTATTTATAGAGAGCCACCAAAAAACCCTGGGCTCCAGCCTTAGTGGGTATTGGATCTCCATCCAATTACCCACTAACCTTGCATTATTGGATCTATATCCAATAATCTCCTTAGGCCTCTAATTGGGCCTTAATCAAGGAGCCCATCAGCATAGGGTCTCATCTAATGAGAATAGGGGTTGGATCTTCATCCAATCCTCTATTCGCTGAAGCATCCACCATATGTGTGTGACCCTCTAGGCCTGATACCGAGCTGGCCATGAGTTACTCCCATCAAAACTCATTCTGATATAGTGAATTATTATCTCCATAATAATTCACTCGACTCATCGATTATGGATGTACTAGGCCACTACGCCATAGTCCCCAAAGAGTACAAGGGGATCGAATCTATCGGACTTGTCCATCTACAGTTACCATGTATCTATAATCCCTCATCCAACTAATATCCCAGAGACTGTATATTGGATATGGTATTGTCAGGTCACATACGGAATCAGTTTGTCTTACTCTAATTAGATTCTATCCGAGAACTCCTCTCTCAATCCAAATGACTTTGCCAGAGATTTGTCTAAGTAAGCACATATGAGATATTTCTCTCATGATACCAAGAGTGGATGATCCTCTATTGATACTCAATAGCCTTCATAATGTCGGCTACCAATCCCGATAACCAATTGTACTAGATCTGGAGCTTTCCAAACCTGTAAGTCTAGTGTCAAAGAAAGGAGTACTCATACAAGGCATCATTGGTGTCTAAAGTCCAAGGACCATATACACAACTGGGACTATGGAATCACTGCCTGACATTAGGTATCATTAACCATACATCATTCCATAAGCGGATTAATTAGTAAACTCATTCTCCAATGAGCACCTATACTATATCCTTTGTGTCTTCACATAAGTGGTTGTGAGACCAGCCGCCTCCATCATATGGACGAGTATATAGTATACTGGTCTGTCCGGTTATCTCGATGTCCCTTTCGAGTAACCTATGACTGGGATTATTTAGGATCTGTGTTTAAAGATGAATCGATCTCATTATCGTGATCTCATCACGATCCAATTCCCATTGCACAGAACTAAGGACATCACAATATATATGCTACATATAATATAATGTGAGAATATGCCAATATTAATCATAAGCAAATAGATTATGTAGTGTGTCACACGTGCCATCACTCGCGTGTTTGGCTTGCAGGGCACATATAACTAGCAATCTCTCACTTAAACTAAAGTCAATCACCTATGTGTCTGTATCAGCGTTGTTTTATAGGTCTCTACCATTCCATCCACTCCGATCTTCTTCTTGAAGATCCATTTGCAGCCGATGGGTATAACACCCTCAGGTGCATCTACAAGATTCCAAACCTTGTTAGTGTACATAGAATCCATCTCAGAATTCATGGCTTCTTGCCACTTCCCGGAGTCTATACATATAATAGCCTCCTCTTAGGTCTGAGGATCAATATCCTGAGAGTCATCTCCACTAATATGTCTCATATATCTTTCAGGAAGGTGAGATACTCTACTAGACCTACGTAAATTTAGAATTTATGTGTTAGGTACCTGAACAGACTCAGGCTCTAGAATGGTGCTTGAGCTAGGTTCTCCAACCTCGCTCAATTCTATCTCACTCCCACTGTTTCCACCAAGAATATGTTTCTTCTCAAGGAACACAACTCTCTTGGCAACAAAGACCTTTCGATCCTCGGGATAATAGAAATAATACCCACAAGTCTCCTTTGGGTATCTCATGAATATGCACCATTCTGTCCTTGATTCCAACTTATCGGGGTTGTGTCTTCTAACATGGGCAGGACAGTCTCAAATCTTAATAATTTTAAGATCGGGCTTCTTTCCTTTCCATATCTCGTGTGGTGTAGACATTACCGACTTTGATGGAACACTACCGACTTCTTTCCTTTCCATATCTCATGTGGTGTAGACACTACTTTTCCATATCTTCTATGTCGACTCCCTTCATACGGCTTGGAATTTTCACCAAGTTCCACCCAAGTCGCTCCGCTCCTTGATTTACATTGAATTGATAGTGGCTCTCATGTCCATCATTCCACGGGTCAGCCCCCTGTTGAGTTTAATTTCTGCATCGACTCTAAGTGTGCCTTCATAAGATGTTGCCTTAGATTGCTCCCCCACTTAATCTCGAAATGCATCCACCAATGCATTACCTCATTTGAGATTATACGATGACTCTTCGTCGCTCGCTCGGTCTATTGAGCTTTGTGAAGATATTACCTTGAGAAAGTCTTTCTCAATATGTGCGGTCCGTTGCACATGATTCTCCCTCTAGAGAACTAGGACTTAACCCTCCTGGATATCTGTCCTGTTGGAGCAACTTTCCTCTTTACATACTTCCTACTAGAAGTTTCGGAGACCACCATCCCTTTTGGACTACTCTATCTTGCTAAGCAACTTGTGCCTTGTTCTGGCCCCGCAAATGCACTTGCTAGATTGCGATCTTTCGCCAATACAGTCTCCACTACACCCTTCAAGGTCTAGCAATATGCTGAACTTATTGCACATTTTAGTCACCTACGGATGTATCCTTTTCATGTCGAAGAGAAAGTTCTGATGCTCCATAGCGTCGAGTTCTGATCGCGCCTTGGGATGGACACGAATACTCCGTCATCCGTATACAAGCCCTTGTATGAGTATCGAATACTTCAAGTTAGCAATTTGCCTCCCCTCTGTGAGATTTGCACAACTCTTTCGGTCATTACGTAACACCTCCCACTTTGCACGGTCTCTTCTCTTACCAAGCGCCCCGCTTTACCTTGAGCACCATCAAGTTTGGTTGTCAACGTTGAGCTATATCTTAAACTCAACCATCCTAATCTTTATGCGCTACATATTTCTCTTCGTTTACTTGTCCTCGTGGTGCCTCTCGTGCAAAGAGTTGGTCATTTCTTTGAATACCAAGTCTAGATGCCCGCTCCTCTGAGCGACTCCTTTCCCTACATCTCAATGTACATTTTCCCCCAAATGGTTGCGCGTGCTGGCTGTCGTCCACACAGCTCAGCTAGGTCCCTCACGTTTGTATGATGAGTATTTCTACGTGTGCTTGCCCCGCTCTGATACCACATTATCATGGGCTTAGCTGATTTTGCCTAAGCCGTGCGGCACCCATGCGTGTTCGTCCACAAAGGTCAGCCTTCCCCGAGATCTCCTAGAGTTCTTTAGACTTACAAAGGGGCAAACGAGCCAGAGAAAGCAATTCCAATGGGATCCACAAGCAACTACTTAAGCAAACACTTTATAAAGCCATATACATATTACACCTATGGACATTATAAACTCAAAGAGATTGCACACAAAGGAAAATGGTCCATTAAAATCTACGTTCCCATAAGTGCTTACAAAATACACTCATATTTACAAGCCAAAATTAACCACAAAGCAAATCAAAATATGGCTGCTAAGCCTACTACAAGCCTGCTACTTACTGTACAAGGTATGTACACAAACCGAAGGACACGGACAAACATGAGCATTTCATCGAACACCTTGTTTACATTATTGTCTGTGATAGTTTATGTGGCAAGTGTTTCTACGTATGCTTATCCTGCTCTGATACTAAAATGTCATGGACTTAGCTGGTTTTGTCTAAGTCGTGGAGCACCCTTATGAGTCCATCCACAAAAGTCAGCCTCCTTGAAACCTCCTAGGGTCCCTTTGGACCTATAAAAGAGAAAACGGGTTAGAAGAAGTACTTCCCACGGGATCCACAAGCAACAGCTTTAGTAAATACTTTATATAGTCAATACAAATTACAACTATGAACTTTATACGTTCTGAACGGTTGCACACAAAGGATAATGGTCCATTACGGATCAAAGTCCCTACAAGTGCCTATATGACACAACTCCCATTTACAAGTCAAAACCAGCCATAAAAGCTAACCAAACGAAGGCTGTCAAGTATATTACAAAATCATTACTTGTTGTACAAAGAATGTACAAACTGAAGGACACAAGCAAACATGAGTATTACATCAAACACCTTATTTATATTTTTGTCTGTGACATGAGCCTGGTGGTACTATCATCCAAGCCTATTTTAGGTCACCAAATTGGCCATCCAATAGGTCCAATTCGACCTTGATTCAGGCTCAATGATCTCCTAATTAAGTTAACATAGTCTCGGCCTAATACCAACTCAATTTGATATCAAATAATCTTGATCATAACTTAACTACTCAATTACATATTTGGTATAATCACAAAGCAATCAACACATTATCTAGCATTCCAATATATCATCTGATCATCGTGCACTTTGTCTGGACCTCCGGTTCATCGTCCTTTTCTTTAGCGGATCGCTCGATTTATCGATATATTGACTTCCCACACCATCCGATCTTTTGGTGTAATTCCTAGTCCTTCTAGCCCGATACCCGAACGCATGACAAAAAAGTTCATCCTTCAGCACGTTAACCAATCTTTCGACCCAACATCCAATCCCTGATGTGATGGTTCTTCGGCTCAACGTTTGATTCTCCTGTCTTGATAATTTACCATATTATGGTTTGTATCTATAATTAAAGTTTTTCTTGCATCACTTATCTTAAAAGATATTAATCTATAATCTTATCAATTGATTTGATCATCAAAATTTAAGATTAAATAGGTTCCGCCTAGCCCAACAATGGTACTAGTAGAGTCTAGATTCTCATGTTCTATTCAACGGTAATACTACCTGGTGCTAACAGTGGTACCGTCAATATACCGAAAACTCAAGGATTTGAATTTTTGGGTTCATATCTGAAGCATGTGAGGGTCTATAAATATCCTACTCATGCTTGCTTGATACAAGGGTGAACAAAAATGAAATCTTGATTGAATTATGTAAACCCTCTTGAAAATATTTTAAGTCTCTTCGTTCTTGAGTTTAGAGGTTATTCTACTAAGGTGTTAAGTCTTTTGTAGAAGAGTTGATATAAATATTTTCTCCTAAAAGGAGAAGGGTTGTAACAAAGGTATTTGATCTTTGCCCATTGAAATAAAGATAGGTATTGAAAGTCTATAGCTTTGTGAGAAGAAGAATCGAGAGTGAACGTAGTCATAAAATTATTATAAATTAGTTTTCATTTCTTTCCTTGCTTTATGTTATCATTACTTATAAATTTAATTACTCACTACTCTTCCTAATACTTCTTAGTTAAATATATTTTTGATATATATTTTAACCTTCTAGAATCAAATTTTTTTTATGAAATCACTAATTTACTTCTCCTCTTAGTGTCATTACAATCATTATGTGAGACTATAGTATTTTATACTTTTGAAAAAGATTATTTTAGTTTTTATTAGCTCTCTAATTTTCAATTAATATAAAATTAAATATAGAAATTGATAGTATATTTTGGCTTTTAGTCCCATTTATAAGGACGATACTGATTATTACCAATACAAGCTTTACAAATTACGTAAAAGTATTTATTTTAGGATTGAATTGGATAATTTTATTCGTTTACAGTAGATCTGAAATAGTGTCTTTGGTGGAAGAGTCAATCTTTAGTTTTTTTTAATCTTATTTATTCAACTTTCTGAATAAGATTAAATGTGGTTCTCGATATTTGTAACAAGAAAAATCGAACAAGAGTTTTCTTCCATATTTTCAACTTTTTAAGAATCTGCATTCAAGATTAAGATTTTGAATCAAAGGATATATGTAAAATTTCTTTTTAGTTTAGATAAACTAAACTAATAAATAAATTGGATCAAACAAGTATATACTTGCCATATTATATCCGCTATGGAGGGCCATATCGGGTCGGATGGGACGCAATCTGTTGTACCGGCTTTAATATAGTCCAAGATAGTACACGGGCGACTTAGCTTAACCGTAACCATCCAACGCGTCTGAATCACATGCCCAACACCGCGTGGAATTTAATTGACTTTCTAAAGTTCGACAAAAGAAAAAAAAAAAAAAGAGACGAATAAAAACCGGGAGAGCAAAAGAACGGGTCGCTATTAAATACGAACAACAAACCGTCTCTCGACCAATCTTTTTCCTTTATTTTCCCTTTTCCAGCGGTGGTGTCTCGTCTCTTGTCCTCGTCTCGAACCCCAAATCCCTCGCGCATCACCTCTTCTTTTGTCGTCCGAGGCGATCCTGTCATATCCCAACTCTCTTGATCGTGTAACTCCACTTTCTTGCTCCGTGCCTTTCGGGCTCTAGGGGACTTTAGGTATTTGTGGTGGATGGAGGAGCCGGGGCAGTTGAAGCGAGCGCTGGTCGATTCTCTAGCCGGAGCCGTCTCTGGTGGGATCTCCCGGACGGTGACTTCGCCGTTGGACGTGATCAAGATTAGGTTTCAGGTGCGTCTCCGTTTCGGTGGATTTACCTTTTTTTGTTCTTTATTATGTATTCAATTTGTTTCTGTGATGCGAATTTTCTTATAATCAATATTTTCTCTGTTTGAAAGAATTAGCGTGAACGAAAATTAGTTCATATTATAAAGAATCTCTGTAATGTAGGTCTAAGGTTTGTGTAAAGGACTGAAGATTTGGTATGATAGGTTGTTTCCCAACAGGAGAGAGGTTGTTTTGTTGGTCTGGTGGTGGTTTGTACTATGGTCCCTTGTGTTCTAATGCTATTAGATTAATACTGTTTATTTTGCTTTCTTAACTGGGTGTGTGTAAACTTTACATCGAACATATGCCTGGGTAAAGCCAGCCCTACTAAATTTCTGACAACATCCGATCTGATATCCCGTAAAGGGTTGTTATTCGGAAATGAAAATAGAGTATCCAAGTATTATGATTATTAGGGTTAGCTTATCTTTGTTGTGTGTAGATTAAGTGGAAGCTGTTTCTGCATCCCACCTTGTACTCAGAAAATGATTTTTACTCATCCTAGTTGAATGGTAATTTTCATTTATGGGCATTGCACTTTCTAATTTACAAGAAATGGTTTCTTGATCCATCACAATGATCAAAATTCTTTTTAATCAGCATAAGAAGAGAACTTGGTTCTTTTTTCCTATGTCTCCTATTTCTTTGATGTATGTTTGATACTTTACAATTAGAAAGTTAGAAAACATTCAGGAACTATTAACAATGAAGCATTATCCAGACTAAAAAATTAATTTTCCTTATTTTTATACCTATTTCTTATTTGCTATATTTTCTAACTAATATACATATGAAAGATTTTTTCTAACGCCAGTGTGATCACAATGTACATGTAAAGTTGAGAGCTTAATTATCTCAATTGAATCATTTCCAAGAGAGCGGGAATATTTGAAATTTCATCTTTTTTTTCTTTGTTAAATTTTAGTATTTGTAACTAATAGCTTAAACTGCTATCCATTTTAAATAAGGTTTGTATGTTTGCTATTCTACTATTTTACTAATCCTTAGGTTGTTGTTTATCACATAGATCATTGTTTCACCCATAACAATATCAAACGGGTGGCATGTACCAGTTCAGACATAAATTGGAATGCAGACCACCCCCATTTTGGGTCGTCCGGTTTGACCCATTAAAAGAAGAAAGAAAAATAACTTAAAGGTTTTTGCTTTGAGGCTCGTGAATGTGAGCCCCCTCCTCCACACAAAGGGAGCGCAAATCCTGAGCTGTTGCTGCCTACCTCCTCATTGTTGTCATTTGTTGCTGCCTGCCTCCTTTTCTCCCACCATGTTGTCATGTCCCTAGTCGGGATTGCCTAAGGTGTGCAACACTTAGGCAATATTAACATGCAAGGGTCAGTCTAGACCTTAACCTTGTCTATAAAGGATGAAAGATGGACACATGGATATTATACCATTGTCATGCACGACAAGGTCAAGATAACTAGGATCTCAAGAAACACAAAACAATTAGCTTTTATTAAGCACAAAAAGCTCCTGCAAACGGGCTGAAAAATCATAGAGGGTTAAGAAGCATATACACGGGCACAGACACTACGTCATGCCTTTTTCTGTCAGAAAAACGGATAAGGACACGGCGGGGACACACATTTTTTAATATATATATATATAATATTTGATTAACATGAGCTTTATAGTATTTATATATTTAAATTTTATAGACTCAGTAATTTGAATAAATAAGTATTGTCACACAAGTTTAAATAACTAAAATAATCTAAATCTAAATATCAATGTAAATCTAAAGATTCATGACCTAACTAATATATTAGTCAAAAATAACTATGTAAAATCTGAAACAATGCAAAATCTTTAATAATACTATGACACTCTCTAATTTTCAAGACAATACAAAATCTGAAACATAATAATAGCATTCTAAAATACGTTAATAATATGTTAGCAATTTAATAAGCAGTAAAAAACAGATTAAAAAAATAATATAGGTTAATAATATGTTAACAATTTAATTAACAGTAAAAAACCCAGTTTAAAAATAAAAAAGTAAAAAAATAAAAAATAAAAAAGATTAATAATATAACAATTTAATCAGCAGTAAAAAGCTTAGATTAAAAAAATAGGTTAATAATGTGTTAATAAGTGTTTTTTTGTAAAAAATATAAAAAAATTAATTTGCCTTCGTTGGATGTCGGACGTCATTGAGGAAGAAGCTTTGCTTGATGTTGTTGAGGAAGATAGTTCACCCGATGCTGGTGAAGTCGTCAAGGGCTCGAGAGCACACGACAATAGCATGGTCGCGATAGAGGGGGGCTCAGGGCAGAGGGTTCAGCAGCACGACGATAGCGGGGTTGTGATAGAGATGTTAGGAAGCCCAGCGGGAGCATCACATGCGCAGCATAAGAAATAGAATAAAACAGGTTTCCGATGTGTATCAAGTCGTCGTGCAAAGATTGGTGCACGAAAAACTCGCACAACCGAAAATTGCGATGTGTGAGAGATTGATTACCTAGGGAGATTGTATATCATTGAAATTCTAGATCCAGATGGAGAGGATGAAGGTCAAACATCCTCCCCTCCAGCGATATCTACATGATGGATCGTTATAGCGATGCTCTTTTAATTGTAGCCCCAAAACTCGTAACTCTTGTGTACCTTCTCATAACACTCGTGGAAGAAGATCACCTATCTTCTTCGTTGCCCTCTCTCAGCAGGAAAGGGCTGGTCGACTGAGAAGATGAGGGAGGGAGGAGAATAAGAGTGGGTGCCCAAAGGTGTAGCCTATCACTATTGTGCTGCCCCTGCCTCTTATTTATAGAGAGCCACCAAAATCCTAATGAATCTTGCCGTAGTGGGTATTGGATCTTTATCCAATTATCCTATATTCTTGGATTATCAGATCTCCATTTAATAATCTCAATTGGCCTCTAATTAGGCCTCATGCATGTGATCCATTAATGTTAGATCTCATCCAATAAGATTAGGGGCTAATTGGATAACTCATATCCAATCATCTATTCGCTGAAACATCTACCATATGTGTGTGACCCTCTAGGCACAATAGCGAGTTGGCCGTGACCTACCTATCAGAATTCATAACAATTCACTCAACTAATTGACTATAGAAGTACTAGGCCACTGCGCCATAGTCCTCAAACGGTGTATGAGATCTAATCCATTGGATCTGTCTGTCCTCGGTTATCGTGTATCTATAATCCCCTATTCATCTAATATACTAGAGACTGTATATTGGGCATGATATTGTCAAGCTTCATACGAAATTCGTCTGAGTATCACTTTAATTAGATTCTCTCAGAGAACTCTCTCAATCCGAATGACCCTGGCTAGGGATTTGCCTGATTGATAACACACGAGATATTCCTCCAAGTAGGTTTGCATGATCCCCATACTTTTGAGTTAACTCGATACAAGGATAGTGCACGGACATATATCTTTGGTATAGTCGATCACCCATTGGTGAGGAGTTGATGTTTGGCTTCTAAGCACTTCAAAGGGACCTCCAATTGATGCAGAGCTCTATTGCATAGGTCGGAAGAATTGCGTTACTTTGATTGCTTCATCCAAATTTCTTAGGTTGTACCTTTGCTTTAAGTTGGTTACTTGACTTCGCCCACTCTTCACTATTGCACTTTAAGAGTACTAATCAAGGTTTTACGTACCGATGTACTGACATTTTGTTAGTATCGGTACAGTACAGGTATCGGGTGGTATGCACAGTGTGTACTACCCCGATTTAATAAATATTTTATAATATTTTTATAATATAATATAATATTAAAATATTAAATATATTAAAAAAATCAAATCATCGACGTTGCCTCGATCTCTCTCTCCCGCGGAGACGCCTCCTCGCGAGGAAAAAAGAGGCGACCGTAGGTGGAGGTATTTCTTCTTCTTCTTCTTCCTCTTCCCTTTTTCTTCCTCAATCGACTGCCAACAGTCGATTTCTCCCTTAATCGACCATCGATGGTCGAAATCGACCGTCGACGATCGATTTTAGCGGTATCGCCCGGTAGTGGCCGGTCCCACGTACCGGTCGGTTGCTGGACCGGTATGTCGGGCAGTACGGGCCTTACTGCTTGATAAGGAAAACCTTGGTACATATATTGTTTTTCGAACCTGAGTTAAGTCTCACCCTTACTGTTTGTATGATAGCTTGGGATTGTTCATGTCCCATTTGTGGTTGAAATTCTATTCTGATCTCAAGAGCACAAGTTGAGTTGGTGCTTGTAAGCAAGATTTGCAATGTCGACCTATCGGGCGGTATATATCGGTCCGCCAGGTTGTCGGTACGCGGACCGCTTGCTACTAGGCGGTACCGCCAAAAATCGATCGTCGGCGGTTGATTTCGGCCGTCAACGACTGATTGAGGGAGAAATCGACCATCGACGGTCGATTGAGGGAGAAATCGAGTCAATTGAGGGAGAAAAAAGGAAGAAGAAGAAGAGGAAAAGAAGAAAAAAAAAGAGGAGAAGAAGAAAACCTAGCATCGTCCTCGCCCGCAAGCCGCCCTTTCTCGCGTCGTTGCTCATGGTCGTGGCGTTCATGAGGCAGTGCCCCCACTTTTTCTCCCGCACGAGGAGATGAAACGTCTCCCTACATGGGGAGAAAGATCTCGGCAACGTTGCCCCTTTTCTTTTCTTTTATTTTTTAAATATATTTAATATATTAATATTATATTATATTAAGAAGATTATTATATTTTAATATATCGGGCGGTATGCACTGTGTGTACCACCCGGTACCGGTATGTCGGTACACCGGTACGGACCGGTAAGATAAACCTTGCTTGTAAGACGTGTTACTATGGTACTATGTCTTATCTTTTGATATTCATGGCCTTCAGTATGACACTTTCTCGACCAAGTTCTTAGGTAGCTGAGTCACTCTTGGACTCGAGGCCAGCCCAATACCTTGCCTCTTTTTATCAGTTGCATTTGCACACATGTGGCTTAGGAAGCATTTCTATCCAATCTTCTACTAATCGGAAAATTAAATGAAGCTTTTGGTGTGGCTACCATTATTCGCTTGTTGCAAGGTCCTTTGCTAACTTTGATTCTTTGATTGTTTGCTTGGTATTGATCATCGCTCATTCGATCTCGCCCCTTGAAAGCATCTAGATATCCACGAGCAAAGATAAGCTTTGACAGTCCGTTGTCTAAGATTCTTCCACTTTCGAAATGATGCCCATTGTGGATGGTTAGTTTGATCTTTGATACCTTCATTGAGTTTGAATTGACGTTCCACCTTGTATCCTCCTAGAAAGGGCTTTGGCAACTGTGTTGTTGACAAATCAGCATATTCTTCAAGAGTGTTCATTTCAATAGATCCTTACTCCGCATAAAGGCCTTCTGACTCTAGCTGCATCATTGTGGGATGTGTCATGTATTTCTGTCTCGATTCCTTCTTTACTTGCATGATTAAGAGTATACGCATGTCCTTCGAAGCGCTATTCGAAAGTGGCACCTCGCATGAAGAGTTATTGTCCATTCAAAAAGAAAGAATTCAAGAATGACATAGGGCCTCACGCTGAAACTCCACCACAAGAATGACATAAAAATTGTCATAGGGAAGCACTATGAAGTTGATGCTCCTGCTCTAATCTCTAATTTTGATATTGGCTCCCTTCGATAATTTGAAAATAGGCTTTGCCTTCGAATTGGCTACCTTCATATGACTCAAGACTCTTTTGCCTCTTGATCTACTTTGAGGTTGTTTGTGACTCTATGTCCACCAATGTACAAGTCACCTTCTCGTTCAATCAGTTCAATTTGATGTTCATGGACATTAACACATTGTCACATGCCTTCGCCTCTTTTGGCATTGCCTTTAATAGCTCTCCCACTTGACCTCGTAGTGCTTTCAAGGTCGTTGTGATGATTCTTCATCATTACTCGGAATTTCGACAAACATGAGGTTAAAGAGTTGGTCTTCTTCTTTGGTTTTTGCTTTGGCATCTCCCGGGCTTCATCTCGTGATACATTCAACAATGCACATCTCTTATGCGATATGCTCTGACATCTTCCAAAGGGAAAGAAGATGTAAGGGCATTGAGCATCTCATGTCGTTGCGGGCATTCCATCATTGGATGTTGTCCACCGCACAAAAGACATCAAATTTTGCGACACTAAGCACTTGTTAGTTTATGAACATTCTAGGGATGCACTGAGCCTAGTTATTCATACCATTAAGGAAGCAAAAAGCTTGCTTTTCTTCGTCATATCTCTTGGATGTCTAGCATAATCTTGAATTGTCAAGATCCGGTGAAGTTGTTACAACTTTAGTCGTTTGTTGAATTTGTGTTCTTTGGTATGTAGAGTTTAGAATTCCTTCTTTAAGGCTTCCCATGCGTCGATTTTGTAACGACCTTGCTATATTTCTTCTTCACGTGTACACTACCATATTTTTGCATCATCGGTGAGATACATTGTCGATAAGGACACTTTGGAATCTTCTTATTTGCGATTGGGTCATTTTGAAGTATTGAACCATATCAAAGAGAAAGTTTCTAACTCCTTACCGTCTCGAGCACCCTTATAGCTTAGCCATTTAGGAGTGTTCACTCTCAGTGAGTGTTGGTTGCTAGACATTCTTTGTTTGCATGTAGTGTTTGCATAAGTAACGACACATGTTGCCAATTCCCTTGTCGTTGAAAGTATTGTAAATACCACACTCCTGTTGAGCAACTTTGTTAGTTTTCGTGCAAATTCACATTCGTTTTTTCTGAAATGATCACACATTGCTTCTCCCCTCTTGTATGATAGTATTGTCAATTCCACTCCTGTTGAGTAGTTGTGCTAGTTTTTCCACACTACCATGCCACGACAATTCGATGTTTTCTTGACCTGCTCTGGTATCACCTTGTCACATCCTTAGCTAGGTTTGTGTGAGACTCAAGACACCTTAGTGTTGTTTGCTTGCAAGGATTAGCCTAGACAAGGTTTGCCTTACTGAGCGATAAGGCCTCGATGGCAGATGTATTTGTTAGTTGACCCAGACGTGGACCGCCGCCACGGGCAAGATTGTTTAAATCCGATTTGATGACGGCGATTGATTTCGACCATCGACGGTTGACTGAGGGAGAAATAAGAAAAAAAAGAAGAAGAAAAGGGAGAAGAAGAAGGAGAAGAGGAGAAAAATATCTCGTGCGCTATCACCGGTTCCCCCACGTTGTCACGGACAAAAATATAAAGAGGGTGCTCAATATAACACTCATGTATGTCCGTGTCTTTTGAGTTTTGTTTATACTTTGTACAACAAGTAGCGGGATAACAGTAAGCTTGGCAACCTTAGTTTGGTTAGCTTTCGTGGCCAGTTTCGGCTTGTAAATAAGAGTTGTGTCATGTGGACACTTGTGGGGACTTCGTCTGTAATGGACCTTGATCCTTTATGTGTGACCTTTCAGAGTTTGTAAAGTCAATGATTGTAATTTGCATTGGCTATATAAAGTGTTTGCTGAAGTGGTTGCTTGTGGATCTCCGTAAGAAATGTTTTCTCTAATCTATTTTCTCTTTTGTAGGTCCTACGGGACCATAGGAGATTTCGGGGAGGTTGATCTTTGTGGACGACACGATGACTCAAGCAAAACTAGCTAAGTTTGTGATATTTGATATTAGAGCGGGACAAGCGCACGCAGAAACACTTGCCATACAAACGTGGGGGACCTAGCTGGGCTGCATGGAGGGCAGCCAGCACGGGCGATCGTTTGGGGGAAATAGACATGGACATGTAAGGAAAGGGGTCACTCAGAGGAGCGGGCATCCATGATTGACATTCAGAGGAATAACCAACTCTTTGCGCATGAGGATAAGCAAGCTAGGAAGAATGTGTAGCGCATAAAGGTTGGGATGGTTAAGTTCGAGCTACGGCTTGACGTTGGCAACTAAACTTGACAGTGCTCAAGGCAAGCGGGGCACTTGGTAAAAGATGAGATCGAAAGTGGGATGTGTTGCAACGATTGAAAGAGTGTGCAAAGCTCACAGAGGTGAGGGAATTGCTAACTCAAGAATTCGGTACTCATGCAAGGGCTTGTATGCGGACGATGAAGTGTTCATGACCATCCCAAGGCGATTGGAATTCAATGCCATGGGGTATTGAAACTTTTTCTTCAACATGGAAAGGATATTTTCGTAGGAGGCGGAAGTGTGCAACAAGTTCAGCATGTTGCTAGGCCTTGAAGGGTGTAGTGGAGGTTGTATTGGCGAAGGGCGTAATCTAATAAGTGCATTTCTGGGGGCAGAGCAATGCACAGGCTGTTCAGCAAGACGGAGTAGTCCAAGGGGATGGTGATCTCTGAAGCTTCTAGAGAGAAGAATGCAAAGAAGAAAGTTGCTCCAACAGGACAAATATCCAGGAGGGATAGGTCCTGGTTCTCCAAAGGGAGAATCATGTGTAGCTGACTGCACATGTGGAGGAAGAGTACCTCAAGACAATATTTTCATAAACCTAACGAACCGAGCGAGCGGCGAGAAGTCGCCGCATAATCTTGAATGAGGTAATGCGTTGGTGGATGCATTACGAGATCAAATGGGGGAGCAATCCATGACAACATCAAACGAAGGCACACTTATAGTCGATGCAAAAATTGGATTCAACGGAGGGCTGACTCGTGGAATGGTGAGGGCCACCATCAACTCAATGCAAATTGAGGGGCAGAGCAACTTGGGTGGAACTTGGTTAAGTATCCAAGCCACATAAAGGGAGTCGACGTAGAAAATGGAACATGGAGCGGAGGCGTGGAGCTTTCCTTGGATAGAGGTCAATGACATGAACTCTTGTAGAGGCAAGAGTGGGATCATGTCATTCCATGGGTTCTTCATTTTGATGGGGGGACTTATCTTGCATGGTGCCAAAGACGAAGGGAGTTTCGAGGCACATGCACCTTATCTCAGAGATGCATTTGATGGAGGAACTAAGGTGATTTGACTTGCGGAGTTGAAGTTGGGATCAGAAGGCCTTAGCACGGGGCAAGAGGACACAGAGGCGAGTACTCTTGAAGAATATGCACAGTACTGTCATTCGAGTTATCATGAAGAAAGCGGTGCGTAGCGGAGATTGTGCTCGTGGGGGATAGAGGCCCATGATCCAGACAATGATGCATTGATTTTAGCGAAGTTTGGGGACTTCGAGAGCTATTAGGCGATGAACTGTTCTAGCGTGATGCTTTGTCCGGGTGTAACCTGAGAATGGGTGGGTGAAGGTCAATTGCCAAAGGAGTAGACACAATCGGAGGTGGCGGAGGCCCTACAACGTGCTGGCTGAGGCCACACATGGAGACATCTTACTCCGATTTTATCTCGCAAGAATTTGAATGCAATGGAGATGTCACTAGGAGGTGACATGGTGCAGCGGATCGTGGTGGAATAGTTCGAGGCAATACAATACACGCTGGAGAAGTGCCATGAGGGACATGATCATGTGGAGGGTATGATCAGGAGCTATTGAGAGCTCCACTTTGGTGAACAACATGACGACAAGAAGGGCTATGAATTCAAGGAGGGAATGCTATAGTATAGTAGAGGCGGGTCTTTCGTGCATGTACTGAATTTTGCATCGGATGAATGCCTTGGTCATTAGCATATGGGGGTTGTGTACCATCGAGGGAGAATTCCGAGTGCAAGTACCAGTGAGTCCCGTGAGGGGACTTGATCATACAGAGGTATGATTGGAGCGGCTAAAGAGTTGGACTACTCCGGTGCTCACATTCGCTTAAGGGAGCCCGACAAGTCAGAGGACAAGGCTGAGTAAGCGAACATTGCAACCAAGGAAGCTAAGGAGAACAAAATCGGCACGAGCCCTACAATAGGATGACGGAGGCCATGTATGAGAGTTACAGTCTATCTTTCCATCGACTATGGGGAACTGCTCGGAGAACACAGAGGTGTTGAAGCAAGTAGTCGAAAGGGGCGAGGAAGCGACGTTGAGTCCAAAGGGGCTCAGCTACCCAAAAGCAAGGCGTCAGTCAGAAAAGAGGTGGACTCGGAGGAGTGCCATAGTGCCGTAGAGGCGGATCTACCGACCGTGAAGAAAGGGACGTAGATATAAGGCAATAAATAGTAGGGCCATAGGCTTAACAACATCATGGTACCGCAGAGATGGTTCTTCCGTGGAGTCATCGATCCCTTGCTCTCATGGAGGGAGAGCGTTGGTTGTGAAAGGGGCTGAGGAGGTGGAGAATGCAAAGGCAAACTTTATGTACCAGGACAAGGCTAAAGGGTAGGCTAAGAAACTCATAGGACCGGTATCAACGGGTTTTTCATTAAGCTAGTTGAAAGTGGGGGACTTTGGGTTGATGCAAGAGTGCTCGACTAAGGAACAAAGTAGGCAGTACGTGGTGCTGTATCTTTTTTACTCAGAGGAGCAGGCGACAAAGATGATGGAGAAGACGATATAATCCCAAAGGAGACCAAAACTATCAAAGACTTGCTCCAAATTGGGGTGAAATCTTTTCGGGCAAAACTTCTTGCATTTCGGAAGTTCGTTGACAGAGAGAAAGCGAATCGTTGTAGCTAACTTAAAGCAAGGAGTGCAAACACTTCGGGTGATTCGGAAGTGTGAGCAAAGAGCGGGCAAAAACTAGTATCCAGCTAAAGACTATTAACCAGCAAGTAGCGGGCTAGCAGAAAGCTTGACAGCCCTAGTTTGGTTAGCTTTCGCGGCCAATTTCGTCTTGTAAATGAGAGTTGTGTCATGTGACACTTGTGAGGACTTCAGTCTGTAATGGACTTTGATCTTTTATGTGCGATCGTTCAGGGTTTATAAAGTCCATGGTTGTAATTTGTACTAGCTATATAAAATGTTTGCTGAAGTGATTGTTTGTGGAGCCCGTGGGAAATACTTTCTCTAACCCGTTTTATCTTTTGTAGGTCCTAAGGGACCATAGAAGGTTTCGGGGAGACTGACCTTTGCGGATGGACACGTGATGGTGCCGCATGACTTATGCAAAACTAGCTAAGCTCGTGACAGCGTGGTCTGTTGCCCATGGGTCGCCCGCGGTGAAGAATCGTTGGCGGGCGATTCCTTCTCCTCGCACGGGGAGAAGGATCGAGGTGACATCGCCAGCTTTTTTATTTTTTTCTAATATATATTATATTATATTAATATTATATATTTTAATAATATAATATAATATAATATAATTAAAATATTATATTATATTATAATGTACTGAGTGGTTAGCACTATGCGTACCGCTCGGTACTGGGTATCGTATCGTACCGAGATAAACTCGGTATGTTGGTACGGACCGATATGGTGAACCTTGGGACTAGACATTAGTCTTGTGTAGTCCATTCCATAAGGACTAACATTAAGCAGAAAAGGTCACTAAGCAAAAAAGGTTGGCAAATATGCAAGTAATATATCATTGTCATGTATGAAAAGGGCAAGATAATTACAAAGTAACTAGCTTTTATTAAGCATGAAAGGCTCACACAAGCAAACTAATGGTTGCACACAATGGGGGTTCCGAAGATCGGTTCAATTTCAATGTTCACCTAGTACTTTTGTCGAACAGAAAAACAAACACACTAAAGACATTGCACAATCCTTTAGACATATAACTGAGTCCCATTCGGTCCGGTGCCACCCAAGGGTTCCAAGGTGTTGAGATAGTTGATATTTTGCGCCACAATGCCATCAATCAGAAATCAGCCCATGGCACATGAGAACAGGGTTATTTTGGCTATTTCCCCTTCGCGCGATATTACGCAACCATAAATATTTATGAGTTTTACAAGACAAACAAAACAAAAACACTAACAACAATTCAAAATAGGGCAGTACTTTTGTCGAAGAGAAAAACAAACACACTAAAGACATTGCACAATCCTTTAGACATATAACTGAGTCCCATTCGGTACGGTGCCACCCAAGGGTTCCAAGGTGTTGAGATAGTTGATGTTTTGCGCCACAATGCCATCAATCAGAAATCAGCCCATGGCACGTGAGAACAGGGTTCTTTTGGCTATTTCCCCTTCGCGCGATATTATGCAACCATAAATATTTATGAGTTTTACAAGACAAACAAAACAAAAACACTAACAACAATTCAAAATAGGGCTGATAGTACTGCCCTATTCAATCTACTTATAAGAAAACACTCGAAAGCACCGAAAGACAATGGAAAAGACAATACCGAAAAACGTCATTGGTATGCGTCGAGTACCTTGGACTGCATTGCTCCATGACAGTGTGCTGCCAACCATGGGTATGCTTCCTCTTCCTCCTTTGTCCACTGCTTCTTTTTCTTCCTTCATCTTCCTTTTTCTTCCTTCTTCCTTGTTCTTTCCTCTTCTTCTTCGTCTTCAAGTCTTTGGTACATACTAATGTACCATGTGTCGGAATGTACTGACTAGTATATATCGGTCTGACCAGGTACTAATAGGGGGTGGTCAGTACGAGAGGATGATCTTTGGTTTATCCAGCAATTTTGTATTTACCATGGAATTTATTTATGAGCTTTTGCATTTGTGCTATTAAGTGGTTTCCATTCATCATCAATCTATTGCAAATCAAGGCAGCCAAAAGCTTGCTAGAGGCTAGTTCCCAATATTCTGGATGAGAAGAGATTAATGTTTAAACACTAAGAAAAGCTAGCTAGATTATTTTATAGTAACAATTTTCCATGAACTGTATTTTTTATTGTTTTAACAAGCATACTGCTTCCTCACTGCATAGGATCATTCTATAGTTAACACTAAGAAAACTGATTCATGTTCTCTTTTAAGTGTGGGAATCTTCATAGTTGAAAAAAAATCTTCCATTTTAAGAGTGAAGTAATCCTAATTTGTTAGGATTCTGAATATAATGTAATAAAAAAAGTTTTTTTTTTTCTTACTTCTTCACTAAACAACATACAAAATCATCTTGCATGTTTCTTGATCTTGTTCTATGTTTGAGAGCATCTAAGATAATTTTATTTTTGGTGGCTGATTTCAGGTTCAAATAGAGCCGACAACTTCATGGGCCCTTCTAAATAGGGATTTGTATGGTACTTCAAAATATACAGGCATTTTGCAAGCTACTAGAGATATTTTTCGAGAGGAAGGTTTGTCGGTATGAATTACTTTAGACATTCACGATTCTTGTCTTTCTCCTACCATCATCAACATGCTCTTAGGTCTTAAATATATTCTTTAATTTGATGAGGAAAATAATATGATAAATTAGTTTCTATCATTGCAAGCTACTAGATTTTTTTTCTCACATTGTAAAATAGGTTTCTATCATTTTGAATCAAGGTTCTGAATATCGTACCAAACTGGTATACCGATCAGCTACCGGTATGCTACATATCAAGCTATATTGAGTGTACCACACATGGTATACTAAGATGTACCGATGTACCACCCCGTACCGATCCTTTATTGGACCGGTATATACTGCCCATACCGTGTGATACGATACGATATTGCAAACCATGGTTCAAATTGAATGGTTGACTACAATACCGTCGACCATAGAATATTATTTGGAATCTGACTTTATACTCCTTACCGAGCGGTAAGGCCTGTACCACCCAGTATGTATCGGCCCGGCAGTTGACCGGTACGTGTATCAGCCGCTACTGGGTGGTACCGCTAAAATCGACCGTCGGCGATTAATTAAGGTAGAAATCGACCGTCGGCGATTAATTAAGGTAGAAATCGACCGTCGATGGTTGATTGAGGAAGAAAAAGGGAAGAAGAAGAAGAAGAGGAGAAGAAGCAATACCTCACTCGCGCGCCCGAGCGCCCTCACTGCCCGCGAGCCCTCGCCACCCTCGTTGCTCGCGAGCCCTCGTTGCTCGCGAGCCCTTGCGGCCCTCGCCCTCGTCTCAGTGATGTCGCCCCTTTATTTGATTTTTTAATATATTTAATATTTTAATATTATATAATATTTTATTATATTATGAAAATATTATAAAATATTTATTATACCGGGTACTCACTGTGTATACCGCCTGGTACTAGTACCATACCGGTACTAACAAAATGTCGGTACACTGGTACGGACCGGTACATAAAATCTTGCTTTATACACTTACTGATAAAGGAGAAAAAAATGGATAAACATCAAGAATGGTTCTTCAGTTGTGAAAGGAGTTTAGGACCACATTAATTGATGTAATAAGCAGTAGTGCTGGTACTTTAGTTCATACTCTTCTTGACAGTCTCAAATGTGTTCTATATATGTTTAACATAGTTCACAGTATTGGCTGATTTCAGTGTAACACACTCACTTTGGACTGATATCATGCAAATCGATTCGATTTTGATTGATTTATTGATTTTAGGACTATAATATTGGGTATCAGCTAAGTTAGGAGACTCTAGCACTTTTTCAAAAAAAAAAAAAGGATACAAAGGGAGAAAGAGTGGAAGGAAGTTGGCAGTTCACAGATGGTAACCATTGGAGGAGAAGAAAATTTCCTTTACCACTGTTATTGCCATACATGCTTGATAGAAGACACTTTTAGGTAGAGGAATTAAGGCGTTAGAGATTGGTCCTTCACTTCCATAGGGAATAAATGATAGATAAAATCATGAAAAAGTAGAGATAATTGTATTTTAGAATCTTGATATTTTATGGATGCTATCTTTAACTAAATTATTTATTTGTCTAATTCTATGATTTTTCATATTTCTTCTTTTAGATTTTTTAGCTGATTACGATGTTGATCCCACTCTTGATCTTGCTAAGTGTGATTGTTAAGCCCATAATGGTGCAAGATTTGAAGAACTAGTGCAATTGTTACGTACCAATTGATATTTTACCAATCCAACAAGGTGTTGTCATGTAGATCAAGAAACTTTGTCCACAAATTTTTGTAAATCTAAACAACTGAAAAGAAACGGTAAAAGGATAAAAAAATCTAACAATTTAATCTAGAGGTGATTTCATTGTTGTAGCTTCACTTCCTCTCTCTTTCTCTCTCTTTTTTTCCCTTGATAGCATCCTCCGTTGTTGTGGTGTCAACAATTACCTCTCTTCACTATAATTGTCTCCTCATGTCGTCTCTACCACCTCCTCCTATGGTACAAAAAAATTGTCCTCTGCTTCCACCTCAACATTCATCTGTCCCTCGTTCTGTTTCACAGCGATTGCAAAAGGCGCTTGGGAGAGGCGAGGCCCAAGCGCTTCGCTCGATCTCCAAGCAGCGCGCTTCTAGGCGCTCGCCTGAGCCCAGGCGCTGCGAGCGAGCTCCCGGGTTATGAGGCGAACTAGGCTTTTAGCCTGGTTTGGTCGAATTCGTGTTAGTTGGTTCAATCGAACCACCAACTAATAAAACCAACTAACTTATCGGTAATTGCTTCCTTAATTGATTGAACCAACTAACATATCGATAATTGCTTCAGGCCTAATCCCACTCGCGAATCGCGATTACATCGTCGCCCGCAGCTATCGATGCTCGCCACTCTCGCCTTTGCTCCGCCGGCGTTGCCGCTCTTCTTCTTGCCGCCGCTCTCCGTCGTTGTCGTTGCTGCCGCTACTCCATCGTTGCCCATTGCCGCTCGCTCCGCCGCTCCTCGCCGCTCCTCGCCGATGTCGCTCTTGCTTCTCTCGATGCGCTTTCAAGTCTCGCTTATCTCTGCGATATCGTTAACAATAAGTTAATAGTAGTATACGTACATTAACGATATATTAATATCTTTTCACGATATCGTTAACGAGTATTAATAGTATCGTTAATGATATCATAATAATATTATTTATTTATTAGATTAATAATATATTATTTTGATTTAAATTTTAATCAAGGTTTGAAATTTCGGTACATATTGGTTTGTCAGTTTATCGGTACGCGGACCGCCTGCTACCGGACGGTACCACCAAAAATCGACCGTCGGCGGTCAATTTCGGTTGTTGGCGGTCGATTGAGGGAGATCGGAGATCGGAGAAAAAAGGACGAATAAGAAGAAGAAGAGGAAAAGAAGAAGAGTAGAAGAAATAAAACATCTCCGCCGCTCTGGTCCCCCACGTTGTCGCCAGACTCGTCGATTTTTCTCCGTCGAGGAGATGTAACGCCTCCAGCGTAGGGAGAAAGATCGAGGTGACGTCGCCTTGGTGGCATCGCCTATTTTCCTAATTTTTAAATAATATTTAATATTCTTAATATAATTATAATATAATATTTTATTATTTTTAAATATATTGGGTGATATGTATTGTGCATACCGTCCGGTACCAATACCGTACCGGTACCGACAAAATGTCGCACACCGGTACGGATCGGTAAGTCAATCCGTGATTTTAATAATACTAATATTTATTTATTTTAATATCATATTTCTAGATTTCTTAATTTAATATTATTTTTATTTAAATAATTATATTTATTAATTGTATTATATATTTTTTATATTTTAGCGCCTCGTTTCGCTTGGGCGAACGCCTAGGCGGGCGCCTAGTGGCACGGGCGTTTTGGGACCTTAGCGTCTTTTGATGCCTAACGCTTTTTAAATCACTGCCGTTTGGTCATGCTAACTGGCATATATGGGGATACTATATGCTGGTATGATGGTATGATGCGAGATGATAATGCTGGTATGTGCCAGACCTATACCAGTTTGGCTAGGGACTGGTTTAGGTTTTAGACCAAAACATGAAACCTTGAATGATAGTTTTGTATTTCAATTCAAGTTGACCTTTAAGATGACTCGTTTGTGCTCTTTTGTTGGGATGTTGGCTGCTATATTCATCATTATTCTCAGTCTCAAACATTTAATGGACAATTTTATGATAGAAAACAGAAGGTGATAAGTAAAATTGTGAATCTTTGCAATCAAGTGATAAGACTTAGAAAATATTCCTGTCTTTGGTTATTGCAGTCTGAGGTGTGATCTTGAAGGTTATGCTTGGTATGTTAAGGTTGATTTTAGAATTTAATGCATTACTGTAATGCTACTTAGTTCTTGAAGGGAACACAATGTCTAATTTATTAGAAGGTTCAATCTGCAGAGAAAGCAGCATAATGGTGGGAGGTCTTTACTTGAACCTTTTCCTCATCTTTCCCATTAAAATTAATTGAAGCAGAGTTCTGTAGTGATATTGTTCATGGGTTCAACAATAGTTTCATGATTAGCCTAAAATTAAGACTTAGAGATGCAGAAGCTAAGCTTGAACAGATGCTTGAAAGTTCAAGAATTATGTGGAGAGTTAATGCACATAATTGAATCAAACACAATATAGTGAATAGGTAATGCTATGAAGGTGCAAGTATATTTTCTTGAAGGTTCTTAGCAGCCAATTAACCCAGTCTCTTTTGATTTCTGTTGTATTATACTTATCCATAGGTTTCTAATAGTGTTCTCTGATACAAGAGGCTTCTTAGAATAAGCAACTGGCAAAACCTCGGGGCTTATCTGGGACTTTCAGGTTTGCTTGCCAATCAAGTCCATCCATACTTGTTTACTTTATTCTTTTTTCCTCTCTTTACTGACTTGTTAGTGTAAATGTAGGTTACCAACGGATAAATTTGTAGGCTAAGCAAGAAAGAAGCTGCCTTATGATGTGTAACAGTTTTTTTCAAGACCATCCTTTTTGTTTCATTCCTTCTTAAGTTTATTCTTGTTTCTCAGGTCCATTTTCTTTACCATCCAACAACCCACACATTGCTTTATGGTAGACTGGGTTATAGAGATGGATTTTTTGCCTGTTGACGTATCTCTGGCTTTTTCTTCTTGGCATATCTGCCTGACTAAAGAAAACTTTCTCAAGGCATCATTTTTCTTTTGGGATTCCGACAAATTAGGTCTGATTTGATATGTTGACATCAATTGGTTTATCCTGGATTGATTTCAATTTAGTTGGAGATCAATTCAGGTTAGTTATTTTACATACATACGTATATGTAACCAGCTATTTGTTTTTAACTTGTATATTCATTGAATATTTTGGATCATGTTATGTGGGATCTGGGTCGATTATAAACATCAAGGTTGATTGGGTTTGAATATCTTCATATATTAACTTTGGTGAAAGTTTGGATTAAATTTTGGGATTGGATTGTCCAAAAGATATAGGCTTCTGTTTGGACAAGCCATGATGTCCAAAACCATGTTTGGAATGTGGATACTGGCTCCTTTGCCAACGGAGGTCCGGCCTCTTAAAAGAAAAAAATAGTGTTCTTGACTGAGTTTCATGCGTCATAGTCTCCTTTTGGCCTGATCTGGATGAGGGTTCATTCTTGCCCAGTTAGAGGTTATGATGCCAACTCCTGTTTCAATAAGTATCGACCTTGTTGCCACCACAAAACAGGTCCTATTTGTAGCCAAATCAGAGTATATCTTGATTATGTGACAATGAGGGTTACCACAAGCAGAATTGTTATCTAGGGGTGTTGATTGGAGATCGAGACCTGCTAGTTGGATCATGACGCCATTTTCGCTAGTAGGCCTTGGCTTCTTCCTAGACAGAACTTTTTGATTAACTTCTAGCATGAGGAGTGAATTTTTATGGTTGAGAAGGGGTCTTCATGTTATGTGATAAGAGTAAGTGCAGGAATGTTGCTTTTCTTGATCTGGCTTGTTGCTGTTTTGGATGAGGGTTGGTCATCCAAGCTGTAACAAAGATACTCTTTTCCATGCTTGGATGACATTGAGAGTCTAGCTACAATAAGACATGTTTGCCATTGTAGAAGTAATTTGTAGGAAGAAAAACAGCTTCACTTTGAATCTGTTGTTTGTTCAACATTCCAAACTTAAAGGTTTGTGTTTTGTGGATCACATAGTAAGTGATCCATTATAGTTTTCCTCAAATTATATTGGTCTCTGCCAGTTCATGGAGATCCATGCAAGTGATGATGGCCTGAGAGGTTTAATTCACCATATTACAAATAACTAGATGTCTATATTTAGGATTTCAATGTTGGTTTTAATTCCAAGAAAAATCAAGAATATTTAACCTTAAGTAAGAGAAAGGTATACTTCTTTTCGATTTTGGCTGTTTGCTAGTTGTTGGATGATTTCACTAGTTTGAACGTAGCCATGGTCCCTTATTGCTGGATTTACAGAAGTATTGTTAAAGTATGTTGTGCATCAAAATATTCTATTAATTCCATTTAGTTATAATTTAATAAGTAGCTTAATGAGCCTTGGGTCCAAATTCACCATATTGGTAAGCACTTTGGAACTGGAAAATGCTTTTCTTTATGGTCTTTAAGTTGAAAGAGGAGGGCAAATGGAGTTTGGGTTCTACATGAAAATAGAAAGGAAAAGCTGATATTTTCGTGTTGTTGACAATAATAGAATAGTTATTTTCTATGTATTTTATTATGGTAGTTAGTCATTTGGGCATGAAATTTTGGTAACTCCATTTGGATAAAGTTTAGGACTTTCATCGTGATATGATATAACCACAAAAAGAATACATGAGATTTAAAATAATAGAAGTTAATAATACTACCAAGGTTCGTAACTGTTGCATCGCATATTGAGTTCATTTCGGTATGGTACGTACATTAATCTTATCCGACAGTCATTGCAGTAACTCTTCGCTCATGAACCGCTCATCGCTTTTGTTTGCTTGCGATGTTTAGTAGCATGTTTTGCCTTGGTTTTGTGTGATCTTGCCTCGTAAATGCGAGCGTAAATAATCAGAAGGTCAGCGATCGCGTCCGGAACCAAAACAACCTACTTTTGTGGTGTTGCGGCGACCTAGCTGAGCAGTGCAAAATGTCGACCATCTCAGCCCTTTAGAACCCCCCGGGTGGCATAGGGCTGGATGGGGCTTCGAGATAGCATCGGGCGTGAGCATTCATCGACTGTTGAACTCGTCTTGCGTTCGATACCTGGGGAACCGTTGTTTGTGGATTTGCGATCGTTCTTACAGCCCTCTAAAGTCCTGTTTCGCTCCCTTTCTCTCTTTTTCTGTTGCACTCAAGGTGTTCGACGAATTGCTTGTAAGAGCTGCCTCTTTACGAGACGTCGAGACTTGTTCGTCGCTCGTCTTCAAAACTAATCAACTTCTTTTTTTGCAGGTCCTTCGGGACCGACACGAGGTTGCAAGTGGGTTGACCCTTTACGGGCAAATACGCTTCGACATTTTCATGACTTAGGCAATTTTAGCTAAGTCTGGAACATTGGGCACATGTTGCTTCGTGACTTAGGCAATTCCAGCTAAGTCTTCAAAGTTGCCGCTAGGGTGCCACACGGCTTAAGCAAATTCATCTAAGTCCGTGACATTGTGGTATCAGAGTAGGCAAACAATTCGAACAAGCAAGCGAAGAGGATTCGCAATCTTGCCATGGCGAAGCACCGTGGTGAATTGAGCAAGATGGGGCAAGCCGGACCATTGCCTCAAGTAGTCACTGTGCAGTGCAACCGCTCAAAACGGAGCGGCTCGAGGAGCGACCAACAAGACGAGCGTGAAGTTGGGTACTCTTTGCGAGCGGAGGAAGCGCAATCTGGTACACTAATTAGGAAAAGGAGCCACAAAGAGAGACTTACAACGGTGGAAACCCGCCTCGATGTTCTTGAAGCGAGCTTGGAGGAACTCTACCAAGGCCAAGGAAGGATCCTTGGTGTCACGGACAATAATGTAAACAAGGTGTTCGATGAAATGCTCGTGTTTGTCCGTGTCCTTTGGTTTATGTATATATCTTGTACATCAAGAAGCAGGCTTACAGTAGGCTTAGCAGCCTTAGTTTGATTTGCTTTATGGCCAAGTTTGGCTTGTAAATACAAGTGTGTCTTGTAAGCAATTATGGGGACTTCGGTCTGTAATGGACCATTATCCTTTGTGTACAACCTTTCTGAGTTTGTAATGTCCATGGGTGTAATTTGTATCTGGCTTTATAAAGTGTTTGCTTGAGCAGTTGCTTGTGGATCCCGTGGGAATCACTTCTTCTGGCCCGTTTTCTCTTTTGTAAGTCGAAGGGACTCCAGGAGATCTCGGGGAGGGCTGACCTTTGCGGACGGATACACATGGGTGTCGCACGGCTTAGGCAAAATCAGCTAAGCCCACGACAATGTGGTATCAGAGCGGGACAAGCACACATGGAAACACTTGCCATACAAACGTGGGGGACCTAGTTGGACTGTGTGGAGGACAGCCAGCACGCGTAATCGTTTGGGGGAAACGAATATTGAGGTATAGGGAAAGGAGTCGCTCAGAGGAGCGGGTATCCAGGTTTGGCATTTAGAGGAATGACCAACCCTTTGCGCAAGAGGCACCACGAGGACAAACAAGCGAAGAAGAATGCGTAGCACACAAAGATTGCGATGGTTAAGTTCGAGCTACGGCTCGATGTTGGCAACCAAAACTTGTCGGTGCTCAAGGCAAAGCGGGGCGCTTGGTGAAAGATGAGACCGTGCAAGGTGAGAGGTGTTGCGTAATGACCAAAAGAGTTGTGCAAAACTCACAGAGGTGAGGGGAATTGCTAACTCGAAGGATTTGATACTCATGCAAGGGCTTGTACACGGATGATGGAGTGTTCGTGGCCATCCTAAGGTGCGATCGGAATTCGGCACCATGGAGCATCAGAACTTTCTCTTCGACATGGAAAGGATATGTCCGTAGGTGGCTGAGATGTGCAATAAGTTTAGCACATTGCTAGACCTTAAAGTGTGCAGTGGAGACTATATTGGAGAAGGTTCGTAATCTAGCGAGTGTATTTGCGAGGGCAGAACAAGGCACAAGTTGTTCAGCAAGATGGAGTAGTTCAAAGGGGATGGTGGTCTCCGAAACTTTCAGTGGGAAGTATGTAAAGAGAAAAGTTGCTCCAGCAAGACAGATATCCAGGAGGGATAAGTCCTAGTTCTCTAGTGGGAGAATCATATGCAACGGACTGCACATATTGAGGAAGAGTTTCTCAAGGCTATATCTTCATAAAGCTCAACGGACCGAGCGAGTGACGTGGAGTTGTCGCATGATCTCGAATGAGGTAATGCATTGGTGGATGCATCTCGAGATCAAGTGGGGAGCAATCCAATGTAACATCATATGAAGGCACACTTAGAGTCGATCGATCGAACTCGGAGGGTCGACCCTTGGAATGGTGGACACGAGGGCCACTGTCAACTCAATGCAAATCGAGGAGCGGAGCGACTTGGGTGGGACTCGGTGAAGTATCCAAGCCGCATGAAGGGAGTCGACATAGAAGATGGAACATGGAGCGGAGGCACGAAGCTTTCCTTGGACAGAGGTCAAGGGCATGAACTCTTGTAGAGGCAAGAGTAGGATCATGTCGTTCCATGGGTTTTTTATTCTGATGGGACAAACTTATTTTACATGGTGCCTAAGATGAAGGGAGCTTCGAGGCACATGCAAGCTACCTCAGAGATGCATTTGACGGAGTAACTAAGGTGATTCAACTTGCGAAGGCAAAGTTAGGATCAGGAGACCTTAGCATGGGGCAAGAGGACGTAGAGGCCACATGTGGAGAAGTCGTAGTCCAAGTTCATCACACGAGAATCTGTATGCAATGGAGATGTCACCAGGAGGCGACATGATGCAGCGGATCGTGGTGGAATAGTTCGTGGCAATACAATACAGGAGCCTGTTCGGTGAGGGACAAGATTATGTAGAGGTATGATCAGGAGTTACTGGGAGCTCCACTTTGGTGTACGACACAACAAGAAGAAGGGCTATGGATTCAAGGAGTGAATGCCATAGTACCGCAGAGGCGGGTCTTCGTGTGTGCATCAAAGTCAGTTGGATAAAAGCCTTAGTCATCGATATGAAATGATACCACCGAGGAAGAAGTCTAAGTGCAAGTACTAGTGAGTCCCATGGAGGGGGACGTGATCATGTGAATGATCAGGAGCTGTTGGGAGCTCCACTTCGGTGAACAATGTAACGGCAAGAAGGGCTATGGATTCAAGGAGTGAATGCCACAGTACCGCAGAGGCAGGTCTTTCGTGTGTATGAATCGAAGCTTGCATCAGATGAAAGCCTTGGTCATCAGCATATGGGAGTTATGTACCACCGTGGGAGAAGTCAGATTGCAAGTACCAGTGAGTCCCATGGAGGGGACTTGATCATACAAAGGTATGATCGGAGTGGTTGGAGAGTTGATCGCTTGCTCACATTCGCAAGGGAGCCCGAGTCGAGGACAAGGTCGAGTAAGCGTTACTACCAAGGAAGCTAAGGAGAGCAGAATCGGACGAGCCTGCAACAAGATGGCGGAGGCCATGCATGAGAGTTGCCTGCCTTTTTATCGACCAAGGAGAACTGCTAGGAGGATACAGTGGTGTCGAAGCAGGTGGTCGAAAGGGGCGAGGAAGCGACGACGAGTCCAATGAGGCTCAGCTACCCAAAAGCAAAGCGTCAGTTAGAAAGGTGGACTCGGAGGAGCACCACAGTGTCACAGTGGCAGATCTACCGATCGCGAAGGAAGGGATGAAGATGCAAGATAATGGATAGTAGTGCTATGGGCTTGGCGTGTGCAGACGGGACTTCGTGGAGTCATCGATCCCTTGCTCTCGTGGAGGGAGAGCATTGGTTGTAAAAGGGTTGAGGAGGTGGAGAATGCAAAGGCAAACTCAAGTACCAAGACACGGCGGAAGGGCAGAGGCCAAGAAACTTCATAAGACCGGTGTTAATGGGCTTCTCACCAAGATAGCCGAAATTGAGGGACTTGGGTTGATGCAGGAGTGCTCGACCAAGGAACAAAGTAGGATGTACACGGTACTGTCACCTTTTCTACTCGGAGGAGTAGGCAAAGGTGATGGAGAAGGCAGCAATCCCGAGGTGACGGATCTATCAAAGACTTACTCCAAGTTGGGGTAAACTTTTGCTCTTTTCGCCAAACTTCTTGCATTCGAATTTCAGCGGTAGAAAGCGAATCATAGTAGCTAACTCAAGGAGTGCAAACACTTCAAGTGCTTCAGAAGTGTGAGCAAAGAGCGGGCGAACTCAGAAAGCAGTTAGACGAACTGCTAAGCGGTGGTCTTATCCGTAATTCAAAATCACCCTTCGGAGCTCTAGTCCTCTTTCGGAAGAAATAAGATTGGAGCCTCCGATTATGCGTCGACTATCGAGCCCGAAACAAAGTGACAGTTAAACTCGACCTTCGGTTGGGGTACTGGCAGGTGCGTATTGCAGAAGGTGACGAGGCGAAGATTATCTGTGTGACCAGGTATGAAGCATTTAAGTTCTTGGTAATACCTTTCGGCTTAACCAATGCTCTAACCACATTCTGTACTTCAATGAACCAACTATTCAAGGAATATTTGGATCAGTTTGTGGTTGTCTACTTGGACGATATAGTCGTCAATAGCCGAACATTTGAGGAGCATGTTGAGCACCTTCGGATAATCTTCAAATTTCTCAAGGAGAACACTTTGTTTGTAAAGAGGGAGAAGTGTTACTTTGCTCAGACATAGATTCTGTTTTTGGGGCATCGAATCGGCGATGGTTCTATCCGGATGGATAAATCGAAGGTGCAATCTGTGGCAGAATGGCGAACACCAAAGAAGGTGCCAGAGTTGAGATCCTTCCTTGGGTTCGTCAACTATCGGCCTTCTTTGGATATTGCGTCTGACCCGTACGGAGTTGCTCAAGAAGGAGCAGTCTTGGTGATGGTCGGACAAATGTGAAGCAGCATTCTAAGACCTAAAAACTGCCGTATTGGAGGAACCAGTACTCAGATTACCTGTCTATGGGAAATCTTTTGAAGTCCATACAGATGCTTCTGACTTCGCTATTGGGGGAGTACTTATGCAAGAGGGTCATCCAGTGGCCTACGAGAGTCACAAGCTCAATGAGACTGACGGCGATATCCAGTGCACAATGGTGGTCCACTATCTATGAGTCTGGCGATATTACCTTTTGGGAGCACCATTCGTGCTAAGGACAGATAATGTTGCATTGAATTACTTCCAGACTCAAAAGAAACTCTCCCTGAAACAAGCACGATGGCAGGACTTCTTGGCTGAGTTCAACATGGTAATAGAGTACAAGCCCGGAAAGGCAAATGTCGTGGCCGATGCTTTGAGCCAGAAAGTTGAATTGGTGAATGCTATACAGTTGGAAGGCGGAGGCCAAGCAAGCTAATCACACTCCAACTTTCTTTTCAGGATCATTGATGGATTGTACAGTGATCCTCAAGCAGTAACCCTGATGTAGCTCATCAAAGAAGGCAAGGTATGACGATTTTGGGTCCAGGAGAGACTCATCTATACCAAAGGTAACAGAGTTTATGTTCCGCGGGCGGACAATTTGTGGCGTGAACTCTTGAAAGAGTGTTATGATTCTCTTTAGGCTGGACATCCTGGCATCCATCGAACAATAGCTCTCGTGGAGAGGGCCTTCTATTGGCCAAAGATGGAGACTGATGTGGAGGATTATATTTGAACATGCCTTACTTGCCAACAAGATAAGGTAGAGCAGCGAAAGTAAGTGGGACTTTTGGAGCCGTTGCTCGTACCTGAAAGGCCATGGGAGACATCTATTTGGACTTCATATCAAGCTTGCCGACAGTAGGGGGACTCGGATCGATACTCGTGGTGGTCAATCGATTTTCAAAATATGCAACATTTATTGCTGCAACCCTACACTGTTCAGCAGAGGAGGCGGCTAAGTTGATGATGAAGCATGTCGTGAAGTATTGGAGAGTCCCACACAACATCATAAACGATTGAGATTCGTGGTTCTTGGGACGATTTTGGACTCAGCTCTTCAAATTGCTAGAGTCCAAGTTATACTTCTCCACAAGCCTCCACCCCTAGACAGATGGCCAAATTGAAAGAGTTAACTCACTCTTGGAGCAGTATCTCCGGTACTACGTGAGTGCCAACCAATGAGATTGGGTGAAGCTGTTGGACATAGCCCAATTCTCCTACAACTTACAGCGGAGCTCTGCGTCCAACAAGAGCCCCTTCGAGATTATCACGGGACAACAACCGTCGACTCCGCACACATTGGCTATTGATTATACGGGGAGTAGTCCATCAGCATATCACTTTGCAAAGGAATGACATTGAAATGCAGATATTGCTCGGGCCTACTTGGAGAAGGCGGCCAAAAAGATGAAGAAGTGGGCAGACTTGGGAAGGTGACCACAGGAGTTCAAAGTTAGTGACTTGGTGTTGGTGAAGCTCCAACCAACATCACTCCAATTCTTTAGGCACAAAGTGCACAAATGATTGGTGCGCAAGTATGAAGGTCCTTTCCCAATTATCAGCAGGGTAGGCAACGTCTCCTACAAATCGCGGCATGGCTCAAAATTCACAATGTCTTCCATGCAAGCAACTTGAAAGCCTACCACTTAGATCTGCAAGATGCTTCGCAAAATATTTTAACTCGTCTACCTCCAATCAGAGCCTTTTACGAGAAGCCAGTTGAGACTATTCTGGTAGATTACAAGATTAAGCTACCCAGCGGAGTAGAGCAAACTGAGTACTTGCTGAAGTGGCAAAGGCTTCCATAAACAGAAGTCAGATATGAGCTAGAAGATGCCCTATGACATGAAGAAGCCCGCGTCAAAGCCTACCAACAAGCGTCGACGAGGGCGTCGATAGTTTAAGTAGGGGAGAATGTCACGAATGGTCGTCGCTCAACCGCAACTCTTCGCTCAGCGAACCGTTCATCGCTTTTTTTGCTTAGATAGATGTTTGGCAGCATATTTTGCCTTGGTTTTGTGTGATATGGCCTCAGAAATGTGAGCAGAAATAGTCCGTAAGGCTGCATAACAGTCGCTCGCTGCGCGGAGCCAAAACAGCCTACTTTTGGGCCGTTTTCGGGTGTTGCGGCGACCTAGCTGAGCAGTGCAAAATGTCGACCATCTCAGCCCTTTGGAACCCCCCGAGTGGCATAGGGCTGGATGGGACTTCGGGATAGCATCAGGCGTGAGCATTCATCGACTATTGAACTTGTGTTGCGTCGGATACCTTGGGAACCGTCGTTTGTGGATTTACGACCGTTCTTACAGCCCTCTAAAGTCCTGTTTTGCTCTTTCTGTCTTTTTCTGTTGCACTCAAGGTGTTCGACGAATTGCTTGTAACAGCTGCCCTCTTTGCGAGACGTTGGGACTTGTCCGTTGCTTGTCTTCAAAACTAATCAACTTATCTTTTTGTAGGTCGTTCGGGACCGACACGAGGTTGCAAGTGGGCTGACCCTTTGCGGGCAAATACGCTTCGGCGTTTTCATGACTTAGGCAATTTTAGCTAAGTCTGGAACTGTGGGCAAAGGTTGCTTCGTGACTTAGGCAATTCCAGCTAAGTCTTCAAAGTTGCCACTAGGGTGCCGCACGACTTAAGCAAATTCAGCTAAGTCCATGACAAAGTGATATGTACAAACGTACCACTTGGTATATATATAATATAATATAATATAATATAATATAAAGAAAAAAATAAAAAAGGGTGACGTCGCCTCGTTCCTTCTCCCCACATGGGGAGAAGAAATCGTGCGCGGGCGATTTCTTTGCCCATGGGTGATCTTCGCTCGTGGGCGATGCATTGACGGACTCAAGGTTTTTCTTCTCCCTCGGTTGATACCGTTCGAAATCGACCGTCAAAATCGACTGTTATTGGTCGATTTCGAGGAAACAACCTCAATCGATAATATCACTCGGTAGCAGGCAGTTCGCGTATCGGTCAGTTGGCGGACCAGACGTACCACCCGGTATTGCAAACCTTGAGTACTACTACTTACAATTATTTATGTGAATAAATTAAATGGATTCAAAGCTTCTTTTGGTAAATGTGGAAATTAAAAATGAAAATGCCTTTTGTTTTTTCTTTAACCTCAGTTTCCTCCTCTTTCCCTTTCCACTTCCCTTTTATTTTGAAGTTATCAAATTGATTAGAATTAGTCAAGATTGGCCAACTCCAATTGAGTTCCATCAATTCTAGCAAATCAGGATCTCAATATCTGAATGCAGGACTGGAAACTTAGACAGAATTGGATAGACTGTCGATGATGCCAATATAAATTGTACATATCTCATTGAAATTAACCAATAACAAACAGTGATCTCAGTGTGATCAATTTTAGTCTCGAAAGTCTTATTACTTTAGGTGGTTTGATCAATTGAATTTTCTCAATAAAAGACACCATCTTGCTGGTCCCCCCTAATGATACTTTTGTGCATGCAAACTGTGAAAACAAAATAATTTAAAAAAAAGGAAAAACAGGGTGGCTTGCTGATGGAGCCAACCATTGCTTCCTTCTACTTTCCTTCGCTTTCATTCCTCTTCATTTTCTTCTCTTAAGCTGTCAAATCAATTAGAATAGGTTAAGATTATCTATTTGTGAGTTGAGTTTGATAACTTCTACATGATTGATTGTTGACCAATTTTCGGTGATAAGACCAAGAATTCAGGCAAAATTGAATCTGTCCAAGACAAAACCTATGTTGATTGGTGTATCATATTGGAATCAACTAGTACCACAATTTATAGGTTCCACCTCAATAAAGAATTTCGAGTGAAATCTCATTGTCATTCTACCCTGAAGTAGAATGCACGAGAAAATGACCAACAATACTTCTGCTCATGGGATCTACAAAATAAAAGAAGAGAAAAAAAAAGTTGATTGGCTAGTGATTGGGAAGAAAAGTTTGATGTTTTATATATAGAGTATACATTTGTGCTTTATGATTTCTTATTTTTGAATTTTAAATGCTTTAGTAGTTGTCCTTATAAAGAGTAGAATTAGATGTGTAGAGGAACATAATAAGTTTTACAAAAGTATTTCAGATTATCCCATATGTTTACTTTTGAAGAGAGTTATTGCTTTGTTTTAGTTGCATTAAATAGCATAATGAAACAGGGATTCTGGAGAGGGAATGTTCCAGCTCTACTATTATACATGCCTTACACTGCGATACAATTCACAGTTCTGCACAAATTGAAAACTTATGCAGCAGGCTCATGTAAAACCGGTATGCAATTCTGGGAGAGGTTGTTGATCTTTTTACTTTTAAGATTTAGAGATATTACTTGCTTATTCAGCAACAGTTTCAGCCTTGTATAAGATAGACATGTCTTTTCTTTTGTTCCCTTCGTTTTTTTTCAATGAATAATTTTTCCTTAGCTGGTTAGCGACATCTTTATTTCACACTTATTTGATGATCTGGTTGGGTGGTAATCTTATTTTTATGCTCAATACTGTCACCCTAAATATTCCATAAGCTATATTACCTAGATAACATAGAATGTGGGAAATTCTAGGTTGATCTATGGATGTGGGTAGTAGGCATGCCAACGTATCTTGTTTTTTGATACTTTGAGGGTATGGTTAGTTGGTTTATTATATAAAACTCAGAATTATGCAGTAAATAACTTGGCTAAATTGCTTTCTATGTTGGGTAAGATATTGTGCAGCATCTTGCTAGTCACATGACTGGCACGAAACTGTTGTAACAAACTACTATGTATAGGCCAGCATGAAAATGTATTCCTAGGTAATAAATGAAAGTGACAATTATTATTTATTGCAAAACAAGGTTTGAAAAAATTGATTGGACTACTACATATTAACCTGTATTTACTTTTTACATGCTGACCAGGCAAGACTGGAACAGTTGATATAAGTATTTTTTACATTTTTATATATTTTTAAAATTTATACAGCTGAAAGTAAATGATAGAATAATAAAAAATCCTGCCTTTTTGTCGAGTGGTGCAATTTTGTTGTTGCAATTTTTCTTTGTCTCTCTCTTTCCTTTGCTTGGCTGCAACCTTTATCACTTCTGTCTCAGCATCCGTCTCCTCCCATTGCTGCCACCACTTCTGTGTGTCATTACCACCACAGTTTTCTAAAATTGCCTTGGCCTTCACTTAAATTTTTTATGTTGGTGGTTCTTTTATTTGTTGGTTACTCTAGTTTCTATATTAAGTTGGTACCATAAAATTTATGAAGACTACTTTAGTGCTTTATTTATTATGATCTTTGCAGATACTCTCTTGTTCACATCATTTTAGTTTATCTTATCGGTTGATATATTCTCTATATTTCTTGCTTCATTTCATCTTTTTTTGCAATTTCCATTTTACTAAGAATTGAATGCGGAAATGCAAAATTCTTGTCATGGAATTTCTTGTTCTAATTATCTAATTCTTACATGACTATGGTCATAGTCATGGTTGGATTGTTGATTTTGTCTTGTTTGTATATTATGTTGTTTTTACCATTTTGAACTTATATGACAATTCTTTAGGTGGCTATATAATAGTTTGGGGGAACTTATGCTGTATGTTTCAGCATCTATGGCTGTTGACTATTAACTTATTCTGTTTTGAGCATAATTTCCATGGAATAATATGAGGTGATAATTTCAATACAATTGGTCTAATTTGCATTATTTGTGCTATTAATCAGTCATGTGCCTTGTTTTTAATGTCCTTATTTGACATGCTTTGCCTGATTAGTTGTTCTTTTCCAGAGGATCACTTGCAGTTGAGCCCTTATTTGTCTTACTTTAGTGGGGCATTAGCAGGATGTGCAGCCACGATAGGATCATATCCTTTTGATCTTCTACGAACCATTTTAGCATCACAGGGTGAGCCAAGGGTAAGCATTGATCTTTCTCAGTTGTGCTTTTGAACAAACAAGTCCATAGCTAGATCCAACATCATATTCTCAGTTATAGTCTAATAGCTATAAAAGTCAATTCTTGAAGTTGAAACTGCCAGAATTCTGTTTTTTGTGGACTTTGGATCCTTAAGTTACTTGTTGGAAAAAATTTCAGTGATGTGAGAAAAATTCGGATACATGATGTGTTCTCATGTTGTAACCAAGGAATGCAATTTCGATTTGTACCGCCTTTATGGCGATGCGTGTCGCGTCTGTTCTGCGGACCGTCTACTACCAGGCGGTACTGTCAAAATCGACCGTCGGCGATTGATTTCGGCTGTCGACGGTCGATTGAGGGAGAAAAAGGAAAGAAGAAGAAGAGGAAAAAGAAGAAGAGGAGAAGAAGAAAGAAGAATACCTCATTTCCCAACGTCGTCCTTGCCCGTGCGAGGAGACGAAACGTCTCCTTGCACGGGGAGAAAGATCGAGGCAACGTTGCCGAGTTTTTTTTAATATATTAATATTTAATATTATATTATAAAATATTATATATATTTTAATGTACCAAGTGGTACATACTATGTGTACCACCTGGTACCGTGTACCATATCGAAATAATCTCGGTTCGTTGGTACGGACCGATATGTCAAACCTTGGTTGTAACATCTATTCTGTGTACTAACTATATTAATAAAAAACATTCACTTTATGTAAGAAACTCCCGTGACTTGTATCTTTGTTGGTAGGTTGGTCATTTCAATCCTTCTAAAGTTTGGCAGTTTGGAAATTCATTCATGGAAAGAGAAAATTACTTTCCATGTAGTGACTAGAATCAATGACTAGGTATTTTTTAGAGTTTGGGGGTTTTAGTAGGCATGCCCCAGTTTCATCTTTTTTTTCTCTATCACCCTCATTTTCCACTTATTGCTCAACAGTTGGTTGGGTTATGTGCTCTCGTACATTTGGATATAGAGGATGGATAAAGAAAGGAAAGAGAAGAGAACAAGAGACTCAGAATTATCTAATCCATGACCCCGTGCCATGAATATAAAAGACCTTCTATTGAACATTTAGCTTGTTTTTAGAGCTTCCAAGTGCTTGTATAAACTTCCAACCTAAACAGGAGATTATGGTTTCTTTGCTTCCTAACGTCTAACATCCATCTAAAATATTAATGTGTTATTATTTGACTGATTGTTGTGCTTATGATTTTCTGATATATATATATATATATATATATATATATATATATGTATATATATATATATATATAAACAAAAATATGTTTCATATATTTTTTATCCTTATTTTTGTTTTTAATTGTAAACTTTTATTTTTGATTATGTTTTAGCCGGTTCCAATTCATAATCTAATTTTAATTGTATAAACTAACGTCAATCTAGATCTCAATCCTAATGCAATGACATGATTGTGCCTTGAATATTAGGTTAGTTATAGGTTTTTATAGAAAGAATTTTTGTTGCTCTTTATGACTCAAATAGTCAGCCTAGTGAATGTACTTATGTAATGATGTCTCAAATAGTCTAATTTTATATGTTGGTGTAGTGAGTGTACATGTGTAATGATCAAGGTTTGACTTATTGGTCCGTACGACATATTGTCGGCCTGGTACGGTATCGGTATCAGGCGGTACACATAGTGCATACCGCCCGGTATATTAAAATATAATATAATATAATATAATATTAATATATTAAATATATTTAAGAAAAAAGAAAAGAAAAGAGGCGACATCGTCGAGGTGACGTCGCCTCGATCTTTCTCCTCGCAGGAGACGCCAGTGCCTCCTCACGCACGGGCGAGCGCTCGTCGGACGACGGCAGGCGATCATGCGGCCAGCGTGGGCGAGGATGATGGTGCGCGGACGACGCTAGGTTTTTTTCTTCTCCTCTTCTTTTTTCTTCTTTTCCTCTCCTTCCATTTTTCTCCCTCAATCGACCTGATTTCTCCCTTAATCGATTGCCGACGGCCGAATAGATCACCGACGGTCGATTTCTTCCTCAATCGGCCGTTGACGTCCGAAATCGACCGTCGACGATCGATTTTTGGCAGTACCGGCAACCTGGCGGACCAGCATGTACTGGCAACCTGGCGTACTAGTATGTACCACCCGTATCGAGTGGTACAGGTTGAAATTGCAAACCTTGATAATGATGACTCAAATAGTTGATACCCCTAACTTGTTTGTTCTTATGTTGTATTTATCCCATTGGAAAATTAATTTGTAAATGTTCTACTTAGGTACGAGGGTGATTAAGAAGCTATCAGCTCAAGAATTTTTTGTTGCTAACTTGCTACTTATGTAAATTATTGTTGCTTGAAGCCCCTAATAAAGTTCATCAATTCATGAGCAATTTCTCTACACTTTCAATTAATATTCTTGGTCTTTCTTTAATTTTAAAGTGATGCTTTTGTAATATATTGCATGCTTGGGCTATCCGTAATGGCATGGTTACACAAATAACCATAATATTAGAAAAAGTTTTTGTTTTATAATTTTATGGCATTTTTAAATTTTTTCTTTATATTTTAATAAATGCATTATGGATTATCTACCGAAGGATCATTATTTTTAGTCATCAGACCTATATTGGTGACCTGGTCGGACTAGTACGTGTTTGTTGGTGCTAGTGTACATGTTGGTTGGTACATTGGTACATATTAGTGTCTAAAAGAGGAAGAAGAGGAAGCTGTCACAGCTCATTTTGCTTAAGTCGTGTGACACCCCATACGTGTCCGTCTGCAAGGGTCAGCCTCCTCGAAACTTCTTATGGTCTCTTAAGACCTATAAAAGAGAAAGCGGGTTAGAGAAAGCGTTTCACACGGGATCCACAAGCAACCATTTCAGCAAACACTTTATAGCCAATGCAAATTACAAATATGAACTTCACAAGCTCTAAATAGTCACACACAAAGGATCATGGTCCATTACAAACCAAAATCCCCACAAGTGTCCACATGAAACAACTCTCATTTACAAGCTAAAAATGATCACAAAAGCTAACTAAACTAGGGCTACCAAGTTTACTGCTAGCCCGCTACTTGCTGTACAAAACATGAACAAAAATTAAAAGACACAAGCATATATAAGCATTACATCGAGCACGATGTTATATTTTTGTCCGTGACATTCTCCCCCACTAATTCCTTCAACATCCTCGTCGAAGCCGTTGTAAATGTTGTATCGCCTCGCCTTTTATTGAATCTTCAATCTTCTACTTTAGTTGCAACACGTCTCTTGGCTCCCAGCTGCTCTCCGTTGCTATTGTCGAGTGGTCGAACTTTGATCTGTCATGCTGTGTCAACTTACCAATGGCTGACTCTGGTGTGGGGTTGGCTGAGTTGTGTTGATCCTTGTTGTTTTCTACGGATTCTTCTTATGAAGGACAAAGACATTCCTTGTTATGCGCTAGTATCTCAATCGTCTCATGCTGCTTAGTTTGGGTGGATGCCTGTTCGAGTTTTAATGAGTATCGCCTTGTAGACTTTGAAATTTTTGAGGTCCTTCACAAAATTTGCTAATCGATTTTTCTTCAACTTGGTTGTCACTTCTAAGTAGGTTTGCACCACTTCCACTTTCGATTGGAATTCTATTGGGAAATGAAGCGAACAATCTACTCTCAGTAGCATCGATTACTATTGGTGAGATTTTGACAACTCTTGTTTTACATTAGATTTCTTCAAAGGGTCTTTGTACTTGTGCAGAGCTCCTCTATTGGATAAATAAGAGAACCAGGGTACTTAGTTATACCCATTCTCTTAAGAGTTAAGAAGACAAAGGTTACTTGACTTTGCTCGCATCCTCGAGGTTGTACTTCATGCATTGAGCTGGTTAGTAGTCTTCGCCCGCTTTTTGCTCACGCTTTCGAAGCACCTGAAGTGTTTGCATTTCTTGTGTTGAGTTAGCTACTCTGATTCACCTTCTCATTACCATCGAATTTCCAGAATGTAAGAAGTTTTGCCCAAAAAGAGCAAAATTTCACCGTAACTTAGAGCAAGTCTCTGATAGTTTTAGTCGCCTCTAGGATTATATCGTCTTCTCCATCATCTTTGTTACCTACTCTGAGTAGAAAAGGTCCAACACCATATACTACCTGCTTCGTTCCTTGGTCGATCACTCTTGCATCAACCTGAAGTCCCCCACTTTCGGCTATCTTGATGAGAAGCCTATTGACATCGGTTTTTTGAAGTTTCATAACCTCTGCCCTTCAGCCTTATCTTCGTACTTGGAGTTTGCCTCTGCATTTTTCACCTCCTCGGCCCCTTTCACGACCAACGCTCTCCCTCCATGAGAGCAAGGGATCAATGACTCTATGGAAGTCTCATGTGTCAAACCCATTACACTACTATTAGCGTAGGTTTTTCATTTTTCATTTCGAGTTGATGGTATGTCTGGGTTCGATAGGATCGATCGCAGATCGCCGCTAATGTTGAAACTAGATTCTACCCGCGTCGAAAGAGGCGACGCCTCGTATCCTTGCTCAGGATGAGGCGATGCCTCCTTCCCCGTGCAGGAACGTGGTGACGCTTTGTCTCCCCGCACGGAACGATGCCTCCTCTCCCCGCGCAGGAACGAGGCACCGCCTTATCTTCTAGCGGGAGGATGATGAGGCGCCTCGTCTTTCAACTTGAGAAGCATGGGAGAATGAGGCGCCGCCTCTTCTCCCCGCGTGGGAGAACGAGGTATCGCCTTGTTCTGTTGTGGTGTCGTTCTCTTGCGAGGCGAGGCAACATTATTTTATTTTTTTTAATATACATTATATTAAATTACTATTATATAATATTATATTATATATCGAACGGTATGTACTGTGCATACCGCTTGTTATCGAGTACTGTACCGGTATCGAGATAAACTCGGTACGTCAGTACAGACCGAAAATATGAACCTTTCTTTGTGGTATTGTGGCACTCCTCGGAGTCCACTTGCATTTCAACCAATTCTTAGCTTTTTGGTAGCTAAGCCCCTCTGGACTCGTTGTCGCTTCCTCGCCCCTTTCGACCACCTGCTTCAACACCAGGATGGTCAACGCCATCCTGTTGTAGGGCTCATACCGATTCTGTTATCCTTAGCTTCCTTAGTAGCAACGTTTGCTTACTTGGCCTTGTCATTTGACTTGCCGGGCTTCCTTAAGCAAATATAAGCACTGGAGCAATCCAACTCTCCAGCCGCTCCGATCATACCTCTGTATGATCAAGTCCCCCCCATGGGACTCACTGGTACTTGCACTCGGAATTCTCCCTCGACGGTATACAACCCCCATGTACTAATGACTAAGACTTCTATCCGATGCAAAATTCAATGCATGTATGGAAGACCTGCTTCTGCGGTACTATGACATTCACTCCTTTAATCCATAGCCCTTCTTGTCGTTGTGTTGTTCATCGAAGTGGAGCTCCTAGTAGCTCCCGATCTTCGTATGATTAAGTCCCTCACTGGACTTCTCTCGCGTGTGTTGTATTGCCTCGAGCTGTTCCACCATGATTCGATGCCCTATGTTGCCTCCTAGTGACATCTCCATTGCATTCAGATTCTTATAGGATGAACTCAGACTACAATCTCTCCATGTGTGGTCTCTGCCAACATATCGTAGGGCCTTCACCACCTTCCATCGCTCCTTTGGTAATTGACCTTCGTCCACCCATTCTCGGGTATCACTCGGACGAAGCATCGCTCTAGGACTGTTCGTTGCCTAGTAGCTCTCGAAGTCCATAGACTTCGTTGAAATTGGTGCACCATTGTTTGTATCCTTGGCCTCTAACCCCTATTAGTATAATTTCCGCTGTACACCGCTTTTTTCATGACAACTCGAATGACAGCATTGTGGTATATTCTTTAAGAGTACCCACCTCTACGTTCTCTTACCTTGTGCTATGGCTTTTGATCCCAATTTCGCCTCCGCAAGTTAAATTACCTTAGTTCCTCCATCAAATGCTTCTCTGAGATAAGGTGCATGTGCCTTGAAGCTCTTTTTGTCTTTGGCGCCAAGCAGGATGAGTCTCTCTATCAGAATGAAGAACCCATGGAACGACATGATCCTGCTCTTGCTACCATCTGTCAATGTCGAGCCGTAGCTTGAACTCAACTATCTCAACCTTTGTGTGCTATGCATTCTTTCCAGCTTGCTTGTCCTCGTGATGCCTCTTGCGCAAAAGGGTTGGCAATACCTATGAATGCCAATCTTGGATGCTCGCTCCTCTAAGTGACTCATTTCCCTATATCTCAATGTCTGTTTCCCCCAATCGGTCATGTGTGTTGGCTACCCTCTACGCAGCCTAGCTAGGTCCTCCACATTTGTATAGCAAGTGTTTCTATGTGTGTTGTCCCTCTCTGATACCATATGTCACGAACTTAGTTGGTTTTACCGTAGTCGTGCGACACCCTTAAGTAATCATTTCAGCAAACACTTTATAGCCAATGCAAATTACAAACATGGACTTCACAAGCTCTGAATGGTCATACACAAAGGATCATGGTCCACTACAGATCGAATCTCCACAAGTGTCCATGTGACGTCGCTCTCATTTACAAGCCAAAAACGACCACGAAAGCTAACCAAACTAGGGCTGCCAAGTCTACTGCTAGTCCGCTACTTGCTGTACAAAGCATGAACAAAAACCGAAAGATATAGGAATACATGAGCATTACATCGAGCACCTTGTTGATATTTTTGTCCGTGACCGTGAGGTGGTGGAGGAAGAGGAGGAAGGAAGAAGCAGTGGTGGTGGAGGAAGAGGAAGAGGAAAAAAGAGAGGAAGAGGAAAAACAAAGCTGTAAACGAGGTGTTAAATGTAATGCTCGTGGATGTTCGTGTCTTTCGGTCTTATCAATGCTTTGCATAGTAAGTAAAGGACTTACAGTAGGCTTGGCAACCTAATTTTGGTTGGTTTTTTGTGGTCGTTTCTAGCTTTTAAATGTAGGTTGTATGCAATCGTCGTGCAAAGGCAAAATTGGCTAGCAATAAGCGATCCAGGTAGCCATTTGTGGGTTCTCTAGCTCCGCGGAATGGTGCCGGGTGTTAGCTAGCATAACGCCCAAGTGCTACCTGGGTGGCACAAGTCTAAATGTCCCTTTGGAGTAGTGTCTAGGGTGGTTCATTGCCTTATTCCGTAGCAATGTTATGTGAGCACTTGTGGGGACTTTTAGTTGTGGTGGACCACTTTGGACCCTTTGTCGTACAATCATTTAGAGCTTGCGAAGTCTATGTTTATAATTTGTATTGCCTATTAAGTGTTTGTTGAAATGGTTGTTTGTGGGATCCCGAGTTAAATGCTTCTTCTAACCTATTTTTTTTGCAAGTCGGTGAAGGGCCATAAGTGGTTTTGGAGAGATTGACGATTTGCTGATGGACACATAAGGGTGTTGCACAACTTAGGTAAAACCATTCAAGTCAGTGACAAATGGTATCAGAGCAGGACAAGCACACTTAGAAACATTTGATATGCAAACGTTGGAGACCTAGCGATGCTGCATTAAGGGCAGTCAACATGCGCGATCGTTTGAGGAAAATCATTATTGAGACGTAGGTAAAGGATTTGCTTAGAGGAGCGGAAATCCGAGATTTACATTCAGAGGAATGACACCCTTTACACAAGAGGCATAGGACAAGAAAGCTGGGAAGAACGCGTAGTGCACAAAAGTTGGGATGATTGAGTTTGAGCTATTGTTATGGACTTAGCTGGTTTTGCCTAAGTCGTGTGGCACCCTTGTGTGTCCATCCGTAAATGTCAACCTCCCCGAAACCTCCTAGGGTTCTTTAGGACCTATAAAAGAGAAAACGGGTTAGAGGAAGCATTTCCCATAGGATCCACAAGCAACCACTTAGAAAACACTTTATGTAGCTAATACAAATTACAACCATGCACTTTACAAGCTCTGAACTGTTGCACACGAAGGATCAAGGTCCATTACAGACTGAAATCCCCATAAGTGCCTATATGACAACTCCCATTTACAAGCCGAAACCAACCACAAAAATTAACTAAACTAGGGTTGCCAAGCCTATTGCAAGCCCGCTACTTGCTGTACAAAGTATGTATAAAAATCGAAAGACACGGACAAACATGAGCATTACATCGACTACCTTGTTTATATTATTGTTCGTGACATTCTCCTCCACTTATTCCTTCGACGGCTGTCAGACTGCGATCTCCTCGGCTAAATCTTCAATCTTACTTTGGGCCGCCCTTGGCTCCCAGTTGCTCTCTGCTGCTGTGGTTGTGTATCGAACTTTGATCCGCCATGTTGCTTTAACTCGCCAATGATGGACTCTTGTGTGGGGTTAGTTGAGTTGTGCTAATCCTTGTTGATTTCTGCAGATCCTTCTGGTGAAAGAAAAGACCTTCCATTGTTATGCTCCAGTATTGTAAGTCTCATGTTGCTTAAATTGGGTGGATGCTTGTTGGAGCATTAACGAGCATTGCTTCGCAGACTTTGAAGTTTTTGAGGTCATTCCTTTATAAGATTCGCTCATTAATCCTTCTTCAACTTTAGTTGTCACTACCAAGTAGGTTTGCATCACTCTCCCTGTCGATTGGTATTCTATTGGGAAATGAAGCGGACAATCTACTTTTAGTAGTACTGATCACCAACGGTGAGGATTTGACAATTATTGTCTTCCATAAGCTTTCCTCGAAGGGTCACTGAACTTGTACAGAGCTCCTTTCGTGGATAAATAAGAGAATTAGGGTACTAAGTTTCGCCCATTCTCTTTGAGTTGAGAAGACAAAGGTTACTTGATTTCGCCCATCACCTCGAGGTACGAGAATTGGGGTGCTTGGTTTCGCTCACTCTTTTGAGTTGAGAAGGCAAATGTTACTTGATTTCGCTCGCCTCCTCGAGCTTGTACTTCATGCATCGAGCTGGATACTAGCATTTTGCCTGCTCTTTGCTCACACTTTCGAAGCACTTGAAGTGTATGCACTCCTTACGTTGAGTTAGCTACTGTAATTTGCCTTCCCATGCCATCGAACTTTCGGAATGCAATAAGTTTTGCCCGTAAAGAGCAAAAAAGGTTTACCTTAACTTGGAGTCCCCCAACTTGGAGTAAGTCTTTATAGTTTTGGTCACCTCTGGGATTGTACAATCTTCCCATCATCTTTGCTGCCTACTCCTCTGAGTAGAAAAGGTATAGCAACACGTACTGCCTAGTTCTTTCTTGGTCGAGCACTCTTGCTTCAACCCGTCGACATCGGGAGATTGCCTCTGCCCTTTCGTCCTGTCTTGGTACTTGGAGTTTGCCTCTGCATTCTCCACCTCCTCGACCGCTTTTACGACCAACTCTCTCCCTCCATGAGAGCAAGGGACCGATGACTCCACGGAAGTCTCGCCTCTGCTGTACCATGGCGCTGCCAGCCTAGGCCCTACTATCTGTTGCCTTGCATCTGCATCCCTTTCTTCGCGATCGGTAGGTCCGCCTTTGCGACAGTATGACACTTCTTCGAGTCCACCTCCTTTTTGATCGACGCTTTGCTTTTTGGGTAGTTGAGCCCCTCTCGACTCGTCGTCGCTTCCTTGCCCCTTTCGACCACCTGCTTCAACGCCTCTGTGTCCTCCTAGCAGTTCTCCTTGGTCGATAGAAAGAGACTCTCACATGGCCTCGCCATCTTTCTGTCGTCTGGGTCTCCTTAGCTTCCTTGGTAGCAACGTTCGCTTACTCGGCCTTGTCCTTTGACTTGTCGGGCTCCCTTAAGCGAATGTGAGCACTGAAGCAGTCCAACTCTCCAGTTGCTCCGATTATACCTTAGTATGATCAAGTCTCCTCCATGAGACTCACTGGTACTTGCAATCTGACCTATCTCTTTGTGGTATATAGCCCCCATATGCTGATGACTAAGGCTTTCATTTGATGCAAGATTTGATGCACATACATGGAAGACTCGCCACTGCGTTACCATGACATTCACTCCTTGAATCCATAACCCTTCTTGCTATTGTGTTGTTCATCGAAGCATGTTGAATCATACCTTCACATGATCATGCCTCTCACGGGACATCTCCGCATGTGTTGTATTGCCGTGAACTATTTCATCATGATCCATTGCACTATGTCGTCTCCTAGTGACATCTCCATTGCATTCAGATTCTTATGTGATGAATCGGACTATGATCCCTCTACATGTGGCCTCTGTCAGCACATTGTAGGGTCTCCGCCACCTTTGATTGTGTTCGCTCTTTTGGCAATTCACCTTCGAATCCCCACTCTCGGGTCACACCTGGACGAAGAGTCGCTCTAGGACAGTCCGTCGCCTAGTAGCTCTCGAGGTCCCCAAACTTCGCTAAAATTGGTGCACCATTATTTGGATCCTGGGCCTCTATCCCTCATCAACACAATCTTCGCTGCGCACAACTTTCTTCATGACAACTCGAATGGCAGCACTGTGGCATATTCTTCAAGAGTACTCGCCTCTGCGTCCTCTTGTCCCGTGTTAAAGCCTTTTGATCCCAACTTTGCCTCCGTAAGTTAAATCATCTTAGTCCCTCTATCAAATGCTTCTCTGAGATAAGGTGCATGTGCCTCGAAGCTCCCTTCGTTTTTGACACCATGCAAAATGAGTCCGCCTCATCAGAATGAAGAACCCATGGAACGACATAATCCCACTCTTGCTTATACAAGAGATAATGTCCTTGACCTCTGCCTATGGAAAGCTTTGTGTTTTCGCTCAATGTTTCCATCTTCTACGTTGACTCCCTTCGTGCGGCTTGGATACTTCACTAAGTTCCACCCGAGTTGCTCCGCCTCTCGATTTGCATTGAGTTGATGGTGGCCCTCACGTCCACCATTCCACGGGTCAGCCTTCCATTAAGTTCGATTTCCACATCGACTCTAATTGTGCCTTCGTATGATGTTGCCATGGTCGCTCTCCCACTTGATCTTGTAATGCATCCACCAATCCATTACTTCATTCGAGATCATGCAACCGACTCCTTGCTGCTCGCTCGATCCGTTGAGCTTTGTGGAGATACTGTCTTGAGTTATTTTTCCTCAACATGTGCGATCCGCTACATATGATTCTTCCTCTAGAGAACCAGGACCTATCCCTCCTGGATATCTGTCCTGTTGGAGCAACTTTCCTCTTTGCAATCTTCCCTCTGGAAGTTTTGGAGACCACCATCCCCTTGGACTACTCCGGTTTACTGAACAATCTATGCATTGTTCTGCCCCCGCAAATGCGCTTGCTTGATTACGACTCTTCGCCATTGCACCCTTCAAGGCCTAGCAACGTGCTGAACTTGTTGCACACTTCAGACTCCTACGGACGTATCCTTTTCATGCCGAAGAGAAAGTTTCAGTGCTCCATGGCGTCGAGTCTTCCATACTGAACAATCTATGCATTGTGCTTGTATATGGACGAACTAACCATGGCCATCCCAAGGCGATCGAAACTCGGTATCATGGAGCATTGTAACTTCCTATTCGGCATGGGAAGGATATGTTCGTAGGAGGCTGAAGTGTGTAGCATGTTCAACATGTTGCAGGGATGGAACAGTGCGTAGCTTGTTCAGTAAGATGAAGTAGTCCAAGGGGATGGTGGTCTCCGAAACTTCTAAAGGGAAAAATATGAAAAGAAGAGTTACTTCAACGAGATGGATATCTAAGAGGGATGAGTCTCGGCTCTCCAAAGGGAGAACCATCTGTAATAGACCACACATATTTAGGAGGGGTATCTCAAGACAATAGAGACGAGGCGAGGCACTGACCGAGAGCGAGAGCACTCGAGAGGCGGCGGCGGTGGCGGCGGCGAGAGCGAGAAATGAGGCGACGGTGACCTAACCGAGGGCGAGATGAGCCCGGCGACGCCAGCAACAACGGCGGAGGCTGCGGCGGTGGTGAAGACCGACGATTGTAGTGACGACGAAGAAGAGAAGCGACAACAACAACGATAGCTAAGACAACAGCAACGGCGAGATGTCGACAACGTAATCCCGATTCAAGATGAGAAGATTAGGGTTGACTCATGAAATATATCTTGTTGTGTTAGTTGGTTCGATTGAACCAAATAATGTGAACAATCGAACCAGAGCTAAACTCTTGGTTCGGTCGCCTGGTTTAACCCGGGCGCTCGCCCAAAGCGCCCAACGCCTGAGCGGCACCTCTTTGAAGCATGTCGCCTGGAGATTGAGCGAGGTGCTCGGGCCTCGCCTCGCCTGAGCGCTCAAGTGAGCGCCTGAGCGCCTTTTTAAATCACTGCACAAAGGTGGGTCTTTCGTGCATGCATTGAATTTTATATTGAATGAAAGTGTAACACTCTACTCCTAGTCCACCAATACCTTACATACATGACTACAGTAGGATGCCATAATTTTTCATTATTATTATAGGTGGAAATACAATAGAAAGTACACAATCTAAATATTAAAACATGCTAACTCACTAAACAAAATTTACAGGGTTCCCCCCTGGACACCATATTTTTGACACTTGTATATAATTATAATAGCTAACCATAATAAAACCAAAACATTACATATCTAAAATTTGTACATATAAAATGCCAACAGGTATTATCCATATTTGCATTGGCATAGGCTTGCATGTGCTCACTTACCTACCCAATCACTTGGGTGGGTGCTAGTTATCTTTCCTTGCAAAATAGTGTCTATAGGGAATAATCACTCCGTAAGTATAAGCCTTTATAAGTTTAATCAGATAAGCATGCTTCATGTCATGTATACCAAATTTTAGAATCATCGTTATAAGACAATTAACACTAAACGCCACATGATATGACTTCTTTAGCAAACATAACTCTACAACATAACATATGCAAAATAAAGAGGTAAAATTATATGTTGAAATAATTTAGAATGCTTATATGCACATGTAGGAAACATAGTAAATTCATGGACTTTTATGCAGCATATCATAACATATACGTGTACTCCCTAATCACACGTATATGCATGTGAAAACATAGCAAATTCTATCGTCACTTCTAGTTAGTATATACATGCATGTTGCCATAACTTAACCTCATATTCAAATTCTCTCGCACACTTTGATTTGTTGCGGTATACTTAACACAAACATTAGTGCTTATGCATGCTTAACCAATATTTTGTAGAACATTGAGAATGATATTTTGGAAAGCATGTACTTCAATCTTATAGTCGAAAGCATGAGCATGTCATTTATCGTATTTATGAAACATAGACATTATAAATCATAAAACATATATATATTGTTTGTGCTTCTATTGGTATGTTAGTTGTAACTCAAAGTGTGTGAGACTCGGGCACTATAATCCTTTCCTCATAATAAGAATTTCGTCCTTGAAATTTCTTACCTGAATAGCTCTGGCTATTTCTTACGCATCTCTTCTTCTCTTTTCCAAGTTGCTTCCTCTGTTGCTTGATTCCTCCATAGCACTTTGACTAAAGTGATCTTCTTATTATAAAGTTCCTTCTCCTTTCTATCAAGAATCTTTATTGCCCGTTTTTCATATATCAAATTTTCATCTAATTCTATTGGTTATTCTTCCAAAACATGAGAAGGATCAGAAATATAATTCCTTAACATTTACACATGGAATACATTATACATCTTAGCTAATGCAAGAGGTAAGGCTAGTCTGACGGTCACATCACCAACTTGGTCAAGAATTTCACGTGGTCCTATATATCGAGGACCTAGCTTGCTTTTCTTCCTGAACCTCATGACTCCTTTCATTCGTGTCATCTTTATCGTTTATTTTAAATTTCAAAGGTCTCCTATTAATGACATAATATTTTTGCCTACTTTATGCTGCCTTTATCCTTTGGCGAACTTTTTTCTACTATATCTAATGTTCTTCTCACTAAATCTAACCCCAAATATTTCTTTCATCCATCTTATCCCAATGAATCTGCACTTTTTGCCATATATTGCTTTAAATGATGCCATCCCAATGGTTACTTGATAACTGTTACTGTAGGCAAGGTCAGCCAAATTGTACTATATCGGCGTATCGAGCTCATTTCGGTACGGTATGGTTTAGGGGTACCGAGCGATACGCTTGGGTGTACCGCTCAGTATATATATGTATATATAATATTATATATATAATAATAATAAAATTATAAATTAATAAAGAAAGGGCGATGTTGCCTCGTACCTTCTCCCCAGGCAGGGAGATGTTGTGCCGGGAGAAGAAACGTCTTCTCCCCGAGAAGCCCGCGTGGGGAGAAGAAACGATGTTTCTTCTCCCTGCGTTTGCCGAAGCTTATTCTGCCCATGAAGCCTCATCAAGAACCTCGCATGCGACGGATCGGGTTGGATCTCCTGGTTCTCCCTCTTCTTCCTTCTCCCTCAACTAATACTACTTCACAGCGGGTGGCGACGGTCGAAATCGATCGTTATTTCGACCATCGTTGCCTGCTATTGGACGGTGACGAGGCGAAAACAGTCCCAATCGGTGGTATCGCTAGGTAGTGTGCGGTTCGTGTACCGGTGAGCGAGTGCACCGGTACATACCGCCCCTTATCGGGCGATATGATTCGAAACATCGTACCTTGTTGTAGGCAAACTTTATTAAAGGTAAATATTTGCTTCATGACCCCTTAAAGTCTATGACACAATCTAGCATGAGTTTTCACGTGTATAATTATAACATTAAAAAAAAATCCAAACATAATATGATTAAAATTTATACACAACAAAATGCCTATAAGTCATTGTCTATATCTATGCTAGCATGAGTTTTCACGTGCTCACTTCCCTACCCAATCACTTGGGTGGGAAATTAGTATACTTACAGAATAGCGTCTATAGTGATTAATCACTTAGTATAAGTCTTTATAACTTTTTTCAGATCATCATAAGACAATTAACAATAAACACCTCATTCAACAACTTCTTTAGGAAGCATAACCTTATAACATAATATATGCAAAATAAAGAAAAAATTCTACGTCGAAATAATTCAAAATGCTTATATGCATATGTAAGAAATATAGTAAATTGATGGACTTCTGCACCTTATATTATAACATATACATGCACTCCCATATCACACATCATAACATACACATGCACTCCTACACTGCATGTCATATACATTACTCTTATATCGTACGTCATAATATATACGTGTACTTTCACACTGTACATCATAATACATATGTGCACTCCCACACTGCACGTCATAGTATATACGGGCATTGGACGTCCTAACATATTCGTACACTCCTATACCGCACATCATAGAAAACACGTGCACTCCCACATCACAAGTGATCTTATATGTATGCATACAAGATATTTTTATTATAATTCATATATTTTTATGCTTACAAAATACATACATCCATATATAGCTCATGAGTATTATATCAGTCGAAACACGCTTTCCAAAATACATTATGTATATAATATTTTATACGATCAGCATTTTACATTGAATTAAACTTATACTTGCCTGATTGAATTTAAAAATGAAGACGCCAAGGAAAGATCATGTTCCTTGATAATTGAGTGCGCCAGGGAGTGATATACTTATCAAATTGGGAGCATAGGGTTATGAGATACTTTAATTAAGAACCCTACCTATTGAATTGTTGATTTATAATAATTCATTGTACTTATCCATAAAAAAATTGATAAAATCCCTTATAGAATAGACCATACTTAACCTGAACATTTACTTAGATTTCACTGTCAAATTTTCTAATAATTCACTCTATAATCAAATGACCTAGCTCGCATCAATTAAACCATCGCATAATTCGCGAAGAAATTTTACTTCATTATACAAGCTGACTAGACGATCTTGAATTATCCTGAATTTTTGTAGGAAACGAGGAAACATATAAAACTAAGTATACACCAAAATTGAGCTTAAAACAAAATCATTTGGAGGCTAAACCACCCTCCTAATTGAATTACCAACACCTATTTTGTTCTGTTGAAATTAGGTTGGGACTGTCTGAACTTATAAACCTCATATCTTGGTATACAGAGGTAGTATTCACTCGGTTCCAATTCTCTCAGGATCCTAAATGAACCTTTTTAAACATATCAAAAGGCTAGAGCCTAACCATATCCTTAAGGAGATTAATTCAGATCAAACAAAACCCTTTCTCAGAAAATAGTAGATTCTGAGTACCTCAGATTTGGATAATAATAATTCTATACTCGAATCTTAGACCAAAGTCGTCAGAGGCCTTAGAACCATAAGAGAATCATACAAAACATATTAAAAAATCATAGATTAATTCAAAGTTTAGATTACTCAAAAGCAGTTGGAAATATTAGCTTATAATTTGTAAAACTGAAACCTTAGATATAGGAAAGGAAGAGTTGTGTTTTTCTTACCTCAATCATCCTTAGAGTTGTGGTTTGATTGCTTCCTTTAGAGAAGTTGAGAGAATGGCTGGAGGAGAGAAAGGGACGTGGGTTATCATATTAGGTTGGTAAAGAGGATAATGCCAAAATAAGGTTGCGGTGCTTAAGTGGTTATCTTAAGGTCTAGGATTCAATCCCATTAGATCTCATTTTAAGTTTTTATTTTTTTTAATATAATTTTAATGTTGTAGGCTTATAGCAACTTTAATTGAGTTTAATTTGGTTCGGACAAAGATGATATTTTTGATCTAAACTCATTCTTCAATTTCACCTAAATATCTCAAAATTTAGTATAACATTCCTCTTTGATTTGCATTCCCTTTTAATTTTTCCGTTATTCCATCCATGACTAAGTAGCTTATGATCCTCCATATACATGAGGTTTCAAACTTAAGCTTCCTTATGTTAATTGTGGTCAAACTCATTCAAGGCTTGATATTCACTTAAGGCCGATTAAAATTTATATTTATGCTTATTGCCATAACTTAATCTTACATTTAAATCTTCTAGCACACTTTGACTTGTTGGGTTGTATTTAATATCAAGGTTCGTTGTCTTGGGCCGTATCGGTGTACTAAGCTCAACTTGGTACGGTATGGTATGCTGCCCAAGCGGTATGCATAGGTATACCGCTCGGTATATATATAATATAATATAATATAAGTTAAGAAATAAAAGAAGGCAAAGCAATGTTGCATCGTTCCTTCTCCCACGCTGTCACGGGCTTAGCTGATTTTGCCTAAGCCGTGCGACACCCTTGTATGTTCATTCGCGAAGGTCAGCCTCCCGAAACCTCTTAGGGTCCCATAGGACTTGCAAAAGAGAAAACGAGTCAGAAGAAGCATTTCCTAGGGGATCCACAAGCAACTTCTCTAGCAAACAATTTATGTAGCCAATACAAATTACGCCCATGGACTTTACAAGTTTAGAATAGTTGCACACAAAAGATAATGGTCTATTGCAGATCGAAAGTCCCTACAAGTGCCTACATGACACAACTCGGATTTTCAAGTCGAAACCGACCACAAAAGCTAACCAAACTAGGGCTGCCAAGCCTAATGTAAGCCCGTTACTTGCTGTACAAAGAATGTACAAAAATCGAAGGACATGGACAAACATGAGTATTATATCGAACACCTTGTTTATATTTTTATCCGTGACATTCTCCCCCACTTATTCCTTCGACGTCCTCATTGAAGCCACTGTAGATGTTGCATCTCCTCGCCTTTTGCTGAATCATCGATCTTTTACTTTGGCAACTCGCCCTTGGCTCCCAGCTGCTCTCTGCTGCTGTTGTTGAGTAGTCAAACTCGATTCGCCATGCTACTTCAACTTGTCAATGATCGACTCTTGTGTGGAGTTGGTTGAGCTGTGTTGATCCTTGTTGATTTCTACGGATCCTTCTGGTGAAGAAAAAGACCTTCCTTGTTATGCGTCAGTATTACAATAGTCTCATGTTACTTAAACTGGATGGATGCTTGTTGGAGCTTTAACGAGCATCGCTCGCAGACATGAAAGTTTTTTAAGGTCCTTCCTTCATAAAAACGGCTCATCGATTCTTCTTCAACTTAATTGTCACATCAAAGTAGGTTCCGATCACTTCCACTTTCGATTGACATTCTGTTGGGAAATGAGACGGACAATCTATTCTCAGTAGCACTAATCACCATTGGTGAGGATTTAACAACTCATCTTCTATAAGTTTTCCTCGAAGGGTCACTGAACTTGTGCAGAGCTCCTCTGCTTGATAAATAAGAGAATCAGGGTACTAAATTTTGCTCATTCTCTTTGGAGTTGAGAAGGCAAATGTTACTTGATTTCACTCGCCTCGAGGTATGAGAATTGGGGTACTCAGTTTCGCCCACTCTCTTGCGTTGAGAAGGCGAAGGTTACTTGATTTTGCCCGCCTCCTCGAGGTTGTACTTCATGCATCGAGCTAGTTACTAGCATTTCGCTTGCTCTTTGCTCACAGTTCCGAAGCACTTGAAGTGTTTTCACTCTTTGCGTTGAGTTAGCTATTGTGATTCACCTTCTCTCTGCCATCGAACTTTTGGAATGCAAGAAGTTTTGCTGGAAAAGAGCAAAAAGTTTATCCCAACTTGGAGTCCCTCAACTTGGAGTAAGTCTTTGATAGTCCTGGTCGCCTCTGGGATTGTACCGTCTTCTCCCCCTCACCTTTGTCACTCACTCCTCTGAGTACAAAACGTATAGTACCGCGTACTACCTACTTCATTCCTTGGTCGTGCACTCCTGCATCAGCTTGTCGACACCGATCCTATGAAGTTCCTTGGCTCTGCCCTTCTGTTCTATCTTGGTACTTAGAGTTTGCTTCTACATTCTCCATCTTTTCGGCCCCTTTTGCGACTAATGCTCTTCCTTCATAAGAGCAAGGGATCGATGACTCCACGGAAGTCCCGCCTCTACGGTACCATGGCGCTGCCGAGCCCATGGCCCTACAATCCGTTACCTTGCATTTGTCTCCCTTTGAACGGTAGATCCGCCTCTACGGCATTGTGGCACTTCTCCGAGTCCACCTCCTTCCTGGTCGACGCTTTGCTTTTGGGTAGCTGAGCCCCTTTGGACTCGTTGTCGCTTCCTTGCCCTTTTCGACCACCTACTTCAACACCTTTGTGTTCTCGAAGCAGTTTCCCTTGATCGATGGAAAGATAGACTGCAACTCTCATGTATGGCCTCCGCCATCTTGTTATTGGGCTTGCGTCGATTCTGTTTTCTTTAGCTTCCTTGGTAGCAATGTTCGCTTACTTGGCCTTGTCCTTTGACTTGCCAGTCTCCCTTAAGCGAATATGAGCACTGAAGCAGTCCAACTCTCTAGCCACTCTAATCATACCTTCGTATGATCAAGTCCCCCCTATGGGACTCGCTGGTACTTGTAGTCGGAATTCTCCCTCGGTGTTACACAGCCCCCATATGCTGATGACCAAGGCTTTCATCTGATGCAAGATCTGATGCACACACGGAATACCTGCCTCTGCGGCACCATGACATTTACTCCTTGAATCGACAACCTTTTTGCCGTTGGGAACCAAAGTGGAGCTCCTAGTAGCTCCTGATCATACCTTCGCATGATCATGTCCCTCACGGGACATCTCCCTTGTGTTTTTTATTGCCTCGAACTATTCCACCACGATCTGCTGTACCATGTCGCCTCCTGGTGACATCTCCATTTCATTCAGATTCTTATGTGAAGAACTCGGACTATGATATCTCTATGTGTGGCCTCTGCCAGCATATCGTAGGGCCTCCGCTACTTTCGATTGTGTTCGCTTCCTTGGCAATTTACCTTCGTCCACCTACTCTTGGGTCACACCCGAACGAAGCATAACTCTAGGACAGTCTGTCGCCTAGTAGCTCTCGAAGGCCCACGACTTCGTTAAAATTGGTGCACCATTGTTTGGATCCTAGGCCTCTATCTCTCACCAGCACAATCTCTACTATGCACCACATTCTTAACGACAACTCGAATGGTAGCACTGTGGCATATTCTTCAAGAGTACCCGCCACTATGTCCTCTTGCCCGTGCTAAGGCCTTTTAATTCCAACTTCGCCTCTGAAAGTTGAATAACCTTAGTTCCTCTGTTAAATGAAGAATCCCTAAAATAACATAATCACACTCTTGCCTCTACAAGAGTTTTGGATCTTGGGCCATTATCCCCCTATCAGCATAATTTTCGCTGCGCATCACTTTCTTAATGACAACTCGAATGGCAGCACTGTGGTATATTCTTCAAGAGTACCCTCTGAGTCCTCTTGCCCCGTGCTAAAGACTTATGATTCCAAATTCGCCTCTGCAAGTTCAGTCACCTTAGTTCCTCTGTCAAATGCATCTCTGAGATAAGGTGCATGTGCCTCGAAGCTCCCTTCATCTTTGGCACCATGTAAGATGAGTCCGCTCCATTAGAATTAAGAACCAATGAAACAACATGATCCCACTCTTGCCTCTGCGAGAGTTCATGTCCTTGACCTATATTAAAGGAAAGCTATGTGCCTCTACTACATGTTCCATTTTCTATGTCGACTCCCCTCATACGGCTTGGACACTTTGCTAAGTTCCACCCAAGTGGCTTCGCTCCTCGATTTGCATTGAGTTAATGGTGGCCCTCGTGCCCACTATTCCACGGGTTAGCCCTCTTTTGAGTCCGAGGACAACATCGACTCTAAGTGTGCCATCATATGATGTTGTCATGGATTGCTCCCCCACTTGATCTCGAAATGCATCCACTAATGCATTACCTTATTCGGGTTTTTGCGACGACTTCTCATCGCTCGCTCTGTCTGTTGAGCTTAGTGAAAATATTTTCTTGCGGTACTCTCCCTCAACATGTGCGGTCCGTTGCATATGATTCTCCCTCTAGAGAACTAGGACCTATCCCTCGTGGATATTTGTCACGTTGGAGCAATTTTTCTCTTGGTATTCTTTCCACTAGAAGTTTCGGAGACCACCATCCCCTTTGGACTACTCTGTCTTGTTGAACAACTTGTGCCTTGTTCTGCCTCCGTAAATGCACTTGCTAGATTACGACTCTTCGCCAATACAGTCCCTACTGCACCCTTCAGGGTCTAGCAACGTGCTGAACTTATTGCACGCTTCAGCCTCCTATGGACGTATCCTTTCCATGCCGAAGAGAAAGTTCCGAGCTCCACGGTGCTGAGTTCCGATCGCGTCTTGGGATGGCCACGAACACTCTGTCGTCCGTGTATAAGCCTTTGCATGAGTACCAAATTCTTCGAGTTAGCAATTCCCCTCACCTCTGTGAGCTTTGCACAACTCTTTCGATCGTTACACAACACATCCCACTTTGCACGGTCTTATCTTTTACCAAGCGCCCCGCTTGCCTTGAGCACCTTAAGTTTGGTTGCCAACGTCGAGCCATAGCTCGAACTCAGCCATCCCAACCTTTCTGCGCTACACATTCTTCTTCGCTTACTTGTCCCCGTGGTGCCTCTCGCGCAAAGGATTGGCCATTCCTCTGAATGCCAATCATGGATACCTGCTCCTCTCAGCGACTCATTTCCCTACATCTCCATGTTCGTTTCTCCCAAACGATCGCTCGTGCTGGCTACCCTCCATGCAGCCCAGCTAGGTCCCTCACGTTTATATGGCAAGTGTTTCTACATGTGCTTGTCCCAAAATATCACGGGCTTAGTTGATTTTGCCTAAGCCGTGCTGCACTCTTGTATGTCCGTCCGCAAAGGTTAGCCTCCCCGAAACCTCCTAGGGTCCCTTAGGACCTACAAAAGAGAAAACGAGTTAGAAGAAACATTTCACACGGGATCCACAAACAACTTCTCTAGCAAACACTTTATATAGCCAATAAAAATTACACCCATGTGCTTTACAAGTTCAGAACAGTTGCACACAAAGGATAATGGTCCATTATAAATTGAAAGTCCCCATAAGTGCCTACATGACACAATTCGGATTTACAAGCCAAAACGGCCACAAAAGCTAACCAAACTAGGGCTGCCAAGCCTACTGCAAGCCCGTTACTTCCTATACAAAGAATGTATAAAAACAGAAGGACACGGACAAACATGAGCATTACATCGAACACCTTATTTATATTTTTGTCCGCGACAACGCGAGGAGATGTTTCTTCTCCCCGCGCATGGAGAAGAAATTGATCGCGGGAGACGAATCGCACGGGCGAAGAGTAGTGCCTGACTCCAAGTTTTTCTTCTCCCTCTTCTTCTTTCTCCCTCCTTTAGCTGACTGGTACGTGGACTGCTTGCTATCGGGCGGTACTACCTATTGGGGCTATTTCCATCCCGTTACCACTTGAAATCAGTCGTTACCGATCGATTTCGATTGTCGTCGGCCGCTATTGTGCTGTAACGATCAATTTCGACCATCGGCGGTTGGTAGTATCGATCGACATTGTATTCCTTACTTAATATAAACATTAATGCTTATGCATATTTAAATAATATTTCGTAGAATATTGAGAATGATATTTTTGGAAAGCATGTAGTTCAATCTTAAAAGCCGAATGCATGAGCATGTTATTTATTATATTTATGAAGCATAAACATTACAAATCATATAACATATACATATTATTTATGCTTCTATTGGCATGCTAGATGTAATTTAAAGTGTGTGAGACTCGGGCATTACATGGAAAGCCTTGGTCATTAGCATATTAGGGCTATGTACCATTGAGGGAGAATTCTGAGTGCAAGCACCAGTGTATCCTATGGGGGGGCTTGATTATATAGAGGTATGATCAGGGCGGTTGGAGAGTTGGACTGCTCTATAGCTCATATTGGCTTACGGGGGCTCGATAAGTCAAAGGACAAGATCGAGTAAGCGAATGTTGTTACCAAGGAAGCAAAGGAGAATAAAATCGACATCAGCCCTACAACATGATGGCGGAGTCCATGCATAGGAGTCGTAGTCTGTGTTTCCATCGACTAAGGGGAAATACTCGGAGAACATAGAGGTGTTGAAGCAGGTGGTTAAAAGGGGTATGGAAGCGACGATGTGTCTAAGGGGACTTAGCTACCCCGAACTAAGCGTTGGTTAGAATGAAGGTGGACTCAGAGGAGTGCCATAGTATTGTAGAGGCGGATCTACCGATTGTAAAGAAAGAGACGCAGACTCTAGGCGACGGTAGTAGGGCTATAGGCATGGTAGCGCTATAGTATCGCAGAAGCGAGAGTTCCGTGGAGTTATTAATCCCTTTCTCTCATGGAGGGAGAAAGCTTGGTTATAAAAGGGGTCGAGGAGGTGGAGGATGCAAAGGCAAACTCTACTACCGAGAAAAGGCTAAAGGGAAGAGGTATGAGAACTTCGTAAGACCGGTGTTAAAGGGCTTCTCATTAAAATAATTAAAAGTGGAGGACTTCGGATCATTGCAGGTGGGCTTAACTAAGGAAAGAAGTAGAAAGTACGCGATACTGCAATGTTTCTGCTAAAAGGAGTATACGACATAAATGATGGAGAAGATACAATCCTAGAGGCGACGTAAACTATTGAAGATTTGCTTTAAGTCGGAGCGAAACTTTGTTCTTTTTGGGCAAAACTTCTTGTATTCCAGAATTTTGGAGTTGAATCGTAGTAGCTAACTCAATGTGAGAAGTGCAAACGCTTCGGGTGCTTCGGAAGTCTAAGCAAAGAGTAGGAAATGCTTATAACCAACTTGATGCATGTAGTACAACCCTCGAGGAGGCAGGCGAAGTCAAGTAACCTTTGCCTTCTCAATCCTTAAGAGAATGGGCTAAATCGAATGCCCTAGTCTCTTATTTATCCACCAAAGGAAATTTGTTGATGTTCAATGACCCTTCAAAGAAAGTGAAAGACAACAGTTGTCTGCTTTATTTCCCAATAGAATATTAATCGAAAGCGGAACTGATGCGAACTTACTTGGAGGTGGCAACTAAGTGAAAGAGGAATCGATCGACAAATTTTGTAAAGGAAAAACCTCAAAACTTTAAAATGCTGCAAGGTGATGCTCGTTAAAGCTCTAGTAGGTATCTAACTAGTTCAAGTGACATGAGACGTTTGAGAGACTAGTGCACTACAAGGAAGGTCTTTTCCTTCATTCGAAGGAATCAACAAAGATCAACACAACTCGACTGGCCCCACGCTAGAGTTAGGGTCATTGGTGAGTTGAAGCAGCATGATGGATCAATGTTCGACTACTCAACAACAGCGGAGAGCAGAGCCCAAAGGCACGTTGTAATTGGAGTAAAAGATTGAAGGTTTAGTAAATACGAGGAGATGAACGTCTGCAAAGGCTTCGATGAAGATGTGGAAGAAATAAGTGGGGGAGAATGTCACGGATAAAGCTGTACATAGGTTATTCGATATAATGCTCGTGTATGTCCATATCTTTCGATTTTTCATGCTTTGCAAAACATGTAGAGGGTTTAAAGTAGGCTTGGCAGCCCTATTTTGCTTGGATTTTATGGTCTTTTTTGGCTCGTAAACGCAGGTTGTGTGCAGTCGTTGCGTAGATACAACACCGCCTAGAATTAAGTCATCCAAGTAGCCATTTTAGGAGTTCTCTAGTTTTGCAGAGTGGTGCGGAGTGCCAGCCAGCACAACACCAGGAGGCGACATAGTGCAATATGTGACAGATACACATCAAAATGGTTGACCTTTTGCGAGGATGACACACAAGGGTATCACACGACTTGGGCAAAACTAACTAAGTCTGTGACAGGGTGGCGACGAGAGGTGAAACAATGCCTAGAGGGTTAATCTTCAGGCGAAGAGGGCTCATGCATGGGAGACTAAAAGTTTTAATTATGTTTTACCATCTGAAATGGTGGTGGTCTATAAATCAGTTCACGCTTGGACCAATTTGTATTGTATGTTCCTTATCGATCTAGGCAAAACGGGTAATCTTGATGTACCCAAGATTGTGTTTTCTGAGGGAGTGTTTCTCCTGTTTCTATGAATGAATCTGAATTATTTTGTAAAAGAATTTTAGGATAACATGTAAAGATTTGAGATTTTTTGAATAGATGCAATTTATGTAATGAATGCATTATGAGTGTGGGTGGTGACTGTTAGAAATTTTTTGATAATCTATAGGTTTATACAACCATGAGATCTGCTTTTCTTGACATCATCAAAACTCGTGGTGTACAAGGATTATATGCTGGCTTATCACCTACACTTGTTGAGATCATTCCTTATGCTGGACTGCAATTTGGGTCATACGACACTTTCAAGCGATGGATGATGGTAAATATTAAGAATTTTCTGTTATTTTTATTCATTTCTTGAAATGTTTGATTGTGTAAGTTTCGCATATAATTACTATTGATGGTGTTAAATAGATTGCATCAACATAAATGTCTGAAACAAAAACTTAATTATAATTTACAGTGTCCTCATATCAACCTGTCGACGTTGCTATATTTGGGCTGAAAGTATTAATCTTACCAGTTGAAATATCACTAGCCAATAATGGTTCAATTCATGGTTTCAAGTTTTGATCCAAGACCCTACTTATCTGAACTGATGTGGGTTTGATATATACCATTATGCCAACACAGTAGGTGACTGGCAACACTGGTCAGTATGGACCAAAGGGGAAGAAAGAGGAGAGGAGGAGACGTGGGGAGGAAGATTAAGACCTGAAAAATGCACCTGTCAGTAACTGTCAACAAGGATATTTTTGCCGTCCAGGACGCCAGATTCCTCGAAAAAAATTTTGTTGGAGGAGAGGATCTGAAAATATTCCTGTTCTGACAGCCAAATAGCTGTTTTCTATTGTTCAGGATTCCATGTTAGACAAAAGAATCCTACTTCAAAAGAGGACATGAAAATGCACTTGCTGTTGATATCCAACAATAAATCATTGTTTCAGCTGTTCAGGAGTTCATATCAAAAAAGAAAAAGAAATTCTGTTATAAAGATGGCTTGGAAATGAACTTGCTGTTGCTAGCTGTTCCTATTTTGAACTGTCCAGGGTTCCAGGTAAAGAAAATAAAAAAAATAAATTTCCTAATCAGACTGAGCTTAATTGCCCTTGACCGGTTTGGGTGCTGGTCTTTGGTTGGACCGGTAAAAACTATTGGTACAAATCGTTTTGATTGTTTTTTAACCATGGTTCTATTTGTACGCTTGTATATATATATGCATATACGTGATCCAATTAAAATCAAGAATTAATATTCTTTCAGCACTAAGATTTATTTGTATGTTATAACTTATTTGTATAGATTAAGCCTCACCATATATAGACCAAGTCAACTAGAAAGGTACCATTTGTAGTTTGAAGCCACAGCATTTTGTTCTGTCCATTGCACATCACATAATAAAATGTCATATGATTTGGAAAGCATGTAGTGTTATCTATAAATTATATCTAATGTATATATTTGATATATTCAAATGTATTGACATTTTTAATGATTATAACACTTGATTTTACAAGTTTTTTTAAACTATATTGCTATTATAATACAAAATACTTTCCAAATTGAAAGTAACATTTATTGATAATTTACGATCAATTATGTTGAAAAACAATATTGAAGTCAAATATGAGAAATATCGCCTTTATATTATTTATTGCTTTAGACGAATCTCAAACTGCCTCACAGACTTGTTATAGATCCAATTGTGTTGATTTATTCTCTCTTGAAGCGAAGTTAAATATTAAAGATTGTCATTCTATAGTTGACGAACCTTGGCATACTTGGATACACAACCTCCAGACAGAGATTATGTGGCCAGGGCATGGAATTTCAATGGATAAAAGTTCAAAATTTCTGATTTAAGTGAGGCTTTGGGACATATAGTTCAGAGTAAGATTTGCAATACTGGGTGGTATGGTACAAGTGATATTTACTAGTCCAGTAGTCTATCAATACACAGACCAGTGTAAAGTGGGTACCAGACAGCTTTTTTGTTTATGCAATTTTTTTTTCTGATTTTTCTGAAACTCAGCACTTGTTGGTCCAGTTCAAGCCTTGACTGGTACATGAAAGTGAACCTTTGTTCAGAAAATGTAGCTAGTACCAAGTTGAGAGAAGGCATAAACAATTAAGGAATATTGAATAAATATATTTCTGCCGCTAGAATAGTAAGATTATTACCTTGAACACATAAGAAGAATTTATGGTGCGCTGAACCTCCAGATATGGATGGTTTTTATGGAAGTGATGAGCTATAACAATCTTCTTAGTTCTATAGAACTTTAAGGTTATTATGCATAGACAAGTGACTTCCAATTTGGAATTTCCACAAGATGCTAAGATTCTTTCTGTGTTTCATATATCCAAGCACGAAGCCATATAGAGAACTAGACATACACTCATCTATCCACTTAAGCTCATTGAAGATCAGTGGCATACATCAATGGAAATTTTACATAGATAACATATCGTGTAAATGGAGAATACAAACATAAGTTATAGTGCTATGTAGTAACATAGAGCAAATGCTTTATGGGATAGAGGATGAATTGATACAACTACATGATGTTTCAACTTGGGGATATAGTGATGGAGGAATTGATATGATGTAGCCTTTCTCAGCTATCAAATTGTTAATATGGTTGCAATGAGGTCCTCCATTGTCCCATAAAAGGGTCAACCAAACTAAAGACAGTGACCAACCTAATATAGTAGGTTCGATTCCTTATGGGATGTTTACTTAGCCTGAGTAGTTAGGGAAGAAGCCTGCCACATCTGTTCAACCCCTGCATCATGCATGATTTCTTTCACAAATTATATGGGAGTTCTAATTTACTTGGTCATGGTTTGACTAGTCAATTGTACTGAATCCTATTTAGGCTATGATTGGGGATGGATTGATTTGATTTTTTTTTCCTTTTGAATCAGTCGCAGTTCATGTCTCTTAATCAAATTGAAATAGGGACAAAGTAGGTTAACTAGGATTCATGCGAAGAGGAACCTTAGAATGCAAAAGTTAGGTCCACAGGCAATGACTCTTTCTTCTTATTCAGTGGACAATCCTTTACTTTATGATCTAGTTTTCCACAGGCAAAACAGGCTCCAGTCACCCGAAAATATTTACTTGTTTCATGATTATTTCCACATTTTGCACATGTCTAAGTTCTCTGAGGTGGCTTTCCCTTCTCTAATCCTGAACATCTTGACCCTCTTATTACTATTTTCATATTCATTCACTCTCTTACTTTTGCTTGTAAACTTGTCCTTGTAGTTCTTACCCACAATTTCCTATATCTCCTCCAAGTATCTTTCAATAATTAAGGCCCTTTCTACCACATCAGAATATGAAGGAATTTTTAAGGCTGATATCCGACTCCTTATCGTCGATCTTAGACCTCTCTCAAATCTTTTTGTTTGTCAATCATTCAAAAAAAAATCACTAAACCTCAATGCATATTCCCAATATGATATATCTATCAGTATGTCTTATTGATCCTCAAATCATGCTCTGATACCATCTCTGTCACGCCCTCCCGAATTATAACACATTCGAGATGTGTGACTCTAATCTAAAAAGATTGATAATATTATCGACAATATAATCCATCCAGGATCCAAACAATCATTTAAGGATACTAAGAATAACATGCAGTCATTCAATCACTTTCATAGGAACCTGTGCAGATTATAATCTCTTTACATTCTCTTAATGAATCACAAAACCGATCCAAAACCAATGCAGCTAAATATAATCTACATTTATAAAGTCCACTAATGCGATAAAATCCATATGACTTTGGAAAACAACCATACACCAGCACTTCATATATTATACAACAAGTTTAACATTCATGATCCCAAACAAGAGGGTAGTTTTAAAAACATTACATAGTTATCCCTCTTCAAAATATGTCTACAAGTTTACTTTAGACCCAAGGTGTACACATACAATGATAACATAATGTCAAATGAACATTTAGCCCAAGAACTTCTTGCTTTCCCATTGCTTTAGCCCCATATCAAGTATTTTAATAAATGCCAAGCTAACGTGAATAAGATTAGATAGCAACAAAGTGAGCTAAGAAACCCAGCAAGTATCAAACAGGTTCAAAGTAAGGAAAGGTGTTTTCAAATTGAACCTGATATAAGAGTGCAAGGTAGGGAATACAAAAGTCTTCATATATATTATCAAATCAGATTCACAACAAGGTTTATCTCGTTCGAAGCATACTTAAATCCATAACAATTTGGGAAGGTAATTGGAGAATATATGACAGTCAAAAGCATTTTGGTATATATCAATGACATTTAACGTTTTAGGAGCATATCAATAATACATAAAATACTTCGGAACATGACAAAGGAACAAATATCAAACTGAAACTCGTATGTCACATTTGAAGTTAGATGAGTATCATAGGCATAAGTATGTAAAGCAGCATATCAATGGCAAACGAAATATTTTGGATGATATCAATGAGAATACAAAACATTTCGGAGCATATCAAGGAGGTATAAGACATTTTTTGAAAGTATATCAATGGTGTTTGAATATTCTCAAAAGCATATCAAATGAACAAGTAATGAATAGAAGCTCAAATATCATTCAGACATAACATTCATTTCATTCTTATCCAAAGTGCACAAATAATTCAAAAGCAATGCTTTGGATATCATATCAAAAACATAGAGGGTGAAGTGGGACCATAAACATAATGTGAAACATCTATCGCTGAATGACCACCAAACATAAGTCTCCTACGTCTAGGAGTTTTATCCACCCACGTCTGAGTGAAGTCATAGGGGGCTGGCAGAGCACGTGGACTCTAAGCATAACTCCCTTTACCATTTCTGGCAAAGGTTCACATTGTCCCACAAACACCGGAGTACAAAAGGACATGAGCAATGAATTTGGCATATATCGGAAGCATATGCGGAACAATAAATCATCCATGCGCCTAAACAGAATAATAGAATATAATATCAATTAATACATAACATATTCTGATATGTAAGGAAATTAAGGATAAGAGCATTAGAGATTTCAGTTTTGAAATGGAAGAAGCAACTATAGGCAGAATTGATACAATCCCTATTCTGGCTGAATTCTGAAGGCAAAATACAAAGTTATTTAGATGATCAAACATGCTCCAAATTACTCGAGAAAGGTATTGTTGAAAAGATAAATCGATCTAGTTTCATACGGAACAAGTTTCATACAAATTGAAGGTCTCTACAAAGATTTATTGATGATTTTGCAACCAAAGGTCCGAAATCACAGTCTCTGTTTTGCATAATTCATATGGTCCATCAACATGGGGTTTTGACAGTCATTTCGACTCCAAATCATTCAATTTTAGGTTCAACAGAAAGATCTAAGAGTCTATTTTCTAACGAATTAAGTTTTACGTAAATCGGGAACTCTAACAGGAAGATATAAGCAATATAGTAATGAAAGGTCATGAGCTACAGACTTTGTTTTATAGATTTTGTATACTCAATTGAAGTAAATGTTTGGGCTAGCAAATGAACTCCAAATTCTTCAAACTCTTGTTCAAAAGAAAGATATATGAATCTATATTTGAAAAAACTAAGTTTTGTCCAAATCAGAGGTTTGTAATAAAAGTTACAGCAAGAACAAGACAGATAGGTCATAATCTTTATAATATTATAGATTCATACTTAGGCAGCCAAAAAAAGATTACGGATTTGTGCGGAATTTTCTTCATAAATCAAAGCAAAAACAAAGATAAATTTCAGTAGGAGAAAGATAGAACACTTGCCTTTGAATATTTTAGTCCCAAAGGTGTGGATTAGACCACATTCTCAAAATCCCCAAATTTCTTCTTCTTTCCTTTTCTTCTTCTTCTTCTCCTTCGTTCTTCTTCTTCTTCTCCTCAAGTTTACGTTGCAGCCAAAACACCCCCCCTTTTTTTTTTCTCTGATTGTTAATTGTTTAAGCTAACATATGTGTTGATAAGTGGCAAACATGCATGCAATGTACTTATGTGTCACCCATGCACATGCACAAGTGGCACTACTTTAAACAAGCTAGAGACACATGTCCTCACCATGTTTCATTTTCTTTTTTTTTTAACTTAATGTGAATCTTTTACAATTCATTTCATATTTTTTTTAAGATTCACACTTAGGTCCCTAACAATCAACTTTCAATATAAAATTATTTAAATCAAGAGAATTAATAAACAAATCCTTAAATTTTACAAATGAGTCCTTATAAATAATTTAAAATATATCATTATAAATATTTCAGAAATGAGGGATACTACACCGTGGTTGCAGCATATAACAAAGGCAACAATAACAGGCATATAACAAAGTCATATAACAAATGTTATATCCCATCTATAACATTTTTCCCGTCTTTCTTTCATCTCATCTTCCCTCTTCTGCTTCCTGTTCTACTCTAAGGAATGATGAGCATTATTGGAAAACGTGGAAGTCTTTGTATGACCTTTCAATTGTAGACACATTGGTACTTGCTTGTTCGTTCAATAATTGACCACAAAACTATCTGATAGCACAAAACATTGATCCCCTAGAAGATCAACTACATTTGAAAGGAGTTGTACTTAGGTTGGTTGGCAAGTTTTCTACTCGTTAAGAAGTCTAATACACATATTCATTGACTTTATTAACTTAAAGCTCTTAAGAAGAAGAGCAGTTTACCCTCGAAAGTGGACTAGGAGTTCGAGGTTGGCTGTAAAATATGCATTTTCCAATTTCGTGGATGCTTTTTCTTCATAAAATCAAAGCTTGATATGCTTAGGTTTTGGGGTGAAAATGTTGTCCGCTTACCTAACATGGTTTGCACTAGGGATGTTTCATTGTTTGAGTGGGGTCACCTACTGTGTCATTCACAATACTGGTGTCAGCTAGGGATGATTTGACTTGGATCCTATGTGTCAGTCAGATTGGACCAATAGGATCACAACTGATAGATGAAGTAATTTAAAATTAAAGACTTTAATAGATATATTTAAAAATATATAAACACTATAAAAAAATAAGAATTAGGAAATAAAAACATACAATGCTCAAAAGTCCTTTACCTTCATATTTCATAGAAATCTATCTTTAAAAAAAGTATATAAAAGATAAAAGAATTCAATAAAACTACTATTATAGGATTATTAAAAAAATAATCATATCATATTATGATATTATTATAGGTAAATAACTCTAGTATACCGCACCAAAAATTATTGACCTATAGGTTTAAAGATAAGTCCCTTATGTGGCCCTAATGTTTCCGAATCATCATCCAAGTGAATTGTAGGGTAATGCGAATCAAAATAAAGAGGGTTTGAGATCGACTTTGAATCTTCTAACATCTCTATTCCTTGTGGTTACTTGCCTGTGTATCCTCACAATGTCATGGATTATGGTATTTCCATCCTTATGAGGTCATGGGTTATTTTTATCCTCGTGAGATCACAGATTATTTATATCCTTTTCTATCTTTAGTCTCTTTTCTTTATATGTTACATGACAGTGGATGGAGATATTGCAACAATGGTGGTAGACACTCATTGGTTATAACAAAAGGGTAACTAGAACACTATCATAGTCACAAATTTTTTGTTTTCCCTTTATCGCAACTTTCTCCTATTCATTGCCTTTTTTCTCTCTTCTTTTGATATTCTTAAAATTATCTAATGGTGAAAATCAACCAAATTTGGCCGAGTTGGATTGTCCCATTTGGTTTCTAAGGCACATAAATTTATCAAAGTTTAATTGGCCTTGGATGATACCGATGAGGATACACATGTCATATGGGCATGGCATTACCATACATTGTCAATAATGGATTGGAGGAATAAATCAAAGTTCAATTACCTTTGACTTTTAAATGTACACCAATGACATTCTCATTGAATGCACTGCAGTTAAAGAGTCAACTAGTCGACCTTTAAGAGATGTTCAACACCCAACAAGGTGTGTGGGCTGCTAAAAAAGTTAATTCAGCTAAGTATGCCTTCAGGGTGAGGCCTAATGATTTCCTTGGTTAACGGGATAAAAAATCTCACATCTAATGTTTACTGATGACATCATTATTACTTTCAAAGGTCCCAACGGCACCTGTATTAATCTTCAAAGAATCCTCCAGACCTACTCTTCTCTCACTAATCTTCAGATCAACCAACACAAATTTGAGTTGTTCTTCCCCAAAAACTGTCTTGCTGATGTCAAAAACAAAATCACTAACCTCCTAACTTGTAATGCTGGTAGTTGGTCTATGAAATACCTTGGATCCGTTTTATCCGCCTCCCAAATTTCTGAGTTTGCAAAACTCCTTAGTTGACAATGCTACCTAGAGAATACAAGGATGGTTCAAAAGCTTGATTACACAAGCTGGTAAAACTATTCTCATAAACTCTGTGACCAATTCCATACCAACTCACTTTCTTTTGAACATGAAAATTTCTAACAAAATCCTTATTCAAATCATCAAGATTTATAGAGAATTTTTTTGGCATTCAAACCCCACACTAAGAAAAGATCAACCTTATTGGTTGGGACCAAACTGTAACCAGTAAAGCTGGAGGTTTAGGTATTCGAGATATCCTCACCATCAAGAAAGCTATATGTGCCAAACGTCTCATTCCCCTTCTAAATCAAGACATGCTTTGGGTTCAAATTCTCACTGAGAAAATGGTATCTCATGCCTTTGGCAAACCAAACCCAAAGCCATCTACTCTGTTAATTGGAAGAACCCTTGCTCTCTTACTAACCATATCAAAATTGGCCTTAAGAAACACATGGTTAATGCCAGGAAACAGCTCCATTATAGTTGACCCTTTTATCTCAAACTCTCTAAGTGGCCAACCTTCAACCCACCAATCAACCAAAAAAATCTCAACTCTCCGAATGGGAAATCATTGGAATCCCCACATTCTTCAAAGATTGTTATATTTAATTCAGATGATTCAAAGCTTCTATATTTCAGCTCACACTGATGATGACTCTTGGGTATGGTCCTTTACTCCAAACAGTCAAGCTTCTATTAAAAGTGCTTACCAATTGTTGAGAAAAGAGGGCCATAAAGATGAAGATGACTAGCCTAGATGGAGGGTTATGTGGAGCCTAAATGTTTATCCCAAAACCAAGATATTCCTTCGGAAACTTTTGCTCAACATATTGCCTATGTCTAGTTACATCTCTAGAATACTCATCCCAAACTTATACTTGTCATGTTTGCAAGCAATACTCTCCTAGACATGTCTTCTACGAATGTGAGCTTGCTCGAGAACATTGATTTAAAAAGCGCTAGGCGCTAAAAGGTGCTAAGGTCCCAAAACGCCCATGGTGCTAGGCGCTCGCCCGAGCAAAGCGAGGTGCTCTAAAATATTAAAAAATAAAAATAATATATAATTAATAAATATAATTATTTAAATAAAAATATGATATTAAATTAAAAATAATGATAAGATCGAAGAAGTCACGGTGAGAAGCTGAGTTGCAGCAGCAAGACAATGAAGCTGAGTCACAGACAGGAGGCGGACAATGGCGTGATGAGTTGTGGACAAAGAATGAGTTGTGTTACAGACAACAGTAGGCATTAGACAGTAGCAGAAGATGAGGAGACTCGGTCCGCGACAGAGGAAGACTCAGAGGCAACGTGAGAAACCGTCGACGGCGGAAGCAGAGGGAGAAATCATCGGCGATGGCAACAAAGAGAGAAGTGTGTGTAGGGTTGGGAGTCGAGGTCGCTCGCTAATATAACTGTATGCGTTAGTTGGTTCAATCGAACCAACTAACGTATCGCCTTATATCAACTGAGCGCTCGCCCGAAGTGTTTGGTGCCAGGGCTCTAAGCGCTCGCCTCATTGAAGTGTGCTGCTTGGCCCTTAAACAGGTGCTCGGGCCTCGCCTTGCCTCGCCCGAGCACCTAGGCGAGCATCGAGTGCCTTTTAAAATCATTGCTCGAGAATTATTGGTCATCGCTCAAAATCACCGACAAACCAACTACACTCTCTTTGAAACTTGGCATCAATGCTCCTGGCTTCTTGAAACACATCCTTCCAACCTTATTCCATATTATGATCTATGAAGTATCATTGGCCTTTCACTTTGGCATCTCTGGTTAAATCATAACAACTCCTTTTGCAACTTCCAAATCTAAGCTTCTTCATTATGGAGGAAGGTGGTGATTTCCATCAATGACCTCCTTCAACCAACATGAGAAATGAGGGGAACTTGTCCTTCAATACAAACACCACTTCCACTGTTCTACTGCATGATTTTGTTCTTGAATGCAATGGAGCTCTTTTACCTAACCATCACAATGCAGGCTATGGAAATACTATCAGGGATGTACCGGGCAACTTGATTGAAGCTGGATGTTCTCCATGTTTTGTCGCTTCCTCCACTCAAGCTGAAGGTGTTGCCATCCTTAAGAGGCTCCAGCAAGCACAGATACTTGGTCTTTGATGCATTTTGATCCTCTTTGACTCTATGAACTGCATCAACTATGTCTCTAATGTGATTAAGGTACCTTGGTACCTATCTTCTCTCTTTTGGGACATTTTGTTTATGGCCGAGGTCACGGCTGTTAGTTATTGTCATATTCCCAATAGCTCTAACGGGTACACTCACTTTCTGGCATGCCGGGGCCTCACCAATAGTTGGGAATCACCCTGTACCAATGCCCCTCCTCTCTCTATCCGATCTGTAATCACTTTTTCTGAGTGATGCTTAGTGTTTTATTTGAAAAGAAAAACTTGTGTGTTTCTTAACGTCTAGCTAAACCTTAAAGAGGTTTCACAGCATGGTAGATCGAATTCCACAGTACCATTTTTGATGCCTGAAGATTAGTGGGCCATAAAAATCTTTGTTCATGATCTACAAGGTGCCTTTTTTTCTTGAAAACACTTTAGAACATAATGGTTTTTCAGATACCAAAAGGTCTTTGATTGCCCTGTTTTGGATTATTAATAATATGATCAATCACCAAGTTGCAACCCAATAAGAAACTCTTTCTAAGTATCCAGTTTCAACCATCGGCTTGTTACTTATTTGACACTATTTCGTCCACTTTTAAATCAGAGCAACATGGACTGTGCATATTGATAACAGATTGCTCACTTGGGGGGTGCTTCATTCTAGCTACTCTGGGTAGCTTCGTGGCCTGATACACCCTTTATTACAGTTCGAAGGCCTCCATGACCAATCACAATGCCTTTCTAATTGAACTGCAGTTAACATAACAGAGTGAGAATCAACAAGTATTTGATAGGTAACAATGGTTAGGGTGAGAATGGGGCATAAGTCCTTGTATGATCAAAGATAGCAGAGCCAAGGTGATGGCTGTTAAATTTCAAAAGTATGAAATGCAGCAGAAATTACTATGACTATCTGTATCATCAACAATCAATCTTGGTTCAAGTTCTTGAGAAGTTTGGAGGATGTTATTTCTGAATGTATCCTGTCCAATGTTTTAAAATGTAGTTTGCATGTGTGTGCAGTCATGTGCATAAGGCCATGCAGCCTTGATGTATGGTGTTATTGTGTAAGCAAAATTTATGACACATATGCGGTGCACATAAAAGAAAATGAGATCATAAAAATTTGTTTGTATTTCCTCAGTGGGGATGTTTCAACTTTCATAATTATTCTTAACTGTTATATATGGTCAATGATAATGTAACATTTATTGCTGAAACCTTAACCCATGTTTTACATCTTTAATTAACTACGGTGTAAAGTGAGGATAATTGGTGTTCTATTATTTGGCCTTAGTATATTTTTACCACTAACTATGTAGTCTTGATTTTGTCTCTAAGTACACCTAATCAAATATTTTTAAATATTCTAATTGAACCTCATATAGTCATTGCGTACTGCATATGTAGTGTTGTTCCTTGATTGTGTGGTTTACTACAGCATTTTAAAACATTGATTCTGTTGTTGTCTATTTGCTAGATGGAGCTTTGCCCGAAGGCTTCCTATAAGCTTGGAAACTCATTTGACAAGTAGCACACTTTATTTGGATTAATGGGAAACTCTACTAGTGGGTTTACATATTGTCTTCTATTGCCTAAGATCAAAGGTTGTCCTTGAGGAAGTGCATTAAATTATTTAGGGAAACCATCTGGCATAGACCACAAGCTGACAAAACTTTGTGCCAAGGCTACTATTGACAGACTTTCAAGTTGGCTGTTGAAGGGTTTGTCAACTACTATAGTCATTGCCAATACCGTAAGAACATCCTTAACTTACCAACAATTATCTGTTCAATGACTTTTGTGATGATAGTGCATAATAATTTTCAAGGCAGGTACTAAGAGCTTGGTTCTTGTCGGAGAGTCCAGCACCATCATCTTTGTTACCAAAAGAACTTTTTTTTCTATATCTTCAGTGTTGTATTTTCATAAGAAGATCTGGATAATTGATGGAGGAAGCCAGAGAGGAAACAAGGGAGGATGCTTCATTTCTCCCTATATATTGAGTTCAAAGAGAGGAGAGGAATGAAGAGGTCAGAAGGTGAGGGAGGGTGGGATAGGACTAGGTGGGATGTAGGACTTCGGATGTTGATAATGATGTGATAAATGGTTTGTCACAAAAGCTTTCTCCTAGAGGGTGAACTAGGGGAGCACAACTTGAGGATCCAAAGCTTAAATCCTAAGGCAGAGGGGGAAGAAGTGTTTAATTCTGTCTCCTACACCATACCAAGGCGAGACCATACCAATTCCTTACCATTGGTAATAAGGATGTGAGTTTCTAATGACTTGGAGGTTTGCAGATTACTTGAAAGTAAACTTAGTAGTTTTTTTTTTTTTGCAGAATTAGAGGATAAGAGTGCAGTAAAGAGGAGCACCACATCCAAATGTAGCCATATTATCACGAACGATCGTCGTGCACCTGCAAGATCTTCGCTCAACCAACCGTTTGTCGCATGCTTGTCCAAATGTTTCCCAGCTTGTTTTGCCTTAGTTTTGGTTTTTTTTGCTTGAAAAATGTAAGCAAGAATAGTTCACCATCGCGTTAGGCAAAACTACCCCAAAATGACTTCGTCTTCGCATGCCACAGCTTGTTTTCTGCAGACCATAGCGCAGCGCGAAACGTTAGCTAGCTTATAGCCCTGAAACACCTCGGGTGTCACAGGGGTGGATGGGGTTTCGAGATAGTGTCGGACGTTGAACAATCTTCACAAGTTCGTATGTTAACTTGACTGGAACATGCCTTTGTGCTTGACACCCATTGAGCAGTCGTTTGTGAACTTGCGACTATTCGTTTTGTCTTCTAAAGTTCATGTTTTCTTGTTTCTCTCTTTTCTCTCTTGCACACAAAGTGTTTGTTGAATTGCTTGTAAAACTCTCCTCTTCGCGAGACATTGGGACTTGTCCGCCGCTCGCTTTTGAACTAATCAACTTGCTCTTTTATAGGTCCTTCGGAACTTGAGCGAGGTTGCAACTAGGCTGACTCTTTAGTACTTCATGACTTAGGCAATCCTGGTTAAGTTCGAGACATTGCCACACGGGTATTTCATGACTTAGCAAATCCAACTAAGTTCATGACAGTGTCGTAATGGTGCCTCATGATTTAAGCAATTTTAACTAAGTCCATGACATTGTCTTAGAGCGGGCAAGTAATTCAAGCAAGCAGCGAAGAACTTTCGCAATCTCACAATGGCAAAGCAAAGTGGTGAATCGAGCAAGATGGGGCAAGTCAGACCCTTTCCCCAGGCAGTCGTAGGTGGGCTGCAAGTGCAAACTCGCTTTATAGCTATTAGAGCCACTCATGAGGAGTATGGCAATGAACAAAACGAGCGAGAAGCTGGGTATTCTCCGCGAGTAGAGGAGGCATAATCTAGAGCGCCAACCGGGAAAAGAAGCCACAAGGAGAGACTTGTAGCGGCGAAAACCTGCCTTGATGTTCTTGAAGCGAGTTTGGAGGAACTCTAACAAGGGCAATGAAGGCTCCTCGGGGTAGAGAGCTCGTAAGAAGAAGCTGAATCTTGGATCGACAAGGTTGACTCCCTAACTGATTGACTGACGGAAGATACTCAGTTCCTACCCGAGAACATGGAGCTCGTCGTAAGACGAAAGATGAGAGAACTCCGCCAAAGTACTTTCATTTGAGATTATGTGAAGTAATTTTTTGCACTGATGCTAGATATACAGGACATATCTGAGAAGGATAAGCTGTTTAGCTTCCTCGGTAGCTTAAAGCCGTGGGCACAACAGAAACTGCATTGAAGGAATGTCACCAATGTGATCGGGGCAATTGCTATCATGGAAAAGCTCATTGACTTTGTTTTCTCGGAGGACCTGAGGAAGAAGAAACAGTCTTTGGGAAATCACCCATCAAAATATTCCCGAGTGAAGGAGTCCGGGGGCGAACAAAGGAAAAACAACTCCCATAGAGCACCAAGCTCAAAAGACAAGACTCTAAAACTTGGCAGATGCTTCTTGTGCGTAGGACTGTACATGGTGAGGGAGTGCACACAAAAACAAACATTCAATACCTTAACAATATCAATCCACCCCCTCCAAGTCGGACAAGGGCAAGATCGTCGCCCTTGGTTTGTGCAGTTCAGAATCCAATAGTGATGATGAGGAGTCGCAAGGACCTTGGATGGGAGCAATGCATTTGTTGGGGGTCAAGTTGGGGAGAACATGAAGGCGAAGCCATAGAAAGCAGATGAGTAGCGAGCTAATGTACATGGACACGGGCGCTACCCATAATTTCATTGCTGACCGAGAAGCAGGGCGATTTGGGTTGAACTTAGAGAAGAACCCAAGTCGTATAAAGGTTGTGAACTCGGAGGCTAAGTGAATCTTCGAGTTAGCAAAAGGGGTCCTCATCAGGATCAAAATGTGGAGCTAGAGCACAAACATGATGGCGGTGCCATTGGACGACTTCCAAGTGATTCTTGAAATGAAGTTCATGCATGCGACGAAGTTGGTGCCAATGTTGTCCTAAACTCCCTATGCCTAATGGGAGGTGACGACCCTTGTGTGGTTCCATTTTCTTGGGGAGGAGCCAAGGACTCTACCGGAGTTGGCAAAAACTCTACCGCCACCCGAGTTGTCAAAAACTCTACCGCCACGCAAAGGCATGGATCATCATATCGAGCTAGAGTCGGGAGTGAAGCTTCCAGCGAGACCACCATACTGCATGGCTCTTCTAGAGTTGGCAGAGCTCAGGAAGCAGTTAGATAAGTTGCTAAGGTGGTCTCATCCATAGTTCTAAAGCAGCATTTCGATGTCTAGTTCTCTTTCAAAAGAAACAAGATGGGAGCCTTCGATTATGTGTTGATTATTGGGTTGCAAACAAGGTGATGCTGAAGAACAAGCATCAAATCCCATTGCAGACTTGTTCGACCAATTGGGCAAAGCAATTTATGTCGGGGTACTAGCAAGTGCGCATTGTTGAAGGCGATGAAGTGAAGACTACCTATGACCAAGTATCGAGCGTTTGAGTTCTTGGTGGTGCCTTTTGGCTTAACCAACGCCCTGGTCATATTCTGCATTCTCATGAATCAACTATTCAAGGAGTATTTAGACAAGTTTATGATCGTCTACTTGGACGATATTGTCATTTACAGCCAAATGCTCGAGGAGCATGTCGAGCACCCTTAAACAATTTTCAAGGTTCTCGGGGAGAATACTTTGTTCGTGAAAAGGGAGAAGTGCTACTTTGCTCAGGCGGAGATTTTGTTCTTAGGTCATCGAATTGGTGATGATTCCATTTGGATGGACAAATCTAAGGTGCAAGCCATGGTAGAATGGTGAACACCAAAGAAGTTACTAGAGTTGAGATCCTTTTTTTGTTTCATCAACTATTATCGGAGCTTTATAGTTGGGTACTCGAAGCGCATAGCTCCACTGACGGAGTTACTGAACGAGCAATCTTAGCGATGGTCAGACAAATATGAAGCGGCATTCCAAGACTTAAAGACTGTTGTGTTGGAAGAACCGGTACTCAGATTGTCGACTATTGTCACAGACTTAGTTGAATTTGCCTAAGTCGTACGGCACCCTAGCGGCAAACTAGAAGACTTAGTTGGAATTGCCTAAGTTGCGAAGCAACCTTGCCCAAATGTTCCAGACTTAGTTGGGATTGCCTAAGTCATGAAACGTCGAAGCGTTATTTACCCGTAAAGGGTCAGCCCACTTGTAACCTCGTGCAGGTCCCGAAGGACCTGCAAAAGAGAAATTGATTAACTTGAAAACGAGCAATGGATAAGTCCCGATGTCTCACAAAGAGGGCAGCTTTTACAAGTAATTTGTCAAACACCTTGAGTGCAATAGAGAAAGGAGAGAAAGGTAACGAAATAGGACTTTAGAGGGCTGTAAGAACGGTCGTAAGTCCACAAACGATGATTCCCAAGGTATCGGACACAAGTCGAGTTCAACCCTTGATGAATATGCTCACGCCCGATACCTACCCGAAGTCCCATCCAGCCTTGTGCCACCCGGGTGGTTCCAAGGGGCTGAGCTGGTTGACGTTTTGGGCCGCTCAGAGCGGTCATCGCAGCACACGAAAACGACCCAAAACGGAGCTGTTTTGGGCTGTTTTGGCTTTACGCAGCGAGTGGTTGTTCTGCAGCCTTACAAACTGTTTTTGCTCGTATTTCTTACGCAAAATCACACAAAACCAATGCAAAACATGTTGCCAAACATCTGTACACGCAAACAAAAGCGACAAACGGTTCGCTGAGCGAAGAGTTGTGAATTGAGCAACGACCGTTCGTGATATTCTCCCCCACTTAAATTGTTGGCACCCTCGTCGACGCTTTTTGGTATGCTTTGACACGGGCTTATCAAGTACTTCGCTTGCTTCGCTCCATCGTTTTAGTCTTGCGATCCGCCAGAATGGTCTCAACTCGCTTCTCATAGGAGGTTTTGATTGGAGGTAGTCGAGTTAAATATTTTGGGAAGCATTTTACAGATCTGAATGGTAGATTTTCAAGTTGCTTGCATGGAAGCCATTGTGAATTTTAAGCCATTGTCGACAGTTGCAACTTATAGGAGACGTTGATCACCTTATTGATAATTGGGAAAAACCCTTCATACTTGCGTACCAATCCTTTGTGTACTTGTGCCTAAAGAACTAGAGTGATGTTGGTTGGAGCTCTACGTCCAACAAGAGCCCCTTCGAGATTATTATGGGACAATAGCCATTGGCTCCTTATACCTTGGCTATCGATTATATTGGGAGTAGTCCATCAGCATACCACTTCGCAAAGGAAATGACATCGAAATGTAGATATTGCACGGGCTTACTTGGAGAAGGCGACCAAAAAGATAAAGAAGTGGGTTGACTTGGTAAGGCGACTGTAGGAGTTTAACGTCGATGACTTGGTGTTGGTGAATCTCTAACCAGCATCACTTTAGTTCTTTAGGCACAAAGTGCAAGGGATTGGTGCGCAAGTACGAAGGACCCTTGCTAATTATCAGTAGAGTAGGCAATGTCTCCTATAAGTTGCAACTGTCGGCATAGCTTAAAATTCACAATGTCTTCCATGCAAGCAATTTAAAAGCCTACCACTCAAATCCGCAACATGCTTCCCGAAGTGTTCCAACTTGGCTACCCCCCCACTAGAGCCTCCTACGAGAAGCGAGCTAAAACCATTCTAGCGGATCGCAAGACTAAGCTACCCAACAGAGCAGAGCAAACTGAATCTTTGGTGAAGTGACAAAAACTTTCCCGAATAGAAGCTAGTTAGGAGCCTGAAGACACCCTACGATATGAAGAAGCAATCATTAAAGCCTACTAGCAAGCATCAACGAGGGCATCAATAGTCTAAGTGAGGGAGAATGTCACGAACGGTCGTTGCGCACCAGCAACATCATCACTCAACGAACTGTTCGTTGCTTTTGCATGCTTGTACATATGCTTGGCAACCTATTTTGCCTTGGTTTTGAGTGTTTTTGCTAAAAAAATGTAAGCAAGAATAGTTCACAGCGCTGTAGTGTGATTGCTCACCACGCCAAGTAAAATTGCCCAAATATGGCTCCATTTCATGTGCCACAACCTATTTTCTGTAAACCGTAGCACGGTGCAAAACGTCAGCCAGCTCAGACCCTTGGAACCCCCAGAGTGGCACAAGGGTGGATGGGGCTTCGAGGTAGTGTCAGGCATTGAACAATCTTCACAAGTTTGCATGTTAAATTGACGAGAACTTGCCTTCGAGCCCAACACCTGGTGAGCAGTCGTTGTGGACTTGCAACTGTTTGTTTTGCCTTTCAAAGTCATTGTTTTCTCCTTCCTCTCTTTTCTCTCTTGCATACAAAGTGCTTACTGAATTACTTGTAAAGCTTCCCTCTTTACGAGATGTCAAGAGTTATTCGTCGCTCGCTTTTGAAATAATCAACTTGTTCTTTTACAGGTCCTTCAGTACCTGAGCGAGGTTGCATCTAGGCTGACCCTTTGTGGACGGGTAATGCTAGGGTACTTCATGATTTAGGCAATCCCAGCCAAGTCCGAGACATTGGTGCACGGGTGTTTCACGACTTAGGCAAATCCAAGTAAGTTTGTGACTTTGTCGCAAGGGTGCCTCATGACTTAGACCATTTCAATTAAGTCTGTGACAATATGACTCTTGTTTAATGGAACTCTAGCCTCGAACAGTACGTTAGCCTATTATGTTGTTTCCCACATGACCCTACGACCATGTTAGCCCATACTTAAAGTGGCATGCTGTTAGGGTCATGCTGGAGCAGACTTCCAGTGATGTTTTGGCAATGGTCCATTGCTTTGGATGCAATCCTTCAATCTCTAGCATTGAACTCTCCTGTTCGTGGGCCAAATATTGATGTATTGAACTCTACTGTTGATCATGATGGCCTTTGGAGCATCAAGATGCCAGCATCTAGCATTACATGGAAAAGGGAATCCAGCTTTTGAATGATATGGTGCTCTATGCAGGCAACCAATACTCCGTGAACTAGCCAGTTTCTGAATTTGAGTTCATGGGCCAACATTGATGTTTATCGAGCCCTGCCATGGATCAAGATGGCCTTTGGAGCATCAGGATGCCATCCTTTTCAACTTCCATATTGCCAACAGCTACCATTATATAGAAAAAATATTTCAGTTTTTAAACCTTGCTTTGTAGATCAAGAAAGGTCTAACTTGATATCAACGGAAGCCAAGCACTTGTTCCATTTTAAGGTGCATTTGTCATGTCAAAATTTGTCTCTCCGCAATCAAATCCTTCTGATGATTGTCATATGCCAAATGCTCCAATTGGATTTGAACCTTAATAAGGAAATTTCTTTTCCACAAGGTTGGGAAATAGAACAGCAAGAAAATAAAGAGGTGTCCTCTGTCAGTTCAAGTCCTTTTTTTGCATACTTTTAGCATGTTTGTTTCCTCAAAGAGTATGTGAAGTACTCTTATGATAATGTGTATTAGTTTCTTAAAGATAGACACGAAGCGAGGAACTCCCTGATAACTTGTCATTATATTCATTCCTCCTCAACTGAAATGTAGCAGGGTTGCAAGAATAGCTCAAGTGTTGGGCTCTAGTTAGGTGATTATAGTGGACATGAGATCATTAGCTTTTTGAGCAGAACATTTGCCCTTGAATTGTTTGATGTGATACCCTGATTAGTCCCATTATTGAATTGAGAGGAGGCTTATAATGAGGGAGGGAAAATTTGTAAATGGTCATAACAGTTTCTTTTCAGCTAATCCAACTTTTCCAATATATTAAATTTTGCCATATTAGAACATTGTAGATAAGAATAAAATCTGCCAGTACTTTATCCAGGTTATGGTAGCTATTTGTGCCTTGTGAAAGTGTTCTTACAGAATTGCATATATGTAAATATATGTAAGTTTGAGGGTGGGTCTTGGTACAATAGTAACATTGCTTCTTTGCAACTTGGGAGACCAAGGTTCGACTCACGGTAGCAATTTAAATATTTAAAGGATTGTTAAATATTGGCGGGAGCATATATTGGCGGGAGAATATATGTTAGTTTCTATAGCTGGTGCATGTTTAGCAATTTGGTTTTCACCGTTCTAGTACCAACACTACAATCATTCATCCTTGAGCTCAAATTATAAGATCGAAAGGTAACATTGACTTATAAAAGATTCTGCATGAGATTTAATTTATCTTACAATGCATCACATGCTATTTTCTTCAATTGTTGTAACTAGAATTCCAATTTTTCCTACATATCAGGCGTGGAATAGATACAGATTTTCCAATATTCGCTCAATGAGGCCAGATGATTCTCTCTCTAGCTTTCAGTTGTTTCTATGTGGGTTTGCAGCTGGAACGTGTGCAAAAGCCATTTGTCACCCTCTTGATGTGGTCAAAAAGAGATTCCAGGTAACTCCATGGGTTACATTAATGTAATGCTAGATGACCCAAGATGCTTGATACAACCAATCTAGATCCTTGTCAATGGACACTACTTCAAGGGTCTTTCTAGCTTTACCTAATCCCATTTGTCATTAATTGGTCATAACTAATATATGACACTGCTTCACATTCTACACAGGTTGTGCATCTCTTCTTTTGTGGCAATCAATATTGTTTGAAGTCACCAACTTAATATAATATATAATGTTGATCAGTTCAACTTGAACTAGTTAATAATATTTATTATTCTAAGCTTTTTGGGTTTATTAAAACTTTTAAAAAGGTTCCTTTAAATAGTATGTTTGTCTCTTTTCAGAATAATTTAATGCCAGGTGTATTCTCATCATTTTCAAGTAGGTATATTTTGTCATAAGAAAATTCGATAGTTACATTACATAAAAATTAGTAGTTACTGCCATCAGGGCATGTTAGAACCATAAAACATGTTGCAGGCATAGAGTGAGAAATGTTTGTAAGTATTAAGTTGAAATAACATCTGTTTGCATAAAAAAACAATTGATTCTTTGAAGTGTTTATTCATGAAGACCACCAAGTGCACTTTGAAGTAGATATTAATTGAAGGAATGATCAAACTCTAGGGCTTTATCTAAGAAAATAGATAGGGATTTGATTGAGGGGATCGACCTTCAAACTTCTTTTTTACGACAAGAAACATGAAAAACTAGATGTATCTTAGAGCTTTGCTAGCAAGGTTTGCAATTTTGACATTTACCGCCCAGTACGGGCTATACATACCGGTCCGCTAGGTTGCCGGTATGCAAACCGCCCGCTACCAGGCAGTTCCACCAAAAATCAATCATCGACGGTCGATTTCAGCCGTCGGCGGTCGATTGAGCGAGAAAAGGGAAGAAGAAGAAGAAGAAGAGGAAAAAGAAGGGAAAAAAAAAGAGGAGAAAAAGAATACTTATCGCTGCCATGTCCTCGCCAAGGCACGCCGCCGTGAGTCGTCGCCGTCATGGCCTCGCGTCATGGTGCTTTTTCTCCCGACGGGGAGAAAGATCGAGGCGACGTCGCCTTGGCGATGTCACCTCTTTTTCTCTCTTTTTAATACTTTAATATATTAATATTATATTATAAAATATTGATATTATATTTTAATATACTAGGCGGCATGCACTATGCGACGCTCGATACCGATATGGATCCAGATCGAGCGAACTTGACACCAAGACGACAAGAAGTCAAACCTTGCTTGCTAGTAAGTCCAAGCGATAAACAACTAGCAAAGTTTGATATACCGGTTCGTACCAGCATATCGAGATTATCTCGGTATGGTATGGTACCCGGTATGGGTCGATACACATAGCATGTACCGTTTGGTACATAATATTTTATTATATTATATTATATTATTAAACATAAACAAATAAAAAGTTGGCGACGTCACCTCGATCCATCTCCCCATGCGGCGAGAAGGAATCGCCTGTTAGCGATTCTTTTCCTACTGGCGATGAATCCCGCGGGCATTTCGTGTCCCTGCACAGGGGAAGGAATCGCCTACTGGCTATTCTTCGATCGCGGGCGATGAATCTCACGGGCGTTCTGTCTCCCCGTGCGAGGAGAAGGAATCGCTTGCCAGCGATTCTTCGCCCGCGTGTCACGGATTTAGCTGAATTTGCCTAACCTGTGCGGCACCCTAGCGGCACTCTCGAAGACTTAGCTAAAATTGCCTAAGTCGTGAAGCAACCTTGCCCACTGTTCCGGACGTAGCTGGGATTGCCTAAGTCATGAAACGCTCAAAGCGTTATCTGTCCGTAAGGAATGATCTCAACCCTGGCACCTTCTTTGGTGTTCGCTAGTCCGCCACAGCTTGCACCTTAGACTTGTCCATTTGGATGGAACCATTGCCGATTCGATGCCCCAAGAATAAAATTTCTGTTTGGGCGAAGTAGCACTTTTCCCTCTCTACGAACAAGGTGTTCTCCCTGGGAACTTTGAAAATTGTTTGGAGGTGCTTAACATGCTCCTCAAGTGTTTGGCTATAGACGACGATATCGTCTAAGTAGACGACCACAAACTTGTCCAGATACTCCTTAAACAGTTAGTTCATTAAAGTGCAGAATGTGGTCGGAGCATTGGTTAAGCCGAAAGGCATCACCAAGAACTCGAATGCTCCATACCTGGTCACACAGGTAGTCTTTGCCTCATCACCTTCTGCAATACGCACCTGCCAATACCCTGACCGAAGGTCGAGTTTGGAGAAGTACTTTGCCTTGCCCAATTGATCGAACAAGTCCGCGAGCGGATAGGTACTGTTCTTCACTATCATCTTGTTGAGGGCTCGATAATCGATGTATAATCGGAGGCTCCCATCTTGTTTCTTGAACAGATGGAGCTCGAAGGTGCTGAATCAGATGAGACCACTGCTTAGCAGTTCATCTAACTACTTCCTCAGTTCTGCCAACTCTGGAGGGGCCATGCGATATGATGGTCTTGCTGGAGGCTTAACTCCCGGCTCCAGCTCAATCCGATGATCCACACCTCTGCGTGGTGGTAGAGTTCTCGGCAACTCCGTTGGCATCACATCTGAGAACTCCTTTAGGATGTTTGTCACAACAGTAGGTTCTTGAATGGCCTCCTCGTCAACTGTCTCTAGGTTTAGGCAGCTACAAAGGTTGATTCACCTTTTCGTACCCCTTTCTTCAATTATAAAGCCGATATTTGTTGTGGGTCTTTGGTTCCTTCTCCAGAAACTGGAACCATGTAGGGATCGTCGCCTCCCATTAGACACAAAAAGTTAAGGAACGGCATTGGCACCAACTTCGCTGTTCCATTCCGAGAATTACTTGGAAGTCATCCAATGGTATCGCCATCAAGTTTGTGCTCCTGCTCCATGTTCCAATCTTGATGGGGACCCTCTTTGCTCGTCTAGAGATCCGCTTGGCCTCCAAGTTCACAGCCTTCATACGACTTGGGCTTTTCTCCAAGACTAATCCCAATCGCTTAGCTTCTCCATCGACAATAAAATTGTGGGTACCGCCCATGTCCACCATTGCACGAATTGTTTGGCCATTAAGCTTGATGTCCACATACATCAACTCACTGCTTCCTGCCTTCGGTGGCCTTGCCTTTGTGTTCTCCCCCACTTGACCCTGCAACGCATTCAACAAACGCATTGCTCCCATCCTAGGTCCTTGCGACGCCTCACTGTCGTTACTGGATTCAGAATTGCTCGAACTAAGGGCCACAATTTTGCCCATGTATCGATACAATTAAAGCATTGAGTGCCTGCTTTTGTGGGCACTCCCTCACCATGTGCAGTTCTCCACACAAGAAGCATCTACCAAACTTTGGGACTTTACCTTTTGAGCTCGGTCCCTTGTGGAAATTCTTCTTTTGTTCGCCCCCAGACTCCTTCGCTCGAGAGTATTTAGCTGGGCGATTTCTCGAAGATTGTTTCTTCTTTCTCAAATCCTCTGAAGAAACAAAGTCAGTTAGCCTTTCTGATGCTGCAATTGCCTCAACTACGTCGGTGATATTCCTCCGATGTAGTTCTTGTTGTGCCCATGGCTTCAAGCCATCAAGGAAGCTTAATAGCTTGTCTATTTCAGACATGTCCTGTATATCCAGCATCAGTGCTGAAAATTATTTCACATAGTCTCAGATTGTTGTGCTCTGGCGGAGTTGTCTCAGTTTCCTTCTTGCGACAAACTCTGTGTTCTCGGGCAAGAATTGAGTTCTCAACTCTCGCTTCAAGTCTCCCCATGTATCCACTCAACATCGGCCTTGTTGGATCTCTTCCCAATGGGTTCGTCACCACAGTTTTGCATCCCCATTCAGATACATTATTTCTATAGCAACTTTAGTCTCTTCAGAATCGAGCCCTGTAGCACGAAAATACTGTTCCATATCGAACAGGAAATTTTCAAGCTCTTTGGCATCCTTAGCACCCTCGTAACAATACGACTCTAGTGCCCTAAAGTTTTGTGGTGACGTAACGCCGGTATTGTTCCCTCCCACATCAAGAGTCCTTGTTAACACCATCACCATAGCCGTGAGTTCCGCCATAACTTCGTGTAGATGTCGTATGGAATCTTTGGTGTCCTCTGTCAGTTGATCAATCAGGGATTCAACTTTCTCGATCCGAGATTCAACTTCTTCTTGCGAGCTCTCTACCCCAAGTAGCCTTCGTTGGCCTTGGTAGAGTTCCTTTAAGCTCTCTTCAAGAACATCAAGGCGGGTTTTCACCATTGTAAGTCTCTCCTTGTGGCTCTTTTTCCGGTTGGCGCTCTAGATGGCGTCTTCTCTACTCGTGGAGAATACCCAACTTCATGCTCGTCTTGTTCACTGCCACGCTCCTCATGAGCGACTCCAACAATTTGCGAACGAGTTTGCACTTGCAGCCCACCTACGGCTGCTTGGAGCAAGGGTCCGGCTTGCCCCATCTTGCTCGATTCACCACGATGTTTTATCATGGCAAGATTGCGATCTTCTTCCTTGTTCGTTTGAATTGCTTGCCTGCTCTAATACCGCACTGTCACGAACTTAGCTGAATTTGCCTAAGCCGTGCGGCACCCTTGCGGCACCCTCGAAGACTTAGCTGAAATTGCCTAAGCCGTCCGTAAAGGGTCAACCCACTTGCAACCTTGTGCGGTCACGTAGGACCTGCAAAGAAGAAGTTGATTAGCTTAAAAACGAGTGACGGATAAGTCTCGACGTCTCGCAAAGCGGGAACCTATACAAGCAATTCGTCGAACACCTTGAGTGCAGTAGAGAAAAGAGAGAAAGAGAGCGAAACTGGATTTAGAGGGTTGTAAGAACGAACGCAAGTTCACAAGCGACGGTTCCCAAGGTATCGGACGCAAGACAAGTTCAATTGTTGATGAAAGCCTATGCCCAACATATACCCGAAACCCCATCCAGCCCGATGCCACCCTGGGGGTTCCAAGGTGCTGAAATGGCTGACATTTCGTACCGCTCAGAGTGGTCATCGCAGCACACGAAAAAAAACCCAAAAACGGGGCTGTTTTGGCTCCGCGTAACGAGGATTGTTCTGCAGCCTTCTACATTACGTTCGCTCACATTTCTTGAGGTAAAAACACATAAACTCAAGGCAAAACAAGCTGCCAAACATCTATACAAACAAGAAAAAGCCATGAATGGTTCGCTGAGCGAAGATGTTGCGGTTGAGCGACAACCTTTCGTGACACGCGGGCGACGAATCTCGCAGGTGGCCCGTGATCGAAGGACGGCGCAGGTAACTGGTGAAGGTGTGTTTCTTCTCTTCTCCTTCTTCTACCTCTTCTTCGTTTTTTTCTTATTTCTCCCTCAATCGACCGCCAACGATCGAAATCGACCGACTCGAATTTGGTCAGATCGCCGATATGACGGTCCCGTACCAATAACTGACGGAACGGTATGGGCGGTACAGATCGAAATTGCAAACCTTGGCAACCGCCAATACGTTCCAACCAATGATTTAAAAAGCGTTTGGTGCTAAGGTCCCAAATGCTTGAGGCGCTAAGTGCTCGCTCGAGCGAAGTGAGGTGCTCTAAAATATTAAAATATAAAAAAAATATAATATAATTAAAAAAAATAATTATTTAAATTAAAAATATACTATTGACAATATATTACGTATGTTAACAGTAGTTAAAGGAGGTGAAAAAAATGTTAACCTTAATATAGGGTCGCTAACAATAGAGATCAATGGAAAGTGGTAGCAACAGCTATAAGAAGGCAATAGTGAGAAGCTAGCGGCAATAACGGCGAAGTATTAGTTTAAGATGGTTGCGACAGTGCTGCGAACGACAGTAGTGGTAGCCGCGGAAGCTATGACAGCAGTAGTGACAATAGCGAAAGTTGTGGACAACTGCAGCGGCAATGGTGGAAGCTACAAACAACAACGACGGCAGCGGTAAAAGTTGCTAATAGCAGCGGCGAAAGCTGTGGACTGTAGCAGCGACAGCGGTGGAAGCTCCAAAGGGTGTCTGTCGGTGGTGGACGAATGTGCGGTCCTCTCCCTCGAGAATGGAAGGAACTGCACATTGAGTGACAACGAAAGGAAGCTACGGGGGTTTTCGGACTCATCTATCGACGATAGAGGAAGGCTCGATCCGCTGCGACTATGGCGGAGGCAGCAGTAGAAAGCATTGGTGTTGGAGGCAGAAGCAGCGTTAAGGTAGGCTTGGGGTCACGCGGGCATGAATGAGGTAAAAAACAACATTATTGAATCAAACTAAACTTTTAAGTCTGGTTCAGTTCGTTTAATTGAATCGGGTGCTCGTCTAAAGCGCCCAACTCCTAGGTTCGGATGAGTGACCAAGTGATGCCTCTTTGAAGCGTGTCGCCTAGTCCACGCATGAGTTGCTCGGGCCTCGCCTCGCCTTGCCCGAGCACCTAGGTTAGCACCCAAGCACCTATTTAAATCATTGGTTCCAACATTTATAAGGCCTAAAGAATCAAAGAGATAGCTTCATAGAAGACCAAACCTTTGTAGAAGTTTGCTTGTAAGGTTGAAGTCGAAGGAAAGCCTAATCGCCTATTGCAAACTCCCACTCACTATGATATATCAGCTTGTTGCTTCATTTTAGCTTGTGAGACTGCGAGATTATCTCTTACAAGTTGAATAATCTTATCCCTATCAAGCAATTCCTTGTCCACTTGATCAACCTTAGAAGTAGGCATGTATTTTGTAATAATGGGAGGTCGACTATAAACCGCTTAAAAAGGAGTCATTTTAATAGAAGAATGATAAGTGGTATTGTACCACCATTCTGCCCATGGAAGTCATTTCATCCACTCCTTTGGTTTATCACTGGTAAAACATCTGAGATAGTTTTCTAGACATTTGTTAACCACTTTAGTTTGCCCATCTATTTGTGGGTGATAAGCAGTACTTATATTCAACTATGTATCCTGCAAGCAAAAGATCTTTTTCCAAAGGGTGCTAGTAAAAACTTTATCTCGATCACTAACAATGGAACGGTGAATTCCATGCAACTTACTATATTTTCAACAAGAGTGCAAGCAACACTTGCAGTAGTACAAGGATGTCGTATACCACAAAAATGAGCATTTTTTTTTAAGGCGATCCACAACCACAAAGATGGTGGCTTTACCTTGAGATGGTGGAATTTCATCAATAAAATCCATGGATATGTCAGTCCAAGCATCATCAGGAATAGGAAGAGGCTGAAGTAAACCAGGGGTAGCAACTGTCTCACTTTTGTGGTGTTGGCAAACATCATATTCTGCAGTAAACTTCTTGATGGTTTTCTTCATACCCTTTCAATAAAAAAGTTGGCAGATGCGTTGGTGGGTAAATGAAACTCCTTCAAAATTATTTTCTGCCAAGAAGAATTTGGTGCCAGGACAATTCTGCCCTTGTAGCGCAAATCTATGAAATCCCATCTGTAATTAGGAATAGAAGTTAGATCTTCTTCTAGCTTTTTAATAACATCTTGAATTTTAGGATTATCCAACCATTCACTCCTAATAAGTTCTAGTGTTTTATAAGTAAAAATATAAATTGCCACTAGTTAAGCTTTGCTCTAGAAGGCGAGAAAGTGTATTTGCAACTAAAGTCCATATAGTAATTGCATGAACAATGGCTAACATCTCCTTATCATAAACTGATAAGCTCAAATGAGATGAGAAAGTGCCTTACTAGTATAAGCAATTGGACGGCCTTCTTGCATGAGTGCAGCTTCAATGCTTGCTCTAGAAGCATGAGATTCAATCACGAATAACATGTTAAAATCTGGTAAAGCGAGAACTGACATAGTAGTCATTACATATTTTAGAGAAATAAAAGCTTAAGTAACTTCTTTTATCCACTTAAATGCATTTTTCTTCAAGAGTGATGTTAAAGGAGCATTGATTTTGCCATATTTCTTCACAAACTTCCGATAATAACCGACGAGTCCTAAGAATCCCCTTAGAGCCTTAATTGATTTTGGAATTGGCCAATCTTTCGTTGCCTAGATTTTGGAAGAATTAACTGCAATACCCTCTCGAGAAATAATGTGGCCAAGATACTCTACCTCATATTGCACAAAGTAATATTTCGATTTCTTGACGAAAAGACATTGCGCATGAAGAAGGGTAAAGACAACTCGCAAATATAACAAATGACTTTGTGAAGATGGCTATATATCAGAATATCATCAAAGAAAATAAGAACAAACTTACGAAGATGAACTCGAAGGACATCATTCATTAATGCTCCGTAATTATACCAAAAATCCATGATGTGCCTTTCGAAGAACCCTCGCCATTCTATGGCTAGTTATAGTTGTGAACTTACTGCCACACTTTCCTTTTTCGCCATTCTATGGCTAGTTATAGCTGTGAACTTACTGCCACGCTTTCCTTTTAGGATCACTTGCTTTCCTTTAATAAAAAATTCATAATTAATTTAGAAAAATTCTAAGAGATATTGCGTAAAGTTAATAGCCACTCAATTCCAAACACAACCTCATACTCCTCCAATTGTAGTAAGAAAAAATCCATGAGCAATTCTTGGCCCTGCATAACAAGCTTCACTTTGGAACACTTACTATCATAAGTTAAAATTCGTCTATCAACAACCTTTACCTCGAACTTCTCACAACATTCAATGCAATAGATCAATTGTGCAACTACTTTGCTATCCATAAAATTGTTGGCGCTACTAGTATTAATCAAAACAGTAATAGATTGACATATCAAAAAGCCCTTCTACTTTCATAGTTTAATGATTAGAATAGCGAGCTAATGTATGAATAGTATGTGTGACAGGCTCAATAATCTCATCATTATGAGTACCTTCATGATCAAAGTGTACAGCCTTAGTCTTTGGTTCCTCAATTGGTTCAATCATCAAAAGTTTTTCTTGCTTGCATCGATGCTTCCTACACTTTTCATCACAATGGCAACACAAACCCTTTGCTGATCGTTCTTTGAGTTCCACTTGGTTCAATCTTCTAGTATTAGGATTCATATTAGGAATGGTTGGAGTAGTTGACTTGTTGGTCACTTGTTTATTAACACTCTTAGTTTCGATGATTTTTCATGTTAATTTTTTCTTTATGCAATCGTGTAAAGAAATTGTAGTTGTTATAGTGCGAGGTTGGCGAGCCTTAATTTCATAACATATGTCTGAATTAATACCTCCAATGAATGTTCGGACTAATCTTTAGCTTGATTTGATAGTCATTCAAATCGGCTTGGAGACTCTAACATAGTAGAAGTCTAGCGAATCTTGGCAAGCCGTCCATCAACATTCTCATATTTGTATGGTCCAAAACGAACAAAAAGCCCTTTCTTAAATTGCTCCTATGAGGGAACTCTATTACGGGCTTCATGCCAATCATACAATTGAATAGCATCCCCATCTAGTTAAATTGAAGTTATTTCCACTTTAGAATCTTCTGGAGTTTTATGAAAGCGAAAGCGAAAATATTTCTATGCTCTAGAAATCCAACCAATTGGATCTTCATCTTCCCGTCTAAGAAATTTTACTTTCATGCTAGGATAGCCATTATCATGCTCTCGGTAACCTCTTCATGTAACTTTAGATCAGTCTAGTTGTTTACTGGTAGAAGTCAAACTTTCATCTTGTTGATTTGTGCTAAAACTCTCAAGCAACTCATTTTGAATTCATTGTAAGTTTCTTGCAACCTGTTCTTAGTTTTTGCTTCCAAGGCTTCAAATTGGGACTTCATAGAATTATCAGTAGTCATTCTGTATAATTGTAGATCTGCAATTCCTAAGTTTTATTTTCAATTTCAGGTCAAGGGCATGAGCACTGCTTACTTAGTGTTGAAGGTGAATTCGTTGTTGGTAGCGCGGGCATTAGGCCCTGTGGTGACAATGGAGAGGAGATTGAGGGAACGCCAAGAAAACGCTGCAAAAATTTTAGGAATGCTGAGGAAATACTGTAAGAACTTTAGGAACCTAATCTGATACCAGATGATAAAACCCTAGGGCTTTATCTAAGATTATAGATAGGGATTTGATCGCTTTGAGGGGATCAACCTCCTTTTGATCATTTCGAGGGGATCAACCTTCAAGTTGGCCAAAGGCTGAGTTGTATTTGATTGCTTGAGAAAAATAAAAATAGCAAATAAGCCAAAGGCATGACATATATATAGAGTTATTTAATCCTTAATCAACTAGGACTAGGATTTCTAACAAAAATAAAACTAGCAATCCCTAATTGACTATATCAAATGACTCTTAACGTAATTAGGAAAAACTTAAAAACTCTTACCATAACTAAAAAAAATTAAATAAGAAAATAAAGATGAATATCAAATCCCTAGAATTAAGCACTATGAATTTGTTTCTAATTGATCTCAATTTTGATGTCTGAATTAAGTGGAACACCTGGTGCCAATAATTATTTATCTTCCTGTGTCCCATGCTTAATGTCTGGTTACTACTGCTACCATCTCCTTTCAATGACACAAACACTTTAAAAGAGGCTCTTCACGTCGTGCATGATTATCCTTTGCTACTCTTATCCACATGGCCAAATTCAGGTTTCTATTGAAAATATACTCTATTATCTCCCATGAATTGTAATAGGTTTGACTTTGGTGGTGACCGTAAAACCGTGTTTCTGCTTGTCAACCCAGTTTTTCTGTTTTGTCTCCCATGCTGCATGTCATTCTTTATTTCGGTCTTTCTCTTCTTCTGCACTGTAAATTGGGCTTTCCTTACTGCAGATTGAAGGTCTACGGAGACATCCAAAGTATGGGGCAAGAGTTGAGAACCAGACATACAAGAACATGTACCATGCCCTACAGCAAATATTGCAAGTGGAAGGGTGGCCAGGTCTCTACAAGGGCATCTTCCCATCACTAATAAAATCTGCTCCTGCCGGTGCAGTCACATTTGTCGCATACGAGTACATCTCAGACTGGTTGGAATCTCTACTCACATGAAAAGCATTAACATAGTTGTTTGGTTTGTTGGTTCTATACAGCAATTCTTTTTAATTTTCTGGGGAAGTGCAATTTTCATTAAAGCCACTTCATTATGGCAACCAATATTTTGGTGCATCAGATTAGTTTTTGCAATCCCATGCAATCATGATGCATGGTTAGGAAGTGTTAGCAACAACTTCATTATGCACATTCTTACATTTGCTTGCTCTAACAAGGCCCTGTCTTTTGTAACATGAGTAAACCACCCGGGCAAAAAGATATAGCTCTGTAGTTTTTTTTCCCAGGAAAGGAACGAGGGGAGAGGTTGGTTTAAAAGCTCACTGGGGGTTGTGTTATTCTCCTTGATCTTGCATCAGCTCGGAGACTGTTATATTCTAATGCTAATATTTTATATTCTTTAGGTAGATTATCTGCCACCTCTCCCACTATTTAGATCTGATCATATAGGTTGTCTTTTTTGTTTTGTGATACAAGCCCCTAGAGTGTTTTATTTTTATTATTTTGAAGAAGAGAGGCACTAAAACAATAATGTGCTCTGGTCTCCTTGTGACAATTATTTAAAAACTGTCTCAGCAAATCCGTTCCAAACTGATATGCATTAGGTAATCGCTCTCTAGTGAAATCAATCAAACGAGTATACATATGGTTTATCATTTTAGAATCGTGATAAAAATTGTAATTAGCGAAATCAAAATTGGTCAGACCGTGGTCTTAATTCATTAGGTATTTTAGTGCTCTTGGATCGAAGATCAAAATCAAGTTCAAACTTGGATGCAATAACTATATGGTAAGGAAATATTGGATGTTGGATACAATGCTACAGTTGTGGTCTTCTTTCTACTGTACAAAACGCATGCATTTCAATCTAGCTAATTCAGTTAAGATGCTTTTCAAATTTACTTATAAAACTTGCTATAGTTAACAATCACAATATTGTAATACAAGGCTTTCAAGTTAACTACATAATTTCATTAAATTTATAAGGAAATAAATTATATACATATATAGTATAGACTCTTTGCCATGGCACCTACTGCAAACCAAGAGCAGCCATGCCGCCCTCGGCCAACCAGCAGCCCCCCATGTGGCTAATGAGTCTTGGCCACAAGGGGAACCCAGGGCGGCTACGGGAGGGACTCGGCGGCAATGGGTAGAAAACTTGGCCACCCATGGCAGCTCGTGGCCAAGACTCCTGGTCGCATGAGGTTGCCTTGTGGCTAGGGACTGCTGGCTGTAGGGGCATCGTTAGTGGCTAGGGTTTTCTAAATATGTACATATCCTTTTTCTTGCCATGTGGGGCACCCTATGGTAGGGATCCCAAAATTTTAGTAAAATAATTCATTAAATTAGTTTTACATGTTGATGTGTACATGTGATGTATGATATGGACGGAAGATCATGAATTATGTGATGTGATGTGATGTGATGTGTGTATATGTAGTAATTACTGGGCCTACGAGCTATCGAGTTTTCTCATTTATTATTGAGCCTACGTGCCTATGATTATATTGTAATTATACGAGGAGGACGATCGCAACGCATGGAGATGTGCTAAGGTGTCGGTGGCACCGATGATGACGAGATGGACAATCACAAGGTATGGAGATACGCTGGTGAACACATAAATCTTAATGTGAGTGATTGAGCCCGCTAGCTCAAACCTTATCATATTAGGTTATGGTCCATGATCATCTAGTGTGATTGTGCATATGTGATATATGATTGCTTATACACTAATATTATATATATATATATATATATAATATGTATGTGTGACATGATATATTAGGAGATCGAAACAAAAACCCCTTTATATTAAGTCGATAAGCATGAGATAATTAGATTGACCCACAGTCTTCCATCGTTATAGGAAGAAATTGAATCTCGACGTAGGTTGAGTTATTCAAGTCCCTTGAGACTTATCTATTTTTTGGATTCGAGATTTTACCTACGAAATAGAGATACCATCGATAATCTGAGGATATGGTATGCTTGGTCGAGTCCCTCAAGGGCATATCATTAAATTAGACTTATCTAGTAACGATGGTGATGACTTAATTGAACATTATGGTTGGTCAAGTCCCTCGAGGCCATGATAATTCGAAGGTCGAACATGACTCGAATCATAAGGAGTTATGATCAGCAATAGTTGCCTACCTTTTTCTGGGTTTATTGTGATTGGCCATGTCTCTCGAGGTTACGTTAAGACATGATTGGATCCTAATCCCCACTAGAAGTCTGCCAAAGACTTCTATTTCATGTGTCGAGGGTGTCACGTGATTTGCTAAAAAAATAGTTGGAGTATATCATGATAAAAGTCTGTATCTTAATTGTTTATCTTTTTGTAAAATTTGTGTGTTATTTATTTATGCTACATCTTTGTTTGTTAGAAAATATGTCGCTTGCAAAACCCCTACGTGGCATACTTGATGCCAACTGCCTCATTGGTCTAAACTATATAGATTGGCTCTATAAACTGGGAATTGTTCTCACAATAGAGAATATCACATATATCTTTGATATGATATTGCCCACGTTGGAGGAAGGCACAAATGAGTATGAAATCGTTCACTATGTAAGGTATATTGAAAAGTTCACTTTGGCTGAGTGTTATATGTTGGCCTCTATGACTCTTAAGCTACAAAGGCAACATGAGAGCATGGATGCAAATTATGTTGAATCTCAAATTTTGATGATAAAATCAATTTATGAAGTTATGATTTAATCAACGTATGAGAAAAGTGATACGAGACTAACTTCAATCATAAAAATGTAAAATAATTAAAGCATAAGAATTAGATGTTGGGCTGAAGTCAAAGATCGGGAATTGGGTCGGAAGAATTGGATATTATGCCAAGATCAGATGTTGCGGGAGTTAACATGCCAATGGATCAGGCGATACGCCAAAAGATTCGGACAACGCATCAAACGTTCGGACAAAGTTCAGATGAACCAATGATATGACAGGCAACATAAAACTCTTGTTTATAGTTGTTTATGCCTTGATTGTTGAAGGTTAGATCTAAATCTAGCTAGTTTTGGGTGTAACTATGCTAACTTGATTAAGGGCCCATTAGGGCTTAACTAGAGTTGATTTGAGTCCATTGGGAGGCACATTCAGTGATCCACAGTTGGGTCAGGCGATGGAACTTCTTATGAGCTAGCAACAGAGTCGTCCATGTTGTCAGGTGATAGTACTTCCCAGACTGGGTGGTGGTACCGCTAGCATTTTGTTAGGAACATGTCGGCACTAGGGGGGTGAATTAGTGCTTTCAGAAAATTACGTCGATTTAAAAAAAATCATTCAATCAAATCCATTTCGAAAATACGTTAAACTTGGAATGCGAGTAAGAGTAGTGAGCTACTAAATCAGTAAGCAATAAGAATGTAAAACATAAAAGAAAAGAGCAAATCAGATTTGTAGTGGTTCGGTCATCGTAACCTATATCCACTCTCGATTCCTCCTCTGTTGAGGCCATCGACGTTTCACTAACGGTCTTCCTTCAACTCTTTTACAACTCTTTCTCCTTTTCACAGGTTTAAAATATAACCTTTACAACTCTCATACCTCCCTTAGAATGAAACCTAAACTTAATAGGAGGGAAACTCTCAAGAGATTATAATAGTGTTTGCACACTTAGAATCACAAGTTCTGATCTTAGTTCTTGCTTCCTTAAGCAAGAATGGGTGAGATATTTATAGGCTCAAATAACTTCAAAAAGATGGAGCTAAAATTAAATTTTTAGCTTTTCAGGGTATGGGGAGTACCACCATCTACGTTGGGCGGTATCACCGCTTGACAGAATTCAATGCTAGTAGTACTACTACCAACTTGGACGATACCATCGCCTGACATAGTCTTGAAGACTGTCTTCTTGGTGGTACCACCAGTTGGTTTGGTGGTGCCACCAATAGACGTAACTTTAGGTCATTGAAATGGGCCTTGTAATAGGCCCAAATCAGCCCCAATTAAGGCCCAATGATCCCTTAATTGAGCTAGCATAGTTATACCCAAAATTAACTCAATTAAGACCTAAACTATGATGATCATGACATAAACGATTACAAAAAGTAACTTGTGTTGTCCGACATGTTATTAGTTTATCCGAACTCTCGGTGCATCATGCTCTCCTTCGGCATACTGCTCGATCCATCGGCATGTTGACTCCCGTAATATTTAATCTTGACACAATATGCGATTCTTTTGGCCCGATGGTCGATTTCTGACTCCTGCCCAACATCTGATTCTTTTGCTCCAATCGTTTTGCCTTTTCATGATCGAAGACGATCTTGCATCACTTTTCTTGAATACAGATTAGATCATTACTTCATCAATTGATTTTATCATCAAAATCTGATATTTAACAATATGATAATAAAATCAACATAGCTCATTCTTATGCTTCAAGTAAAATATCCGACCTAATAACTCTACTTTAAGAATCGACAACGCTGCCAATCAAGTTAAAAGTAGAACATGCGCTATCTTATTACATTTTATATCCATATATGCTCGTATTGTGTACATGATATTAAGAATGGAATTGAAGAGCATTTAGGTTGGTTAAGAGCCCGCACTGGGTTGGTTAGTTAGATCTTTTTGGTTAGTGACCCTATTCTTCGAGTTACCCTACTCTCTCTATCATACATAGCTCATTCTTATGCTTCAAGTAAAATACCCGACCTAATAACTCTATTTTATGAACCGACAACGTTGTCAATGAAGGCTAAACTCTCACCTCTCTCATCACCAAAAGCCAGTGTTACGTAATGCAAGATAGAGTCAATATGTCAAGATATAGTTTTTATATGATAAATAATAATTCAAGGTATAGTTGATATATTAAATATAGATAGTCTAGGGTGCATCGGTATACTTAAAGCTCGTATCGGGAAGTTCAGTTTCAAGTCAGTATATTGGTCTCGAACTATAAGAATGATATTATGTATACAAGGGGAAAGAGTTTAACACTACCACCTAGACTATAACACGAACATCTTAGCCTATGTTTTGAGTTGAGGTCGTTAGCCCCAGCCTTATTGCCTCGAGTTAAAGCCTTGTTCTATTCTCATTCTGAAACTCTTCTTTATATGTTCAGAAGTAAAGATGTTAGGATAATCGTCTAAGGCAAGTAATAAGAGGTATAAGAATTCCCTTTCTAAGTAAAAAGACCGAGTAGCTTGGATTAGAGTCGAGAGAAGGCGAGGTAGGGGCTAAAGCTAGGTATCAGTATAAGAGTAGAGACGAGCTAAGGATACTAATAGTAATATGGAGCTATAAGACTGTAACTCCGCTTAGCTTGACATCCTATATTATCTCTTGCCTCAGCCTTCCGCCTTATTGCTATAAGGCTTCCTTTCCTTTCTTTTATTCTGATTCCATTCACTTATAATTATAATGCAACCCATGTAATTATCATATATTTAATTTGTTTTTTCATATGATATTATCGAGTATTTTATTATAGTTAATTAGAGTAGTTTATTAGATAAAGTAGGCCGAAACCCAAGAATACTATTACTATTTTTTTATCAAAAAAGATTTTAGTTGTTTTTTCTTCCTTGGAGGACTATTTATTTTGGTACGATGACCCCCGTTATGTTGTTTCTCCCATGGGTATGTTGTGGTGGGTACATCGATGGGCACATGGTGGATATGTGTCGGGCACCTCGACCAGTTAATCACACCTCTATTCACGAGCACCCCACCTCCTTTATTGTCGACCAATGAATGAAATGAACTACTGGAGGAGTTAGTCCATGGTCGCTCCTAGGTGATAGGTGCTCCTCAAAGACTATGTGGTGTTCCTTTAATAATAAGTCCTTTGCCGCGGAGGTATGCTTATGTTCGTTGTCGTCGACCAAAACGCTAGTTCAACATCACCGAGTCTCGGTCCGCTCATAGAATGAGTAATTTTGATTAAATAATGAGTCCCTCCGGTCGATGTCCTTGATTGCCCCCCTCCCCCCCCCCCTTGATTGAGTTCACCAACGAGCAGTGCCTCGGGCTCTAAGAATGAGCAGGTGCACCAACGAATAGCCAAGAAATGATCCAGTGCCTCGGGCATTGGAATTAAACTCAATAGCAAAAGAATCCCCTATAGTAAAGAATGAAGTGTTAAAAAATCTCTCCCGAAAAGCTAGATTAGAATTGATGAGCTCATTGCATTGGTAGAAGCCTACCATCGGTAACGGCCTATAAAAAGCCAGACCTGAGACTTATAATAGCGGTAGTACTTTTGAAGAGTAAATGAGAGGAAAACGAGAATTTAAGTGGAACTAACAAGAATGGAAGGCGGGACAGTAAGTTGGAAACAGGAGGGCGGGGCTCAGGCTGAAGCTAAGGAGCTTGTTGCTCCAATTGAATCCTTGAGAGGAGAGTTAGGGCTCGGCGCTGTAAACCCAATAAGTCACTACTAATGTTTGACATAGCCATGTTTTATAGGCACTAATTTAATTAGAAGCTATATTAAGGGCATGCCATGAGGAGTTCCCATCAACACTAAAGAAGTGCTGTTTTAGTTCATTTTTGCCTCAAATCCTTAGGGTTCCCATGCCTACCTTTCTTCTTGTCTGCTTGTCCGCTTGCCTATTATACGTTGCTTGTCAGTTATAACTCTTTATAATGCATTTTATTTATGTAGTTACTTTAGTTGTTTGTCAGATGTTGCTTATTCTCCCTATCCATCCAGATTCTTATATTGAAATAGAAGATTCTCTTGACGACCTCTTCTCTCCTTCAAATTCAGATCTTTCAACTGGTTATTAACTTTGGGTATTCGAAAAGATCAGATAGCGTAAGACAACACAAGAACTAGAAACTATATTAAGTAGACTGTCGAGGAAGGCCCCTTTCAGGTAGTTCAAGCCATGGTTAAATCATTTTATTGCATATCAATCAACCACTTCGACTTGGAAACTTGCCTTCTAATGCATTATAGCCAAATAATAACATTCATTTTCCTTGACCAGGATGCACTATCTTAAACAAGCAAGAACCTATCGAACCTACTACACTACTCGGTTCCTACAACCCCTAAACATAAAGAAAGCCAATTGAACCGCTCAATCCTATGTATAATTATCAATAATGTCCATACTAAACTCCCTTCCATTTACCCTTGTTAACAAATACTGATCCATCGAGCACAGAAGCTAAAGCATAGGATCTAATTGCCCAAACTGACCTTGAATACTGCTCCAGACTCCAAAACACCCTTGCTTAAACTACACTAATTGCCATAATTCACTGCTATCCCTAACTCACTCTTTACTCTCACTGCGAAACTCTATTCTCTAACTGCTGACTCACTGCTCACTCTATCACTTGATTCTTGTTCTCTACCACTTGTTCTTGCCCGAAATCCCTTCTCTGTTAGCGCACGACCTATACTTGAAGATTACCCGCCAAGCAACTTACTTTTTTTGAACGGCTGATGATTCTTATACTATTTATTCCACAGGTCCATGAGGCTAAACCTGCAGTAAAGATAGAATTGATTCTATTTACCGACCTCGTATTTGAAGGGAATTTGCGCCAACACCTTGATCATATAGATATTTCTAATCTTAAAAAATGATATATATAATTGCAGCTGACCTCTGACCGCCTGTTCCTTTGCTTTCTACTTGCACTGCCGCTTATGATCCAGCTCAATCTTCGGTTTCTGATAAAGAATTGGAACTTAAACTAGTAATCAATAACCCTTTGAGTTAACCCCTACTAGGCACCCACATCTATTACACCCCCACCACTAATTCTTCTTTCTATCCTCAAAAATATGAGTTGACCTTACTGCGATAGATTCTTAACTCCGGAAACTCATTTCTTAAGGGAAGGAGTGCGAGATTGGCGTCAATTATTAATAGAATGAGTGCTAGGTTTGCTATAGGGAGGTCAATTATGTAAGTCAGGCTTTTGAGTTATCTTATGCATGCTCTAGTTTCTTTCTGATTAATTAAGGGAGAAATTAGTATTTAGATACGAAGACTAGAGTTGGGCAAGCACTAGTGGAATTCTTACTTTAGTGTTAACTTCCTTTCATCTGTTTCATTCTTTCTACTATTAATCTTATTCTTATTCTTTATATCCTTAATGCACTAGATCATACCTATATTTTACTACTTAATGTTATGCGCTAGACGTACCCACCATACCCAAAGGAGAAACAAACCTAGAGCGACCATGCAACCACTCATTCTGTGAGTGGTCATTTAATCATTATGTAAGCGATCATGAACTCAGTTTGTTTTGTAAGCGACCATGCACCACTCATTCTTTGGGTAGAACCAATCATTCTCGGGCACCGACACTCAGGTGATCAACTTAGCCTTAAAGTAATATAGCTCATTTTTTAAATAAATATAAAAGAATGTATTGATGGTTGCTTCAAGTGTATCATCACTCCTCCTCACCCACAAAGGAATTAAGTCCAAAACTTCTGTAGCCCATTCCCCAACTGCTTGTTATCAAACTGAAACTCCTACCTTTTGGTCTTACTTCCTGCTCTTCACTTTTCTCTGCCTTTATTCACTTGCTTTCGAAATTGGTATTAATAGTTTCGTTCTTCCTTTCCTTTTTCTTAGCTCGAGACTCCTTCCCAGCATCCCTATACTCGTTTTTCAAACTAGCACTCCTTGATCTTATTCCTACTACCCTACGTTTCATTTTTTAAACTAACCTTACCAAACTAAACTCTATTTGTCATTCCTCACGTGCCCCTACAAGCTTAACCTAGAAAATGGATTGGATTGAACCACTGCATGCAAGAATTGAACTAGTGTTAATGGGAATCAGACTACCATTACTAAGAGCAAAGCCCTATCGATCTCATTATAGGCCAAGCCTTACTCGTTACCTCCATCCTTTATCTCAGTCTGACATCCCTTACTTTCATATCCCACTTAGCTTAATATACTATTAGTTGAATTCTTCTTGTTTGAATTAATTATCATATGTTAACCATTAGTTTTCATATAGTAATTCCATTAGTTTTCTTAGCATAATTAGAGCAAAAAGCAGCCAACTTTTTCTATTTTTTGTATCACAACATCAAGCCATTATTCTCATTTCATTTTTCATGATTGTGAGTGTTAAGTAAACTTCCCATAAGCCATATTCTTATATTAGTAGTAAAGGTATGAAGAGCACTTGTTTGATCCCTATTATTGTAGCTTGTTTCTACTCCCTTTTGCTTGGGATCTATGCTTATAGTTTTAGTAGCTCCATTCTCATTGAAGGAATCAAAGTTAGATGCCTCGGTTCGATTCTTGTTAGCCTCCCCTTTTAAGTCTGCTTTTCCTGTCTTCTATTCTTTAGCTCCACTCTAGGGCTTAGACTCATTGCTTAAAGAATCCAACTCAACAATAAGAGAATTAAGTACATAAATTGAATAATTGAACTAAGTAGCACGAGAATGGGTAGCAAGTAGGCAAGTCTACATTGAAGCCCATGAACCCGAGAACCACAACTCGGAAGTAGCAGCTATTAATAGAGTTAGTATCTCAATAGAAAGAATGAAAATAGTAAAGCAAGAATAAGAAGTAGAGTAGTAAGCATGAAAACAAAGAAAGTCAGCTTGGAGGTCAGTAGAGACATATTGGGATATAGTAAAGGAAGGCCCTAACTCAAACATAGGCATTGAGAACGTTGGTATTGAGTAGGGAGTCTCAAACCTAGATAAAATAGTAGCAGGTTGTTCATGGGGAGGTGTCTCAGGAATGAAAGCAAAGAGGGGTAGGGTAACACTAGCACATAGGATCCTGGTGCTGAGTTCGATTCTGATAGATAGGTAGTTAAGTCCTAGTTTCTAGTTAAATTCTCTCTGATAGTAGCTCAATTCTTTTACTAGTATTGGTTTGATTCTCTTACTATTGAGTTGGATTCCCTTTTTCCTTTTTTTTATTATAATAAATAGTAGTTTGGTGCTATTCCCTTTAAGATAATATCATATCGTACCTATGAGTAGAAGAGTAAAATGTAGCATATAGTTTTCAAGAGAGTAAAGGCGGGCTTAAAAGCAGTAGTGAGAGGATTAAGGCAAGGGTAGCGGGTCGAAGCTCCCAAGCAGGGATGATAAAGGTAGGTGTAAGAACAAAAGTAAGTGATGTCAGTTTCCAACCAAGGAAAGGGACATGTTAATAGAAGAGAGAGGAGCATGCTAACTTCAAGAGCATAAGATCACTGTTAGCCTCTCAAGTTTAACTCTTATCAGTAGTAAGTTGAAGAATAAAAGTAAGTAAAGGTCATGTAAGTAAGCAGTGATCAGTTTGTGAATTAGTGAATAAAGGCTGGGAGCTAGGAAAAGAGTCCAAGAATGAGTCCAAGTAGTAAGTAGAAAAGCCTAAGCTTTAAGGTAAGGTGCGAGGAATGAGTCCAAGAATCAGAGATAGTAGATAAAGGCTAAGAAAGGGGAGCAGTAGAGTGAAAAGAGAGATTTAGTTTTAAATCAGGGAAAGTCATATTCAATTGGATGGGTAGGCTAGTAAGATCAATAGGGGTAAGTAAGAATCCAAGAAGGAAATGTTAGGTTGCAAGCAGTAGCGAGTAGGAGCGTATTAAACCTATCAATACAAGAAAAGACATCAAGTAAAGCAAGATTGGTTCTCAGTAGTTAAGGAATAAAGGTAAATAGTGACAGGATTGTTGTGAGTAGTACCAAATTAAGATATAGTAAAAGGCAAGGTTCGACGTCATTTTACATAGTTATATAGGCATCTTACCATTAGTCCTATTCTCATGTGCCTAGGTTTTATTCCGTATATTGAGTGTGATCTCTTTGCATCCATACACATTTCATAATACTTAGTTAAAATTATTCTATTAATGCACTTAATTCTCTTACTACCCAGTTGGATTCCCAAGTACTATTCTTCAAGGCACTAGTTTGATTCCAATGGGAGTAGTTTGCAGTCTGTTACTCAATATTTGATTTCCTAGTTATTAGTTCAATTATTGTTGGCACTCGTGGGAGTATTGTACTTACTGATATAAATATGATATTGACAATAAGGAATGCCAAGGATGACTACAAGAGTAGAAGCAAAGAGCGGGGGGCATAGGCTCATAGTACATAGAACAAATATCAAGATCAGTGTTTAAACCCTTAAAGCAGTAGCGCTAGTCTCATAGGTCCTAATTTCATTCTTTTATGCCCTAGTTCAATTATTTATATTCGTAGCTCTACTCTTACTAGTAGAAAGATCAGACTCAACTAAAGGATACATGGGTTCATAGGTTAGTAAAATAAGAATAAAGTAAGTAATGGTAGACAATAAAGAAAGGTTCTAGATCAAGCAGCTATAGAGTGAGATAAATCAATGGTAGATTTTAGGCAAGGAGCATCGGAGTACGAGTTGGGAATGGAGGCTAGCTTCTTAATTTGATTCCGATAGTGGCAGTTGGCAATAGTAGTAGTGGATAGTAGTAGATGGTTTCCTTGTTTCGAGTTATAGTATTAGAGATAGTAGCTAGATTTCCCACCAGACAAGCAACTACTAATGTTGTGCGGTAGTTTAACCTAATGTTATGTGGTAGTGAGCCTGACAGTGAGTTAAGGTCTCGTACACTTGGGTTCGAGCCTTATTTTTGCTAGTTTATTTCTTTATTATAAGATAAGGGACCTGGGTCAGTAGCCATAGAATCAAAGACATGAATATCAGATTTGAGGCAAGGAAGGGAGAGTCATAGGGCAAGCTCATAGTCATTAAATAAAGCATAGAGAAGTAAAAATTAGATCGAAGAAGGGCAGGCTCATAACGTGCTTTAATAAGCAGAGTTGGCCAACATAAGGGAAAACCCTAGTTTCGAGTTAAGTCTTCTAGTCCTAGGGTCTATTCTCTTATGTATCTATTTTATTCTTGTTATCGCGAGTACCGATTTGTGAACAAGTGAGGTTAGACTAAAACTTAAGGTATATGGGCTGATAGGCAGGAAAGGCAGGCTAGCGATTCAGGTTTAAGTACTAATAATAGAGGCCAAGTAACTAGTAGACAAACAACTCCTACAAACTTAGTTGTCGTACAAAACAATAGCCAAGACACTGCTAATGTGTCGCAGCAGGGTTGCTCCACTGTTCTCGGTATTTTTTGTTACTTTTGTCCGAGTGCTGTCTTTGGTGTTAGAGTTGCTTGTTATGTATTTAATAGTCTTAACAAAGTTAATACAAGTTATAAGTATAGGATCCAGTTACCGAGTCAAATTTATATTTACTAATTTATTGAAATAGGCGTGGGTTGGCGAGAAAGAGAACTACGGTTGGTTGGCAAAGAAAGAAATCAAAAGAGTGATTGTTGGGGGTGGCAAATCAGACCCGAGAGTAAGGGTTTCCATTTTCAAGTAAGGATACCATCCCGAGGGTACTAATACTAATATACAGCTCAAAAACTAATAGTTTATGAGGGAATAAGAAGAATCACACTATAATAGTAGAATCAAAGTAGTAGAAGCCAAGCTAAGTAGTGGAAACACAGCTAAGTAGTAGAGACTCTCGGGTGCCTTAGACAAAACAAAAGATAGTTAGACAGAACAGAAGAGAGTTTATGTAGTGCCAATTCTCTTACACAGCTTTGGAACCGATCATTATATTACCATTATTATTATATTATTGTTATTATATTACTTAGGTGTTTGTTTGCTTGGCCCTAACTTTAGAGCTCATATATGTCACTACTGGTCTAATACACAGTTTCGTTTCATTCTTTGACTTATGACTCTACTCCTTAGTTCGTGGAGGGTATCTACTCATTCTTTTCCTAATGGGCTTAACTCTTATGCTTCCTACTATTAGTCTACTATTGGATGCCCTAGCCTCTAACTAATACTTACTCTCCCGTTGGATGCCCTAGCCTCTTACTGATGCTAATCAAAGTCTTAGGTTCAGGGTCATAGGCTTCTACTAATAAGTTAAGTTCCCCTCCATCCCTCTGCTTGCCCATCCTTCTACTACCTAGCTCAACTCTTTTACTTGCTCATTTGATTTTTTGACTTACGACTCTACTCCTATGCTCGACAAGTCCCCTTTTACTCTACTCCTATGCTTGGTAGGTCCCTTTACTCTTTTTTTTTTTTTTTTTACCAATGAGCTTAACACCTATGCTTACTACTATTTGTATTAGTCCTAAGTATAAGTACTAGTATCCTCATAGCTCGGTATCTTTACTTGGAAGTGACCAACTCACATATAGGTATTGAAGTGATAATTACAAAAATAAGAGAAAGTCAAGTCAGACCAAAACTATGGAGTGGAAAGGACACAAGTCCCCTAAAAAGTAAGATTTGAGGTCGAACCTTATTTTTATATACACAAGTATTAGGTTGAAGTGAACAAGGGAATGAAGCTACATATCATAGGCTCTTAAGTACAGGGTCTAGCCTAATAAGTAGTAGCGATAAGAATAAGAAGTATCAGTTTGAGTTTAGCTCCGAAGCCGATAGTGTTAAACCCAAAAGCACTAGTGAAGACGAGAGAGTCAGACTGAAGTCAAAAAGGTTAGTTAAGTAAAAAAGGATAGCTGCTGAGTTTCCATGAAAAAAAGATTCCTCATTTTATAAGTTGGCCATGGCTTAAACAATACAGGGCTATACCTATACTTTATGTTTCTTTTCGCAAGTAAGCATCAGAATTCTGATTTATCGTTGACTCAGCTTACGGCGATGAATCAATTCTCTTTCTTTTACGAGGATAGGGGAACTCAAGTTTTTATAGCCTAAGATCAATTCAAACTCAAACATACCCCGCTTGATTGTTGATAAAGATCCTTAATATTTCTGATGAAGATCCTTAATCTTTCTTTAATGCATCTCCCTCTTCTTATCCCAATCCTTATTTATCTGGGTACATTCGGCTTCTGATACCAATCCGGACTTTGAATCTACTGGTGATTCTGGAACAATACTTTCTATAGCTTATAATCGTACTCCATTCTTTGGACCATAACTCGATTATGATATAGTAAACAAAAGGGCAATAAGTGATATTTCATGCCCTGCCCATAGAGGTATGTGTTTTAGTTAGTTCCACTACAAGAATTAGTTCCACTACAAGAGACTTTAGAAGATAATAATCCAAATAAAAAGGCAATTCAATTAAAGGCTTCATTCTCATCGACAACACTTAGAACAAGCACTGAACCTAGACATAACTCGCAAAGCCTTCAGATACTGATCCATCTTGTACCGAGGAAAGTAAAACAAAAGAATATCCCTGCCTTTTGAAATAGAATATAGGAATTGACATCATATAGGAATTGACCTATAAACTGGAAACTAGCATTGCAGCATTGCAAACGAATTGAACTCAACAGTAGGAATAAGGGAAGTAAGAAGAAAACTACCAAATAAGAATTGCACACCACCTAATAAGAATGCAGCGATAAACTAGGGATCTAACTATTACTGATAGGGCCCAGGTAATCCAACTACTACTATAATAAGAGAACAACTAATGACTACCTATAAGTCTGTCCTTACTTTTCCTATTCTTTTTTACCGTACTTGCTTTTAAAACTGACGTAGCTCACTTTTCTTCTTACTTTACTGCACGGATCTCATATCCGTGTATTTAACCTTAGTGTTGGACTATTCCTTCCTATTAGTAGGTGTGATACATCATACCTCTAACAGGACAAGATAATAAGCAACCTGGGTTAGTTACAGTCGGGAGCAAGTCCTTATTTTTTTTATAGGTTCAAATGTATTAGGTGAGCATTTCGGTGGAAAAGTCATCAAATCTTTCCCTTAATCCGCGAATTGAAACTATGTCGCACTGCTCACTTTTGCCTCTGTTCCTGTTCGTAGACAACTAAGGTACAGGCAAGCAGTCCCCTATGTTTATAGGAAGAAGCATAAACGGAACAAACAACGACGGAAGAAGCATAAGTGGGACAATCAGTGTAAAAAGGTCTATTTGAGAAGTTGAATCTATGTTCAATTATAGCAAAATGACTCATGGAAATCATCCTACAGTCCAATGAATGAATTGACGTCTATCATCTTGTTGTTCCTAATAAGTAATTTTATTTTCCCATCTTACTGACATTTATTATTATTTTCCCGTCTTACCTTACCTTACCTTACATTAATTCAGCAAGCAAAGAGATCACCAGCAAGTTAGATTTCGTCTTGAAAGCAAAGGAGGGAGTGTCGTTTGACGTTGCATGTTTTGTATGTATCTGCCTTTTGAACTGGAGCTCAACTTGCTATTAGAAGTGCTCTTTTCGGGTCTGTTGTTGGTTCCATTGATTATTGAGTTGAAGTTGGATAAGTAACACCTGGTATAGAAATTTGTAAATAGACTACTTATTCTCTAAACTCATATGAAGGATAACTTAGCAACAAAGTCAGTGCTACTTTATCTTCAACAAGAACCTGACCAACACCGGCCAGTACTTTATGATTCCTTTCATCACTCCGTTACTTATGCATTCGAAAAGAAAATAGGCTTCTGTATAAGAGGAAACTTACTGTCCAGCTTCGGAAGATTGTATTGCCGGTGAGTAGGGGCAATAAGTACAACCAGAGTCCTGACAACGTCGTTAATAGGATTTCTATCTTGGGCACTAAAGGAAAGAGTCCTGACAACGTCGTTAATAGGATTTCTATCTTGGGCACTAAAGGAAATTCTTATACTGCAATCTGATCCTCTGCGCCCGAAAGTCCTGTTTCGTGAGTTGGACAATGGAAATGAATCTTTGACTTTAGACCAAGCAAGGGAACGAGTCTGTGGTGGTGTTGAACAAAACAAATCAACTGCTAGCAGGTCAACAAGTATCGTCGATTCATCAAGTTACGAGTAAGGAGTTAGGTGGTGTAAATTATATCTTATGCGAGAGAGATGCTATTCATACTTTACTAAACACAGGTCAACCTCCAATGCTTGAGCTGTAGCAAGTAGAGTAGAAAGAGATTTTGGAACCCTACCTACCATGGGAAAGTAGCTCGCTTACACTTATTAATACTTGTCTTATGCGCTAGCTTACTCTCGGGCCAGGGTGCCTAGTGTAAATGGATTCAATTATTTTCTTCATATTGGTTTACATCACAATCTCCCTACTTATTGTTTAGTTGTGCTCCAAGTTAAAACTATCAAGTCTCTTATCCTGTCTTAAGTTGTGATTCAATTCTGAAAGCGGAGAGAACAAGCAACATAAAACAGCAATCTATCGCTAAGTTTTTTTTTTTTTTTAAGTTCATGAGTCTAAATATAATTGATCAATTAATGATAAAAAATAACTGATTATAAGGCTATTTATAGGGTTTCTAGACCCTAGCTCATAATATGACTCCTACTCAAGACTCCTACTTCTAACAACTCCAACTCCAACTCCAACTCCAACTTCAACTTTAAGAAGTAACTCCTACTTCCAACAACTCTAACTCCAACTCTAAGAAATAACTCCTACTCCAAGTAAACTAAGACTCCAACTCCTAATTTAACTCATAATCAACCCTTGAGAGAGTCCTAATTGAATGGAGCTCTTTCCCTTATCAAAGTGGGTAGCCAATTAGGTTGATCGCAAACTTGACTTAGTTAATTCCAACTTATATCCAACTCTAACTCATAACCAAACTCCATTTCAATCGAATTCTAATCCTACTAGGATTTGGGCTGATTTATTTCAATGGACTCAAATCTCCTCATCTCCTCATAACCGACTTAATGTCAGATTTAGGTTAACAAACAAGACCCAATCTAAGGACTCGACTCAATCGACTAGGACCCGATTCAACTAGGGTCCTAACAGACCCGTCCTCTTCAAATTAGCCTTCTCCTCAAGGCTAAGGCTCTATGAATTTTGGGTCTTGATCTATAATTATCCTTGAAGCTTCCTTGTTATCACGGACAACAATGTAAACAAGGTGTTTGATAAAATGCTCATATTTGTCCATGTCTTTCGGTTTATGTACATGCCTTATACAGTAAGTAGCGTGCTTGCAGTAGGCTTAGCAGCCCTAGTTTAGTTTACTTTGTGGCCAATTTTAGCTTGTAAATACGAGTGTGTCTTATAAGTACTTGTGAGGACCTCGGTCTATAATGGGCCATTATTCTTTATGTATAACCTCTTTGAGTTTGTAATGTCCATGGGTGTAATTTGTATCTGACTTTATAAAGTGTTTGCTTGAGCAGTTGCTTGTGGATCCCGTTGGAATTGCTTCCTCTGGCCCATTTTCTCTTTTGTAAGTCTAAGGGACTCTAGGAGATATCAGGGAAGGTTGACCTTTGTGGACGGACATGCATGGGTATCGCACGGCTTAGACAAAATCAGTTAAGCCTGTGATATTATGGTATTAGAGCGGGACAAGCATATGCAGAAACATTCGCCATATAAACGTGGGGGACGTAATCATGTGAATGATCAGGAGCTGCTGGGAGCTCCACTTCGGTGAACAATGCAATGGCAGGAAGGGCTGTGGATTCAAGGGGTGAATGTCATGATACAACAGAGACGAGTCTTCCGTGTATGCGCATCAAAGCTTGCATCAATTGAAAGCCTTGGTCAATAGCATTTGAGGGTTGTGTACCACCGAGGGAGAAGTTAGATTGTAAGTACTAGTGAGTCCCATGGAGGGGATTTGATTATGCAAATGTATGATCAGAGCGATTGGAGAGTTGGACTGCTTCAGTGCTTACATTCGCTTAAGGGAGCTCAGCAAGTCAGAGGACAAAGTCGAGTAAACGAACATTGCTACCAAGTAAGCTAAGGAGAATAGAATCGGCATGAGCCCTACAAAAAGATAGCAGAAAGGGGCGAGGAAGTGACGATAAGTCCAGTGGGGCTCAACTACCCAAAAGCAAAGCGTCGGTTAGAAAGGAGGTGGACTCGAAGGAGCGCCACAGTGCCACAGAGGCAGATCTACCAATCGCGAAGGAGAAGATGAAGATACAAGGTAATGGATAGTAGGGCTATAGACTTGGTAGCACCATGGTACCACAAAGGCGGGACTTCCGTGGAGTCATTGATCCCTTGCTCTCATGGAGGAAGAGCATTGGTCGTAAAAGGGGTCGAGGAGATGGAGAATGCAAAGACAAACTCCAAGTACCAAGATAGGGCGAAAGGGCAAAGGCCAAGGAACTTCACAAGACTAGTGTTGATAGGCTTCTCAACAAGATAGCCAAAAGCGAGGGACTTCGGGTTGATACAAAAGTGCTCAACCAAGGAACGAAGTAGGCAGTACGCGGTATTGTACCTTTTCTACTCAGAGGAGTAGGCGACAAAGGTGATGAAGAAGATGGTACAATCCCAAAGGCGACCAAAACTATCAAAGACTTACTCCAAGTTGGGGGACTCCAAGTTAGAGTAAACTCTTTGCTCTTTTCGAGCAAAACTTCTTGCATTCCATAAGTTCAATGACAACGAGAAGGCGAATCACAGTAGCTAACTCAATGCAAAGAGTGAAAACACTTCAAGTACTCCAGAAGTGTGAGCAAAGAGTGGGCGAATGTTAGGAACTAGCTCAATGCATGAAGTACAAACTCGAGGAGATAAGCAAAATTGAGTAAGATTTACCTTCTCAACTCAAGAGAATGGGCGAAACTGAGTATTCCAATTCTCTTAACTCGAGGAGGTGAGTGAAGTCAAGTAACCTTACCTTCTCAACTATTAAGAGAATGGGTGAAGTCACGTATCCCAGTTCTCTTACTTATCCAACAGAGGAGTTTATAGAAGATAATAGTTATAAAATCCTTACAATTGGTGATCAGTACTACTAAGAGTAGATTGTCCGCTTTATTTCCCAATTGACCAATTAAAAGTGGGAGTGAGCAAACATACTTGGAAGGGACAACTAAACATGGAGAAAGGATCAATGGGCAAACATTGTGGAGGAAGGACCTCATAAACCTTAAAGTTTGTGAGACGATACTTGTCAAATTTATAACAAGCATCCACCTAGTTCAAGCAATATGAGTATACTGTGACACTGGAACATAATACGACAAGTCTTTTCCTTCATCAGAAGGATCTGCGAGAACCAATAAGGATCAGCACAACTCAGCCAACCCCACACCAGATTCAGTCATTGGTGAGTTGAAGCAGCATGGCGGATCAGAGTTTGACGACTCAACAATAGCAATAGAGAGCGGCTAGGAGCCAAATGGGCATATTACTGCTAAAGCAGAAGATTAAAGATTCAACAAAAAGTGAGGAGATGCAGCATCTACAGTGGCTTCGATGAGGACGTCGAAGAAATAAGTTGGGGAGAATGTCATGGACAACAATGTAAATAAGGTGTTCGATGAAATACTCATATTTGTTTGTGTTCTTCGATTTATGTACATACCTTATACAGTAAGTAGCAAGCTTGTAGTATGCTTAGCAACCCTAGTTTGGTTTACTTTGTGGCCAATTTTAGCTTGTAAATACGAGTGTGTCTTGTAAGCACTTGTGAGTACCTCGGTCTGTAATGGACCATTATCCTTTGTGCGTAACCTCTCTGAGTTTGTAATGTCCATGGGAATAATTTGTATCTAGCTTTATAAAGTATTTGCTTGAGTAGTTGCTTGTGGATCCCATTGGAATTGCTTCCTCTGGCTCATTTTCTCTTTTATAAGTTTAAGGGACTTTAGGAGATCTCGGGGAAGGTTGACCTTTGTAGACGGACATGTATGGGTGCCGCACGACTTAGATAAAATCATCTAAGCCCGTGATATTGTGGTATCTATGGTTGGCACACTGTGGTCCGACGGTCCAGCATTGTCTTGTATCTCTCCATCAGGGGCAGTAGTATCTAGATGGTGGTGCATCCGAATCGTGCGATCCCATGCGATCATCAGTTGAATTTAAACCTCGTCAACAGTTGGGATGTCAAGTGGATGGATCTGTGCTGAGTCATCTTTTCTAAACTTCCATTTGCAATGAAATACTTGGAGGATCAATTATATTTTTAAATTGATGTACTGATCTGATCCATAAGTCACAGCTCCATTTTGGTCCTCATTTTTGCAAGGGCCAAAGTAGCAGGAAGACTACTTCCTTGAGGCTCAAGTATTCATAAATTCCTACTAGTAGGGATGGATATAAAGAAAGACTCGATTTTTAATAACAAACTTTCTTCTACTCTAGCGTTTGTCGGGTAGCTGTTTATTTCTTGTGCGGGCTGGCGTGTGGTTATTCTTTAATGATAGCGAGGCCTTTCTCTGTGATGGTAGCTACCTTTTAGTAAAGTCCATGGTAAGGTAAGCTTGGTCTAAGTTTGGAGGGAGTAGAAGCTGTAATTTTTTAGGACTTATTTCCGTCTCCTTTTTGTGCTATTGTCCTATTCTGTACCAAGTCACAAATTCAGCAAAGGTTAGCATTCCCTCATCATTGAATGGTAGCTTCAGGTGATTTGGAGTGAGGGCTTTGCTAATTTATGCTAGGAGTTGGCCATCTTGCATGTAGATAACATAATTTCTAGCTATCGATGCATCAATAATAAACACTTTGTCGAAGTTAGGTAAAACTAGCACCGATGAAGAGTAGGGGCTACAACTTGGCTGAATGACCTCTGTTTTAAGCATCTCATCTTTAGTCCTATCTATTTAGCTATTTGGAGTTAAGGATAGTGATATGATCGAGAGCTTGCTGCTGGTTTGCATGGGAGAATTAGAATTCGATGGTCATGCCAGAGGTTAGAAAGTAGGTTGTAAAGTTCGATGAATATATCTGAAAATTCAGCAAACAATTGGAGTATGTTTGGGTCTTCAAATTTTGTTGGCTACCTCACAGAGTGCTGCTGAAGTTATATTATGAAGCCATTGTTTTCTTTGTTCAAAACTTTCTCCATTTGTTGCATGCAAGTCGTCGTTACATTGCTCTCGCATTTCCCGTGTAGGATTTCTTATTTCTCTTGGCTGAAAAATTTCATAATAAATTTAGAAAAATTCCAAAGAACATCACCTAGTGTAGCCAGCCATTTGTTATCAAGCATGGCCTTATAATCATCAAGAGAAAGGTAGAAGAAATCAACAAGTATCTCTTGGTCCTATCACAATAATTTCACCCGTGGACATCTTTCATCGCACTTCAAAATTTGGCCATCGGTGACCTTAATATCTAACTTGCTACAATCTTCATTTTGGAGCATTAATTGGGTAGTAACCTAGCTGTTTATAAAGTTGTTGTGCTCGTGGTGTCAATGAGAATGGTGATCAGTTATTGCTTGAGAAGTCCTCCCACTTTTATCATTTGTGGGTTCGCATAGCCGACAAGAGTATGCATTATAAAATTAATCGGCTATTATTATTCATTCATGACCTCTTCCTCATACTTTTGGACCTCTTCCTCCACATCTTCAAGAGGTTCAATTAGCAGGAGGCGACCCTTTTGTAGTGATGATCGCGGCCCCACAGTTCATTGCAATGCCAACAAAGACCCATTGTCGATCGGTTGCGTAGTTCTTCTCTTGTCAATTTATTTAGTAGAAAAGGATGGCTAGAAGCAGAACGAGGTTCATATGCCATGGGTCTAAGAGTGGTTCTCATCCTCTGAGCATCTTGGTTGAGCCGTTGGTGGATTCAAGCGAAAGAGATTGCAACCTTCATGGTGCAGGGCTGCCAAGCTTTAATCTCTCCTTTAATTTTCGACTTGAGTCCTTCGATGAATGTCTCTAATAATTGTATGTCAGACTAATCATGAACGAGATAAAATAATTTCTTAAACCTAGCTTAGTATTCTTGGATCGTGGAGGTTTGTCGGATATTAGCAAGTTGTTCATTAATTTTCTCATACTTGGTCGGCCCAAAGCGGTTTAGTAGCACATTCTTGAATTGTATTAATGTCGGAGCCCCATGGGTGTATTCAAATTAATTGTACCATTGAATTGCATCTCCTTCGAGGTGGATGATAGTGATATCCACCATGAAACCCTATGGTGTTTGGTAATAGTGGAAGTAATGTTCGACATATAAAATCCATCCCATCAACTCTCCTTCCCATTGAGGGAAGTCCACCCTCATGCGTGGCTGCCTCATATCAATGGCTTGTTCTTTCTTTTTGAGAGGCCTCTCTAAACTTTCACTTTCATAGAAGGCTGAAGTGTGTAATAAGTTCAGCATGTTGCTAGTCCTTGAAGGGTGTAGCGTGGGCTCTATTGGCAGAGAGTCGCAATCTAGTAAGCGTATTTCCGAGAGTAGAGCAATGCATAAGTTGTTCAGCAAGGTGGAGTAGTCCAAGGGGATGGTGGTCTCTAAAACTTCTAGAGGGAAGAATTTAAAGAAGAAAGTTGCTCCAATATGATAGATATTCAGGAGGGGTAGATCCTAATTCTCTAGAGGGAGAATCATGTGCAGCGTACTGCACATGTGGAGGAAGAGTACCTCAACATAATATTTCTATAAACTTAATGGATCGAGCGAGCCGTGAGGAGTCATCGTGTGATCTCAAATGAGGTAATGCATTGATGGATGCATTACGAGATCAACTGGAGGAGCAATCCATGACAACATCAAATGAAGGCACACTTAGAGCCAATGTAGAAATTGGACTCAATAGAGGGCTGACCGATGGAATAGTGAGGGCCACCATTAACTCAATGCAAATTGAGGAGCGAAGCAACTTAGGTAGAACTTAGTGAAGTATCCAAGCCGCATAAAGGGAGTTGACGTAGAAGATGAAACATGGAGCGGAGGCATGAAGCTTTCCTGGGACAAAGGTTAAGGACATGAACTCTTGTAGAGGCAAGAGTGGGATCTTGTCGTTCCATGGGTTCTTCATTCTGATGAGGTGGACTCATCTTACATGGTGCTAAAGATGAAGGGAGTCGAGGCATATGCACCTTATCTCAAAGATGTATTTGACGAAGGAACTAAGGTGATTCAACTTGCTAAAGCGAAGTTGGGATCAAAAAGCCTTAGCACAGAGCAAGAGGACGCAAAGGCAGGTATCTTAATTAATATGCCATAGTGCTGCCATTCAAGTTATCATGAAGAAAGTAGTGCGTAGCGGAGATTATGCTGGTGGGGGATAGAGGCCTAAGATCTAGACAATGGTGCACCAATTTTAGTGAAGTCTAGGGACTTCGAGAGATATTAGGTGACGAACTGTCCTAGAGTGATGCTTCATCCATATATGACCCTAGAATGGTTGGGCGAAGGTGAATTGCTAAAGGAGCGAACATAATCGGAGGTGGTAGATGCCCTACGAGGTGTTGCTAGAGGCCACACATGGAGAGATCGTAGTCCAAGTTCATCACACAAGAATTTGAATGCAATGGAGATGTTGCCAGGAGGTGACATGGTGCAGCGTATCGTGGTAGAATAGTGATAGGACCCTAGTAGGGTTGGGTCCTACTCACCTTAGTAGAGTTAATAAAACTCTATGAAATTATAATAAAAACCCTAATAGTCATCTCTATCTTATACAGAAGTGTGGCTAGGGTTTTAGTTTGGGGCCTTAGGGCTTAGTGGTCGCCACCCCTTATTAGGCCGGTTGGCTATGGTTTCCATCTACTAGAATAGGCTATGTAACTAATTAGGTTGTCGTCTATCCCTATTAAGGCAGGTCATCTAAAGGAGAGGCAAGAGGGTATTTTCACTTAGGCAGCACCCCCCTAGGGTTAGGGTTTTGAGCCCTATATAAGCTTGTAGCCTCCTCCTCTTTTAATTAAGCAAGATCTATTATATTTCAGCCTTGTTGACCGACCCTAGGAGGGAAGAAACCCTATTGCGTTCGAAGGGTTAATCTCCCTCAAAGATAAAATTGTATAGAGCTCTATCTGGGGTTCTATCAAATAGTTCAAGGAAACAAAACACACGTCGGAGAAGTCTTGTGAGGGACGTGATTGTGTAGAGGTATGATTAGGAGCTACTGGGAGCTCCATTTTGGTGAACAACACAATGACAAGAAGGGCCATAGATTTAAGGAGTGAATGACATGATACCACAGTGGTGGGTCTTCCATTTGTGTGCATCGAATCTTGCATTAGATGAAAGCCTTGATCATCAGCATATTGTCACAGACAACAATGTAAACAAGGTGTTCGATGAAATGCTCATGTTTGTCTGTGTCCTTCGGTTTGTGTACATATCTTATACAACAAGTAGCAAGCTTACAGTAGACTTAGCAACCCTAATTTGGTTTGCTTTATGATTGATTTTAGCTTATAAATATGAGTATGTCTTGTAAGCATTTGTGGGGACTTCGGTCTGTAACAGACCATTATCCTTTATGTTCAACCTTTCTGATTTTGTATTATCCATGGGTGCAATTTATATCTGACTGTATAAAGTATTTGCTTGAGTAGTTACTTATGGATCCTATTGGAATTGATTCTTCTGGCCCGATTTCTCTTTTGTAAGTCTAAAGGACCCTAGGATATCTTGAGGAAGGCTGACTTTTGTAGATAGACATGTATGGGTGCCTCACGGCTTAGGCAAAATTAGCTAAGCCCGTGACATTGTGGTATCAGAGCGGGATAAGCATACCCAGAAATACTCACCATACAAACGTAGGAGACCTAGTTGGGCTATATGGAGGATAGCCAACACGGGCAACCGTTTGGGGGAAACGAACATTGAGATATAGGGAAAGGAGTCGCTCAGAGGAACGGGCATCTAGGCTTGACATTCAAAAGAATGGCTAACCCTTTGCGCGAGAGGCACCACGAAGATAAGTAAGCGAAGTAGAATTAGTAGCGCATAAAGATTGGGATGGTTGAATTTGAGCTATGGCTCGACATTGGCAACCAAACTTGACAGTGCTCAAGGCAAAGCGGGGTGCTTGGTGAAAGATGAGACTGTGTAAAGTGGGATGTGTTGCTCAATGACCGTAAGAGTTATGCAAAGCTCACATAGGTGAGGGGAATTGCTAACTCGAAGGATTCGGTACTCATGCAAGGGCTTGTACACGGACGACAGAGTGTTCGTGCCCATCCCAAGGCGCGATCATAAGTTAGTGCCATGGAGCATCAGAACATTCTCTTTGGCATGGAAAGGATATATCCGTAGGCGGCTGAAGTGTGTAACAAGTTCAGTATATTGTTAGACTTGGAAGGGTTTAGTAGAGACTATATTGGCGAAGTGTCTTAATCTAGCAAGTGCATTTATGGGGACAGAACAAGACACAAGTTGTTTAGCAAGACAGAGTAGTCCAAATGGGATGATAGTCTCTGAAACTTCTAGTGGGAAGAATGCAAGAGGAAAGTTGCTCCAACAGGATAGATATCCAAGAGGGATAAGTTCTAGTTCTCTAGAGGGAGAATCATATGCAACAGACCACATACATTGAGGAAAAGTTTCTCAAGGTAATATCTCCATAAAGCTCAATGGACCGAGTGAGCAATGAAGAGTCATCGTATGATCTCGAATAAGGTAATGCATTGGTGGATGCATTTCGAGATCAAGTGGGGGAGCAATCCAAGGCAACATCATATGAAGGCACACTTAGAGTCGATGTGAAAATCAAACTCAACGAATGGCTAACCCGTGGAATGGTGGATGCGATGGCCACTATCAACTCAATGTAAATTAAGGAGCGGAGCGACTTGGGTGAAACTTGGTGACGTATCTAATTTACATGAAGGGAGTCGATATAGAAGATGGAACATGGAGCGGAGGTATGGAGCTTTCCTTAGATAGAGGTCAAGGGCATGAACTCTTGTAGAGACAAGAGTGGGATCACATCGTTCTATGGGTTCTTCATTCTGATAGGGCAGAATTCTCTTGTATGGTGCCAGAGACGAAGGGAGCTTCGAGGCACATGCATCTTACTTCAGAGATGCATTTAACGGAGTAACTAAGGTGATTCAACTTGGGGAGGCGAAGTTGGGATTATGAGACCTTAGCACGGGGAAAGAGGACATAGAGGCAGGTACTCTTGAAGAATATACCACAGTGTTACCATTCAAGTTGTCAGGAATAAATGGTTTATAGTGGAGATTATGCTGGTAGGGATAGAGGCTACGATCCAGACAATGGTGGACCAATTCTAGTGAAGTTAGGAGACTTCAGGAGCTACTAGGCGATAGACTGTCCTAAAGCTATACTTCGTTCAGGTGTGACCCAAGAGTGGATGGACGAAGATGAATTGCCAAGGGAGCGAACCAAAAATTGGAGATGGCGGAGGTCCTATGATGTGTTGGCAGAGACCACACATGGAGAAGTCATAGTTCGAGTTCATCACATGAGAATCTGTATGCAATGGAGATGTCACCAGGAGGCGATATAGTGCAGCGGATCATAGTGGAATAGTTCGTGGCAATGTAACACAGGCGATCATGTCCCATAACATGATCATGCGGAGATATAATCAGGAGTTACTGGGAGCTCCACTTTGGTGTACGACATAATAAGAAGAAGGGTTATGGATTCAAGGAATGAATGTTGTGGTACTGCAAAGGTGGGTCTTCATGTGTGCATCGGAGCTTGCATTGGATGGAAGCGTTAGTCATTAGCATATGGGAGTTGTATACCATTAAGGAAGAAGTCCAAGTGCAAGTACCGATAAATCTCATGGAGGAGGGGGACGTGATCATGTTAATGATCAGGAGTTGCTGGGAGCTCCACTTCGGTGAACAATATAATGGCAAGATGGGCTGTGGATTCAAGGGGTGAATGCCATAGTACCGCAGAGGCGGGTCTTCCATGTGTACGCAATGAAGCTTGCATCAGATGAAAGCCTTGGTCATCAGCATATGGGGGCTGTGTACCACCAAGGGAGAAGTCAGATTGTAAGTACTAGTGAGTCCCATAGAGGGGACTTAATTATATAAAGGTATGATCGGAGTGGCTGGAGAGTTGGACTGCTTCAGTGCTCACATTCGCTTAAGGGAGCCTGACAAGTTAGAGGACACGGACGAGTAAGCAAACGTTGCTACCAAGGAAGCTAAGGAGAATAGAATCGGCATGAGCCCTGCAATGAGATGGCGAAGGCCATGCATGAGAGTTACAGTTGTCTTTATATTGACCAAAAAAAATTACTAGGAGGACACAGTGGTGTTGAAGTAAGTAATCGAAAAGGGTGAGGAAGCGACGACGTGTCCAGTGGGACTTCGCTACCTAAAAGCAAAGTGTCGGTTAGAAAGGAGGGAGACTCGGAGGAGCACCACAGTGCCACAGAGGTGGATTTGCTGATCACGAAGGAAGGGATGCAGATGTAAGGGAATAGATAGTAGGGCTATGGGCTTGACAGCACCATGGTACCGTAGAGGCAGGACTTCCGTGGAGTCATCGATCCCTTGCTCTCATGGAGGGAGAGCATTGGTCGTAAAAAGGGCCGAAAAGGTAGAGAATACAAAGACAAACTTCAAGTACCAAGATAGGGCAGAAGGGCAAAGGCCAAGAAACTTCATAAAACTAGTGTCGATGGGCTTCTCATGAAGATAGCCGAAAGTGAGGGACTTTGGGTTGATGCAGGAGTGCTCGACCAAGGAACGAAGTAGGCAGTGCATGGTACTATACCTTTTCTACCCAGAGAAATAGGTGGCAAAGGTGATGGAGAAGACAGTACAATCCCAGAGGCAACCAGATCTATCAAAGACTTACTCCAATTTAAGGGACTCTAAGTTGGGATAAACTTTTTGCTCTTTTCGAGCAAAACTTCTTGCATTCCAGAAGTTCAATGGCAATAAGGAGGCGAATCACAATAGTTGACTCAACGTAAGAAGTGCAAACACTTCTTGTGCTTTAGAAGTATGAGCAAAGAGCGAGCGAATGTTAATAACCAGCTCAATGCATAAAGTACAAACTCGAGGAGGCAGGCGAAATTAAGTAACCTTTGCCTTCTCAACTCAAGAGAATGGGCGAAACTGAGTACCTCAATTCTCTTAACTCAAGGAGGTGAGTGAAGCCAAGTAACCTTGTCTTCTCAACTACTAAGAGAATGGGTTCAGTCGAGTATCCCAGTACTCTTACTTATCCAATAGAGGAGCTCTGCATAAGTTCAGTGTCCCTTTAAAAAAAGCTTATGGAAGACAATAGTTGTCAAATACTCATCATTAGTGATAAGTACTACTAAGAGTAGATTGTCCACTTTATTTGCTAATTGACCAATCGAAAGTAGGAGTGATGCGAACCTACTTAGAAGTGATAACTAAACGTGGAAGAAGGTTCAGTGGGCAAATATTATGGAGGAAGGACCTCAAAATACTTAAAGTCTATGAGGCGATGCTCGTTAAAGTTCCAACAAGCATCCATCCAGTTCAAGCAACATGAGTATACTGCGATACTGGCGCATAATAAAGTAGGTCTTTTCCTTCATCAGAAGGATCCATAAGAACCAATAAGGATCAGCACAACTCAGCCAACCTCACACCAGATTCAGTCATTGGTGAGTTGAAGCAGCATGACGGATCAGAGTTCGACTGCTCAACAATAGCAGCGGAGAGCGGTTGGGAGCCAAAGGGGCATGTTACAACCAAAGCAGAAGATTGAAGATTCAGCAAAATGCGAGGAGATGCAGCATCTAAAGTGGCTTCGACGAGGATGTCGAAGGAATAAGTGGGGGAGAATGTCATGGATAATAATATAAACAAGGTGTTCAATGAAGTACTCATGTTTGTTTGTGTCCTTTGGTTTATATACAAACCTTGTACAACAAGTAGTGGGTTTGCATTAGGCTTAGCAACCCTAGTTTGGTTTGCTTTGTGGTCGATGTTGGCTTGTAAATATGAGTGTGTCTTATAAGAACTTATGGAGACTTCGGTCTTTAACAGACCATTATCCTTTATGTGTAACCATTCAGATTTTGTATTGTCCATAGATGTAATTAGTATCTGGCTTTATAAAGTGTTTGCTTAAGCAGTTGCTTGTGGATCCCATTGGAATTACTTTTTTTTGGCTCGGTTTCTCTTTTGTAAGTTAAAGGGACCCTAGGAGATCTCGAGGAAGGCTGACCTTTGCGGATGGACATGCTTGAGTGCCGCATGACTTAGGAAAAATTAGCTAAGGATGTGACACATATGGGGACTATGTACCATCGAAGGAGAATTCTGAGTGCAAGTACCAGTGAGTCCTATGGGGGGAGGTGGGACTTGATCATATAGAGATATGATCGGAGCGATTGGAGAGTTGGAGTGCTTCTATCTTCTAGTATCATAGCCATGTTGAATTAGAGATTTGGAAAAATTTTACCACCCATGCTTATTCACTATTGTAAATCCTTTACCTTACATGTTGAAGAAGTTTTTCCATATTTTCCTCATTGCAAAATTCTACCATCGCAAACGTGATCATCGATGTGAATTGGAAATACTGTAGAAATTTTCAACTGCTTAAATGCTGCAGAATGTTTCAGCCGCCTATTACTTCTTGAAACCAATTTATTGCTCATCTATTTTGGCCAAAACTTTTATATGATTTCATAGGTCATATTAGCTCTCATCTAAGATCGATCTCTAGAAAAAATCCTCTATGAGACTAGTTTTATTATATTGTAATTCATTGTCGTGTTTTGCTAGAATTTTATGACAAAGAATTTGCCTTCCATCTTTTCATGTATTTTCCTACTATTATGCTGTCAAAATTTTATCGAACCTAATTGCTGATATTGGCCACATTTGAATCGAGGATTTATTGATAAATTTTTGCATATTCTCCTTAGGTTTTCCTCTGGAATTTATATCGAGAATTCATTGTTTCTCCCACGTAAATTCTATTTAGCAAGACAGCACATACACAACACTTTCTTCATCGAATTCCATAATATTTGAGTGCTATCTTTTTCAGTTTTTTGGACTCTCTTCTTCTTATCCTCAAACCCTACCATCACCCCCCAAGAACTGTTAGGATCAATTGACACTAGGAGGGTATGGGGTGAATTAATGCAAGAGTATATTAACATTTTAAACAAAAATCTTTTTGTTTGAAGCAAGATAGAAAATTTGAAGCTTTTCGTTTAAGTTAAGCAAGTGAATCTTATAGGGAAGTGCTAAGCTTCTTACTTAAAGACTACTTAAAAGAATAAGCAAATCCAAAAGGAGATAAGCAATGTCGTAAGTGAAGTACTTGATTTCGAAGTCTTGCTTTCAAAACGTAAATAAAAATCGAAAGCATCTATTGGTGTTTTGTTGAAATCAATTAAGAACCCGACAATTATAAGTAGTAAATAAAAAAAAGTAAGAACATTTATAATTATAGTGGTTTAGCACTAACCGGCCTACGTCCACTTTCGAGTCCTCCTCCTTAATGTACACTGATGTCCACTATTGTTCTCCTTTGGGTGAAGATCAAACCCTTACAACACTTACAAGGGAGACAAGATTATAACTCTTGGATCACTCTCTTACCCCTTTCCTTTTTCTTACAATTCTTATAAATTTTTCTCAAAATATCATCTCCCAAAAATTATTATATAGAATATAATAAAAATTTGGATATTTATTGCCCCAAATGGCTTCAGAATTTTGGAGGCAAAATTCAAACATACCCAAAAAATCCGGGTATAGGCGGTTCACCCATCGACCTGAGCGGCTCAGCCATCCAAAATCCTGGTATAGATGGTTTACCCACTTGTCCTAGGTGGTTCAGTCGCCCTGTTTCCAGGGTACCAACGGTTTACTCACCGGCCCTAGGCGGTTCAACTATCATCAGTCACCCGAAATCCTGGGCGATGACGGTTTACCTGTCGGAATCTCTGGAAAAGTGTTTCCCTCCACTTTTTGAATTTTGTATTGAACTTGATGTTGACCAAATCTCTGGTCAACCAATTGAGCTCAACCTAAGTTTAATCAAACCCCAATAATGGACCCAGTTGCCTCTTTGAGTTGATTTTAAATCACACTCAAATCTAAATTACTCTTAACCTACGACTTAAAGATATACAATAAAACATGACCACCAAGCTTAATGACCTCACTCCCACATTCTGACAACCTTCGACATTCTAAGTGGCGAGTCTCATTATCTTCCTCTGACGATCTCCCGGCATGTTCCTAGTGAGCTTCCTGATCCCTTCGGCGAATCTCCTAGAGAACTCCCGATGAGCTCTCATTGCATCGTCGAATCCTTGGTCCAATGCCTAAGCTTAATCCTGGGTCCATGTCTGATCTGTAATACCTTTTCTCTAGCATAGTTAAGCTGCACGATGCTAACTATAACTTAATTAATTACAATCAATCATAGCTACAAGTCTACTTCAAGATCTTCCCAACTCTCGACAAGCCTTTCGGCTACCCACGACAATCTTTTGGTGAGTCTCGGTCTTCTTCTAGCGAACTCTCTTACGCCATCTTGGTAAGCTCCCGACGCACTCCAGGTGAGTTCCCAACCGCATCGTCTGAACCTTGACCTGATGCTTGGACTTGACTTTGGCTATTACTTAACCACACCCTAAACTGATCCCAATCAGCCTATAAAGCCAGCCCTAACCGTAGCCTTCACCTCGACCGATCCACCTTTCTCCAAAAAAAAATTCTCATGCCTGTAACCCAACAACAAATGAAAGACCTCAACATCATAGATCTAGAGGCCTATACCATGGCATATGAAGAGGATATTAATGTTAAGTTTGAAGCCTTTGAGAACCACATAGATGAGAAGATTCGGTCCCTCTTTGTTGAATTCAGCATGAGCCGACCACCGAGCCCAAAGAAATCATAGCAAGTAGAAACCTCGGCTCAGAAAGATAATTCCCAAGAGTGAGGTTGCACCATCACTGATTCATGTAATCCACGCATAAAGGTAGACTTTCCTAGATGGGAAGAAGAAGACCCAATCGGATGGATCTGGCATGTGGAGCACTATTTTTGGTTCTACCAAACTGCCGATGCTACCATGATGGAGATTGCTGCCATCCACCTTGAAGAAGATGCTATTTAGTGGTTCAATTGGTTTGAACATACCCACGGAAGTCTCTCTTGGCGAAAATTCAAGGAAGGATTATTGAATCACTTTGGACCAATAGATTACAATAATATTAATGGACAATTGGTGAAGATTCGATAAACCTCTACAATACAAGAATACCAAATAAGGTTTGAACATTTATCTAACAAATCTATGGATTGGTCTAAAAAATAATTTTTAGGGACTTTTATCAAGGGCCTAAAGCCTAAGATTCAAGGAGAAGTAAAGGCGCAGCAACCGTACACTCTTATGACGGCGATTTCCTTCGCGAGAATCCAAGAGGAACAACTAAACCATGAAGCATGAAGGACAAGGGTCGCTCCCCAACTAGCCATGTCGAAGCCTTCAGCCCCCTCTATTGCCATCCGAGCCCCTGCACCAAAACAATTGACAATAGACAAGCTTCGGGAACAATCTGCCATGGGGTTGTGTTACGATGAACCATGGAGCCGAGAACATCACTACAAAAAAGGATGATTCCTCATGATTGAACCAATAGAGGATGAGAACACCAAACCATTTGAAGAAAACCTCAAACATGAAGATGAAGCCATGGAGGAAGAGCCCTAATCAGTCGACTATGTAGTGCATGTGTTGGCCGATTACTCTGACCCGTATACGATGAAACTTGGAGGATTCCTTAAACAACAACCCATCACCATTCTCATAGATATGGGTAGCAAAAATAACTTCCTCAACAGCAAGATTACTGCATGTATGGCACTTCAAGTCGAAGGTTGTAACAAGTTCGATGTAAAGGTCACTGATGGCCAAGTTTTCAATTGCGAGCAACTGTGCCTGTGGGTAAAATTATTCCTACAAGATCAAGAAGTGGTAGTTGACTTCTTTCTCTTACCCATTGATGACTATGAAGCCATGCTTAGGATTGAATAGCTCACAACATTAGGTGACATCTCCTAGAATTTCTCTAAGTTAATCATGAAGTTTTATTGTAAGGGGAAACAGGTCACCTTGCGGGGCAAGTATGGGAGCCATATCTCCATTGTTTTCTGATGCAGCGGATGGAGAAGGTGCTACACAAGACATATGGTGGATTTTTGATGCATATCCAGTAGCCATCAAAGGAGGAGAACGTGCAAATTTTAGATCCTAAGCTTGCCCTATTACTAGATGAATTCGTAAATTATTTCACGGAGCCGCATGGGCTTCCCCTTAATCGGTTTGATAACCATCGCATCCCTATACTGCTAGGCAAAACTCTAGTAAACTTAAGACTGTACCACTATCCTCACTTGCAGAAGGACGAGTTTAAGAATATCATTAAGGAGATGCTTGACACCGGAGTAATTCAACCAAGTTGCAGGCCTTACTCATCGCCGATGTTGCTAGTGCGCAAGAAGGATGGTACGTGGTCGATGTGTGTTGATTACTAGGCTTTGAACGCCATCATCATCAAAGACAAATATCCTATACTAGTAGTAGATGAGCTCTTGGATGAATTGAAAGGAGCTCGAGTCTTTACTAAATTTGATCTCTGTTCCGAGTACTGCTAGATTCGGGTATGTGTTGAAGATGTTTTGAAAATAGCATTTTGCATATATAACGACCACTATGCATTTTTGGTAATGCCCTTCAGACTTATGAATGCTCTTTCTACTTTTCAAGGCTTGATGAACGACATCTTTCAAAGATTTCTACATAAGTTTGTGTTAGTATTTTTTAATGATATCCTCATTTACAGTCCTATGCTTGATATACATTTTCAGCACTTACGAATTACTCTAATGATTCTTTGGGATAATACCCTTTATGTTAAACAATCAAAGTACAGCTTCTTACAGCATAAAGTGGAGTACCTAGGGCATATTATATCAGAGGATGAAGTGATAGTAGACCTAATAAAGATCAAAGCGATGTAAGGATTGTCGAGACCTATGAACATAAAATCGCTATGCCACTTCCTTGGTCTCACGGGCTACTACTGGAAGTTCGTGAAAGATTATGGCAAGATCAGTGCCACACTCACACCCCTACTAAAGAAAGACTCCTTCTTATAGTTGGATAAAGCTTCCACGACCTTTGAACGACTCAAGGAGGTCATGATGGTGATGTCGGTACTAGTGTTACCCGATTTCAGCCACCCCTTTGTAATTGAGGTCGACACATCCAGAGTTGGAATTGAGGCTATCATAATGTAAGATGGATGATCCCTTGCCTATATCAATAAGGCTTTGTCTCCCTCCCAGCTTAAAATGTCCCTGTACGATAAAGAAATGCTTGCTATCGTACATGCTGTCATGAAGTGGAGACCCTACCTAATCGGCCGACGCTTCCAGATTAAGACTGACCATCAGAGTCTCAAATACTTCTTAGAGCAGAAAATATCTTCCTTAGAGCAACAACAATAAATAACTAAACTCCTTGGTTTTGATTATGAAATTGTTTATTGAAAAGGGAAAGAGAATATTGTTGTAGATGCTCTATCTCGGCTGCCGAGTGAAATTTCAACCATCTCCCTTTCCTCCATCGACCTCTTCAAGAACATTAGGGAGGAATAGAAGAACAACCCAGAGACTCGAGGTATCATAGAAAAGTTGAAGAAGAATCTGAGTTCCATGGGCCACTACACTTGGGATTCAAGGGACCTACGCTATAAGGGCCGAATTGTGATTGTTCCTTCTTCCTCTTACATCAAAATAATTTTGCATGAGATGCATAATTCACCTTCAGTAGGGCACTATAGATTGCTGAGAACATACAAGAGGTTGAAGCAAAACTTTTTTTGGAGAGGCATGAAAAGATCTATTTATGATTATGTATCTAAATGTGATATATGTCAACAGCAAAAGGGTGAAACAATGGCAAGTCCAGGAAAGCTACAGCCATTACCTATACCGAACTTAACATGAACTGACATCTCCATGGACTTCATTGAAGGGCTGCCACTATCACAAGGTAAAAGTATGATCTTTGCGGTTGTAGATAGTTTAATAAAATATGTTCACTTCTGTGCTATGAGACACCCTTATACCGTTGTCAGTACTACTCAATTCTTTGTGAAAAAATATTGTTAAACTATATAGGATGCCAAGGTCGATTGTGAGCGACCGTGATAGGATGTTTATAAATATATTTTGGATCGAACTCTTCTAATTACAAGGCACCTAACTAAAATGAGCATAGCCTATCATCCATAGACGAACGACCAAACAGAGGTGGTGAATAGATGCTTTGAGACTTATCTATGGTGCTTCACCAATGATCGACCAAAAGAGTGGACAAAGTGGCTTCCTTTGGCCGAATTATCACAGACAATAATGTAAACAAGGTGTTCGATGAAATGCTCATATTTGTTCATGTCCTTCGGTTTAGGTACATATCTTGTACAAAAAGAAGCGGGCTTACAGTAGGCTTAGCAGCCCGAGTTTGATTTGCTTTATGACCAAGTTTGGCTTATAAATATAAGTGTGTCTTATAAGCACTTGTGGGGACTTTGATTTGTAATGGACCATTATCCTTTATGTGCAACCTCTCTGAGTTTGTAATGTCCATTGGTGTAATTTGTATGTGGCTTTATAAAGTATTTTCTTGAGTAGTTGCTTGTGGATCCCATGGGAATTGCTTCTTCTAGCCCGTTTTCTCATTTGTAAGTCTAAGGGGCTCTAGGAGATCTCGGGGAGGGCTGACCCGAGTAGACGGACACGCATGGGTGCCGCACGGCTTAGGCATAGTCAGCTAAGCCGATGACAGTGTGGTATCAGAGCGGGACAAGCACACGCAGAAACACTTGCCATACAAATATGGGGGACCTAGCAGGGCTGTGTGGAGGATAGCCCGCACTGTCACGAATGGTCGTCGCTCAACCGTAATGCCTTTGCTCCTTGAACCATTCGTCACTTTTTCTTGCTTGTACATATGTTTGGCAGCTTGTTTTGCCTTGAGTTTACGTGCTTTTACCTAAGAAATGTGAGCGAAAGTAGTAAAGAAGGCTGCAGAACGACCGCTCACTACGCGGAGCCAAAACAGCCCAAAACAGCCCTATTTTTGGGTCTTTTTCATGTGCCGCGGCAACCTTTCTGAGCGGTGCGAAATGTCAGCCATTTCAGCACCTTGGATCCCCCCGGGTGGCACTGGGCTGAATGGGGTTCCGGGTATATGTCGGGCGTAGGCATTCATCAGCAATTGAACTTGTCTTGCGTCCGATACCTTGGGAACCGTCGTTTGTGGACTTGCGACCGTTCCTACAACCCTCCTAAGTCCTATTTCGCTCTCTTTCTCTCTTTTCTTTGCTGCACTCAAGGTGTCCGATAAATTGCTTGTCTGACTTTCCGCTGCGAGACGCGGACGCGCCGCCGCTCGAATTAATCAACTTCTTCTTTGTAGGTCCTACGGGACCTTAAGAGGTTGTAAGAGGGCTGACCCTTTGCGGACAGGAAACGCGTTGGGCGTTTCATGACTTAGGCAATCCCAGCTAAGTCCGGAATAGTGAGCAAGGTTGCTCTACGACTTAGGTAATTTCAGCTAAGTCTTCGGGAGTGCTGCGAGGGTGCCGCATGGCTTAGGCAAACTTTAGCTAAGCCCGTGACAGTGTGGTATCAGAGCAGGCAAGCAATTCATATGAACAGCAAAGAAGATTCGCAATCTCGCCATGGTGAAACATCATGGTGAATCGAGCAAGATGGGGCAAGCCGGACCCTTGCTCCAAGCAGTCGCAGGTGGGCTGTAAGTGTAAACTCGCTCGCAAACTATGGGAGTCACTCATGAGTAGCTCTATAGTGAACAAGACGAGCGTGAAGTTGGGTATTCTCCACGAGGGGAGGAGGCACCATCTGGAGCGCCAACTGGGAAAAAGAGTCACAAGGAGAGAATTATAGCGGCGGAGACCCGCCTTGATGTTCTTGAAGCGAGCATGGAGGAACTCTACCAAGGCCAGCGAGGGCTACTTAGGGTAGAGAGCTCGCTAGAAGAAGCTGAATCTCGGATCGAGAAAGTTGAATCTATGATGGATCAACTGACAGAGGACACCAAAGATTCCGTACGACACCTACATGAAGTTGTGGCGGAACTCACGGCTAAGGTGATGGTGTTAACAAGGACTCTTGATGCGGGAGGGAACAACACCCGCGCTGCGCCACCACAAAACTTCAGGGCACCAGAGCCGCAGTGCTACGGAGGTGCTAGAGATGCCAAAGAGCTTGAAAATTTCTTGTTCGACATGGAACAGTATTTCCGTGCTACAAGGCTTGATTCTGAAGAAACCAAAATTGCTATAGCAACAATGTATCTGAATGGGGATGCAAAACTTTGGTGGCGAATCCATTGGGAAGAGATCCAACAAGGCCGATGTCAAGTGGATACATGGGGAGACTTGAAATGAGAGTTGAGAACTCAGTTCTTACCAGAGAACACAGAGTTTCTTGCAAGAAGGAAACTGAGACAACTCCGCCAAAGTACGACAATCCGAGACTATGTGAAACAATTTGCAGCACTGATGCTGGATATACGGGATATGTCTGAGAAAGACAAACTATTCAGCTTCCTCGATGGCTTGAAGCCATGGGCACAACAAGAACTACATCGAAGGAATGTCACCGATGTAGTCGGGGCAATTGCAGCCGCAGAAAGGCTAACTGACTTTGTTTCTTGAGGATTTGAGAAAGAAGAAACAATCTTGAAAATCGCCCATCTAAATACTCTCGGCGAAGGAGTCGGGGCGAGCAAAGAAGAAGAATTTTCACAAGGGACCGGGCTCAAGAGGTAGAGTCCCAAAGCCTCTGGATGCTTCTTGTGTGGAGGACCGCACATGGTGAGGGAGTGCCCACAAAACAGGCACTCAATGCTTTGACGGCATCGATTCTACCCGTAAGTCGGACAAGGGCAAAGCAATCGCCCTTAGTTCGAGTAGTTCGACTCCGATGGCGGCGGTGAGGCCGCAAGGACCCGTGATGGGAGAAATGCGTTTGTTGAATGCATTGCGGGGTCAAGTGGGGAGAATACAAAGGTGAAGCCACCGAAGGCAGGAAGCAGCGAGTTGATGTATGTGGACATCAAGCTCAATGGCCGAACAACCCGTGCAATGGTGGACACGGGTGCGACCCACAATTTTATTGCCGATCATGAAGCTAAGCGACTGGGACTAATCTTGGAGAAGAGCCCAAGTCGTATGAAGGCGGTGAACTCGGAGGCCAAGCGGATCTCCGGATAAGCAAAGGGGGTCCCCATCAAGATCGGGACATGGAACGGGAGCACAGACTTGATGACGGTGCCATTGGACGACTTCCAAGTGATTCTCGGAATGGAGTTTATGCACGCAGCAAAGTTAGTGCCAATACCGTTCCTAAACTTCTTGTGTCTAATGGGAGGCGATGATCCCTGCATGGTTCCAGTTTCTCGAGTAGGAACCAAGGACCTACAACAAATATCGGCTTTACAATTGAAGAAAGGGGTGCGAAAAGGTGAATTAACCTTTTTAGCTACTATGAAGCTAGAGACACTTGACGGGGAGGCCATTCAGGAACCTGCTATTGTGGCGAACATCCTGAAGGAGTTCTCAGATGTGATGCCAACGGAGTTGCCGAGAACTCTACCACCACGCAGAGGCGTGGATCATCATGCCGGAGCCGGAGTTAAGCCTTGGTGAGACCACCATACCGCATGGCCCCTCCGAGTTGGCGAATCGAGGAAGCAGTTAGATGAACGCTAAGCGGTGGTCTCATCCGCAGCTCAAGCACCTTCGAGCTCCATCCTCTTCGGAAGAAACAAGATGGGAGACTCCGATTAAGCATTGATTATCGAGCCCTCAACAAGATGATGGTGAAGAACAAGTACCCTATCCCACTCATCGCGGACTTGTTCGATCAATTGGGCAAGGCAAAGTACTTCTCCATACTCGACCTTCGGTCAGGGTATTGGCAGGTGCGCATCGCAGAAGGTGATGAGGTGAAGACTACCTGTGTGACCAGGTATGGAGCATTCGAGTTCTTGGTGATGTCTTTCGGTTTACCAACGCTCCGGCCACATTTTGCACTCTCATGAATCAGCTGTTCAAAGAATATCTGGATAAGTTTATGGTCGTCTACTTAGACGACATCGTCGTCTATAGCCAAACACTTGAGGAGCATGTTAGACACCTTCAAACAATTTTCAAAGTTCTCAGGGAGAACACCTTATTCGTGAAGAGGGAAAAGTGCTACTTCGCCCAAATAGAGATTTTATTCTTGGGGCATCGAATTGGGAATGGGTCCATTCGAATGGACAAGGCTAAGGTGCAAGCTGTGGTGGACTGGCAAATACCAAAGAAGGTGCCAGAGTTGAGATCCTTCCTTGGGTTTGTCAACTATTATCGGCGCTTCATAGCTGGATATTCGAAGCATGCAGCCCCACTAACGGAGTTGCTAAAAAAGGAAAAGTCCTGGAGATGGTCGGATAAATGTGAGGCGGCATTTCAAGACCTGAAGACTGCTGTGTTAGAAGAACCGGTACTCAGATTGTCGGACTATGGAAAGTCTTTTGAAGTCCATACCGATGCTTCTGACTTTGCTATTGGAGGAGTTCTTATGCAGGAGGGTCATCCAGTGGCCTACGAGAGTCGCAAGCTCAACGAGACCAAGCAGCGATATCCTGTACATGAGAAGGAGATGACAGCGATAGTCCACTGTCTACGAGTGTGGCGACACTACCTTCTGGGAGCACCATTTGTGCTAAGGACCGACAATGTCGCATTGAGTTACTTTCAAACTCAAAAGAAACTCTCCCCAAAGCAAGCACGATGGCAGGACTTTTGGAACCGCTGCCCGTACCAGAAAGGCCATGGGAGAGCATTTCTTTGGACTTCATATCAAGCTTGCCCGCAGTAGGGGGACTTGGATCGATACTCGTGGTAGTTGACCAATTTTCGAAGTATGCAACATTCATTACTGCACCCCTACATTGCTCAGCGGAAGAGGCGGCTAAGTTGATGATGAAGAATGTGGTTAAGTATTGGGGAGTCCCACACAACATCATTAGTGATCGGGATTCTCGATTCTTGGGACGATTCTGGACTGAGTTGTTTAAGTTGTTGGGGTCTAAATTATACTTCTCCACAAGCCTCCACCCTCAAACGGATGGCCAAACAGAGAGAATTAACTTGCTCTTGGAGTAATATCTTCGGCACTACATGAGTGCCAACCAACGAGATTGGGTGAAGCTGTTGGACATAGCCCAGTTCTCCTATAACTTGCAGTGGAGCTCTGCATCCAACAAGAGCCCATTTGAGATTATTACGGGACAACAACCATCAACTCCTCATACCCTAGTTATTGGTTATACAAGGAATAGCCCATCAGCTTATCACTTCACAAGGGAATGGCATCGTAATGCAGATATTGCGCGGGCTTACTTGGAGAAGGCGGCCAAAAGATGAAGAAGTGGGCAGACTTGGGAAGGCAACCACAAGAATTTAAAGTTGGTGACATGGTGTTGGTGAAGCTCCAACCAGCATCACTCCAATTCTTTAGACACAAAGTGCACAAAAGATTGGTACGCAAGTATGAAGGGCATTTCCCAATCATCAGTAGAGTAGGCAATGTCTCATACAAGTTGTAACTGCCAGCATGGTTCAGAATTCACAATGTCTTCCATGCAAGCAACTTGAGAGCCTACCTCTCAGATCCGCGAGATGATTCCCGAAATGTTCCAACTCGACTACCCCCTACCAAAGCCTCTTACGAGAAGCGAGTTGAAACTATTCTAGCGGATCGTAGAATAAAGCTACCCAATGGAGCGCAGCAAATAGAGTACTTGGTGAAGTGGCAAAAGCGCCTCAAACAGGGCCGAAGACGCCTACGACATGAAGAAGCTCGCATCAAAGCTCACCAACAAGCGTCGGCGAGGCGTCGGCTTATGGGAGAGAATGTCACGAACGGTCGTCGGTCAACCGTAATGCCTTTGCTCCTTGAACCGTTCATCACTTTATCTTGCTTGTACATATGTTTGGCAGTTTGTTTTTCCTTGAGTTTACGTGCTTTTACCTAAGAAATATGAGCGAAAGTAGTGTAGAAGGCTGCAAAACGATCGCTCACTACGCGGAGCCAAAACAGCCCAAAACAGCCCTGTTTTTGGGTCTTTTTCATGTGCCACGGCAACCTTTCTGAGCGATGCAAAATGTCAGCCATTTCAGCACCTTGGAACCCCCCGGGTGGCACCGGGCTGGATGGGGTTCCGTATATGTCGGGAGGCATTCATCGAATTGAACTTGTCTTGCGTCCGATACCTTGGGAACCATCGTTTGTGGACTTGCGACCGTTGCTACAACCCTCCTAAGTCCTATTTTGCTCTCTTTCTCTCTTTTCTTTGCTGCACTCAAGGTGTCCGATAAATTGCTTGTACAGCTTTCCGCTGAGACGTCGGACGTGTCCGCCGCTCAATTAATCAACTTCTTCTTTGTAGGTCCCACGGGACCTTAAGAGGTTATAAGAGGGCTGACCCTTTGCGGACAGGAAACGCGTTGGGCGTTTCATGACTTAGGCAATCCCAGCTAAGTCCGGAATAGTGAGCAAGGTTGCTCTACGACTTAGGCAATTTCAGCTAAGTCTTCGGGAGTGCCGCGAGGGTGCTGCACGACTTAGGCAAACTTTAGCTAAGCCCGTGACAGCACGCGCAATCGTTTGGGGGAAACAGACATTGAGATATAGGGAAAAGAGTTGCTTAGAGGAGCAGGCATCCTAGTTTGGCATTCAGAGAAATGGCCAATCCCTTTGCGCAAGAGGCACCACGAGGACAAGCAAGCAAAGAAGAATGTGTAGCACACAAAGATTGGGATAGTTGAGTTCGAGCTATAGCTCGATATTAGCAACCAAAACTTGATGGTGCTCAAGGCAAAGCGAGGCGCTTGGTGAAAGATAAGACCGTGCAAGGTGGGAGGTGTTGTGTAACGATCGAAAGAGTTATGCAAAGCTCACAGAGGTGAGGGGAATTGCTAACTCAAAGGATTCAGAACTCATGCAAGGGCTTATACGTGGACGACAGAGTATTCGTGGCCATCCCCAGGCACGATTGGAACTCGGCACCATGGATCATAAGAACTTTCTCTTCGACATGGAAAGGATATGTCCGTAGGTGGTTGAAATATGCAACAAGTTCAGCACGTCGCTAGACCTTGAAAGGTGCAGTAGAGACTGTATTGGAGAAGGGTCGCAATCTGGCAAGTACATTTGCGGGGGCAGAACAAGGCATAAGTTCAGCAAGACGGAGTAGTCTAAAGGGGATGATGGTCTTGGAAACTTCCAATGAGAAGTTTGTAAAGAGAAAAGTTGCTCCAGCAGGACAGATATCCAGGAGGGATAAGTCCTAGTTCTCTAGTGGGAGAATCATATGCAACGAACTGCATATATTGAGGAAGAGTTCCTCAAGGCTATATCTCCACAAAGCTCAACGGACCGAGTGAGCGATGAAGAGTTGTCGCATGATCTCGAAGGAGGTAATGCATTGGTGGATGCATTTCGAGATCAAGTGGGGGAGCAATCCAAGGCAACATCATATGAAGGCACACTTAGAGTTGATGCAGAAATCGAACTCAACAAAGGGCTGACCCGTGGAATGGTGGACGTGAGGGCCACTATCAACTCAATGCAAATTGAGGAGTAGAGCGACTTGGGTGGAACTCGGTGAAGTATCCAAGCCGCATGAAGGGAGTCGACATAGAAAGGTATAGTACCATGTACTGCCTACTTCGTTCCTAGGTCGAGCACTCCTGCATCAACCCGAAGTCCCTTAATTTCGGCTATCTAGATGAGAAGCCCATCAACATTGGTCTTATGAAGTTTCTTGGCCTCTGCCCTTCTGCCTTTTCTTGGTACTTGGAGTTTGTCTCTGCATTCTCCACCTCCTTGGCCCCTTCTACGACCAATGCTCTCCCTACATGAGAGCAAGGGATCGATGACTCCACGAAAGTCCCACATCTGCGGTACCATGGTACTGCCAAACCCATAGCACTACTATCCGTTATCTTGCATCTTCATCCCTTCCTTCGTGATCGGTAGATTTGTCTCTGCGGCACTGTGGTGCTCCCCCGAGTCTACCTCCTTTCTAACCGACGCTTTTCTTTTGGGTAGCTGAGCCCTCCGACTCGCCGTCGCTTCCTCGCCCCTTTCGACCACTTGCTTCGACACCACTGTGTCCTCCTAGCAGTTCTCCTTGGTCGATGGAAAGACAGACTGCAACTCTCATGCATGGCCTCCGCCATCTTATTGCAGGGTTCGCGCCGATTCTGTTCTCCTTAGCTTCCTTGGTAGCAACGTTCGCTTACTCAGCCTTGTCCTCTGACTTGCCGGGCTCCCTTAAGCGAATGTGAGCACTGAAGTAGTCGAACTCTCCAGTTGCTCCGATTAATCAAGTCCCCTCCATAAGACTCACTGGTACTTGCAATCTGACTACTCTCTTGTTGGTACACAGCCCTCATATGCTGACGACCAAGGCTTTCATCTGATGCAAGCTTCGATACATACACACGGAAGACCCGCCTCTGCGGTACTGTGACATTCACTCCTTGAATCCAGCCCTTCTTGCCATTGCATTGTCAAGTGGAGCTCCCGGTAGCTCGATCATTCATATGATCACGACATCAGTGTGTCGCATAGATACTGGCTTAGCTGATTTGCCGCGATACCCATGCATAAGGTCAGCCCTCCCGAGATCTCCTAAAGTCCCATAGACTTACAAAAGAAAGCAGCAATTCCCACGGATCCAGCAACGCTCAAGAAAACACTTTATAAAGCCAAAATACAAATTACACCCATGGACATTACAAACTCAGAGAGGTTGCACACAAAGGATAATGGTCCATTATTGACCGAAGTCCCTATAAGTGCTTATAAGACACACTTGTATTTACAAGCCAAACTTGGCTATAAAACAAATCAAACTAGGGTTGCTAAGCATACTGCAAGCCCGCTTCTTGTTGTACAAGTTATGTACATAAACCGAAGGACACGGACAAATACAAGCATTTCATCGAACGCCTTGTTTACATTATTGTCCATGAAATTCTCCCCACTTATTCCTTCAACGTCCTCGTCGAAGCCACTGTAGATGCTCCATCTCCTCGCATTCTGAATCTTCAATCTTCTACTTTGGCCCCAGCCGCCCGCCATCGTTGTTGAGTAGTCGACTCGACGCCTTCAACTCACCAATGACTAAATCTAGTGTGGGGCTGAGTTGTGTTGATCTGTTGGTTCTCGCAGATCCCTCGATGAAGGAAAAGACTTGCCTTATTATGCCATGATCGTAGTATATATCGCTGAGCGGGTGGATGCTTGTTGGAGCTTTAACGAGCATCACCTCGCAGACTTTGAAGTTTTAAGATCCTTTGTCCATAATATTTGCCCATTGAACCTTCTTCCACGATTAGTTATCACTTCCAAGTATGTTCATATCACTCCCTCTTAGTTAATTGGGAAATGAAGTGGAAAAACTACTCTCAGTAGTATTGATCACCAATGGTGAGGATTTGACAACTATTATTTTCTATAAGCTTTCTTTGAATGGTCACTGAACTTGTGCAGAGCTCCCCTGCTTAGATAAGTAAGAGAACTGGGATACTTGATTGACTTCACCCGTTCTCTTCGTAGTTGAGAAGGTAAGGTTACTTGGCTTCGCTCACCTCCTCGAGTTAAGAGAATTGGGGTAATCGGTTTCGCCCATTCTCTCGAGTTGAGAAGGCAAAGGTTACTCGATTTCGCCTGCCTCCTTGAGTTTATACTTCATACATTGAGCTGGTTACTAACATTCACCTGCTCTTTTCTCACACTTCTGAAGCACTTAAAGTGGTTGCACTCCTTACGTTGAGTTAGCTACTATGATTCGCCTTCCCACTATTATTGAACTTACGGAATGCGGTTTTGCAAAAGAGCAAAAGTTTCAAGTCTTTGATAGATCCGTCGCCTTTGGGATTATACCATCTTCTCCATCACATCGCCTACTCCGTAGAAAGGCAGATATCGCCTACTTAGTTCCTTGGTCGAGCACTCTGCATCAACCCGGTCCCATCGCCATCGGTCTTATGAAGTTTCTTGGCCTGCCGTCTTGGTTTTTGCCTCTCATTCTCCACCTTTTGACCAATGCTCTCCTCTGAGAGCAGGATCGATGACTTCACGGAAGTCCGCATCTGCAGCGCCGCCAAGTCCATTGCGTATTGCATCTTCATCCCTTCCTTCGCGATCGTAGATCCGCCTCACGACTGGAGCTCCTTCGAGTCCACTTTCTTTCTAATCGATGCTTTTCTTTAGGCCGAGTGACGTCATCGCCGCTTCACTGCCGACACACTATGTCCTCCTAGCAATTCTCCTTGGTCGATGGAAAGATAGACGCAACTCTTATGCATGGCCTCGCCATCTTGTTGCAGCTCTTCGTTCTCCTTAGCTTCAACGTTAGCCTTGTCCTCGTGCCTTGCGAATGTGAGCAGCGCCCAACTCTCCACCGCTCACAGAGTTCATGCCCTTGACCTCTGTCCAAGGAGAGTTGGACTACTTTAGTGCTCACATTCGCTTAAGGGAGCCTGGCAAGTCAGAGGACAAGGCCGAGTAAGCGAACGTTGCCACCAAGGAAGCTAAGGAGAACAGAAGCCCTACAACAAGATGGCAGAGGCCATGCATGAGAGTTGTAGTCTGCTCCATCGACCAAGGAGAACTGCTAGGAGGACATAGTGGTGTCGGTGTGGTCGAAGGGGCGAGGAAGCGACGACGAGTCCAGCGGGGCTCAGCTATCCAAAAGAAAAGCGTCGGTTAGAAAGGAGGTGGACTCGGAGTAGCTTTATAGTACTGTAGAGATAGATCTACCAATCGCGAAGGAAGGGATGAAGATGCAAGATAACAGATAGTAGTGCAATGGACTTGGCATCGCCATGGTACCGCAGATGCAGGACTTCTGTGAAGTCATCGATCCCTTGCTCTCATGGAGGGAGAGCATTGGTCGTAAAAGGGGCCAAGGAGGTGGAGAATGCAGAGGCAAACTCCAAGTACCAAGACATGGCAGAAGGGCAGAGGCCAAGAAACTTCATAAGATCGATGTCGATGGGCTTCTCATCCAGATAGCCGAAAAGGGACTTCGGGTTGATGTAGGAGTGCTCGACCAAGGAACGAAGTAGGCAGTACATGGTACTATACCTTTCTACTCAAGAGGAGTAGGCGGCAAAGGTGATAGAGAAGACGGTACAATCTCAAAGGCGACCAGATCTATCAAAGACTTACTCCAAGTTGGGGGACTCCAAGTTGGGGTAAACTTTTTGCTCTTTTCTTCTTGCATTCCGAGTTCAATGGCGGGAAGGCGTCACGAGCTAACCCAACACAAAGAGTGCAACCACTTTCAAGTGCTTGTGAGCAAAGAGCGCGAATGTTAGTAACCAATGCATGAAGTACAAACTCGAGGAGGCAGGCGAAATCGGGTAACCTTTGCCTTCTCAACTCGAGAGAATAGGCGAAACCGAGTACCCAAATTCTCTTAACTCGAGGAGGTGAGCGAAGCCAAGTAACCTTACCTTCTCAACTACAATGAGAATGGGTGAAGTCAAGTATCCCAATTCTCTTACTTATCCAAGCAGGGGAGCTCTGCACAAGTTCAGTGACCCTTCAAAGAAAGCTTATGGAAGACAATAGTTGTCAAATCCTCACCATTGGTGATCAATACTATTGAGAGTAGATTTTCCACTTCATTTCCCAATTGACTAATCGAAAGCGAGAGTGATGCAAATATACTTGGAAGTGACAACTAACAGTGGAAGAAGGTTCAATGGGCAAACATTATGGAGAAAGGACCTTAAAAAACTTCAAAGTCTATGAGGCGATGCTCGTTAAAGCTCCAACAAGCATCTACCCAGTTCAAGCAATATGAGTATACTGCGATACTAGCGTATAATAACACAGGTCTTTTCCTTCATTAGAGGGATCCGCGAGAACCAACAAGGATCAGCACAACTTAGCCAACCCCACACCAGATTTAGTCATTGGTGAGTTGAAGTAGCATGGCGGATCAGAGTTCGACTACTCAACAATAGAGGTGGAGAGCAGCTAGGAGCCAAAGGGGCATGTTGCAGCCAAAGCAGAAGATTGAAGATTCAATAGAATGCGAGGAGATGCAGCATCTACAGTGGCTTCGACGAGGACATCGAAGGAATAAGTGGGGGAGAATGTCCTGGACAAAAATGTAAAAAAGGTGTTAGATGAAATGCATGTATTTGTCCGTGTCCTTCGGTTTAGGTACATATCTTGTACAACAAGAAGTGGGCTTGCAGTAGGCTTAGCAGCCCTAGTTTGATTTACTTTATGGCCAAGTTTGGCTTGTAAATACAAGTGTGTCTTATAAGTACTTGTGGGGACTTCGGTCTGTAATGGATCATTATCCTTGACCTGCAACCTCTCTGAGTTTGTAATGTCCATAGGTGTAATTTATATTTTGACTTTATAAAGTATTTTCTTGAGTAATTGCTTATGGATCCCGTGGGAATTGCTTCTTCTGACCCGTTTTCTCTTTTTGTAAGTCTGTGGGACTTTAGGAGATCTCGGAGAGGGCTGACCTTTGCGGACGGACATGCATGGGTGCCGCACGGCTTAGGCAAAATCAGCTAAGCCCATGACAGTGTGGCTCTGCCAATACATCGTAGGGCCTCCGCCATCTCCGATTTTTAGTTCACTCCCTTAGTAATTCCCCTTCGTCCACCCACTCTTGGGTTACACTTGGACGAAGTATAGCTCTAGGACAGTCCGTCGCCTAGTAGCTCCTGAAGTCCCCTGACTTCGTTAGAGTTGGGGCACCATTGTCTGGATCTTGGGCCTCTATCCCCTACCAACACAATCTTGCTATGCATCTCTTGTTCCTGACAACTTGAATGGCAACACTGTGGCATATTCTTCAAGAGTACCCGCCTCTGCGTCCTCTTGCCCCGTACTAAGGTCTCACGATCCCAACTTTGCCTCCGCAAGTTGAATCACCTTAGTTACTCCATCAAATGCATCTCTGAGGTAGCTTGCGTGTGCCTTGAAGGTCCCTTCATCTTTGGCACCATGCAAAATAAGTCTGCCCCATCATAATGAAGAACCCATGGAACGACATGATCCCACTCTTGCGTCTACAAGAGTTCATGCCCTTGACCTCTATCCAAGGAAAGCTCTGTGCGTCCGCTCCATGCTTCATCTTCTATATCGACTCTCTTCATGCAACTTGGATACTTCACCTAGTTCCACCCAAGTCGCTCTGCTCCTCGATTTGCATTGAGTTGATAGTGGCCCACACGTCCACCATTCCATGGGTCAGCCCTCTGTTGAGTTCGATTTCTACATCGACTCTAAGTGTGCCTTCATATGATGTTGCCTTGGATTGCTCCCCCACTTGATCTCGAAATGCATCCACCAATGCATTGCCTCCTTCGAGATCATGCGATAACTCTTCGTCACTCACTCGGTCCGTTGAGCTTTGTGGAGATATAACCTTGAGGAACTCTTCCTCAATATGTGCAATCTGTTGCATATGATTCTCCCACTAGAGAACTAGGACTTATCCCTCCAAGATATATGTCCTACTGGAGAAACTTTTCTCTTTACATACTTCCCACTAGAAGTTTCGGAGACCACCATCCCCTTTGGACTATTCCGTCTTGCTGAACTTGTGCCTTGTTATGCCCCTGCAAATGTACTTGCTAGGTTGCGACCATTCTCCAATACAGTCTCCACTGCACCCCTCAAGGTCGAGCAACATGCTGAACTTATTGCACATTTCAGCCGCCTACGGACATATCCTTTCCATGTCAAAGAGAAAGTTTTGATGCTCCATGGTGCCGAGTTCTAATCACACCTTGGGATAGCCACAAACACTCCGTCATCCATGTACAAGCCCTTGCATGAGTTCTGAATCCTTCGAGTTAGCAATTCCCATCACCTCTGTGAGCTTTGCATAACTCTTTTGGTCATTACACAATACCTCCCACATTATACGGTCTCATCTTTCACCAAGCGCCCCGCTTTGCCTTGAGCACCGTCAAGTTTGGTTGCCAACGTTGAGCTATAGCTCAAACTCAACCATCCCAATCTTTGTGTGCTACACATTCTTCTTTGCTTGCTTATCCTTGTGGTGCTTTTCGCGCAAAGGGGTTGGCTATTCCTTGAATGCCAAACTAGGATGCCCGCTCCTCTGAGCGACTCATTTCCCTACATCTCAATGTATATTTCCCCCAAATGGTTGCGCGTGCTGGCTGTCCTCCACACAGCCTAGCTAGGTCTCCCACGTTTGTATGGTAAGTATTTCTGCGTGTGCTTGTCCCGCTCTGATACCACACTGTCACGGACTTAGTTGAATTTTCCTAAGCCGTGCGGCACCCTCGCAGCACTCCCGAAGACTTGCTGAAATTGCCTAAGTCATGGAGCACCCTCGCCTACTATTCCGGACTTAGTTGGGATTGCCTAAGTCATGAAACGCCGAACGCATTATCTGTTCGCAAAGGGTCAGCCCTCTTACAACCTCTTAAGGTCCCGTAGGACCTGTAAAGAAGAAGTTGATTAGCTTAGAGGCGAGCGACGGACACGTCCCGGCGTCTCGCAAAGCGAAAAGCTATACAAGCAATTTGTCGAACACCTTGAGTGCAGTGAAGAAAAGAGAGAAAGAGAGCGAAATAGGACTTTAGAAGGTTGTACGAACTGTCGTAAGTCCACAAACGACGGTTCCCAAGGTATCAGACGCAAGACAAGTTCAATTGCTGATGAACGCCTACGCCCGACATATACCCGGAACCCCATCCAGCCCGTTGCCACCCGAGGGGGTTCCAAGGTGCTGAAATGGCTGACATTTCGCACTGATCAGAAAGGTTGCCGCGACACATGAAAAAGACCCAAAAATAGGGATGTTTTGGCTCCACGCAGTGAGCGATCATTCTGCAGCCTTCTACACTACTTTCGCTCACATTTCTTAGGTAAAAACACATAAACTCAAGGCAAAACAAGCTGCCAAACATATGTACAAGCAAGAAAAAGTGACGAATGATTGAAGGAGCAAGGCATTGCGGTTGAGCGACAACCATTCGTGACAATGCGGTGGTAAAGTGGAGACCATATTTGATCGGGTGACGCTTTTAGATCAAGACTGACCACAAGAGCCTAAAATATTTCTTAGAGTAGAAGATATCTTTCCTCGAGCAACAAAAATGGGTAACAAAGCTTCTTGGATATGATTATGAAATAACTTATAAGAAGGGGAAAGAGAATGTTGTTGTAGATGCACTTTCGCGGCTACCCGAGCAAGTTAAATTTTTAGTTGTTTCACTCTCGACCAGCGACTTCCTTAAGGATATTAGGAAGGAATGACAAGATGATCCAAAAACCAGTAAGATCATAAAGAAATTGGAGGTAGAACCAAGTTTTGTAGCTCATTTCAGTTGAAACTCCAAAGACTTATGCTATAAGGGACTTATTGTACTTGTGCCAAATTATACTTGCATAAAGACCATCCTTCAAAAGATGCATTCTACACTGTAGCCGAGCACTCTGGGTTCCTTATATCCTATAAATGAGTTAAGCAAAATTTTTATAGGGTAGGGATGAAAAAGATTATTGATGAATTTGTAGCACAATACGATATATGTCAGCAACATAAAAGCAAAATAGTGGCAAGACCCGGAAAGTTACAACCCTTACCCATCCTGAACTCAGTATGGACTAATATATCAATGAACTTTATCTAAGGGCTGCCCTCATCGCAAGGAAAATGTATGATTCTTGTTGTGCTTGATCTCCTTACAAAGTATGCTGACTTATGTGCTGTTCGCAATCCCTATACTACTTCTAGCATTGCTAGAGTTTTTATAGAGAATATTATAAAATTATATAGGATGCCAAGATCTATTGGAAGTGATCATAATAGGGTTTTTATGAGCAAATTTTGGATAGAACTATTCTAGATACAAAGCACTAAATTGAAGATGAGTACAACATATCACTTATAAACCGATGGCCAAACTATCACGAACAGTCGTCACTCAACCGCAACATCTTTGATCAACGAACCATTCATTATTATTTTTTATTTGTATAGATGTTTGACAGCTTGTTTTGCCTTGGTTTTATATGTTTTGGCATAAAAAATGAGAGCAAAAATAGTCTAGAATGCTACAGAATGACCGCTCGCTACGTAGAGCCAAAACTGCCCAAAATAGTTTTATTTTGGGGTATTTTTTGCGTGCTGTGGTGATCGCTCTAAGCGGCACAAAATGTCAGCCATCACAACACCTTGGAATCCCCCGGGTGGCACCAGGCTAGGTTGGGCTTTGGGTATATGTCGGGCGTAGGCTTTCATCAATAATTGAACTTGTCTTGCGTCTGATACCTTAGAAACAGTCGTTTGTGGACTTGCGACCATTCTTACAACCCTCTAAAGTCCTATTTTGCTATTTCTCTCTTTCCTCTACTGCACTCAAGGTGTTCGATGAATTGCTTGTATAGCTTCCCTCTTTGCGAGACGTCGGGACTTGCACGTCGCTTGTTTCTAAGCTAATCAACTTATTCTTTACAGGTCGTATGGGACCCGCACGAGGTTATAAGTGGGCTGACCCTTTATGAACAAATACCACTTTGAGCGTTTCATAACTTAGGAAATCCCAACTAAGTCTGGAACAGTGGGCAAGGTTGCTTCACGACTTAGGCAATTTCAGCTAAGTCTTCGAGAGTACCACTAGGGTGCCGTATGACTTAGGTAAATTCAACTAAGCTTGTGATAGTGTGGTATTAGAGCAAGCAAGCAATTTGAACAAATAGTGAATAAGATTCACAATCTCACCATGGTGAAACACCATGGTGAATCAAGCAAGATGGGGTAGCCGGGACCCCTACTCCAAGCAATTGCAGGTGGGAAAAGTGCAAACTTGCTCATAATCTATTGGAGTCATTCATGAGGAGCGCGTTAGTGAACAAGACAAGCGTAAAGTTTGGTATTCTTTGCGAGTGGAGGAGGCGCCATCTGGAGTGCCAATCGAGAAAAAGAGCCACAAGGAGAGACTTACAATGATGGAAACCCACCTCGATGTTCTTGAAGCGAGCTTGGAGGAACTCTACCAAGGCCAACGAAGGCTCCTTACGGTAGAGAGCGCACAAGAAGCTGAATCTCAGATCGAGAAAGTTGAATCCCTAGTTGACCGACTGATGGAGGACACCAAAGATCCTGTGCGACATCTACAGGAAGTTGTCATGGAACTCATGGCTAAGGTGATGGTTTTAACAAGGACTCTTGATGCGGGAGGGAACAATACCCATGATGCGCCACCACAATTAGGACTCCCCTAGCTAGAGTCCTAACAAACTTCTTATCTTCGGATCTCCCTTTGGTTTTGTCAAAAAATTATCAATATAACCTACTGATCTTTTACGTCCAAACTACTGCACTTTAGATGTAAAAATCCACCGACATACTTCTTAGTGATCTTTGATTTTGTCGAACATATTGCTGTTATTTCTTTTCATGAAATTTTTGACAGCATTACCTCTCTCTTACCTGTGGATTCCCCTTGAGTTTCACTCAAATTTTCATTGAAAATTTCTAGAAAAAATTATGTCTTCATTCTTGGAATTTTTTGATGAAAAATTTACTGCTCTACCTTTATCTTTCTTCTTATCCTCAACCCACCGAAACCCAACTATCTGATAGGACTCTAGCAGGGTTGAGTCTTAATCACTTGGAAGTAATCAATAAGAACCCTGTGAGATTGTAATAAAACCCCACCTAGTCACTTCTATCCTATAAAGAAGTGTAGCTAGGGTTTATTTTACGGCCATAGGGCTTAGTGGCCATCGTCGCCTTTACTGGCTAGTCGGCTAGGGTTTCCCCCTGCTTAGGTCGGCTACAGAGCCACCTAGCCGCCACTTGTTCCTTCTAAGGTAGGTAGGCTATAGAAGGAATGATAGGGTAATTTTAGTTAGGCAAGCACCCCATGGGTTAGGGTTTGTAACCCTATATAATGATGTAGCCGCCCCCTCTCTTTTATCAAGCAATTATCATCTTTTATTCAGTCTTTATGCCGAGTCTAGGAGGGAGGAACCCCTATAGCGTTCCAAGGGTTGATCCCCCTCAGTGATCAAAATCTATAAGGCTCCTTTTGGGGTTCTATTATCTGGTATCAGAGCTGCAATCCTGCTGCCCTGTAGTCATCTCAGTTGCCTCCACTTTTGCAAGCAATTCCCACGATTTCTTTTGACGTCACCTCCACCTACCAAGCCGCAGATTCATCAATCCGCTACTGTCCTTTGCGTCAACAACATAAATCTGGAAAAAATTTCAAACCGCATGCCTTTGTTACTGCTATTCTTTTATCTTATATATAGGTGAAGATTTTCTAAGAGTTTCCTTGCTGCAAAATTTTACCATCGTAAATGTTATCATAAATTACGAAGGCGAAATGCTGTAGAAATTTTCAACCGATTGTTGCTCCTTAGAACTGAACTTTTAATCATCCTTTTTGGCTGAAACTTTTATACAATTTCGTAGATCATCTTAGCTTTCATCTAAGACTAATCTTATAAAAAAATTCCTTCTAGATCTGGAATTATAGCATTATGATTCTTCATCACGTAGTGCTGAAATTTTATAATGGAGAATCCGCCTTCCATCTATTGGCCTCTTGAAACTAAACTTTTGTTTATCCTTTTTAGCCAAAATTTTTATACAATTCTAAAGATCAACTTGGCTTTTATTTGGAATTAATTTTTCAAAAGAATTCCTTCTAGAAATATTTTTCTTGTGTAATATTTTACCATCATGCAGTTCTAAAATTTTTATGATGAAGGATCTATCTTTCATCTTTTGCCCTATTTCCCCACTGTTATGCTACCAAAATTTTGCCAAACTTTTTATTGCAATTATCAACATCTGAACCAAGAGTTTCTGCATAATTTCCTTAAACTTTTCTTTGGAATTTAAGTTGAGAAGTTATCATTTCTCCGATATAAAATCTGTTTGGTAGGATAGCACATCGTAGCACTTTTTTTCATCAAATTCTATTAGATTTGAGTGCTATTTTTTGTGAGATTTTAGACTCTCTTTTTCTCATCACCAAACTCTACTATCCTTACTAAAAACCCTTTATAAACCCTACCCTAAACCAAAACCAAATAACCACCCAAATCAGCCCTAAACCGCAGCCTACTCCTATCTAAACCGATTCACCTTCCAACCAGCCACCCCCTTCTCTAAAATTCTCATGCCACTAACCCAACAACAAAAGAGAGATATTAATATCAACAAAATAGAGGAGGCTATCAACTCCAAGTTCGAAGCCTTTGAAAGCCACATGGAGGAGAAGATGCGATCAATTTTCACCGAATTCAGCATATGGGCTGACTATCAAGCTTGTGGAAGTCACACCATGAAGAGACTTCAGATTAGTGAGACAATCCTCAAGATCACAGACACATCATCTCTGATCCCAACAATCCATGCATGAAGGTTGACTTCCCAAGATGGGACGAAGGAGACCCAATTGAATGGATCTCACGCACGGAGTGCTATTGTTGGTTCTACCAAACCGCGACGCTACACGGGTGGAGATTGCTGCCATACACCTAAAGGAGATACTATTCAGTGGTTCAATTGGTTTGAACTCACCCATGGAGGACTCTCTTGGCAACGATTCAAAGAAGGACTACTAAACCACTTCGGACCAACAAATTTTGACAACATCGACGGATAATTGGCAAAAATTCATCAAACCTCTACAATACAAGAATACCAAACAAGGCTTGAGTGTTTATCTAATCAAACTAAGAATTAGTCTAAGAAATAACTTTTAGATACTTTTATTGAGGGCCTAAAGCCGGAGATCTGAGGAGAAGTAAAGGTGCGATATCCGTACATACTTATGGCGGTGATTTCCTTTGCATGTATCCAGGAATAACGATTAAACCACGAGGTATAAAGGACAAGGGTCGCTCCCTGACTAGTCATGCCAAGGCCTACTACCCCCTCTACTACCATCCAAGTCCCTGCATCAAAAAAAGTTGACAAGAAACAAACTTCATGAACGATTGGCCAAAGGGTTGTGTTGGCATTGCGATGAACCATAGAGCCATAAACATCACTACAAAAAGGGCTGACTCCTCATGATTGAATCAATGAAGGATGAGGATAATGAAATATTTAAAGAATCCCTTGAACCTAAAGAAGAAGCCATCGAGGAAGAGTCCCAACTGGCTGACTACGCAATGCACATATTGGTCGGCTACTCCAACCGACAGATGATGAAAGTTGGAGGACTTCTATAACAGCAACCCATCACCGTTCTCATCGACATAGGTAGCACAAATAACTTCCTCAATAGTAAGGTTGCTGCATGTTTAACACTTCAAATTGAAGGTTGTAACAAGTTTGACATAAAGGTCACTGATGGTTGAATCTTCAATTGCAACCAATGGTGCCCGCAGGTGAAACTACTCCTCCAAGACCAAGAAGTGATAGCTGATTTCTTCCTCCTACCTATCAATGATTATGAAGCCATACTTGGGATTGAATGGCTTACAATACTAGGTGATATCTCCTGAAATTTTTCTAAATTAATCATGAAATTTTATTGTAAAAGGAGACAGGTCACATTACAAGGCAAGTGCAGGAGCCAAATTTCCATCGTTTTATCGCAATGAATGGATAAAGTTTTATGCAAATTATATAGTGGATTTTTAATGCATATCTAGTAGCCATCGAAGGGGGAGAATATACAAAATTTAGATCCTAAGCTTGCCCTATTGCTGGATGAATTCGCTGATGTTTTCATAGAGCCGCGTGAGCTGCCTGCTAACCGATCGCATGACCATCGTATTCCTATTCTGTCGAGCAAATCTCGAACAAATTTACATCTGTACTACTACCCTCACTTGTAGAAGGACGAGATCGAGAACATCGTTAAAGAGATGCTTGACACTGGGGTGATTCGACTGAGTTGCAGCCCTTATTATTCACCGGTGTTGTTAGTGCGCAAGAAGGACAATACATCATGAATGTGCATTGATTATCGGGCCTTGAATGCTATCACCATCAAGGATAAATATCCTATACCAATCATAGATAAACTCTTAGATGAATTAAAAGGAGCCCGTGTCTTCATTAAATTGGATCTCCATTCCGATTATCATCAGATTCGGGTATGCACTGAAGATGTTTCGAAAACAACATTCCGCATGTATAATGGCCACTACGAGTTTCTGGTAATGTCTTTCAAACTTATGAATGCTCCTACTTTCTCAAGCCTGATGAATGACATCTTCCAGAGTTTTCTACATAAGTTCATATTAGTGTTCTTTGATGATATTCTCATTTATAGCCTTATTCTTGATATACATTTTCAGCACTTACGAACTGTTCTAACGATTCTTCGGGAGAATACTCTTTATGTTAAACAGTTAAAGTGTAACTTCTTATAGCATAAAGTGGAGTATCTTGGGTACATTATATCAGAGGATGGAGTGGCAGTAGACCCGACGAAGATCGAGGCAATGCAAGGATGGCCGAAACCTATAAATGTAAAATCGCTGTGCGGCTTCCGTGGACTCACGGGCTACTACCATAAATTTGTGAAAGATTTTGGAAAGATTAGTGCCCCGCTCAAGTCCCTATTGAAGAAAGACTTCTTCTTGTGGTTAGAACAAGCTTCTACAGCCTTCGAATGACTCAAGTCCACCATGATGATTATGTTAGTCCTAGCACTGCCTGACTTCAGCCGCTCTTTTGTCATTGAGGCCGACATGTCTGGAGTTGAAATTGGGGCTATTCTTATACAAGATGGTTGACTCCTAATTTACACTAAGGCTTCCCTGACACTCCATACGACGTTTTTATAGGAGATACTAATCACTACCAAATTTAAAATATGGTTAGATACAAGTCTATGACACGAAAGAGGAGTAAAACTAGAAGAATGGCAATTCATGCACATGCCAGATTAGGCTCTCATCATCTTGAGCCATACTAGAGGGCAGTCACCATTCTAGAAGAAATATTGGCTATCACTCAAGACTAACCATATGGCAGCACATACAAAAAAGAAACGACCTCCTGATAAACTTCAAAATGGATGAAAAATTGAAGATAAAGTTTTTCTACAACTCCAGCCCAATCAGCAGGAAACTCAAGCCTTAATGAAGTGATCTCCCTATTTCTTTAGGCCTTGCAAAATTGAAGATCACATTGAGGCCCTAACCTAGAGATCAGATTCGCGCACCAGATCAATATTACAATTGATCCGCTAGGTATCCCACCACAAATGAAAATTTAAAGAAGATGACTCAGCCCAAATCCTTCCAACTAACACCCCAGCTAATGAAGAGGCCAAAGTTTAGTTGATGATAGCATGAGAATCATATGAGGAGCTCATGAAACCTTAATCTTGAGGACAAGGCTGATTTGAAGAGGGCGGGTTTGATATGACTCCAACAGAGTTGAGTACTAATCACTTAGAAGTAATCAATAAGAATCCTATGAGATTGTAATAAAACCCCACCTAGTCACTTCTATCATATAAAGAAGTGTGGCTAGGGTTTATTTTGGGAGCTGATTTGAAGAGGGCAGGTTTGATAGGACTCCAGCAGGTTTGAGTCCTAATCACTTAGAAGTAATCAATAAGAACCCTATGAGATTGTAATAAAATCTCACCTAGTCACTTCTATCCTATAAAGAAGTGTGGTTAGGGTTTATTTTGGGGCCTTAGGTCTTAGTGGCCATCGTCCCCTTTATTGGGCTAGTCAGTTAGGGTTTCCCCCTGCTTAGGTCGGCTATAGAGCCAACATAGCCGCCACCTGTTCCCTCTAAGGAAGGTAGGCTATAGAAGGGCCAAAAGGATAATTTTAGTTAGGTAAGCACCCCATGGGTTAGGATTTGCAACCCTATATAATAATGTAGCCACCCCTCTCTTTTATCAAGCAATTATCATATTTTATTCAGCCTTTGTGCCAAGTCTAGGAGGGAGGAACCCCTATAGCGTTCCAAGGGTTGATCCCCCTCAGCGATCAAAATCTATAGGGCTCCTTCTGGGGTTCTATCACTATCTTGTTGCCACCACCTAGGACATTTTTAGGGCATCCCTTTAGCCTTAAGATGCAACCCTCATAACCTATTTTTTATACCCTAATATCACCCAAGACCATAGCCCAAGACAGTAAACCCTTGCAGTCGAACCCTTCTGTCACCGATCGATTGTCCTTCAACTGCCCCATGCCATTAACCCATCAATAAAAAAAAGACATGGACATCTCTGATTTCAAGGAATATGCTATGGCTTCTCAAGATCCAATTGATGCCAAATACAAGGCGTTGGAATCTCAGTTTGAGTCACGACTTGAATCGTACTTGGAAGATAAATTACGCGCTTTGTTCGCATAGTTCAAATTCGAATAACCACTGAGTCTAACCAAATTTTAGTAAAGAGAGAGTTTAGAGAGACCTCTGAAGAAGGAGGGATAGCCCTCGGACATGCTTCAGCCACGTATAAGGGTGGACTTCCCACGATGGGAAGAAGGAGACCCGACAAGATGGATTTCATGCATCGAACATTACTTTTGCTACTACTGGACATCGGATGATGCTATGGTGGAAATCGCTGTCATCCACCTTTAAGGAGATGTAATTCAATGGTATAGTTGGTTGGAATATAATCATGAGGCTATGACATGGAATCAATTTAAGAAAACATCAACGACTAACTCACAAAGATCCAACAAACCTCTACAATTCAAGAGTACCAAACCAGGATTAAGAAGCTATCCTACCTTGATCATGATTAGATTGACTAACAATTTCTAGGAACCTTCAACGAAGGACTCAAGCCGAAGATAAAAGGGAAGGTTAAGGCGCGGTAGGCCCGTATTATAGCTGCTGCAATTTCTTTCACCCAGATACAAGAAGAGCGGCTCAACCAAGATGCTCGGAGGATAAGAACCACCCCTAGACCCATGGCATACAAACCTCCTTCTATTCTTAGCCATCCTTTGCTACCAAAAAAATTGACAAGAGAAGAACTACGTGACTGATCAGCAAAGGGTCTTTGTTGGCATTGCGACGAACTATGGAGTCGTGATTATCTTTACAAAAAAGGCTGACTCCTACTGATACAACCTCTTGAAGATATGGAGGAGGCAGTCTAGGAGCATGAAGATGAGGTCACAGATGAAGAACAATAGCCGGTTGATATTATGATGCATGCTCTTGTCGGCTATGCAAACCCACAAATGATGAAAGTGGGGGGACTTTTGAAGCAACAACTAATTACTATTCTTATTGACACTGAAAGCACTAATAATTTTATGAATAGCATGGTTACTATCCGGATAGCCATACCTATTGAGGATTACAGCAGGTTTGATATTAAAGTTGCTGACAGATGAATTTTGAGGTGTGATTGCAAGTGCCCACACGTAAAGCTTTTGCTGCAAGATCAAGAGATAGTTGAAGATTTTTTCCTCCTTCCCCTAAATGACTATGCTCAGCATCAAATGGCTAACAATATTAGGTGATGTCTCCTAAAGTTTTTTGAAACTAATCATGAAGTTTTATAGCCAAGAAAAATAAGTAGTGCTACACGGTAAACGGGGAAGCGACGTAGCAACAATCGACACATGATGAATGAAGAAAGTATTGCATAAAACATGCAGCTGCTTCTTGGCACAACTTGAACAGCAATCCAAGGAGTAGACAACTAAATTTGAAGAACCAAAACTACTTCCCTTGCTTACTGAATTTTTAGATGTATTTGATGAACCACATAACCTACCTCCTAGCCGTTGGCATGATCATCAGATATAGATACTCTTAGGCAAACCTTCAACAAACACTCAGCCATAATAGTACCCTCATCTATAGAAGGACAAAATCAAAAGGAATGTAAAGGAGATGCTTAAAGTGGAGTTATTCGGCTAAGTTGTAGCCCTTACTCTTGACTAGTGCTCCTCGTATGAAAGAAGAACGGAACATGGAGAATGTGTGTTGATTATCGAGCTCTCAATAGTATATCCATCAAGGATAAGTACCTATTCTAGTTGTAGATAAATTGCTTGATGAATTAAAGGGGGCATGAGTCTTTATGAAAGCCGGACCTTTGATCCGGATATCATCAAATATGAGTATATGAGGAGGACATACTGAAAACTGCCTTTCGGACACAGCGCCCATCATGAATTCATGGTAATGCCCTTCGGACTCATTAATGCTCCCTCTACCTTTTAGAGTCCTATGAATGATATTTTCTAAAGTTATCTTCATAAGTTTGTGTTGGTTTTCTTCAATGACATTCTTATTTATAGCCCTTCTCTTGAAAGTCAATGTCAGCACTTACGATTTATTTTGACAATTCTTCGAGAGCATGTTCTTTTTGTCAAAAAATTAAAGTGCAACTTTCTTCAACAAAAAGGTGAAATATCTCGAGCGTATCATATCAGAGAAAGGTGTAGCGGTGGACCCTTCCAAAATTGAAGTAATGCAGAAATGGCCAACCCCGAAAAACATAAATCGTTGTGTGGCTTTCTCGGTTTAATAGGCTACTATTGTAATTTTGTGAATGACTATAGAAAGATAAGTGCGCCCCTCATGTCCTTGTTGAAAAAATCTGCATTCCAATGGTTAGATAGAGCCTCTATCGCCTTCGATGAACTTAAGGCCGCATTGATGATAACGCCTGTGCTAGCACTACCTGACTTCGATAAGACTTTTGTTATTGAAGCCGATGCCTCTAGAGTTGGAATAGGTGTTTTGCTAATGCAAGATCATCACCCCCTAGATTATACAAGTACGGCATTATCTTCTTCCTATCTCAAAATGACTATTTACGATAAAGAGATGCTCACAATTGTGCATGCGATGGCAAAATGGAGACCATATTTGATCGGACAATGCTTTCAAATCAAGATCGAACACAAGAGCGTAAAATATTTCTTAGAGTAGAAGATATCTTTCCCCAAGAAACGAAAATGGATAACAAAGCTTCTTGGATATAATTATAAAATAACTTATAAGAAGGCGAAAGAGAGTGTTGTTGTAGACACACTTTTCGGCTACCCGAGCAAGGTAAATTTTTGGCTGTTTCACTCTCGACCAGTGACTTTCAAGAGGATATTAGGAGGGAATGACAAGATGATTCAGAAACCAGTAAGATCAGAAAGAAATTGGAGGTAGAACCAAGTTTCATGGCTCATTACAGTTGGGACTCCAAAAACTTACGCTATAAGGGACGTATTGTACTTATGCCAAATTATACTTGCATAAAGACTATCCTTCAAAAGATGCATTCTACACCTAATATTTTGGACAAAATATTCTGGATACAAAGCACTAAATTGAAGATGAGTACTGTATATCACCTATAAATTGTGATAGGGTCTTCACAAGCAAATTTTGGACATAATATTCTAGATGCAAAGCACTAAATTAAAGATGAGTACCACATATCACCCATAAACCGATGGCCAAACTATCATGAATGGTCATCACTCAATCGCAACATCTTCACTCAGTGAACCATTTATTACTTTTTCTTGTTTGTATAGATGTTTGATAGCTTGTTTTGCATTGATTTTATATATTTTGGCATAATAAATGGGAGCAAAAATAGTCTAGAATGCTGTTGAATGATCGCTCACTATGCGGAGCCAAACTGCCCAAAATAGCTCCATTTTGTGGAGTTTTTCATGGGCTGTGGTGATCGCTTTGAGTGGTGTAAAATGTCAACCATCTCAACACCTTGGAACCACCCGGGCGGCATCGAGCTGGATAGGGCTTTGGGTATATGTTGGGCGTCGGCTTTTATCAATAATTGAACTTGTCTTGCATCTGATACCTTAGGAACTATCATTTGTGGACTTGCGACCATTCGTACAACCTTCTAAAGTCCTGTTTTGCTCTCTTTCTCTCTTTTCTTTGATGCACTCAAGGTGCCCGACGAATTGCTTGTACAGCTTCCCTCTTTGCGAGACGTTGGGACTTGTACATCGCTCGTTTCTAAGCTAATCAACCTCTTCTTTGTAGGTCCTATAGGACACGCACAAGGTTGCTAGTGGGTTGACCCTTTGCGAACAAATAATGCTTTAGGCATTTCATGACTTAGGCAATCCTAGTAATGTCCGAAACAGTGGGCAAGGTTGCTTCATGACTTAGGAAATTTCAGCTAAGTCTTCTAGAGTGTTGCTAGGGTGCCGCACAACTTTGGCAAATTCAGCTAAGTCCATGAGAGTGTGGTCTCAAAGTAGGCAAGTAATTCAAACAAATAGTGAAATGGATTCATAATCTCGCCATGGTAAAACACCATGGTGAATCGACCAAGATGGGGTAGCCCGGACCCCTACCCCAAGCAGCCTGAGGTGGGTTACAAGTGCAAACTCACTTGTAATATGTTAGAGTCACTCATGAGGAGCGCGACAGTGAACAAGATGAGCGTGAAGTTGGGTATTCTCCACGAGCAGAGGAGGCACCATCTGGAGTGCCAATCGAGAAAAAGAGCCATAAGGAGAGACTTACAATGGCAGAAACCTACCTCGATGTTCTTGAAGCGAGCTTGGAGGGATTATAACAAGGCCAATGAAAGCTCCTTAAGGTAGAGAGCTCGCAAGAATAAGCTGAATCTCGGATTGAGAAAGTTGAATCCCTAGTCGATCGACTGATGGATGACACCAAAGACTCCATACGACATATATACGAAGTTGTCATGAAACTCACGGCTAAGGTGATGGTGTTAACAAGGACTCTTGATGCGGGAGGGAACAATACTCATGCTGTGCCACCACAAAGCTTCAGGACACCAGAGCCGCATTACTACAGGGGTGCTAGGAATGCCAAAGAGTTTTAAAATTTTCTATTCGATATGGAACAAAATTTTCATTCTATGAGGCTCGATTCTGAAGAAATCAAAGTTGCTATAACAATAATATATCTAAATAGAGATGCAAAACTTTAGTGGCGAACCCGTAGGGAGGAGATCTAATAAGATCGATGTCGAGTGGATACATGGGAAGACTTGAAACTAGAGTTGAGAACTTAGTTCTTACCCGAGAACGCGGAGTTTGTCATAAGAAGGAAACTGAGACAACCCACCAAAGTACATCAATATGAGACTATGTGAAATAATTTTCAGCACTAATGTTAGATATACAGGACATATCCAAGAAGGACATACTATTTAGCTTCCTTGATGGCTTAAAGCCATGGGCATAATAAGAACTACATTAGAGGAATTTCACCGATGTAGTCGGGGTAATTGCTCCCATCTTGGATCCTTGTGATGTCTCATTGTCGCTACTGGATTCAGAACTACTCAAACTAAGGGTGACAGCTTTGCCCGTGTCTGACTTGTGGGGATGTATTGATGTAGTTAAAGCATCGAGTGCCTACTTTTGTGGGCACTCCCTCACCATGTGCATTCTCCGTGCGAGCGATCCATCCACTCAGGTCTCCTTCTTCCCATATAGGGAAGTCAACCTTCGTGTATGAATTGTTTAGATCAATACTCATAATGCGCCACCATAAAGCTTCAGGGCACCGAAGCCACATTACTACCAGGGTGATAGGGATGCCAAAGTGCTTAAAAAAATTTTATTCGACATGGAACAATATTTTCATGTTTTGAGGCACAATTCTGAAGAAAATAAAGTTGCTATAGCAATAATATATTTGAATGGAGATGGAAAACTTTGGTGGCGAACCCATTGGGAGGAGATCCAGCATGGTTGATGTCGAGTGGATACATGCGAAGACTTGAAGCGAGAGTTGAGAACTTAGTTCTTACCCGAGAATACAAAGTTGTCACAAGAAGGAAACTGAGATAGCTCCACCAAAGTACATCAATCTGAGACTTATGTGAAATAATTTTCAGCACTAATACTGGATATATAGGACATGTCTGAGAAGGATAAGCTATTCTGCTTCCTCGATGGCTTGAAGTCATGGACACAATAAGAACTACATTGGAGGAATGTCACCGACATAGTTGGGGTAATTGTAGTCACAGAAAGACTAACTGACTTTATTTCTTTGGAGGATTTGAGAAAGAAGAAATAATCTTCGAGAAATAGTCCAATAAATTACTCTCGAGCAAAAGAGTCTGGGGGCGAACAAAAGAAGAAGAATTTTCACAAGGGACCAAGCTCAAAAGGTAAAGTCTCAAAGTCTGGTGGATGCTTCTTATACGGAGGACTGCACATGGTGAGGGAGTGCCCACAAAAGCAGGCACTCAATGCTTTAACTGTATCAATACATCCCCACAAGTCGGACAAGGGCAAAGCTGTCACACTTAGCTTGAGCAGTTCTGAATCCAGTAGCGATAGTGAGGGATTATAAAGACCCAGTATGGGAGCGATGAGTTTGTTGAATGCATCATGGGGTCAAGTGGGGGAGAACACAAAGGCAAAGCCATCGAAGGCAGGAAGCAGCAAGTTGATGTATGTAGACATCAAGCTTAATGGCTGAACAACCCATGCAATGGTGGACATGGGCACTACACATAATTTTATTGCCGATTATGAAGCTAAATGACTTAGTCTAATCTTCAAAAAGAGCCCAAGTCATATGAAGTCTATGAACTTGGAGGCCAAGTGGATCTCCGGATGAGCAAAGGAGGTCGCCTTTAAGATTGGAAAATGGAGCGAGAGCACAAACTTAATGGTGGTGCCATTGGACGACTTCCATGTGATTCTCATAATGGAGTTCATGCACGTAGCGAAATTATTGCTAATGCTATTCCTAAACTTCCTATGTCTAATGGGAGGCGACGAACCCTATATGGTTCTAGTTTCTCAAGGAGGAACCAAGGACCCACAACAAATCTCAACTTTACAATTGAAGAAAGGGGTACGAAAAGGTGAATCAATTATTATAGCTGCTATGAAGTTAGAGACACTTGATAGAGAGGCCATTCAAGAACCTGCCATAGTAGCGAACATCTTAGAGGAGTTCTCGGATGTGATGCCAATGGAGTTGCTGGGAACTCTACCACCACGCAGAGGCATGGATCATCAGATTGAGCTAGAACCATGAGTTAAGCCTCCAGTAAGACCACCATACAGCATGGCCCCTCCAGAGTTAACCGAACTCAGAAAGCAATTAGACAAACCTCTAAGTGGTGGTCTCATCTGCAGCTTAAAAGCATATTTTAGAGCTCTAGTCCTCTTCCAGAAGAAATAAGATGGGAAAGTTCGATTATGCATTAATTATCGAGCCCTCAATAAGGTGATGGTGAATAATAAGTACCCCATCCCGCACATCACGGATTTGTTCAATCAATTGGGCAAGGCAAAGTACTTCTCTAAACTCGACCTTTAGTCAGGGTAAGTTTGTGGTCGATCAATTGGGCAAGGCAAAGTACTTCTCTAAGCATTTGAGTTCATGGTGATGCCTTTTGACTTAACCAATGCTCCGATCACAATCTGCACTCTAATAAACTAATTATTTAAGGAGTATTAGGATAAGTTTGTAGTCGTCTACTTAAACGATATAGTCATTTATAACCAAACAATTGAGGAGCATGTTGAGCACGTTCGGACAATCTTCAAAGTTCTCAGGAAGAACACTTTGTTCGTGAAGAGGGAGAACTGCTACTTTGCTTAGACAAAAAATTTATTCTTAGGGCATCGAATCGGTAATGGTTCCATCCAAATAGATAAGTCTAAGGTGCAAGCTATGACGGATTGGCGAACACCAAAGAAGGTGCTTGAGTTGAGATCCTTCCTTGGGTTCGTTAACTATTATCAGTGCTTCATAGTTGGATATTCAAAGAGCACAGCTCTGTTGATGGAGTTGCCAAAGAAGGAGCAATCTTGGAGATGGTCAGACAAATGTGAAGTGACATTTCAAGACCTAAAGACTATTTATGTTAGCAAAAATTATACTCAAATTATTAGACAATGGGAAGTCTTTTGTAGTCTATACAGATGCTTCTGACTTTACTATTGGGGGATTAAGCAAGAGGGTCATCCAGTGGCCTACGAGAGTCGCAAGCTCAATGAGATCAAGTGGTGATATCCTATGCATGAGAAGGATATGACAACGATGGTCCATTATTTACGAGTGTGGTGACACTACCTTCTGGGTGCACTATTCGTGCTAAGGATAGACAATATCATATTGACTTATTTCCAAACTCAAAAGAAACTCTCCTCAAAGCAAGCACAGTGGCAGGACTTCTTGGCTGAGTTCGACATAGTAATAGAGTATAAGCACGGAAAGGCAAACGTTGTGGCCGAGGCATTGAGCTAGAAAGTAAAACTCGTGAATGCTATACAGTTGGAGGGCGGAGGCCAAGCAAGTCAATTACACTATAACTTCCTTTTCAGGATCAGGGATGGACTGCATCATGATCCTCAAGTAGTAACCCTGATGTAACTCATCAAAGAGGGCAAGACACAATGATTTTGGGTCCAAGAGGGACTCATCTATATAAAAGAGAATATAGTTTATGTTCCGTGAGTGGACAAATTGAGGCGTGAAGTCATAAAAGAGTGTCATGACTCCCTTGGGGCAGGACATCCGAGTATTCACCGAATAATGGCTCTCGTGGAGAGGGTCTTCTATTGGTCGAAGATGGGGATAGATGTGGAGGAATATGCTCAAATATACCTTGCCAACAAGATAAGGTAGAGCAGTGGAAGCCGATGGGTCTTTTGGAACCACTGTCCATATCAGAAAGCCATATGAGAGTATTTCCTTGGACTTCTTATCAAACTTGCCTGCGGTAGGGGGACTTGGATCGATACTCGTGGTAGTTGATTGATTTTTGAAGTATGTAACATTCGTTGTTGCACCCCTATATTGCTTAGTAGAGGAGGCGGCTAAGTTGATGATGAAGAATCCGATGAAATATTGGGGAGTCCCACATAACATCATTAGTGATCGAGATTCACGATTCTTGGGACAATTTTAGACCGAGATGTTCAAGATGTTGGGATCAAAATTATACTTCTGTACAAGTCGCTAGTCTCAAACTGATGGCTAGACTGAAAGAATTAATTCGCTCTTGGAGCAACATCTCTCGCACTACATGAGTGCCAACCAATGAGATTGGGTGAAACTGTTGGACATAGCTCAATTCTCCTATAACTTGCAGCTAAGCTCTACATCCAACAAGAGCCCCTTCGAGATTATTACAGGACAATAGCCATCAACTCCTCACACATTGGTTATTAGTTATACAACGAGTAGCCCATCAGCATATCAATTCACAAAGGTATAACATCGCAATGCAGATATTGTGCGCGCTTACTTGGAGAAGGTGGTCAAAAAGATGAAGAAGTGAGCCAACTTGGGAAGGCGACTATAGGAGTTTGAAGTTGATGATATGGTGTTAGTAAAGGTCCAACCAGTATCACACTAGTTCTTTAGGCACAAAGTACATAAAGGATTGGTATACAAGTATAAATGGCCCTTCCCAATCATCAACTGGGTAGGCAATGTCTAAGACAAGTTGCAACTGCCAGCGTGTCACGGACAACAATGTAAACAAGGTGTTCGATGAAATGCTTGTGTTAGTCCGTGTCCTTCGGTTTATGTACATATCTTGTACAACAAGAAGCGGGCTTGCAGTAGGCTTGGAAGCTCTAGTTTGATTTACTTTATGGCCAAGTTTGGCTTGTAAATACAAGTGTGTCTTATAAGCACTTGTGGGGACATCGGTCTGTGGTGGACCATTATCCTTTGTGTGCAACCTCTCTGAGCTTGTAATGTCCATGGGTGTAATTTGTATTTTGGCTTTATAAAGTGTTTTTCTTGAGCAGTTGCTTGTGGATCCGTGGGAGTTGCTTCTTCCGCCCGTTTCTCTTTTGTAAGTCTGGGATTTTAGGAGATCTCGGGAGGGCTGACCTGACGGACACGCATGGGTGCCGCAGGTAGAATCAGCTAAGCCCGTGACAATGTGGTATCGAGCGGGACAAGCACACGCAGAAACATTTGCCATACAAATGTGGGGGACCTAGCTAGGCTGTGGAGGACACTAGCACGCAACCGCTTAGGGAAAACGGACATTGAGATGTAGGGAAAGGAGTCGCTCAGAGGAGCGGGCATCCAGTTTTGACATTCAAAGGAAGGGCCAACCCCTTTGCGCAAGAGGCACCACGAGGATAAACAAGCGAAGAAGAATGCGTAGTGCACAAAGATTGGGATGGTTAAGTTCAAGCTATAGCTCGACGTTGGCAACCAAACTTGACGGTGCTCAAGCCAAAGCGGGGCGCCTGGTGAAAGATGAGACCGTGCAAGGTGGGATGTGTTGTGTAACGATCGAAAGAGTTATGCAAAGCTCACGGTGAGGGAATTGCTAACTCAAGGATTAGAAACTCATGCAAGGGCTTGTACACGGATGATAGAGTGTTCGTGGTCATCCCAAGGCGCGATTAGAACTCGACGCCATGGAGCATCGAACTTTCTCTTCAACATGGAAAGGATATGTCCGTAGGTGGCTGAAATGTGCAATAAATTCAGCATGTTGCTAGACCTTGAAGGGTGCGGAGGATTGGAGAAGGGTCGCAATCTAGCGTACATTTGTGGGCGAACAAAGCACAAGTTCAAGAAGACGGAGTAGTCCAAAGGGATGATGGTCTCAAACTTCCAATGGGAAGTATATAAAGAGAAAAGTTGCTCAGCAGATGATATCCGTGAGGGATAAGTCCTAGTTCTCTAGTTGGAGAATCATGTGCAACGGACGCATATTAAGGAAGAGTTTCTCGGGTTATATCTTCATAAAGCTCAACGGACCGAGTGAGCGACGAAGAGTTGTCACATGATCTCGAAGGAGGTAATGCATTGGGGATGCATTTCGAGATCAAGTGGGGAGCAATCCAAGACAACATCATATGAAGGCACACTTAGAGTCGAGGCGAAATCGAACTCAACAGAGGGCTGACCGTGGAATGGTGGACGTGAGGGCCACTATCAACTCGGCAAATCGAGGAGCAGAGTGACTTGGGTGGAACTCGGTGAAGTATCCAAGTCGTATGAAGGGAGTCGACATAGAAGATGGAACATGAAGCGAAGGCACGGAGCTTTCCTTAGAGTCAAGGGCATGAACTCTTGTAGAGGCAAGAGTGGGATCATGTCGTTCCATGGGTTCTTCATTCTGATGGGACAGACTTATCTTGCATGGTGCTAAAAATGAAGAGAGCTTCGAGGCACATGCAAGCTACCTCAGAGATGCATTTGACGGAGTAACTAAGGTGATTCAACTTGCGAAGGCAAAGTTGGGATCAGGAGACCTTAGTACGGGGCAAGAGGACGCAGAGGCGAGTACTCTTGAAGAATATGCCACGTTGTTGCCATTCAAGTTGTCGAACAAGAGGTGCATAGCAAGATTGTCTTTGGTAGGGGATAGAGGCCGGGATCCGGACAATGGTGCACCCACTCTAGCAAGTCGGGGACTTGAGCTACTAGGCGACTGTCCTAGAGCTATGCTTCGTCAGAGTAACCCAGAGTGAGGGGACGAGGAATTGCCAAGGAGCGAACTAAAAGTCGGAGATGGCAGAGACCCTATGATGTGTTGGCAAAGGCCACACGTGGAGAAGTCGTAGTCCGAGTTCATCACACGAGAATCTGTATGCAATGGAGATGTCACCAGGAGGCGACATGGTGCAGCGGATCGTGGTGGAATAGTTCGTGGCAATGCAAGATAGCAATCTTGTCCCGTGAGGGACAAAATCATCGAGGTATGATCGAGTTACCGAGCTCCACTTTGGTGTACGACACAACAAGAAGAAGGGCTATGGATTCAATGAGTGAATGTCGTACGCAGGCGGGTCTTCGTGTGTGCATCAAAGCTTGCATTGGATGAAAGCCTTAGTCATCAAGATATGGGAGCATACACCGAGGAAGAAGTCCAAGTGCACGTGCTGAGTCCCATAGAGGGGACATGATCATGTGAATGATCGAGGCGAGCTCCACTTCGGTGAACAATGCAACGGCAAGAAGGGCTGTGGATTCAAGGAGTGAATGCCACAGTACCGCAGAGGCGGGTCTTCCGTGTATAGACATCGAAGCTTGCATCAGATGAAAGCCTTGGTCGTCAGCATATGGGGGCTGTGTACCACCGAGGGAGTAGTCAGATTGCAGTACCGTGAGTCCCATGGAGGGACTTGATTAACCGGAGCTTGGAGAGTTGGGCTGCTGCTCACATTCGCTAAGGGCCGGCAAGTCGAGGACAAGGCCGAGTGCGAACGTTGCTACCAAGGAAGCTAAGGAGAAAGAATCGGACGAGCCTCGCAACAAGATGGCGGAGGCCATGCATGAGAGTTGCGGTCTCTCCATCGACCAAGGAGAATCGCTAGGAGGACACGGTGGTGTCGGCGGTGGTCGAAGGCGAGGCGACGAGTCCCGGGCTCAGCTACCCAAAAGAAAAGCGTCGGTTAGGGAGGAGGTGGACTGAGGAGCTCCACGGTGCCTGAGGCAGATCTACCGATCGCGGAGGAAGGGATGAAGATGCAAGGTAACGGATAGTAGTGCTATGGGCTTGGCAGCGCCATGGTACCGCAGATGCGGGACTTCCGTGAAGTCATCGATCCCTTGCTCTCATGAAGGAACAACATTGGTCGTAAAAGGGGCCAAGGAGGTGGAGAGTGCAGAGGCAAACTCCAAGTACCAAGACGAGGCAGAAGGGAAGAGGCCAAGAAACTTCATAAGACCGATGTCGATGTGCTTCTCATCCAGATAGCTGAAATTAAGGGACTTCGGGTTGATGCAGGAGTGCTCGACCAAGGCAAGTAAGACATGGTATTGTACCTTTCTACTCAAGAGGAGTAGGCGGCAAAGGTGATGGAGAAGTCGGTACAACCCCAAAGGCGACCAGATCTATCAAAGACTTACTCCAAGTTGGGGGACTCCAAGTTGGAGTAAACTTTTTGCTCTTTTCGGGCAAAACTTCTTGCATTCCAGTAGTTCAATAGCAGTGGGAAGGCGAATCACAGTAGCTAACCCAACGCAAGGAGTGCAACCACTTCAAGTGCTTGAGTGTGAGCAAAGAGCGCGAATGTTAGTAACCAGCTCAATGCATGAAGTACAAACTCGAGGAGGCAGGAGAAATCAAGTAACCTTTGCCGGAGATTGAGTAACCTTTGCCTTCTCAACTCGAGAGAATGGGCGGCGAGTACCCAGTTCTCTTAACTCGAGGAAGTGAGCGGCCAAGCAAACTTTGCTCTTTTCGGGCAAAACTTCTTGCATTCCAGAAGTTCAATGGCAGTGGGAAGGTGAATCACAGTAGCTAACCCAATGCAAGGAGTGCAACCACTTCAAGTGCTTGAAGTGTGAGCAAAGAGCGAATGTTAGTAACCACTCAATGCATGAAGTACAAACTCGAGGAGGCGAAATCAAGTAACCTTTGCTAGGCGAAATTGAGTAACCTTTGCCTTCTCAACTCGAGAGAATGGGCGAAACCGAGTACCCCAGTTCTCTTAACTCGAGGAGGTGAGAGAAGCCACCTTACCTTCTCAACTATGAAGAGAATGGGTGAAGTCGAGTACCCCAGTTCTCTTACTTATCCAAGCAGGGGAGCTCTGCACAAGTTCAGTGACCCTTCAAAGAAAGCTTAAGGAAGACAATGGTTGTCAAATCCTCACCGTTGGTGATCACTACTATTGAGAGTAGTTTTTTCCACTTCATTTCCCAATTGACTAAGAGGGAGTGATGCGAACATACTTGGAAGTGACAACTAACAGCGGAAGAAGGTTCAATGGGCAAATATTATGGAGAAAGGACCTTAAAAACTTCAAAGTCTGTGAGGCGATGCTCGTTAAAGCTCCAACAAGCATCTACCCAGTTCAAGCAATATGAGTATACTGCGATACTGGCACATCATAAGCGGTCTTTTCCTTTATCGAGGGATCCGCGAGAACCAACAAGGATCAGCACAACTCAGCCAACCCCACACCAGATTCAGTCATTGGTGAGTTGAAGCAGCATGGCGGATTGGAGTTCGACTACTCAACAACAGCGGTGGAGAGCGGCTAGGAGCCAAAGGGGCGTGTTGCAGCCAAAGAAGAAGATTAAAGATTCAGCAGAATGTGAGGAGATGCAGCGTCTACAGTGGCTTCGACGAGGACGTCGAAGGAATAAGTGGGGGAGAATGTCACGGACAACAATGTAAACAAGGTGTTCGATGAAATGCTTGTGTTAGTCCGTGTCCTTCGGTTTATGTACATATCTTGTACAACAAGAAGCGGGCTTGCAGTAGGCTTGGAAGCCCTAGTTTGATTTACTTTATGGCCAAGTTTGGCTTGTAAATACAAGTGTGTCTTATAAGCACTTGTGGGGACATCGGTCTGTGGTGGACCATTATCCTTTGTGTGCAACCTCTCTGAGCTTGTAATGTCCATGGGTGTAATTTGTATTTTGGCTTTATAAAGTGTTTTTCTTGAGCAGTTGCTTGTGGATCCCGTGGGAGTTGCTTCTTCTGGCCCGTTTTCTCTTTTTGTAAGTCTGTGGGATTTTAGGAGATCTCGGGGAGGGCTGACCTTTGCGGACGGACACGCATGGGTGCCGCACGGCTTAGGTAGAATCAGCTAAGCCCGTGACAAGCGTGACTCAGAATTCATAAAGTCATTCATGCGAGCAACTTGAAAGCCTACCATTCAGATCTATGAGATGATTCTCAAAATATTCCAACTCGACTATACCCCACTAGAGCCTCCTACGAGAAGTAAGTTAAAACTATTCTAGCAGATTGTAAGATAAAGCTATCCGATGGAGTGGAGCAAATCGAGTACTTGGTAAAGTGGCAAAAGCTTCCTCGAACAAAGGCCAATTAGGAGTGAGAAGATAACCTACGACATGAAGAAGCCCATGTCAAAGCCTACCAACAAGCATCGAAGAGGGCGTTGACAGTTTAAGTGGGGGAGAATGTCACTAACGGTCATCCCTCAACTGCAACATCTTCACTCAGTGAACTGTTCATTACTTTTTCTTATTTATACAGATACTTGGCAGCTTGTTTTGCCTTGATTTTATGTGTTTTGGCATAAGAAATGGGAGCGAAAATAGTTTAGAATGCTATAGAATGATCACTCGCTATGTGGAGCAAAAACTGCCCAAAACAACTCGATTTTGGGACATTTTCATGTGTTGTGGAAATCACTCTGAGTGGTGCGAAATATCAGCCACCTTAGCACCTTGGAACCCCCTGGGTGGCACCAGGCTGGATTGGGCTTTGTGTATATGTCAGGCATAGGCTTTTATCAATAATTGAACTTATCTTGCATCCGATATCTTGGGAACCATCATTTGTGGACTTACAACAATTCTTACAACCATCGTTTATTATTATTAATATAAATTAATTATTAATACCGATGAATTGTTTATGCAGCTTCCCTCTTTGCGAGACGACGGGACTTGTCCATTGTTCATTTCTAAGCTAATCAACTTCTTCTTTGCAGGTCCTACGGGATCTGCACGAGGTTACAAGTAGGCTGATCCTTTGCGGACAAATAACGCTTTGGGCATTTTATGACTTAGGCAATCCCAGCTAAGTCTAGAACAGTGGGCAAGGTTGTTTCATGACTTACACAATTTCAGCTAAGTCTTCGAGAGTGCCACTAGGATGCCACACAACTTAGGCAAATTCAGCTAAGTCCGTAAGAAAACTGAAGTTGTGAATAGGTGCTTAGAGACATACCTTAGATGCTTCACTAGTGACCAGCCAAAAGAGTGGACAAAGTGGCTTCCTTGGGTCGAATAGTGGTATAATACAAGTTATCATTATTCTACAAAATATACTCCTTGTGAGGCCATGCATAACTGACCTCCTCCTGTAATCCCAAAATATGTATTGGGTACCTCTAAAGTGGAACAAGTGGACATGGAACTATAGGACAAAGACAAAATGCTAAAATTACTAGAAGATAATCTCACTATAGCTCAAGCAAGGATGAAGCAACAATATGATCAACACAAAAGTGAAAGAGAATTTTCAGTGGGATATTGGGTATTTCTACAGCTCCAACCATAAAGCAAACATCAATCCAAACCAGATCCTCCATGAAGCTTTCACCTTAGTTTTATGGACCCTACTATATTTCGGAGTGCTTCGAAGTAGTCGCATATAGATTGGACTTACTCGCCTTCTCCTGAATCCATCCAGTCTTCCATGTTATCAAGCTTGAAGCTCAAATTAGGACAAAACGAGATAACCTAAAGCCGCCTACCGAATATGACTACCTAAGGAGAGCTCTAAACCTAGCCAAGTGCCATTATTGACACGATGACGATGACCCACTACTTAGTACTAATATAGTGGGCAAATCTTCTAGCAGACACTTGGGAGAACTATGATGACTTATAAATCAAATTCCCAGAATTTATGGAGTGTCAGCCTCGAGAGTAAGGCTGATTTGAAAAGAGCGGGTCTGTTAGGACTTTAGCTATCAGAGTCCTAATTTAGTTTCATGAAAGAGGGCAAACATATAAATTCTAAGGGCATTCATGTAAATCCAATCTAGTCGACCCCTTTTAAGGAAGTAAGGAGGCCGGCTAGGTTAGGATTAGCTAGAGGGAGATATTTTGAGGGGAGAGTAAGATACATGTTACCCTAATTAACCACCGCTTATCCTGGTTAAAGAGTGGTTGGTTGAGGAGGGGTTAAATTAGAATAGGATTAGGAAATAATAAAGCAACCGACCACCCCTAGATGGGCTGGTTGGTGGTTAGATTTAGAGTTGTATTAGGAGTTGCTTTAGGAGGCAATTAGAAGAAGTCGTCTTAGAGTAAGAGTTTGATAAAACCCCAGAAGGAGCTCTATAGATTTTGATCTTAGAGGAGGATCAACCCTTGGAATGCTATAGGGGTTCCTCCCTCCTAGACCTCGGCACAAGACTAAACAAAAGATTGATCTTGCTTGATAAAAGAGAGGGCACAGTTGCATCATTATATAGAGTTCTAAATCCAAGCCCATGCAGTGCTTACCTAAGTAAAATTATCCCTTTGCCATCCTATAGCCAACCTAGCTGAGGGAAACCCTGATTGACCAGTCCAGTAAAGGGGGCGATGACCACTAAGCCCTAAGGCCCCAATCTAAACCCTAGCTATATTTCTTTATAGGATAGAAGTGGCTAGGTGAGGTTTTATTATAATCCTATAAGGTTTTTATTGACTACTTCTAAGGTGATTAGGACTCAACTCTACTGGAGTCCTATCAAGCCCGCCCTCTTTGAATCAGCCTTGTCCTTAAAGTTGAGGGTCCATAAATTCTCAGAACCGAGTCTTTAGCTCCTCGTAAGGCTCCCACATTGTATCTTCGGATGGTAAATTATTCCACATCATAAGTACTTCAATTAAGAGGTGTCGTCAGTGCATCACAATCCTCCAATCAAGTATCGCTTCAGGTTGTGTTTGAATCTTGCCATCATTAGAAGTGTTCAGTAGTTGAGTCTGAACCAACTCACGTTCTCCCAATTTAGGCTTTAGCAAGGATACATGGAAGATGGGATAGATCTTAACATCATCTGGGAGTTTTAATCTGTATGTCACGGCCCTAATATGCTCCAAAATCTGATATGGTTTATAGAATCGTGGAGATAGCTTCATCAATGCTCTGGTGTTGATTGACAGTTGCTTGTATGGTTATAGGCGCAAGTGTTAGAATCAATTAGCACTTAGAGGGGCGGGGGGGGGGGAGGCGGGGAGGTAGCTTCATCCAAAGCTTATTATTCAAATAAAGGGAGTGAATGATAAGAAGATTACTAAGTTATTTGCTTACTAATTACTTAATAAAAAGCAAGAAAAACTGATAAGAAACATCATAAGTAAAATGTTTATTTTTAAATAGTAAACAAGATTAGAAGTGTTAATAAGCAAAGCAAAAGATGAACTCATAATTTTTATAGTGGTTCGGCACCAACGGCCTATGTCCACTTTCGAGTCCTCCTTCTTGAGGCACACTGGTGTCCACTACCGATCTTCTTTAGGTGAAGACCAAACCCTTACACTTAAGCTTACAAGGGAGACTTGAGAATTTTCTACTCTAAGCTCTCTCTACCTTCCCCTTTTTTTTTCTTATAAATCACACAATTTTATCATAGAATATAATCCCCAGAATTATTATATAGAATGCAAGAAAACTTGGGGTATTTATAGGCCCCAAGTGGCTTCAGATTTTTGGAGCTAAAAATCAAACATACCCGAAAAAATCGAGTACGGGTGGTTTACTCGCTGACTTGGGCGGCTCAACCACCCGAACACCAGGGTACAAGCAGTTTACCCATTGGTCCTTGGCAGGTCAACCATTGAAAGTACCCAAATTTCAGGGTATAGGCGATTTAGCCGTCGTTATCCATCCGAAAGCCTGGGCGGCGATGGTACACCCGTCGCTCACCGACGATTTACCCATCAGAATTTTCATAAAAGTGGTTCCCTCCACTTTACAAATTCCAGCTTGAACCATCAGTTGACCATTCCCTTGGTCAACTAATTGAGCTTAATCTAAACTCAACCAAACCCTATAGTGGACCCAGTTGCCTTATTAAGTTAATTTAGATTTCATCCAAATCCAACTCAGTTAGAACTCAATTCCTAACTACGACTCAATGATTACAACACTTAATGTCCAACAAACTAAACCAAGACCTAACTCCTAATCTGGCATCCTCTTGCAATGAGTCTTCTAGTTTTCTTCTGGCAATCTCTCGGTGTATTCCTAGTGAGCTTCCCGATCCCTTTGGCGAATCTCCTAGTAAACTTTGGCAAGATCCCACTGCATCGTCCGAACGCGGCCCGATGCCCAAGCTTGATCTTGGCCCATCATATAATTGTAACTCCATTGCTCCTTTCATAGTTAGACCTAAAATTTTTTCTCTAACATATATGTTAGACAAACACTCATCAATTGATCTCATTATCAAAATCTGAGATTCAACAATCTCCCCCTTTTTAATGATGATAATCAATTGATGACGAGAGTTAATCCTAACTCCCTCTAAATTCATTCCATAATAAAATGGACTTAAATTCAAGAGAATCACTCACTCTTGAATTCAAGTGAATTAAGGTAATCAATATTTCAAGAAAATCATATTTCAAGGATTGTAATAAGACATATATATATCCACAATAATTTACTTTTAAAGTATCATGTCATTAATGCATCAAGGATTATCATGTTATCAACGCATGTCATCAACGCATTAAGGATTATCATAAATTTTAAACATTTGAATATTTTCCTTAAGTTATTACATAAGTTATCAATATCCATTTAATTATATACGTCACTAACATCCATTCAATTACATAAGTCATCGATATCTATTTCTTCCCCTTTGTCATCAAGGAAAAGGTAAAAAGTGGGACTAAGGATTTTAGGCGTATGAGTTTTTGCTCTCCCTTTCTAAAATATAATATGATTCATAAAGAACTTTCTTCCTCTTATGTAAAAGAAGGAAAGAAAATAAGGGAGGAGTTGCAAATATATTATTAACAAGAGCTTTCAGTTTTGTAGAGATGAATTTCAAAAAGAAAATTTCAAAGATAAGCTCAAAAATCTAATAAATCAAAGAAGATTCAAGAGTTTAAGAGCTACTCATGTATTTTAAAATCATCTCATATAATTTAGCAAATTTTTTGTAAATAATAAGATGGATAATTCATGTCAACAATAAGATAATCTCATAACATGATAATTTTTTAAACATTATTATCATCATGAAATCTAGATTAGCAAATCATATACTTTCATGATTTAGCATTCTAAGTTCTCTTCTAAGAAAATCAAATTGTTGTTCATTTAAGGATTTTGTAAAAATATTTGCTAATTGATGCTTAGTGTCAATAAATTTCAAAGAGATATCTTGATAATTTATATGATCCCTTATAAAAAGATGTCTAATATCAATATGTTTGGTTCTTGAATATTGAGTAGGATTTTTGGTTAGACATATAACACTTGTATTATCACACTTTATAAGAATATTTTTTTAATTTTATTCCATAGTCTTCTAGTGTATTTTTCATCCAAATGACTTAGGCACAGCATGCAATAGTTGCAATGTATTATGCTTCCACAGTAGATAAAGCTATTAAATTTTATTTCTTGGAAGTCCAAGAAACAAATGCATGCCCTAAAAATTGACATGTTCTAGTAGTACTTTTTCTATCTATTCTACATCCACCAAAATCAGCATCAGAATACGCAATCAAGTTAAAGTTCTTTGATTTAGGATACGATAATCCTAGTTTAGATGTTCCTTTCAAGTATCTATAAATTGGTTTAACTGCTTTTAAATGAGAGAGTTTTGGGTTAGATTGATATCTTGTACATAATCCAATACTAAATATGATATCTGGTCTTGTAGCAGTTAAGTATAATAAACTTACTATCATACCTCTATAAGTTTTTTGATCAAAGTTTTATCCTTCACTATCTAAGTCCAACTTTGTAGATATGCTCATGGGAGTGTTTAATGGTTTAGCATTTTCCATCCCAAATTATTTTATCAAGTTCAATGTATACTTATTTTGATTAATAAAAATACCATCATCAAGTTGTTTTATTTGTAATCTTAAGAAGAATGTTAACTCACCCATTAGACTCATTTCAAATTCTTAACTCATTTCTTTAACAAAAGACTCACCAAAAATGATATCATCAATAAAAATTTAAATAATTAAGTAAATTATTTTTAAAATGCTTAAAAAATAATATGGTATCATCCTTGCCTTTTAAAAATTTATTTTAAATGAGAAAAGAACTAAGTCTTTTATATCAAGCCCGAGGGGCTTGTTTTAATCCATAGAGAACTTTTATAAGTTTGGAAACATGATTAGGAAGAAGATTATTTTCAAAGCCGGGGGGTTGTTCAACATACACTTTTTCGGAAATAAAACCATTTTGAAAAATACTTTTAACATCCATTTGAAAGAACTTCAAATTTTTAAAAGAATCAAAGGCAAGGAGCATCCTTATGGCTTCAAGTCTAGCTACTGGAGTGAAGGTTTCATCATAATTGATTCATTCTTCTTGGTTGAAACATTTGGCCACTAATCTAGCCTTTTCTAACCACGATACCATTTTCATCTTGCTTGTTTCTAAATACCCATTTAGTATCAATCACCAAATGGTCATTAGGTCCAGAAATAAGTTCCCATACATCATTTCTCTCAAATTGATTAAGCTCTTCATGTATTGCATTAACTCAAAAGTCATCTCTTAGAGCCTTATCAATACACTTTGGCTCGATTTGAGAAAGAAATATAGTATTTGCATAAAAATTTCTAATGGAAGATCGAGTTTGAATTCCTTTTGATGTTTCTCCTATTATAAGCTCCTTAAGATGATCATTCACATATATACATTCCTTGGGTAAGGTATTGGAAGTAGTTACATCTAAGTTACTTTTAGGAGTATTATCTTTTAAATTTAAAGTATCAAAATCAATTTCATCATCAAAATCAATCTTCTTAAATTTGGGAAGCTCATTAAAAACAAAATGAATGGATTCTTCTATTACTAATGTTCTTTTATTAAGAACACGATAATCTTTTGAAATAGAAGAATAACCTAAAAAATACCTTAATTTTGCATCAAATTTACCTAAAGCATCCTTTTCATTCAAAATGAAACATTTACAACCAAATATTTTAAAATAAGAAATATTATGCTTTTTACCATTTTATAACTCATAAAGAGTTTTAGTGAGTAATGGTCTTACTAGAACCTTATTTAAATAATAGCATGTTGTATTAACGGCTTCGACTCGAAAATATTTGGGAAGACTATGATCATTCAACATTGTTCTAGCCCTTTCTTATAAGCTCCTATTTTTTCCTTTCTACTACTCCATTTTATTGTGAATTTCATGGAGTAGAGAAGTTATGGATATATCCATTTAAATCATAAAAATTTTAAAAATTATTATTTTAAAATTCTCCACCATGATCACTTCGTATTGAAGAAATCATGCATCCTTTTTCATTTTGAACAACTTTACAAAATTTTATAAAATATCTAAATGTATCATTTTTATGTGCTAAGAAATAGGTCCAAGTATATCTACTAAAGTCATCCACTAAAACAAATGCATATTTGCTACCACCTAAACTTGTAATGTCAATTGGTCTAAATATATCTATATAAATCAATTGAAGTGGTCTAGAGGTGTTAATTTAATTTTTCAATTTAAAGCTACTCTTTATTTATTTTCCTAATTGACAAGTATCGCATACTTTGTCTTTGATAAACTTAAGATTAGGTAAACCTCTTACTAGTTCCTTGGTAGAGATTTGGTTTAAAAGTTACATGCTAGCATGACCTAATCTTTTATGCCAAATCCAAGCATCATCATTTAAAGCCAAAAAATAAGTTTCATCATAAAATTTTTCAATGTCTATGGTGCATACATTGTTGTTTCTCAATGCAATCAAGGATTCGTTTTTGTGTGGCAATTCAATTATGCAAGCATTAGGTTAAAATTTAACCACATATCTTTTATCACATAATTGACTAATGTTAAGCAAGTTATGTTTCAAGACATCAACTAACAATATATCTTCAATTAAGAGATTTGATGTATTATCTATGATTCCTTTTCTAATGATTTTACCCTTATTATTGTCTCCGAAGGTAACCACTCCTTCACTTAAGCTAGTGAGCTTAGAAAAATAAGATGGATCTCTGGTTATATGCCTTGAGCATCCACTATTAAGATACCATTTGGTGCTCCTAGCTTTAGTTTGGAGATAAACTTACAAGAAGGATATATTTGATTTAGGCATCCATTTTATATTGGGTCTTTCATAAATAACTCTTTTTTATTTTTTAATTATTTTTATTGTATAAAGTTTTCTTTGGAGCCCATACAAGTTGATGTGGACTATATTTTCTAAATAGGCATTTGTTTGCCTTATGTCCTAGTTTACCACAAAAATTACATATGATTCTTGGTGGCATGTTTAATGTAGGTCCTCTTACAAACATGGTTGGCTTTTGTTGGACATTACCAATAAAGTCTATGCCATTTTTTCTATTAGAATGATCCTTATTTGCGAGGATTATATTTAGGGATTTGTTCCCTATTTCAAATTTTTCTAATGTGGTTTTAAGCATGATATTCTCTTTTTTAATATTATCTAGCATATCATATTTAAAACATGATTTATGTGAAACTAATGAATCATGCATTTCATGAAGTCTTTTAACTAACAAATCATGATCAATCTTAAGCAACTTAAAATACTTACTAAGTTTTCTAAACTCATTAAATAAATCATAAGATATATTTAATAATTCTAAAAAAAATATTTAAAGATTCACTAACTTCACCTTCGATCGCTATAAAAGCATAGTTAGCCACTTCTTCTTTAGAGTTGTCTTCTTCATCCGAAGAGCTTGAATCATACCAAGTAGCCGAAAGTGATTTCTTTTTGTGTGTTGGCTTCTTCTTCAAATGAGGACATTCATTTTTGAAATGTCCTAATTTTTTTCATTCATAGCATATGACATTGTCCTTCTTCGGTTCATTTTTATTTTTATAGTTCTTATTTCCTTTTATAAATTTTTAAAATTTTCTTGATAATAAAGCAATATCATGGTCCTCATCACTCGAGATTTTACTTGAGGTGTCATTTGTTATCCAAAGTGCTACATCCTTCCTATTCTTTGGAAAGGGTTCATCAAGCTTATCATGAGCTTTACAATTTAGTTCATATGTCATAAGAGAGTCAATCAGTTCTTCAAGAGGCAGGTTATTTAAGTCTTTGGCCTCTTGAATAGTGGCTACTTTTGGATCCCAACTCTTAGGTAAAGATCTCACAATTTTACTAACTAATTCAAAATTCAAAAAATATTTTTCAAGAGCTTTAAGGCCATTGATGATATCCGTGAAAAGGGTGTACATGTCTCTAATGGATTCACTTGGTTTCATTCGAAAGAACTCATAGTTATGAATCAAAATATTTATCTTTGATTCTTTTACTCGACTAGTCCCCTTATATCTTATTTCTAGTGTGTGCCAAATATCGAAAGCCGATTCACAAATATAAACTCGATTAAACTTGTTTTTGTCAAGAGCCTAAAATAAGGCATTTATAGCCTTTGCATTTAAAGAAAAACATTTCCTTTCCAGATCATTCCACTGATTCATTAGATTGAAAGATTTTCCAAATCCATTTTCTTCTATGTTCCATAAATCAAGGTCCAAAGAGATAAAATAAATTCGCATCCAAGTCTTCCAATATATGTAATCTATCCCATTGAATATGGGAGGATGTCAGATGCAATGTCCCTCATTCATTTCAAAAATAAGTCATTTACTCAAGTGGGTGTTAATCCAATAAGTAATTATCTGGCTCTGATACTAATTGTTAGGATCAATTGGCACTAAGAGGGGGGGTGAATTAGTGTAAGTGTAAGTTTTTCGTTTTAAACAAAAAAAATGTTTCAGCTTTAAGAAAAATAGGAAGATCCAAAGCTTGTTATTCCAATAAAGCAAGTGAATAATAAGAAGATTGCTAAGTTATTTACTTACTAATTACTTAAGAAAGAGCAAGGAAATCCGATAAGAAACATTGTAAGTAAAATGTTTGCTTTCAAAGAGTAAACAAGATTGGAAGCATTAATAAGCAAAACAAAAGATGAACCCATAATTTTTATAGTGGTTTGGCACCAATGACCTACGTCCACTCCCAAGTCCTCCTTCTTAAGGCACACTGATGTCTACTACCGATCTTCTTTGGGTGAAGACCAAACCCTTATACTTGAGCTTACAAGTGAGACTTGAGAATTTTCAACTCTAAGCTCTCTCTCGCTTCCCCTTTTTTTTCTTACAAATCACACACAATTTTATCATAGAATATAATCCTTAGAATTATCGTATAGAATGCAAGAAAACTTGGGATATTTATAGGCCCCAAGTGGCTTCAAATTTTTGGAGTCAAAACTCAAACATACCTAGAAAAATTGGGTACGAGCAGTTTACCCACCGACCTGGACAGCTCAACCGCCTGAACACCAGGGCACGGGCAGTTTACCCACTGGTCCTAGGTGGGTCAACCGTCAAAAGTACCCCGTTCTTGGGTAGGTGGTTCAATAGCCCAGTCTGAGCAGGTTAGCCGCCCGAAAGCCTGGCGGCGATGGTACTCCCACTGCTTGCCGACGGTTTACCCATCAGAATTTTTACAAAAGTGGCTCCCTCCACTTTTCAAATTTTGGCTTGAACCATCGGTTACCATTCCCTTGGTCAACTAATTGAGCTCAACCTGAGCTCAACCAAACCCTATAGTGGACTTGGTTGCCTTATTGAGTTGATCTGGATTTCGTCCAAATCTAACTCAATTAGGATATAATTCCTAACTATGACTCAATGATTATAACACTTAATGACCAATAAGCTAAACGAAGACCTAACTCCCGCCAATCCGGTAGCCTCCGGCATTCTTACAATGAGTCTTCTGGTGATCTCCCGGTGTGTTCCCGGTGAGTTTCCCGATCCTTTCGGTGAATCTCCTAGCGAAGATCCCACTGCATTGTCCGAACCTGGCTTGATGCCCAAGCTTGATCCATAATCTAGTTGTAACTCCATTGCTCCTGTCATAATTAGACTTGTAATTTTTTTCCAACACATATGTTAGACAAACACTCATCAATTGATCTCATCATAAAAATCCAAGATTCAATATAAGGTAGACCCAATCTCCTACCGAAAATTCTCACTCACTGCGGTGAGTGTCTTCTTTTTGCATCATGTGGGCTTGGGCAGCAATTAGATTATCCTTCAATAGCTACAGAAGCTTATCCATGTCAATTAAGTTTTGGTCGACCTGATCCACTTTGGCTGCACCAATTACATATTTAGGTATTATAGGGGGGCGGTCGGCCATCCAATGCCTCATAGTTGGTACATATAGTTAATGAATGATAAGTAGTGTTGTACCACCATTCAGCCTAAGGAAACCATCTTGTCCACTCTTTGGGTCGATCACTGGTGAAGCACCGTAAGTAAGTCTCAAGGTATTTGTTCACCACTTCTGTTTAGTCGTTCGTCTGTGGATGATAGGCTATGCTCATCTTCAATTAGGTGCCTTATAGTTAGAAGAGCTCAGTCCAAAATTTACTTATAAACACCCTATCACAGTTGCTCACAATCGACCTTAGCATCTTATGTAGTTTTATAATATTTTCAACAAAAATTTGAGTAATGCTAGTAGCGGTATAAGGATGTCTCACAACATAGAAATGAGCATATTTGGTTAGATGGTCTACCACTATAAAGATCATGCTTTTACCTTGAGATAGTGGCAGCCCCTCGATGAAATCCATGGAGATGTCAATCCATGCTGCATTCGGTATAGGTAGTGATTGTAGTTTTCCCGAATTTACCACTGTTTCACCTTTTTGCTACTGGCATATATCACATTTAGATACATAATCATAAATTAATCATGTTATACCTCTCCAAAAGATGTTTTGCTTCGCCCTCTTACATGTTCTTAGAAATCCAGGGTGCCCTGCTGAAGGTGAAGAGTGCAACTCATGCAAAATAATTTTGATGCAAAGGGAAGAAGGAACAATCATAATTCGATCTTTGTAGCATAGGTCCTTCGAATCCCAAGTGTAGTAGCCCATAGAACCCAGATTCTTCTCCAATTTTTCTATGATGTCTCGGGTTTCTGGTTGTTCTTCCACTCCTCTCTAATGGCTTTGAGGAAGTCGGTAGAGGGAAGGGAGATGGCTAAAATTTCGGCTTGTCTGAGTAGCCGAGATAGAGTATCTGCAATAACATTCTCTTTCCCCTTTCGATAAATAATTTCATAATCAAAGCCAAGAAGTTTAGTTACCCATCATTATTGCTCTAGAGAAAATATTTTCTACTCGAAAAAATACTTGAGGCTTCATTGGTCGGTCTTAAAATGGAAGTATCGGCCGATCACGTAGGGTATCCACTTCGCGACGACATATACGATGGCAAGCATTTCTTTATCATACATGGATATTTTAAGATGGGAGGGAGACAACCTTCCTGGTATAAGCAAGAGGTCGGCCATCTTGCATTAGAACAGCCCCAATTCCAACTCCGAATGTGTCGGACTCAATCACGAAGGTGCGACTAAAATCGGGTAGCACTAGGACTAGCGTCGTCGTCATGGCTGCCTTGAGTTGTTCAAAGGCTATGGAAGCTTTATCTTACCATAAGAAGGAGTCTTTCTTCAGTAAGGATGTGAGTGGGGTATTGATATTGTCATAATATTTCATGAATTTTCGATAGTAGCCCTTGAGTCCAAGGAAGCTGCACAGCAATTCTATGTTCGTAGGTTTCGGCCATCCTTACATTGCTTCGATCTTTGTCAAGTCTACCACCACTCCATCCTCTGATATAATGTCATAGATTCTCTACTTTACGTTATAAGCTGCACTTTAATTGTTTAACATAAAGGGTATTCTCCCAAAGAATCGTTAGAATAATTCGTAAGTGCTGAAAATGCATATCAAGTGTAGGGCTATAAATGAGGATATTATCAAAAAAATACCAACATGAACTTGCATAGAAACCTTCGGAAAATGTCATTCATCAAACTTTGTAAAGTAGAAGTAGCATTCTTAAGTCTAAAGGGTATTACCAAAAACTCGTAGTAGTTGTTATGTGTATGGAATGCAGTTTTCAGAATATCTTCAGTGCATAACCGGATCTGATGGTATCCAAAACGAAGATCTAACTTAGCGAAGACTGATAAAACCCTAAAAGAAGCTCTATAGATTTTGACCCTTGAGGGGGATTAACCCTTAGAACATTGTAGGGGTTCCTCCCTCCTAGATTCGGCACAAGGATAAAATAAAATTGATAATTGCTTGATAAAATGAGATGAAGGCTACATGCTTATATAAGGCTCCAAACCCTAGCCCTAGGGGGTCTTGCGTAACTAAAATCACCCTTTTACCCCTTCTATAGCCTACTTGTCTTAGAGGGAACAAGTGGCTGTTAGGTTGGCTCTATAGCCAACCTAAGCAGGAGGAAACCTTGGCCGATTAGCCCAGTAAAGGGGGCGACAGCTACTAAACCCTAAGGCTGCATCTAAACCCTAACCATACTTCTTTATAGGATAGAAGTGGCTAGGTGGAGTTTTATTACAATCTCACAGTGTTTTATTGACTACTTCTAGGGAGATTATGACTCAACCCTGCTAGAGTCCTATCAAAAACTTGGGCTCCTTTTAGTTTATCTAAGAGCTCATCTACTACTAGTATAGGATATTTGTCTTTGATGGTGATGGTGTTCAAAGCTCGGTAATCAATGCACATCTGCCACCTACCATCCTTCTTGTGCACTAGCAACACTAGCGAGGAGTAAGGGCTGCAGCTTGGTCAAATCACTCCGATATTGAGCTTTTCCTTAACGATGTTATCAATCTCATCCTTATACAAGTGAGGATAGCGATAGTCTAAAATATGTTGGAGGTTTGCCTGGCAATATAGGACTGCAGTGGTCATACGACTTGTTAGGGGGCCACCCACGTGGTTCCGTGAAAACATCCACAAATTTATCCAGCAATAAGGCAACCTTAGGATCTAAATTTTATACTTTTTCCTCCTTTGATGGCTACTAGATATGCATAATAAATCCATCATTTTTTTTGTGTAGAACCTTCTCCATCTACTGTATCAAAATAGTGGAAATATGGCTTGCACGCTTGCCTCGCAATATGACTTATCTCCTATTACAATAAAACTTCATGATTAATTTAGAGAGATTTCAGGAGATGTCACCTAATGTTATGAGCCATTTAATCCCAAGCACAGATTCATAGTATCGATGGGTAGGAGGAAGAAATAGGTTACCACTTCTTGGTCTTGTTGGAGCAATTTTACTCGCGAGCACTGTTGGTCACAATTGAGGATTGGGTTGTCGGCGACCTTTACGTCGAACTTGGTGTAACCTTTGATTTGAGGTGTCATATGTACAATAACTTTTCTATTGAGGAAGTTATTGGTGCTACCCATATCTATAAGAATGGTAATAGGTTGCTATTTAAGGAGTCCTCCAACTTTCATCGTCTACGAGTTGGAGTAGCCAGCCAGTGCGTGCACTACATAGTCGATCGATTATGGCTCTTACTCCATGGCTTTATCTTCAAGTTTGAGGCTTTATTTATATGCTTTGTTATCCTCATCTTCTACTAGGTCAATCACGAGGAGTCGGCCCTTTTTGCAGTAATGTTCTCGGCTCCACGGTTCATCACAGTGGTAACACAACCCCTTGGCCGATCATTCACGAAGCTCGTCTCTTGTTATTTTTTTTGGTGGAGGGGGCTTAGATGGCAGTAGAGGGGGCTGAAGGCTTCGGCATGGCTAGTCGGGGAGCAACCCTTATCATTCATACTTCGTGGTTCAATTGTTCTTCTTGGATTCTTATGAAGGAAATCATCGCCATAAGAGTGTACGGTTGCCACACCTTTACTCCTTGAATTTGTGGCTTTAGGCCCTTAATAGAAGTCTGTAAAAGTTACTTTCTAGACTAATCCATAGTTTAGTTAGATAAACATCCAAACCTTGTTTGGTATTTGTGTACGTATTTGTGTACTATAGAGGTTTATCGAATCTTCGCCAATTGTCCATCGATGTTGTCAAAATCGATTGGTCTGAAGCGATTTAGTAGTCCTTCCTTAAATCGCTGCCAAGAGAGACCTCCGTGGGTGTGCTCAAACCAATTGAAAGACACATGGAGGAGAAGATGTGATCCCTTTTCATCGAATTCAGCATGGGCCAACCACCTAGCCCAAAGAAATCACAACAAGGAGAAACTTCAGATAAGTGGCACGATCCTCAAGAGCATGGCCACATCATCCCAGATCCAAACACTTTATGCATGAAGGGTGACATCCCTGGATGAGAAGAAGGAGACCAGATTGGATGGATCGTGCGAGCGGAATGCTATTTTTGGTTCTACTGAACCACCAATGCTATAAGGGTGGAGATTGCTGCCATCCATCTTGAGGGACATACTATTCAGTGGTTTAATTAGTATGAGCACACCCATGGGGGTCTCTCATAGCAGCGATTTAAGGAAGGACTATTAAATCGCTTCGGACCAATCGATTTTGATAACATCGACAGACAATTGGCGAAGATTCGGTAAACCTCTACAATACATGAATACTAAACAAGGTTTGAATGTTTATCTAACCAAACTATGGATTGGTTTGAAAAGTAACTTTTAGGGACTTTTATTGAGGGTCTAAAGTCTGAGATTCGAGGAGAAATAAAGGCACGACAATTATACACTCTTATGGTGGTGATTTCCTTCACAAGAATCCAGGAAGAACGATTGAACCATAAAGTATGAAGGAGAAGGGTCACTCTCTGACCAGCCATGCCAAAGCCTTCAACCTCTTTACTGTCATCCGAGCCCCTGCACCAAAAATTAACAAGAGATAAGATAAGTGAACGATCGACCAAGGTGTTGTGTTGGCACAGTGATGAACTATGGAGCAGAGAACATCGCTACAAAAAGGGTCGGCTCCTCGTGATTGAACTAGTAGAGGATGAGGACAATAAACCATCTGAATTAAACTTGAAGATGAAGCCATAGAGGAAGAGTGCTAACTGGCCGACTATGCAGTACACGTGCTGGCTAGCTACTCCAACCCGCAGACGATGAAAGTTGGAGGACTTCTTAAACAATAACCCATCACCATCCTCATCGATATAGGTAGCACAAATAACTTCCTCAATAGCAAGGTTGTTGCATGTATAGCACTTCAAATTGAAGGTTGCAACCAGTTCAACGTAAAGGTCACCGACAGCCAAATCCTTAATTACGACTAACGATGCTCGTGGGTAAAACTGCTCCTACAAGACCAAGAAGTGGTAGCCGATTTCTTTCTCCTACCCATCGATGACTATAAACCCGTGCTTGGGATTGAATGGCTCACAATATTAGGTGACATCTCTTTCTCTAAATTAATCATGAAGTTTTATTATAAAGGGATACAGGTCACATTGTGAGGCAAGCGTGGGAGCCATATCTCCACCATTTCAACACAACGAATGGAGAAGGTGCTACACAAAATAAATGGTGGATTTTTTATGCATATCTAGCAGCCATCAAAGGATAAAAAAGTGTAAAATTCAGATCCTATGCTTACCCTATTGTTGGACGAATTTGTAAATATTTTCATAGAGCCGCGCGGGCTGCCCCCTAACCGACCGCATGATCATCGCATCCCTATATTGCTAGGCAAACCTCCAACAAATTTGAGACTATACCACTATCCTCAATTATAGAATGATGTGATTGAGAACATCATTGAGGAGATGCTCGACACTGGAGTGATTCAACCAAGCTGCAACCCTTACTCCTCGCTGGTGTTGCTAGTGCGTAAGAAGGATGGTACATGGCGGATGTGCGTTGGTTACTAGGTTTTGAATGCCATTACTGTCAAAGATAAATACCCTACACCAGTAGTAGATGAGCTCTTGGATGAACTAAAAGGAGCCCGAGTCTCCACTAAATTGGATCTCCATTTTGGATACCATCAGATTACGGTATGCACTAAAGATGTTCTGAAAACTACATTCCGTACACATAACGGCCACTACGAATTTTTAGTAATGCCTTTTGGACTTACAATTGCTCCTTCTACTTTTCAAAGCTTGATGAACACATTTTTTGAAGGTACATAAGTTTATGTTGGTATTCCTTAATGATATTCTCATTTATAGCCCTACACTTTATATGCATTTTCAGCACTTGTGAATTGTTATTAATAATTCTTCAGAAGAATACCCTTTATGTTCAACAATTCTAGTGCAACTTTTTACAGTGTAAAGTGGAGTATTTAGGGCACATTATATCAGAGGATGGAGTGGCATTAGACCTGATGAAGATCGAAGCAATACAAGGATGGCCGAGACCTACGAACATAAAATCACTGCATGGCTTCCTTGGACTCACGGGCTACTACCGAAAATTCATGAAAAATTATGTCCAGATCAGTGTCCCACTCACGTCCCTATCGAAGAAAGACTCCTTTTTATAGTCAGATAAAGCTTCAACAGCCTTTGAATGACTCAAGGCAATCATGACGATGACACCAGTCCTAGTGCTGCCCGATTTCAGTCGCACCTTTGTGATTAAGGCCGACTCATCCATAGTTGGGATTGAGGCTGTTCTTATACAAGATGGTCAACTCATAATTCACACTACGGCTTTCCCCACACTCTATATGATATTTTTAAAGGGGATACTAATTGCTACAAAATTTAAAATTTGGCTGGATATAGGTCCATGGCACAAAAGATGAGTAAGCCTAAAAGAATTGCAATTCATGCTCAAACTAGATTAGACTCTTATCATCCTGAACCATACTAGAGGGTAGTCACTATTCTAAAAAGAAAAGTTGGCTATTACTAAAGGCTAACCACATGGTAGCATATGCAAAGAAGAAATGGCTTCCTGACAAACAACAGAATGGATGAAAAATTGAAGATCGAGTTTTCCTACACCTCCAACCCGATCAACAGGAAACTTGAGCCTTAAGGAAGTGGTCTACATATTTATTTGGGCCTTATAAAATTAGGGATCACATAGGTGCCCTAAGCTGGAGATCAGATCCACATACCAGATCAAGATTATAGTTGATCCTCCAAGTATCTCATATCAAATAGAAATTGAAGGAAGACAACTCAGCCCAAATCCTTTCAACTGACACCCAAGCTTATGAAGAGGCCAAAGTTCAGTTGATGATCGCATAGGAATCACATGAGGAGCTGAAGACCCGATTTCCTGAGTTTATGGATCCTCAGCCTTGAGGACAAGGTTGATTCAAAGAGGGGGGGATTGATAGGACTCCAGTAGGGTTGAGTCCTAATCACCCTAGAAGTAATTAATAAGAACCCTATGAGATTGTAATAAAACTCTATCAAGTCACTTCTATCCTATAAAGAAGTGTGGCTTGGGTTTATCTTGGGGTCTTAGGGCTTCCTAGCTACCACCCGCCTTATTGGGCTGGTTGGCTAGGGTTTCTAGATGAGGGACGTGGCTTATGCAGCCACTTAGACCGTCACCCCCTTTATTTAGGCATGGTAGCTATATGAGGGGCAAAAGGAAGAATTCACTTAAGAAGCACCACCCTAGGGCTAGGATTTTTGGCCCTATATAAGCTTGTAGCCTCCACCTCTCTTTTATAAAGTAAAATCAATCTTTTATTTAGCCTTGTATCGAGTTCCAGGAGGGAAGAACCCCTATGACGTTCCAAGGGTTGATCCTCCTCAGAGATCAAAATCTATAGGGCTCCTTCTGGGGTTCTATCAACCCTCTTGTATATTCTCAAAAATTCAGAGTGCCCTATTGAGAGTGAAGAGTGCATTTCATACAACATAATTTTGATGGAAGGGGAAGAAGGAACAATCACAATTTGATCTTTGTAGTGCAGGTCCTTCTAATCTAAAGTGTAGTGGCCCACGAAACCCACATTCTTCTCCAACTTTTTTATGATGCCTAGGGTCTCTTGGTCGCTCTTTCATTCCTCCCTAATGTCCTTGAGGAAGTCGGTGGAGGGAAGGGAGATGGCTGAAATTTTAATTTATCTCGGTAACCAAGATAGAGCATCTGCAACAACATTCTCTTTCCCCTTTCGGTAAATAATTTCATAATCAATGCCAAGGAGTTTAGTTACCCATCATTGTTGCTTCGGGGAAGATATTTTCTGCTCCAAGAAGTACTTGAGACTTCGATGGTCGGTCCTAATCTGGAAGCATCGGACAATCAGGTAGGGTCTCCACTTCATGACGGCTTGTACGGTAGCAAGCATTACTTTATCATATACATATATTTTAATAAAGGAGGGAGATAAAGCTTTGCTGGTGTCACCAAGGTGTCACGGGCTTAGCTGATTTTGCCTAAGCCGTGCGGCACCCATGCGTGTCCGTCCGCAAAGGTCAGCCCTCCCCGAGATCTCCTAAAATCCCACAAACTTACAAAAAGAGAAAACGGGCCAGAAGAAGCAATTTCCACGGGATCCACAAGCAACTGCTCAAGAAAAGTACTTTATAAAGCCAAAATATAAATTATACCCATGGACATTACAAACTCAGAGAGGTTGCACACAAAGGATAATGGTCCACTACATACCGAAGTCCCCACAAGTGCTTATAAGACACACTTGTATTTACAAGCCGAACTTGGCCATAAAGCAAATCAAACTAGGGCTGCCAAGCCTACCGCAAGCCCGCTTTTTGTTGTACAAGATATGTACCTAAACCGAAGGACACGGACTAACATAAGCATTTCATCGAACACCTTGTTTATATTGTTGTCCGTGATATTCTCCCCCACTTATTCCTTCGACGTCCTCGTCGAAGCCATTGTAGACGCTGTATCTCCTCGCATTCTGCTGAATCTTTAATCTTCTACTTTGGCTGCAACACGCCCTTTTGGCTCCTAGCCGCTCTCCGCCGCTGTTGTTGAGTAGTCGAACTCTAATCCGCCATGCTGCTTCAACTCACCAATGACTGAATCTGGTGTGGGGTTGGCTGAGTTGTGCTGAACCTTGTTGGTTCTCATGGATCCCTCTGATGAAGGAAAAGACCTACCTTATTATGTGCCAGTATCGCAGTATACTCATATTGCTTGAACTGGGTAGATGCTTGTTGGAGCTTTAACGAGCATCGCCTTACAGACTTTGAAGTTTTTAAGGTCCTTTCTCCATAATGTTTGCCCATTAAACCTTCTTCTGCTGTTAGTTGTCACTTCCAAGTATGTTCGCATCACTCCCTCTTAGTCAATTGGGAAATGAAGTGGAAAAACTACTCTCAATAGTACTGATCACCAACGGTGAGGATTTGACAACCATTGTCTTCCATAAACTTTCTTTGAAGGGTCACTGAACTTGTGCAGAGCTCCCCTGCTTGGATAAGTAAGAGAACTGGGATACTTGACTTCACCCATTCTCTTCATAGTTGAGAAGGTAAGGTGGCTTCTCTTACCTCCTCGAGTTAAGAGAACTGGGGTACTCGGTTTTGCCCATTCTCTCAAGTTGAGAAGGCAAAGGTTACTCAATTTTGCCTAGCAAAGGTTACTTGATTTCGCCTGCCTCCTCGAGTTTGTACTTCATGCATTGAGTTGGTTACTAACATTCGCCTGCTCTTTGCTCACACTTCTGAAGCACTTGAAGTGGTTGCACTCCTTGCGTTGGGTTAGCTACTGTGATTCACCATCCCACTGCCATTGAACTTCTGGAATGCAAGAAGTTTTGCCCGAAAAGAGCAAGAATTTTACGCCAACTTGGAGTCCCCCAACTTGGAGTAAGTCTTTGATAGGTCTGGTCGCCTTTGGGATTGTACCGTCTTCTCCATCACTTTGCCGCCTACTCCTCTTGAGTAGAAAGGTATAGTACTATGTACTGCCTACTTTGTTCCTTGGTCGAGCACTCCTGCATCAACCCGAAGTCCCTTAATTTCGGCTATCTGGATGAGAAGCCCATCGACATCGGTCTTATGAAGTTTCTTGGCCTCTACCCTTCTGCCTCATCTTGGTACTTGGAGTTTACCTCTGCATTCTCCACCTCCTTGGCCCCTTTTACGACCAATGTTGTCCTTTCATGAGAGCAAGGGATCGATGACTTCACGAAAGTCCCGCATCTGCTATACCATGGCGCTGCCAAGCCCATAGCACTACTATCCGTTACCTTGCATCTTCATCCCTTCCTTCGCGATCGGTAGATCTGCCTCTATGGCACTGTGGAGCTCCTCCGAGTCCACCTCCTCTCTAACCGATGCTTTTCTTTTGGGTAGCTGAGCCCCGTTGGACTCGTCGTCGCTTCCTCGCCCCTTTCGACCACTTGCTTCGACACCACTATGTCCTCCTAGCAGTTCTCCTTGGTCGATGGAGAGGCACGCAACTCTCACGCATGGCCTCCACCATCTTGTTGCAGGCTCATTCTGCTCTCCTTAGCTTCCTTGGTAGCAACGTTTACTCGGCCTTGTCCTCGACTTGCGGGCTCCCTTAAGTGAATGTGAGCACTAAAGCGATCCAACTCTCCAAGCCTCCGATTAATCAAGTCCCTCCATAGGACTCACGGTACTTGCAATCGACTACTCCCTCGGTGGTACAGCCCCATATCTTGACGACCAAGGCTTTCATCGATGCAAGCTTGATGCACAGAAGACCCTGCATGCCATTCACTCCTTAAATCCACAGCCCTTCTTGCCGTTGCATTGTTCACCAAAGTAGAGCTCCTAGCAGCTCCTAATCATTCACATGATCATGTCCCCCTCCATGGGACTCACTGGTACATGCACTTGGACTTCTTCCTCGGTGCTATACAGCTCCCATATACTGATGACTAAGGCTTTCATCCAATGCAAGCTTTGATGCACATATGAAGACACGCTTCTGCGGTACTACGACATTCACTCCTTGAATCCATAGCCCTTCTTCTTGTTGTGTCGTACACCAAAGTGGAGCTCCCAGTAACTCCTGATCATACCTCCGCATGATTTTTTTCCCTCACGGGATAAGATTGCCTGTATTGCATTGCCACGAACTATTCCACCATGATCCGCTACACCATGTCGCCTCCTGGTGACATCTCCATTGCATATAGATTCTCGTGTGATGAACTCGGACTACGACTTCTCCACGTGTGGCCTTTGCCAACACATCGTAGGGCCTCTACCATCTCCGACTTTTAGTTTGCTCCCTTGGCAATTCCCCTTCGTCCCCCCCCACTCTTGGGTTACACCTGGACAAAGCATAGCTCTAGGACAGTCCGTCGCCTAGTAGCTCCTGAAGTCCCTTGACTTCACTAGAGTTGGTGCACCATTGTCTGGATCTTGGGCCTCTATCCCCTACCAGCATAATCTTGCTATGCACCTCTTGTTCCTGACAACTTGAACGACAACACTGTGGCATATTCTTTAAGAGTACCCGCCTCTGCGTCCTCTTGCCCTGTACTAAGGTCTCATGATCCTAACTTTGCCTCTACAAGTTGAATCACCTTAGTTACTCCATCAAATGCATCTCTTAGGTAGCTTGCATGTGCCTTGAAGCTCCCTTCATCTTTGGCACCATGCAAAATAAGTCTGTCCCATCAGAATGAAGAACCTATGGAACGACATGATCTCACTCTTACCTCTACAAGAGTTCATGCCCTTGACCTCTGTCTAAGGAAAGCTCTGTGCCTCCGCTCCATGTTCCATCTTCTATATCAACTCCCTTCATGTGGCTTGGATACTTCACCGAGTTCCACCCAAGTCGCTCTGCTCCTCGATTTACACTGAGTTGATAGTGGCCCTCACCTCCACCATTCCACGGGTCAGCCCTCTATTGAGTTCGATTTCTGCCTCGACTCTAAGTGTGCCTTCATATGATGTTGCCTTGGATCGCTTCCCCACTTGATCTCGAAATGCATCCACTAATGCATTACCTCCTTCGAGATCATGCGACAACTCTTCGTCGCTCACTCGGTCCGTTGAGCTTTATGGAGATATAACCTTGAGAAACTCTTCCTCAATATGTGCAGTCCGTTACACATGATTCTCCCACTAGAGAACTAGGACTTATCCCTCCTAGATATCTGTCCTGCTGGAGCAACTTTTCTCTTTACATACTTCCCACTAGAAGTTTCGGGGACCATCATCCCCTTTAGACTACTCCGTCTTGCTAAACTCGAGCTTTGTTCTGCCCCCACAAATGTACTTGCTAGATTGCGACCCTTCTCCAATACAGTCTCCATTGCACCCTTCAAGGTCTAGCAATATGCGGAACTTGTTGCACATTTCAGCCACCTACGGACATATCCTTTCCATGTTGAAGAGAAAGTTATGATGCTCCATGGCGCCGAGTTCTAATCGCGCCTTGGGATGGCCACGAACACTCCGTCATCCGTGTACAAGCCCATGCATGAGTTCTGAATCCTTCGAGTTAGCAATTCCCCTCACCTCTATGAGCTTTGCACAACTCTTTCGGTCGTTACACAACACCTCCCACCTTGCACAGTCTCATCTTTCACCAAGCGCCCTGCTTTGCCTTAAGCACCGTCAAGTTTGGTTGCCAACATCGAGCTATAGCTCAAACTCAACCATCCCAATCTTTGTGTGCTACGCATTCTTCTTCGCTTGCTTGTCCTCGTGGTGCTTCTCGCGCAAAGGGGTTGGCTATTCCTTGAATGCCAAACCAGGATGCCCGCTCCTCTGAGCGACTCCTTTCCCTACATCTCAATGTCTGTTTCCCCAAAACGGTTGCGCGTGCTGGCTGTCCTCCACACAGCCTAGCTAGGTCCCCCACATTTGTATGGTAAGTATTTTTGCATGTGCTTGTCCCGCTCTGATACCAAATTATCACGGGCTTAGCTGATTTTGCCTAAGCCGTGCGGCACCCATGCGTGTCCGTCCGCAAAGGTCAGCCCTCCCCGAGATCTCCTAAAATCCCACAGACTTACAGAAAGAGAAAACAGGTTAGAAGAAGCAATTTCCACGGGATCCACAAGCAACTGCTCAAGAAAAATACTTTATAAAGTCAAAATACAAATTACACCCATGGACATTACAAACTCAGAGAGGTTGCACACAAAGGATAATGGTCTACTACAGACCGAAGTCCCCACAAGTGCTTATAAGACACACTTGTATTTATAAGCCAAACTTGGCCATAAAGCAAATCAAACTAGGGCTGCCAAGCCTACTGCAAGCCCGCTTCTTGTTGTATAAGATATGTACCTAAACCGAAGGACACGGACTAACACAAGCATTTCATCGAACACCTTGTTTACATTGTTGTCCATGACAAAGGGGTCAACCATCTTCCATTAGGATCGCCCTAATTCCAACTCCAAATGAGTCGGCCTCAATCATAAAGGGGTGACTAAAATCGAGCAGTGCTGGGACCCGCGTCATCGTCATAGTTGCCTCAAGTCATTCAAAGGCTATGGAAGCTTCATCTGACCACAAGAAAGAGTCTTTCTTCAGTAGGGATGTGAGTGGGGCATTGATCTTGCTATAATATTTCATAAATTTTTGGTAGTATCCCGTAAGTCCAAGGAAGCAACACAGCGATTTTATGTTCATAGGTCTTGGCCATCCTTGTATTTCTTCGATCTTGGTCAGGTCTACTATCACTCCATCCTTAGATATAATATGCCCTAGATACTCTAATTTACATTATAAAAAGCTATACTTTGATTATTTAACATAAAGGGTATTCTCCCGAAGAATCATTAGAATAATTCCTAAATACTGAAAATGCATATCAAGCGTAGGGTTGTAAATAAGGATGTCATCAAAAAATACCAATACAAACTTACATAGAAACCTTCGAAAAATATCGTTCATCAAGCTTTGAATGGTAGAAGGAGATTCGTAAGTCCGAAGGGCATTACTAAGAATTCGTAGTGGCCGTTATATGTACAAAATACAGTTTTTGGAACATCTTTAGTGCATACCTGAATTTGATAGTATCCAAAATGGAGACCCAATTTAGTGAAAACTCAAGCTCCTTTCAGTTCATCCAAGAGCTTATCTACAATCTAGTATAGGATATTTATCTTGCCCGGTAATCGATGCATATCCGCTATGTACCATCCTTCTTACGCACTAGCAACACCAACGGGGAGTAAGGGCTGTAGCTTGGTCGAATTACTCCAGTGTTGAACATCTCCATAACGATGTTCTCAATCTCATACTTCCATAAGTGAGGATAGTAGTATAGTCTTAAGTTTCCTAGAGGTTTGCCTTGTAGTATTGGGATGTGGTGGCCATGCGACCAATTAGGGGGAAGCCCATGCAGCTCCGTGAAAACATCTATGAATTCATCCAACAAGAGGGCAAGCTTAGGATCTAAATTTTGTATATTTTCCTCCTTTGCTAGCTGCTAGATATGCATCAAAAATCCTCTATATGTCTTATGTAGTACCTTCTCCATCTGCTGCATCGAAACGGTGGAAATATGGCTCCTGCGCTTGCCTCGCAAGGTAACCTATTTCCCTCTATAATAAAACTTCATGATTAACTTAGATAAATTCTAGGAGATGTCACATAATGTTGTGAGTCATTCAATCCTAAGCATAGCTTTATAGTCATCAATGGGTAGGAGGAAGATGTCAGCTACCACTTCTTGATCTTATAGGAGCACTTTTACTCGTGAGCACCATTGGTCACATTTGAGGATTCGGCTATCTGTGACCTTTACATCGAACTTGTTGCAACCTTCAATTTGAAGTACCATATGTGTAGCAATCTTGCTGTTGAGGAAGTTATTTGTACTTCCCATATCTATAAGAATGGTGATGGGTTACTGTTTAAGGAGTCCTCTAACTTTCATTATCTATGGGTTGGAGTAACCAGCTAGCGCATGCACTACATAGTTAGCTGGTTAGGACACTTCCTCTATAGTTTTATCTTTGAGTTTGAGGTCTTCTTCAGATGGTTCAGTGTCCTCATCCTCTACTAGTTTGATGTTCTCGGCTCCACGATTTATCACAATGCCAATATAACCCCTTGGCATATCATTCCTGAAGCTTGTCTCTTGTCAAGTTTTTTGGCACAAGGACTCGAATGGTAGTAGAGGGGGCTGAAGGTTTTGGCATGGCTGGTTGGGGAGCAACCCTTATCCTTTATACTTCGTGGTTCAATCATTCTTCTTAGATTCTTGTGAAGAAAATCACCGCCATAAGAGTATACGGTTGTTGCATCTTTACTTCTCCTTGAATCATCAGCTTTAGGCCCTAAATAAAAGTCCCTAAAAGTTATTTTTTAGACCAATCGATAGTTTGGCTAGATAAATATTTAAACCTTGTTTGGTATTCTTGTATTGTAGAGGTTTGTCGAATCTTCACCAAGTGTCCGTCAACATTGTCATAATCGATTGGTCTAAAGTGATTTTGATAGAACTCCAGATAGAGCTCTATAGATTTTGATCTTTAAGGGGGATCAACCCTTGAAACATTATAAAGTTTCCTCCCTCCTAGTAGTCAGCCATATGGCTGAATTGTAGATTGATCTTGCTTGATAAAAGAGGTGGAGGCTACATGCTTTTATAGGGCTCCAAACCCTAGCCATAGGGGGTGCTTGCCAAACTAAAATTATCCTTTTGCCCCTTCTATAGCCTACCTGCCTTAGAGGGAATAGGTGGCGGCTAGGTTGGCTATATAGTCGACCTAAGTAGGGGAAAACCCTAGCCGACTAGCTCAATAAAGGAGGCGACGACTACTAAACCCTAAGGCTCCAGTCTAAACCCTAAGCACACTTATTTATAGGATAGAAGTGGTTAGGTGGAGTTTCATTACAATCTCACAGGGTTTTATTGACTACTTTTAGGGAGATAGGACTCAATCCTACTGGAGTCCTATCAATCCCACTCTCTTAAAATCAACCTTGTCCTCAAGGCTGAAGGTCCATGAACTCAGGGAAACAGATCTTCAGCTCCTCGTCAGCTTGGGTGTCAATTGGAAGAATTTGAGTTAAGTCGTTATCTTTAAATTTTCATTTGAGGTGGGATACCTGGAGGATCAACTATAATTTTGATCTGGTGCACGGATCTGACCTCCATATTAGGGCCCTATTATGATCTCCAATTTTACAAGGTCCAAAGAAATAGGGAGACCACTTTCTTGAGGCTTGAATTTCATGTTGGGGGAACTTGAGATGAAAGGGGACTTAATCTTTCTCAAGAAACTTTCTTTTGCTCTGGTGTTTGTTAGGGGGAAGTTTCTTCCTTTCGTGGGTTACCACATGGTTGCTCTGTAATAGTAGTCGTGCCTTCTTTTGGAGTGAGGTCTATCCTATGATAAAATCTCCAGTGGTGTGAGTCGGATCTGAGTCTGAGGTGGGTAGGAGTGGTGATTTTTCGGGGCCCATTTTCACTTCTTCGTGCTGTTGACCATCTTGCATGAGGATGGTGCTGACTCCTACTCTAGATTTGTCTAATCCAATAATAAACATCTTACCATGATTTGATGTGGACGACATCGTGGTCGTGAGGGCTAAATTTCACTCGGCCAAGAGGGTGCATCTTTTCTTATAATGAGAGGGATGATGTTCATGCTTCGTTGAGTCCAGCGAATGATCCTTCCTCTTTTTTTATTTTGCCACTGGAGGGGCTCAATTTTCTCATGATCTCAGGCTGTAGATCAGAGGTCATCATCAAGGAAGTCTTTAAGCATCATGGTCCGATCTTGGGGAAAGTCGTGGAAGTCACCTTAGATCAGCAACCGTGATGAGTTTGACAGGATGTAATACTTTGGAAGTAGCTTATCTCCGAGGAAAAGGATATAGGGATGTGTCGTAGTGGGAAATAAGCATGACTGAATAATCCATGTCTCTATCATCTCCTGGACGACCCTTTTATCTTCGACCTTATGAGGTTGTAGGAAGCAATCTGGCTGAGCAACAACTGGTAGAAGTTTCAGCCTATTCAGTATAGGGGGGGGGGGTTAGATAGCTTTAGATGAGGTAATCGGCTCGGTTTGGTGGAGATGCCAAAATTTCAGCAAACTGTGGGAGATGGTTCTTATCTTCAATCTCATGAAACTCTTGAATTTGAATTAGGAAACTATTGGATTTTTTTTTTGGTACCCCCTCTAAGTGTTGTATTGTGGTTGTAGTTGCTGGGCTCCCTCGTAGAATCACCTATTTTTCTTTCCTGAAAACTTTTATGGTTACCTTTGAAAATTTCCAAAAAATATCTCCAATTATAGATAACTAATGTCAAGCACTATATCAAAACTATCAAGAAGGAGGAGGAAAAGATTAGCAACTACATCTTGCTCCTGTAGGATCAATTCTACTCGCGGGCACTTCTAGTTGCACTTCAGAATTTGGCCGTTAGCTACCTTCACTTCGAACCTACTGTAATCTTCTTTTTGGAGCATTAAGTGGGTAGCAACTTTACTGCTCATGAAGTTGTGTGTGCTCCCGGTGTTGATGAGGATGATGACGGACTGCTGCTCGAGAAACCCTTCGATCTTTAATTTTTATAAGTTGGTGTAGTCAGCTAAGGTAGGGACCGTGTGGGTGGCCGATTGTGGTGTATCCTTCTCTTAGGCTTGAGAGTCATATCTTCATGTTTGGATTCTTTAGTGGGTGCAATCATTAGTGATGTCTTCTTTTTACATTTATGTTATAGGCTCCATAATTTATCACAACACCATATAGGCCCCTTGTCGATCCATCATGAATGTCTTCTCTTGTTAATTTTTATAGCTGAGGGGTTCAGCTAACAGTAAGAGGAGGTGAAAGCTTTAGTGCTGTTGGTCGGGGAGCAACTCTAGTCTTCCAAGCTTCATAGTTCAATCACTCCTCTTGATATCGTGTAAAGGAGATGGCTGCCTTAAGTGTGTACAGTTGTTGCACTTTGACTTCTTCCTGAATCTCCAGCTTCAAGCCCTCAATAAAAGTCCTAAATATCTAATTTTTAGATCAATCATAAGTTTGATTAGATAACATTTCAAACCTAGTTTGGTACTCTTGGATGGTGGATGTTTGACGATCATTGCTAGTTCTTCGCTAAGGTTCTTTTTATAATCTAAATTTACACCGCATTGTGATCTTATTGGGCTCGGTGATCGGCCTAATCTAAACTTCTCAAAGTAAGTACATAATTTAACATCTATATGCATCTCAAGAGCCTCCAATTTGGCTTCAAATAAGCCCACTGATGTCATGACATAAGGATCTCCAACCAGTCAAATCAAACCAGTTAAAGAGTGTAGCTGCAATCTTCAGGTTGAAGGCGGCAATGGTAGCGATGTCAGGGCTATGGTGATGAAGTTTCCAAGTGGAGGATGGTAGCCAAGGATAGCAGCAATGGTGGAGGAAGAAAATGGCAGCAGTAACATCAGTTGGAGTCCATCGGTGATGCTGCAATGTTAATGCTATAATGTCATCGAGGCTATGATTTTTTAGGTGGCTGATATTTATCAATAAATGGCAGCTAAGAAATCTGAGTCGCTAGGCAATAGCGATGGTAGAGGAAGAAGAGAGTGGTAGCAACATCGGCTGCGGTTGTAGTGCGACTTCATGGTAGCAGGTGACATCAGTTGCAGTAAGGGTGCAGCTGCAATAGGAGGAAAACGGGGTAGTGATGTACATGGCTATTATGGAGGAGGGTAGTAGTGGTATGGAGAGAGAGATGACTGTCGTTGTGTTCAACTTGTTGCTGGCTGTGATCAAGATAGTTGGCAGCAAACAATTATTGTGGGCTGCGATGTAAATAGATTGCAGTGAAAGATCGCTGCTGGTAGCTTTTTGCCGTAAGGATCATTGTTGGTTGTGATCAAGGAGGATGGCAACAAGAGGTCACTGTTGGCAGCATTGGGCAGTGAAAGATGTATGTTGTGGTTAAAGGGATAAGTGAGATTGGGCGGTTGAAAGGTTAGTGGACCGAAGGCTTCGATTTTTAGGTGCGGTTTATAGCTATTTAGGGTGCGAATTGGGGCTGCCATTTTATGGAGTTTAGGCTATGAATTAATGTAATTTTAGTGCTATGATAGCAGTAGATGAAGCTTAGGAAAATATATTTTAGATTTGGGATAGATGGTAGCAAAGGCAGGTGTATCGGTAAGGAAAGTGGCTGAAAAGTTAAGTGGATCAATAAGGAAGTAGGCTGCGGTTAGGGCTGATTGGGATGGTTGGTTGGTTGCAGTTTTGTTAGGGTTTTCTGGGGAATAATAGTAGGAATTGAAGATAAGAGGTAGAGTCTCAAATCTGGAAAAGATGGTAGCGAGATCCAATAAAATTTTGACAAAAGATCACTACGGTATACGCTATACTGCCAAACAGAATTCTTGTCGAAGAAGCAACAGTTTTTCGATGTTAATTCTAGCAAAAATCTGAGAAATTTATGAAGAATTTTAATATCAAAATATCAGTTTAGATGGTGACAGTAGTAGTAATGTGGATCAAGAAAATTTCGATGGTGTAACGGTAGAAAAATCATTGCAAACAAGATCATAGAATTCACATCGTAAAATTTCAGCACTGCGTGACGAAGGATTACTGCTCTATAAGTCCAGATCCAAAAGGAGTTTTTTTCAAATATCAATCTTAGATAAAAGCTAAGACAATCTATGAATTTGTGTAAAAATTTTGGCCAAAAAGGATGAACGAAATTTGCGACGAAACGAAATTTACGATGAAATGAAATTTGCAGTAGATAAAATTTATAGAAATTCTTCAACGTGTAAGGTAAAGGATCTTGCAGTATTCAAGAGGCATGGGTAATAAAGATATACCAGATCTCTGATCAAACACAGGGGTAACAGTAGATTGATTTGATCTGCGGTTGAGGTGGAAGGTGGAAGCGCGTGCCGCAGCAATTATGGGAATTGCATGGGAAGGTGGAGGTGGCTGAGATGGCTACAGGGGGTAGCAAGTTCACTGCTCTAATATCACATGATAGAACCCCAAGTGGAGCTCTATAGATTTTGATCTTTGAAGGGGATCAACCCTTAGAATGCTATAGGGGTTCCTTCCTCCTAGTAGTCGGCCATATGATTAAATTGTAGATTGATCTTGCTTAATAAAAGAGGTGGAGGCTACATGCTTATATAGGGCTCCAAAACCTAGCCCTAGGGGGTGCTTGCCTAACTAAAATTATCCTTTTACCCCTTCTATAACCTACCTACCTTAGAGGGAATATGTGGCATCTAGGTTGGCTCTATAGCTGACCTAAGCAGGGGGAAACCCTAGCCGACCAGCCCAGTAAAGGAGGCAATGGCTACTAAACCCTAAGGCCCTAATCTAAACTCTAACCATACTTCTTTATAGGATAGAAGTGGCTAGGTGGGGTTTTATTACAATCTCACAGGGTTTTATTGACTACTTCTAGGGAGATTAGGACTCAACCTTGCTGGAGTCCTATCAGATTTAATAGTCCTTCCTTAAATTACTACCAAGAGGGACCTCCATGGGTATGCTCAAATTAATTGAACTACTAAATAGTGTCTCCTTCGAGGTGGATGGCAGCAATCTCCACCCTTGTGGCGTCGGTAGTTTGGTAGAACTAAAATAGTGCTTCGCACGTGAGATCCATCCGATCGGGTCTCCTTCTTCCCATCTAGGGAAGTCTACCCTCACATATGGATTGTTTGGATCAGGGGTGTAGCCTTGCTCTTAGGGATCATCTCGCCGATCTAAAGTTTCTCCTTGCTTTGATTTCCTTGGGCTCGATGGTCGGCCTATACTGAATTTGGCCAAAAGGGATCATATTTTTTCTTCCATGTGGCTTTTAAAGGCTTCAAACTTGGCGTTGATGGCCTCCTCTAATGCCGTGGTATAGACCATATGTATTAGTGAGGTCTTTTTATTGTTGTCGAGTTAGGGGCATTAGAATTTTTGGGGGAGAGGTGGTCGGTTATACGATTAGGGCTGATTTAGGAGGCTAATTAGGATCGGTTTAGGGTGCAGTTTGGTAGGGTTCTTGGGTGAGGATGGTAGGGCTTGAGTATGAGTGAAAGATAGTCCAAAAAATCAAAAATGACAACACTCAAATTCGATGGAATTTGGTGAAGAAATGGTTGCATACGTGCTATCCTGTTGAGCAGAATTTGTGTCAAGAAATAATGAATTCTCGACATAAGTATCAGAGGAGAACATGAGGAAAATATGCAAAAGTTCATCAACAAATCTTTGGTTCAGATGTGGCCAATATCAGCAAATAGCTTTGATAAAATTTTGACAGTGTAACAGTAGGAAAATCGATAAAAAGGTGGAAGGCAGATTCTTCATCGTAAAATTCCAGTAGTACGCAACAAGGAATTACAGCATAATAAAATTGGTTTCCAAGAGAATTCTTTCTAAAGATCAATCTTAATGAGGGCTAAGATGATCTATGAAATCATATAAAAGTTTTGGCCAAAATAGAGAAGCAATAAACCAATTTCAAGAGGCAAACAAGCAGTTGAAATTCTCTGTAGCGTTTCACATTTACAATGATGATAACGTTTGCAATAGTAGAAATTTACAATGGAGAAAATATGAAAAAACTCTTCTACATGTAAGGCAAAGGATTTTTGCAGTAGTGAATAGGCGTGGGTGGTAGGAATTTACTATATCTCCAATTCAAACATAGGGAGCAGCAGCAGATTGATTTGATCTACGGCTTGGGTAGAAGGTGGAGGCGTGTGTTGCAGCAATTGTGGGAATTGCTTGGAAGTGTGGGAGCGGCAAAGATGGCAGCAGGAGAAGCAAGAACGTTGCTCTAATACCAAATGATAGAACCCTAGAAGGGGCTCTATAGAATTTGATCTTTGAGGGGGATCAACTCTTGGAACACTATAAGGGTTCCTCTCTCCTAGAACTTGGCACAAGGCTGAAATAAGATGATTCTTGCTTGATAGAGAGATGAGGTGGCTACTTGCTTATATAGGTTCTAAACCCTAATCCAAGGGGGGTGCTGCCTAAGTAAAATTACCCCCTTACTCCTCCTATAGCCGACCTGCCTTAATAAGGCTAAGCGACGACCTAGTTGGCTATATAGTCGACTCTAGCAGATGGAAACCCTAGCCGACCAGCCCAGTAAGGGGTCGATGGCCACTAAGCCCTAAGGCCCTAGTTTAAACCCTAGCCACACTTCTTTATAGGATAGAAATGACTAGGTGGGGTTTTATTACACTCTCATAGGGTTTATTGATTACTTCTGGGGTGATTAGGACTCAACTCTACTGGAGTCCTATTATTATCATCAACAACAACCCTAAGCCATCCCTCTAACCTTAACCCTTGACTATCATACCCCCTATACAACCCCTACAACAGCTGGAAACCACATCCCCAATTGCAACCTATTAGTCCCCAACCGCAGCTATCTCCCTCGATCCACCATCTCTTTAAGCCACTAATCCACCCAACCAGTTTATGTCATTGACCCAACAATAAGAAAAGGATCTCAACACCATAGTTCTAGGGTCTTACGCCATGGCATCATTAGATATGATCGGTGCCAAGTTGAAGGCCTTTGAGACGTGTATGGATGATAGACTATGCGCTCTCTTCGCAGAGCTTAGATTGGGCCGATCATCAAGCCCAAAAAGTCACAGCAAGGTGGAAGTTAAGATCACAAAGAGAACCCTCTTGAGAATGAGGAACAAGTGACAGATTCAGTGTATCCATGCATGAGGGTGGACTTTCTTCGATGGGAAGATGGAGACCTAACAAGATGGATTTCACGTGTGGAGCAATACTTTCGCAATCACAAGACCCCGGAGGCTTCTATGGTCGACATTGCTGCCATCCATCTAAGAAGAGAAGCTACTCAATAGTATGATTAGTATAAGCATACTCACGATGTCCCAACATGGAGGCAATTCAAGAGTGGGCTACTACTCTGCTTTGGACCATCCGAGTATAAAAATATTGATAGACAACTAGCAAAACTCCACCAAACCTCCATAGTTCAGGAGTACCAGACCAAATATGAAAGACTCTCTAACCAAACAAGATACTAGTCTAAAAAATAATTATTAGAGACTTTCATCGAGGGGTTGAAGCTAGAAATCCAGGAAGAAGTGCTAGGACCCTGGCCGTGTCAGGTCCTAGTCATTTGAGTCAAGTCCTTAGATTTGGCCTTGTTAACCAACTTAGACCTAACATTATGTCAGCTAGGAGGAGATTTGAGTCTATTATAATAAATCTACCCAAATCCTAGTAGGGTTAGGATTTAGCTAAATTGGAGTTAGCTTAGAAGTTGAAATTGGACTCGGGCCAGAGTCAACTGAGTCATAATTGTAATCAACCCTAATTGGCCACCCACCTTTGTTGGGGAAGTCGGCTAGGGTTGCGTTCCTTCTATGGTTGGGACTCTTCTAGTAGAGTTTCACTTAAAGTAGGAGTTGGAGTTAGAGTTTTATTTCTAGTATGACTCTTATTAGGAGTCCTAGTTTAGGGGTTCTCTTCATGAACCCTATAAATAAGCAAGTAAACCATCTTCTTCATCATGAATAAGATCAATCTTTCTTCAGCCATTGTGCCAAATACCTTGGAGGAGGAAACCCCTACAGAATTCTAGAAGGTCAATCCCCTATAAAGATCAAACCCCAAGCTTAGAATCCGTAAGGGTTCTAACACTTTATATCATAGTTCCTTTGTGCTTTGTTGCCCTTCCATAGCCACTTATCATCCTCATCTAGCCACCCAAGAAATTTCCACAATTGCTAAGATCATCGTGTTAGGACCCTAGCTAAGTCGGGTCCTAGTCGATTGAGTCGAGTCCTTAGATTGGGTCTTGTTGGCCACCATAGACCTGATATTAGGTTGACTAGGAGAATATTTGAGTCCATTGTAATAAATCAACCCAAATCCTAGTATGATTAGGATTCAGCTAAACTAGAGTCTGGTTAGGAGTCAAAGTTGGATATGGGTTGGAGTTAACTAAGTCAAGCTTGCAACCAACCCAACTGGCTATCCACTTTGATGAGGGAAAGAGCTCCATTCATTTAGGACTCTTTCAAGTATTGATTAGGAGTTAAATTAGGAGTTGGAGACTAAGTTTACTTAGAGTAGGAGTTCTTCTTAGAGTTGGAGTTAGAGTTGTTAGAAGTAGGAGTTGCTTCTTAGAGTTGGAGTTGGAGTTGTTAGAAGTAGGAGTCTTAAGCAGGAGTCCTATTAGGAGTTAGGGTCTAAAAGCCCTATAAATAGCCTTATAATCAGTCACTTTTTATCATCAATAGATCAATTATATTTTAGCTATAGTGTAGAAAAATCAAGGAGGGAGGAACCCCTATAGAGTTCCAAGGAGGTCGATCCCTTATAGAGATCACCCTAAGCTTAGAATCCATAAGGGTTCTAATACTTGTTATCAGAGCAGCACTCTTAGTGTCTCGCTGCCCTTCTACAACCATCCATCATCCTTCTGCATTCAACCCTAACAGCCACCAAAAGAACCATAGCCCAACCAGTACCCTAAAACCATAATCTTGATCCACCACTCTTTTGGCCACCAATCCCTATGAAATTAGTTGCTGCCATTAACAACAATCTTAAGCCACTCCTATAGCCTTAAGTCATAGCCATTGTAACATATTTCCAAAATCTGAAGCCATCCCAAATAGCAGTGGTAATTGCAGTAAACAATAGCCTACCACAACATTTCACCTTGAGCAATCTACCCTTTTTGGACACCAATCTACCCAACCAATCCATGCTAGTGATCCAACAGTAAGAGAAGGACCTTATCATAACAAATTTAGATTTTTACATCATGTCATCAGGAGATATATTTGAAGCCATGTTGGAGGCGCTTGAATCATGGCTTGAATCATGCATAGAGGACAAATTGTTCACCTTATTTGCCGAATTCGGATTAGGCCGATCTTCAAGCCCAACAAAATTCCAGCAAGGAGAAAGTTTCTAGAGGCATTCAGAGAAGGAGGGATGGCCCTCAGACATGATATAGCCATGCATGAGGGTGAACTTCCCTTGATGGGAAGAAGGTGATCTGACGGGATGGATATCGTACGCCGAACATTACTTCCGCTATCACCGAACACTAGAGGATTCCATGGTGGACACTACTGTAATCCACCTCGAAGGAGATGCAATTCAATAGTACAATCAGCTTGAATACATCCATGAGGATCTGACGTGGATACAATTCATGAACGGTCGTCACTTAACCGCAATTCCATTGCTCCTCGAACCGTTCGTCACTTTTTCTTGCTTGTACATATGTTTGGTAGCTTGTTTTGCCTTGAGTTTATATGTTTTTACCTAAGAAATGTGAGCGAAAGTAGTGTAGAAGGCTGAGCGATCGTCATCAAAGCCAAAAAAACAGTCCTGTTTTTAGGTATTTTTCATGTGCCGCGGCAACCTTTTTGAGCGGTGCGAAATGTTAGTCATTTCAGCACCTTGGAACCCCCCGGGTGGCACCGGGCTGGATGGGGTTCCGGGTATATGTCGGGCGTAGGTATTCTTTAGCAATTGAACTTGTCTTGCGTTTGATACCTTGGGAACCATCGTTTGTGGACTTGCGACCATTCCTACAACCCTCCAAAGTCCTATTTCGCTCTCTTTCTCTCTTTTCTTTGTTGCACTCAAGGTGTTCGACAAATTGCTTATGTAGCTTTTCGCTTTGTGAGACGCAGGGACGTGTCCGTCGCTCGCTTCTAAATTAATCAACTTCTTCTTTGCAGGTCCTACGGGACCTTACGAGGTTGTAAGAGGGCTGACCCTTTACGGACAGATAACACATTGGGCGTTTCATGACTTAGGCAATCCTAGCTAAGTCTAGAACAATGAGCAAGGTTGCTCCACGACTTAGGCAATTTCAGCTAAGTCTTCGGGAGTGCCGCGAGGGTGCCGCATGGCTTAGGCAAATTCAGCTAAGTCCTTGACAGTGTGGTATCAGAGCAGGCAAACAATTCATATGAATAGCGAAGAAGATTCGCAATCTCACCATGGTGAAACATCGTGGTGAATCGAGCAAGATGGGGCAAGCCGGACCCTTGCTCCAAGCAGTCGTAGGTGGGCCGCAAGTGCAAACTTGCTCGCAAACTATGGGAGCCGCTCATGAGGAGCTCTACAGTGAACAAGATGAGCGTGAAGTTGGGTATTCTCCACGAGGGGAGGAGGCGCCATCTGGAGTGCCAATAGAGAAAAAGAGCCACAAGGAGAGAATTATAACGGCGGAGACCCACCTTGATGTTCTTGAAGCGAGCGTGGATGAACTCTACCAAGGCCAGCGAAGGCTACTTAGGGTAGAGAGCGCACTAGAAGAAGTTGAATCTCGAATCGAGAAAGTTGAATCCCTGATTGATCAACATGACAGAGGACACCAAAGATTCTGTACGACATCTACAAAAATTGTGGCAGAACTCACGGCTAAGGTAATGGTGTTAACAAGGACTCTTGATGCGGGAGGGAACAACACCGCACTACGCCACCACAAAACTTCAGGGCACTAGAGCCGTAGTACTACGGAGGTGCTAGGGATGCCAAAGAGCTTGAAATTTTCTTATTCGATATGGAACAGTATTTTCATGCTACAAGGCTCGATTCTAAAGAAACCAAAGTTGCTATAACAATAATGTATCTGAATGGGGATGCAAAACTTTGGTGGCAAACCCGTTGGGAAGAGATCTAGCAAGGCTGATGTCAAGTGGATACATGGGGAGACTTGAAGCGAGAGTTGAGAACTCAGTCTTGCCTGAGAATACAGAGTTTGTCGCAAGAAGGAAACTGAGACATCTCCGCCAAAGTACAATAATCCGAGACTATGTGAAATAGTTTTCAGCACTGATACTGGATATATAGGACATGTCTGAGAAAGACAAGTTATTCAGCTTCCTCGATGGCTTGAAGCCATGGGCACAATAAGAACTACATCGGAGGAATGTCACCGACGTAGTCGGGGCAATTGCAGCCGTGGAAAGGCTAACTGACTTTGTTTCTTCGGAGGATTTGAGAAAGAAGAAACAATCTTCGGGAAATCGCCCATCTAAATACTCTTGAGCGAAGGAGTCTAGGGGCGAGCAAAAGAAGAAGAATTTCTACAAGGGACCGGGCTCAAGAGGTAGAGTCCCAAAGCCTACTGGATGCTTCTTGTGTGGAGGACCACACATGGTGAGGGATTGCCCACAAAAACAGGCACTCAATGCTTTGACGGCATCGATTCTACCCCGTAAGTCAGACAAGGGCAAAGCTATCACCCTTAATTCGAGCAGTTCTGACTCTAGTAGCGACAGTGAGGCATCGCAAGGACCCAGGATGGGAGCAATGCATTTGTTAAATGTGTTGTAGGGTCAAGTGGGGGAGAATACAAAGGCAAAGCCACCGAAGGCAGGAAGTAGCGAGTTGATGTATATAGACATCAAGCTTAATGGCCGAACAACCCATGCAATGGTGGACACGGGCACGACCCATAATTTTATTGTCGATCGTGAAGCTAAGCGATTGGGATTAATCTTGGAGAAGAGCCCAATTCGTATGAAGGTAGTGAACTCAGAGGCCAAGCGGATCTCTGGACAAGCAAAGGGGGTCCCCATCAAGATCGGGACATGGAGCGGGAGCACAGACTTGATGGCAGTGCCATTGGACGACTTCCAAGTGATTCTCGGAATGGAGTTTATACACGCAGCAAAGTTGGTGCCAGTACCGTTCCTGAACTTCTTGTGTCTAATGGGAGGCGATGATCCCTGTATAGTTCCAGTTTCTCGAGGAGGAACCAAGGACCTACAACAAATATCGGCTTTACAATGGAAGAAAGGGGTGTGAAAAGGTGAATTAACCTTTGTAGCTACTATGAAGCTAGAGACACTTGACGAGGAGGCCATTCAGGAACCTGCTGTTGTGGCGAACATCCTGAAGGAGTTCTCAGATGTGATGCCAATAGAGTTACCGAGAACTCTACCACCATGTAGAGGCGTGGATCATCGGATTGAGCTGGAGCCAGGAGTTAAGCCTCCAGCAAGATCACCATATCGCATGACCCTTCCAGAGTTGGCAGAACTGAGGAAGTAGTTAGATGAACTACTAAGCGGTGGTCTCATCCGTAGTTCCAAAGCACCTTTCGGAGCTCCAGTCCTCTTTCAAAAGAAACAAGATGAGAGCCTCCAATTATGCATTGATTATCGAGCCCTCAACAAGATGACGATGAAGAACAAGTACCCTATCCCGCTCTCACGGACTTATTCGAGCAATTGGGAAAGGTAAAGTACTTCTCCAAACTCGACCTTCGGTCAGGGTATTGGCAAGTGCGCATTGCAGAAGGTGATGAGGTGAAGACTACTTGTATGACTAGGTATGGAGCATTCGAGTTCTTGGTGATGCCTTTCGGCTTAACCAACGCTCCGACCACATTCTATACTCTCATGAACCAGTTGTTCAAGGAGTATCTGGACAAGTTTGTGGTCATCTACTTAGACGATATCGTCGTCTATAGCCAAACGCTTGAGGAGCATGTTAGACACCTCCAAACAATTTTTAAAGTTCTCAAGGAGAACACCTTGTTCATAAAGAGGGAAAAGTGCTACTTCACCCAAATGGAGATTTTATCCTTAGGGCATCGAATTGGGAATGGGTCTATTTGAATAGACAAGGCTAAGGTGCAAGCTGTGGCAGACTGGCGAACACCAAAGAAGGTGCCAGAGTTGAGATCCTTCCTTGGATTCGTCAACTATTATCGGTGCTTCATAGCTGGATATTCGAAGCGCGCAGCTCCGTTGACGGAGTTGCTAAAGAAGGAGCAGTCCTGGAGATGGTCGGACAAATGTGAGGCGGCATTTCAAGACTTGAAGACTGTTGTGTTAGAAGAACCTGTACTCAGATTGTCGGACTATGGAAAGTTTTTTGAAGTCCATACAGATGCTTCTGACTTTGCTATTGGAGGAGTTCTTATGCAGGAGGGTCATCCAATGGCCTACGAGAGTCGCAAGCTCAACGAGACCGAGTAGCGATATCCTGTGCATGAGAATAAGATGACAGCGGTGGTCCACTATCTACGAGTGTGGCGACACTACCTTCTGGGAGCATCATTTGTGCTAAGGACGGACAATATCGCATTGAGTTACTTCCAAACTCAAAAGAAACTCTCCCCAAAGCAAGCACGATGGTAGGACTTCTTGTCTGAGTTCAACATGGTGATGGAGTATAAGCTCGAAAAAGTAAATGTCGTGGCAGATGCATTGAGTCGGAAAGTGGAGCTAGTGAATGCTATAGAGTTGGAGGGCGGAGGCCAAGCAAGTCAATTGTGCTCCAACTTTCTTTCTAGAATCAGGGATGGACTGTACCGAGATCCTCATGCAGTGACTCTGATTCAACTCATCAAAGAGAGTAAGGCACGGTGATTTTGGGTCCAGGAGGGACTCATCTATACCAAGGGGAATAGAGTTTATGTCCCACGAGCGGATAACTTGAGGTGTGAACTCTTGAAAGAGTGTCATGATTCCCTTTGGGCTGGACATCCTGGTATCCATCGAACGATGGCTCTCATGGAGAGGGCCTTCTATTAGCCAAAGATGGGGATAGATGTGGAGGAATATGTTCGAACATGCCTTACTTGTCAACAGAACAAGATAGAGTAGCAGAAGCCAGTGGGACTTTTAGAGTCGCTGCCCGTACTAGAAAGGCCATGGGAGAGCATTTCCTTAGACTTCATATCAAGCTTGCCCGCAGTAGGAGGACTTGGATCGATACTCATGGTAGTTGATCGATTTTTGAAGTTATGCAACATTCATTGCTGCACCCCTACATTGCTCAGCGGAGGAGACTGCTAAGTTGATGATGAAGAATGTGGTTAAGTATTGGGGAGTCCCACACAACATCATTAGTGATCGAGATTCTCGATTCTCGAGACGATTTTGGACCGAGTTGTTCAAGTTGTTGGGGTCTAAATTATATTTCTCCACAAGCCTCCACCCTCAAACGGATGGCCAAACAGAAAGAATTATCTCGCTCTTGGAGCAATATCTTCGGCACTACGTGAGTGCCAACCAACGAGATTGGGTGAAGCTGTTGGACATAACCTAATTCTCCTATAACTTGCAATGGAGCTCTGCATCTAACAAGAGCCCATTTGAGATTATTACGGGACAACAGCCATCAACTTCTCATACCCTGGTTATTGGTTATACAGGGAGTAGCCCATCAGCCTATCACTTCGTAAAGGAATGGCATCGCAATGCAGATATTGCGCGGGCTTACTTGGAGAAGGCGGCCAAAAAGATGATGAAGTGGACAGACTTGGGAAGGCGACCACAAGAGTTTAAAGTTGGTGACATGGTGTTGGTGAAGCTCCAACCAGCATCACTCCAGTTCTGTAGACATAAAATGTACAAAGGATTGGTACGCAAGTATGAAGGGCCTTTCCCAATCATTAGTAGAGTAGGCAATGTCTCATATAAGTTACAACTGTCAGCATGGTTCATAATTCACAACGTCTTCCATGCGAGCAACTTAAAAGCCTGCCACTCAGATCCGCGAGATGATTCTTGAAATGTTCCAACTCGACTACCCCCCACCAAAGCCTCTTATGAGAAGCGAGTTGAAACTATTCTAGCAGATCGTAAAATAAAGCTACCCAATGGAGCGCAGCAAATAGAGTACTTAGTGAAGTGGCAAAGCTTCCTTAAACAGAAGCCAGTTAGGAGCCAGAAGACGCCCTACGACATGAAGAAGCTCGCGTCAAACCCTACCAACAAGCGTCGATGAGGGCGTCGACAGTTTAAGTGGGGGAGAATGTCATGAACGGTCGTCGCTTAATCGTAATGCCTTTGCTCCTTGAACTATTCATCACTTTTTCTTGCTTATACATATGTTTGGCAGCTTGTTTTGCCTTGAGTCTATATGTTTTTACCTAAGAAATGTGAGCTAAAGTAGTGTAGAAGGCTGCAGAATGATCGCTCATTGCGTGGGGCCAAAACAGCCCTATTTTTGAGTCTTTTTCATGTGTCGCGGCAACCTTTCTGAGTGGTGCGAAATGTCAGTCATTTCAGCACCTTGGAACACCCCGGGTGACATCAGGTTGGATAGGGTTCTGGGTATATGTCAGACGTAGGCGTTCATCAGCAATTGAACTTGTCTTGCATCCGATACCTTGGGAACAATCGTTTATGGACTTGCGACCGTTCCTACAACCCTCCAAATTCCTATTTTGCTCTCTTTCTCTCTTTTCTTTGCTGCACTCAAGGTGTTCGACAAATTGCTCTCTTTCTCTCAATTTTGTAGATATAAATTTCGAGAAGGAAATTTAGAAGATAAGCTCAAAATTTTAAGAAGATTAAAAAATTTAGGAGCTATTCACGTATTTAAAAGCATCTCATGTAATTTCAAGTAAGACAGCAAAATATCATTTCTATGTAGAGTTTCTTCCTTTTTTATGAACAATACGATAAAAATCTTGGAGAGAGTTTTCAAGACATTTTCACAAAAAAAACTTAATCTCATAAAATTTAGATTAGCAATTTTCATGTAATACAAATCAAGCAATTCATATATTTTCATGATTTAGCATTCCAAGTTCTCTTATAAGAAAATCAAATTGTTCTTCATTTAAAAGTTTTGTAAAAATATCTACTAGTTAATGCTTAGTGTCAATAAATTTTAAGGACATATCTTGACGATTTACATGATCCCTTATAAAATGATGCCTAATGTCAATATGTTTGGTTCTTGAATGTTGAATAGGATTTTTGGTTAAACATATAGCACTTGTGTTATTACATTTTATAGGAATAATTTTCAATTTCATTCCGCAATGTATTCTGCTTTCGCAATAGATAAAGCTACTGAATTTTGTTTCTTGGAAGTCCAAGAAATAAGTGCATGCCCTTGACATGTCCCGGTAGTACTCTTTATATATATTCTACATCCACCAAAATCGATATCTGAATAATCCTAGTTTTGAGGTTCCTTTGAAGTATCTAAATATTTATTTAACTGCCTTCAAATGAGAGAGTTTAGGATTAGATTGAAACTTTGCACATAATCCAATACTAAACATGATATCTGATCTAGTAGTAGTTAAATATAATAAACTTTCTATCGTTCCTCTATAAGTTTTTTTTTCAAAGTTTTCTCCTTCATTATCTAAGTCCAACTTTGTAGATATACCCATGGGAGTGATTAATACTTTAACATTTTTCATCCCAAAATATTTTATCAAGTTCAAGGTGTATTTAGTTTGACTAATAAAGATACCATCATTTAGTTGTTTTATTTGTAATCCTAAGAACAATGTTAATTCACCCATTAGGCTCATTTCAAATTCTTGACTTATTTCTTTAGCAAAAGACTCACATAAAGATTCATTTGTAGATCCAAAAATAATATCATCAACATAAATTTGCATAACTAAAAAATTACTTTTAAAATACTTAAAAATAATGTGGTATTGATATTACTTTAGAAAATTTATTTGAAAGAAAAAAAATAAGTCTTTCATATCAAGCCCGAGGGGTGTATTTTAATCTATAAAGAGCTTTTGTAAGTTTGAAAATATGATTAGGAAGAAGATTATTTTTAAAACCGAGGGGTTGTTCAATATACACTTCTTCGGAAATGAAACTATTTAGAAAATCACTTTTAACATCCATTTGAAATAACTTAAAATTTTTTAAAGATGTAAAGGTAAGGAGCATCTTTATGGCTTCAAGTCTAGTCACGGGAGTAAATGTTTCATCATAATTGATTCCTTCTTCTTGGTTGAGAACTTTGGCTACTAATCTAGCCTTGTTTCTAACCACGATACCATTTTCATCTTACTTGTTTCTAAAGACCCATTTAATACCGATCACTAAATGATCATTAGGTCTAGGAACAAGCTCTCATACCTCATTTCTCTCAAACTGATTAAGCTCTTCATACATTGCATTAATCCAAGAATCATCTCTTAAGGTCTCATCAATATATTTTGGCTCGATTTGAGAAAAAAATACGGTATTTACATAAAAATTCCTAAAAGAAGATCGATTTTGAACTCCTTTTGATGTTTCTTCTATTATACTCCTTAGGATAATTATTCACATACTTTCATTCCTTAGTTAAAGGTTTGGAAGTAGATTTATCCAAGTTACTTTTAGGAGTATTATCAATTAAATTCAAAGTACCAAGATCAAATTCATCATCAAAATTAATTTTCTTAAATTTGAAAAACTCATTAAAAATAACTTAAAGCTACCCTTTATTTGTTTTCCTAATTGACAAGTATCACATACTTTGTCTTTGATAAACTTAAGATTAGGTTAAGCCTCTTACTAAATCCTTGGTAGAAATTTGGTTTAAAAGTTTCATACTAGCTTAGCCTAATCTCTTATGCCAAATCCAAGCATTATCATTCAAAGCCAAAAACAAGTTTCATCACAAAGTTTTTCAATATCTATAGTGTACACATTGTTGTTTCTTAAGGCAATCAAAGATTAACTTTTATGTGGTAATTCAATTATGCAAGTGTTAGGTTAAAATTTAACCACATATCGTTTATCACATAATTGGCTAATACTAAGAAAGTTGTGTTTCAAGCCATCAACTAATTATTGGGAAACCTTAGCGGGAGAATCACATGCATAACATAAATCAAAACAAAATTAGGTTTCTCACGTATATCAAATTATCATGCAAAAGCTTAGGTTGCAAGAAAGCTGTAAAAACTGAAAAAATTACATCATGCGAGAGATTATTTTTCCTAGGGAGATCATATATCCCTATATTCCAGATCCGGATGGAGAGGATGAAGGAAGTCAAGCGACTTCCTCTCTAGCGGTATCCATATGATAGATCTCTACAGCGAAACTCCTCCAATATGATCTTACAACTCTTGTGTAGAGTGAGGGAGGATAACCCGAGATCAAATAAGACCTTTGCATTTTTATTAGAAACATGAATAATACCTCCGACTACTTATTTCGAAGCCCAAGAATTATGTTCAATGATGGCATAATCTCTAGTATGGGATGTCATTCTGGGTAGCAATGGCTCCTGCTTCTTATTCAGTGGGCAATCCTTTATTTTATGATCTAGTTTCCCACAAGCAAAACAAGATCCAGTCACTTGAAAATATTTACTAGTTTCATGATTATATCCACATTTTATACATGACTGAGTTCTTTGAGGTGGCTTTCCTTCTCTAATCCTGACATCTTGACCCTCTTATTACTATTTTCATATTTGTTCACTATCTTACTTTTGCTTGTAAACTTGTTCTTGTAGTTCTTACACACAATTTCCTGTATCTCCTTCAAGTCTCTTTCAATTATTAAGGCCCTTTCTACCACATCAGCATATGAAGGAAGTTTTAAGGTTGATATCCGACTCCTTATCACTGGCCTTAGACCTCTCTCAAACCTTTTTACCTTTCTAATTTTATAAAAAGAAAAATTTTATTTGTCAATCACTCTATAAAAATCACTAAACCTCAATATATATTTCAAATATGGCGTATATACTAGTAGATCTTAGTGATCCTCAAATCATGCTTTGATACCATCTCTGTCATGCCACCCCCCCCTCCCGAATTATATCACATTCGAGAGGTGTGACCTTATCTTAAAAATCGATAATATTATCAACAACATAATCCATCCAGGATCCAAACAAACATTTGAGAATACTAAGAAAAACATGTAGAGTCATTCAATCACTTTCATAGAAACTTGTGCAGATTATAATCTCTTTGCGTTCTCCTAATGAATCACAAAACCAATTCGAAACCAATGTAGCTAAATATAATGCACATTCATAAAGTCCACCAATACGATAAAATCCATATGACTTTGAAAACAACCATACATCACTACTTCATATATTATACAGTAAGTTTAACATTTAAGATCCCAAACAAGTTGATACTTTTAAAACCATTACGTAGTTATCCCTCTTCAAAATATGTCTACAACTTTACTTTAAACACCAGGTATACACATACAATAATAACATATTATTTAATACAAATTTAGCCCAAGAACTTCTTGCTTTCCCATTGCTTTAGCCCCATATCCAGTATTTCAATAAATGCCAAACTAATTAGAGGAAGATTAGATAGCAATAGAGTGAGCTAAGAAGCTCAATAAGTATCAAACAGGTTCAAGACAAGGAAATGTGTTTACAAATTAAACCTGATATAATAGTGCAAGGTAGGGAATACAAAATTTTTCACATATAGCATCAAATCAGATTCACAACCATAAAGTTCATTTCATTCGAAGCATACTTAAATTCATAACAATTTAAAAAGGTAATTAGAGCATATATGACAATAAGAAGCATTTTGGTATATATCAATGACATACAAAGTTTTAGGAGCATATCAATAACACATGAAATAATTTTGAACATGTCAAGGGAACAAATATCAAACTTAAGCTGGTATGTCACATTTGAAGTTAGATGAATATCATAGGTGTAAGTATATCAAGCAGCATATCAATGGCAAATGAAATATTTCAAAGTATATCAAAAAGAATACGAAATATTTCGGAGCATATCAAAGAGGTATAAGGCATTTCGGAACATATCAATAATGTGTGAAATGTTTTGGATATATCAATAGCAAATAAAATATTTTGGAACATATAAAAAATGCATAAGACATATTTCAAAACCATATCAATGGTGTATAAATAATCTCAAAAGCTTATCAAATGAACAAGTAACAAACAGAAGCTCAAATATCATTCAGACATAACATTCATTTCATTCTTATCCAAAGCATATGAACAAATTCATAAGTAATACTTTGGATATTATATTAAGACATAAAGGGCGAAGTGGGACCATAAGCATAATGTGGAACATCCATCGCTGAATGACCACCAAACATAAGTCTGTCATGTCTGGGAGCTTCATCCACCTACGTCTGAGTGAAGTCATAGAGGGCCGACAGGGTATGCGGGCTCTAAGCATAACTCCCTTAGCCATTTCTGGCAAAGGTTCATATTATCCCACAAACACTGGAGTACAAAATGACATGAGCAATGAATTTGGCATCTATCGGAAGCACATACAGAACAATAAATCATACTTACACCTAAATATAATAATATAATGTAACATCAATTAATACATAATATATTATGATATGTAAAGAAGTCAAGGACAAAAGTATTAGAGATTTCGATTTTGAATAGATGAAGCAAGTATAGGCAGAATTGATACAATCCCTATTCAGGTAGAATTCTAAAGGTAAATTATAAAGTTATTCAGATGATCAAACATAATCCAAATTACTCAAAAAAGTGTTATTCGAAAGATAAATCAACCTAGTTAAAAAAATATATTTTATAGAAATTAAAGGTCTCTACAAAGATTATTCATGATTTTGCAACCAAAAGTCAAGAGTTATGATCCTTGTTTTATATAATCTATAAGGTCGAATAAAATAGAAATTTTGATAGTAATTTGGACTCCAAATCTTTAAATCCTAATATCAAATGAAAGATCTATGAGCCTATTTTCTAACAAATTAAGTTTTCAATAAATCAAGAACTCCAACTGAAAGATATAAACAATATAGTGATGAAAGGTCAGGAGCTACAAACTTTACTTTATAGATTTCATATGCTCAATTAAAATAAACACTTGGGGTGACAAATAAAATCCAAAATTTCAAACTTAGATTCAAAAAATAGTTATATGAATCTATTTTTGAAAAAACTAAGTTTTGTCTAAATCAGAGGTCTGTACTAAAAGTTACAGTAAGAACTATGCAGACAAGTCATAATCTTGACAATATTACAAATTCATACTTAGGCAGCCAACAAAAGATTTTAGATTTGTTTAGAATTTTCTTCATAAATCAAGGAATAAATAAAGATAAATTTCAGTAGGAGGAAGATAAAACACTTGCCTTTAAATATTTTGATCCCAATGGTGTGGATTAAATCACAATCTCAAAATCCCTAAATTTCTTCTTCTTCTTTCCTTCTCTTCTTCTTCTTCTTCTTCTTCTTCTTCTTCTTCTTCTTCTTCTTCTTCTTCTTCTTCTTCTTCTTCTCCTCAAGTTCACGTTACAGCCAAAACCCATTTTTTTCTCTAATTGTTAATTGTTTAAGCTAACATATGGGTTGATAGGTGGCAAACATGTATGTAATGTGCTTATGCGTCACCTATGCACATGCACAAGTGACACTACTTTAAACAAGATAGTGATATACGTCCTCACCATGTTTTTTATTTTTTATTTTTTTAACTTAATATGAATCTTTCATAATTTATTTTATATTTTTAAGATTCACACTTAGGTCCCTAGCAATCAACTTTTAGTATAAAATTATGTCATCAAGAGAATTAATAAATAAGTCCTCAAATTTACAAATGGGTCCTCATAAATAATTTAAAATATATCATTATAAATATTTTAGAAATGAGAGATATTACATGCCCTGATGCTATCATAGTATATAGGAATTGGCTCCATGCCACTTGGTATGACTCCTATCACCCTAAATGGAGGAACAATAAGCTGGAGTAATATATTCTACCTATGTGGTCGAGTTAGCAGTAGTATCTTGCTTGAAACTCTTTCAGCTTATTGTTCCTCCATTCATGGTGAAAACATACCCTTGAGTTCGACTTGCTATCATCAATGTCAGACTGGAAGCTCGAGTCCGTGTAGCCCTCAACTTGGAGGCTACCTCCTCCATATACCACTAAAAGATGTTTAGTCCTTCTCAAGTACTTAAGGATACACTTTACTGCCTTCTAGTGTTCCAAACCTGGATTCACTTTATACTGCTCGTGTCACTTAAAGCATGCACTATATCAGGCCTAGTATATAGCATAACATACATAATAGACCCTATCATTGAGGCATAGGATATCCTATCTATGTCTGTAATTTATTTAAGAGTCTTTGGGGACATACTCCTTGAAAGTGATATTCCATGTCTCATCAGTATGAGACCTCTCTTGGAATTCTCCATACTAAACCTTTTGACAATGGAGTCTATGTACCTAGACTAGGACAAGCCAAGCATCCTCTTGGATCTATCTCTATGGGTCCGGATCCCCAAAATATATGATACTTCCCATAAGTCCTTTATGGAGAAGTTTACAGATAGCCAAGTCTTTAGTGTGGAGAGCATTCCTACATGATTCCCAATTATTAGAATGTTATCAACATACAACACCAAGAAGATGATAGCACTCCCACTTACCTTCCTGTACACATAATGCTCATTTTCATTCTTAACAAAGTCATAAGATCTTATCATCTCATTAAATCTGTTTGTAAAGGGTCAGCCCTCTTAGAACCTCTTAAGGTCCCGTAGGACCTGCAAAGAAGAAGTTGATTAGCTTAGAAACGAGTAACGGACAAGTCCCGACGTCTCGCAAAGTGAAAAGCTATATAAGCAATTTGTCGAACACCTTGAGTGCAGCAGAGAAAAGAGAGAAAGAGAACGAAATAGGACTTTATAGGGTTTTAGGAACGGTCACAAGTCCATAAACGACAGTTCCCAATGTATCGGACACAAGACAAGCTCAATTATTGATGAAAGCCTACGCTTAATATATACCCAAAACCCCTTCCAGCCCATTGCCACCCGGGGGGTTCCAAGGTGCCGAAATGGCTGACATTTCGCACCACTCAGAATGGTTACCGTAGCACACAAAAAAAACCCAAAAATAGGGTTGTTTTGGGCTGCTTTGGCTCCATGCGACGAGTAATTATTCTGCAGCCTTCTATACTACTTTCGCTCATACAAAACAAGCTGCCAAACATATGTACAAACAAGAAAAAGTGACGAATAGTTCACGAAGCAAAGATGTGAGATTGAGTGACGACCATTCATGGCATTCTCCCCCACTTAAACTATCGATGCCCTCGTCAACACTTGTAGGTAGGCTTTGACACGAGCTTTTTCATGTCGTAGGATGTCTTCTGGCTCCCAACTACCAACAAGTGTCGACGCCCTCATCAACACTTGTTGGTAGGCTTTGACACGAGCTTTTTCATGTCGTAGGATGTCTTCTGGCTCCCAACTAGCTTCTATTCGAGGAAGCTTTTGCCACTGCACCAAGTACTCGATTTGCTACGTTGCATTGGGTAGCTTTATCTAGCAATATGCTAGAATAGTTTCAACTCACTTCTCATAAGAGGCTCTGGTAAGGGGTAGTCAAGTTGGAACATTTCCATAATCATCTTGTAGATCTGAGTGGTAGGCTTTCAAGTTGCTCGCATGGAAGACGTTATGAATTTTGAACCATGTTGGTAGTTACAACTTGTATGAAATATTGCCTACTCTGCTGATGATTGGGAAAGGCCCTTCATATTTGCGTATCAATCCCTTATGCACTTTGTGCCTAAAAAACTAGAGTGATGCTGGTTGGAGCTTCACTAATACCATGTCACCAACTTTAAACTCTTATAGTTGCCTTCCCAAGTCTATCCACTTCTTCATCTTTTGGCCGCCTTCTCCAAGTAAGCCCATGTAATATCTGCATTGCGATGTCATTCCTTTGTGAAGTGATAAGCTGATAGGCTACTTCCTGTATAACCAATAAACAGGTTGTAAGGAGTTGATGGTTGTTGTCCCATAATAATCTCAAAGGGGCCCCATAATAATCTCAAAGGGGCTCTTGTTGGATGCAAAGCTCCGCTACAAATTGTAGGAGAATTGGGCTATATCCAACAACTTCACCTAATCTTATTAGTTGGCACTCACGTAGTGCCAGAGATATTGCTCCAAGAGCAAGTTAATTCTTTCTATTTGGCTATCCATTTAGGGGTGGAGGCTTATAGAGAAATATAATTTAGATCCCAACAACCTGAACAACTCAGTCCAGAATCGTCTCAAGAATCGAGAATCTCGATTACTAATGATATTATGTAGGACTCCCCAATACTTCACCACATTCTTCATCATCAACTTAGTCGCCTCCTCCACTGAGCAATGTAGGGGTGCAGCAATAAATGTTGTGTACTTTGAAAACTGATCAACTATCACAAGTATCGATTTAAGTCCCCCTACCATAAGCAAGCTTGATATGAAGTCCAAGGAAATGCTCTCCCATGGCCTCTCTAGTACGGGCAGCGGCTCCAAAAGTCTTACTAGAAGTATTTGCACTCCTTGTATTGAGTTAGCTATTGTGATTCACCTTCCCACTACCATTGAACTTCTGGAATGTAAGAAGTTTCGCTCGAAAAGATCAAAAAGTTTACCCCAACTTGGAGTCCCTTAACTTAGTGTAAGTCTTTGATAGTTCTGGTCACCTCTGGGATTGTACCATCTTCTCTATCACCTTTACTGCCTACTCCTCTGAGTAGAAAGGTAAAGTACCATGTACAACCTACTTCATTCCTTAGTCAAGCACTCTTGCATCAACCCGAAGTCCCCCGCTTTTGGCTATCTTGATGAGAAGTCCATCGACACTGGTCTTATGAAGTTCCTTAGCCTCTACCCTTCCATTCTGTCTTGGTACTTGGAGTCTACCTTTGCATTCTCCACCTCCCTCCATGAGAGCAAAGGATCGATGACTCCATGGAAGTCCTACCTCTGTGGTACCATGGTGTTGCCAAGCCCATAGCCCTATTATCCATTACCTTGCATCTGCATCCCTTCCTTTGTGATCAGTAAATCCGCTTCTATGGTACTGTGGTGCTCCTCCGACTCCACCTCCTTTCTAACCAATGCTTTGCTTTTTGGTAGCTGAGCCCCACTGGAATCGTAAGCTGTTAGACATAGTGCATCCACATTGTCACGGGCTTAGCTGATTTTTCCTAAGCCGTGCGGCACCCATGCGTGTCCGTCCGCAAAGGTCAGCCCTCCCCGAGATCTCCTAAAATCCCGCAGACTTACAAAAGGAGAAAACGGGCCAGAAAAAGCAATTTCCACGGGATCCACAAGCAACTGCTCAAGAAAAATACTTTATAAAGCCAAAATACAAATTACACCCATGAACATTACAAACTCAGAGAGGTTGCACACAAAGGATAATGGTCCACTACAGATCGGAGTCCCCACAAGTGCTTATATGACACACTTGTATTTACATGCCAAACTTGGCCATAAAACAAATCAAACTAGGGCTGTCAAGCCTACTGTAAGCTCGCTTCTTGTTGTACAAGATATGTACCTAAACCGAAGGATACGGACTAACACAAGCATTTCATCGAACACCTTGTTTATATTGTTGTCCGTGACATTCTCCCCTACTTATTCCTTCGACGTCCTCGTCGAAGCCACTGTAGACGCTGCATCTCCTCGCATTTTACTAAATCTTTAATCTTCTGCTTTGGCTGCAACACGCCCCTTTGGCTCCTAGCCACTCTCCGCCGCTGTTGTTGAGTAGTCGAACTCTAATCTGCCATGCTGCTTCAACTCACCAATGACTGAATCTGGTGTGGGGTTGGCTGAGTTGTGCTAATCCTTGTTAATTCTCGCGGATCCCTCTGATGAAGGAAAAGACCTGCCTTATTATGTGCCAGTATCGCAGTATACTCATATTGCTTGAACTGGGTAGATGCTTGTTGGAGCTTTAACGAGCATCGCCTCACAGACTTTGAAGTTTTTAAGGTCCTTTCTCCATAATGTTTGCCCATTGAACCTTCTTCCGCTGTTAGTTGTCACTTCCAAGTATGTTCGCATCACTCCCTCTTAGTCAATTGGGAAATGAAATGGAAAAACTACTCTCAATAGCACTGATCACCAACTGTGAGGATTTGACAACCATTGTCTTTCATAAGCTTTCTTTGAAGGGTCACTGAACTTGTGCAGAGCTCCCCTACTTGGATAAGTAAGAGAACTGGGATACTTGACTTCACCCATTCTCTTTGTAGTTGAGAAGGTAAGGTGGCTTCGCTCACCTCCTCGAGTTAAGAGAACTGGGGTACTCGGTTTCGCCCATTCTCTCGAGTTGAGAAGGCAAAGGTTACTCAATTTCGCCTGGCAAAGGTTACTTGATTTCGCCTGCCTCCTCAAGTTTGTACTTCATGCATTGAGCTGGTTACTAACATTCGCCTGCTCTTTGCTCACACTTCTGAAGCCCTTGAAGTGGTTGCACTCCTTGCGTTGGGTTAGCTACTGTGATTCACCTTCCCACTGCCATTGAACTTCTGGAATGCAAGAAGTTTTGCCCGAAAAGTGCAAAAAGTTTACTTGGCTTCGCTCACTCCTCGAGTTAAGAGAACTGGGGTACTCGGTTTCGCCCATTCTCTCGAGTTGAGAAGGCAAAGGTTACTCAATTTTGCCTGGCAAAGGTTACTCGATTTCGCCTGCCTCCTCGAGTTTGTACTTCATGCATTGAGCTGGTTACTAACATTCACCTGCTCTTTGCTCATACTTCTGAAGCTCTTGAAGTGGTTGCACTCCTTGCGTTGGGTTAGCTACTGTGATTCACCTTCCCACTGCCATTGAACTTTTGGAATGCAATAAGTTTTGCCCGAAAAGAGCAAAAAGTTTACTCCAACTTGGAGTCCCCCAACTTGGAGTAAGTCTTTGATAGGTCTGGTCGCCTTTGGGATTGTACCGTCTTCTCCATCACCTTTGCCGCCTACTCCTCTTGAGTAGAAAGGTACAATACCATGTACTGCCTACTTCGTTCCCTGGTCGAGCACTCCTGCATCAACCCGAAGTCCCTTAATTTCAGCTATCTGGATGAGAAGCCCATCGACATCGATCTTATGAAGTTTCTTGGCCTCTGCCCTTCTGCCTCGTCTTAGTACTTGGAGTTTACCTCTGCATTCTCCACCTCCTTGGCCCCTTTTACGACCAATGTTGTCCCTTCATGAGAGCAAGGAATCGATGACTTCACGAAAGTCCCGCATCTGCGGTACCATGGCACTGCCAAGCCCATAGCACTACTATCTGTTACCTTGCATCTTCATCCCTTCCTTCGCAATCGGTAGATCTGCCTCACTGGCACTGTGGAGCTCCTCCGAGTCCACCTCCTCTCTAACTGATGCTTTTCTTTTGGGTAGCTGAGCCCCATTGGACTCATCGTCGCTTCCTCACCCCTTTCGACCACCTGCTTCGACACCACTGTGTCCTCCTAGCAGTTCTCCTTGGTCGATGGAGAGATAGACTGCAACTCTCATGCATGGCCTCCGTCATCTTGTTGCAAGGCTCGCGCCGATTCTGTTCTCCTTAGCTTCCTTGGTAGCAATGTTCACTTACTCGGCCTTGTCCTCTGACTTGCCGGGCTCCCTTAAGCAAATGTGAGCACTGAAGCAGTCCAACTCTCCAACTGCTCCAATTAATCAAGTCCCCTCCATGGGACTCGCTGGTATCTTGCAATCTGACTACTCCCTCGGTGGTACACAGCCCCCATATGCTGACGACCAAGGCTTTCATCTGATGCAAGCTTCGATGCATACACACGGAAGACCCGCCTCTGCGGTACTGTGGCATTCACTCCTTGAATCCACAGCCCTTCTTGTCGTTGCATTGTTCACCAAAGTGGAGCTCCCAACTGCTCCTGATCTTCCTCGGTGGTATACAGCTCCCATATGCTGATGACTAAGGCTTTCATCCAATGCAAGCTTTAGTGCACACACGAAGACCCACCTCTGCGGTACTCCGTCATTCACTCCTTGAATCCATAGCCCTTCTTCTTGTTGTGTCGTATACCAAAGTGGAGCTCCCAGTAACTCCTGATCATACCTCCGCATGATTTTGTCCCTCACGGGATAAGATTGCCTGTATTGCATTGCCACGAACTATTCCACCACGATCCACTGCACCATGTCGCCTCCGGTGACATCTCCATTGCATCTGATTCTCATGTGATGAACTCGGACTACGACTTCTCCACGTGTGGCCTTTGCCAACACATCGTAGGGCCTCCGCCATCTCCGATTTTTAGTTCGCTCCCTTGGCAATTCCCCTTCGTCCCCCCCACTCCTAGGTTACACCTAGACGAAGCATAGCTCTAGGACAGTCCGTCTCCTAGTAGCTCCTGAAGTCCTCTGACTTTGCTAGAGTTGGTGCACCATTATCTGGATCTTGGGCCTCCATCCCCTACCAACACAATCTTGCTATGCACCTCCTGTTCTTGACAACTCGAATGACAACACTGTGGCATATTCTTTAAGAGTACCCGCCTCTATGTCCTCTTGCCCCGTACTAAGGTCTCATGATCCTAACTTTACCTCCACAAGTTGAATCACCTTAGTTACTCCATCAAATGCATCTCTTCGGTAGCTTACATGTGCCTTGAAGCTCCCTTCATCTTTGGCACCATGCAAAATAAGTCTGTCCCATCAGAATGAAGAACCCATGGAACGACATGATCCCACTCTTGCCTCTACAAGAGTTCATGCCCTTGACCTCTGTCTAAGGAAAGCTTCGTGCCTCCGCTCCATGCTCCATCTTCTATGTCGACTCCCTTCATACGGCTTGGATACTTCACCGAGTTCCACCCAAGTAGCTCTGCTCCTCGATTTGCATTGAGTTGATAGTGGCCCTCATGTCCACCATTTCACGGGTCAGCCCTCTATTGAGTTCGATTTCTGCCTCGACTCTAAGTGTGCCTTCATATGATGTTGCCTTGGATTGCTCCCCCACTTGATCTCGAAATGCATCCACCAATGCATTACCTCCTTCGAGATCACGCGACAACTCTTCGTCGCTCACTCGGTCCGTTAAGCTCGGAGGAGCTCCACAGTGCGGTTTATGGAGATATAACCTTGAGAAACTCTTCCTCAATATGTGCAGTCCGTTACACATGATTCTCCCACTGAAGCAACTTTTCTCTTTACATACTTCCCATTGGAAGTTTCGGAGACCATCATCCCCTTTGGACTACTCTGTCTTACTGAACTCGAGCTTTGTTCTGCCCCCACAAATGTACTTGCTAGATTGTGACCCTTCTCCAATATAGTCTCCACTACACTATTCAAGGTCTAGCAACATGTGGAACTTGTTGCACATTTTAGCCACCTACGGACATATCCTTTCCATGCCGAAGAGAAAGTTCTGATGCTCCATGGCGCCGAGTTCTAATCGCGCCTTGGGATGGCCATGAACACTCTGTCATCCGTGTACAAGCCCATGCATGAGTTCCGAATCCTTCGAGTTAGCAATTCCCCTCACCTCTGTGAGCTTTGCACAACTCTTTCGGTCGTTACACAACACCTCCCACCTTGTACGGTCTCATCTTTCACCAAGCACCCTGCTTTGCCTTAAGCACCATCAAGTTTAGTTGCCAACGTCGAGCTATAGCTCAAACTCAACCATCCCAATCTTTGTGTGCTACGCATTCTTCTTCGCTTGTTTGTCCTCGTGGTGCCTCTTGCGCAAAAGGGGTTGGCTATTCCTTGAATGCCAAACCAGGATGCCCGCTCCTCTGAGCGACTTCTTTCCCTACATCTTAATGTCTGTTTCCCCCAAACGGTTGCACATGCTGGCTGTCCTCCACACAGCCTAGCTAGGTCTCCCATATTTGTATGGCAAGTGTTTCTGCGTGTGCTTGTCTCGCTCTGATACCACATTGTCACGGGCTTAGTTGATTTTGCCTAAGCCGTGCGGCACCCATGCGTGTCCGTCCGCATAGGTCAGCCCTCCCCGAGATCTCCTAAAGTCCCACAGACTTACAAAAAGAGAAAACAGGCCAGAAGAAGCAATTCCCACGGGATCCACAAGCAACTGCTCAAGAAAACACTTTATAAAGCTAAAATACAATTACACCCATGGACATTACAAACTCAGAGAGGTTGCACACAAAGGATAATGGTCCACTATAGACCGAAGTCCCCACAAGTGCTTATATGACACACTTGTATTTACATGCCAAACTTGGCCATAAAGCAAATCAAACTAGGGTTGCCAAGCCTACTGCAAGCCCGCTTCTTGTTGTACAAGATATGTACCTAAACCGAAGGACACGGACTAACACAAGCATTTCATCGAACACCTTGTTTACATTATTGTCGGTGACAACATGGTTCCAAATCTTGTTAGAGTACATGAAATCCATCTTAGAATTCATAGTTTCTTATCACTTCCCGGAGTCTATACTCATAATAGCCTCCTCATAGATCTGAGGATCAACATCCTAAGAGTCGTCTCCATTGATATGTCCCACATATTTTTCAGGAGGGTGAGATACTCTACTAGACCTACGAAAAGTTGGAATTTATGTGTTAGGTACCTGAACAGACTCGGGCTCTAAAATGGTGCTCGAGCTAGGTTCTCTAACCTCGCTCAATTCTATCTCACTCTCACTATTTCTACCAAGAATATATTTCTTCTTAAGGAACACAGCTCTCTTAGCAACAAAGACCTTTCGATCCTTGGGGTGACAGAAATAATACCCCAAAGTCTCCTTAGGGTATCCCATGAATGTGCACCGTTCCATCCTTGATTCCAACTTGTCGGGGTTGTATCTTATAACATAGGCAAGATAGACCTAAATCTTAACCACTTTAAGATCGGACTTCTTTCCTTTCCATATCTCATATGGTGTAGATACTACCGACTTTGATCGAACTCTGTTCAAAATGTAAGCTGCGGTCTCTATGGCGTACCCCTAGAACGAGATGAGTAGATTAGTGAAACTCATCATGGACCACTATTGAGCTGAGGTATAGAAGGAGGTGTCCACTAGGATAGAATCCCATTGTCCTTAAGGAAATGGATGATCAGGTACTCTCCTCCTTGATCTGATCAAAGAGTTTTAATACTCTTTCTAATTTTATACTCTACCTCATTCTTATATTCCCTGAATTTCTCAAAGGCCTCAGATTTGTACTTCATTAAGTACACGTGTCCATACCTAGAGAAATCATTGGTGAATATAATGAAGTATGAGTAACCACTTATAGCTTGAGTCGACATGGGACCACATACATCACTATGTATAAGTTCCAATAACTCAGTGGCTCTCTCTCTAGTTCCACTAAAAGGAGGGTTGGTCATTTTCCATGAAGGCAAGGTTCGCAAGTTGCATATGACTTATAGTAAAATGGATCTAAGTATCCATCTTTCAGTAATTTTTGAATCCTTCCCTCATGTATATGACCTAGCCTACAATGTCATAGGTATGCATTATTCACCTCATCTTTTTACCTCTTAGACATATTTATATTCATGATATGTGGAGAAGTGTCTAACATATATAAGCCATTTGTACGGATCCCTCTAGTGATGATCTTATGATTCATAATTATTAGACAACTATTATTCTCAAAAACTAATTTATATCCACTAATTATCAAACAAGAGATAGAAATAATATTTCTGATAATAGAGGGAATAAAATAACATGTATATAATGTAATAATAGCTCAACCAGGTAGATGTAGGGTGACCTCTCCAACAACAACTACAGTAACTCTTGCTCCATTGCCCATCTTGAGGTCTATCTCACTTCTGGCCAATCTCCTAGGTCTTGCCTGAACTTGTAACAAATTACAGATATGATAAGCACTCTCGGTATTCAATACCCATGTGTTATCATGAAAATCTGATAAGTGGAGATTGATCATGAATATACCTAAAGCTTCTCCAAGCTTTTATTTTGTCTTATCTGCAAGGTAGTCCTTATAGTTCCTCTTCCAATGCCCATCTTGGTCATAGTAGAAGCACTATTCTTTGTTCTTTGCTAGGTCTTTCTTGGTAACTTTTGCCTTACCCAGTCTTTCTTTGCCCTTGCCCTTCTTAAGGGTCTTACTAGCATTCTTTTTCCTATTAGTCTCACCAATATAGAGAACTGACTCATCTTTCTTGATGGTACTCTCAGCTTCCCTTAACATATTGAGGAGGTCAGGTAGAGTCACCTCAAACTTGTTCATATTAAAGTTAATAATGAACTGCGAAAAGGAATCTAGTAGGGACTGAAGTATAAGATCAATATACAGGTTATCCTTTAGGACTATCTTTATACTTCATAAAGCGAGTGATCTCATCCTCGCTTGTCCTTTCCTCTAGCGTCGGCGCAACCGTATTAAGGACATATATAATTTTCTCTTTCATGAGAATAATTCTTAAATTACGGAGCCTTTGGACCAATGAGGCAGTTGGCATTAAATATACCACATAGCGGTTTTGCAAGCAACAAACAAGATATAGCGAAAATAAATAACATGTAGACTTTATAGAAAACACTAATTAAGATATGAACTTCTATCTTAATGTACTCCTACTATTTTTCTACCGAATCATGTGATATCCTCGACACGTGAGACGAAAGTCTCCGACAGACTCCTAGTGGGGATCGGGATTTAATTGGCATCTTAGTGAAATCTTGAGGGATGACCAACTACACTAAGCTCAAAAGGTAGATAACTCTTGTCAATCATAACTCGTTATGATTCTTGTCATGTTCGGCCTCCGAATCATCATGGTCTCGACTACTTGACCAACCATGAAGTTCAGTTAAGTCATCACCATTGTTACAAGATGAGTCTGATTCGATGGATATGCTCTCGACTGCTCGACTAAGTCATACCATGTCCTCAAGTCACCGGTGACATATATATGTCGTAGGCAAGAATTCAATCACATAGATAGGTGAGCCTCGAGTGACTCAACCAACTCAACCTATGTCAGGATTCAATTTCTTCCTATAATGATGGAAGGCCACGTGGGTTAATCTTATTGCCTCATGCTTACCGACTTAATATTATCTTAAGAGGGGTTTTTTGTATCGGTCTCCTAATATGTAGTGTCAGACACATACATATTTAATATATATCTACATCGCATGTGTATATATATATATATATATATATATATATATATATATACATACATACATACATACATATATCTAGTAGGTGTATAACACATCACATATGCAAGCCAAACCGGATGATCATGAGCCATCACCTAATATGATTAAGCCCGAGCCAATGAGCCTAATCACTTATAATAGGATCTATGTGTGCATTGACGCATCTCCATGCCATATGATTATTGATCTCGTCATCATTGGTTCCGTCAGATCGTCACATCACTATGCATCGTGATCTCTCGCCATGGCATCATAGGTCCCATTGTAACCTTCACGCTCCCGCTACGTCTTTCCATGTAATTACAAATAATTACAGGCATGCAGGCCCAATAATAAATGAGAAGAAAAACATAAGCTCGTAGGCCCCAATAATAATAATAATAATCACAATTACACACATCACAACACATGGCTCATGATCATCCATCCACATAATATATCACATGTACATCACATCATATGTAGGATTATTAGATATATATAATAATTAATTAAACTATTTAATTAATTTTTTTTTGAAAATCAGGACATGCTCGAAATTTCTAAAATAGTTCTTTATATAATTTTGGACAGTAGAATAGTTCTCCATAATTTTGCCATTATGGAGTCCAAGAATAATTTTACCTTTGCCTCTTACTAGTCTTTGAGACATATCACCAAATATAATATTTTCAGAATAACTTGTATCCATTTTTGAAAATAATTCTTTATTGCTACACATGTGATTTGAAGCTCCTATATCTAGATACCATGTCATAGACTAATCTTCCTTTAAATTATTATAAATTATTAGCAAATCTTAGTTTTTCATTCTTCTCTTCTTTTTCAACAAAATTTGCCTTATCACCTTGATTGTTAGGATTATAATAGCATTCAAAGGAGTAATGCCCATACCTTTTACAAATATAGTATAATATTTCAGACCTTTTAGAATTTTTGTCATGTCTACGGCCTCGGCCACGTCCTCAACCATAACCTCAACCTCTTTGGCTAGAATTTTCTCCACCACCTTCATTGTTTGGATATTCTTTATATGTCTAATTTTTGCCACCTCTTCCTCTTTATCCACAACCTCTTCCTCTTTGAAAATTTGATTCACATTTATTTTCAAGAGTAAGCTTAGTCTGTAATGCTTGTTCCACAGTTTTGTTTCTGCTTTTTTTGTAATCCTTTGTTCATGAACTTGTAGGGAACCCATAAGTTGTTCTAAAGACATTTCTTCCAAATATTTGGACTCTTCAATTATAACAATAATAAAATCAAATTTTGAATCTAGTGATCTTAGTATCTTTTCTATCACTCTTTGATCACTTATTTGTTCACAATTTCTTTTCATTTGATGAATAATAGAAATAACTTTATGAAATAATCAAAAATAGTTTCAGAAGTACCTTACTATAGTTTTTTAAAATTGGCTCATAAAACTTATAGACGGAGTTTTTTTTACCTTTTCAACACCACCAATTATTTTTTGAAGCATTTCCCAAGCTTCTTTTAAAGTATTTGCTGCAGCGATGATCTCGAAAATTGTATCATCGAGCCCTTCGTAGACCGTGAACAAGGCCTTTTTCTCCTTCTTTCTTCTATCTTTGAGTTGCTCTCTTGCTTTTGCATTTATTGCTCTTTATTATACTGGATTTGGTTCAATAAATCCATCTTTTACGAAGTCCTACACATCTTGGGAGCCTAGAATAACTTTCATTTAGATGCACCATATGTCATAATTTTCTTTTGTTAATCTAGGGATTTGGAGTTGAAAGGTGCTTGGGGATGAAGTCATAGCTCTGATTGTCACGCCCCTCCAAAATATCGACAATATTTAAAATTTTCCTCACAACTAATCCAGGATCCAAACACACATTTTGAGGTCACTAAGAAAACATTCAGATCAAATTTTCACCTCTATAGTCTACAAATTCATCACCCTGTGCAGTTCATAAACATACCACGCATCACTCGATAATTCATATAATCTGAACTCAACTCTTCAAAATAATAACCACACATAAACTCATAAGTGGGGAAGTCTATGCAGTCACCAAATCAACGATTACCATAAATTCATATCATTACATGAATTTAACTTAACATTCCAAAATCCTATATATGAGGGATCCTTTATCTTACACAAAATTCACAGGTTTAGATTCATCGTCACATTTCATAAGATGCAGAGTAGCTTATACAACAAAAACACATATGCTAACAAAGATCTGCCCAAAATCTTCTAAACTTTCCATCGCCTCAGCCCAATCTTAACAATTAAGCAAGCGATATGCTATCCTGAAAAATTTATCAACAAACGGGGTGAGCATAAGGAGCTCAGCAAGTGACTAACATATCCATATCAAAATAATACAATTTCCAAAGAGATACAGTTTCAAATTACAAGGCAGAATATACGATTTCGTAGACATAATATCGTTAGGAGCATAAATATAATTGTCTTTTCAATCTTACATATTTGGTTCCTGACAGATGGTGCATAGAGTAATTGGAGCATCTCAGTAACAAAGGAAACATATCGGAGCTTATCAGTGGCATACGAAATGTTACGAAACATATTAACGGCATATGGAATATTTCGAAGCAAAATCATCAGTGAATGAAGCATTTCAGAGCATATCAAAAATAAATATCGTACAGAAGCTCAAACGTCGTCCTTGACGTCGTAATCATATCATTCTTATCCATAGCATGAACAGAAACAACTCACCAAAACTCTGGATGTCATATCAAACATATAGAAGGTGTAGTGGGATCTCAGTCAGAATGTGATCCATCCATTTCTGAATAACCACGACAAATGTCTCCCACGTCTGGGAGCTCCATCCACCCACGTCTAGGTGAAGTCGGGCGTGAGCATCGCAGGCTCTAAGCACATACCCTTTACCATTTCTGGCAAAGGTCCAAAATATCCCACAGAGCGGGACCCCACATAGCGGGCAATAAGCGCATACCCTTTACCATTTCTGGCAAAGGTCCAGACAATCCCACACACCAGAGTACAAGAGGGTAGTTTTAACAATAAGTAGCATATGTCGGAAACACACGCGGAACAACAAAACGTGCATGTGCCTTTTCGAGACAATACGAAACAAAGAACAAATCTCTCACAAATGTATTCAGATTTGGAATGAAAACAAAACAAGAGTGTACAGGGATTCCAAGCAATCATATTTAGCTCAATTCCAATAAGAAGGTTAGACGAATTCAAATATCCAAAGGAATGGAACAGAATACGCGAAATCGACCAAAGCTCGATTTCGGACAGAATTCGATACAGCAAACAAATATTTCAGAATATCAATTATGCTCCAATACCCATAAGAAAGCTATGGTCGAACCATATATCAATCTATATTTTGATGGAACAAATTTCGTATGAAACAGGGTTCCCAACACGGAGTTACTTTTGATTTGGTAACCCAAGGGCAAAAATACAATCACTGTTTTGCAGAATTTATAGGGTCGGATTCAACAGATAATAGGGTAGGCAATTGAATTCCAAAATTTTCAAACTATATGTCAAAAGAAATATTTTCAAGTCTAGTTTCAAATAAAATCAGTTTGGTACAAATCAAAATTTTCAACAAGGAGTTATAGGCATTTTAGTATTGACAGGTCAGAAATCTTGAATCCTGTTTTACAGCGTCTATAGGCTCATTTGAAACAGATGTTTGGGTAAGTATTCGGTGTCCAAAATCTACAAAATTAGTGTCAAAAGGAATATATAAGAGTCTAATTTCAAACAAAATAGTTCCTGCCTGAATTCACATTTTGTACTGAAACTTGTAGCTGAAACAATGTATAGGGGTCAGTTTACCGAAAAACTTCAGAATCCATGGTTCTATGTCCAAAGAGAGACATATCAGTTTCTAAATAGAAATCCTTCAATTTATTTTGAATCCATATAGAAACAGAGACTAAAGATTCTGTAGATGGGGTTAGAACACTTGCCTTTGATAATTTTGACCCTAAGTGAAAAGATTTGAGCAAGAACCCTTAAAGCCCCAAATTTTCTTCTTCTTCTTCTTCTTCTTCTTTCTTTCTTTCTTTCTTTTTTTTTCCCCCTGATCATCCACGCAGCTGCCTTCTCTGCTTCCTTAAGAACGAAGGCAGAGAGGCTTAAACGGTGGAATTTGTCATTTTTTATATTTTGCAATTTAGTCCTTGCATTTAGTACATTTAGGATTAGGTCCTCAGGGTTTACATATAGGTCCTCAGATTCTTTCTTCTTTTTTTTTTTTGAACAGATCACCCAAATCTTACAAATAAGTTACCTCTGATTCATACTCTATTTCTTTTGTCAATTTAAAATGAATGCTTACATTATCACCAGAAATTTATACGAAAATTCGGAAATGAGGGGCGTTACACTCTCCCCCCCTTAAAAGAAAAATTTAGTCCTCTAAATTTGTCGTACCTCTATCGATGAAAAGACTGGGATACACCTTTTTCATTTCCTCCTCTAGCTCCCAAGTTGTCTCCTCTCCAGAATGATGTCTCCAATTTACTTGAACCAGTGGGATGACCCGATTCCTTAGGACTTTTTCTTTCTTATCAACAATCTGAATAGGCTCTTCCACATAAGATAAATCTTTATCGATCTCCACCAGCTCATACTGAATGATGTGAGAAGGGTCATATATATACTTTCTAATCATCGAGACATGAAATATATCATGGACATGGCACAATGCTGGTGGCAAGGCAATCCTGTATGCGACAGAACCAACCCTCTCAAGAACCTCAAAAGGTCCAATAAATCTTGGGCTTAATTTTCCTTTCTTTTCAAACCTTATAATGTCTTTGGAAGGGGAGACTTTTAAGAATACAAAATCTCTGATTTCAAACTCAATATCTCGTCTTCTATTATCGGCATAACTCTTTTGACGACTCTGAGCAGTCTTTAACCTTTTCCTTATATCTTGAATTTTCTCGGTAGTTTCTTGTACCTTGTGCTATGACTTTTGTCACCAACTTCCTCCCAACATATAGGTGTTATGCACTTTCGCCCATATAAAGCTTCATAAGGAGCCATCTGAATACTTGAATGATAACTATTATTATACGTGAACTCAACAAGTGAAATATCCTTATCCCATTCACCTTTCCAATCCATAACATAGGCTCTAAGCAAATCCTCAAGTGTTTGAATTGTTCTTTATGACTGACCATCAGTCTGAGGATGATATGCAGTACTAAACTTAACTTTAGTGCCCATCGACTCCTGCAATCTTCTCCAGAATCTAGAGAGAAATCTGGAGTCTCTATCAGAGATGATCTCCATTGGAATACCATGAAGTCTTACTATTTCATTGACATATAAATCTGCAAGTTTATCAAGCGAATAAGTCATATTAATCGGTAGGAAGTGTGCAGATTTTGTTAACCTATCAATGATAACCTAAATAGCATCATGCTTCCTAGAGGTTCTGGGTAATCCTGAAACAAAATCCATAGTAATACATTCCCATTTCCATTTAGGGATATCTAAAGGTTGCAACAACCCTCCAGGTCTTTGGTGTTCTACTTTGATTTGCTGACAAGTCAAACATTTTGAAACATACATTGCAATTTCCTTCTTCATGCCTTCCCACCAATAATGACTTTGAAGATCTCTATACATCTTAGTACTCCCAGGATGTATGGTGTACTTTGAAGTATGACTTTCCTTTAGGATTTGATTCTTGATATCTGGTTCATTTGGTACACATACTCTCTCCCCAAATCTCAATAGGCCATCCTTTGAAACTTGAAATTGTGGCTTCAATTCCTTTTCTACTTCATTCCTCAAGTAGATTAAATGTGGATCTCGTAATTGTGCTTCCTTAATTTGTTGAATAAGATCAGATTGCACTTGAATGGAGGCCATCAATATCATCGAGTCTTGCTCTTTCCTCAAAGCTTTCAAATCAAAATTTTCTTCTAATAACTTCCATTGCTTCACGACCAGACTAGCCATAAAACTTGTAGATTTCCTACTAAGTGCATCACTACAACATTGGCTTTGCCGGGTGATAACGGATGGCACAATCATAATCCTTGAAGTTCTATCCATCTTGCCTCATGTTTAACTCTTTACGAGTGAAAATATATTTTAAACTCTTGTGATCGTGAAAATTTCAAAGTCGACCATACAAATAATGTCTCCAAATCTTTAGAGCAAAAATAATTCTGCTAACTCCAAATCATGAGTCGGATAATTCAATTCATAACCTTTAAGTTGCCTAGAAGCATAAGCAATTACTCTCCTTCATGCATCAAAACACATCCTAGGCCTTTTCTTGAAGCATCGATAAACTACAAATCCCTCACTACCACTTGGAATAGTGAGAATAGGGCACTAGTCAACCTTTTTTAACTCTTGAAAACTTTGCTCACAATCATCACCCCATACAAATTTCATGTTCTTTTTAGTGAGTTTGGTGAGAGGTTGTGCAATTCGAGAGAATCCTCCACAAATCTCCTGTAATAACCCGCCATGCCCAAGAAGCTTCTAACCTTACATTTGTTGGTACTTCCCATTCAACTACGACTTCTATTTTCCTTGGATCAGATATACCCTTCCACGAAATCACATGGCCTAAGAAAGCAACTTCATTCAACCAAAATTCACATTTGCTGAACTTCGCATACAACTTCTTTTCTCTTAGTATGGACAACACATCTCTCAAGTGTTCCTCATGCTCCTGATTACTCTTTGAATACACCAATATGTCATCAATAAATACAATTACACAGATATCCAAGAGTGGTTGAAATATCCTATTCATTAGTTCCATAAAAGCTGCAGGGGCATTTGTCAAACCAAAAGGCATCACCAAGAATTCATAATGACCATATCAAGTTCTGAAAGCTGTTTTTGAAATATCCTCCTCCTTGATCTTCAACTGATAGTAACCTGACCTCAGGTCAATCTTAGAGAATATTTGTGCACCCTGCAATTGATCAAACAAATCATCAATTCTAGGTATGGGATACTTATTTTTGATGGTCACCTGATTCAACTGTCTATAATCAATACAAAGCCTCAATGTTCCATCCTTCTTCTTCACTAATAGTACCGGAGCACCCCATGGGGATACACTCCCCATGGGGATACACTGGGTCGTATGAAACCCTTATCTAATAATTCTTGTATTTGCTTCTTTAACTCCTCTAGCTCGAGTGGTGTCATTCTGTAGGGAGGCTTAGATATTGGGGTTGTACTGGGGACTAGATCAATAGTAAATTCACCCTCTCTATCTAGAGATAAACCAGGCAAGTCATCTGGGAATACATCAGGAAATTCTTTGACCACTACAATTTCATCTAGGTGGGTTTCCTGATCTGAATGCTCCTTTACACACACCATATAACAAAAATAACCTTTCTGCATAAGACGATAAACTTGAAGTGCTGATATCAAGCAAGGAGGCAAATCATGCCTAATGCCCCCAAAGAAAAATATAGGCTGATCTGGTATGCAGAAAGTAATTATTTTTTTGTAACAATCAATACTAGCGTGATGAGAAGATAACCAATCCATACCAAGTATAATATCAAAGCCCTGGATCTCTAGGAGAATCAAATCAGCAAGGAGTTCGCGGTCTCCAATAGAGATCAAACAAGATGGGTAGACCAAGTTTGTTGCCAATGAATCTCCAACAGCAGTTGTTACATATAACATATAATCCAGGGGTTTAGGTAGAATATCCAAGTGACAAGCAAAATATTATGAAACAAACGATAAGTTGGAGCCGGGATCAAACAAAACTTTTGCATTTCTTTTAGAAACATGAAGAATACCTTCCACCACTGATTTGGAAGCCTTAGAATCTTGTTCAGTGATAGCGTACACTCTAGCATGGGCTGAGGGTCTAGGAGACAGTGGCTCTTTCTTCCTTTTCAGTGGGCAATCTCTTAATTGATGATCTAGCTTTCCACAACCAAAACATGCTCCAGTCACCCGAAAACACCGACTTGTTTCATGATTTAATCCACATTTTGCACATAAATTAGTCCTCCCCAATGGTTTCCTTTTCTCAAATCCAGATGTCTTAAACCTCTTGTTACTAGCTTCATATTCATTTTCTCTCCTGCTTTTGCCAGTAAATTTGTCCCTTTTGTTCTTGCCAATGATTTCTTGAATTTCCTCCATGTCTCTTTCAATTTTCAAAGCTCTTTCTACCGTATCAGCATATGTTCGTAATTTTAAAGCTGACATTCGGCTTCTTATTGCTGGCCGTAATCCCCTTTCAAACCTTCTTGCTTTTCTAGATTCATCATCAGTCATATGTGTGGCAAACCTGGAGAGCTCAGTGAATTTAGATTCATACTTTGTAATCATACTTCGGATAAGATTCAAAAACTCCAATTCTTTTTGCTCTCTCATACAATCTGGAAAATATTTATCGTTAAAATTTTCTTGGAATAACTTCCATGTCATTGGCTCATGTTTGATTTCAGACATCCTCTTAATCATTCTCCACCAGTGTTCAGCTTCTCCTTCCAGCACAAAGGTGGCAAGAAAAACCTTTCGATCATCAGGGTAATTTAAAGCATCAAATATTTTCTCTATCTGCATCATCCATCGTTCTGCCACCATTGGATCGGACTCACCACTAAAACTGGGAGGACTAAGCTTCTTAAACTGTCCAATTCCCAACCTCGTCTGGTTTGATGTCTCTCTTCCATCATTACTTCCTTGATGGACAGGTTGTTGTTATTGTTGTTGCATCACTTGTGTCATAGTCTCCAAAGTCCGCATGATACCACTCAATTGATCAGCAATAGATGCAACAGGAGAACCAGATGATCTCGTCATCCTCGTTTCCTAAAACATCAAAAAAACATTTGATCAATCTCTAAATGATAGTCAATAAACCTCAAAAAGAGAATATTCTTAGTGATTCTCAAATCATGCTCTGATACCACCTCTATCACGCCCCTCCAAAATATCGACAATATTTAAAATTTTCCTCACAACTAATCCAGGATCCAAACACATATTTTGAGGTCACTAAGAAAACATTCAGATCAAATTTTCACCTCTATAGTCTACAAATTTATCACCCTGTACAGTTCATAAACATACCACGCATCACTCGATAATTCATATAATCTGAACTCAACTCTTCAAATAATAACCACACATAAACTCATAAGTGGGGAAGTCTATGCAGTCACCAAATCAACGATTACCATAAATTCATATCATTACATGAATTTAACTTAACATTCCAAAATCCTATATATGAGGGATCCTTTATCTTACACAAAATCCACAGGTTTAGATTCATCGTCATATTTCATAAGATGCAGAGTAGCTTATACAACAAAAACACATATGCTAACAAAGATCTGCCCAAAATCTTCTAAACTTTCCACCGCCTCAGCCCAATCTTAACAATTAAGCAAGCGATACGCTATCATGAAAAATTTATCAACAAACGGGGTGAGCATAAGGAGCTCAGCAAGTGACTAACATATCCATATCAAAATAATACAATTTCCAAAGGGATACAGTTTCAAATTACAAGGCAGAATATACGATTTCGTAGACATAATATCGTTAGGAGCAGAAACATAATTGTCTTTTCAATCTTACATATTTGGTTCCTGACAGATGGTGCATAGAGTAATTGGAGCATCTCAGTAACAAAGGAAACATATCGGAGCTTATCAGTGGCATACGAAATGTTACGAAACATATCAACGACATATGGAATATTTCAAAGCAAAATCATCAGTGAATGAAGCAATTTAGAGCATATCAAAAACAAATATCATACAGAAGCTCAAACGTCGTCCTTGACGTCGCAATCATATCATTCTTATCTAGAGCATGAACAGAAACAACTCACCAAAACTCTAGATGTCATATCAAACATATAGAAGGTGTAGTGGGATCTCAGTCAGAATGTGATCCATCCATTTCTGAATGACCACCTGACAAATGTCTCCCACGTCTGGGAGCTCCATCCACCCACGTCTAGGTGAAGTCAGAGGGGGCCGGCAGAGCATCGCAGGCTCTAAGCACATACCCTTTACCATTTCTGGCAAAGGTCCAAAATATCCCAAAGAGCGGGACCCCACATAGTGGGCAATAAGCGCATACCCTTTACCATTTCTGGCAAAGGTCCAGACAATCCCACACACCAGAGTACAAGAGGGCAGTTTTAACAATAAGTAGCATATGTCGGAAACACACGCGGAACAACAAAACGTGCATGTGCCTTTTCGAGACAATACGAAACAAAGAACAAATCTCTCACAAATGTATTCAGATTTGGAATGAAAACAAAACAAGAGTGTACAGGGATTCCAAGCAATCATATTTAGCTCAATTCCAATAAGAAGGTTAGACGAATTCAAATATCCAAAGGAATGGAATAAAGCGAAATCGACCAAAGCTCGATTTCGGACAGAATTCCAGTGGCACAGCAAACAAATATTTCAGAATATCAATTATGCTCCAATACCCATAAGAGAGCTATGGTCGAACCATATATCAATCTATATTTTGATGGAACAAATTTCGTATGAAACAGGGTTCCCAACACGGAGTTACTTTTGATTTGGTAACCCAAGGGCAAAAACACAATCACTGTTTTGCAGAATTTATAGGGTCGGATTCAACAGATAATAGGGTAGGAAATTGAATTCCAAAATTTTCAAACCATATGTTAAAAGAAAGATTTTCAAGTCTAGTTTCAAATAAAATCAGTTTGGTACAAATCAGAATTTTCAACAGGGAGTTATAGGCATTTTAGTATTGACAGGTCAGAAATCTTGAACCCTATTTTACAGCGTCTATAGGCTCATTTGAAACAGATGTTTGGGTAAGTATTCGGTGTCCAAAATCTACAAAATCAGTGTCAAAAGGAATATATAAGAGTCTAATTTCAAACAAAATAGTTCCTGCCTGAATTCACATTTTGTACTGAAACTTGTAGTTGAAACAGTGTATAGGGGTCAGTTTACCGAAAAACTTCAGAATCCATGGTTCTATGTCCAAAGAGAGACATATCAGTTTCTAAATAGAAATCCTTCAATTTATTTTGAATCCACATAAAAACAGAGACTAAAGATTCTGTAGGATGGGGTTAGAACACTTGCCTTTGATAATTTTGACCCTAAGTGAAAAGATTTGAGCAAGAACCCTTAAAGCCCCAAATTTTCTTCTTCTTCTTCTTCTTCTTCTTTCTTTCTTTCTTTTTTTTTCCCCCTGATCATCCACGCAGCTGCCTTCTCTGCTTCCTTAAGAACGAAGGCAGAGAGGCTTAAATGGTGGAATTTATCATTTTTTATATTTTGTAATTTAGTCCTTGCATTTAGTACATTTAGGATTAGGTCCTCAGGGTTTACATATAGGTCCTCAGATTCTTTCTTCTTTTTTTTTTTTGAACAGATCACCCAAATCTTACAAATAAGTTACCTCTGATTCATACTCTATTTCTTTTGTCAATTTAAAATGAATGCTTACATTATCACCAGAAATTTATACGAAAATTCGGAAATGAGGGGTGTTACACTGATACCAATTATTGAAGTGATAGGAAGAAGGGATAAAGTTATCGCACTAAGGAAGAGTAGGAGAAGGCTAAATCTTTTGTATTTCTCTCAATATTTTTTATAGCTCCCCAAGATATAATAGATTTATGTACTAAGAATGAATCTCTCTTTTTCAAGAAACTCTTTCAAGAATCAACAGCCAATTTGACTAGTCCTTCTATAAATATTTTCTCTTGATGAAATGAATCTTTCTTTTGATGAAATTAATCTATTCATGATAATTGAACAAGTTTAATTCCAATAGGGGCGAGGGGTCAGGAAAAGAAATTACTCTGAATAAGGTTCCCAATGCATCTCTACACCCAATATGAGGATGCTTTACTCCTAACCAAACTTAGGTTTCGAGATGGAGCTTAACCTAAGTCTAAGTTAAGAATGGGCGATGATCTATGTTTCACACGGCACACGATTCCATGGATAGTTTCATTCTAGATCATGATGGAGGACATATCTTAGAATCATTGGCTTTTATCATGCCACTAAGCATTTGATTAGGACATTGCACAATGATTCAAACACTTTGTCGCATCTCTTCGATACGGATATAGTAATGATCATAGCGATCTCCTCTAGTACCTACAGGTATGCTAGGATCCGATTGGTCATGAACATCGTAAGTGATAGAAGATAGGATTAAGTTAGGATTTAGATATGATTTAAATAAGATTAAATTAGGATTTTGATATGATTTTCCCAACTAAATTAGGAAATCACGTAAGTTAGTTGAGGGAAATCCTCCTATCTTCACTTGTATAAATTGATGATGGATCAATGAATCAATTGAGTATTTTCATTTCTTCTTATTACCAACATGGTATCAAAGTCTCTCTCTCTATAAGAGAGATTATCTCTTCTTTATTCATTGTCCAACGATAGCTTCTTACTTCATCTTCGCCCTCCTTTTCTCTCTTAAGAGAAATTACTTCTTCTTGCTAATGACCGAGGAATCAGTGACATTATCTGCCGTCGGTGTCGATTCCCTCCTCTATCAATGGTAGCCCTCTAAGGTCCAATGACCCCGACGACCATCCTCTCTAACCGTGCATCTGTGGAAGCCGATGTATGGAAAGAGATGTATTCCTCACTATCGAAGGCTAACAGTGTCGCCAGATCTTCGGCCACTACAAACCACCTCTATTCTCTCTCCTAAGAGCACCTGTAAGGGCCATCGCCTATCATCTCTTGGTGATCCCCTCGCGTGACGTCTTTCTTTTTCTCTCAGTGAAGAGAAGTCTCTACCATATCTCCGTGGGAACCATCCCAGCTGCATTCACGCCTTTGTCAATTGTAAGGCCCCACACTACTACTTTCCACCCCACCGCCATTTCATTTTGGTGCCTGCTGGACCTCTGCTTTTTGTCGCCAAATCTGATCTCCTCGGTTGCCTGTGCCCTTTGCTGCACACCTTCCTTGGAAGGATGGGCCATGTTGCAGCAGTCACGAGGAGTCAACTAGGCTTTCATCGTCATTGAAGTCAACCAAGGTTAGATCTTCATCGCCATTAACAACACTATAACCTTCTTCCTTTAAATTTATAACATCTGTTCAAGATCGGCATCCTTATAGAAGCTCGATCTTGTGGGGGCATGATAGAAGATAAGATTTAGATATGACTTTCTCAACTGAATAAGGACATCTCATCAATTAGTTGAGGAAAATCTTCATCTTCAACTGTATAAATAAACGATGAATCAATGAATCAAACGAGCTTTTCATTCTCACTTCCTATTCTATCACATAGCATGAGTAGTTAAAGCTAGTAAATGATTTGAAATTCTAGTTATTTTATGGAATAACACTCATATATATTGAGCTCGTAATGGTACCTCACAATTAAGTAGTTTCAACACTGTTGAAGAATAAGCATGTTCTTGAGCCATCATAGAAACATAGTTAGGGTCGACAATGGAATGAAAAATGAAACCTTACGATAGCTTTTTCGTACACGTTCACTTGGTTGCATCACATACACAAGTGCTCTCTGAACCGTGGAATAAGGTAACCCATATAACATGGCTCTCCCACTAGAGTGACCTTAGCCCCTGGCAGTGCTATTCAATGATATTGGAAAAAATGGCCACTAAGAACATTAGAATTAAGAATGATAATGAAGAATTAGAATCGTCTTGTGAGCTGGGCGCAGAGGGAAATAGGAGCCCTACTTCTTTCTGTTGCAAACTCATTAAGAGTCACTAGGCAGAGCTTTGGTACTTCAGTAAGGGGTTTTGTTTTATAGTTACTTATTTATTAGGGTAGGGGTTACTTCACTGACGGAAACCCTTGGAAGCTAAAGCGAAAGAAAGTAGTTTAAAGCAGGGAGAGATAAAGTAAAGCTTGCTAAAAAGGGCTTTTGACCCTAACCTCGAAAGCGAAGATGCAAAGCTTTTAAAAAAAAAAGAGCATTACAATGAAAGAGAAACGCTTACAACTACAGTAAATAAGAAAAAGAAGAAACAGTTGCTACTACAATCAAAGAGAAACGTTTACAACTAAAGTCAATAAAAAATGAAATATTGTAGTACTAGCATTAATTAGAAAAAGAAATAAATATTGTAGGACTAACCTAGCATTAATCAATTATTGGTTCTTTGGCTGACTGAATTCATCCCCAACAAAACTACGTTGTTGCCTTTGGTACTTGAGTTTGCTTCTGATTTGGTTATAGTAAAAGTTATAGTAAAAAAAAGTAGGGTACTTGCGCTTGAATTGAAGTGGCGCATTTTGAATAGGCGTGGGGCTTAGCTCTGGATTCCGCCTGCTTGTAGAAATTAATGGATCAGAAGGGTTCTATTTCAGGGCTGGGCAGGAGGGCCAGAAGAATAGAGAAGTGCGCCTCTTGATACTCTTGTTGAAGATGATAGGAAGAAAGGATAGAGTTAGCACACTAAGAAAGAGTAGGAGAAGGCTAAATCTTCTATATTTCTCTCAATATTTTTATAATTTCACAAACTCTATATATTTTTCATGACTCAACATATGAGGTTTATATAGTTCCCCAAGATATATTACATTTATATAGATTTATACAGTAAGAATGAATCTTTCTTTCAATAAACTCTTTTAAGAATCAATAATCAATTTGACTTGTCCTTCCATAAATATTTTCTTTTGAAGAAATGAACATTTCTTTTGATGAAATTAATCTCTTCATGATAATTGCACAAGTTTAATTCCAACATTCTCCCCCCTTAAACTTGTTCCATCCAACATGCCAAGTTTTCTTCGAAGATGTTAAAATGTTTCAATTCTGAGAGGTTTTGTAAAATGTAAATCACTTGTTCACTTGTCTTGATATGGTGTAGCTCCACTTCTTTATTTTTGACATGATCTCTTATAAAATAAAATCTTATGTCGATATGCTTTGATCTTTCATAGTAGACTGGATTCTTGGCTAAGGCAATAGCTGATTTATTATCAATATAAATTTTGGTTGACTTCTCATATGGCATATGAAGTTCCTGAAATAATCTTCTTAGCCATATTGCATGACAAACATAAGAAGATGCTACTATGTATTCTGCTTCACAACTTGATAGAGCAACTATATATTATTTTTTGAAGACCAAGTAAATGTAGCTCCACCAAAATAAAATATAAATCCAGTTGTACTCTTTTGATCATCATAGCTTCCAACTGTCACTATATCCAATAAGATCCAGTCCTTTTGATGATGAACAGAATATTCCATACTCAATTGATCCTTTAATATATCGTAAAATTCTTTTAGCGATATTTAAATGAGAAGTCTTAGGAGATTCCATGTATCTACTTATTAAACCAACTCCAAATAATATATCAGGTCGAGTGCATGTCAAATACCTTAAACATCCAACTAGACTTTTGTAATAAGTTGGATTAATATATTTACCTTCGCATTCTTTGGTCAACTTGGTGCTATACTCAATAAGTGTATCTGAAGAATAACAATCTTCCATATAAAACTTCTTTAGAACCTCTTTTGCATAATTTCCTTATGAAATAAAAATTCTTTCATTGTTTTATATAATTTCGATACCAAGGAAACAAGACATTAAGCCCAAGTAAGTCATCTCAAACTCCTTCTTCATAGAGTATTTAAAATCTTTAATCATGGAGCTACTACTGCCTGTAAATATTAAATCATCTACATATAGGCATACAAACATGATATCTTCATCAATATTAGATTTTGTATAGGAGAGTATATTCATGTTGACATTTAGAAAAATTATTTTAAATAAAATAAGCATCTATCTGAGAATTCCATGCTCGTAGGACTTGTTTAAGCCCATAAAGAGCTCTCTTTAACTTATATATTTTATCTTCTTGTTCATAAATAATAAAACTAGGGGTTGTTGAACATATATCTCTTCTTCAAGAACTCCATTAAGGAATGCTGATTTGACATCCATTTATAAAATTTTTCATTTAATTTGAGCTGTTAGGGAGATAAGTAATCTTACTGTCTCCAATCGAGCAACTAATGTGAACACTTCTTCATAATCGATCACGTATTATTGTTTATATCTCTTTGCGACCAATCGTGCTTTATATTTCTCCACCTTTCCTTGTATTTTTTTTTTTGTTTTGAAGATCTACTTAACACCAATCACTTGGTGGTCTTCTGGAAGTGTAGTAAGCTCCCATGTATTATTTTTGTTGATTACATTAATCTCCTCCTTCATAGCTTGTCTTCATTTTTCTTTTTTATAAGCTTCTTCAAAAGTTAATGGATCATATCCTATAAAAAGATAAAATAGAAAAAGTTCATCATTGTTAGTATCAATTCTTTGAGTCACATCACATAGCTCCTAGATCGGTCCTATCCTTCTTATAATCGGACTTCTTGAATCATATGACCAAGCTGATCTCAGTGATAATTCTGGTAAAGCCTCTTCTGTGCTTGCTTATATTATATCATCCTCTTCTGATGATATAGCTTTCCTATGTTGTTCATTACTTTTCCAGTCTCAAATCTGTTGTTCATTAAACTCAACATCTCTTGACATCACAACTTTATTTGTGATAGGATTATAGAGTTTGTATCTACTGGAATTCTCAGCATAACCTAATAAAATATATTTCTGACTTTTATCTTCAAGTCTTATTCTCTTTTCTTCTGGTATCTTGGCAAATGTAACACTTTCAAAAATTCTTAAATGATCAACTCTTGGTTTCTGTAGGCTCTATACTTCTTCTGGTGTAGAATTACCAATTCGCCTTGTTGGAAACCATACAAGCAACAACATCCCCCAAAATTCTTTAGAAATCGTTCTTTCCTTTAACATGCATCAGACCATATTAAGTATAGTCCTATTTTTCCTTTCTGAAACACCATTTTGTTGAGGTGTGTATTGTTACGGACTTAGCTGAATTTGCCTAAGTCGTGTGGCACCCTCGCGGCACTCCCGAAGACTTAGCTGAAAGTGTCTAAGTCGTGGAGCAACCTTGCCCACTATTCCGGACTTAGCTGAGATTGCCTAAGTCATGAAACACCCCATGTGTTATCTGCTCACAAAGGGTTAAACCTCTTACAACCTCTTAAGGTCCCGTAGGACTGCAAAGAAGAAGTTGATTAGCTTAGAAGCGGCGGACAAGCAATTTGTCGAACACCTTAAGTACAACAAAGAAAAGAAAGAGAGTGAAATAGAACTTTGGAGGGTTGTAGGACAAGTCCACAAATGACGGTTCCCAAGGTATCGCAAGACAAGTTCAATTCGATGAACCACCGACATATACCCGGAACCCCATCCAGCCTAGTGCCATCCGAGGGGTTCCAAGGTGCTAAAATGGCTGACATTTCGTACCGCTCAGAAAGGTTGTCACAGCACACGAAAAAGACCCAAAAATAGGGCTTTTTGGGCTATTTTGGCTCCACACAATGACGATTGTTCCTTCTACACTACTACTACTCACATTTCTTAAGTAAAACAAAAACACTCAAGGCAAAACAAGCTGCCAAACATATGTACATACACAATGGTTCAAGGAGCAAAGACATTGTGGTTGAGCGACAACCGTTCGTGACAATCTTCCTCACTTAAACTGTCGACGCCCTCATCGACACTTATTGGTAGGCTTTGACACGAGCTTCTTCATGTCGTAGGGCGTCTTCTAGCTCCCAACTGGCTTCTGTTTGAGGAAGTTTTTGCCACTTCACTAAGTACTCTATTCGTTGTACTCCATTGGGTAGTTTTATCTTACAATCCGCTAGAATAGTTTCAACTCGCTTCTCGTAAGAGGCTCTGGTGGGGGGTAGTCGAGTTGGAACATTTCGAGAATCATCTCGCAGATCTGAGTGGTAGGCTTTCAAGTTACTCGCATGGAAGGCGTTATGAATTCTGAACCATGCTGGCAGTTACAACTTGTATGAGACATTGCCTACTCTGCTGATGATTGGGAAAGGCCATTCTTACTTGCATACCAATCCTTTGTGCACTTTGTGTCTAAAGAACTAGAGTGATGCTGGTTGGAGCTTCACCAACACCATGTCACCAACTTTAAATTCTCATGGTCACCTTCCTAAGTCTACCCATTTCTTCATCTTTTTGACTACCTTCTCCAAGTAAGCCCGTGCAATATCTGCAATGCGATGTCATTCCTTTGCGAAGTGATAGGCTGATGGGCTACTCCCTGTATAACCAATAACCAGGGTATGAGGAGTTGATGGCTGTTGTCTCGTAATAATCTCAAATGGGCTCTTGTTGGATGCAAAGCTCCGCTGTAAGTTATAGGAGAATTGGGCTATGTCCAACAGCTTCACCCAATCTCATTGGTTGGCACTCACGTAGTGCTAAAGATATTGCTCCAAGAGAGAGTTAATTCTCTTTGTTTGGCCATCCGTTTGAGGGTGGAGGCTTGTGGAGAAGTATAATTTAGACCCCAACAACTTGAACAACTCGGTCCAGAATCGTCCCAAGAACCGAGAATCCCGATCACTAATGATGTTGTGTGGGACTCCCCAATACTTAACCACATTCTTCATCATCAACTTAGCCGCCTCCTCCGCTTAGTAATGTAGGGGTGCCACAATGAATATTGCATACTTCAAAAATCGATCAACTACCACGAGTATCGATCCAAGTCCCCCTATTGTGGGCAAGCTTGATATGAAGTCCAAAGAAATGCTCTCCTATAGCCTTTCTGGTACGGGCAGCGGCTCAAAAAGTCCCATTGGCTTCTGCTGCTCCATCTTGTCATGTTGACAAGTAAGGCATGTTCGAACATATTCCTCTACATCTGTCCTTATCTTCGGCCAATAGAAGGCTCTCTCCACGAGAGCCATTGTTTGGTAGATACCCGGATGTCCAGCCCAAAGTATCACGAACGGTCGTTGCTCAACTGTAATGCCTTTGCTCCTTGAACCGTTTGTCACTTTTTCTTGCTTGTACATATGTTTGGCAGCTTGTTTGGCCTTGAGTTTACGTGTTTTTACCTAAGAAATGTGAGCGAAAGTAGTGTAGAAGGCTGCAGAACGATCGCTCATTGTGCGGAGCCAAAACAGCCCAAAACAGCCCTGTTTTTTTGTCTTTTTCATGTGCCACGACAACCTTTCTGAGCGGTGTGAAATGTCAACCATTTCAGCACCTTGGAACCCCCCGGGTGGCACCGGGCTGGATGGGGTTCCGGGTATATGACAGGCGTAGGCATTCATCAGCAATTGAACTTGTCTTGCGTCGATACCTTGGGAACCATCGTTTGTGGACTTGCGACCGTTCCTACAACCCTCCAAAGTCCTATTTCGCTCTCTTTCTCTCTTTTCTTTGTTGTACTCAAGGTGTTCGATAAATTGCTTGTACAGCTTTCCGCTTTGCGAGACGTCGGGACGTGTCCATCGCTCGCTTCTGAATTAATCAACTTCTTCTTTGTAGGTCCTAGGGGACCTTAAGAGGTTGTAAGAGGGCTGACCCTTTGCGGAAAGAAAACGTGTTGGGCGTTTCATGACTTAGGCAATCCTAGCTAAGTCTGGAATAGTGAGCAAGGTTGCTCTACGAGTTAGGCAATTTCAGCTAAGTCTTCGGGAGTGCCGCGAGGGTGCCGCACAGCTTAGGCAAACTTTAGCTAAGCCCGTGACAGTGTGATATCAGAGCAGGCAAGCAATTCATACGAACAGCGAAGAAGATTTGCAATCTCGCCATGGTGAAACATCGTGGTGATTCGAGCAAGATGGGGCAAGTCGGACCCTTGCTCCAAGCAGTCGCAGGTGGGCTACAAGTGCAAACTCGCTCGCAAACTATGGGAGTCACTCATGAGGAGCTCTATAGTGAACAAGACGAGCATGAAGTTGGGTATTCTCCATGAGGGGAGGAGGCGCCATCTGGAGCGCCAACCGGGAAAAAGGGTCACAAGGAGAGAATTATAGCAGCGGAGACCCGCCTTGATGTTCTTGAAGCGAGCGTGGAGGAACTCTACCAAGGCCAGCGAGGGCTACTTAGGGTAGAGAGCTCGCTAGAAGAAGCTGAATCTCGAATCGAGAAAGTTGAATCTATGATGGATCAACTGACAGAGGACACCAAAGATTTCGTACGACACCTACATGAAGTTGTGGCGGAACTCACGGCTAAGGTGATGGCAAGGACTCTTGATGCGGGAGGGAACAACACCTGCGCTACGCCACCACAAAACTTCAGGGCACCAGAGCCGCAGTGCTACGGAGGTGCTAGAGATGCCAAAGAGCTTGAAAATTTCTTGTTCGACATGGAACAGATTTACGTGCTACAAGGCTTGATTCTGAAGAAACCAAAGTTGCTATAGCAACAATGTATCTGAATGGGGATGCAAAGCTTTGGTGGCGAACCCGTTGGGAAGAGATCCAACAAGGCCGATGTCAAGTGGATACATGGGGAGACTTGAAGCGAGAGTTGAGAACTTAGTTCTTACCAGAGAACACAGAGTTTGTCGCAAGAAGGAAACTGAGACAACTCCGCTAAAGTACAACAATCCGAGACTATGTGAAACAATTTTTAGCACTAATGCTGGATATACAAGACATGTCTGAGAAAGACAAACTATTCAGCTTCCTCGATGGCTTGAAGCCATGGGCACAACAAGAACTACATCGAAGGAATGTCACTGATGTAGTCGGGGCAATTGCAGCCGCGGAAAGGCTAACTGACTTTGTTTCTTCGGAGGATTTGAGAAAGAAGAAACAATCTTCGGGAAATCGCCCATCTAAATACTCTCGAGCGAAGGAGTTTGGGGGCGAGCAAAAGAAGAAGAATTTCCACAAGGGATCGGGCTCAAGAGGTAGAGTCCCAAAGCCTACTGGATGCTTCTTGTGTGGAGGACCGCACATGGTGAGGGAGTGCCCACAAAAACAGGCACTCAATGCTTTGACGGCATCGATTCTACCCCGTAAGTCAGACAAGGGCAAAGCAATCGCCCTTAGTGCGAGTAGTTCGACTCCATGGCGACAGTGAGGCTTCGCAAGGACCCAAGATGGGAGCAATGCGTTTGTTGAATGCATTGCGGGGTCAAGTGGGGGAGAATACAAAGGTGAAGCCACCGAAGGCAGGAAGCAGCGAGTTGATGTATGTGGACATCAAGCTCAATGGCCGAACAACCCGTGCAATGGTGGACACGGACGCGACCCACAATTTTATTGCCGATCGCGAAGCTAAACGACTGGGACTAATCTTGGAGAAGAGCCCAAGTCGTATGAAGGCGGTGAACTCGAAGGCCAAGCGGATCTTTGGACAAGCAAAGGGGGTCCCCATCAAGATTGGGACATGGAACGGGAGAACAGACTTGATGGCGGTTCCATTGGATGACTTCCAAGTGATTCTCGGAATGGAGTTTATGCACGCCGCAAAGTTGGTGCCAATACCGTTCCTGAACTTCTTGTGTCTAATGGGAGGTGATGATCCCTGGTTCCAGTTTCTCGAGTAGGAACCCCGGACCTACAACAAATATCGGTTTTACAATTGAAGAAAGGGGTGCAAAAAGGTGAATTAACCTTTTTAGCTGCTATGAAGCTAGAGACACTTGACGGGGAGGCCATTCAGGAACCTGCTATTGTGGCGAACATCCTGAAGGAGTTCTCAGATGTGATGCCAACAGAGTTGCCGAGAACTCTACCACGCAGGCGTGGATTATCGATTGAGTGGGCCGGAGTTAAGCCTCAGCGAGACCACCATACCGCATGGCCTCTCGAGTTGGCGGGCGAGAAGCGTTAGATGAAGCGCTAAGCGGTGGTCTCATCCGCAGTTCAAAGCACCTTCGAGCTCCAGTCCTCTTCGGAAGAAACAAGATGGGAGCCTCCGATTATGCATTGATTATCGAGCCCTCAACAAGATGACGGTGAAGAACAAGTACCCTATCCCACTCATTGCGGACTTGTTCGATCAATTGGGCAAGGCAAAGTACTTTTCCAAACTTGACCTTCGGTCAGGGTATTGGCAGTCGCATCGCAGAAGGTGATGAGGCGAAGACTACCTGTGTGACCAGGTATGGAGCATTCGAGTTCTTGGTGATGCCTTTTGGCTTAACCAACACTCCGGCCGCATTTTGCACTCTCATGAATCAACTGTTCAAAGAATATATGGATAAGTTTGTGGTCGTCTACTTAGACGACATCGTCGTCTATAGCTAAACACTTGAGGAGCATGTTAGACACCTCCGAACAATTTTCAAAGTTCTCAGGGAGAACACCTTATTCGTGAAGAGGAAAAGTGCTACTTCGAGATTTTATTCTTGGGGCATCGAATTGGGAATGGGTCCATTCGAATGGACAAGGCTAAGGTGCAAGCTGTGGTGGACTGGCGAACACCAAAGAAGGTGCCAGAGTTGAGATCCTTCCTTAGGTTTGTCAACTATTATCGGCGCTTCATAGCTGGATATTGAGCCAGACGGAGTTGCTAAAAAGGAGCGATCCCAGATGGTCGGACAAATGTGAGGCGGCATTTCAAGACACGAAGAGCTGTTAGAAGAACCTGTACTCAGATTGCCGGACTATGGAAAGTCTTTTGAAGTCCATACTGATGCTTCTGACTTTGCTATTGGAGGAGTTCTTATGCAGGAGGGTCATCCAGTGGCCTACGAGAGTCGCAAGCTCAACGAGACCAAGCGGCGATATCCTGTACATGAGAAGGAGATGGCGATAGTCCACTCTGAGTGTGGCGACACTACCTTCGGGAGCACCATTTGTGCTAAGGACCGACAATGTCGCATTGAGTTACTTTCAAACTCAAAAGAAACTCTCCCCAAAGCAAGCACGATGGCAGGACTTCTTGGCTGAGTTCGACATGGTGATGGAGTACAAATCCGGAAAAGCAAATATCGTGGCCGATGCATTGAGTCGAAAAGTGGAGCTAGTGAATGCTACGGTTGGAGGCGGAGGCCAAGCAAGTCACTTGCGCTCCAACTTTCTTTCGAGGATCGGGGTTGGGCGAGATCCTCAAGCGGTGGCTCGATTCAACTCATTAAAGAGGGCAAGGCACGATGATTTTGGGTCCGGAGGGACTCATCTACACCAAGGGGAACAGAGTTTATGTCCCACGAGCGGATAACTTGATGCGTGAACTCTTGAAAGAGTGTCACGATTCCCTTTGGGCTGGACATCCGGGTATCCACCGAACAATGGCTCTAGTGGAGCGGGCCTTCTATTGGCCGAAGATGGGGACAGATGTGGAGGAATATGTTCGAACATGCCTTACTTGTCAGCAGGACAAGATAGAGCGACAGTGGGACTTTTGGAGAGCCCGTACGAAAGGCCATGGGAGAGCATTTCTTTGGACTTCATATCAAGCTTGTCGATGGGGGACTTGGATCGATACTCATGGTAGTTGACCGATTTTAGTATGCAACATTCATTCTGCACCCTATCTTGCTTTCGAGGAGGCGGCTAAGTTGATGATGAAGAATGTGGTTAAGTATTGGGGAGTCCCACACAACATCATTAGTGATCGGGATTCTCGATTCTTAGGACGATTCTGGACTGAGTTGTTCAAGTTGTTGCGGTCTAAATTATACTTCTCCACAAGCCTCCACCCTCAAATGGATGGCCAAACAGAGAGAATTAACTCGCTCTTGGAGTAATATCTTCGACATTACGTGAGTGCCAACCAACGAGATTGGGTGAAGCTGTTGGACATAGCCCAGTTCTCCTATAACTTGCAGCGGAGCTCTGCATCCAACAAGAGCCCATTTGAGATTATTACAGGACAACAGCCATCAACTCCTCATACCCTGGTTATTGGTTATACAGGGAGTAGCCCATCAGCCTATCACTTCGCAAGGGAATGGCATCGTAATGCAGATATTGTGCGGGCTTACTTGGAGAAGGCGGCCAAAAAGATGAAGAAGTGGGCAGACTTGGAAAGGCGACCACAAGAGTTTAAAGTTGGTGACATGGTGTTGGTGAAGCTCCAACCAGCATCACTCCAATTCTTTAGACACAAAGTGCACAAAGGATTGGTACGCAAGTATGAAGGGCCTTTCCCAATCATCAGCAGGGTAGGCAATGTCTCATACAAGTTGCAACTGCCAGCATGGTTCAGAATTCACAATGTCTTCCATGCGAGCAACTTGAAAGCCTACCACTCAGATCCGCGAGATGATTCCCGAAATGTTCCAACTCGACTACCCCCCACCAGAGCCTCTTACGAGAAGTGAGTTGAAACTATTCTAGCGGATCGTAGAATAAAGCTACCCAATGGAGCGCAGCAAATAGAGTACTTGGTGAAGTGGCAAAAGCTTCCTCAAACAGAAGCCAATTGGGAGCCAGAAGATGCCCTACGACATGAAGAAGCTAACATCAAAGCCTACCAACAAGCGTCGACGAGGGCGTCGACAGTTTAAGTGGGGGAGAATGTCACGAACGGTCGTCACTCAACCATAATGCCTTTGCTCCTTGAACCGTTCGTCACTTTTTCTTGCTTGTACATATGTTTGGCAGCTTGTTTTGCCTTGAGTTTACGTGTTTTTACATAAGAAATGTGAGCGAAAGTAGTGTAGAAGGCTGCAGAATGATCGCTCACTGCACGGAGCCAAAACAGCCTTGTTTTGGGTCTTTTTCATATGCCACGATAACCTTTCTGAGCAGTGCGAAATGTCAGCCATTTCAGCACCTTGGAACCCCCCAGGTGGCACCGGGCTGGATGGGGTTCCGGGTATATGTCGGGCGTAGGCATTCATCAGCAATTGAACTTGTCTTGCGTCCGATACCTTGGGAACCGTCGTTTGTGGACTTGCGACCATTCCTACAGCCCTCCAAAGTCCTATTTCGCTCTCTTTCTCTCTTTTCTTTGCTGTACTCAAGGTGTTCGATAAATTGCTTGTACAGCTTTCCGCTTTGCGAGACGTCGGGACATGTCCGTCGCTCGCTTCTGAATTAATCAACTTCTTCTTTATAGGTCCTATGGGACCTTAAGAGGTTGTAAGAGGGCTGACCCTTTGCGGACAGAAAACGTGTTGGGCGTTTCATGACTTAGGCAATCCCAGCTAAGTCCGGAATAGTGAGCAAGGTTGCTCTACGACTTAGGCAATTTCAGCTAAGTCTTCGGGAGTGCCGCGAGGGTGCCGCACGGCTTAGGCAAACTTTAGCTAAGCCCGTGACAAAAGGGAATCGTAACACTCTTTCAATAGTTCACGCCTCAAGTTATCCGCTCGTGCAACATAAACTCTGTTCCCCTTGGTGTAGATGAGTCCCTCCTGAACCCAAAATCATCGTGCCTTGCCCTTTTTGATGAGTTGAATCGAGTCACTGCCCGAGGATCTTGGTACAGTCCATCCTGATCCTGGAAAGAAAGTTGGAGTGCAATTGACTTGCTTGGCCTCCGCCCTCCAACTGTATAGCATTCACTAGCTCCACTTTCCTACTCAATCCATCGGCCACGACATTTACTTTTTCGGGTTTGTACTCCATCACCATGTTGAACTCAGCCAAGAAGTCTGGCCATCGTGCTTGTTTTGGGGAGAGTTTATTTTGAGTTTGGAAGTAACTCAATACGACATTGTCTGTCCTTAGCACAAATGGTGCTCCCAGAAGGTAGTGTCGCCACACTCGTAGACAGTGGACCACCACTGTCATCTCCTTTTCATGCACAGGATATCGTCGCTTGGTCTCGTTGAGCTTGCGACTCTCGTAGGCCACTAGATGACCCTCCTGCATAAGAACTCCTCCAATAGCAAAGTCAGAAGCATCGGTATAGACTTCAAAAGACTATCCATAGTCCGGTAATCTGAGTACAGGTTCTTCTAATACAGCAATCTTCAGGTCTTGAAATGTCACCTCACATTTGTCCGACCATCTCCAGGACTGCTCCTTTTTTAGCAACTCCGTCAATGGAGCAGTGCGCTTCGAATATCCAGCTATGAAGCACCGATAATAGTTGACGAACCCAAGGAAGGATCTCAACTCTGGCACCTTCTTTGGTGTTTGCCAGTCCACCACAGCTTGCACCTTAGCCTTTTCCATTCGAATGGACCCATTCCTAATTCAATGCCCTAAGAATAAAATCTCTGTTTGGGCGAAGTAGCACTTTTCCCTCTTCACGAACAAGGTGTTCTCCCTGAGAACTTTGAAAATTGTTCGAAGGTGTCTAACATGCTCCTCAAGTGTTTGGTTATAGACGACGATATCGTCTAAGTAGACGACCACAAACTTATCCAGATACTCCTTGAACAGCTGGTTCATGAGAGTGCAGAATGTGGACGGAGTGTTGGTTAAGCTGAAAGGCATCACCAAGAACGCGATGAGCGGGATAGGATACTTGTTCTTCACCGTCATCTTGTTGAGGGCTCGATAATCAATGCATAATCGGAGGCTCCCATCTTGTTTCTTCTGAAAGAGGACTGGAGCTCCGAAAGGTGCTTTGAAACTGCGGATGAGGCCACCTAGCAGTTCATCTAACTGCTTAGTTCTGCCAACTCTGGAGGGGCCATGCGGTATGGTGGTCTCGTTGGAGGCTTAACTCTTGGCTCTAGCTCAATCTGATGATCCATGCCTCTGCGTGGTGGTAGAGTTCTCGGTGACTCTATTGGCATCACATCTAAGAAATCCTTCAGGATGTTCGCCACAACAGTAGGTTCCTGAATAGCCTCCCCGTCAAGTGTCTCTAGCTTCATAGTATCTAGAAAGGTTAATTCACCTTTTCGCACCCTTTTCTTCAATTGTAAAGCTGATATTTGTTGTAGGTCCTTGGTTCCTCCTCGAGAAATTGGAACCATACAGGGATCATCGCCTCCCATTAGACACGAGAAGTTCAGGAATGATATTGGCACCAACTTTGCTGCGTGCATAAACTCCATTCCGAGAATCACTTGGAAGTCGTCCAATGGCACCGCCATCAAGTCTACGCTCCCGCTCCATGTCCCAATCTTGATGGGGACCCCCTTTGCTTGTCCGGAGATCTGCTTGGCCTCAGAGTTCACCGCCTTCATACGACTTAGGCTCTTCTCCAAGATTAGTCCCAATCGCTTAGCTTCGCGACCGGCAATAAAATTGTGGGTCGCGCCCATGTCCACCATTGCATGGATTCTTCGACCATTAAGCTTGATGTCCACATACATCAACTCGTTGCTTCCTGCCTTCGGTGGCTTTGCCTTTGTATTCTCCCCCACTTGACCCCGCAACGCATTTAACAAATGCATTGCTCCCATCCTGGGTCCTTGCGATGCCTCACTGTCACTACTGGAGTCAGAACTGCTCGAATTAAGGGCGATAGCTTTGCCCTTGTCTGACTTACGGGGTAGAATTGATGTCGTCAAAGCATTGAGTGCCTGTTTTGTGGGCACTCCCTCACTATGTGCGGTCCTCTACATAAGAAGCATCCAGTAGGCTTTGGGACTCTACCTCTTGAGCCCGGTCCCTTGTGGAAATTCTTCTTCTTTTGCTCGCCCCCAGACTCCTTCGGTCGAGAGTATTTAGATGGGCGATTTCCCGAAGATTGTTTCTTCTTTCTCAAATCTTCCAAAGAAACAAAGTCAGTTAGCCTTTCCACGGTTGCAATGGCCCCGACTATGTCGGTGACATTCCTTCGATGTAGTTCTTATTGTGCCCATGGTTTCAAGCCATTAAGGAAGCTGAATAGCTTGTCTTTCTCAGACATGTCTCATTTATCCAGCATCAGTGCTGAAAATTATTTCACATAGTCTCGGATTATTGTACTTTGGCGGAGTTGTCCCAGTTTCATTCTTGCGACAAACTCTGTGTTCTCGGGCAAGAACTGAGTTCTCAACTCTCGTTTCAAGTCTCCCTATGTATCCACTTGATATCTGCTTTGTTGGATCTCTTCCCAATGGGTTCGCCACCAAAGTTTTGCATCCCCATTCAGATACATTATTGCTATAGCAACTTTGGTTTCTTCAGAATCGAGCTATGTAGCACGAAAATATTATTCCATGTCGAACAAGAAATTTTCAAGCTCTTTGGCATCCCTAGCACCTCCATAGCACTAGGCTCTAGTGCCCTGAAGTTTTGTGGTAGCAAAGTGTGGGTGTTGTTCCCTCCCGCATCAAGAGTCCTTGTTAACACCATCACCTTAGCCGAGAGTTCCGCCACAACTTCATGTAGATGTCGTACGGAATCTTTGGTGTCCTCTGTCAGTTGATCAATCAGGGATTCAACTTTCTCGATCCGAGATTCAGCTTCTTCTAGCGAGCTCTCTACCCTAAGTAGCCTTCGCTGGCCTTGGTAGAGTTCCTCCACGCTCGCTTTAAGAACATCAAGGCGGGTCTCCGCCGTTATAATTCTCTCCTTTTGGCTCTTTTTCCCGATTGGCGCTCCAGATGGCGCCTCCTCCCCTCGTGGAGAATACCCAACTTCACGCTCGTCTTGTTCACTATAGAGCTCCTCATGAGTGGCTCCCACAGTTTGCGAGCGAGTTTGCACTTGCAGCCCACTTATGATTGCTTGGAGCAAGGGTCCGGCTTGCCCCATCTTGCTCAATTCACCACGATGTTTCACAATGGCGAGATTGTGAATCTTCTTTACTATTCATATGAATTGCTTGCTTGCTCTGATACCACACTATCATGGACTTAGCTGAATTTGCCTAAGCTGTGCAGCACCCTCGTAGCACTCCCGAAGACTTAGCTGAAATTGCCTAAGTCATGGAGCAACCTTGCCCACTATTCCGGACTTAGCTGGGACTGCCTAAGTTATGAAACGCCCAACGCGTTATCTGTCCACAAAGGGTCAGCCCTCTTACAGCCTCTTAAGGTCCCGTAGGACCTGCAAAGAAGAAGTTGATTAGCTTATAAGCGAGCGATGGACACATCCCGGTGTCTCGCAAAGCGGAAAGCTATACAAGCAATTTATCGAACACCTTGAGTGCAGCAAAAGAAAAGAGAGAAAGAGAGCGAAATAGGACTTTGGAGGGTTGTAGGAATGATCGCAAGTCCACAAACGATGGTTCCCAAGGTATCGGACGCAAGATAAGTTCAATTGTTGATGAACGCCTACGCCCGACATATACCCGGAACCCCATCCAGCCCGGTGCCACCCCGGGGGTTCCAAGGTGCTAAAATAGCTGACATTTCGCACCACTCAGAAAGGTTGCCACAGCACATGAAAAAGACCCAAAAACAGGGCTGTTTTGGCTCCTCGCAGCGAGCGATCATTCTACAGCCTTCTACACTACTTCCACTCACATTTCTTAGGTAAAAACACATAAACTCAAGGAAAAACAAGCTACCAAACATATGTACATGCAAGAAAAAGTGACGAACAGTTCAAGGAGCAAAGGCATTGCGGTTGAGCGACGACCATTCGTGACAGTATGGCATAGTAAATTGATGTAAAATTCTATTATTTCTATAAAAACTTTCAAATTCATTTGATGTATATTCACCACCTCTATTTGTTCGTAAACATTTAATCTTGCAACCACTTTGTCTTTCAACTAAGTCTTTAAATTCTTTGAATTTGTTTAACAATTCTTTTTTTTTAAAATATAGACCCAAGTTTTGCCACTATGATCATCAGTGAAGGTAAGAAAATACTTGCTTCTTCTAAGTGATACTAGGTTGATAAGGCCACAAACATTCGAGTGTACTAAATCAAGTCGATATCATGCTCTTTTTGTTCTGCTGATTTTGAAATGCTTTCTTTCTTGCTTACCCATAACACATACTTCACATAATTTTGATGGGCAGTCAATTCTTGGCATTCCTGTCACCATATTAAACTTCTCTAGAAGTTTTAAAGCTTTAAAATTTAAGTGTGCATATCTAAAATGCCATAATATAGAAATATCCTCAATATCAGTTTTAAAATAATTTAATCGATCAAAAATGCATAAATGTAGAGGAATCATTCTATCCTTCGCCGTTTTCACATATGAGATTAATGTCTTAGTCTTATCATAGATTGAAAGAGTCATATCTTTCATCTCAATATTATAACTTTTTTCAAGTAATTGTCCCAAGCTAAGAATATTATTTTTCATATCAGGCACATAATAAACATCTGAAATGCATAACTCTTTACCATTATGGAGTCCAAGAATAATTTTACCTTTACCTCTTACTAGTCCTTAGATAGATCACCAAATGTAATATTTCTAAAATAGCTTGTATCCATTTCTAAAAATAATTCTTTAATGCCACACATGTGATTTGAAGCTCTTGTATCTAGATACTATGTCATAGACTGATATTCCTTCAAATTATCATAAGTTATTAGTAAAACTTGATTTTCATTCTTCTCTTCTTTTTCAATAAAATTTGACTGATCACCTTGATTGTTAGGATTATAATAGCATTCAAAGGAGTAATGCTCATGCCTTTTGCAAATATAGCATTATATTTCAGATCTTTTAGAAATTCTGCCATGTCCATGGCCTCGGCCACATCCTCGACCATAACCTCGGCCTCTTTGGCTAGAATTTACTCTACCTCCTTCATTGTTTGGAGATTCTTGATAGGTCTAATTTCTTCTACCTCTTCCTCTTTGTCGATGACCTCTTCCTCTTTGAAAATTTGATTTACCTTTATTTTCAAGAGTAAGCTTGGTCTGTAGTGCTTGTTCCACAATTCTTTCTTCTGCTCTTTTTATAATCCTTTGTTCATAAACTTGAAGGGAACCCATAAGTTGTTCTAAAGATATTTCTTCCAAATCTTTAGACTCTTCAATCGTAACAGTAATAAAATCAAATTTTGAATCTAGTGATCTTAATATCTTTTCTATCACTCTTTGATCACTTATTTGTTCACCATTTCTTCTCATTTGATGAATAATAGAAATAACTTTTGTAAAATAATCAGAAATAGTTTCAGAGGTACATTATTGTAATTTTTTTAAATTGGCTCGTAAAACATGTAGACGGATTTTTTTTACCTTATCAACACCACCAAATACTTTTTGAAGCATTTTCCAAGCCTCTTTTAAAGTATTTGCTAGAGCGATAATCTCGAACATCATATCATCAAGCCCTTAGTAGATTGTAAACAAGGCATTTTTCTCCTTCTTTATTCTATCTTTGAGTTGCTTTTTTGCTTTTTCATTCATTGCTCCTTCTTCTTCTGGACTTGGTTCAACAAATCCATCTTCTACAAACTCCCATACATCTTGGGAGCCTAGAAGAACCTTCATTTGGATACACCATATGTCATAATTTTCTTTTGTCAATCTAGGGATTTCGAGTTGGAAGGTGCTTAAGGATAAAGCCATAGCTCTGATATCAATTGTTGAAGTTGATAGGAAGAAAGGATAGAATTAGCACACTAAGGAAGAGTAGGAGAAGGCTAAATCTTCTGTATTTCTCTCAATATTTTTATAATTTCATAAACTCTATATATTTTTCATGACTCAACATATGGGGTTTATATAGTTCCCCAAGATACATTACATTTATACAGATTTATACAGTAAGAATGAATCTTTCTTTCAATAAACTCTTTCAAGAATCAATAACTAATTTGACTTATCCATCCATAAATATTTTCTCTTGAAGAAATGAACCTTTCTTATGATGAAATTAATATCTTCATGATAATTACACAAGTTTAATTCCAACAATCCTCGAATCCAATAATTATTTGCAATTGACTATTCCTTCCTTATCGAGCTGCCTCTCTTCGCCATTAGAAGTACTTAACCTCTGCTAAGTAAAATACCAACCTTTCTAAGAACTAAAAGAAATCCATACTATACTACTTTGACTAAGTGAAAAAAGAAAAACATTCACCTTTTCTTGTTAAGTGAAAAAAAAGACTGAGTCTGTTTTATTTTATCGAAACCAAGGGAGTTTACTCGACCTATTATTCTCTAGTCTCTCCTCCCCCTTCCCCTCCCCTCCGGCACTGCTAAAGTGGAATACTCTATATGGGGACCTCCTTCCCTTTTGCTCTGCCCACTTTCCGTTCACACGGTTATCAAAGCGGAGGAAGGGTGGGCAGTAGGTACCACGAGCCCTCTATCCCACACATCTATAAAGAAGCAAGTGTAGTTCACTGGTTCCACCGAATGCTCCTATCTCTCGGCACAGAAAGTGTGAGTGTGCAGTTATGCTTCGGATGCTTTGCTCTGGATAGATCGACTCTATTAGAAATTCTTTTCCGGTGCACTCACTTTATATCTCCGACACACAAGGAAGGAAGCAGCCTTAGCCTCTGTCCGGTGGATCATTCCGCTGGCATCTTGCATTTACACCTCCATTTGACTGCCGCTCGAAGATGTAGTTGTAGATACTGAAGTCTTAGGGCTCTACCACCTTATATCTCCTTATACGACATGCTGTTGTCGTCGACATATTCAATATGTCACTTTGTCATATATGACTCCTAGCAGGTGAAAGAAATAAAAGAGAGGACTTCCATTCAGTGACTCCGTGATCGTCCTCTAAACGATCAAAATAAGGTAAAGCTTGAAGATAAGTTTTGTACTCAATTAATTTCTCACTCCCTCTAGTCGAGTGGGTTAGGTCTTTCAGCCTCCTTTGTTGAAGTGGATAAGAAAAAGGGATAGAGTCATCACACTAAGAAAGAATAGGAGAAGGCTAAATCTTTTGTATTTCTCTCAATATTTTTTATCATTTTATAAACTCTTATATTTTTCATGATTTAATATATGGGGTTTATATAATCCTCCAAGATACATTACATTTATGCACTAAGAATGAATCACTCTTTCAAAAAATCCTTTCAAGAATCAATAGTCAATTTGACTTATCCTTCTATGAATATTTTCTTCCAACTTGGAGTAAGTTTTTGATAGATCTGGTTGCCGCTGGGATTATATCATCTTCTCCATCACCTTTGCAGCCTACTCCTCTGAGTAAAAAGCTATAGTACCGTGTACTGCCTACTTAATTCCTTGATCGAGCACTCTTGCATCAACCCAAAGTCCCTCGCTTTCGGCAATCATGATGAGAAGCCCATCGACATCGGTCTTATAAAGTTTCTTAGCCTCTGCCCTTCTGCCCTATCTTGGTACTTGGAGTTTGCCTTTGCATTCTCCACCTCCTCGGCCCCTTTTATGACCAATGCTCTCCCTCCATGAGCGCAAGGGATCGATGATTCCATAGAAGTCTCGCCTCTGCAGTACCATGGTGTTGCCAAGCCTATAGCACTACTATCTGTTATCTTGCATCTTCATCCCTTCCTTCGCGATCGATAGATCTGCCTCTGTGGCATTATCGCGCTCCTCCGAGTCTACCTCCTTTCGAACCGACACTTTTCTTTTGGGTAACTGAGCCCCGCTGGACTCCTCGTCACTTCCTCGCCCCTTCGATCACCTACTTCGACACCACTGTATCCTCCTAGCAGTTCTCCTTGGTCAATAGAAAGACAGACTGCAACTCTCATGCATGGCCTTCGCCATCTTGTTGCAGGGCTCGTGACGATTCTATTCTACTTAGCTTCCTTGGTAGCAACGTTCGCTTACTCGGCCTTGTCCTCTGACTTGCCAGGCTCCCTTAAGCAAATGTGAGCACTGAAGCAGTCCAACTCTCCAGTTGCTCCGATTATACCTTAGTATAATCAAGTCCCCTCCATGGAACTCACTGGTACTTGTAATCTGACTTCTCCCTCAGTGGTACATGGCTCCCATTTGCTAATGACCAAGACTTTCATCTGATGCAAGCTTCAGTGCATACACACGGAAGACCCACCTCTACGATGCTATGACATTCACTCCTTGAATCCACAGCCCTTCTTACTATTGCATTGTTCACTAAAGTGGAGTTCTTAGCAGCTCCTGATCATCCACATGATCACGTCCCCCACCACTCATTGGTACTTGTACTTGGACTTCTTCATCGGTGACATACAGCCCCTATATTGTTACGGGCTTAGCTAATTTTGCCTAAGTCGTACGGCACCCATGCATGTCGGTCCGTAAAGGTCAGCCCTACCCGAGATCTCCTAGAGTCTCTCACGGGATCCATAAGCAACTGCTCAAGCAAATATTTTATAAAGCCAAATACAAATTACACCCATGGACATTTCAAACTCAGAGATGTTGCACAAAAAGGATAATAGTCCATTACAGACCGAAGTTCCCACAAGTTCTTATGAGACACACTTGTATTTATAAGCCAAACTTGGCAATAAAGCAAATTAAACTAGGGGCTAAACCTACTGCTGAATCTCCTCGCATTCTGAATCTTCAATCTTCGCTTTGGCTGCAACATGCCCTTTGGCTTCCAACCGCTGTTGTTGAGTAGTCGAACTCGATCCGCCATGTCAGTAACTCACCAATGACTGAATCTGGTGTGGAGTTGGCTGAGTTGTGCTGATCCTTGTTGGTTCTCGTGGATCCTTCTAATGAAGGAAAAGACCTACCTTATTATATGCCAGTATCGCATTATACTCATATTGCTTGAACTGGGTAGATGCTTGTTGGAGCTTTAACGAGCATCGCCTCGCAGACTTTAAAGTTAAGGTCCTTCTTCCATAATGTTTGCCCATTGAACCTTCTTCTACTGTTAGTTGTCACTTCCAAGTATGTTCGCATCACTCCCGCTTTCGATTAGTCAATTGGGAAATGAAGTGAAAAAATCTACTCTCAGTAGTACTGATCACCAATGATGAGGATTTAACAATTATTTTCTTCCATAAGCTTTTTTTGAAGGGTCACTGAACTTATGCAGAGCTCCTCTACTGGATAGATAAGAGAACTGGGATACTTGACTTCACCCATTCTCTTCGTAGTTGAGAAGGTAAGGTTACTTGGCTTCGCTCATCTCCTCAAGTTAAGAGAATTGGGGTATTCAGTTTTGCCCATTCTCTTGAGTTGAGAAGGTAAATGTTACTTGATTTCGCCTGCCTTCTCGAGTTTGTACTTCATGCATTGAGCTGGTTACTAACATTCGCCCACTCTTTGCTCATACTTCTGAAGCACTTGAAGTGTTTGCACTTCTTGCGTTGAGTTAGCTATTGTGATTCACCTTCTCACTACCATTGAACTTCTGGAATGTAAGAAGTTTTACTCAAAAAGAGCAAAAAGTTTACCCCAACTTGGAGTAAGTTTTTGATAGATCTGGTCACCTCTGGGATTGTACCGTCTTCTCCATCACCTTTGTCACACACTCCTTTGAGTAGAAAGGTATACTACCATGTACTGCCTACTTTATTCCTTGGTCGAGCACTCCTGCATCAACCCGAAGTCCCTCGCTTTCGGCAATATTGATGAGAAGCCCATCGACATCGATCTTATGAAGTTTCTTGGCCTCTGCCCTTTCGTCCTATCTTGGTACTTGGAGTTTGCCTTTGCATTCTCCACCTCCTCGGCCCCTTTTACGACCAATGCTCTCCCTCCATGAGAGCAAGGGATCGATGATTCCACGGAAGTCCCGCCTCTGTGGTACCATGGTGCTGCCAAGCCCATAGCACTACTATTCATTATCTTGCATCTTCATCCCTTCCTTCGCGATCGATAGATCTGCCTCTGTGGCACTATGGTGCTCCTCCGAGTCCATCTCTTTTATAATCAACACTTTTCTTTTGGGTAGCTGAGCCCCGCTGGACTCGTCGTCGCTTCCTCGCCCCTTTCGACCACTTGCTTCGACACCACTGTGTCCTCCTAGCAGTTCTCCTTAGTCGATGGAAAGACATACTGCAACTCTCATGCATGGCCTCTGCTATCTTGTTGCAGGGCACACGCTGATTTTGTTCTCCTTAGCTTCCTTGGTAGCAACATTCGCTTACTCGGCCTTGTCCTCTGACTTGCCGGGCTCCCTTAAGCGAATGTGAACACTAAAGCAGTCCAACTAATCATGTCCCCTCTATGGGACTCACTGGTACTTGCAATTTGACTTCTCCCTCGGTGGTACACAACTCCCATATGCTGATGACCAAGGCTTTCATCTGATGCTAGCTTTGATGCATACACATGGAAGACTGTGGCATTCACTCCTTGAATCCACAACCATTCTTGTCGTTGTATATTCACCGAAGTGGAGCTATCAGCAGCTCCTGATCATCCATATAATCACGTCCCCCTCCATGGGACTCACTGGTACTTGCACTTGGACTTCTTCCTCAGTGATATATATCCCCCATATGCTGATGACTAAGACTTTCCTCCAATGCAAGCTTCGATGCACACATGAAGACCCACCTCTACGGTACTACAACATTCATTCCTTGAATCCATAGCTCTTCTTCTTGTTGTATCGTACACCAAAGTGGAGCTCCCAATAACTCCTGATCATACCTCTGCATGATCTTATCACTCATAGGACCGGATTCCCTGTATTTCATTGCCATAAACTATTCCACCACGATCCGTTGTACCATGTCGCCTCCTGGTGACATCTCCATTGCATACAGATTCTTGTGTGATGAACTCGGACTACGACTTCTCCACGTGTGGCCTCTGCCAACACATCGTAGGGCCTCCGCCATCTCCAATTTTCAGTTCGCTCCCATGGTAATTCACCTTCGTCCACCCACTCTTGGGTCACACCTGGATGAAGCATAGCTCTAATATAGTTCGTCACCTAGTAGCTCCTGAAATCCCCTGACTTCGCTAGAGTTGGTGCACCATTGTCTGGGTCTTAGGCCTCTATCCCCTACCAGCACAATCTTGTTATGTGCCTCTTGCTCCTGACAACTTGAATGGTAACACTGCGGCATATTCTTCAAGAGTACCCACCTCTGCGTTCTCTTGCCCCATGCTAAGGTCTCTTGATCCCAACTTTACCTCTACAAGTTGAATCACCTTAGTTACTCCGTCAAATACATCTCTGAGGTAGCTTACATGTTCCTCGAAGCTCCCTCATCTTTGGCACCATGCAAAATAAGTCTGTCCCATCAGAATGAAGAACCCATGGAATGACATGATCCCACTCTTGTCTCTACAAGAGTTTATGCCCTTGACCTCTGTCCAAGGAAAGCTCTGTGCCTCCGCTCCATGTTCCATCTTCTATGTCGACTCCCTTCATGCGACTTGGATACTTCACCGAGTTCCATCCAAGTCGCTCTGCTTCTCGATTTGTATTGAGTATTCCGCGGGTCGGCCCTCTGTTGAGTTCGATTTCTACATCGACTCTAAGTGTGCCTTCATATGATATTGCCTTGGATTGCTCCCCCACTTGATCTGGAAATGCATCCACTAATGTATTACCTCATTCGAGATCATGCGATGACTCTTCGTCGCTCACTCGATCCGTTAAGCTTTGTGGAGATATAGCCTTAAGGAACTCTTCCTCAATATGTGCAGTCTGTTGTATATGATTCTCCCACTAGAGAACTAGGACTTATCCCTCCTAGATATATGTCCTGCTGGAGCAACTTTACTCTTTACATACTTCCCACTAGAAGTTTTGGAGACCACCATCCCCTTTAGACTACTCCGTCTTGCTGAACAACTTGTGCCTTGTTCTATCCCCGCAAATGCACTTGCTAGATTGCGACCCTTCTCCAGTCTCCACTATACCCTTCAAGGTCTAGCAACGTGTTGAACTTGTTGCACATTTCAGTCACCTATGGGCATATCCTTTCTATGTCGAAGAGAAAGTTCTGATGCTCTATGGCGTCGAGTTCCGATCACGCCTTGGGATGGCCATGAACACTCCGTTGTCCGTGTACAAGCCCTTGCATGAGTTTCGAATCCTTCGAGTTAGCAATTCCCCTCACCTTTGTGAGCTTTGCACAACTCTTTTGGTCGTTACGCAACACCTCCCACCTTGCACGGTCTCATCTTTCACCCAACGCCCTGCTTTGACTTGAGCACCGTCATGTTTTGGATGCCAACATCGAGCCGTAGCTCGAACTCAACCATCCCAATCTTTGTGTGCTACGAATTCTTCTTCGTTTGCTTTTGTTCTCGTGGTGCCTCTCCTGTAAAGGGGTTGGCCATTCCTTGAATGCCAAACCTGGATGCCCGCTCCTCTAAGCGACTCCTTTCCCTATATCTTAAGGTCCGTTTCCCCCAAACGGTTATGCATGTTGGTTGTCCTCCACATAGTCCAGCTAGGTCCCCCACGTTTGTATGACAAGTGTTTCTACGTGTGCTTGTCCCGCTCTGATACCACATTGTCATGGGCTTAGCTGATTTTGCCTAGGTCGTGTAGCACCCACGCATGTCCGTCCGTAAAGGTCAGTCCTCCCTGAGATCTCCTAGAGTCCCTTAGACTTACAAAAGAGAAAACGAGCTAAAATAAGCAATTCCAATGAGATCCACAAGCAATTGCTTAAGCAAACACTTTATAAAGCTAAATACAAATTACACCCATGGACATTACAAACTCAGAGAGTTTGCACACAAAGGATAATGGTCCATTACAAACCGAAGTCCCCACAAGTGCTTATGAGATACACTTGTATTTACAAGTCAAACTTGGCCATAAAACAAATCAAACTAGGGCTGCTAAGCCTACTACAAGCCCGCATCTTGCTGTACAAGATATGTACCAAAACCAAAGGACACGAACAAACACGAGCTTTTCATCGAACACCTTATTTACATTATTGTCCGTAACAATATGCTGATGACTAAGGCTTTCATCCAATGCAAGCTTCGATGTATACACGAAGACCCTCCTCTATAGTACTATGACATTCACTCCTTGAATCCATAGCCCTTCTTCTTATTGTGTCATACACCAAAGTGGAGCTCCCAGTAACTCATGATCATACCTCTGTATGATCTTGTCCGTTGTGGGACAGGATTGCCTGTATTGCATTGCCACAAACAGTTCCACCACGATCTGCTGCACCATGTCGCCTCCTAGTGACATCTTCATTACATACAGATTCTCATGTGATGAACTCGGACTATGACTTCTCCACGTGTGGCCTCTGCCAACACATCGTAGGGCCTCCACCATCTCCGATTTTTAGTTCGCTCCCTTGGCAATTCACATTCGTCCACCCACTCTTGGGTCACACCTGGACAAATCATAGCTCCAGGATAGTCCATCACTTAGTAGCTCCTGAAATCCCCTAACTTCACTAGAGTTGGCGCACCATTGTCTAGATCTTCGGCCTCTATCCCCTACCAGCACAATCTTGTTATGCACCTCTTGTTCCTGACAACTTGAACGATAACATTGTGGCATATTCTTCAATAGTACCCGCCTCTGCATCCTCTTGCCCCGTGCTAAGGTCTCCTGAACCAAACTTTACCTCTGCAAGTTGAATCACCTTAGTTACTCCGTCAAATGCATCTCTGAGGCAGCTTGCATGTGCCTCGAAGCTCCCTTCATCTTTGGCACCATGCAAAATAAGTCTGTCCCATCAGAATGAAGAACCTATGGAACAACATGATCCTACTCTTGCCTCTACAAGAGTTCATGCCCTTGACCTCTGTCTAACGAAAGCTCTGTGCCTCCACTCCATATTTCATCTTCTATGTTGACTCCCTTCATGCGGCTTGGATACTTCACCGAGTTCCACCCAAGTCTCTCCGCTCCTCGATTTGCAATGAGTTGATAGTGGCCCTCGCGTCCACCATTCCACGGGTCAGCCCTCTGTTGAGTTCGATTTCTACATTGACTCTAAGTGTGCCTTCATATGATGTTGCCTTGGATTGCTCCCCCATTTGATCTCGAAATACATCCACTAATGCATTACCTCATTCGAGATCATGCGATGACTCTTCGTCGCTCACTCGGTCCATTGAGTTTTGTGAAGATATAGCCTTGAGGAACTTTTCCTCAATATGTGTAGTCCATTGCACATGATTCTCCCACTAGAGAACTAGGACTTATCCCTCCTGGATATCTGTCATGCTAGAGCAACTTTTCTCTTTACCTACTTCCCAATGGAAGTTTCGGAGACCACCATCCCCTTTGGACTACTCCGTCTTGCTGAACAACTTTTGTCATATTCTACCCCCGTAAATGCACTTGCTAGATTGCGACCCTTATCCAATACAATCTCCACTGTACCCTTCAAGGTCTAGCAATGTGCTGAACTTGTTGCTCATTTCAGCCGCCTACGGGCATATCCTTTCAATGTCGAAGAGAAAGTTCTGATGCTCTATGGCACCGAGTTCCGATCATGCCTTGGGATGGCCACGAACACTCCGTCGTCCGTATACAAGCCCTTGCATGAGTTCCGAATCCTTCGAGTTAGCAATTCCCCTCACATTTGTGAGCTTTGCACAACTCTTTCGGTCGTTATGTAACACCTCCCACCTTACACGGTCTCATCTTTCACCCAGCGCCCCGCTTTGCCTTGAGCACCATCATGTTTTGGTTGCCAACATCGAGCCGTAGCTCAAACTCAACTATCCCAATCTTTGTGTGCTATGTATTTTTCTTCACTTGCTTGTCCTCATGGTGCCTCTCATGCAAAGGGGTTGGCCATTCCTTAAATGCCAAACCTGGATGCCCGCTCCTCTAAGCGACTCCTTTCCCTACATCTCAATGTTTGTTTCCCCCAAACGGTTGCGCGTGCTGGCTATCCTCCAAACAGTCCAGCTAGGTCCCCCACGTTTGTATGGCAAGTGTTTCTATATGTGCATGTCCCACTCTGATACCAAATTGGCACGGGCTTAGCTGATTTTGCCTAAGCCGTGCGGCACCCATGCATGTCCGTCCGCAAAGGTCAGCCCTCCCCGAGATCTCCTAGAGTCCCTTAGACTTACAAAAGAGAAAACGAGCCAAAAGAAGTAATTCTCATGGGATCTACAAGCAACTGCTCAAGCAAACACTTTATAAAGCCCGGCGTCTCGCAAAGTGGAAAGCTATACAAGCAATTTGTCAAACACCTTGAGTGCAGCAAAGAAAAGAGAGAAAGAGAGCGAAATAGAACTTTGGAGGGTTGTAGGAATGATCACAAGTCCATAAACGATGGTTCCCAAGGTATCGGATGTAAGACAAGTTTAATTACTGATGAACGCCTACGCCTGACGTATACCCGGAACCCCATCTAGCTCGGTGCCACCTGGGGGGTTCCAAGGTGCTAAAATGGCTGACATTTCACACCGCTCAGAAATGTTGCCACAGCACACAAAAAAGACCCAAAAATAGGGATGTTTTGGGCTATTTTGGCTCCACGCAGTGAGCGATCATTTTGTAGCCTTCTATACTACTTTCGCTCATATTTCTTAGGTAAAAACACATAAACTCAAGGCAAAACAAGCTGCCAAACATATGTACAAGCAAGAAAAAGTGACGAACGGTTCAAGGAGCAAAGGCGTTATGGTTGAGCAACGACCGTTCGTGACATTCTCCCCCACTTAAACTGTCGACGTCCTCATCGACGCTTGTTGGTAGGCTTTGACGCGAGCTTTTTCATATCGTAAGGCGTCTTCTGGCTCTCAACTGGCTTCTGTTTGCCATTTCACCAAGTACTCTATTTGCTTCGCTACATTGGGTAGCTTTATCTTACGATCCGCTAGAATAGTTTCAACTCACTTCTCATAAGAGGCTCTGGTGGGGGATAGTCGAGTTGGAACATTTCGAGAATCATCTCGTGGATCTGAGTGGTAGGCTTTCAAGTTGCTCGCATGAAAGATGTTGTGAATTCTGAACCATGCTGACAGTTGCAACTTGTATGAGATATTGCCTACTCTGCTAATGATTGGGAAAGACCCTTCATACTTGCGTACCAATCCTTTGTGCACTTTGTGTCTAAAGAACTGGAGTGATGCTGGTTGAGGCTTCACCAACACCATGTCACCAACTTTAAATTCTTGTGGTCGCCTTCCCAAGTCTTTTTGGCCACCTTCTCTAAGTAAGCCCACGTAATATCTGCATTGCGATGCCATTCCTTTGCGAAGTGATAGGCTGATGGGCTACTCCATGTATAACCAATAACCAGGGTGTGAGGAGTTGATAGCTATTGTCCCGTAATAATCTCAAATGGGCTCTTGTTGGATGTAGAGCTCCGCTACAAGTTATAGGAGAATTGGGCTATGTCCAACAGCTTCACCCAATCTCGTTGGTTGGCACTCACATAGTGCTGGAGATATTGCTCCAAGAGCGAGTTAATTCTTTCTGTTTGGCCATCCGTTTGAGGGTGGAGGCTTGTGCAGAAGTATAATTTAGACCCCAACAACATGAACAACTCGGTCCAAAATCGTCCCAAGAACCGAGAATCCCGATCAATAATGTTGTTGTGTGGGACTCCCCAATACTTAACCACATTCTTCATCATTAACTTAACCGCCTCCTCCGCTTGGCAATGTAGGGGTGCAGTAATGAATGTTGCATATTTAAAAATTGATCAACTACCATGAGTATCGATCCAAGTCCCCCTACTACGGGCAAGCTTGATATGAAGTCCAAGGAAATACTCTCCCATGGCCTTTCTGGTATGAGCAGCGGCTCTGAAAGTCCCACTGGCTTCTACTGCTCTATCTTGTCCTATTGACAAGTAAGGCATGTTCGAACATATTCCTCTACATCTATCCCCATCTTCAGCCAATAGAAGGCCCTCTCCACGAGAGCCATCGTTCGGTGGATACCCGGATGTCCAGCCCAAAGGGAATCGTGACACTCTTTCAAGAGTTCACGCCTTAAGTTATCCGCTCGTGGGACATAAACTCTATTCCTCTTTATATAGATGAGTCCCTCTTGGACCCAAAATCATCGTGTCTTGCCCTCTTTGATAAGTTGAATCAGAGTCACTACCTGAGGATCTCGGTACAGTTCATCCCTGATCCTGGAAAGAAAGTTAGAGTGCAATTGATTTGCTTGATCTCCGCCCTCCAACTGTATAGCATTCACTAGCTCCACTTTCCGACACAAAGTATTGGCCACGACATTTGCTTTTCCGGGCTTGTACTCCATCACCATGTCAAACTCAACCAAAAAGTCCTACCATTGTGCTTGCTTTGGGGAGAGTTTCTTTTGAGTTTGGAAGTAACTCAATGCGACATTGTCTGTCCTTAGCACAAATGGTGCTTCCAGAAGGTAGTGTGTCACACTCGTAGACAGTGGACCACTACTGTCATCTCCTTCTCATGCACAGGATATCGCCGCTCGATCTCGTTGAGCTTGCAACTCTCATAGGCCACTGGATGACCCTCCTGCATAAGAACTCCTCCAAGAGCAAAGTCAGAAGCATCTGTATAGACTTCAGAAGACTTTCCATAGTCCGGTAATCTGAGTACAGGTTCTTTTAACACAGCAGTCTTCAGGTCTTGAAATGCCGCCTCACATTTGTCCGACCATCTCCAGGACTGCTCCTTCTTTAGCAACTCTGTCAATGGAGTTGTGCGCTTCAAATATCCAGCTATGAAGCACCGATAATAGTTGACGAACCCAAGGAAGGATCTCAACTCTAGCACCTTCTTTGGTGTTCGCCAGTCCGCCACAGCTTGCACCTTAGCCTTGTCCATTCGAATGGACTCATTCCCAATTCGATACCCCAAGGAAGGATCTCAACTCTGGAGCCTCCTCCTCTCGTGGAGAATACCCAACTTCATGCTCGTCTTATTCATTGTAGAGCTCCTCATGAGCGGCTCCCAGGTTCTGGCGAGTTTGCACTTGCACCACTCGCTTGGAGCAAGGGTCCGGCTTGCCCTATCTTACTCGATTCACCATGATGTTTCACGATGGCGAGATTACGAATCTTCTTCATTGTTCATATGAATTGCTTGCCAGCTCTGATACCACACTCTCACGGACTTAGCTGAATTTGCCTAAGCCGTGCGGCACCCTCGCGGCGCTCTTGAAGACTTAGCTGAAATTGCCTAAGTCGTGGAGCAACCTTGCCCACTATTCCGAACTTAGCTGGGATTGCCTAAGTCATGAAACGCCCAACGCGTTATCTATCCGCAAAGGATCAGCCTTCTTACAACCTATTAAGGTCCCGTAAGACCTGTAAAGAAGAAGTTGATTAGCTTAGAAGCGAGCGACGGACACGTCCCGGCATCTCGCAAAGCGGAAAGCTATACAAGCAATTTGTCGAACACCTTGAGTGCAGCAAATAAAAGAGAGAAAGAGACGAACTAGGACTTTAGAGGGTTGTAGGAATGGTCGCAAGTCCATAAACGAGCAAGACAAGTTCAATTGCTAATGAACGCCTACGCCTGACATATACCCAGAACCCCATCCAGCCCAGTGCCACCCGGGGAGTTCCAAGGTGTTGAAATGGTTGATATTTCGCACCACTCAGAAAGCTTACCGCAGCATACGAAAAAGACCCAAAATAGGGCTGTTTTAGGCTGTTTTGGCTCCGCACAGTGAGCGATCGTTCTGTAGCCTTCTACACTACTTTCGCTTATATTTCTTAGATAAAAATACATAAACTCAAGGCAAAACAAGCTGCTAAACATATGTACAAGCAAGAAAAAGTAACGAATGGTTCAAGGAGCAAAGGCGTTGCGGTTGAGCGATGACCATTCATGACACCATGGAATGACATGATCCCACTCTTGCCTCTGCAAGAGTTCATGCCCATGACCTCTGTCCAAGGAAAGCTCCGTGCCTCTGCTCCATGTTCCATCTTGTATGTTGACTCCATTCATATGGCTTGGATACTTCACTGAGTTCCACCCAAGTCGCTCCGCTCCTCGATTTACATTGAGTTGATAGTGGCCCTTGCGTCCATCATTCCACAGGTGAGCCCTCTATTGAGTTCGATTTCTGCATCGACTCTAAGTGTGCTTTCATATGATGTTGCCTTGGATTGCTCCCCCACTTGATCTCGAAATGCATCCACTAATGCATTAACTCATTCGAGATCATGCGACGACTCTTCGTCGCTCACTCGGTCCATTGAGCTTTGTGGAGATATAGCATTGAGAAACTCTTCCTCAATATATGCAGTCCGTAACACATGATTCTCCCACTAGAGAACTAGGACTTATCCCTCTTGGATATCTGTCCTGCTGGAGCAACTTTTCTCTTTACATATTTCCCACCGGAAGTTTCGGAGACCACCATCCCCTTTGGACTACTTCGTCTTGCTGAACAACTTGTGCCTTATTCTGCCCCGCAAATGCATTTGCTAGATTGCGACCTTTCTCCAATACAGTCTCCACTGCATCCTTCAAAATCTAGCAACGTGCTGAATTTATTTAATCTCTTCACGATGAAATTAATATTTTTATGATAATTAAATAAATTTAATTTTAATATCCTTTCCTTGAAAATCCTATGTATAAATCTCTTCGTATGTAGCTCACGCCATTCGAGGTAGGCCGGAAGCGAAGTAGCATGTAGGCAGAGCTGTCTATCTACCATGTTACTAATAGATATTAGTTGATACACCGTTTACTAATGGATATTAATTGATACATTGACTTTCTCTCGGATTATTTTGTAAAGCAATAAAAGAATGAATGAGCATATTATCTTAACTATAGAGGGCTAAGCTGTATTTATTTAAAAGATGCTGTAGTTTGGTGCTGGTAGCTTTTTGTCTTTGATGCCGGAGTTTGTTTGCTCCTTTTATTTCCTTTTTGTTAAATGACCCGGCCTCCCCTGGCTCTTACACGCCTGTGGCGTTTTCGCCATATAGTCTTTGCCAGTAGTGCCATCCTCCCCGTTGACTGTCTTCATAGGGGGGGTTGTCCCTTGCTGCTACGTTCTTTTGGGCACGGAAAATAATTGAGTAGTTGACTTGGACAGCAGGTAGGTCACACGTTCCACTATGCCGAGATTTTAGGTGCAGGTAGTGATGATCACCCTGAGGCGTTAGCGAGCGAATTACTTACTATAGGGCGGGCACTCCAGGACCTGGTTCTCTATTCATCCGACGTATGTGTGGATAACGAGGCCACCTTCACAATCTTGTCCCTTCCATCCCTATCCAAATTAAGGTAGGGCGGTTCGGTTTAATTGCTCAACTGCTCCTTTGCCCGGCTTAGCGTCAGCGGCTTCGTGCCGCACTGGAGTGATCCAATATATGTGGTTCCGCACGTTCCATCACTTCTTCGTTCATTTTCAATTACTAATCGTGAAACACCATGAACAGCAGGATGTTGAGGTCCAGAATTCGAAGTGAAATTATTGATTTGTCTGTTCCTAGTCGTCTTGGGAAAGAAAGGCAGAAAAAAAAAAGAAAAAAAAAAGAGATTATTCCCCTAGAGCTTATCCAGTACCTTACGATAGTAGCTGCATTTACATGCGTGCAAGAGACTTTTATGCCTACTGTTATTCCCGGCTCTGTGTTGCAAAAAGAAAGCGATAGTTCAAATCAATCTAAAGCTTAGTTAAGATATTCAACTTCAGTATACTCCATATAACATAACTCTTTAAGCGCTTAATTCTACTAGTTTGTTGCGCTAACGGAGCTTTGCTTGTTGCTTATGTTGTGCATTAGTGAGTATCCTATTGAATTCCTGTTTTACTTCACGCAGGTAGAACTCTGCCTTGTGGTTAATGCAAGACAAGAGAAAGTGAGAAGTATCATGTGTCTAAAGGTAAGGGCAAGTAAGGTTTCAAAGATACTTCCAGAGAAATCACTTTCTAAGAGGTACCTAACGTTTGACTCATCACACCAGTCTCTACTCATCGATTGCTTCTTGTGCTTTTCAGTTAAACAAGAAGAGTAGATTTTCCGGGGGGATTCCATTCTTTTTTCTCCAAAGGATTCCTCTTAAAGGATATCAACTTTCAATTCCTAGAAATAAGTGAAATCAATACTAGAAATTAATAATAAAATTAATAATATAAGATAATAAAATAAATGAGAAATGATATAAGTAATATAAGATAATGAAAAAGTAATATAAGATAATGACGTCCATAATATAAGATCAGTATTAGGAAGAGGTCAGGAGCCCCGTACACTAGACAAGATCAGTATTAGAAAGAGGTCAGGAGCCCCTTAAACTTGAGCCTGAAGTAGCTTCTCGTTCTCGCATTCGGCCCGCTTGGGGTTCAGCGCAATTGTCAGTTTCATCCTTAACTTGTGAGTAAACAATTCAATATTCTTTATGCCAGAGCTAATAAAATCTTTATGCGGGGAGAGGGTTAATCAAAGATAATGAGCTCAACTTATAGGCCTTCTGCTATTGGTCATTCAAGTAGTCTTTTCATGCGGGTTCCATTCCCATAACGTATAAGCAGTCCGTCCTTCCTTCTCAGACTCTTTAAGTTAGTGTTCATTGCTTAGTCATCGCTCGCTATATGACCTTTAAAGGTGGTACGGACTCTCTCAGCAAGCAAGATGAGATGACTTCTTTGTTATGTCCTTCCTATAATAATTCTTTAGCATGATCTGATTGACGACTGCTTCTCCTTTCTTATAATGATTCTTTAGTCTTAGATTTACTTTCTTATAATCTAATGTCTTCTTGTTAACCATAGATAAATCAATTCAATGCATATGTTCTTTCTCTCCTACCCTCAGCTACACATTTCTTTTGTTAGCCCTGCCCCCCTTTATCTTTATAGTTACTGTATCCTCTATGAGCGTAATTTCTCTCTATAGTTACTGTATCCTCTATGAGCATAGATTGATGGAGATGGCTTTAGTTTTGTACCGGTCAATAGTTATATCCTTTTATTCTGCCATGGGTAATGCACTCTTCTTGCCACTCTAGTCGAATCAACGTTCAAGGTCGCCAAGACCTTATTAGTCTAGTTTCGGTTCCTTGTTTTGCTTTTTCATTTCATTTTTATATAGTGTTTTATAAATCAATTCTATTATTGTTGTGGTAATCTATTTTATTGTATCGGTCTAGCCTTCATTCCCTATCCTATCGTAATAGGCTTGCTTGCTCTTGGTCATCTATAGGAAGGGAAGGAAGGGGCTTAAAAACATAAGGGTGTGTTATCGCTGAAAGTTTGGAAAAGATGCCAGAATTTGCTGGTGCCCATCCTTACCAAAGGCAAACTTCACCCTTGTATCGGGCGGGCTTCAGCATTGGGAAGCCCGCATAACAAGAGCAAGCATAGTGCATGGGACCGATACTAGTTATTTGTTTATCGCCATGCCAGCCACTTCATTCAATCAATCATATGCTTCTATTACAAGACACTGGCACATTCATTACTTGCTTCTATCGTGGGAGCTTCAAAGTGCTTATTACACTGCTTACTTATCTAACCTAAGGTATACGCCTTCTTCAACAGTATTGATTGCCCTTACGCTCAGAAGGAGAAGCCTTATTTGCTTACTAGTGTGAGAAAGGCATTGCTTGTAGCAGTTGAATTTAGCTATCCTCGTAACTAGGCTAGGGCAAACAAACCTACCTCTTTTAAGCCTAATATTTGTTGAAATAATATCAGCAGCTGAACCTCTTACTTAAGTACTAAATTATTGCCTTACTTCTCTTTCACTTGCTTTAAGAAATGAAATTAGTGCACCAAGTAATATAGTAGCAAGTCCCTTAAGCACTAATCCACTTTCATCATTAATATCGATAGTTAGCGAGCCAGCTTCAGATCCTTCTCTCGTGGTACGTTATAAGAGTATGAGTGGAAGGCTTTTCCAAGTCAAAAGAGTAGGAAAGCAGCTCATCCCTTCAAGCAGTAAGTACGATGTCCTATTCCGATGGTTAACAGTTCGGGTGCCGATAGTTCTCTAGTATAAGAAAAAGTACGGTTGCTCTCTTTCAATTCAATGTGTCTCCTATTAAAGCTCTTGAAATAAGGGAAAGGCTAAAGCTTTTGAACCAAGGGAAAGGCAAGGCCACCAATCCTATATTCCAAACTAGAAGAATGAATCTTATCAAGGGATAAGGGAAATAAGAAAGGTAGAAAGAACAGGGACTATTGCTATAGAGTTGTCAATAAAGATCATTTTTTTCGTTCATCTTATACATCCAGGGTAAAGGGAAATCCATAATACTATTATAAAGGGCTCATTAATCTTATACATCCAGGGTAAAGGGAAGTCCATAATAGACTTTAGGTATAGATCGGCTCATTCATGTAATCAAACAAGCAAGTATTGTATAGAATAGTAGGGGCAATATTACAAACACATTCTATACTTTCTCTTTAGCTCAAAGGATTTCATGAATTCTGTTACTTGCATCTTAGTGAGCTTCTAAGGGGTGCATTAGTCCGGTGACGTTTAGTTTCTGATAGTTGCTCGAGAGATTCCATGTTGTAAGCAAGCAGTTCAGCATCAGAATCCATTCCTTCTACAGCTAATTCCATTTCTGTTTGAGTCTTGGCTACTACACAAAAGAATCTGTTTCAAGATCAGAAGCATAAGTGGGAGAAGAAGCCATTCAAGTGTTACATCCAGTTAGCGCCCCAAGAGAAAAGATGCTAAAAAAAGGATCAAAAGAAGGATATAGTGAGAAAGCTGAATCAAGTGCTTTCAACTTCGAAGTCAGTAATAGCGATATTCTTTTTATTGGTAGCTCAATTCCCTATTCCCGGATCAAACTCGTAAGTAGGAGTGTCTGCTGCCGTGCTCAGTCTTACGTCTAAGCTTGGCAGTTCTACTCCTGTTAGCCCAGATTCTATTCTTGGATTTACTCACTTGGATTCCCTTTTTTTTGGTTTACTGCATTAGAGAAAGGTGTGCATTGTGGGTGCACTATTTGATTCCCTGTTGCTTGTTCCAATATGAGAGAACTGGGTCAATTCTGATAGTTGTTATTGAAAGTTTTATCGGATAGTGGCCCATCCTTAGTATTAGTAGCGAAAGCCCTCGTCATAAGTGAAAGTATTGACCTATTACTACTGCACACTTAATACTTTTTCTAATAATGAATTCCACTAATGCCTCTAAGAACGATAACACTATCTATTATAATTGAACTAGGAACGGGGAACCATAGACTAACTTACGAGATCAAGAAAGCGAGTAAATAATATCAGTTATATATCGATGGTTGGACTCGGGTTATAGAGTGTCCTCCTCTACCTAAAGTCTTTATTTAAACCTTGCCCTTGCTTCTTAGATCTAGTATAAGGATGCAACTAAACTAATAAGTAGCAGTTTGAAGAATAATGTCAGTGCTGCAGTGGAATCCCTTAGGAGAAAGTGCCCAAGCAGGAACTAATGCTTAGAGTTTTGAGTTTATTTAATAGTAAGAGTTAGGAGCAGTAACAGTTGTTGAAAAATAAGAAGTAATGAAAATGTCCGATTGATTCATTGATTCATTGTTTATTTATACATAATGAAAAGGAGGATTTCCCTCAACTAACATACGAGATTTCCTTATTCAGTTGGGGAAATCATATCTAAATCCTAACTAAATCCTATCTTTTATCATGCCCTGCAAGATCGAGCTCCTGTAAGGACGTCGATCTTGAACTAAGGATGTCGATCTTGAATCGATGTCAATGAAAACTGAAGGAAGGAAGCTGCGGTGAAGACCTTACGGTGGTTGACTTTGACGGAGGAGATGCTGTTATGGCTGGGGCAATCGGTAGATATGAAGGGCAGCGAGAGAAGCGCTACGATCATAGATTTACTGTCGTTTGACAGCAAGAAAGAACTTGTTGTGCCCTCTCTGTAGAGCATTGAGAGACGATGAGCGACGGCCCGTATAGATACTCTCAGCAAAGAGAACAGAGCAACAGAGGCTGCAAGAGGGATGGCGCTGGCGAGCAGGTGTAGAAGCCATCGTCTACTGCAGATGAGGTAAGCAAGGTGCCGCTACTTGTTGGAGCTGATGCGACAGTGATGGTGCACAAGGAAGATGATCTGTATCTTTGCTTTACTGACTACGATCTTGCTCCTACTTGATCTCCAACTTACTTTAACTAGCTTTTATCTACCCTTACTAGCTATAATTTTGACTATCTGGTTTAATGCCTTAGGATCCTTAATTTAGCATTTCCAACATCTACCTTGCACCTTGAATTACGATTTCTCAGTTCCGAGCTCTCTTTTGCACCTTCCATTCCTTATTTACTTTACTACTTTTTATTGTTAGATTGATTGCTCCTTTGTGGGCGCACCTTTGCTCTGTTACTTAGTTGCATTCTCATGCCTACCACCAAGCAAGAGTATTATCCTATTTATATTGGGGCTTTATTCCTTTATGCCTAGGTTTGATTCTTGTCAATAGTAGTTCCCATGTGTTGTGTCAACTCTTTCTTTTTATATTTAATCTTATATTTAGTAGGCGAAGAACCAAAGACAGAAAAATCAGTCTTGCCAGTAGGCGCGCTAGACCTTACCCTAGCTCTTCCCTTTATAATAGATACGCTAGGGATCTATTTCTCCCCTGTTTGGTTCTATGCTCTATTACCCTATACGTTTGTCACCTATTGTATTCTTGTTATCTATAGTTATTCCAACAAGCACTAGTCCAACTCTTATCATTAGAGGAATTAGACTTCAATTCAAGGGGCAGGGCCAAAGCTCTAACTACAGAATGAAATAAAAGAGACAAAGACTTAGTGGCAGGAGAGACATACATACATGCTGAAACTAAAAGGTCGTAACTGCAGACTTGAGTTTACTTCGATTAAACAGATTGAACCTAGAGCTAAGGAATTTCAGTAGGGATCTACATAGCGAGGGGGCGCCAATGCATAATTTTCACTTGGAGTTTCAAAGACTCGATCTCTAACTAAAGAGTTGAGGTCCGTAGTAGTGGAATGAGATAAAGTAGTGGAATAGTAGGATAAGGGAGTGCTAGATCCTAATTCACACATAGGAAAGTAAGTCGTAATGGCAAGTCAAGGGCAAGTTTCTTGGTGAATAGGAATAAGGAGCTATAAGAGTTGAGTCGGGTAAGGGGACTAGCACTTACTACTACTTTAACTGGGAACTAGAGATCCTATCAATACCAATATTTCACTGGTGTAAACAAGACTTCTCTACTAGGTGGGTAGCTGATCTATTAATAACAAAATACACCTACACTAAAAACAAAAGTAGGAATCCTACTACTGCTAGTAAGTATCGAACTCAGAACTAGAAGACAACCACTGCTACCAATACTTGAACTAGTAACACGAGAATCAACTCCTCGATCTAATTGTACTAATCCACTAACTCACTCTACTAATCCATTAACTCACTCTATATATATGTTGTTGCACCCTTTGGCTACTTAGTGAAACTCAATTATTACTTTACTTTATCTTATTCTTTAATTGCCCAGTAGGGTTCTGTATCCAAGCACTTAATTCTTCGATTGCTTACTTGGATTCCATACCTCCTGTTTTATACTTGTACAACTTAGCTCAATTCTATTACACGACATACTTTCCATAGTTAGGGAAACTAACTCAGATAGGATAGACTCACACTAATAAGCAAAAGAATAAAATAAGTACAAGATCAAACTACTAAATAAGGCTCCAGCTCGAACTAAAGAACCAAACCCCGAGAGACACACTCAGGCTTTTATTCATGTGCTCTAGGCGCTAACTCAAAATCAGGAATATGACACAACCTATACTTAGGAGAATGCAACGAGTGCTTTTAGCTTATAAGATTTGAACTCGAACCAGTGAATCCCACTAGAAATAAAGAATTCACTTCATCAATAACAAGCTATAGCTAGTGCTTTTCTCATAGACCTTAGCTCATAACTTACGATATCCAACTAATGCCAACGAGACTTACCCTACACTCTGAGTATGCCTTTCCTGCCCATCAATATTGATTGATATGTATTGATGTTCTATCATTATAATATAGATATGATATTTCTTTAGTGGTTTGTTTGTTTAGAGTCATTAGAGCAAAAAGGACAAACAATCAAGTAAGGGAAGGGCATAGCACCAATATCAGAATTAGGATAATGCTAACAGGAAAATACAACTGCAATAAGAAACAAACAAGTAATAACTAGATGCCACCAAGACACGGATAGCCAAGCGCCAAGACACTACACAAACGTAGGCAAGCGACTCCACAATACTATAAGAATAAAGCCAATACGAACAAGACTGACTACCTACCTGAGCTTTTAGTCCATAGCTTCCTCACTATCCAAGCAAAGTAAATACTACACCACTCCTAACACTAACATCTCGGCATTCTGCCCTCTTTTTCTTACTATCCTATCTTTCAATATTACTTTCCTAGCTACCATTCTGATTACCTTTATTTTCAGCCTAACATCCCTTGCCTTCATTCCCGTGCTGTTTACTTACATTCTATATTTAAACAACGCTCATTTATATTAATAAGAGAATGTTTGAATACGTTTGGATTGTAATGCTAATGGGTAAGGTGTGATAGGCATACTCATAAGCAAGATGCTAGATCAAGAGCGAAAGCCTTAAAGCAAGGGGATATATATACAGCTACTTAATGCTTCTATTCTTTACTATATTGGTGGATGCACTACATCGTATCCTAACCCTAACTCACAATGCTAATACTAATAAGAACTCCACTAGCAACCCTAGGAATAGAACTGTTACTAACAAGATTACTCCAATGCCAACAGGATCGAAATACGCAACTGAGAAACCAACTATTAAGGGATGGAACTACTTGGTAAATAGACTTGTCCTAATGCTTTTATAAGAGAATAGAATAAGGTATTGAATACAGAAAAGATAGAATCAATGACATTAATTGTAGAATGAGATATAGCAGTGTCAGGTTTAGAGACAGGAGTGTCGAACCCCAACTCTAACTATAGAATTGATGGTAGTGGGTAAGTCTTAGCACAGTAAGTATCAACACCTGTACTACATCCCTTGCACCCTTTCTTCCTTCTTGGACCGCCTCTGTTTATTGCATTACTCGCGCATATCCTATATTTACTATGGAGTAGCTGTATGCACTTAAGGGAATAAAAGAAAGTAAGGATATCGAGCTGAGAGGATACATTAGATAGGAAACCTAGAAATCAACTACTATCTGGTAGACGAGAACTCACAACTAGGAAACCAACTACCAATATATAGAATGTAGCTGACCACCATTAGACTTAAGTTACTATTGATAGAAATTTCACTGGTGCTTGTAATACTGAAACAAGGAAATAGGACTTTCCGTATTGATGTGGATCTCGCTTTACTAGCATATGAAACTTACCTCTCTTTGCTCTTGTTTCGACCTGCCTCTCTTGATCTAACTCTTCAATGCCTAGCTCCAGTCTTCTAATCCTCTTATTTGAGTATGACTTATTAAGGCAAGGTATCTGACTTACTTACTTACATCCAAATCTTACTTACCTAGCTTTGGCTCTTAGGTCAACTGCCCTACTGCCATTAAGTTAACCACTACCACTTACTTATCATATTGATACTGAAAACACTCACTTATTGTATGGATACTAGAGAAAGGAATCAAATCATCATCAACAAGAATGGAGCTCGGAACTGGGAAACCAGCTACCCAAGCCTTACTATTGAAATACTAACCTCAAATCTTACTTTAGCCCTTTCAATCCTAAACTCTTGCTTTCAATTATTGATTTCATCTGTCAGCCTTACGTTCCATTGTCTAATCCCTGTAGTTGTCCCACCAAGCAACTAAGCAAATTATTTTCATAATGAGTTCAATTCGAACTTACCACTGACAAGCCTACCTGTTTGAGTATTACGCTTGCCTCTTGCATTCCTATTAAAAAGAACTACTTCTAAGTCGTTCTCCTGGTCCATAGGCTTCTACCAATCAATTCTATTTTGTCCTATCTTAGTGGGGTACCCTAACTATTATGCCCTACCTTAGTGAGAGTCCCTAACGAGTAATCATTTGATTGGAGTTTATAGGACTAATAGGAGTAAAGGGTTGGGTACACGATCTATCGTATCTCATACTAGACTAATAGTTGTATTGGTAAGAATGAAGAAGCCAAACACTAGATAAGGAACATGGGAATGCCATTGGAGATATAGAGCATGGGAGAGCGGAGACACCTGGAAAGTACTAGAAAACTTATGGGTATCAACACTAAAACAATAGTAACGGAGGAGTGGGTACCGAGAAGTGTGTGGAGAGAAGTTCACTCTAAAGTAAGGATACCAGTATAGATTAACTATCAGATGTCTCTCCATCCAAGTAATAATTAGATCTCTATTGGGTTGTGTGTAATACTCTAAAGTGTTTCCCACAGGATGAAACACAGAAGTAAGGATAAGGATACCAATCTGCAACTACAATGCTAGTAGTAGAAATCTAGTAATAAATGAGAAATCAGGAACTGAACCAATGCTACTAAACCCAGACTTAAACAATGGCATATCAAATACGTATTTCACCTTTGACTCTTTCGCTCCTGTCTTCAAGTCTTTAGTTCTTATCTATTGGCCTATCGCTTCTTCACATAGATCTGACTTTCCCTATTACTAGTACTTCTTGAATTAATGACTCATTCCCATGCTCCTAACTAACACTATTATGCCCCTAACTAACACTATGATTATGCTTTCTATTGGTCTTGCTTGTAACTCTACTACTCTAAGTCTGACACTCCTTGGTTAAAACCTTGCTTCTGCGTTTTGGTCTACTCTTTTCCCCTACTAGTAGATGCGTTGGACCATGCCTATGTTCTACTTACATTAAGTTTGATTCCATGTTCTACTGCCTACTCAAGTACTAATATACGCTTATAACTAACTATACCTAGGATTTGACTTATGACTTATTTGCTTTGGGCTCTAACGACTAAAACTAGTGTTGACAAGAGATAGAACTGTCGTTCCTCGATCTCAGGCAAACTACCCTTCTTTCTTGAAACATTGCATTGGATCATGTCTTTGTCTTTATTGCCTATGAACCTGCCTCTTCTGTCGCTGATTTTTTGCTTACTGCTTATGGGCTCTTTCTTTCTTTACCTACTAACATAAACCTTGTCACTTTCACCTCAACTACTAGGGATATGGATGTTGTGAGACTACCTCTTCTTCTAGTCTTACTTTACTGCATATGAGTCTCCCACTTCTTACTTCATGTATGGTATTTCCCTCTTGAGTTCTCTACTATTCTCTTGATTTCGTTCCTAGCTACTTATTTGCATTCTTTATTTCCCCTATTAGTCTGCCTCTCCTGCTTTATATGCCTATGTGCCTGTGAGCCTACCTCTTCCTAGTTTCGGTATGACTTTCCTCACTTTCACTCTCAACTAACATGTTACTTCATTCTCTAGTTACTTATACAGATCCTATCACCTAAATCAACACACCTCGCTTTCGTTCTGAAACTTATACCCTGCATTCCTCACTTGGTCTCTCAATACCAATGTTCTAGTTTGAGCTTGTCCTTACTTGAATCAAATATGATATTCCTGTCTTTGCATTCTATCTTTTCTTTCTTTAATGCTAGTACTACTTAGTTTCGAGGTAGAGTAGAAGACGCCCATAGAGTTTTGTAATACCCTCCCAAAAAGTAAAAGGATCAATAGAAATATAGAATCGACACTCAACTAGGGAATCCACCTCATTAGTAGAATCTCATTGGTAGAATGCTTGTTCTCATAACCGACAATTGAACCACTACTGCTCAGAATAGAGCTAGTGTTGGCAAGGCCTATAACACTACTAAGCAGAGTTGGATCAGGACATACAAGAATGGAACTGATGTTAATCATACCTTAACTCAAAACAAGAGATCTAACCAATGTTATCAATAATGTAATCCTAGCGGACTAAAGAAGAAATAAGTGCTTTTCTAATACTTAAATAAGAAAAGAAAATCGAACTCACTGCTAAGAACAGGTCTACTGACAAACAGACTGAAATTTGTGCTAATAGGACTTACTACCTACCCGACAAGACCGATATCAATACTAACAGGACTAGAAACCCAACATATGAGAATGAACCCACTACGTCTAAGCTTTACTCTCATAATAAAACCTACACTATTAGGAAGCCAACTCAAAATAAAGAAAAAAACCCAATAAAAGCAGGACTTTATCCTATAACAAGGAATTCTACTATTGCTGACAAGACCTATACCACTGATAACTAGAATGGAACCAAGGCTTCTAAAACTCTAACTTATGCCTATGAAGCCAACTATTGTTCTCTTTCTGTAGTTGTTTGACCTCGAATCTTACTTGTCCATTTCTGATTCTTAGATCTGTTCCCTGGATCTACTACTACCATTAGGTAGGATGCCCCTACTTGCATCCAAACTCTCACTAGCGCTTCTAAGGTTTCAACCAGTGCCAACGGGACCTTAACTTAAAACAAGTAATGCAATCAGTACTTCTCATCCTCTTACTTACCATAAGGAACTGAACCAGCGCTAGCAATACTTGAGCTCAGGCTAACAGGAATAAAATAAGGAATGAAGCTTTGGCTACTTATTCCATATAGCATATTTCCTAAATACAATACGGAGTAGCGGTATGTGCTTAAGGGATTTCAACTGACAAGTAACAAAATCAAACTATATATCAGAAGTGAGCACTGTGCTAACAAATAGAACTACGAAATAAGGAATTGAGCTACTAAGTCAAAGAATCGGGTATCGGATATGAGGTAATGAAGCAGTAAACCAAGAATGATAGGGACAAATCCAAAGAATGGAACTTGATTGGAAACAAGGCTACCCTAGCTTACTTGCTTTCTTTAAACACTGATCAGGGTCCTTTACTTTAAATCTATAGCACTACTACTTCCCAGGCTGAAATCACTATCAACAAGAGATGGGACCAATGCTTCTAATGCTTTAACTCCATATAGGGAAGCCAGCTACTACCTATTATAAGCATTAATCCTGGGAACTCAGGCTTAACTAAACAATAAATAGAACTGAGCAAGTGCCAAACAAGCTATAACAATTGAATACGGTCCTATAATAAGGAGTTGGACCACCACCGATGAGAGTTCAACTACCAATAAATAGAATTAAAATACTACTAGCAAGCCTGCAACAACTTATCAATTCTTAGACTGACTCTACTCTGCCTGGCTTAAAATCTACATGATCTCCCCCGTGCCTTCGTTCTGAGGCTACTTGCCCCTATTACTATTCCTTATAATAAAGAATAAGACCTGTACTATACTTCTCATACTTGAACTAGGAACTAGGGATTCTACTAGTGCTTCTGATACTTGAACTTGGAGCTAGGGAATCAAACACTGCAATAAGCAATCGAACTGCTACTAACAAGAGCCAACAACTACACAACAGCCAACCCTACCTCTACTGATAAAAGAATAAAAACATTGCTTGCTAACCCAACTAATTCTATGAAAAGTGACAGTTTCCCTCCTTCTTTACCAACCTATTGTTTATTTCAAAACTATACCTTTCATTCTCCAAACTGACCTTACCAGAACTAAACTCTACCTTTCATTCTGTCTCTATTCTAAGTCTCCCTTTTCCTTTATCTAAGTTTAGTCCGAATTCCCCTGTAGTGTTTTGGGATACCTACCTAAGGCTAAGAGAAGAGACACGAGGCTCATAATAACTACCCATGCAAAGAAGGAATAATTGTACTTATATAACAGTAAAAGAGCGAGTTGATGGAGGAGTAAAGCAGAATTGAACAAGTAAGTCTAAGCTTCCAAGTCGGAATACTTGTTTGTTTGGAGGATACTAATATGAGGAATAAAGAGTAAGTGTGGTGGTCAGCTATAGAATAATACCCAAGGTGGCGGGGATGTAGAGGGAATTGGTCTTATTCCAGGCAGGAGAAGAGCGAAACCAATAAAAAAAGAAGAATTTGACTCATCAGTAGCAGACCTAAGCTAAGGCGAGGGAAATGATACAAGCACCTATGAGAATGAGACACACTGTCCAACTACGATCGAGCCTAAAGAGTGTAGCAACCCTAAAAGAGTGGAGCAGCCCGTAAATGTAGTTACAGAAAGTAGGTTTCAGGTTCGGTAGCGAAAGTCCTATTCATAAGGGAAAGCTTTACTATCGTTGGTGGGATTCCTGTTAGTAGTTACTTGTCGTCTTGGTGGATCTTTGCTTTACTAACTCTTTGCTTTTCTATCTCTCATTCATTTCTAGGAAGAAGGTTAGCCTGCCCCTACCCTACTACTCATAATACACAACTCGGGACTCATTACTTAGGGGAGCAACCTTGAAGCGGGGAAGCCAATGACTACTTCTAATACGTCAAACGAGAAACCCACCTACTATTATTAGAATTTGACTAGTGCCTAACAGCCCTACTGTCTCATCTACCAATATCACTTTACTTGATTTCAACCTATAATGGATGTCTCCCATAGCAAAACACATGCTTCTAATAATCTATAAGATAATGCTTGAAGCACATTAATATGTAATACGAGTAAACGAAATAAGCAAGCAAGTGAGGATCCGAATGCAGTAGCGAGAGAAAGGTAGGCCAAGCCAACTTATAGGTATAGGTCCTCTAGAGCTTAGCCTTAGCTGCATTCGATTTTGACTTATGTGTTGAATTCACTTGATCCGGTTATTACTATTGACTTCATTCTCGTACTTACTACTTCTATTCTATATTTAAAGCTGCACTAGGTCGTACCCTGATACTGACTCTTATTATATCTATATGTGCTACTAACTATTTTATCTATATGTTAGAGCTGACCCCAATAAGCAGTATCACCTAAGTTACCAATCCATTATAACTTGTCGACTTGCCTACTTGCCACCCAATCCCATACTAAGTTTTTTATTCTTCCCTGCATCGTCGGAAAACCATCATTTCTTTCCTTCCTCGGGACAATGAATTGAATCCTACTATAGGCTGAGTTCCAATCAGAACTCCCCTTAGTAAGGCTTGTTATCCTATTTCAATTCTTTTCTTGTTAGTAGATGTGGTAGATCGTACTCCTACTAGGGTTGGTGCTATGCCCTATGAGTTGACTTCTTACCCATAAGTTTAGAGTCCTACTTGATGTTTTCCTCCTTTGTTTCCACTTTGATCCTATACTAATTATAATAAGGAATTGAATTCATAGATATGATCATAACGCATAAGGAAGAAATAGAAGAGAAATCTAATAAGATAAAACACATATCAATCAATACATACCAATAAAAGATAGAATGATAGCAAGACAAGAGGAGTTAGTTATCAAATACCAAAGAGAGGTAGCCTTAGAGACAGGGTAGGAAGGCCCTAACCCAAAAGCAAGGGTGCAAGGAGACAAATAATAGACTGAAAGATCGGATAGTCAGATTTGAGAGTAGAGTAGCGGCATCAAAGTAAGATTTAGAGTAACAACACAAGAAGGGAGACAGAGCCAAGCTCACAGGGTTGCACGAGTGAAATAAGCAAGTAGCAAACTAAAGCTAATAGGCGAGGCTTTAAGCAGTAAGTAGAGGAGTAACAAACTCACAAGCAAGAATAATAGGTAGGCTAAAGTGTTCACATAGGTATTTCAAGCATGAGTCTTAGAATTAAATACGGGCAATGCAGCTTTGAATTCAATAGATCCATCCTTTGATTTATACGTTTGGTCACTTAGAAGCACTAGTTACAATCTCCCTTGCCTGACCAAACAAGAGAACTGGGCCGGTAAACTCTATTCTAAAATTGATACTTTGAAGTTCGTATTGATAGTTTAATTCTGATGCTTACTAAGTTGTATTCTGACTACTGAGTTTATTAATGCCTCTGCTTATTAGTTCATTCTTGTACTACTGGGCTTAGCTCCTATACTAATGAGTTGACTTCTGATCCCTTTTACGAGAGTATATTCTTGTACTAATTGATGGATTGAATTCTTTGACTAATGAATTGACTTCTTACTTCTGTACTAATTGATGGATTGAATTCTTTGACTAATGAATTGACTTCTTAATTATTAGTGGTTGTCTGACTTAATGGGAATAAAATAGGAATAAACTTTGTATATGAATAAATACTAGTAGACCGTTACATATAGAGGAATTAAACATAAATCATAATCAAATGAACACTAAGATTTACGTAGAAAACTCCTTCAACTCGAAGGGTAAAAACCACGGGACAAACCAGAGAAAATTTACTATCAAAATAATGAATATACAAATCTCAAGGCTTCTTACCCAAGCCCAAGCAATAGTCACAAGAGAATTATAGGGATACAAGGACTATATTACTAAGCACAATATCAAAAACCTTTCTAAGAGATCACAGTAAGAATACACTACAAACTGATCTAACCTGAGATATAAATGATTTAAAATAGTCTTTTCTTGTCCTTGTCTTCTTTCCTTTCCTGGATCTCTTGTTTTCTGGCCTCTACAGTTAATCTACAACCTTCGTTCTCTCTCCCACATTTTTAACCACTGCTTCCCTCTTAATCTCAACCCCAGCCACCTAATCTAGGATTTAGATTAATATAATTGAAGTTCTAGGTTGTGGGCCTCACTAAAGCTCATTATGGCTAAATCTGAGTCATCTGCCCAACAACCTCCCTCTTTAGCCTATAAGGGAGACTCTCTCATGACTTCTCAATGTGAAACGATACCGACCAACTGTCGGCACATCTTCTATCTCTCTTTCGATAGCCTTTGTCAACATGTCTACCCCATTATTATCTGTGTGAATTTTCTGAAGCTGTAACTGCTTCTCTTCAAGCACCATTAGCTCCCCCTGTAAAAGTAAGTACAAAACCTGATGTGAATATTCTTGTGTTAATATCTCTTACCATATCTGCATTTATGTAACCTATCAACACAGGTGGTCCACCTCTAAAGCTTAAACAAACTTTAAAACTTCCTCTAAGATATCTAAAAATTCACTTCACTACTGCCCAGTGCTCTTTGCCTAGATTTGTAAAAAATTTGCTAGTAACACTCACTGCATATGCGATGTCTGGCCTTGTACATACCATCGCATATATTAAACTTTCAACTACTGAAGCATAAGGAATCTTTTGCATTTTCTCCTTCTCCTTATCATTTGACAAAATCTACTTTGAGCATAACTTGAAGTGACCTATAAGAGGAGAACCAACTAGCTTTGCATTACTCATACTGAACCTATCCAATACCTTCTCAATGTATTTCTCTTGTGATAACCAAATCTTCCTCTTTCTTCTATCACGAGAAATCTGCATACTGAGTATTTATTTTGCTGGCCCCATGTCTTTCATTTTAAAAGACTCACTTAGTTCCTTCTTCAACCTGTCAATCATAGATATATCTTTCCTAAGGATAAGTATGTCATCAACATAAAGTAAGAGAATAATAAAATCCTCACCAAACCATTTGATGTACACACAATGATCTGAAGCTATTCTTTTGTATTTATTTTCAATCATAAATGAATCAAACTTTTTATACCATTGTCTTGGAGCTTGCTTAAGCCCATAAAACTTACAGACAAGATTTTCTTTACCTTTGACTTTGAAGCCTTCTGGTTGCTCCATATAAATTTTCTCCTCCAAATCACCATAAAGGAAAGTTGTTTTCACATCTAACTATTCAATCTCCAAGTCTAGGTTAGCAGCAATACTAAGAGCAACATGAATACAAGACATTTTAACAATAGAAGAAAAAATCTCTTCAAAGTCAATACCTTTCTTTTGACCAAAGTTTTTCACAACCAATCTAGCTTTGTACTTTGGTTGAGAATAATATTTTTAAGTCTTCAACCTGAAAACCCACTTGTTCTTCAAGGCTTTACTTCCCTCTAGTAGTTGCACCAAATCATATGTGTGGTTCTTCTGTAGAGAATCTCTCTTTCTACATAACAATAAACCACTTCTTTTTCTGCTCACTTTTAATTGCTTCCTGGTAACTTTCTGGTTCATCTGTATCAGTAAGCATCATATACTCATCTGTAGAGTATTTTCTGAAAGGTTGACGTAGTTTAGAAGATTTTATTAACTGAGGCTATGTGGGAACTTGCTCTCTCTCTTCTTCCTGCTCAATATGTTCTGCATGGAGGAATCAAACAGAAATCACAATCAAATGAACACCAAGATTTACATTGAAGACCCCTTCAACTCGAAGGGTAAAAACTACGGGACAAGTCAGAGAAAATTTAATATCAAGATAATGAATATATATATCTCAATACTTCTTACCCAAGCCCAAACAACATCTACAAGAGAATCACAAGGATACAAGGACCATATTACTGAGCACAATATCCAAAACCTTTCCAAGAGATTTTCTATCCTTGTCTTTTTTCCTTTTTTTGGATCTCTTGTTGTTTGGCCTTTACTATCAATCTGCAGTCTTCTTTCTCTCTCCCACATTTTTAGTTGTTGCTGCCCTCTTAATCTCAACCCTAGCCACATAATCTAAAATTTAGACTAATATAAGTGAAGTTCTAGATTACGGGCTTTACTAAAGCCCATTATGAGCTGAATCTGGACCATCTGCCCAACATGAATTCTGTTAAGAATGTTTGATGACTAAGAAAAGAATAGGGATAGGTACTTGATAGAGAGAATCAAACAAAGATGATAAAGCAAAGCTCGAAGTAAGTAATTGGTGGAAGTATCCAAATTGGTAGTTCATTTCTTATTGGCGGATCGATCTAATTGCAAGAAATCCACTACACCACTACAAGAACTGAGTTAGCTAGCGCCTATGAGATTAAAATAGTTCACTTTGATATTTTATCCTAGAACAAGGAATTGACTCATACTAGCAGGACTAGAGTTGGAGACCACAGAGTGAGATGTTAGTATCATTCTTTTGCTTATGAGTTTCCAATTCTCTTATTATTAGTTGAATGCTAGATGTGTAGGATCATACGTACCTATGCTCTAATGCCTCCTAGTGAAATTCTTACTTGTGTGTGTCATTCCCTGTTGTACATATTACTACTCTGATAATGAGACTAGAATGCGATACTGTGGTAACTAACTTAGTAGTATTCAATATTAGAAGTAAAAGTCTTCTTGGAAGGCATCAACAATAGCCTTAGTAATATTAACTTAACTATAGGATTAAACAAGTATGAAGTGGTTAGGAAGCATCAATTCTATGCCGGGCAGGTGCTGGTGGTAACAACGAAAATGAATCAATAGTGAAAACCTAAGTACAAGACGAAAAACTTGAACATGAGAGTTGGAAGTTGGCAAGTAAGCCTAAAAGGTAAGAGCAGAAGAGTGAAGCAGACGAACAAGGCTTAGAGCCGAGAAAGGAAGACTTCAATACAGTAGCACCAGATCCTAGCTAGCTCTAACTTGGGAATGTCATATGTGTGTGGAAGCCTACTAAGTCGCTATTTCAAGAATACAGAATCCAAGTCCGTAGTGGCAGGCTATAGAGCTAATAAACAAAAGTAGAGTTCGTTAATAACAGATGGATAATGTTCCCTCGTTAGTAAGAATAAGTCCAATAAGTAGGGCTGGGCAGCTGGGCTTAGGTCCTATACCTATAAAGTGAATTCTGAGTTTCCAGTTTATGTCTTTCTCGGGTTCAATTCCAACGGAGTAGGTTGTTCGTCCTTAGTTCCGGGTTTGCTTCTTCTTTTCCCTAGTTTGATCCTTTGGGGGTGAGATTTCATTCTTTCTTTTGTTAGTTCAATTCTCTCTTTAGTGAATAGTAAATAGTATGGGCTTGAGACAGTGACCAAGCAACTTAACTTCTTTCATTGCACCCAACCCTCCTTCCTGCGCTACCACCACTTCTTGAACCAACCCCAGAGGTTCCAATTACTTGTAACAGAAGCACATTAACGTTGATGTTGAAGTTTTTGAATTATAAGCTGGATTTTGAAATTAAATTCCCTGGAGGAAGAAGCTACCTTGAAAGAAGTTAGCCTGAACCGTGGAAGAAAAGAGATCCGTGTTGGCTTTCACTCAAGGAGGGTTCTCCTCTTGTTATGTAATAGGTGATCTAAAAAGAAAAAACAAAAAGCAAAGGATGATCTACCACATAGTGAGGTAGCACTCAATCCATATATATCGACCAATGAATTACGTTGCTATTCTATATAAGCTTGTGCCTTAGTAAATCCATATCTATATCGCACTAACTTGCCTTCATGAATAAAAAGCCCGATGAATGAAAGGTTTGCCTTGTTTCGATATTAAGTTATAGTTAGTATTTAGCTCTGATATCATGATAGAAATGAGAAAGAGAGTTGAGTGAAATAATACGTCAATCAATTTTGTTCATTCACTGATGGTTATTTATACAAGGAAAAAGAGGGATAAAGAGATTAGATGTTGAGTATTTTCCTAACAATCTAACTAATTTGGTACTAATTATTATAATAAATACTAACAATTCTAACATTTATCACAAGCAAACGGATCTTAGAAAAACCACTACTATTGTGTGTCCTCTTTCTCACAGGGAATAGGCACCAGTATAAGGGAAAGCGTGTCAGGGGCTTCGGCTCTTGGAAACCCGTGCACTGCTCCTGCAGTGCCTGAGAAAGAAGTCTCTTGGTATTGTATCTGCTTTTATCTCATGCTCTTCTGGACGGTATAAAGAAATTAGGAATGAACGCACCGACAGACCACCTAATGAGGCCCCTTGCTATAGTTTGGCAATGCACTAATTTAATGGATGAGGGGCAGCAGACTGAAAGGAAAGAAATAGGAAACAGGAGGTCCATTAAGTACGCTCTATAAGTGAAGTGAAGGAGACAGGAGCTCAAAGTTTACAACGGTCCCTAGGCCGGACATAGGTTCTGGGAGAAGAAGCCCATGGAGTATATATATATATATATATATTTTTTTTTTTTCTTTGGTCAATTCCTGCATAAAGGTAATAAGGCTGGGCAGTAGCTTTATCCGTGTCAGAATCGAATGTATCCGTCTACAATGAATTATAGAAGAGTAAGCTTCCGCCCATCTTCCTTCTTTTAAGAAAGAAATAGAGTAAGGTCTATCTTTACCGATCTATTCTATGAAAAGTATTTGGATATATGCCTTCCCGAAGAGAGGTTGTGAAGTGAGAACTTCCTTTCGGTGGAAGCAGGAAGTGGGATAAAGACTCTATTTCTTCCGCTGAGGTTAGGAGCTCCTCTATTCCTATTCTATTTCAGGGAGACTTTTGAGTATTCCCATTGTCCCTGGGCAATGCAACAACCGCTACAGCTTCCTTATTTCTCGGGTGACTTTTGATAGTTGGAATAAAGGACATGTTGGGCAGATAGACAAATGATCCAGATTTAATCTATAATAAATTTTAATGAAGTTCATAATCTAAACTTCACTTATATTAACCTAAATCCTAGATTAGATGATTAGGGTTGAGATTAAGAGAGACACGGTGACTGAAAACATGGAAGAGAAAAAGAAAACTGTAGATTGATAGTAGAGATCAAAAAACAAGAGATCCAGAAAAAAAAAGAAGACAATGACAGGAAAAAACTATTTGTAATCATTCATATCTCAGGTTAGATAAGTTTGTAGTGGATTTTTACTGTGATCTCTAAGGAAGGTTTTGGATATTGTGTTTAGTATTATAGTTCTTGTATCCATATGATTATCTTGTGGCTGTTGCTTTAGTTTGGGCAAGAAGCCTTGAGATTTGTATATTCATTATTTTAATAATAAATTTTCTTTTGCTTGTCCATGGTTTTTATCCTTCGAGTTGAAGGGGTTTTCCATGTAAATATTGGTGTTCATTTGATTACGATTTCTATTTGATTCCACTGTGTGTGACGGCTTGCTAATACTTGTTCACATACAAAGTTTATTTCTATTTTATTCCCATCAACTTGTATCAGAGTAGGGTTTTAGTGGCATTTAACTTTTGTATTCAAATATGGAGACCGGTAATGTTTCTCGTATGATTAGTTTGAACAAAAATAATTAGATAATATGGAAATCATGAATATAAAATCTCTTGTATTGTAAAGATTTGTTTGGACCTTTACAAGAGGACAGTGCAAAACTAGTAACTATGACAGATGATGAGTGGAAGAGATTAGATCAAAAAACTATTGGCTTTATTCATCAGTAGCTTGATGATAGTATCTTTCACCATGTTTCTACTGAAAGTTTTGCATACTCTCTTTGGAAAAAGATAGAAGGTTTTTATGGAAGAAAAACGATTGGAAACAAAGCTTTTCTAATCAGGAAACTTATGAACTTAAAATATAAAGAGAGTACTTCTATTCCTGAGCATTTAAATGAAATACAAAGTATTACTAACTAGTTATCCTATATAAAAATGTCTCTTGATGATGAGTTCCAAGCATTGTTACTTCTCAGTTCTTTGCTAGAAAGTTAAGAGACACTAGTGGTTTCTCTTAGTAATTCTACACTAGATGGTATTATCATTATGAGTCAAGTAACAAGCAATTTGTTGAATAAGGAGTTGAGGAGAAAGAATTCAACAACTTCTCAGATTTATTCACAAGCACTTGTGTCAGAGAACAAAGGAAGATCAAAGTCAGAGGATAGTAGTGGTTCACGCATAGGTAGAAGCAAGTCAACATCAAGGAAAGATATTGTTTGCTACAATTGTGGTAAGAAAGGACATTACAAAAATCAGTGCAAGCAACCTAAGAAGAACAAGAAAAAGGGAAAAAAAGTAGAGCATACATAGTCAAAAGAGAATATCATAATCATAGTGCAAGGTAGTGATTATTTGATTTTGTCTACTTCTGATGATATTTTTTCATATTTTTTCTTGTGTGTGCTAGGATCTCGAGTAAATAATTGATACAGGTGCTTCTTATCATGCTACACCATAGAGGGAGTTTGAGAGTTCTTTGCTACTTATAGGTCTGAAAATTTTGATGTTGTCAAGATGGGCAACTATGGCACAACAGACATCATTGGTATAAGAGATATCCATATAAAGACCAACATTGGCTGCAAATTAGTGCTTAAGGATGTGAGACATGTGGTTGAATTAAGACTAAATTTAATTTCAGTTGGAAGGCTAGATGATAAAGACCTTGATGTCAGATTTCACAGAGGGCAGTGGAAGCTCAGTAAGGGTTCTATTATTATAGCTAATGGGAAGAAATAGCATACATTGTACAAATTGCAGGCTAAAGTTTATGGTGAGCAATTGAATACTATAGAGAAAGACTTCAACATGGAGTTGTGGTGTAGGCGACTGGGACACATAAGCAAGAAGGGGCTGCAAGAACTTTCCAAGAGAGAAGTATTATCAAACCTCAGTGGTACATGTTTGAACTCTTGTATTGATTGTTTGGCATTTCCTTTGTTAGTCCTGCTTTATCTAGAAAAATGCATGCCTTAAACCATGTCTATATAGATATGTGTGGTCCTTCGAGAATAAAAACTTCTGGTGGATCTGTTAGTGTTCCTAGTATCAGTGGTGCACTTTATTTTGTTACTTTTATAGATAACTTTTCTAGAAAAGTTTAGGCCTGTGCTTTAAAGACCAAAGATTAGGTTATTAATGTCTTAAAGGAATTTCATGCTAGAGTTGAAAGGGAGACAGAAAGGTAATTGAAATTCATAAGATCAAATAATGGTGGTGAGTACATAGGATTATATAATGATTATTGCAGGTCAGATCAGATAATGGGGGAGGTTGTTGGGCAGATGGCCTAGATTCAGCTCATAATGAGCTTTAGTGAAGCCCATAGTCTAAAACTTCACTTATATTAACCTAAACCCTAGATTAGGTGGCTAGGGTTGAGATTAAGAGGGCAGCGATGGTTGAAAACGTAGGAGAAAGAAAGAAGACTACAGATTGATAGTAGAGGCTAGAAAACAAGAGATCCAGGAAAAGGAAGAAGACAGGGACAGTAAAAGACTATTCTCAATCATTCATATCTCAGGTTAGATTAGTTTACAGTGGATTCTTACTGTAATTTCTTGGGAAGGTTTTATATATTATGCTTAGTGTTATAGTCCTTATACTTGTATCCCTGTGATTCTCTTGCAGTTGTTGCTTTAGTTTGAACAAGAAACCTTGAGATCTGTATATTCATTATTTTGATAGAAGATTTTTTCTGACTTGTCCGTGGTTTTTACCCTTCGAGTTTAAGGGATTTTTCACGTAAATCTTAGTGTTTATTTGATTATGATTTCTATTTAATTCCGCTATGTGTGACAGTCTGCTAGTATTTGTTCGTATACAAATTTTATTTTTATTTTATTCCTATCAAAATATAATACCCTTTTAAGATATTATCGGTCGACCACAGACTAATAATCCATTTGATCTTCTGGAGGGGTAAAGTGCTCGCAGCAATACAAGCATTAGATATCGAAGGCTATATTGACAACACTAAGGCCTCAGCAGTTCATTTCAATTTGGTAGTAGGTACAAGCATCACTGGGAATTACGTGTGGTGTTTGTGCATAATATGCCTATTAATAACAACTATTACTTCGATGGTGAGCTGCTCCATCTTTATGTTTTGTTTATCATCTTTACGAGACTTGTGTTGACATCAAACTCAACTGCAGAAGACAGACGCCAACTAGCTTCAAACCAGAGAAGCTGCACATTGGTCACACTGAAATGGATCACTTAGACATGTTTTTTATTGCAAGTAAAGAGTTGACATAGTTCATAGTTTTCCAGTGTTCAACTTATATTGCCCACTTGAGATTTATTGCACTCATATTAGTCGAATGAGATCACCAGCATGACCTTACATATTTTATTATCATGGTATTAGAGTGTGCCTAGTTACTCTCATTGCAAGATATTCACAAATGCCTAGATCTTAAAGACATATAGTTCTCAATATATAGTTTTTTAACCTGTGATGCATAGTAAGTTTTTGCTCTTTGCTTCCGATTTTTGATAATGCAAGTCTGATTCCTTTAATGATAAGAATTGCCCCTGCATTCCTTTAATTTATTCTGAAATTACTAGCTATTAAGCTTTACATTACTTTCTTGTAGTCTTGCTTTCCTTTATATAAGTATGGCAAACTCGGCTGATAACACAGGGTTTGACTCATTAGTAGAAGTATGAGCACTAACCCCACCGGGCAGGGAAAGAATGAGGACTCAGTGCAGTGCAACAAGAATAAAAGAGCAGTATAGGTCTTCATTTACTCATATTAGTAGCTTGGTTAAGTCCCGTCATGAAATGTTGACCGAATAAATTAGCCATTTACCCGATGCGAACCGACAACAACAAGACGGAAGTTTGTGCCTAATGAAATAAAAGAATGCTTGGCCGACTCTAGCTCTGAACCTGTCTTCGGTAATCCTCCACTCTACTGCCCCTTTGTCCCAATCTAGTTAATAAACACTTGGAGAGTGCCCCTTTCTCCCAACATCCTTGACATAAGTGAAATCTATACTCGCATAAAGAAAGTGTTGATGATACCTATCAATGAAATAATTTCTATTCTGTCCAATAATCTTCCCCTTTAACTCATAAGGGAGACTACCTCATGACTTCTCAATATGAAGCTATATCGATCAATTATTGGCACATCTCATGTCTCTCTTTCGATAAAGCCTTTGTCAACATATATATCCCACTATTATCTGTGTGAATTTTTCGAAATTGTAACTGATTCTCTTCAAGCACATTTCTGATCCAGTAATATCTGACATCTATATGCTTTGACTTGGAATGAAATATTGGGTTTTTACACAAATGTATGACACTTTGGCTATCACAATACACCCGTAGTTTTTCTGTTTTAGCCCCAATTCTTGTAAGAATCCTTTCATCCATAATATTTCTTTGTAAACCAATGTAGTAGCAATATATTCTGCCTCTATGGTGGAGAGACCAATATACCTTTGTAATCTTGATTGTCATGACACAACTCCCCGTACAAAAGTAAGTACAAAACCTGATGTGGACTTCCTTATGTCAATATCTCTTGCCATACTGTATAACCTATCAACACAGATGGTCCACCTCTAAAGTTTAGACAAACTTTAGAACTTTCTCTGAGAAATCTAAAAATCCACTTCATTGTTGCCCAATGCTCTTTACTTGGATTTGCAAGAAATCTGCTAGCAACACCCACTGCATATACGATATCGGGCCTCATGTTTTTCATTGTAAAAGACTCACTAAGTTCCTTCTTAAACTTGTCAATTATAGACATATATTTTCCAAGGATAAGCATGTTATGAATATAAAGTAAGAGAATAATAAAATCCTCACCAAACCGTTTAATGTGATCTAAATGTTATTCCTTTGTATTCATTTTCAATCATAAATGAATCAAACTTTTTATACCACTGTCTTGGAGCTTGCTTCAGCCCATACAAGCTCTTCCTCAACTTGCAGATAAGATTTTCTTTACCTTTGACTTTGAAGTCTTATAGTTGCTCCATATAAATTCCCTCCTCCAAATTACTATAAGGGAAAGTTGTTTTCATATCTAACTGCTCAATCTCCAAGTATAAGTTAGCAGCAATACCAAGAGCAACATGGATATAAGACATTTTAACAACATAAGAAAAAATCTCTTCAAAGTCAATACCTTTCCTTTGACCAAAGCATTTTATAACTAATTTAGCTATATACTTTGGTTGAGAATAATATTTTTGAGACTTCAACTTGAAAACTCACTTATTCTTTAAGGCTTTAATGCCCTCTGGTAATTGCACTAAATCATATGTATGGTTCTTTTGTAGAGAATCTATCTCTTCCTACGAAATCAAATAATCACTATCTTGCACTATAGCTGTGATAATCTCTTTTGACTTTGTATGCTGCACTTCGTTTCCCTTTTTCTTCGTCTTCCTAGGTTGCTTGCACTGATTCTTGTAATGTCCTTTCTCACTACAATTGTAGCAAACAATATATTTCCTTGATCTTGACTTGCTTCTACCTATACGTAAACCACTTCTATCCTTTGATTTTGACCTTCCTCTATTCTCTGAGACAAGTACCTGTGAATCAATCTGAGAAGTTGCTGAATTTTTTTTTTTCAACTCCTCATTCAATAAACGTTTTGTTACTTAACTCATTGTCACGGACAACAATGTAAACAAGGTGTTCAATGAAATGCTTGTGTTAGTCCGTGTCCTTCGGTTTAGGTACATATTTTGTACAACAAGAAGCAGGCTTGTAGTAGGCTTGGAAGCCCTAGTTTGATTTGCTTTATGGCCAAGTTTGGCTTGTAAATACAAGTGTGTCTTATAAGCACTTGTGGGGACATCGGTCTGTAGTGGACCATTATCCTTTGTGTGCAACCTCTCTGAGTTTGTAATGTCCATGGGTGTAATTTGTATTTTGGCTTTATAAAGTGTTTTTTCTTGAGCAGTTGCTTGTGGATCCCGTGGAAATTGCTTCTTCTGGCCCGTTTTCTCTTTTTGTAAGTCTGTGGGATTTTAGGAGATCTCGGGGAGGGCTGACCTTTGCGGACGGACATGCATGGGTGCCGCACGACTTAGGCAAAATCAGCTAAGCCCGTGACAATGTGGTATCAGAGCGGGACAAGCACACGCAGAAACACTTGCCATACAAATGTGGGGGACCTAGCTAGGCTGTGTGGAGGACAGCCAGCACGCGCAACCGTTTGGGGGAAACGGATATTAAGATGTAGGGAAATGAGTCACTCAGAGGAGCGGGCATCCTGGTTTGGTATTCAAGGAATAGCCAACCTCTTTTGCGCGAGAGGCACCACGAGGACAAACAAACGAAGAAGAATGCGTAGCACACAAAGTTTGGGATGGTTGAGTTTAAGCTATAGCTCGACGTTGGCAACCAAACTTGACGGTGCTTAAGGCAAAGCAGGGTGCTTGGTGAAAGATGAGACCGTGCAAGGTGGGAGGTGTTGTGTAACGACCGAAAGAGTTATGCAAAACTCACAGAGGTGAGGGGAAATGCTAACTCGAAGGATTCAAAACTCATGCAAGGTCTTGTACACGGATGACAGAGTGTTCGTGGCCATCCCAAGGCGCGATTAGAACTCGGCGCCATGGAGCATCGAACTTTCTCTTCAACATGGAAAGGATATGTCCGTAGGTGGCTGAAATGTGCAACAAATTCAGCATGTTGCTAGACCTTGAAGGGTGCAGGCGTATTGGAGAAGGGTCGCAATCTAGCAAGTACATTTGTGGGGCGTAACAAAGCACAAGTTCAAGAAGACGGAGTAGTCCAAAGGGATGATGGTCTCAAACTTCCGGGGAAGTATATAAAGAGAAAAGTTGCTCCAACAGATGAGATATCCGTGAGGGATAAGTCCTAGTTCTCTAGTGGGAGAATCATGTGCAACGCATATTGAGGAAGAGTTTCTTAGGGTTATATCTTCATAAAGCTCAACGGACCGAGTGAGCGATTTAAGAGTTGTTGCATGATCTCGAAGGAGGTAATGCATTGGGGATGCATTTCGAGATCAAGTGGGGAGCAATCCAAGGCAACATCATATGAAGGCACACCTAGAGTCGAGGCAGAAATCGAACTCAACAGAGGGCTGACCCGTGGAATGGTGGACGTAAGGGCCACTATCAACTTAGTGCAAATCGAGGAGCAGAGCGACTTGGGTGGAACTCGGTGAAGTATCCAAGCCGCATGAAGGAGTCGACATAGAAGATGGAACATGGAGCGGAGGCACGGAGCTTTCATTAGACAGAGGTTAAGGGCATGAACTCTTGTAGAGGCAAGAGTGGGATCATGTCGTTCCATGGGTCCTTCATTCTGATGGGACAGACTTATTTTGCATGGTGCCAAAGATGAAGGGAGCTTCAAGGCACATGCAAGCTACCTAAGAGATGCATTTGATGGAGTAACTAAGGTGATTCAACTTGCGGAGGCAAAGTTAGGATCATGAGACCTTAGTATAGGGCAAGAGGACACAGAGGCGGGTACTCTTGAAGAATATGCCACAGTGTTGTCGTTCGAGTTGTCAGGAACATGAGGTGCATAACAAGATTGTGTTGGTAGGGGATAGAGGCCCAAGATCCAGACAATGGTGCACCAACTCTAGCGAAGTCGGGGACTTGAGCTACTAGGCGACTGTCCTAGAGCTATGCTTCGTCCAGGAGTAACCCAGGAGTGGGGGGGGGACGAAGGGGAATTGCCAAGGGAGCGAACTAAAAGTCGGAGATGGCAGAGGCCCTACGATGTGTTGGCAGAGGCCACACGTGGAGAAGTCGTAGTCCGAGTTCATCACACGAGAATCTGTATGCAATGGAGATGTCACCGGGAGGCGACATGGTGCGGCGGATCGTGGTGGAATAGTTCGTGGCAATGCTGACAATCTTGTCCCGTGAGGGATAAAATCATGCAGAGGTATGATCGAGTTCGGGAGCTCCACTTTGGTGTACGACACAACAAGAAGAAGGGCTATGGATTCAAGGAGTGAATGTCGAGTACCGCAGAGGCGGATCTTCGTGTGTGCATCAAAGCTTACATTGGATGAAAGTCTTAGTCATCGATATGGGAGCAGTATGAGGAAGAAGTCCAAGTGCATGTACCGGTGAGTCCCATGGAGAGGGACATGATCATGTGAATGATCGAGCTGCTGGAGCTCCACTTGAACAATGCAGTAAGAAGGGCGTGGATTCAAGGAGTGAATGTCACGATCGCGGGTCTTCCGTGTGTATGCATCAAGCTTGCATCGATGAAAGTCTTGGTCATCGATATGGGGTTGTGTACCACCGAGGGAGTAGTCAGTTACAAGTACCGGTGAGTCCCATGGAGGGACTTGATTAACTGGAGCAGTTGGAGAGTTGGGTTGTGCTCACATTCGCTAAGGGAGCAAGTCGAGGACAAGGCCGAGTAAGCGACGTTACTACCAAGGAAGCTAAGGAGAACAGAATCGAGCCCCACAAGATGGCGGAGGCCATGCATGAGAGTTGCATGCTCTCCATCGACCAAGGAGAACTGCTAGGAGGACATAGTGGTGTCAAGTAGGTGGTCGAAAGGCGAGGAAGCGACGAGTCCAACGGGCTCGACCCAAAAGAAAAGCGTCGGTTAGAGAGGATGTGGACTCGAGGAGCTCCGGTGCCATAGAGATCTACCGATCGCGAAGGAAGGGATGAAGATGCAAGGTAACGGATAGTAGTGCTATGGGCTTGGCAACGCCATGGTACCGCAGATGCTCCAAGTTGGGGTAAACTTTTGCTCTTTTCGGGCAAAACTTCTTGCATTCCAGAAGTTCAATGGCAGTGGGAAGGTGAATCATAGTAGCTAACCCAACGCAAGGAGTGCAACCACTTCAAGTGCTTGAGTGTGAGCAAAGAGCAGGAGAATGTTAGTAACCAGCTCAATGCATGAAGTACAAACTCGAGGAGGAAGGCGAAATTAAGTAACCTTTGCCAGGCGAAATTGAGTAACCTTTGCCTTCTCAACTCGAGAGAATGGGCGAAACCGAGTACCCGAGTTCTCTTAACTCGAGGAGGTGAGAGAAGCCACCTTACCTTCTCAACTATGAAGAGAATGGGTGAAGTCAAGTATCCCAGTTCTCTTACTTATCTAAGCAGGGGAGCTCTGTACAAGTTCAGTGACCCTTCAAAGAAAGCTTATGGAAGACAATGGTTGTCAAATCCTCACCGTTGGTGATCAGTACTATTGAGAGTAGTTTTTCCACTTCATTTCCCAATTGACTAAGAGGGAGTGATGTGAACATACTTGGAAGTGACAACTAACAGCGGAAGAAGGTTCAATGGGCAAATATTATGGAGAAAGGACCTTTAAAACTTCAAAATCTATGAGGTGATGCTCGTTAAAGCTCCAACAAGCATCTATCCAGTTCAAGCAATATGAGTATACTGCGTTACTGACACATAATAATGTAGGTCTTTTCCTTCATCAGAGGGATCCGCGAGAACCAACAAGGATCAGCACAACTCAGCCAACCCCACACCAGATTCAGTCATTGGTGAGTTGAAGCGGCATGGCGGATTAGAGTTCGACTACTCAACAACGGAGAGCGGCTAGGAGCCAAAGGCGTTGCGCCAAAGCGAAGATTAAAGATTCAGAATGCGAGGAGATGCGTCTCGGTGGCTTCGACGAGGACGTCGAAGGAATAAGTGGGGGAGAATGTCACGGACAACAATGTAAATAAGGTGTTCGATGAAATGCTTGTGTTAGTCCGTGTCCTTCGGTTTAGGTACATATTTTGTACAACAAGAAGCGGGCTTGTAGTAGGCTTGGAAGCCCTAGTTTGATTTGCTTTATGGCCAAGTTTGGCTTGTAAATACAAGTGTGTCTTATAAGCACTTGTGGGGACATCGGTCTGTAGTGGACCATTATCCTTTGTGTGCAACCTCTCTGAGTTTGTAATGTCCATGGGTGTAATTTGTATTTTGGCTTTATAAAGTGTTTTTTTCTTGAGCAGTTGCTTGTGGATCCCGTGGAAATTGCTTCTTCTGGCCCGTTTTCTCTTTTTGTAAGTCTGTGGGATTTTAGGAGATCTCGGGGAGGGCTGACCTTTGCGGACGGACATGCATTGGTGCCGCACGGCTTAGGCAAAATCAGCTAAGCCCGTGACATCATGGTGACAATGCTATCTGGTGCAAAATTACTGAGGGAAATCACCAGTGTCTCTCAACTTTCTGCCAAAATGAGAAGTAATAGTGTCTGTAACTCATCATCAAGAGACATTTTTATAGAGGATAACTTGTTAGTAATACTCTGTATTTCAATCAAATACTTAAGAATATAAGTACCCTCTTTATATTTTAAGTTCACAAGTTTTCTGATCAAGAAAGCTTTGTTGCCAGCCATTTTTCTTTGTAATATATGGTGAAACATGGTGAAAGACACTATCATCAAGCCACTGACGAATAAAGCCAACCGTTTTTCGATCTAACTTCTTCTACTCATCATCTGTCATAGTTATGGGCTTTACACTATCCCCTTGCAAAGATCTATACAAATCTTTACAATACAAGAGATCTTCCATTCTTGGTTTCTATATCATCTAATTTTTTTCGTTTAAACTAATCATATGAGAAACATTACCAGCCTCCATATTCAAATACAAAAGATTAAATGCCACTAAAACCCTGCTCTGATACTAGTTGATGGGAATAAAATAGGAATAAACTTTGTATATGAACAAATACTAGCAGACCATCACACATAACAGAATCAAATAAAAATCACAATCAAATGAACACCAAAATTTACGTAGAAAACCCTTTCAACTTGAAGGGTAAAAATCATAGGATAAGCCAAAGAAAATCTACTATCAAAATAATGAATATACATATCTTAAGACTTATTGTCCAAGCTCAAGCAATAGCCACAAAAGAATTACAGGGATGTAAGGACTATATTACTAAGCACAATATCCAAAATCTTTCTAAGAGCTTACATTAAGAATCTATTGCAAACTGATCTAACCTGAGATATAGATGATTAAGAATAGTCTTTCTTTGTCCTTATTTTTTTCCTTTCTTGGATCTCTTATTTTCTGTACTCTACTGTCAATCTGTAGCCTTTTTTCTCTCACCCATATTTTCAGCTACCGCTATCCTCTTAATTTAACCCTAGCCATCTAATCTAGGGTTTAGGTTAATATAAGTGAAGTTCTAAATTGTGGGTTTCACTAAAGTTCATTATGGACTAAATCTGGGTCATCTGTCCAACACTGTCCTATTTCTCTTTCTTCACCCATAGGTACGATATAACTCCTATAGCCGTAGAACAACCGAGCTACTCAATAACTAGAATCAAACTATATAAAAGCAATAATTAGGAGTGGGGACGCTTGTTAAGCGACAGTCCGAACTCTCAATAATACAAATAATGAAAAGAGAAATACAAGATATTAAGCATAGCTCGCAAGTAATTTAGCAGTGGATATAATAAATGAACTGGTCGGTAGAGAACTAAATAAAGCAATAGAGGTTAAGGCAATAAGACCTGTTGTCTGTTTCTAATCTAATTGATACCCTTAACCCATGAAGCACTAGTGAGATTCTAAAGTTGCATGCTATTTCGCTTGCTATCATTCTGATTGTTGTGTTTTCTTCCTTAATGCGTGTATTTATCCTAGGGGGAAGTTGAATGCTATTTCGATCTTTTGACTCCCTTATTGAGTTTGTAAAGGTAATCAGCTAGATGGTACTGGGCACTTATACTGGGGGTCTCATAATGTAGCTAACACAGATGAGTCTAACTTCTACTAACAAGCCTATGTCTTATATTCTTGATTCCAACTACAAGTGTTAAACAAGGTGAACAAATCTTAAACAAGGGGCTAGTATTTCTTCTACTGATACTTCTACAGCTCATAGCTAATACTTGTTACCAACACCACAAGGTGAGCTACAGGCTTTAGGACAATAGCGGGAGACACTCAAAAAGCTGAATGATTCTTCAAATAAAGGTAGGCAGTGGAATTTTGATAACTATTGGATAAAGAATGGAAGATAGCAGTGAGAGCGCTGTAGTTGAGCTCAAGAATGCTAGTAAGAAGCAACAGGAGTGAGATAAAGTAATGATAGCTATGGAGAGTTGTGCATTGAAGAGTTAGATCACTATAGTAATAAGATTCCACCGGTATCGTAAGAATAAGATCAAGGAGTGGGTTAACTCGCTATCCTACTTGCTCGGAACCAAGCCAAGCCTGTCATTACTGACCTCAATGCCCAGTTTCTAATATCAATATGATAAGGAGTAGATGCATTCCTTGATCTTAGTTTAATTATTTGTGGCAGTAAGTCTGATTCTAAGTTATAAGTAAAAGGATTAGAAGCGATGTTTTCTGTTTATGACTAAGGAGTGTTGATGTTGATAGTAAGAGGGAATAGAGATATGAAACAGACGAAGAGTAGAAGAAGGTTCAATCTTCTATATTTATCTCAAGAAAAAACTCTTTACAAATTTTAGAAACTCTCTTACTCTTATGACCCAACATATGGGGTTTATATAGTCCCCAAAGAGACATTATATTAATTGTATTCAAGATGAATCATTCTATTTCAAGAAACCCTTTCAAGAACCAATAACCAATTTGACTTATCCTTCTATAGTCTTTTAATCCATTTTTTTCTTCTTGATGTAATAAATCTCTCTCTTGGTGCAATGAACCTCTTTTGATGAAATGAACCTCTTTATGATACTTGAACAAGTTTAATTTCAACATTTTCCCCCCTTAAACTTATTCCATCTAGCATGCCAAGTTTCTTTCGAAGTTGTTGAAATATTTCAAATTTGAGAGGTTTTGTAAGTATATCAGCCACTTGTTCACTTGTCTTGACATGATGTAGCTCCACTTCTTTATTTTTGATATGATCTCTTATGAAATAAAATCTTGTATCGATATGCTTCGATCTTTCATGATAGACTGGATTCTTGGCTAAGACAATAGCTGATTTGTTATCAACATAAATCTTGGTTGACTTCTCCTGTGGCATATGAAGTTCTTGGAGTAATCTTCTTAGCCAGATTGCATGACAAACACTAGAAGAAGCTGCTATATATTCTGTTTCACAACTTGATAGAGCAACGATCCATTGCTTTTTTGAAGACCAAGTGAATGTAGCTTCACCAAAATAAAATACAAATCCAGTTGTACTCTTCCGATCATCGTAGCTTCTGGCCCAATCACTGTCACTATATCCAGTGAGCTCCAACTTTTTAGATGAAGAATAGAACATTCCATACTCAATTGTTCCTTTAATATATCGCAAAATTCTTTTAGCGACATTTAAATGAGATGTCTTTGGAACTTCCATAAATCTACTTATTAAACCAACTCCAAATAGTATATCAGGTCGAGTGCATGTCAAATACCTTAAACATCCAACTAGACTTTTATAATAAGTTGGATTAACGTATTTACCTTCACCTTCCCTGGTCAACTTGGTGCCATATTCAATAGGTGTATCTGTAGGATGACAATCTTCCATTAAAAACTTCTTTAAAACCTCCTTTGCATAATTTTCTTGTGAGATAAAAATTCCGCCAATTTCGTTCTCTTTTCTTCTGGTATCTTGGCAAATGCAACACTTCCAAAAATCCTCAAATGATCAACTCTTGGTTTTTGTAAGCTCCATGCTTCTTCTGGTGTAATATTACCAATTCGCTTTGTTGGAAACCTGTTAAGCAAATAAAGCGCACAACATCACCCCAAAATTCTTTCGGAATTTTTCTTTCCTTTAACATGCATCGGACCATATTAAGGATAGTCCTGTTTTTTCTTTCCGAGACACCATTTTGTTGAGGTGTGTATGGCATGGTGAATTGATGTAGAATTCCATTATTTCTACAAAAACTTTCAAATTCATTTGATATATATTCACCACCTCTATCTGTTCTTAAACATTTAATCTTACAACAACTTTGTCTTTCAACCAAATCCTTAAATTCTTTGAATTTGCTTAAAACTTCTTTCTTTTCTTTTAACATGTAAACCCAAGTTTTGCCATTATGATCATCAGTAAATGTAAGAAAATACCTGCTTCCTCCAAGTGATATTGGAATGATAGGGCCACAAACATCCGAGTGCACCAGATCGAGTCGATGCCATGCTCTTTTTGTTCTTCTCACTTTGAAAGGTTTTCTTTCTTGTTTACCCATGACACATACTTCACATAATTTTGCTGGGTGATCAATTTTTGGCATTCCTGACACCATATTATACTTCTCTAGAAGTTTCAAAGCCTCAAAATTTAAGTGAGCATATCTAAGATGCCAAAGTGTAGAAATATCCTCAATATCAGCTTTAAAACAATTTGATTGATCAAAAATACTCAAATGTAGAGGAAACATTCTATTCCTTGTCATTTTCACATGTGATATGAGGCTCCTGTATCTAGATACCATGTCATAGATTGATCATTTTTCGAATTTTCATAACTCATTAGCAAAACTTGATTTTCCTTCTTTTCTTCCTCAACAAAATTTGCCTCATTACTTTGATTGTTAGGATTATAATAACATTCATAAGAGTAATGTTCGTACCTTTTGCAAATATAACACTATATTTCAGACCTTTTAGAGTTTCTGCCACGTCCACGGCCTCGGCCACGTCCTCGACCATAACCTCGGTCTCTTTGGCTAGAATTTTCTCTAGCCTCTTCTTTATATGGAGATTCTTGATTGGTCTGATTTCTGCCTCCTCTTCCTCTTTGTCCTCGTCCTCTTCCTCTTTGAGAATTTGATTCTCCTTTATTTTCAAGAAGCAAACTTAGCTTGTAGTGCTTGCTCCATAGTTTTGTCTTCTCCTCTTTTTGTAATTCTTTGTTCATGAACTTGAAGGGAACCCATAAGTTCTTCTAAAGACATTTTATCCAAATCTTTAGATTCTTCAATCGCAACAGCAATAAAATCAAATTTCGGGTCTAGAGATCTCAATATTTTTCTATTACTCTCGATCATTTACTTGTTTACCATTTCGTCTTATTTGATGAATAATAGAAATGATTTTTGAGAAGTAATCGAAATAGTTTCAGAAGTACCTTGTTGTAGTTTTTCAAACTCGGCTCGTAAAACTTATAGACGAAGTTTCTTTACCTTATCAACACCACCGAATGCTTTTTGAAGTATTTTCCAAGCCTCCTTTGAAGTATTTGCTGGAGCGATGATCTCGAACATTGTATCATCAAGCCCTTGGTAGATTGTGAACAAAGCCTTTTTCTCCTTCTTCCTTCTTTCTTTGAGTTGCTTTCTTCCTTCTGTATTCATTGCTCCTTCTGCTGCTGGAGTTGGTTCAGCAAATCCATCTTCTACAAACTCCCATACATCTTGGGAGCCTAGAAGAACCTTCATTTAGATACACCATATGTAATAATTTTTTTTTGTTAATCTGGGGATCTGAAGTTGGATGCACTTGAGGAAGAGGTCATAGCTTAACCTATGCTCTGATACCAGATATTGATGTTGATAGGAAGAGGGAATAGAGATATGAAATAGAGGAAGAGTAGGACAAGGTTCAATCTTCTATATTTCTCTCAAGAAAAAACTCTTTACAAATTTCAGAAACTCTCTTACTCTCATGACCCAACATATGGGGTTTATATAGTCCCCAAAGATACATTATATTAATTGTATTCAAGATGAATCATTCTCTTTCAAGAAATCATTTCAAGAACCAATAACCAATTTGACTTATCATTTTATAGTCTTTTAATCCATTTTTTTCTTCTTGATGTAATAAATCTCTCTCTTGATGCAATGAAACTCTTTTGATGAAATGAACCTCTCTTTATGATACTTGAACAAGTTTAATTCCAACAAAGAGCAGTGGAATGAAAGGTGAAATACAAGAAGGGAGTGTCGGGCTTACTTATGCGTTTAAGTACTTTGGTTTAGCTTAGGTCTTTTACTTATCTAGGAGTTGTTCTCTTACTCATACCATTATCTGTATCGGTTCCCAAGCCTCACTTTTAGCACTAAACCATCTTATTTGTTCCCAGCACCCTTGCTATCACTAGCACTCCTAGCTCTAAGTAGGAGATATGGAATGCAAGTAATAAAAGTAAGAGTTCGCGATGTATGGGCACACCCTACTAATTGCTACAAGAACTTAGGATACCCATCTCAAGATATGAGCTGTAGTACTAAGATGTTAACGTGGATGCAAAGACTACTAATAGGCCGAGAAGACTTATAGTAGCAGTACAGTAGTCAAAATGCAAACAAAACTAAGGAACCCCGCTCATTAGTAGAAGGCCTTAGCTCAAACATAAGAATGATAGGCGTAAGACCGAAGCACTAGCATAATCCGGTAGGGCCGAAGTCATAATTACATTACACATGTACTCTAAAAAAGGAAGGAATATTTCACTTATTGATCCAAGAATGAATCAGTAGGTAAGCGATACTGCTTGGTTGATACCAGCTCTAATACTAATAGTAGCAGTAATAAGAATGCAAAATATAGAAAAAGTGATTGGGTTCGTGTGGGCGGGAGGTCCCTCAGAATCATATTGAGCAGTCCAAGAATGAATCATGGACTAACTTAACTGTCTTGACCCACCTAACCTGCTGTAGTTGTAGGCTGTCTCTCCTCCTCACCCATGCTCGTATGTGTTTTCTTACTATTAGGTTTACCACCTATTCCCGGAGTCTGGCTTCCTTGCTTCTTATTCTTATGCTTGGGATCTATAGGCTTACTTTCCCATCTTTTAGTCTTTATTTCACTTGTAAGTCTACCATTCCTTTCTCTTAGTCTTGCTTCTATATGTTAGTATGTCATCTATGCTACAAGCCACTAATGACCTACCATTTTTACTATAGTATATCTCATTCTCTATGTTGTTCCTACAATTCCCATGCTCTAGTTTAAGACCCAGTAGCTACATTCCTATAAGAGTAATTGCATTCTTGTACTAATGAGTCAACTTCTAAATTCGTAATTCAATTCTTTATCGCCAATTTCCAACCTTCTGCTTATTACTATTAGTCTGAGCCCTAAGTAATAGTATCTCCCTCTTAGCCCTCGAGGCCTACTATTAGTGCACAATCAAATTAGTACTCTTTCTAACTTAACATATTATTATATAAGAAAAGAAAATAAGCAAAGGAAAAATAATTTGATGAAGTAATAAGGTACTCCCCTAACTCCTATTCTAACTACCATGTATTTATGTCTGTCCCCACCTAACTTAAGTATTACTTGCCCCAGGTTCGTTCTCTAACTAATTACTTCGATTCTTGCTTTACTAGCTAGCGTTCTTACTATACCTTCTCTCAGCCTAACCTTACTTTTTAAACACTGATATCAAAGTTGTCCTTCCCCTCTTGGCTTTAAGATTGCATTGACTGTCTTTAATTCAAAGATTAGTGTTACTTACTTATGTATTAATAATAGGATATAGATATTGATAATAGGGTATAGCGCCCTTAGAGGTAGAATAAAACCTAGTGACAACAAGAAGAAATCTAGTGCTAAAAAGACTTCACCTACTACGGGAGAGAATATAGCTCTTACTGGAAGGAATGAACCTAAGGCATACAAGAATGGAATGACTGGGGCCCCAGCAAGACAACAGCTCAAAAGTCGAGATACATGTCTAAGGATACTAATGCTAATAGAATAGTTCCACTTGCAAGTAAGATTGAACCTAAGCAGTAAAGGAATGAACCTAGTGCCCTATAAGCTTAAACAGGAAAGTCAGGTCAGGATGGAAGGCATAGTAAATGGAATTCAATAAATTAGTAGAAGAATAGGTGTCCGGGATGAGAAGTGAGAATGAAAATTAATAGTATAAGAACCCGATCTAGTAGATAAGAACTCGATCTAGTAGCCCAAGCCGCTCTATTCACCATGGTAGTAATCCTTATCTAAGTGATTCTTATTGTTGGTGTTCGTGCCAAGCCGTACTCTCTTATGATACTTTGACTAGGAATCCAGACTATTGCTCGTTAGCTTCTCTATCTCTTGACCCTAGGCTCCTGTCTTCAATACCTATGCTACAGTTTCTTTATTTTAGTGTCATTTTGTAATTTGCCTTTGCTTTGTTTCAAGCTATAACTACCAATTCGGATCTTTGCTTGCTCAACACTATATATGATTCTTCCTATCCTTATGGCAGTCCTTGTAGCTAGCTCTACCTCTTCAATGCCTAGTTTTTCTCTAGTAGGCCATTGTTGTCTCTGATTTCCTCATGTAAGTCTCATTGTGTATAGTTGAAAGCTCATTTATTAATTAAGGTCTTGCTAAGCCCAAGGTCTATTCTTGTATACTGGACAGTAATTCCGTATTGTAGTGAAAAGCATTAGAGGCACTAGGTTGAAGCTAAGGTGTAGTAAAACGAGTTTCTAGATCAGTAACTACATAATTGAGGTATGTCATTTAAGAATGCAAGCACTATCAAAGTAACCAGTAGAAGAATAAAATAACCAATAAAAAGGCTTTTTTTTAATGCTGTCCTCCATCCTTACTACCCTGACTTTTGATTCTAAGACCACTAGCTCACCCTTAACTTTTGTCTTTCTTTACTACACTCAAAGCTCACTGGCGATACTGATATGTTTTAACTATGGGTACAGATCCTTGCTTTATAGCTTATGAGGCTACCTCACCTGTCTCCCATGTACTACTATTAGAATTGAACTGAGCTGCCGGTCCAAGGATTGAGGCTAGTGTCTATAAGGCTGCTACCAATGCTCTCACTTGGAAATGATACTTTCATTACTGTCACCCTAGCTCTATCTTGATTCTCTGACTACTGATCTCATTCTTATGATCCGAACTATACCTTCACTTCTTTACTTCAAGCTTAGGTCTATCACTGCCAACTCGAATACTTTAACTTCAAATAAAGAAATAAACTACTGTAGATAAGGCTTAACTGCTATGTCATAGGAATGGAATTATGATCCTGATTCGTGCTTTAATTCTATTATTCGTGCCTTTTATTCTTATAATACTGCTTATGATCCTTTAACTGCTGATTCGATTTTGAAACTGATATTACTATCTATTGTCTGATTCCTCTACCGATAAGAATGGGGCTATTAGTATAGGCAAACAGACTACAAATGTAGACTTCAAAGCTTACTTTTCGCTCTGTAACTACTTACCTCAAACGTGGAGTCCCATTGTAACTTGCCCTTAAACCTCTAAACAAGTCCTATGTTTTAGTCTCCCTTTACTGTATCCCAATATTTGCCCATGTCTCTAATTCCTGTATTTGTTATTTATAATAGTAGTGTGTTGGAAGTAGTCCTATTTTCGTGAACTCAACTCTAATCATGTTTTCACAACTCCAAAGTTAGATTTATTTTGAATATCTCTTGCATTAGCATTGAAGTCAAATAGCTTGTTCACCTTTACCTCTCTCCTAGAGACCTTGTATACCCTAACCCTACCTCTCTCGTAGACAAATTTCCCTTAATCTTTTCGAGTACTTATCGATGTTTTTGCTGTAATAGGTGCACTCACCTTATCTTCTTTAGTGACTATAGGGGGACAATTAAGCATTTCTTTTTTCATTAGCTTGTTTACCCTTTTGAATTGAACTACTTACCTTTTTTTACACAACATCCTATTGAATATCATATTTTGATGATAAAATCAATTGATATATTATTGATCTAATAGGATTGTTAGAGTTGATTGATGCATGATTAATTATGATAGAAAGATTATTACAATCAAGGTTGGCCAAGGTTAAGTCTATGTGTCGAGTCGATGCATTTAGAAACTCACCAGGAGTGTGTCGGAAGCTCACCGAGGGTATTGGGAGTTTGTCAGGATGACACAAAGAACTTCGCCAAAAGAAGACCGAGACTTGCCGAAAGATTATCAAGGGTAGCTGAAAAGTTTGCCAGGAGTCAGGATGGTCTTGTAATGGATATTTTTGGTAACAATGATTATATTTAATTAAGTCATAATTAGCATTATGCAGGTCTAATTATGGCAGGATCAATAAAGCTACAACCAGATGATGGGCCAAGATACAACCTAGGCATCAGGCCGAGTTCGAATGATGCAATGGGATCTCACCGGAAGTTCGCTAGGAGATTTACCGAAGGAATCGGGAAGCTCACTAGGAACGCAAAAGGAGATCGCCAAGAGGAAGATCAGAGGACTTGCCACAAGATTGTCAGAGGTTGCTGGAGTATACAGGAGTTAAGTCTTAATTAGGCTTAATTAATCATTAAGTATTGTAATCATTGAGTCGTAGTTAGAAGTTAGAGTCCTAATTGAGTTGGATTTGGAAGGAATCCAAATCAACTTAATGAGACAACCGGATCCACTACTGGGTTTGGTTGAGCTCAAGTTGAGCTCAATCAGTTGACCACAGAGCTGGTCAACGTAAAAGTCAAGTCAAAATTTGAAAAGTAGAGGGAACCACTTTTACGAAAATTCTGGTGGGTAAACCATCTGTGAGCAACGGTTGGACCGCCTGTACCACAGAATCCGGGTAGCGGGCAGCAACTTTCGGTGGATAAACCTCCCAGGTGGCGGGTGGACCACCCGTACCATAGAATCTAGGTGGCAGCCAACTGCTGACCGTGGGTAAACCACCCAGGTCAGCGGGTAAACCGCCCGTACTCGGATTTTCTAGGTGAGTTAGGTTTTAGCTCGAAGCCAATTTGAGGCCTATAAATACCATAAGTTTTCTTACATTCAGAATAACACTTTTGGGAGATTATATTCTAAGAAAATATTGTGCGAGAATTGTAATAAAAAGAAAAAAGGTAAGAGCAAGAGCTTAGAGTTGTAAATCTAGTCTTTCTTGTAACCTCAATGTAAGGATTTGATCTTTACCCAAAGAAGATTGGTAGTAGATGCCGGTGTGCCTTAAGAAGGAGGACTCGGAAGTGGACGTAGATCGTTGGTGCCGAATCACTATAAAATTGTAAGTGTTTCATACTTGCATTGCTTGAATGTTGTTGAATTGATGCTTCTAACGTCACTAAACTCCTTGAAAGCAAGACGATAAGTTATTTTCTTCAAACATGATTATCTTTTTGGCTTTCTTAATAACTTATTTTTAATCAATCACTTGTTTTATTAAAAACAAAAACCTTCGGATTTCCTATTCCATCTTATTCGAAAAGCTTTTGTTTTAGACAGATAAATTTTAGCTTGCACTAATTCACACACCCCCCCTCCTCTTAGTGCCAATTGATCCTAACACATCCATCCCTTTTTCTTTTGTTTATGGCGACACCACTTCTTTATAGTGCCAACCTTTCCTCGACTTGAAGAAGAAATTGTTGTTTATTATGATCCTGCTCTATATGTAATCCTTCCTTAGCCGTTGATATCCTCTTCTTTCTTTCTAAGATGAAATGAGGGATGCAATTGGAACTTGGCAATACTTAAGCTTCAAAATGAATGGAATCAAAACAACAACTAAATTAATATCATAATATGAAAATGAGTCCTTCACCTATTAATATGAAAATGATTCCTACACCTATAACTGCTTACTGCAAAACTCATATCATAGGTGCCACCCCTCGTCGGAGCACTTCCTCAACCTAGTCTCAAGTGAAAGAACTGTTTGGGCGCTAATGAAGACAGGAACTTCACCAGGTGCAACTGATTCATTTAGCTCTCACTTAAAAGCCAATAAATAAGATATTAGATAAATAAGATAAAATAAGATATGATATAAATATTTGATTCTTCCCCAAACTCTCCTCTTTGAATTGGATCTTTATGAGTCTAGAGCACTTCTTATAGATTTAAGTAAAAACAATGCCTCTCTTTTGCCTCTCATTGACTTTCCATCTTATGCTTCATATACTACTGAAAATCCTACATCCAATCTTGAAAGACTTAATTCGAACATAAGTATACTATACATATCTCTGCTCCTCACCTCGCATTAGGTGAATAGAACAAAACTAGTATACAAAACTAGAACAGGCAATTCCTCTGTTGACTCGAGATTCTTACTTTCACTCTACCTACTTTGCTACTTGAGACTTAACGGCAACAAACACCTCTTCTCCAATAATAACTATTTGATTTCTATACAAGATCAGTCTTGATCCAGCTTATTCTATAACTCTATGGACTCAGGGGTTTGAGAAAGAGAATGGATTGATTGGATTGTTACTTGCTCTTATCTCATTCATTATTCGCAGGAGAAATCCCAGTATGAAAGAAGCATTATGCTTTGGCTGTCAGGCATATCTTGATTCTTTCCCTTGAAAAGGGAGTTTATGTTAGTCTAGAGTAAATAAAGGGGATACCATAATTATATTGATTCTTCTACTTATGAGTTTGATTATTACTATCATTAGATCATTCTTTTACTTATTGAACCCCGGAAAGAGGAAAGTCAGAAGAGAACTATCAAGTAGGAAAGTGAGAATGAAAATGAGTCATATCAGTATTAGACCCTATTTCAAGTGAGCAGTGAAAGACTCAAAGCAAAGGGATCTAGGACCAAAGCCTTGTTGGCAGTGTCTGATTCCAACGCCGGTGAGTTCGATTGCCTGTTTTGAGTATTAAGTATCAAAAGAACTGGCTTAGGTTAAACTATTAGTAGCATTGGTTCATAATGCAAGGTGTAGTCGATGAGGTAAGTTTGAAGTGAATAAGCAAGAAAGGGTTTCAATCAGTAGATACACAGATTTGAGATCAGTAGCATAAGAATAAAAGTGAGCAAAGAAAGATTTTATAGCAGCAAGGGGAGACTAACAGGTGAAATAAAGAATTTAATGCAGAACCAGTAACAAGTAAGGTGTTGAGAGTGGGGACTCGGATCAGTGATTAGAGACTAAAGTCCGTAGCTATAGACTGAAAGCAAAAGCAGGTAGCTTCGAAGCCAACAGCACAAGAAGATAAGTAAAGGTAGTAAGCCTAGTAGTAAGTAGAGTAGAGCAGGTCTAAGTTCCTAGTTTATAAGGTTAGTCTCATTGACGTTGGTTCCAATCTGATAGCAGTGGCTTCCAACCTCAAAAACAGGAGCTAGAGTCTCATAGCCCCCGAAGTCCCATTCTCTTAGTTAGTGGTTGGATTGGCAGCCCCACAGCACATAACAAAGCCTTGCCTGCACTAGCCCAATTCTTAAAAGCATTAGTATGGTTTGGAAGCAAGGACAGAAAGCCTAGTGTTATAGTCTGTTTCAAGAGACCGAGTTCAAGAAGAAAAGTGAGTAGATCCATTCTTATCAGATAAGTAGTCTATTCTTGGGTTCGATTCATTATCATAAGAAAATGCATTAGAAGCTCCCTTAAACGCATTCCATGATCCTGTGCATTTGATCTTGTTCCTTCTTTTTATCCATCTTATGCTTTAGTACTTAATGGCTTCAAAGCAAAGCCCGTAGCTGTACCTATCTCTTTCAGAATGAATCGAGTTAACCCCGGAAAGTAGCCGTTAGCATTAGTCACATATGATGCAAGTTCGGAACCTTACACTGCTTCCTTTCATAATTAGAGTAACAACATTGCTTCCTGTATTCTTACTTACGAACGCTACCCGAAATCACATATTATATAAGTGCATAACCAGACTGCCCACTCCGCGGTAACCTTACTGCTTCCTGCTTCCAAAACCAACTCGTTACTCCTTTCCTTTATATAAGTATGGCACACTATCCTAAGATGGTAAAACTATCAACTCAGAAAGTCAGAATGTCAAAACTGAATAAGAAATATTAGACTGCAATTCAGTAGTCTAAGAATGAAATGTCATAATAAGAAGGTTAAGCAGAAGCAAAAGCAATAGAGTAGTGAAGAGTCTTGTTTGTATTAGCCCAATTCCTTGTTATTAGCTTAACTCTTCATTAAAATAAAGCAAGGTTTTAGTGTCGTATGGAGAAGTCCTTGGTTTATAAGTCTGATAAGCACTATTTCTAGATTGAAAGCAAGGGGCATAAAAGCTATATTACAGAAAGACAGAGTTAGTTTTAGGTGTAGTTCGGGTCGGGCAGGTTAGGTTGGGTTTAAGGACAGGTGAAAGTAAGAAGTCAGGTACCTCCGCTATAGATAAAGAACAAGAATAATAGGAGTTAGGTATTATAGCTATAAGTCTGGGTTTGAATGCTATCAATAAAATGTATAGTAAATAGAAGGGGTATGGAAAGTCAGACTCACTCCCAAGATAGTAAGAGATCAGATCGAGGAAAGAAAACTTAAGCTCGACAAAAGACGAGGAAAGGTAGGCTGATAGCTGGGGATGATAGGTAAATACGCATTGAAGCCAGGTTCTAGGTCAATAACGAAAGTCTTAGTTCCGTATTGAGTTCTTATTGCCATTGTTTCTATTCTAGCGAATGGTGTATCATGGCCTCGCTAGTAACATTTCCATTCTTTATAGTAGGATCGGTCCTTGCATTCCAGGGTTTGCCCCTAAGTCTCTTGCTTTAGGAAGGGAGTATGTCCCTACTTGTGATTGGTCCTACTTAAAAATATATCATATCACTTTTACTTTACCTTGCATTTTTTACTTGAAGACTAAGTCGACTACCACCTTGTTGATGGACCTATTTATGAATTAATGAGATCGTACTTCTTTGTAATAAATACAGAATGAAAGTATAGATTTGAAGAACAAAAATCAATATCGGTAGCCAGCAAAGGCACAACAAACCATGGGAGTGAAATGTTAACTAAATAATTAAAGTCAACGGTAGAAGGCTTAAAGTCACAACAAGTGCATACAAACCTGAAATCGGGAAACAACCTTGCTGCTATTAGAATTGGACTCAACACAAGGCTAACTTATCGGAATGACTCTTACAACAAATATATAGATCGATCTGGTTATAATAATGAACTCAATTCTAATGTTACAGCTAGAGTCCACCTCTCTTTGCTTTGAGTCCAACTTTACTTTCTCTTATTAATGTTATCTCTTCGATGCCTACATGCGATGTTCACTTTTCTACTGCTTTACCTAAGGCTTGGTTCACTTGTTTAGATTATTTGTATTAGTAGCTGCATTCTATTATTTGTTTGGATTCCCTCTGGTGTTGAGTTGTACTCCTATAAGTAGTAGTCCCGTTCTGATTGCTTAATGAAAGCCTCTTAGTATATTGTTTCATTCGTTAGGTAGTGTTTTGATTCAGATCAGTACTAGTTTGATTCTGATTTGCTTGTTTGTTCGTTATGTTATATTAGAATGTGTTTTCTTGTACAAATACAATAACTACAGGTCTGCTACCCTTCCCTTGCTTTCTGCACTTCACCCATTAGCCGTTAACTCGAAACCAGAGATCCAACACCACCGAGCAAGACTCGAGCCTATGCTTCTCATCCTTGTTCTTATTATAAGGAATAAATCAAGCAAGAGAAATGAACTGATATTTATTAGAATTGGCTAACAGGACTAAAGCCAAGGGACAGGGAACTCAACTGCTAACTATAGGACTCGATACAAGACTAAAGAGACTAAGTAAAGTAGTATTGTCGAGTCGAGAATCGAACAGGGGAATGCAAGCACCAACTCGGGCAAACAGGAATCAAATAAGAAAAGGGGAATTTGAGCTGCTACTAACGAGGCTGCCTCCTGGAACACTCTATTATAACTATCCATGTTCTCATTCTCTCGCTACTGATCTCATTCTTACCTCCCGAGCTCAATGCCCTACCTATACTGATTCCAACTCCACTGGGCACTAGTTTAATCTAGCTCTCCCATCTATAAAACCTTATTTTCATTCTTTGCTTTGTCACGGGTTTAGTTGATTTTGCCTAAGCCATGCGGCACCCATGCATGTCCGTCCGCAAAGGTCAGCCCTCCCCGAGATCTCCTAGAGTCCCTTAGACTTATAAAAGAGAAAATGGGCTAGAAGAATCAATTTTCACGGGATCCACACGCAACTACTCAAGAAAACACTTTATAAAGCCAAATACAAATTACACCCATGGATATTACAAACTCAGAGAGGTTGCACACAAAGGATAATGGTCCATTATAGACCGAAGTCCCCACAAGTGCTTATAAGACACACTTATATTTATAAGCCAAACTTGACTATAAAGCAAATCAAACTAGGGCTGCTAAGCTTACTGCAAGCCCACTTCTTCTTGTACAAGATATGTATCTAAACTGAAGGACTCGGACTAACACAAGTATTTCATCGAACACCTTATTTACATTATTGTCTGTGACATTCTCCCCCACTTATTCCTTCGACGTCCTCGTTGAAGCCATTGTAGATGCAACATCTCCTCGCATTCTGTTGAATCTTCAATCTTCTGCTTTGGCTGCAACACGCCCCTTTGGCTTCTAGCCGCTCTCCGCCAGTGTTGTTGAGTAGTCGAACTCTGATCCGCCATGCTGCTTCAACTCACCAATGACTGAATCTGGTGTGGGGTTGGCTGAGTTGTGCTGATCCTTGTTGGTTCTCGTGAATATCTCTGATGAAGTAAAAGACCTACCTTATTATGCGCCAGTATCGCAGTATACTTATATTGCTTGAATTGGGTAGATGCTTGTTGGAACTTTAACGAGCATCACTCCCGCTTTCAATTAGTCAATTAGGAAATGAAATAGAAAATCTAATCACATCCAAGTAAATGACTTAACGCTTATTTATCACGTAGAACACTAGCACCCGTGGCTCCAACAATAAAGTACGACAAACCCCTCCCAAAAACGAAAGTACACTGCTACGTTAACCCCTATTTGGATGGTCCTATTTCAGATATCCGTGTAAGGTCAAACCCCACTTTTGGTCTCCGCGAATAACCCCCCATTTCTTGTCGTTGAACCTCTCCCCCCTTGACACACTGTTGCTTCATCTGCTCCTGTTTCTGTAATAGATCTTGCTCTAACTCAATATCTTGCTGGTTTTTTTAGATCTGACTCTTTTGCAAACATTAATAAGTCTAGGCCTGGCATCACTTAACGTTTCAGTAAAGTCAACTAAGAACCCATTGATAACTCCTGCTCCTGAGAAATAGTAATATGCTCCCTTTATTCTTACTTGGTTGTTGGCGATGAGAATAGACGGATTGCCATTAGTCCAAGGTGCTTAAGAGATATATAATCTGCAGTGTGAGCGACCATATCTATAAACCCAACTCCTGACTCTCAACACTATATCCAAAAGGAATCAAACTCCTGACTCTCAATTCAAAGCTTAGCTTCCAAACAGCTTATTGTTCTGGAAACGAGTCTTCCTATTGCATCTTTTATCGAAACCCCTTTCCTTTAACAGAAGAAATAGAAGGTCGATAAAGAATACCAAACCCTAGTTCGCTCGCTGAGTCTCATTGCACCCATAGCTAAATGTTCTAAGCGCCCAACTAAACATTGGCGAAAAAATAACAAACATATAGAGGTTCGATTCCTGCTGGATGCACGCCAATGGGACCCTTCAATAAGTAAGTAAAGTATATTGGAATTGATGGGGATTTCTTGTTTGCTACTCTAACCCTATTGGCTGGCGTATCGAAACGTTTGCTACTCTAACCGCGTATCAAAACAAGGATAAAGTTAATCATTCTTAATGTCGGATCATAACGTGTAACACACATGTGGGTTCGCTCTAGGAAGAAGACCTGTGCACCGATATATACTATATTTCTTCCCATGATGATCAGCTCCTTCACAAGTTACTAGGTCAGTTCCGTTCTACGCACGGAGTCAATATTATAGTCAGGCGTGCAGCGCTGGTCAACCCTTCTTTTCATAAAATAGTCAATGAGGGAAAAGACCTCATGTCAATATATTTCATTGCCTAGGAGGGATCACACGGACTTGTTTTTAGTATTTGAAGTGCTATTAGGTAAAAGTTTTTACTTCTATCTCCGGTCTGCTTGGTATAAAAAGAAAGCTTGAAGGTTACTTAACTACTTTGGGGAATTGATTCTAGTCCCCCCAAGTTAAAGAAGGCATAGGACATAAGCTGTCCATGTATTTAGGAGTTGAGTTAATAAGTTCATTTGTGCCAGGATTCTATTCATATCATAGCACAAAGTTGCAAAACTGGCCCACCCAAGTAAGTTGCTATTATTTGTAAACATGAGTATCGGCCTAAACCCCAAGAAGTGAAAGGTATGGCTCAGCCTAAGTCCCCAAAGCCGACCATGCCGAATGCAAGGAAATAGCTTTCCAATACTAATGAAGAAGGCTTTTGTACTGACCGTAGAAAAGCATAACATTCCAATTTCAATGAAAAGAAGCAAGGAAGTTGGTTCCTACGATAAGAATGATGAGAATTGATTCATGATAGTTACATAGTTAGTTAATATATTTAGGAGTAGTGGCTCATGTTTAGGAGTTAGTGAGGGTAGTTATTAATGATGGGTGAGATAGTGAGATAGTGGGATGAAGGAAGTGGTGTGAGATAGTTATTATTATGTCCTATAAATAGGACCTTAGTGAATGAAGTAGTAGTGCAGAAAATAGAGTATGTACATTTGGAGATAATCTTGTAAGTGTTCTTGTTCTTTTACCTCTTGTTTAATACTACGTCGTTTTCTTGATTGAAAGCGTTTTCCGTTATTTGGATCGTAGTATTCTGTTTTATCATTTTCTTGCTCCTCCTTCCCCAACATTTGTGGTATCAGAGCCTTGTTTCAATCTGAACTGGGCATTATGGCTTTTAATGGCAATTCTATATCTCAACCCCTTATTCCCATCTTCTCAGGCAAATCCTATGAATTTTGGAGTATCAAGATGAAGACTCTATTCAAGTCTCAAGATCTTTGGGACTTGATAGAGAATGGATATGCAGATCCAGATGAAGAAACCAGGCTGAGGGAGAATAGAAAGAAGGACTCAAAGACATTGTTCTTCATTCAGCAAGCTGTGCATGAGACAATCTCCTCAAGAATTGCAGCAGCGACAACCTCAAGACAAGCTTGGTTGATACTTCAAAATGAATTTCAAGGCTCATCGAGGGTGATTACAGTAAAACTTCAAACCCTTCGCCGTGAGTTTGAAATTTTGTTTATGAAAAGTAATGAATCAGTGTAAGATTTTCTTTCTCGAGTGACTGAAATTGTTAGTCAAATGAAATCTTATGGTGAACATCTTCATGATCAAATAATTATTGTAAAAGTTTTGAGAAGTTTAACTCCGAAATTTGATCATGTTGTTGCGGCAATTGAAGATTCAAAGGACTTATCTACTTATTCATTTGATGAACTAATGGGTTCCTTGCAAGCACATGAAGCAAGGTTGAACATATCACTGGAAAAAAGTAATGAAAAAGCATTTCAGGTTAAGGGGGAGTCTTCTACTTCAAAAGAAGACAAAAAATCAACTAGAAGAGGACGTGGCAGAGGAGGATTTCGTGGTAGAGGAAATGGAAGAGGAAGAGGAAGAGGACACTTTGATGGGCATAACGAAAGGCAATCAAATTATGATAAGAAAAACTACAAGAGTGGAATTCAATATCACTATTGTAAGAAGTTTGGTCATATGAAGGCAGATTGCTAGAAAAGAGAAAAGCAAGCAAGCTATGTGGAAGAAAATGAAGACAATAGTAAATTGTTTATGACTCATTCACAAGTTAATAATATCTCGGATAATATTTGGTTTTTGGATAGTGGATGTTATAATCATATGTCAGGCATAAGATTAATATTTAGAGATATTGATGAAACTCACAAGTTGAAAGTTAAACTTGGAGATAGCAAGCAAATCCAAGTAGAAGGAAAAGGAACAATTGAGGTGAAGACAAATTAAGGGAAGGTAAAACACATTGATAATGTTTTCTATGTTCCTAGCTTATCACATAACTTGTTGAGCGTTGGACAATTGATAGATATTGGATATTCAGTTATATTTGATGATGGTTCATGCACTATTAAAAATAAAAAATCTGGCTTGATTATAGTAAATATTTATATGACGTAAAAATAAGATGTTTCCAATTGATGTCTCAAATATTGAGAAACATGCCCTTGTTACAAATCAAAAGAATGAGACAAATTTATGGCATTTGAGATATAGACACCTTAACATTAAAGGTTTAAGGTTGTTAAATAAAAAAGAAATGGTTTATGGATTGCCTAAAATTAATACACTTGATGTATGCGAAGGATGTATTTATGGCAAACAAAATAAAAAATCGTTTCCTGTTGGAAAAGCATGGAGAGCATCTAATTGTCTTGAATTAATACATGCTGACTTATGTGGACCTATGAATACAAAATCTTTTAGGGGTACTCGATATTTTCTATTATTTACTGATGATTATAGCCGCATGAGTTGGATATATTTTTTGGAATTGAAATATGAAACATTTGATAACTTTCAAAAATTCAAGGCACTTGTAGAAAGACAAAGTGGTAGACACATAAAGACATTTCGGACAGATAGAGGTGGTAAATTTATCTCTAATGAGTTTAATTCTTTTTGTGAAGAAAATGGCATTCGCAGAGAATTAACAGCACTATATACACCGAAGCAAAATGGTGTAGCTGAACATAAAAATCAAACTATTGTCGAAATGGCAAGAAGTTTGCTTAAAAGAAAGCATCTTCCGAATCAGTTTTGGGCAGAAGCAGTTGCAATAGTAGTTTATTTGTTGAATATTTCACCGACAAAGGCTGTTATGAATCGAACTCCTTTTGAAGCTTGGTATGGTATAAAGCCAACTGTAAGCCATCTAAGAATTTTTGGTTATATTGCTTATGCTTTGGTAAATTCATAAAATCATCATAAGCTTGATGAAAAATCAGAAAAATACATCTTAATTGGATATTCTGCACAATCCAAAGCATATCGATTATATAATCCTGTAAGTGGCAAAGTTATTATTAACAGAAATGTTGTATTTGATGAAAGGGCAAGTTGGAATTGGGAGATCAATGAAGGTGAAACACAAATTCATGTTCCAGCAGAACTAGTTATTCCATCGAATCAAGTAACAGATCCTGCTCCAACAAGTTAAACGTCAACCTCACCCAGTAGTAGCTCAAATTCAGCAAATGATTCCTCAGATGAAACCCCTCCAGGAAGGTTTAGATCACTAACAGAGATTTATGATTCAACATTTGCTTTATTTATTTCAGATCCTATAAGTTTTGAGGAAGCAGATGAAAAAGAGGAATGACGAAAAGCAATGAAGGAGGAAATCAAGTCAATTGAGAAGGATGAAACTTGGGAGCTAATGGATCTACCAAAAGAAAAGAAAGCTATTGGTTTGAAATTGGTGTTCAAAACAAAGTATAATGCAGATGGAAGTATCCAAAAGCATAAGGCTCGGCTTGTAGCAAAAGGATATTCGCAACAACAAGGTATTGACTTTGATAATACTTTTTCTCCAGTTGCTAGATTCGGAATCGTGAGAACCTTTTTGGCTTTAGCTGCTTATTTTAGTTGGCCTGTTTATCAATTTGATGTGAAATCTACGTTTTTAAATGGAGATTTACAAGAAGAGGTTTCTGTTACTCAACCTGAAGGTTTTTTGGTTAAAGGATATGAAGAAAAGGTATATAAGCTAAAGAAAGCACTTTATGGGCTTAAACAAGCTCCAAGAGTATGGTATAGTAAAATTGATTGTTATTTTCATCAAAATAGATTTAAAAGGAGTGATAATGAACCTACACTTTATCTGAAGAAAGAAGGTGAACATAATATTCTTATGGTTTGCCTTTATGTTGATGATATTATATATATAGGTTCATCTATCTCTGTTGGGACAGAATTTAAAAAATGCATGATGAATAAGTTTGAAATGTCAGATTTAGGTCTATTGCACTATTTTCTTGGGTTGGAGGTGAACCAAGGATCAGATGTAATTTTTATTTCACAAAGAAAATACGCAATGGATCTGCTCAAAAAATCTAACATGATTAAATGCAAAGCTGCAGCTACACCCATGAATGTAAATGAGAAATTGAAACTTGAAGATGGTACAGGTTTGACAAATGCAAGATACTACAGAAGTTTAGTTGGAGGTTTGATCTATCTAACTCATACTCGACCAGATATTACCTTCTCTATGGTGTAGTATCCAGGTTTATGCAAAGCCCAAGTAAACATCATCTCGGAGCTGTTAAAGAATTTTACGTTATATTACTGGAACTACGGATTATGGAATTTGGTATTCTCATAATTTTAAATGTAAATTATTTGGTTTTACTGATAGTGATTGGGTAGGAGATTTGAATGATAGAAAGAGTACTTCAGGCAATATTTTTAGCCTTCGATCAGGAGCTATATCTTGGAGTTCAAAGAAGCAAGAAACAACTGTATTATCGACATCGGAAGCGGAGTATGTAGCTGCAACATCAGCAGCATGTCAAGCTATATGGCTCAGAAGACTTCTTGAAGATCTTCATCAAGAACAAAAAGAAGCAACAGAAATATTTTGTGACAACAAAGCTATAATTGCAATGACGAAGAATTCAACATTTCATGGAAGAACAAAGCATATAGAGATACGCCATCATTTCATCCGAGATCTTGTAGCAAATGGAGCTATAACAATGAAGTACTGTGGCACGGATGAACAAGTTACAAATATTCTCACCAAGTCACTTCTAGTTTAGAAGCATGTTTATTTTATGTCTCAAATTGATGTATGTAACTATGAATCAAGGGGGAGTGTTGAGAATTGATTCATGGTAGTTACATAGTTAGTTAACATATTTAGGAGTAGTGGCTCATGTTTAGGAGTTGTAGAGGTAGTTTAGGAGTTAGTGGGGGTAGTTATTAATGATGGGTGAGATAGTGAGATAGTGGGATGAAGGAAGTGGTGTGAGGTAGTTATTATTATGTCCTATAAATAGGACCTTAGTGAATAAAGTAGTAGTGCAGAAAATAGAGTATGTGCATTTGGAGATAATCTTGTAAGTGTTCTTGTTCTTTTACCTCCTGTTTAATACTATGTCGTTTTCTTGATTGAAAGCGTTTTCCGTTATTTGGATCGTAGTATTCTGTTTTATCATTTCCTTGCTCCTCCTTCCCCAACAGAGAAGACAGGCAGGCGATACAGGAATACTGCATCCTTTCCAAATGTGGAGCTGATTGGAACCCCCTCTAATTGGTGAACAGAAGCGATCTTTAGCAATCGTGGATTGGTTGGTGTTCAATAGTATATTATATTATTAGCAAGTAAAGAAGTAGTTCCGTTTAGGCAGGTATTTCTTAAGGATACGAGCAGCGTGCAACTACAACAAGTCACTTTCTTTATGTTTCCGATCCCAGAGTGAAGTGTTAAGGTATGAGAATGAGTATACCGAATTACAAGGGTCGAGTCGGGACTACCGCCTTCGCGGATTGGAAATCAAAAAACACCTTCGTCTCTTTCTACCAAACAAAAACCACAAGGTATGGACGAGGTTTATGTGATCGGAGCTTACAAATGCGGAGGCTTGGGGCCATAAGTTGCAAGCTGCTGAGTATTGGAAACAAGCTATAGTGCTTAGTCCTATATGTTATATTGAAAGCACATAATTGGTTGGTTTGAAGATTGCGTGAATAAAACCACTCTTATATTCATAATAGACATAGTTGTTGTCTCTATCCATTAAAAAGAAACTCTCTCGTTTTTCATGAGCGGAGTAAACCCTTCTTAAATCTTTATATGGTATCTCGTAGGGAGGGATAAATAATCCGAATACAGTAACAAAGACTAATAGAAAGTGCTAATAAAAGAGATCTCATACTAATAAAAGCTAATAAATATACCTTTCGAATGACTAAATAGAGAATTGATATAGAAAAATGGATCTTATTAATTCTATAATTAATGAGTCTTGTGATTCAATTTAGAGTAAAGTGAAAATCATAAATATATGACATGGAAGTAGACTCATATGATACTTATACTACATTCAGATATATGTACACGAGTCTGCACAAAAAGAGTTTTTTCGTCATGCTGAGCTGGGAAAAAGGGGTCGATCCGTTGGGAATCTAATCGTTATGTAGAGATCCAAACACTTGCCTCAGATTGACTTCCAAAATCTAATAATTGGCTCTAGCGAATAACTAAATAAATAGATAGATGGGAGATTGGAAAGAAAGGGGCGGACTTAATCATAGCATAATGAAAATAACTATCTTTCAGGCAGGACAGGACTGACCGATAGGTGAGGTGATAGGTACCTTAATCGTATAACAAATCATAGAGCAAGCAAACTATAGGGCTTTCGCACAAGCAAGCAGGTGATAGGTGAGGTGATATGTACCTTAACCTAACTCTTGAAGCACTGCACTTGAAGAATGGCGAAACTCTGAAACTGCATAGTTTCCTTACTTATTACTCGTTGCTCTAAACTTATTACTGCTTGACACAAACTTACTCCTGACATTGACAATATGGAATTGCATCTATCACCGGCAACCGCACCCTGAACTGAATAACCTAACTTGTGTTTTCCCTTTCTTGTTCTCTAAAGAAACTGCTTACAGCTGACCTTAGTAAACAAACAAGAAACTTTAAGAACGGCTTGCTCCCTTGCATCCAACAAGCTTAGTGGAATGTATAGCTAACGGAGCTCGTTGGGTTGCTTGTTTCCTCTAAGGAAAGAGATAGAATGGAAGTCCACCACAGTAGATATAATGAAGTAACAAACCACAGCATACATATTACTTTGCTATATCATATCGGCACCTCTTAAACTGGAGGGAAGGAAATCATTCTATTTTTTTTTGCATTTCATAACACAATTACTATAAGGCTGAGGTTGAACAACCGGATACTCGACTTGATACGTCTCTTGCAACAACAGTAGGCGAGTGTATGTAAAGTGAAGTCAATAAAGAATTGCAAGCATTATAACCCGCTCGCTTTAGCATTTCGATTTCTATACTATACTAGAGTGGGCTTCTTTAACTTGAGACTACATTGTTGGAATTAAACTTGTTCAAGTATCATAAAGAGGTTTATTTCATCAAAAGAGGTTCATTGCATCAAGAGATAGATTTATTACATCAAGAAGAAAAAATAGATTAAAAGACTATAGAAGGATAAGTCAAATTGGTTATTGGTTCTTGAAAGGGTTTCTTAAAAGAGAATGATTCATCTTGAATACAATTAATATAATGTATCTTTGGGGACTATATAAACCCCATATGTTGGGTCATGAGAGAATGTGAGTTTCTGAAATTTGTAAAGAGTTTTTTTCTTGAGAGAAATATAGAAGATTTAACCTTGTCCTACTTTTCCTCTGTTTCATATCTCTATTCCCTCTTCCTATCAATATCAACATCTGGTATCAGAGCACTGATTAAGCTATGACCTCTTCCTCAAGTGCCATCCAACTTCAGATCCCCAGATTAACAAAAGAAAATTATGACATATGGTGCATCCAAATGAAGGTTCTTCTAGGCTCCCAAGATGTATGGGAGTTTGTAGAAGATGGATTCGCTAAACCAACTCCAGCAGAAGAAGGAGCAATGAATGCAGAAGGAAGAAAGCAACTCAAAGAAAGAAGGAAGAAGGAGAAAAAGGCTTTGTTCACAATCTACCAAGGGCTTGATGATACAATGTTCAAGATCATTGCTCCAGCAAATACTTCAAAGGAGGCTTGAGAAATACTTCAAAAAGCATTCGGTGGTGTTGATAAGGTAAAGAAACTTCGTCTACAAGTTTTACGAGCCGAGTTTGAAAAACTACAACAAGGTACTTCTGAAACTATTTCTGATTACTTCTCAAAAATTATTTCTATTGTTCATCAAATGAGACAAAATAGTGAACGAGTAAATGATCAGAGAGTAATAGAAAAAATATTGAGATCTCTAGACCCGAAATTTGATTTTATTGCTGTTGCGATTGAAGAATCTAAAGATTTGGAAAATATGTCTTTAGAAGAACTTATGGGTTCCCTTCAAGTTCATGAACAAAGAATTACAAAAAGAGGAGAAGACAAAACTATGGAGCAAGCACTACAAGCTAAGTTTGCTCTTGAAAATAAAGGAGAATCAAATTCTCAAAGAGGAAGAGGACGAGGACAAAGAGGAAGAGGAGGCAGAAATCAGACCAATCAAGAATCTCCATATAATGAAGAGGCTAGAGAAAATTCTAGCCAAAGAGGCCGAGGTTATGGTCGAGGACGTGGCCGAGGCCGTGGACGTGGCAGAACCTCTAAAAGGTTTGAAATACAGTGTTATGTTTGCAAAAGGTATGGACATTACTCTTATGAATGTTATTATAATCCTAACAATGAAAGTGACGAGGCAAATTTTGTTGAGGAAGAAAAGAAGGAAAATCAAGTTTTGCTAATGAGTTATGAAAATTTTAAAAATGATCATTCTATGACATGGTATCTAGATACAGGAGCCTCAATACATGTGTGGCATCAAAGAGCTATTTTCAGAAATAGATACAAGTTATTCTGGGAACATTACATTTGGTGATTTGTCTCAAAGACCAGTAAGAGGCAAAGGTAAAATTCTCCTTGAACTTAATAATGGCAAGGAATTATGCATTTCAGATATTTATTATGTTCCTGATATGAAAAATAATATTTTAAGCATGGGACAATTACTTGAAAAAGGTTATGAAGTTGAGATGAAAGATATGGCTCTCTCAATTCGTGATAAGAATAAAACATTGATATCACATGTGAAAATGGCAAGGAATAGAATGTTTCCTCTACATTTAAGTATTTTTGATCAATCAAATTGTTTTAAAGCTGATATTGAGGATATTTCTACACTTTGGCATCTTAGATATGCTCACTTAAATTTTGAGGCTTTGAAACTTCTAGAGAAGTATAATATGGTGACAGGAATACCAAAAATTGATCACCCAACAAAATTATGTAAAGTATGTGTCATGGGTAAATAAGAAAAAAAAACCTTTCAAAGTGAGAAGAACAAAAAGAGCATGGCATCGACTCGATCTGGTGCACTCAGATGTTTGTGGCCATATCAATCTAGTATCACTTGGAGGAAGCAGGTATTTTCCTACATTTACTGATGATCATAGTGGCAAAACTTGGGTTTACATGTTAAAAGAAAAGAAAGAAATTTTAAACAAATTCAAAGAATTTAAGGATTTGGTTGAAAGACAAAGTTGTTGTAAGATTAAATGTTTAAGAACAGATAGAGGTGGTGAATATATATCAAATGAATTTGAAAGTTTTTGTAGAAATAATGGAATTCTACATCAATTCACCATGCCATACACACCTCAACAAAATGGTGTCTTGGAAAGAAAAAACAGGACTATCCTTAATATGGTCCGATGCATGTTAAAGGAAAGAAAACTTCCGGAAGAATTTTGGGGTGATGTTGTTGCTTGTGCAGTTTATTTGCTTAACAGGTTTCCGACCAAGCGAATTGGTAATATTACACTAGAAGAAGCATGGAACTTACAAAAACCAAGAGTTGATCATTTGAGGATTTTTGGAAGTGTTGCATTTGCCAAGATACCAGAAGAAAAGAGAACGAAATTGGAGGATAAAAGCCAAAAATGCATTTTGCTAGGTTATCCAGAGAATTCTAGTGGTTACAAACTCTACAATCCTATCACAAATAAAATTGTGATGTCAAGAGATGTTGAGTTTGATGAACAACAGATTTGCAACTGGAAAAGTAATGAGCAGCATAAGAAAGCTATAGCTTCAGAAGAAGATGATATAATACAAGCAAACACTGAAGTGACTTTGCTAGAATCATCACCTAGATCAGCTAGGTCACATGATTCAAGAAGTCCAATTATAAGAAGGACAAGACCGATTCAGGACCTATATGATGTGACTCGAAGGATTGATACTAACAATGATGAACTTTCTTTATTTTGTCTTTTTGCAGGATATGATCCATTAATCTTCGAAGAAGCTTATAGAGATGAAAAATGGCGACAAGCTATGAATGAAAAGATTCATGCCATTAACAAAAATAATACATGGGAGCTTACTATACTTCCGGAAGACCACCAAGCTATCTGTGTTAAGTAGATCTTCAAAACAAAAAGAAATGCAAAAGGAGAGGTGGAGAAATATAAGGCTAGATTAGTTGCAAAGGGATATAAACAACAATATGGAATTGACTATGAAGAAGTATTTGCGCCAGTTGCTCGATTGGAGACAGTAAGATTACTTATCTCTCTAGCAGCTCAAATGAAATGGAAGATTTTACAAATGGATGTGAAATCAGCATTTCTTAATGGAGTTCTTGAAGAAGAGGTTATATATTCAACAACCCCCTGGTTTTATTATTCAAGAACAAGAAGACAAAGTATACAAGTTAAAGAGTGCTCTTTATGGTTTTAAACAAGCCCCACGAGCATGGAATTCTCGAATAGATACTTATTTTATTCAAAATGATTTTTCTAAATGTCCACATGAACAAGCTCTCTATACAAAATCTAACTCTAATGGAGATATCTTATTTGTATGCTTGTACGTAGATGATTTAATATTTACAGGCAATAGTAGCTCCATGATTAAAGATTTTAAGCACTCTATGAAAAAGGAGTTTGAGATGACCGACTTGGGCTTAATGACTTATTTCCTTGGTATCGAAGTTATACAAGATAATGAAGGAATTTTTATCTCACAAGAAAATTATGCAAATGAGGCTTTAAAGAAGTTTTCAATGGAAGATTGTCATCCTATAGATACACCTATTGAATATGGCATCAAGTTGACCAAGGAAGGTGAAGGTAAATACATTAATCCAACTCATTATAAAAGTCTAGTTGGATGTTTAAGGTATTTGACATGCACTCGACCTGATATATTATTTGGAGTTGGTTTAATAAGTAGATTTATGGAAGTTCCAAAGACATCTCATTTAAATGTCGCTAAAAGAATTTTACGATATATTAAATGAACAATTGAGTATGGAATGTTCTATTCTTCATCTAAAAAGTTGGAGCTCATTGGATATAGTGACAGTGATTAGGTCGAAAGCTACGATGATCGAAAGAGTACAACTGGATTTGTATTTTATTTTGGTGAAGCTACATTCACTTGGTCTTCAAAAAAGCAACGGATCGTTGCTCTATCAAGTTGTGAAGTAGAATATATAGCAGCTTCTTCTAGTATTTGTCATGCAATCTGGCTAAGAAGATTACTCCAAGAACTTCATATACCACAGGAGAAGTCAACCAAGATTTATGTTGATAACAAATCAGCTATTGCCTTAGCCAAGAATCCAGTCTGTCATAAAAGATCGAAGCATATCGATACAAGATTTCATTTCATAAGAGATCATATCAAAAATAAAGAAGTGGAGCTACATCATGTCAAGACAAGTGAACAAGTGGCTGATATACTTACAAAACCTCTCAAATTTGAAATATTTCAACAACTTCGAAAGAAACTTGGCATGCTAGATGTAACAAGTTTAAAGGGGGAAAATATTGGAATTAAACTTGTTCAAGTATCATAAAGAGGTTTATTTCATCAAAAGATGTTCATTACATCAAGAGAGAGATTTATTACATCAAGAAGAAAAAATGGATTAAAAGACTATAGAAGGATAAGTCAAATTGGTTATTGGTTCTTGAAAGAGTTTCTTAAAAGAGAATGATTCATCTTGAATACAATTAATATAATGTATCTTTGGGGACGATATAAACCCCATATGTTGGGTCATGAGAGAATGTGAGTTTCTGAAATTTGTAAAGAGTTTTTGTCTTGAGAGAAATATAGAAGATTGAACCTTGTCCTACTCTTCCTCTGTTTCATATCTCTATTCCCTCTTCCTATCAACATCAACATACATAACACGGGGACCATTGCTAGAACTCAACTCGTAGACAAGACAAGAACAATACGAAACTTCAGGAATATGCTTAGCGCAACCCTTCCTTGCCAATACTTTATTCTTGCCTTACTGTGCGGAGTGGGGGTAATCGAGTTAGCAGTGTTGTTATTCAATTCTGGAATGGCTGTGCGCACACAACTATTTCCATCTGCATTTCTAATTTATAGAGGTTATTTACCATGATCTATATGATGAGGTGCACTAAATTCAACAAGCATAAGTCTCAGAAACAAGGAATATGGTATGGTGGTAGTGAGCCTTAGAGTTAGGAAGCGATAAGTGAGTTTAGAGTGTTTGTTTACTTGTTTCTATATATAATAGTGTATAGCTCTATCAATTCGTTAGCGCAGTAGTTGAACGGTAGACGATGGATGTTAGGTTCTTAGATTAGTTGAACACTAGATTGTGAAATAGCTGGTTTATTACCTTATGCGTTAGCGAGTCCCACCCATGTGGAGCCAAGAGGTGTGTGTTAATTAGTTCAGCTTAGTTGGGGACTTATTTCAAAAAGTATACGAGTGAGTGGCCCCAAAAGCCCGAGTTTGTTTGTATTACTTCAATCACATAGATCAGCACAGCACCCCGTTCTGCTCACGTTAGCACATCTGATTTGTGAACATCTTTAAGCTCCGCTCCACTCCCGATGACTACAACAGGACTTGCTTAGCGCAGTTGCTTGTGTCATTTCCATTTAACAGGTAGCTTTTTCTGCTGCCTGCCTCACTTTAAGACAGTGTATGCTTCATAAGAACTGGACTCTTTTTGTTTGTTTTTTTGCTTGATTTCTGAGTCTAGCTATCGACATATCGAGGAGAGAGGTAAACAAAACTCTGTGACATCATTCATTCGAGGATCCTGGACTAATCGAACTGCCGGCAAAAGAAAGCGCTACAACTTGATTTTTGATACAAGATATAATATTTATAGAGAGAGAACTATAGTAAGGTCTGGTCTGTTTTTTTTCTTTGGTTAAGAATATGGGCTCGGCTTTCTTACACTATATCTCTCTTAGTTTAGTGGACTAATCCTTTGCTTTGGAATGTAGTACCGAAATCAAAGATATTATTTGCTACGCCTTTCCCTCCGTTTGATATCCAAAACAAACGAGTCCAAGTACGAGCGGGATTGTGTACAGAATGCTTTTTAATACAGCAAGAGTCCGTCCGTCCGTCCCCCTTGATCTTGTGTCGAGCTTTAATAGGGAATGCATCTTTGCCTTCATGAGTCTGAATGGAATAAGTCAGGCATAGAACTGTTGTTTCAAGTAAAACAATGAAAAAAAAAAGCCAGCTGTTCATCAACTAGAGTAATAATGAATGGTTCTGCTCTGCTCATGGGAAAGTGTTGAGATGAGACATTGATAAGAGTAGATTAGTCTATTTTTATAGGATAGAGGACTCCTCCATTATGGGAGTTGATGGAAATAAGCTTGGTATAACGTTGCTAGCGAGTTACTTAGTTGCGCTAACGAAGCTCAATCAACATTGCTTGTTTGTGCTAACGTGTGACGCTTCAGCTTCAGGGAAATCCTACCCTAATAGGCGCTTTTTTCACTCTTTTGTCTTGTTTGGGGTGGGGGGGCAAGGGAAGCCCTGTGACGCGGGTTTGGTTTGACGCCTTCGGGGAAAGTAATCAATCTGACATCAACTAAAAAGAATCAATCTGACATCAACTAGTGGGTAAGTTGGCTCTGGACTGACTCTTTGATTTATTTATTGGAATTTGCATACCCGACAACGCTTGTTGACTTTGTACTTGCACCAATACCGGGATACTAAACTCCACTTGAAGATCTCGTAAGCGCACATAAGATTGGATCCATTCTGCAGCAGTAGGACAGTAAAGTCAAAAAAAACATAAATGGAAATATATGGCAGTCAGGTCGCATGCCCTCTACGAATCTGTAGGTATTGCTCCGAAATTCTAATTCTGAAATGACTACTTGAGGGAGGTTCGTTACCAGCTTCCATTATACCTATAGCTTCCCAGCTTAACTTGGAGTTCAATTCTACAGTTGGTTATGGGTACTGTGACAAGTCATCAACTCTATTCTGAAAGGGAAGAGCGCGAGACTAAGTAGGCGAGGCAGAAAGAGGAAACTCAATTCCGGTGTTCTGACTTGAAAGTATCATCATCCTTAGATACAGTGCAGGGGAGGAGAGAGGAGCACCCTTATTGAATTAATAGAATTAAAGTGAAGAGCACTAGACTCGTTTTTTTTTTTAGTTCTTTCTACCATACAGAGCAGCGGGGTGCGTTAGCGTTAGTTTAGTAATATGATAGCTTTTCATTAAAGTAAAACAGTGTTGTTACGACCCTGGATTCAATGTCTGTGTTCTTAAAGCAAAGGAGCGAGCACATGGTTACGGTATGGATTTCAGTCAAGATAAATACACCAAAAACGACCAGTAGTGAATTCCACTGAAAAATGTGGGTGGCTTTGTCCATTATAAGTTCTGCTTGAGGGAACACGACCTTTTACTTACTGTTAATTATATATGGGTGGGTGGGGGGCTTCCTCTTCTTTCTATTTTCTATTTTTTTCATTCTCTTTTAACATTAGTAAAATCTTTCTTTTTCATTAGTCAAGCCTCGTTCGGCTTTCGATGAACTCAGTCTTTTTGCCTTTCTTTGGCTTTCGCCTTGCCCTAAGCAAAGTGGGTGCCTTAGTTGACAATTAACCCTTGTTCTTTCTTGTTTATCTAAGGAATGCCAGCTACCGGACTGAGCCACCCTGGCAACAAGAGATGCAATACCCACAAGCCGAGCTGCCCTACCAGAGAAGCTAGCTGATCCGGTAAGCACCTAGTCCCTATATACAACCCAGTTTTCAGTCGTGTCTTGAAGGTGTGCCCCCGTCCGCCCCCGACCTAGGAACAACACTAAGACGTTGCATTTCCATTTTTTTTGGTTAAAAACATCGCACGGTGTAGTGATAGTGCCCGGTCTACAGGAGTCTGCCTTCCCTTGAAAAACACCACACAGGGGAAAGGATTATAGTACAGATGTATGCTAAGTCATATTATTAGTAAGACATACGTAGAAAGTGCAGATTACTATAGTTGCAAAAGAAAAGAGATCCTTGTTCGAGTGTGATTATGGTATACCTGTCTGGTCTACTATCGTCTTTTCATTGTCACTATAAATACTTTTGCCCATCAAATGGCACAATCACTGTAGCTGGCTTTACTATCTCTTGTTCTGGTCTACGCTCCCCTTGTGAGTCGCCACCCTCATGTACTATACTATACTAGAAATAAACAAAACCTACTAAGATAGACTCGAACTTTGGTTGATTATGTCGAACCATTCATTCGATTGAATGCAATCTATGATTCAATGCCACGAAAAAGAAATGTATACAATATATGGTTTATATAGCTAGAGTCTTTGAAAAGCATCTACAAAATCAATAACGGGCACAGTCGATCGTAGATCCCCACATGATGCCTTGTACCTTCACCCAACCTTGTCTCCCACTTATAAACTTGCTTTGAGTTGAGTAGAGCTAACTTTTAATCGAGCCCTGTATTGCTATTTTTGATTTGAAAAATGAAATCCTCTACTTGCCTGTCGGGAGTAATCTTGATAGTAATCATCATAGTTCCCATCTTTCTTAACTTGGGATCATATTCTTCAGAAATAAACACATTGACTCCTGCTGGGTTGCTACGCGCGCCCAGCTGCTCATTATGCTACCATAGCATCCGTATCCCTAAGATCTTTCAAAGTGGCCTGTAAGAGGTTGATCATTAAAGGTTGGCTATAGGAGTTCGAGCAATGGTACTACAGGAGGTCAACAATGAAGATAGACTAGCCAGCCACAAATAAGCGCTTCCTTTTTCGTTTTTCCTTCGGGGGGCATATGTATTTTCTGGATTTTGTTTGGGAGTCCAAGCAGTAGTGAGACTGTGTTTGGTAAGCTTACGAGCTCGACTATGGGACGGGAAGAAGAACAAGCTGGATAATAGTAATAGTATAGAATAATAGTGTAGAATAAATATTGGTAACTATAGAGGAAGAGGTTAAGGTGATATAATAATTGGTTTTCTATAAAATCAAATAAGAAGGGCTCTTTCCACGCCCTTCCCAAGAGCAAGGTTCTATTTCCATGGGTTTTTACCAGAAGGAAGGGGCGTGTTCATACCCATCATCGTATATTCAACCATAAGAAGTGATAACCGTGGAATCATACTTAGATTAGAAATGTCGACTTAGTTTCATGGATTTGAAGCTTTTTACTAGGTTGAGCAAGCTTGGAACCGCTGCTAGATATGCGCCCCCCTCCTTATAGATCTTTTCTTTCTACTTTACTATAGGGAAAGAATAGGAAAGAGGGACAGGTGCAAGCACCTACTACTATAATAAACTAATTTCATATTGGTTTAATGAATTGAATGAAATCCAGAGGGAGGTTCGAGGACCCTGTTGATCAAAGGAAAGTAGAGGACAGTCAAAGTTTCAGGAGAGTAGAGTAAAGTGTTGCAGAAAGATCGGAAGCTGTCGAAGCATAATTAGGTTAGGAGTTTTCTCATAAAGCTTAGGAACAAAAGAAAAGGGTGTTTAGTGTAATAGGTAATCTTCAATGACATGATTTACTTCAAATCGAGGTCGGGCAAGACAAACAAACAAGCTTTTAGGGAATGTAGTTCAGGCAAGCCGTTGCGCTAGAGATTGTCCTGGGGAGTCAGCGCTGCTATAAGGTATAGAGCAAGGGAAGTTTAATACGACTCACTATAACAAAAGTCAGTCTTGCCAATAAAAGAATAAGTATCGGTAAGCCCTTGTAGTTGTAGTGCGATAGCGAGGTATTAGGACAATTCTAGTGATAGCTCTAGTGAGAGTTTCAAGTCCAACTCTTAAACTAAGATCAAGCGCCAATCAATCACCACTCTTTACCTATTCCTATCTATGATACTTATCTTTATTATTCTCTCAACTCGAGCTCAAATTCACTTGCATAACCGAAGAAAAGTCGTAAACTAATTAACCTTGCACTTCAACGCCTATACTATATCCCTTTTTCCAGAGCAATACTTTCTGCTTGTAGTTGACTTCCAAACTCTACTTTAAGTTCATAATGTCATTTAATCATCTATCTGTGTCTCTTATTACCAGCCTTCCATAATACCTTATTGCATCTTTTACTTGCGCTAACGTGAGCGGGCTCCTCTCTTTACTCTCCACTCTAAAGCCAGAAGTGAACTGACAAATAAGTCAGAATGGAATTGCACCGCTTAACCTCTGATTCTCTAATTATACCCACCTTTCTTATACAAGGGCTCGCTAACATGCCTCCACCCACCCTTGCTTTCGAACTACCCCTTTTGCGAATAAGCACATTATATTAATATGGGAGAAGATTCAACTTATTAATAATATGGGAAGGAAACTCACTGAAGAATAATGGAATTAAGAATGCTTTAGTGCAAGTAAGAGGTCCGCGGGGAGTTTAAACTACTGTCTGGGCAATCATAATAAAAGTAAGGGCTGTAAAGCCGCTAAGCTGACTGGCTCTACGACCGACAAGACTATCACCCACTGAAATCAACTTATACTTGACTTTAACCAGAACTCCACCTTTCCCCGAAAACCTTACTTTCAACTGTAACTAGTTGAATAAAAGAAGAAAAAGAGCTTACAAGAGAATCCAAGTTATAAGACTAAAAGAAGAGGATGTCTTGGAGAGTTATATTACCCAATTCTATACAATGTGTTACTTATTTTGTTACTTCTTTTTCTTTATTTCATTATCTTATTCAATTTCTCTTACTTGTCCAATTTCTCTTAATGACTTATTTATCCCACTCCCACGGAGCAGTAGCAACACATCTTACTACGCTTATTCATTCTTAAGCTTAAGGACATATCCCACGTAACTCCCGATATGATGAAGTAACTAGGAACTAACTCTCTAATGCGTAAACTTAGTATAATGTTGCTTGTGTCAGTAGTAAAATCTGACTGCGCTTAAGGGACATTGCAGTATTAGTCAAGTTTCTAGTATTAGATACCTACGGATAGGAATAGTGCTCCTAATGTGATGCTCAAATTCCTCAATCAAATTTCTAGGGCTATTATGCTCTATATACCAGATTAGATTCAATCAAATATAGGAGAGAATGCATATTCCATCGTCATACTATATTAATTCGATTCTTAAGTCAATTCCTCACAGCCTCTATAGTGTATAGGGGTGGGTCGGTCTTCTCATCATAAGGGTCGGTTTTTTTGTGATCACAAGCACTCGGGGGGTATGGTACTATTCGTTCTTCCGGGCCACCATTTGCACTTACGCATAATTAGGGTCATTCGAGTAGAGGAATCAATCCGGATTCTTTTATATAGGTCTAGGAATGCCAACCTAACAGTTCGTTCTTTGTTCCTGTAGTAGTAGTAGAGAGAAGGAAGGGAACTCTCTCTATATGAGCAACGACTGTCTAACCTGCAAGCACTAAGATCAAAAGGTGGACTTCGCGAATGAGGATAGTCGACATCCTTTTTATTAGTGTTTCACTTAGATCCCAGATATATATATCTAAGCAAATAATTGGATATCACTATTGGACTTTCATGTCTCTATTTAGCAACTCCTTAAGACAATACTTTCTACTCATGTCTCTATTTAGCAACTCCTCAAGACAGCGCTTTCTGCTTAAAGTAATTCACAACTTTTCTATCAGGGTTTCTGCTGTGGGCTCGTAGCTCTGATACCTCTCTTCTTTGCTTGTAAGTGTTGGTGGCCATCTGCTCTCTCTCTTTTATTGTGGAAAATCATAGGATAGTAATATATCCCTTTCTTGACTGGATACCATCTCTGATAGTAAATAATTTCTCGCAAATAAAGGATTGAATGAAAGCACACTAAACTCAAAGAAAAGCTCTTTTAAGGCAAGGCATAAGTTGTTGCACTATGGTTCTTTCTCATTCGCCGCCCACGCCCCCACCTACTATATTCTGGAAAAGAGCCAGATCGATCCCCTTATTAGCATTCAAGTGTGAGCTCTGCTGTAGTTACTGCTCTTCTAGTAAAGTAAGCTTCTTTGCAGCATCTGCATCCGGTAGTCAAAAGAAAAGAGCGCTCTCTAGGATTTGAACCTAGGTTAGGACACCAGGGAGACCAGACCGACTCAACTGTTCTACCGAATTGAACTAAGAGCGCTATCTTACTACATGATATGATATAAAGACAGACTTTTTGACACCCCCAAATAAATAGAGTATCTTTTCACTAAAGATTTGATGTCCAATCTCCATTGATCTAATTTGATCCTTCCCTTCGCCATATACTAATTAGATTGGTATGATTTGATTGGAACCCGTAAACAAGCCACTAAGCAGCACTACATCCTTTTATCTATAGTCTCATCCATTGTGGATATTTTCCTTCCCTTTTTGATACTCTTTGACTCTTTATTGTGCTTTCTTCCTAAATGAAACAATGTCTTTTATTTGGATTTCTGGATTTTGCATTATACAAGAGGCATTTTGAGAATCTCCTACCAATAATAAGGAGAATAGAACTATCTAATGGATATTATGTGAGAGAGATCGCCATTCAGTGTATCCGGTCAAGGCAAGGCCCACCAACTCACATTCGACTCAGACAAGAGCACCTAGCATGATTTTGTTTGATTTGACTCATGATTTAGTTTGATTTGACTAAATGAAATGATGTTAGCGCTTTACCTTTCACGCCCTACTCTCTCGCACATTCCTCTATTGCTTGCTTTCTATTTGTCTATAGAGGTTCAAATCCTCTTTCTTTTCTTTTGGCTGCCCTTTCTTTTTCAGTTGCCAGTCCACTACAGCCAACACAGGGACCTCCTGCTAAATTCGTTAATTGGTGTTTGTTGTCCCTTGGAACTAGGGTTGACTCTGAAAGGTACAACACTCAATTTCCTTCATCCTTACTTATTGCTTGCCCTGCCTTCGATGATCAACCCCAGCCAGGCACATTTGATTTTGGATCTGCGGATCCCCTCCGGACCCCAGGACCTTGCCTTGTACTCTCCAAATCGTTACCAATATCCAGTGTCTTCCCTTTATTACCTAGGAGGCGCATATCATATCTGATAGAGCCATGAAACTACTACTTACTGTCGATTCAAAAGTCAGAGGTAGCCTCGCTTCTAGAATGTCAACCAAAGAAGAAGCTCCTGATCATTCGCTAAAGCAAAACTTGAAAGTACTCGCTCTTGTCCTTGAAAGATGATTTCTATCTATTAACGAATCTGATTTGTTTGTCATGGGTGAAGAATCTTACAGAGCAACATCCAATCCAAATAAGCATATGATGATGAATAGAGAGGAAAGCATAGCTTCATCGATCATGCGAAAGTTGTCAAACCGGACTTCGTTCTTCTACTTGTTTGTTTGGGTACCTCTTATACTAAATTAAATGCAACCCGACCTATATCTCTTCCAAACCCTCGTAGGGCTTTCCAGCACTCGTAGCAGCGTCTTTCTTTCCTATTCTCATAGGTGAAATAAGCAAAAATCTAGATTTGCTCCATTGTCAAGCGTATGGATTTGGTGCCTCTTCCTACTTACTTATAGTATAAATAGGTTTAGAATGGGGTAGGGGTTAATTCCAATTGTATAGGTTTATGGGTGAATTCCTACTTGTCGTATAGGTTTAGGGGTGAATAATTCTAATGATTTCTATAATTGTTCTTATCATTAAATTGGTTTCTATAACTGTTCTTATCATTAACTGTATATTGGGCTTCCTTATAGTGTTTGTTTGGTACAAGTTCCTATATTATCTTAAGGGTAAAGGTGCTCGGAAGTCTCTACTTTCCCGAGTAAGTATCCCTGCTACATTTGTTTTAGGGTCCAGTCGGAGATGCTTTACCGAGTTAAGTGTTTGAGGTAAAGTAAAGGGAAAGATGGATTGGTTGGTGGCTATAACACAATCCATACACGGTCACAAGTAAGTAAGCGGGAAGGGGTAAATCAAAGGCAAAACTCGGTCTTTACGAACTTTCATGTGTAGCCAATGCATTTGTTCGATTATCGATCTATTGAAGTATCCCGCATGCAAGCGAATGGAAGGATCTACTCTTTCTCGATTTGGAGCACTCTGGGTATCATACCATAGATGAGATAGTGTATTGGGTACCATACCATGGACGAGGTAGTTCAACTGTTCTAATAGAGGCTCGTGTACTTTGTATACCATTTCACGGAATGATAGAGCCTAGAAAGACCCAAGATCATTCATGTTCTAAAAAGCCCTGTCTTTTCATTTTCTTCATAAAAGTCAGAAACCACTCATTCATCAACAAATGATTTAGAAAAAGAGAGCTAGGGTGGAAAGAGAATAAATCCATTGCGCCTAAAGCAAACATCTCATCCCCATGATACCAATATAAAAGAGAAAGAAAAAGCAGATCTCGAGTGACACCAGCGAGAAATTGATGTAATAAAGCGAGAGAGAGTTGCTACAAGCCTTCAATTCTCATTTGCTTATTCAAACCTAAATCGGGAAGGCATGGAGCAAAAAGGTGGGTTACAAGTTGACTCGAGAAGAGGCGAAGAACGTTGATAGCCAAAGGCAATACTCACCCCTCATCGGGAGGTGTCATGACAATTTGTGATTATGATGACTCCCATCCATCCTATTTGATATTAGACATACCCATCCTGTGTGATAGATATTAGATTCTCCAATCATCTTAAGGTACCGAAGTAGAATGAATCCTTCTCCTCACAAAGCAAAAAAGTAGATCTTTGATTTGATACCTGTTCAGCTTGCGGCATATTAAATGAATGACAACGACAAGTCTATATCCATGCCCTATACAAAAGTGGGTTTGAAGACAGAGGAGATAATAGGTGCGTTACCGAACTCGGGTTACCCACTAAAAAAGAAGTAATCGAAAGAGGAATCAACTTCATAAGAAAGCTATGGGAATCTGATTCTCTTCTCCGAATCCAAACTGTTGAACCACAATAGAAGAAATACGAATAAGATTTATTGGAAATAGGAACAAAAAAGAAAAGATCTGAATGGGTTCCCAAGGTTAGAAACTGGAATCAGCCCTACTGCCTGAATATAAAGAGTGTCTTTATATTCCTGAACTGCCTGTCATTGTCCCTAACTCCCGAACTGCCTTGTCAATCAGTAGAGTAGAGTCTCTTTCTATGTTCCGTGTGAGTTTATTCAAGGCTTGACCTGCCCTTGGCGCAACTTATTTATATTAGTGGTAGTAGTTGCTTGTTGGTTGCTTGTTTAGCTCGAAATTATCTAACGCACCCGAAACTAAGTACTTAGCGCAATAAGCACCCTACCACCTATACTCTTTCTTTATTATTTCTTGTTCCCGTAAGCTATATATACTCCGTGGTCAATAGTACATGAATCCGCACCTTATATGATATAATATAGTAACTTCCCTGTGGACTCAAATCAAGTAAATAAAACAAACTGCTGACACAACAAGTAACCTAGTGAGACTCAATCAGTATATTAGTTAATAAGCATTTGATAAGAGTTTCACAGAGGTGTTTACTTAGGGGAGGGTTACAGCCGTAAACTTATAGAAATATGGGTTATTCAGTGCGTTGCTTGTTTAAGCGCTTGCATAGTTATTTTGCATTTCCAATTCTCTATCTCGCTTATGATATTATTTAGTAACCTCCCTACTCATTTCATTCATTTAGTAACCTCCCTACTCACTCTATACTCATTTCTTACTATCACTGCTTGTGATAAAAGAATGAAAACGAAACAAATTGATCAACCGGACTGCTCACTCTAAACTTGAATCACCAATAGAGGCACTCAGAAACAAGAAATAGCGTAGCACGTTGCTTCTTCCCTCACTTATTTCCTGACTTATGGACTTTAGGCCTCTACTGCTTACTTGCATTCCAGCTTGTCCAATCTTTGCTTTCAACCTAAACTATGCTAACTGGAATCTATTGAAATGCCTTATCGCTCTTCCCGGTATCCTGTATTATCCCATCATCCCCAATTCTGACTGCTGAGTTGGATTACTTAAGGAATATCCGTTAGTAGGGGAGTAGTTCTATAGTGGCAACACTGCCGCTACACTCTTTTAGGCATAAAATGCATTAGAAACTCTATTGGGAATACTCAATGATCTATTTCCTGTAAACACCAAATGGGTTATGTTATATTGAATTCGGAACCAATATATTCTGCTATGGGTAAAGTAATAATGTAATAGGTGATTCAATAATCAAATAGGTAATTCAAAGAGACAAGTAACTACTACTTTGTAAGGGAACGAAACCAGTGCATATTATAATGCAAATAGGAATCCAGGATATAAACCAGACCTCTAAGACAAGTAGCAGCCGGTATCAGACTACAAATAAGGAGTCGGAGGCCAGCTACTACTACTAATACCCCACCCAGGAAATCAATCTACTAGTAAGAGAATCAAACCGGGGTTAACAGGGCTAGAACTCTGATGGGATAATTCTACTTACGACTTCGGAAACTTACCCTACTGTCGGGGAATCCAAACACGGGCAACAAACCTTGCTTTTACTACCATTGGTATGACTTTGAGTTTCCATATGAGGTCTTGCTAGCAGTCACACAGCCTTATGGGCAGTAGTAACATTCTAGTACCCCGGACTACTCGAGCAACATCTTTCTTCTGCGTTTCCGCCTGACAAGTACTAGTGAAAGCCTCGGTTCCTAGCTTAATGAGTAGAAGCAGTAATTCGACTAAAACATGGGTATGGAAAGGCAGAGTCAAACTAGCAAGTAAGATCCAAAGGCAGTAGAGATATCCTTAGAGACAGGAAAGGGAAACTCCGGGTAGTAAGTGCTGGTAGTCAATGTTGTTTTTACCAGATATGCCTTTGTCCTAATACGAGCCATAAGACATTGGCATGAAACACAGAAGTCAAGATACTAATGCTCACATAGAGAATAGCGAGAAGAGAAAAGAAAGTAGATCATTAAGAGTATTATAGGTAAAAAAAGAATTATACCTCCTTAGACTTTCCGTTTTCCAACATCAATTACAAGCCTCTGATTACAGTCGAAGTGCCATTGATTTAGATTAATAAACTCCCAGTTCTTTAATAATATCTACACCTTCCAATTGTGACTTTCGGGCAGCTTGGAGATTAGTGTCTACCAAAACTATATGAAATGTTGGCAAACAGGGCCATAGTCGTGACCAACACCACTTTTTCCTGATCATCATTGCTATGGACTTTCGATACCTTTGCTTGTCGAGCCTGATACAACTTCTTTTGTTTTGAAAAGTGCCGGCTTGAACACTAGATTTCACTGATTGAACTTAAGCTCTATCTAGAATTTATGAATGCACCTATAGCTATAAACTCATAACTAGCAACTGAATACTTCTGCACTTAGGATTACGCCACAGAAAGATTGATTCCCGTTAGCGGTTTAGCCACTTACTGGTACGTAACTTTAACTGAATGTTGGCTTCGCAATGGTCTGCGACATTCCGATTTGTAGTGCTCTGTTATATTCCCATTAGATAAGCGCGTGAAGGAAGTGAGATGGATTCCATTAATGAGTTGCGCTACACGTAGGTATAGGTTTTTACAGTTCCGTTCAAGCGTAGCGTAAGAAGCCACAGCTTTGGAACAAGCAGTATCCTATCAAGTAGTAAGTCGAGTTTGATCGTTCTAAGTTACGCACGAGTACCTTCGTTCAAGACTTGACTTTTTGACAAGGTGAGTTCGGCTGCCTTTGCCGCATACTTGGAGTAAGTCTTTGATAGATCTGGTTGCCTCTGAGATTGTACCGTCTTTTTTATCACCTTTGTCGCATATTCCTCTTAGTAGAAAGGTACAGTACAGTATACTGCTTACTTCGTTCCTTGGTCGAGCACTCCTGCATCAACCCGAAGTCCCTCAATTTCGGGTATCATGATGAGAAGCCCATCGACTTCTTCGTTCCTTAAGAAGTTTATTGGCCTGTGCCCTTCTGCCCTGTCTTGGTACTTGTAGTTTGCCTTTACATTCTCCATCTCCTCGGCTCCTTTTTACGACCAATGCTCTCCCTCCATGAGAGAAAGAGATCGATGACTTCATGGAAGTCCCGTCTCTGCGGTACCATGGTGCTGCCATGCCCATAGCACTACTATCCATTACCTTGCATTTTCATCCCTTCCTTCGTAATCGGTAGATCTGCCTCTGTGGTATTATGGCGCTCCTCTGTGTCCACCTCCTTTCTAACCGATGCTTTACGTTTAGGTAGTTGAGCCATACTGGACTCGTCATCGCTTCCTCGCCCCTTTCGATCACCTGCTTCGACACCACTGTGTCCTCCTAGCAGTTCTTCGATCGATGGAAAAACAGACTACAACTCTCATACATGGCCTCTACCATCTTGTTGCAGGGTTCGCGTCGATTCTGTTCTCCTTAGCTTCCTTGGTAGCAACGTTCGCTTACTCAGCTTTGTCCTCTGACTTGCCGGGCTCCCTTAATCGAATGTGAGCACTGAAGTAGTCCAACTCTCCAACTGCTCCGATTATACCTTTGTATACTCAAGTCCCCTCCATGGGACTCACTGGTACTTACAATCTGACTACTCCCTCGATGGTACACAGCCCCCATATGCTAACGACCAAGGCTTTCATCTGATGCAAGCTTCGATGCATACACACAGAAGACTCGCCTCTATGGTACTGTGGCATTTACTCCTTGAATCCACTGCCCTTCTTGCCGTTGCATTGTTCACCGAAGTGGAGCTCCCAATAGCTCCTGATCATCCATATGATCACGTCCCCTCCATGGGACTCTCTGGTACTTGCACTTGGACTTCTTCCTTGGTGGTATACAGCTCCCATACGCTGATGACTAAGGCTTTCATCCAATGCAAGCTTCGATGCACACAAGAAGACCCGCCTCTGCGGTACTACAACATTCACTCCTTAAATCCATAGCCCTTCTTCTTGTTGTGTCATACACCAAAGTGGAGCTCCCAGTAACACCAAAGATTGCCTATATTGCATTGCCACAAACTATTCCACCACGATCCACTACACCATGTCGCCTCTTGGTGACATCTCCATTGCATACAGATTCTCGTGTGATGAACTCGGACTACGACTTCTCCACGTGTGGCCTCTACCAACACATCATAGGGCCTTCACCATCTTCGATTTGTAGTTCGCTCCCTTGGCAATTCACCTTAGTCCACCGACTCTTGGGTCACACCTGGACGAAGCATAGCTTTAGAATAGTCTGTCGCCTAGTAGCTCATGAAGTCCCCTGACTTCGCTAGAGTTGGTGCACCATTGTCTGCATCTTGGGCCTCTATCCCCTACCGGCACAATCTTGTTATGCACCACTTGTTCCTGACAACTTGAATGGCAACACTATGACATATTCTTTAAGAGTACCCACCTATGCATTCTCTTGCCCCGTACTAAGGCCTCCTGATCCCAACTTTGCCTACACAAGTTGAATCACCTTAGTTACTCCATCAAATGCATCTCTGAGGTAGCTTGAATGTGCCTTGAAGCTCCCTTCATCTTTGGCACCATGCAAAATAAGTCTGTTTCATCAGAATGAAGAACCCATGGAATGACATGATCCCACTCTTGCCTCTACAAGAGTTCATGCCCTTGACCTCTATCTAAGGAAAGCTCTGTGCCTTCGCTTCATATTCCATCTTCTATGTCGACCCCCCTCATGCGGCTTAGATACTTCACCGAGTTCCACCCAAGTCGCTCCACTCCTCGATTTATATTGAGTTAATAATGGCCCTCGCGTCTACCATTCCACAGGTTAACCCTCCGTTGAGTTTGATTTCTGCATTAACTCTAGGTGTGCCTTCATATGATGTTGCGTTGGATTGCTCCCCCAATTGATCTCGAAATGCATCCACTAATGTATTATCTCATTCTAGATCATGCGATGACTCTTCATCGTTCACTCGGTCCATTGAGCTTTGTGGAGATATAGCCTTGAGGAACTCTTCCTCAATATGTGCAGTCCGTTGTACATGATTCTCTCACTAGAGAACTAGGACTTATCACTCCTGGATATCTATCCTGCTGGAGCAACTTTTCTTTTTACATACTTCCCACTAGAAGTTTTGGAGACCACCATCCCCTTTGGACTACTCCGTCTTGCTGAACAACTTATGTCTTAATCTGCCCCTGCAAATGTACTTGCTAGATTGTGACCCTTCTCCAATATAGTCTCCACTGTACCTTTCAAGGTCTAGCAACGTGCTAAATATGTTGCACATTTCAGCCACATACGGACATATCCTTTCTATGTTGAAGAGAAAGTTCTGATGCTCCATGGCGCCGAGTTCTGATCGTGCCTTGGGATGGCCACGAACACTCCATCATCCATGTATAAGCCCTTGCATGAGTTTCGAATCGTTCGAGTTAGCAATTCCCCTTACCTCTATAAGCTTTGCATAACTCTTTTGGTCATTACACAACACCTCCCACCTTGCACGGTGTAACACCCCTCATTTCCGAATTTTCGTATAAATTTCTGGTGATAATGTAAGCATTCATTTTAAATTGACAAAAGAAATAGAGTATGAATCAGAGGTAACTTATTTGTAAGATTTGGGCGATCTGTACAAAAAAAAAAAAAAAGAATCTGAGGACCTATATGTAAACCCTGATGACCTAATCCTAAATGTACTAAATGCAAGGACTAAATTATAAAATATATAAAATGATAAATTCCACCATTTAAGCCTCTCTGCCTTCGTTCTTAAGGAAGCAGAGAAGGCAGCTGCGCGGATGATCAGGGGAAAAAAAAAAGAAAGAAAGAAAGAAAGAAAGAAGAAGAAGAAGAAGAAGAAGAAGAAGAAGAAGAAGAAATAGAGTAAGCATTCATTTTACATTGACAAAAGAAATAGAGTATGAATCAGAGGTAACTTATTTGTAAGATTTGGGTGATCTGTTCAAAAAAAAAAAAAAAGAAAGAATCTGAGGACCTATATGTAAACCCTGAGGACCTAATCCTAAATGTACTAAATACAAGGACTAAATTATAAAATATATAAAATGACAAATTCCACCGTTTAAGCCTCTCTGCCTTCGTTCTTAAGGAAGCAGAGAAGGCAGCTGCGTGGATGATCAGGGAAAAAAAAAAGAAAGAAAGAAAGAAAGACGAAGAAGAAGAAGAAGAAGAAGAAGAAGAAGAAGAAGAAGAAAATTGGGGCTTTAAGGGTTCTTGCTCAAATCTTTTCACTTAGGGTCAAAATTATCAAAGGCAAGTGTTCTAACCCCATCCTATAGAATTTTTAGTCTCTATTTTTATGCGGATTTAAAATAAATTGAAGGATTTCTATTTAGAAACTGATATGTCTCTCTTTGGACATAGAACCATGGATTCTGAAGTTTTTCAGTAAACTGACCCCTATACACTGTTTCAACTACAAGTTTCAGTACAAAATGTTAATTCAGGCAGGAACTATTTTTTTTGAAATTAGACTCTTATATCTTTCTTTTGACACTGATTTTGTAGATTTTAGACACCGAATACTTACCCAAACATCTGTTTCAAATGAGCCTATAGACGCTGTAAAACAGGGTTCAAGATTTCTGACCTATGAATACTAAAATACCTATAACGCCCTGTTGAAAATTCTGATTTATACCAAACTGATTTTATTTGAGACTAGACTTGAAAATCTTTCTTTTGACATATAGTTTGAAAATTTTGGAATTCAATTGCCTACCCTATTATCTGTTGAATCCGACCCTATAAATTCTGCAAAACAGTGATTGTGTTTTTGCCCTTGGGTTACCAAATCAAAAGTAACTCCGTGTTGGGAACCCTGTTTCATACGAAATTTGTTCCATCAAAATATAGATTGATATATGGTTCGACCATAGCTTTCTTATGGGTATTGGAGCATAATTGATATTCTGAAATATTTGTTCTTTGTGCCATCGAATTCTGTCCAAATCGAGCTTTGGTCGATTTCGCGTATTCTGTTTCCATTCCTTTGGATATTTGAATTCGTCTAACCTTCTTATTGGAATTGAGCTAAATATGATTGCTTGGAATCCCTGTACACTCTTGTTTTCATTTCATTCCAAATCTGAATACATTTGTGAGAGATTTGTTCTTTGTTTCGTATTGTCTCGAAAAGGCACATGCACGTTTTGTTGTTCCGCGTGTGTTTCCGACATATGCTACTTATTGTTAAAACTACCCTTTTGTACTCTGGTGTGTGGGATTGTCTGGACCTTTGCAGAAATGGTAAAGGGTATACGCTTATTGCCCGCTATGTGGGGTCCCGCTCAGGATATTCGGACCTTTGCGAAATGGTAAAGGGTATGTGCTTAGAGCTGCGATGCTCACCCCTCTGACTTCATCTAGACGTGGGTGGATGGAGCTCCCAGACGTGGGAGACATTTGTCAGGTGGTCATTCAGAAATGGATGGATCACATTCTGACTGAGATCCCACTACACCTTCTATATGTTTGATATGACATCCAGAGTTTTGGTGAGTTGTTTCTGTTCATGCTCTGGATAAGAATGATATGATTGCGACGTCAAGGACGACGTTTGAGCTTCTGTACGATATTTGTTTTTGATATGCTCTGAAATGCTTCATTCACTGATGATTTTGCTTCGAAATATTCCATATGCCGTTGATATGGTTCGTAACATTTCGTATGCCACTGATAAGCTCTGATATGTTTCCTTTGTTACTGAGATGCTCCAATTACTCTATGCCCCATCTGTCAGGAACCAAATATGTAAGATTGAAAAGACAATTATGTTTCTGCTCCTAACGATATTATGTCTACGAAATCGTATATTCTGCCTTGTAATTTGAAACTGTATCCCTTTGGAAATTGTATTATTTTGATATGGATATGTTAGTCACTTGCTGAGCTCCTTATGCTCACCCCGTTTGTTGATAAATTTTTCAGGATAGCGTATCGCTTGCTTAATTGTTAAGATTATGAGGCGGTGGAAAGTTTAGAAGATTTTGGGCAGATCTTTGTTAGCATATGTGTTTTTGTTGTATAAGCTACTCTGCATCTTATGAAATGTGACGATGAATCTAAACCTGTGGATTTTGTGTAAGACAAAGGATCCCTCATGTATAGGATTTTAGAATGTTAAGTTAAATTCATGTAATGATATGAATTTATGGTAATCGTTGATTTGGTGACTGCATAGAGTTCCCCACTTATGAGTTTATGTGTGGTTATTATTTTGAAGAGTTGAGTTCAGATTATATGAATTATCGAGTGATGCGTGGTATGTTTATGAACTGTACAGGGTGATAAATTTGTAGACTATAGAGGTGAAAATTTGATCTGAATGTTTTCTTAGTGACCTCAAAATGTGTGTTTGGATCCTGGATTAGCTGTGAGGAAAATTTTAAATATTGTCGATATTTTGGAGGGGCGTGTCAGAGGTGGTATCAGAGCATGATTTGAGAATCACTAAGAATATGCTCTTTTTGAGGTTTATTGACTATCATTTAGAGATTGATCAAAGAAAATATTTTTTGATGTTTTAGGAAGCGAGGATGACGAGATCATCTGGTTCTCCTGTTGCATCTACTGCTGATCAATTGAGTGGTATCATGCGGACTTTGGAGACTATGGCACAAGTGATGCAACAACAACAATAACCTGTCCATCAAGGAAGTAATGATGGAACAGAGACATCAAACCAGACGGGGTTGGGAATTGGACAGTTTAAGAAGCTTAGTCCTCCCGCTTTAGTGGTGAGTCCGATCCAATGGTGGCGAGCGATGGATGATGCGATAGAGAAAATATTTGATGCTTTAAATTACCCCGATGATCGAAAGGTTTTTCTTGCCACCTTTATGCTAGAAGGAGAAGTCAACACGGTGGAGAATGATTAAGAGGATGTCTGAAATCAAACATGAGCCAATGACATGGAAGTTATTCCAAGAAAAGTTTAACGATAAATATTTTCCAGATTGTATGAGAGAGCAAAAAGAATTGGAGTTCTTGAATCTTATCCAGGAAGTATGATTACAAAGTATGAATCTACATTCACCGAGCTCTCGTGTTTGCCACACATATGGTGATGATGAATCTAGAAAAGCAAGAAGGTTTGAAAGGGATTACGGCCAGAATAAGAAGGAATGTCACTTTAAAATTACGAACATATGCTGATACTAGAAAGAGCTTTGAAAATTGAAAGAGACATGGAGGAAATTCAAGAAATCATTGGCAAGAACAAAAGGGACAAATTTACTGGCAAAAGCAGGAGAGAAAATGAATATGAAGCTAGTAACAAGAGGTTTAAGACATCTGGATTTGAGAAAAGGAAACCATTGGGGAGGACACAGTTATATGCAAAATATGGATTAAATCATGAAACAAGTCAGTGTTTTCGGGTGACTGGAGCATGTTTTGGTTGTGGAAAGCTAGATCATCAATTAAGAGATTGCCCACTGAAAAAGAAGAAAGAGCCACTGTCTCCTAGACCCTCAGCCCATGCTAGAGTGTACGCTATCACTGAACAAGATTCTAAGGCTTCCAAATCAGTGGTGGAAGGTATTCTTCATGTTTCTAAAAGAAATGCAAAAGTTTTGTTTGATCCCGGCTCCAACTTATCGTTTGTTTCACAATACTTTACTTGTCACTTGGATATTCTACCTAAACCCCTGGATATATGTTATATGTAACAACTGCTGTTGGAGATTCATTGGCAACAAACTTGGTCTACCCATCTTGTTTGATCTCTATTGGAGACCGCGAACTCCTTGCTGATTTGATTCTCCTAGAGATCCAGGGCTTTGATATTATACTTGGCATGGATTGGTTATCTTCTCATCACGCTAGTCTTGATTGTTACAAAAATAATTACTTTGCATACCAGATCAGCCTATATTTTTCTTTGAGGGCATTAGGCATGATTTGCCTCCTTGCTTGATATCAGCACTTCAAGTTTATCGTCTTATGCAAAAAGGTTATTTTTGTTATATGGTGTGTGTAAAGGAGCATTCAGATCAGGAAACCCACCTAGATGAAATTGTAGTGGTCAAAGAATTTCCTGATGTATTCCCAGATGACTTGCCTGGTTTACCTCTAGATAGAGAGGGTGAATTTGCTATTGATCTAGTCCCCAAGACAACCCCAATATCTAAGCCTCCCTACAGAATGGCACCACTCGAGCTAGAGGAGTTAAAGAAGCAAATACAAGAATTATTAGATAAGGGTTTCATACGACCCAGTGTATCCCCATGGGGTGCTCCGGTATTGTTAGTGAAGAAGAAGGATGGAACATTGAGGCTTTGTATTGATTATAGACAGTTGAATCAGGTGACCATCAAAAATAAGTATCCCATACCTAGAATTGATGATTTGTTTGATCAATTGCAGGGTGCACAAATATTCTCTAAGATTGACCTGAGGTCAGGTTACTATCAGTTGAAGATCAAGGAGGAGGATATTTCAAAAACAGCTTTCAGAACTCGATATGGTCATTATGAATTCTTGGTGATGCCTTTTGGTTTGACAAATGCCCCTGCAGCTTTTATGGAACTAATGAATAGGATATTTCAACCACTCTTGGATATCTGTGTAATTATATTTATTGATGACATATTGGTGTATTCAAAGAGTAATCAGGAGCATGAGGAACACTTGAGAGATGTGTTGTCCATACTAAGAGAAAAGAAGTTGTATGTGAAGTTCAGCAAATGTGAATTTTGGTTGAATGAAGTTGCTTTCTTAGGCCATGTGATTTCAGGGAAGGGTATATCTGTTGATCCAAGGAAAATAGAAGCTGTAGTTGAATGGGAAGTACCAACAAATGTAACAGAAGTTAGAAGCTTCTTGGGCATGGCAGGTTATTACAGGAGATTTGTGGAGGGATTCTCTCGAATTGCACAACCTCTCACCAAACTCACTAAAAAGAACATGAAATTTGTATGGGGTGATGATTGTGAGCAAAGTTTTCAAGAGTTAAAAAGAAGGTTGACTAGTGCCCCTATTCTCACTATTCCAAGTGGTAGTGAGGGATTTGTAGTTTATACTGATGCTTCAAGAAAAGGCCTAGGATGTGTTTTGATGTAGGAAGGGAGAGTAATTGCTTATGCTTCTAGGCAACTTAAAGGTTATGAATTGAATTATCCGACTCATGATTTGGAGTTAGCAGCAATTATTTTTGCTCTAAAGATTTGGAGACATTATTTGTATGGTCGATAGTTTGAAATTTTCACTGATCACAAGAGTTTAAAATATATTTTCACTCAGAAAGAGTTAAACATGAGGCAACGAAGATGGATAGAACTTCTGAAGGATTATGATTGTGCCATCCGTTATCACCCGGGCAAAGCCAATGTTGTAGCTGATGCACTTAGTAGGAAATCTACAAGTTTTATGGCTAGTCTGGTCGTGAAGCAATGGAAGTTATTAGAAGAAAATTTTGATTTGAAAGCTCTGAGGAAAGAGCCAGACTCGATGATATTGATGGCCTCCATTCAATTGCAATATGATCTTATTCAACAAATTAAGGAAGCACAATTACGAGATCCACATTTAATCTACCTGAGGAATGAAGTAGAAAAGGAATTGAAGCCACAATTTCAAGTTTCAAAGGATGGCCTATTGAGATTTGGGGAGAGAGTATGTGTACCAAATGAACCAAATATCAAGAATCAAATCCTAAAGGAAAGTCATACTTCAAAGTACACCATACATCCTGGGAGCACTAAGATGTATAGAGATCTTCAAAGTCATTATTGGTGGGAAGGCATGAAGAAAGAAATTGCAATGTATGTTTCAAAATGTTTGACTTGTCAGCAAATCAAAGTAGAACACCAAAGACGGAGGGTTTTTGCAACCTTTAGATATCCCTGAATGGAAATGGGAATGTATTACTATGGATTTTGTTTCAGGATTACCCAGAACCTCTAGGAAGCATGATGCTATTTGGGTTATCATTGATAGGTTAACAAAATCTGCACACTTCCTATCGATTAATATGACTTATTCGCTTGATAAACTTGCAGATTTATATGTCAATGAAATAGTAAGACTTCATGGTATTCCAATGGAGATCATCTCGAGAGAGACTCTCTCTCTCTCTAGATCGAGAGAGATGAGCAGAGTCGATGGGCACTAAAGTTTAGTTTAGATCATCATCATCCTCGATGGTGTCAAAGAACAACAAAAACACTTGAGGATTTGCTTAGAGCCTATGTTATGGATTGGAAAGGTGAATGGGATAAGGATATTTCACTTGTTGAGTTCACGTATAATAATAGTTATCATTCAAGTATTCAGATGGCTCCTTATGAAGCTTTATATGGGCGAAAGTGCATAACACCTATATGTTGGGAGGAAGTTGGTGACAGAAAGCTGTTAGCACCGGACAAGGTACAAGAAACGACCGAGAAAATTCAAGTTATAAGGAAAAGGTTAAAGACTGCTCAGAGTCGTCAAAAGAGTTATGCCGACAATAGAAGACGAGATATTGAGTTTGAAGTCGGAGATTTTGTATTCTTAAAAGTCTCCCCTTCCAAAGGCATTATAAGGTTTGGGAAGAAAGGAAAATTAAGCCCAAGATTTATTGGACCTTTTGAGGTTCTTGAGAGGGTTGGTTCTGTCGCATACAGGATTGTCTTGCCACCAGCATTGTGCCATGTCCATGGTATATTTCATGTCTCGATGATTAGAAAGTATATATATGACCCTTCTCACATCATTAAGTATGAGCTGGTGGAGATCGATAAAGATTTATCTTATGTGGAAGAGCCTATTCAGATTGTTGATAAGAAAGAAAAAGTCCTAAGGAATCGGGTCATCCCACTAGTTCAAGTAAATTGGAGACATCATTCTGGAGAGGAGACAACTTGGGAGCTAGAGGAGGAAATGAAAAAGGTGTATCCCAGTCTTTTCATCGACAGAGGTACGATAAATTTAGAGGACTAAATTTTTCTTTCAAGGGGGGGAGAGTGTAACACCCCTTATTTCCGAATTTTCGTATAAATTTCTGGTGATAATGTAAGCATTCATTTTAAATTGACAAAAGAAATAGAGTATGAATCAGAGGTAACTTATTTGTAAGATTTGGGTGATCTGTTCAAAAAAAAAAAAAAGAAAGAATCTGAGGACCTATATGTAAACCCTGAGGACCTAATCCTAAATGTACTAAATGCAAGGACTAAATTGCAAAATGTATAAAATGACAAATTCCACCATTTAAGCCTCTCTGCTTTCGTTCTTAAGGAAGCAGAGAAGGCAGCTGCGTGGATGATCAGGGGAAAAAAAGAAAGAAAGAAAGAAAGAAAGAAGAAGAAGAAGAAGAAGAAGAAGAAATAGAGTAAGCATTCATTTTACATTGACAAAAGAAATAGAGTATGAATCAGAGGTAACTTATTTGTAAGATTTGGGTGATCTGTTAAAAAAAAAAAAAAAGAAAGAATCTGAGGACCTATATGTAAACCCTGAGGACCTAATCCTAAATGTACTAAATGCAAGTACTAAATTGCAAAATGTATAAAATGACAAATTCCACCGTTTAAGCCTCTCTGCCTTCGTTCTTAAGGAAGCAGAGAAGGCAGCTGCGTGGATGATCAGGGACAAAAAAAAAAGAAAGAAAGAAAGAAAGAAGAAGAAGAAGAAGAAGAAGAAGAAGAAGAAGAAGAAGAAGAAGAAAATTGGGGCTTTAAGGGTTCTTGCTCAAATCTTTTCACTTAGGATCAAAATTATCAAAGGCAAGTGTTCTAACCCCATCCTATAGAATCTTTAGTCTCTGTTTTTATGCGGATTCAAAATAAATTGAAGGATTTCTATTTAGAAACTGATATGTCTCTCTTTGGACATAGAACCATGGATTCTGAAGTTTTTCAGTAAACTGACCCCTATACACTGTTTCAGCTACAAGTTTCAGTACAAAATGTGAATTTAGGCAGGAACTATTTTGTTTGAAATTAGACTCTTATATCTTTCTTTTGACACTAATTTTGTAGATTTTGGACACCGAATACTTACCCAAACATCTGTTTCAAATGAGCCTATAGACGCTGTAAAACAGGGTTCAAGATTTCTGACCTGTCAATACTAAAATGCCTATAACTCCCTGTTGAAAATTCTGATTTGTACCAAACTGATTTTATTTGAAACTAGACTTGAAAATATTTCTTTTGACATATAGTTTGAAAATTTTGGAATTCAATTGCCTACCCTATTATCTGTTGAATCTGACTCTATAAATTCTATAAAACAATGATTGTGTTTTTGCCCTTAGGTTACCAAATCAAAAGTAACTCCGTGTTGGGAACCCTGTTTCATACGAAATTTGTTCCATCAAAATATAGATTGATATATGGTTCGACCATAGCTTTCTTATGGGTATTGGAGCATAATTGATATTCTGAAATATTTGTTGCTGTGCCACTGGAATTCTGTCCGAAATCGAGCTTTGGTCGATTTCGCGTATTCTGTTTCCATTCCTTTGGATATTTGAATTCGTCTAACCTTCTTATTGGAATTGAGCTAAATATGATTGCTTGGAATCCCTGTATACTCTTGTTTTCATTTCATTCCAAATCTGAATACATTTGTGAGAGATTTGTTCTTTGTTTCGTATTGTCTCGAAAAGGCACATGCACGTTTTGTTGTTCCGCGTGTGTTTCCGACATATGCTACTTATTGTTAAAACTGCCCTCTTGTACTCTGGTGTGTGGGATTGTCTGGACCTTTGCCAGAAATGGTAAAGGATACGCGCTTATTGCCCGCTATGTGGGGTCTCGCTCTGTGGGATATTCTGGACCTTTGCCAGAAATGGTAAAGGGTATGTGCTTAGAGCCTGCGATGCTCTGCCGGCCCCCTCTGACTTCACCTAGACGTGGGTGGATGGAGCTCCTAGACGTGGGAGACATTTGTCAGGTGGTCATTCAGAAATGGATGGATCACATTCTGACTGAGATCCCACTACACCTTCTATATGTTTGATATGACATCCAGAGTTTTGGTGAGTTGTTTCTGTTCATGCTCTGGATAAGAATGATATAATTGCGACGTCAAGGACGACGTTTGAGCTTCTGTACGATATTTGTTTTTGATATGCTCTGAAATGCTTCATTCACTGATGATTTTGCTTCGAAATATTCCATATGTCGTTGATATGCTTCGTAACATTTCGTATGCCACTGATAAGCTCCGATATGTTTCCTTTGTTACTGAGATGCTCCAATTACTCTATGCCCCATCTGTCAGGAACCAAATATGTAAGATTGAAAAGACAATTATGTTTCTGCTCCCATCGTTTGTTGATAAATTTTTCAAGATTGGGCTGAGGCGGTGGAAAGTTTAGAAGATTTTGGGCAGATCTTTGCTTGCTTGTCCTCGTGGTGCCGCAAAGGGGTTGGCAATTCCTTTGAATGCGAAACCTGGATGCTCGCTCCTCTAAGCAAAAGAAAATACTTTATAAAGCCAAATACAAATTACACCCATAAAGCAAATTAAACTAGGGCTGTTAACCCTAGTTTACATTATTGTCCATGACAACTTGTGAGTCAGAATCCGAATTGATGAGCTAACTATTTTGATAACTTTCAGTTTATCCTAACCACTAAATAAAATACTCAAGTCGAGAGTTAATAATAATACACTGATCAACCCTTATAAGACATTCAAATGTTCTCACTTTTCCAATGTGGGACTAAGAGGTGTTACAGCTTTCACTAACAATTATAGAAACCAATGCTCGCATTAAAACCTAGTAGCCTACATTTCCTTTAGCTAAATCTGTATTGCACCTATTAGCCTGCCCTTACCTTCTTTTAAGTCTCTTGACTCTGCTTTTCATTCTTTTCTCTTATAATAGATAATATAATTCACAGGTATGATCCAATAGATAGATTACGAAATGAAACCAATACTTATTTACACCAATACTTATTTACTTATTAATATAGGACTTGAAAGGGCTAATACAAAATTAATTTATAGTAGCAAAGCAGAGTCTCTTGGGGATAACCCTACTTATTATACTTATGCCTTAAACACATATGTGCAAGGTTAACTATGCTACTCCTTTATCTCGTTCTTACTTGCCTGTCTCTAAGGTGCCTCTATGATATACTGTAATACGTAGTTTCTTGTCCATACATTGCTTAGTTGCTTGTCTATCTGTTACTTGTCCCTTTGTTTCTACTTTGATCCTCTACTTAGTATTTCTAATATATCAGGTAGTGCTCCATTCTTAGAAGCAACAGTTGGATTCCTTATCGGTAGTTTGCTTCTGATTAGTAGTCATTTGATGCCGTTAATAGTAAGAGGAGGCTCAAGTCTGATCCGTACCAATTCAATTCTGCTTTCAAGTCAGAGTAGCCTATATAGTAGTAACATACATCTGATATGAGACACCTATGACCAATACCAAGACCCTATAAGTTATTTAATAAAGAAATAAACAAGTAAAAATCAAAGACAGTAGTGATAGGCCTATACTACAGTTGGTAGTTGTGTTCTAAAAGTGTTGGTTATATTCCTGGGTGTTTGTTTAGTCCATTAGAAAGTGCTAAGTCCTAGAAACAATAGTGAAAGAATGACAACCCGGGTAGTAAGACCTATGTCAGTACAGTCAGAGTAGAAGTAAGGAGTAACCTTTCTAACAGCGACTCTAGTCACATATAAGGAGTAGCTCAAGTCTGTATTTACTACTTGAAGAGAGGGGAGGCATATATAAGAGCAGTAAAGTAAGACCAATAGATACGAAAGTCATATCGGGGAAAGCGATACTAAATCTAAGAAGCAACAAAGTCAGGGTTATATACGGTAAGTATAGAATGGAAAGCAAGAAAGCAAGACTAGCAAACAGGGGATATAGGCGGGATAAACATATTTTTTGTGTCGAGCATATAGGCCGATAGATCAGAGTGTTAGTTTGATAGTTCTCATTAGAAGAAGAAAAGTAAAGAGAATAGTAAACCTTAGATAAATAGTAGATGATATTGGACAAATGGCCCAGATTCAACCCATAATAGGCTTTAGTGAAGCCCATAGCCCAGAACCTCACTTATATTAATCTTAAACCTAGATTAGGTAGCTAGGGTTGAGATTAAAAGAGTAGCGACGTCTGAAAATATGAGTGAGAGAAAGAAGACTGCAGATTGACAATAAAGGCCAGAAAACAAGAGATCTAGGAAAGGGAAGAAGACAAGGATAGAAAAAGACTATTATTCTCAATTATTCATATCTCAGGTTAGATCAGTTTGTAGTGGATTCTTACTATGATCTATTGATAAGGTTTTGGATATTATGCTTAGTATTATAGTCCTTATATCCCTGTGATTCTTTTATAGCTATTGCTTGGGCTTGGGCAAGAAGCCTTAAGATTTGTATATTTATTATTTTAATTGTAAATTTTCTTTAGCTTGTCTCATGGTTTTTACCCTCCGAGTTAAAGGGGTTTTCCATGTAAATCTTGGTGTTTATCTGATTGTGATTTCTGTTTGATTCTACTGTGTGTGATGGTCTGCTAGCATTTATTCATATACAAAGTTTATTTCTATTTTATTCCTTTCAAATAATATCCGAGCAGGGTTTTGGTGGCATTTAATCTTTTGTATTTGAACATGGAGGCCGGTAATATTTCTCGCATGATTAGTTTGAACAAAAATAATTAAATAATATGAAAATCAAGAATAGAAAATCTCTTGTATTGTAAAGATTTGTATAGACCTTTACAAGGGGATAGTGCAAATCTAGCAACTATGACAGATGATGAGTGGAAGAGGTTAGATCGAAAAACTGTTGGCTTTATTCATCAGTGGCTTGATGATAGTATCTTTTACCATGTTTCTACTGAAAGTTCTGCATACTCTTTTTGGAAAAAGATAGAAGGTCTTTATGGAAGAAAAACAGCTGGAAACAAAGCTTTTCTAATCAAGAAACTTATGAACTTGAAATATAAAGAGGGTACTTCTATTCTTAAGTATTTGAATGAAATACAGAGTATTACTAACCAGTTATCCTTTATGAAAATGTCTCTTGATGATGAGTTACATGCATTGTTACTTCTCAGTTCTTTGCGAGAAAGTTTAGAGACACTAGTGGTTTCTCTCAGTAATTCTGCACAAGATGGTATTGTCAATAACTTCACAGATTGATTCTCAAGCACTTGTCTTAGAGAACAAAGGAAGGTCAAAGTCAAAGGATAGAAGTGGTTCACGCATAGGTAGAAGCAAGTTAAGATCAAGAAAAGATATTATTTGCTATAATTGTGGTGAGAAATGACATTACAAGAATCAATGCAAGCAACCTAAGAAGAACAAGAAAAAGAAAAAAAAGTGGAGCATATAAAGTCAAAAGAGAATATCACAATCACAGTGCAAGGTAGTGATTATTTAATTTTGTCTACATTTAATAATATTTTTTCTTGTGTGTGCTAGGATCTCGAGTGGATAATTGACACAGGTGCTTCTTATCATGCTATATACCATGGAGGGAGTTCTTTACTATTTACAGATCTGAAAATTTTGGTGTTGTCAAGATGGGTAACTATGGCATAGCAGACATCATTGGCATGAGAGATATCCATATAAAGACCAACATTGGCTGCAAGTTGGTGCTTAAGGATGTGAGGCATGTGGTTGACTTAAGACTAAATTTAATTTCAGTTGGAAGGCTGGATGATGAAGACTTTGATGCCAGATTTCACAAAGGGTAGTGGAAGCTCAGTAAGGGTTCTCTTATTGTAGCTAATGGGAAGAAATGTTATACATTGTATAGATTGCAGGCTAAATCTTGTGGTGAGTAGTTGAATGCTACAGAGAAAGACTTCAACATGGAGTTGTGGCATAGGTGACTAGGACACATGAGCGATAAGGTACTACAAGAACTTTTAAGAGAGAGACATTACCAGACCTCAAATGTACATGTTTGACCCCTTGTATTGATTGTTTGGCTGGTAAACAACATAAAGTTTCATTTATTAATCTTACTTTATCTAGAAAAATACATGCCTTGGACCATGTCTATACAGATGTGTGTGGTCCTTTGAGGATAAAAACTCCTAGTGGATCTGTTAATGTTCCTAGTATCAGTGGTGCACTTTATTTTGTTACTTTTATAGATGATTTTTTTAGGAAAATTGGGCCTATATTTTGAAGACCAAAGATCAAGTTATTAATGTCTTCAAGGAGTTTCATGCCAGAGTTGAATGGGAGACAAAAAGGCAATTGAAATGCATAAGATCATATAATAGTGGTGAGTACACAGGATTATTTAATGATTATTGTAGGTCACGTGGCATCCAACATGAGTTGACAGTTCCTGGTACGCCTCAGCATAATGCAATTGTAGAGAGGATGAACCGCACCATCATGGAAAAGATCAGATGTATGCTTTCACAAGCTAAGTTACCTAAAAAGTTTTGGGATGAGGCTTTAAGGACTGTAGTTGATGTAATCAACTTATCACTATGTACAACTCTAGGTGGTGATGTTGCAGAGCATGTATAGTCAGGGAAATATGTCTCCTATAAGCATTTAAGAGTGTTTGGTTGTCATGCATTTGCACATGTTCCAAATAATGAGAGGTCCAAGCTTGATGGTAAGTCAAAAGAGTGTATTTTCCTTAATTACTCACATGATTAGTTTGGTTACAAGCTTTGGGATCCAAAAATGCAGAAGGTGTTCAGAAGCAGAGATGTTATTTTCTTTGAGGATCAAACCATTGAGGATTTGAAGAAGGAGGCACCAACTAAGACTTCTACAGAGGGATTTATAGACTGTGACCTAGTTATTCCTCCAGTATATCAGGGTAATGGGGGAGATGTGTAGGAAGATGGTGCAGAGCTAGATATTGATCTACCTACAGGACATGTTGAGTAGGAAGAAGAAAAAGAGCAAGTTCCCACAGAACCTTAGTTAAGCTTCTAGACCACATCAACCTTTCAGGAGATACTCTATAGATGAGTATATAATGCTTATTGATGTAGGTGAACTAGAGAGTTACCAGGAAGTAGTTGAAAGTGAGCAGAAAAAGTAGTTTATGGCTATATAGGAAGAGATGGATTCTCTGTATAGAAAAACCACACATATGATTTGGTGCAACTACTAGAGGGAACTAAAGCCTTGAAGAACAAGTGGGTTTTCAGGTTGAAGACTCAAGAATATTGTTCTCAACCAAAGTATAGAGCTAGATTGGTTGTGAAAGGCTTTAGTCAAAAGAAAGGTATTAACTTTGAAGAGATTTTTTCTCCTACTATTAAAATGTCTTCTATCCGTATTGCTCTTGGTATTGCTGCTAACCTAGACTTGGAGATTAAGCAGTTAGATATGAAAACAGCTTTCCTTCATAGTGATTTAGCGAAGAAAATTTATATGGAGTCAACTAAAAGGCTTCAAAGTCAAAGGTAAAGAAAATATTGTCCACAACTTAAAGAAGAGCTTGTATGGGCTGATGCAAGCTCCAAGACAGTGGTATAAAAAGTTTGATTCATTTATGATTAAAAATAAATTTAAAAGAACAACTTCAGCTTATTGTGTGTACATCAAATGGTTTGGTGAGAATTTTATTATTCTCTTACTTTATGTTGATGACATGCTTATCCTCATGAAAAATATGTCTATGATTGGCAGGTTGAAGAAGGACCTGAGTGAGTCTTTTGTAATGAAGGACATGGGGCCAGCAAAACAAATACTAGGCATGTAGATTTTTCATGATAGAAGAAAGAGGAAGATTTGATTGTCTTAGGAGAAATACATTAAGAAGATATTGGATAGGTTTCGTATGAGTAATGCAAAGCCAGTTGGTTCTCCTCTTGCATGTCACTTCAAGTTGTGCTCAGATCATAGTCTGTCAAGTGATGAGGAGAAGGAGAAAATGCAAAAGGTTCCTTATGCTTCAGCAGTTGGAAGTTTAATGTATGGGATGGTATATATGAGGCCAGACATCACATATGCAGTGGGTGTTACTAGCAGATTTCTACAAATCCAGGTAAAGAGCATTGGGCAGGTTACACAGATGCAGATATGGTAAGAGATGCAGATATGGTTAAGCTTGTTTATTTTAGATATCTCAAAGGAAATTCTAAAGTTTGTTTAAGGTTTGGAATTGGACTACCTATGTTGACAGGTTACATAGATATATATATGGTAAGAGATATTAACACAAGAAAGTACACATCAGGTTTTGTACTTACTTTTGCAGGGGGAGTTGTATCATGACAGTCCAGATTATAAAGGTGTATTGCTCTCTCCACCACAGACGCAGAATATATTGCTGCTATAGAGGTTTGCATAGAAATATTATGGATAAAAGGATTCTTACAAGAATTGGGGCTAAAACAGAAAAATTATATGGTATCTTGTGACAGCCAGAGTGTCATTCATTTGTGCAAGAACCCAATATTTTATTCCAAGTCAAAGAATATAGATGTCAGATATCACTGGATCAGAAATATGCTTGAAGAGAAGTAGTTACAGCTTAAGAAAATTCACACAGATGATAATGGGGCAATCATGTTAACCAAGACTTTATCAAAAGAAAGATAGGAGATGTGCCGACAGCTAGTCGACATAGCTTCACATTGATGAGTCATGAGATAGTCCCCCTTATGGGCTGAAGGGGGAGGTTGTTGGGCAAATAGCCCAAATTCAGCCCATAATGGGCTTTAGTGAAGCCCACAACCCAGAACCTCACTTATATTAACCTTAAACCTAGATTAGGTGGCTAGGGTTGAGATTAAGAGAGCAACAACGACTGAAAACATGGGTGAGAGAAAGAAGACTGCGGATTGATAGTAGAGGCTAGAAAACAAGAGATCTATGAAAGGGAAAAAGACAAGGACGGGAAAAGACTATTTTCAATCATTTATGTCTCAAGTTAGATCAGTTTGCAGTAGATTCTTACTATGATCTCTTGAGAAGGTTTTGAATATTATGCTTAGTATTATATTCCTTCTATCCCTGTGATTCTCTTGTAGCAATTGCTTGGGCTTACGCAAGAAGTCTTGAGATCTATATATTTATTATTTTGATAATGAATTTTCTCTGGCTTGTCCCGTGGTTTTTACCCTTTGAGTTGAACGGGTTTTCCACATAAATCTTGGTGTTAATTTGATTGTGGTTTCTATTTAATTTTGCTATGTGTTGACAATCTGCTAGCATTTATTCATATATAAAATTTATTCCTATTTTATTCCCAACAGATGAATCAAAGGAGGAATAAGGAATACACCTACTATGGCAACAAGACTGCGACTATGAACTTTAGAATCAGATTAATATAAATAGAAATTGAATCATAGTAAACAAGGTTACTATAGCTACTTAAGGATCGAACCCACCAATATATAAGTTATTTAACAATGCAATGAACAAGAAAGGATTAGGTCCCCAAGGAATAAAGAGTGAAGCTAAGGGGCGTAAGGCATAAAGCTAACAAGTAAGACTTATGGGCAGTATAGTAAGGTTTCCATTCAGTAGATGGAGAATTAGATACAGTAGAGTAGGGTTCCATGTAAGTGTTTATAGAATTAGTTCTGAACGAGTAACGAATAGACAAGAAACTAGATAGACAAGGTGACAAGACATGTATAGCCAAGCACCAAGACACTACTTGTTGGGAAACCTCAGCGGGTGCATCACATGCGCAGCGAAAATCAAAATAAAAATCGATTTCCCACATAGATCAAATAGTCATGCAAAAGGTTGGGGTCGAGAGAAAAACATAAAAACCGATAAAATCGCGATGTGAGAGAGATTAATTTTACCTAGGGAGATTATATATCGTTGTATTCCAAATCCGGATGAAGAAGATAAAGGAGGTCAAACATTCTTCTCTCTAGCGGTATCCACATGATGGATCTCTATAGTGAAACTCCTCCAATTTGATCTCGCAACTCTTGCTCAAAGGGAGGGAGGAGAATAGGAGGTGGTGGCTAAAGGTGCAGCTATCAACTATGAGTCTCCCCTCCTATTTTTAGAGAGCCACCAAAAACCCTAGGTCTCCTGCCTTAGTGGGTATTGGATCTCCATCCAATAACCCACTAACCTTATATTATTGGATATCTATCTAATAATCTCCTTAGGCCTCTAATTGAGTCTTAAGCAAGGAGCCCATCAGCATAGGGTCTCATCTAATGAGAATAGAGGCTAACAGCATGTAATTCCTCCTTTCTGATACACCATTGAGCTGAGGTGTATAAGGAGGTGTCCATTGGGATAGAATCCTATTGTCCTTGAGGAAATGGGTGAACTTCATACTCAAGTACTCTCCTCCTTGATCTGATCGAAGAGTCTTAGTACTCTTTCTAATTTGGTACTCTACCTTATTCTTATATTCCTTAAATTTCTTGAAGGCTTCAGATTTATGAAATCATCATTGAATCTAATGAAGTATGAGTAACTACCTATAGCCTGAGTTAACATGGGACCACATATATCACTATGTATGAGTTCCAATAACTCAGTGGCTCTCTCTCCAGTTCTACTAAAAGAAGAGTTGGTCATTTTCCCACGAAGGCAAGGTTCGCAAGTTGCATATAACTCATAGTCAAATGAATCTAAGTATTCATCTTTTAGTAACTTTTGAATCATTCCCTCATATATATGACATAGCCTATAATGCTATAGGTTTGTATTTTTCAAGTCATCTTTTTTCCTCTTAGACATATTTATATTCATGATATATGAAAAAATATTTAACACATATAAGCCATTTATAAGGGTCCCTCCAGTGATGATCTCATCATCCATAATTATTGAACAACTATTATTCTCAAAAACTAATTTATATTCACTAATTGTCAAATAAGAAATAAAAATAATATTTTTAATAATAGAAGGGATAAAATAGCATGCATCTAATGCAATAATAGCTCCACTATATCACGGACAATAATGTAAACAAGGTGTTCGAAGAAATGCTTGTATTTGTCCGTGTCCTTCGATTTAGGAACATATCTTGTACAACAAGAAGCGGGCTTGCAATAGGCTTGGCAGCAGGCTTGGCAGCCCTAGTTTGATTTGCTTTATGGCCAAGATTGGCTTGTAAATATAAGTGTGTCTTATAAGCACTTGTGGGGACTTCGGTCTGTAATGGACCATTATCCTTTGTGTGCAACCTCTCTGAGTTTGTAATGTCCATGGGTGTAATTTGTATCTGGCTTTATAAAGTGTTTTCTTGAGCAATTGCTTGTGAATCCCATGGGAATTACTTCTTCTGGCCCGTTTTCTCTTTTTGTAAGTCTATGGGACTTTAGGAGATCTCGGGGAGGGCTGACCTTTGCGGACGGACACGCATGGGTGCCGCACGGCTTAGGCAAAATCAGCTAAGCCCATGACAATGTGGTATCAGAGCGGGACAAGCACACGCAGAAACACTTGCCATACAAACGTGGGGGACCTAGCTGGGCTGTGTGGAGGACAGCCAGCACGCGCAACCGTTTGGGGGAAACGAACATTGAGATGTAGGGAAAAGAGTCACTTAGAGGAGCAGGCATCCTGGTTTGGCATTCAAGAAATAGCCAACCCCTTTGCGCGAGAGGCACCACGAGGATAAGCAAGCGAGAAGAATGCGTAGCACACAAAGATTGGGATGGTTGAGTTCAAGCTATAGCTCAACATTGGCAACCAAACTTGACGGTGCTCAAGGCAAAGCGGGGCGCTTGGTGAAAGATGAGACTGTGCAATGTGGGAGGTGTTGTGTAACGACCGAAAGAGTTGTACAAAGCTCACAGACGTGAGGGGAATTGCTAACTCGAAGGATTCATAACTCATGCAAGGGCTTGTATATGGATGACATAGTGTTCGTGGCCATCCCAAGGCGCGATTAGAACTCGGCACCATAGAGCATCAGAACTTTCTCTTCGACATGGAAAGGATATGTCCATAGGTGGCTGAAGTGTGCAACAAGTTCAGTATGTTGCTAGACCTTGAAGGATGTAGTAGAGACTGTATTGGAGAAGGGTCGCAATCTAGCAAGTACATTTGTGGAGGTAGAACAAAGCACAAGTTCAGCAAGACGGAGTAGTTCAAAGGGGATGATGGTCTCCGAAACTTCCAGTGAGAAGTATGTAAAGAGAAAAGTTGCTCCAGCAGGACAGATATCCAGGAGGGATGAGTCCTAGTTCTTTAGTGGGAGAATCTTATGCAACAGATTGCACATATTGAGGAAGAGTTCCTCAAGGCTATATCTCCCCAAAGCTCAATGGGCCGAGTGAGCGACGAAGAGTTGTCACATGATCTTGAAGGAGGTAATGCATTGGTGGATGCATTTCGAGATCAAGTGGAGGAGCAATCCAAGGCAACATCATATGAAGGCACACTTAGAGTCGATGCAGAAATTGAACTCAACAGAGGGCTGACCTGTGGAATGGTGGACGTGAGGGCCACTATCAACTCAATGCAAATCGAGGAGCAGAGCGACTTGGGTAGAACTCGGTGAAGTATCCAAGACGCATGAAAGGAGTCGACATAGAAGATGGAACATGGAGCGGAGGCACGGAGCTTTCCTTGGACAGAGGTCAAGGGCATGAACTCTTATAGAGGCAAGAGTGGGATCATGTTGTTCCATGGGTTCTTCATTCTGATGGGACTGACTTATTTTGCATGGTGCCAAAGATGAAGGGAGCTTCAAGGCACATGCAAGCTACCTCAGAGATGCATTTGATGGAGTAAGTAAGGTGATTCAACTTACGGAGGCAAAGTTGGGATCATGAGACCTTAGTACGGGGCAAGAGGACGCAGAGGCGGGTACTCTTGAAGAATATGCCATAGTGTTGTCATTCGAGTTATCAGGAACAAGAGGTGCATAGCAAGATTATGTTGGTAGGGGATAGAGGCCCAAGATCCAGACAATGGTGCACCAACTCTAGCCAAGTCAGGGGACTTCAGGAGCTACTAGGCGACAGACTATCCTAGAGCTATGCTTTATCCAAGTGTAACCCAAGAGTGGGGGGATAAAGGGGAATTGCCAAGGGAGCGAACTAAAAATCGGAGATGGCGGAGGCCCTATGATGTGTTGGCAGAGGCCACACGTGGAGTAGTCGTAGTCCGAGTTCATCACACGAGAATCTGTTTGCAATGGAGATGTCACCAGGAGGCGACATGGTGCAGCGGATCATGGTGGAATAGTTCGTGGCAATGCAATACAGGCAATCTTGTCCCATGAGGGACAAAGATCATGCGGAGGTATGATAAGGAGTTACTGGGTGCTCCACTTTGGTGTACAACATAATAAGAAGAAGGGCTATGGATTCAAGGAGTGAATGTCATAGTACCGCAGAGACGGGTCTTCGTGTGTGCATCGAAACATGCATTGGATGAAAGCCTTAGTCATCAGTATGTGGGAGCTGTATACCACCGAGGAAGAAGTCCAAGTGCAAGTACCAGTGAGTCCCATGGAGGGGACATGATCATGTGAATGATCAGGAGCTGCTGGGAGCTCCACTTCGGTGAATAATGCAATGGCAAGAAGGGCTGTGGATTCAAGGAGTGCCACGATCAGAGGCGGTCTTCCATGTGTATACATCAAGTTTACATCGATGAAAGCCTTGGTCAAAGATATGGGGTACCGAGGGAGTAGTCGATTGCAAGTACCAGTGAGTCCCATGGAGGGGACTTGATTAATCGGAGCAATTGGAGAATTGGATTGCTTCAATGCTCATATTCGCTTAAGGGAGCCCAGCAAGTCAGAGGACAAGGCCGAGTAAGCGAACGTTGCTACCAAGGAAGATAAGGAAAACAGAATCGGCATGAGCCCTGCAACAAGATGGCGGAGGCCATGCATGAGAGTTGCAGTCTGTCTTTCCATCAACCAAGGAGAACTGCTAGGAGGACACAGTGATGTCAAAGCAGGTGGTCGAAAGGGGTGAGGAAGCGACGACGAGTCCAGTGGGGCTCAGCTACCCAAAAGAAAAGTGTCGGTTAAAGAGGAGGTGGACTCGGAGGAGCTCCACAGTGCCGCAGAGACAGATCTACCGATCGCGAAGGAAGGGATGAAGATGCAAGATAACGGATAGTAGTGCAATGGGCTTGGTAGCACCATGGTACCGCAGATGCGGGACTTCCATGAAGTCATCGATCCCTTGCTCTCATGGAGGGAGAGCATTGGTCGTAAAAGGTGCCGAGGAGGTGGAGAATGCAGAGGCAAACTCCCAGTACTAAGACAGGGCAGAAGGGCAGAGGCCAAGAAACTTCATAAGACCGATGTCGATGGGCTTCTCATTAAGATAGTCGAAATTAAGGGACTTTGGGTTGATGCAGGAGTGCTCGACCAATGAACGAAATAGGCAGTACATGGTACTGTACCTTTCTACTCAAGAGGAGTAGGTGACAAAGGTGATGGAGAAGACGGTACAATCACAAAGGCGACCAAATCTATCAAAGACTTACTCCAAGTTGGGGGACTCCAAGTTGGGGTAAACTTTTTGCTCTTTTCGGGTAAAACTTCTTGCATTCTATAAGTTCAATGGCAGAGGGAAGGCAAATCACAGTAGCTAACCCAACACAAGGAGTGCAATCACTTCAAGTGCTTCAGAAGTGTGAGCAAAGAGTGGGCCAATGTTAGTAACTAGCTCAACGCATGAAGTACAAACTTGAGGAGGCAGGCGAAATCGAGTAACCTTTGCCTTCTCAACTCGAGAGAATGGGCGAAACTGAGTACCCCAATTCTCTTAACTCGAGGAGGTGAGCGAAGCCAAGTAACCATATCTTCTCAACTACGAAGAGAATGGGTAAAGTCAAGTATCCCAGTTCTCTTACTTATCCAAGCAGGGGAGCTCTGCACAAGTTCAATGACTCTTCAAAGAAAGCTTATGGAAGACAATGGTTGTCAAATCCTCACCATTGGTGATCAGTACTACTGAGAGTAGATTTTTCACTTCATTTCTCAATTGATTAATCGAAAGCGGGAGTGATGCGAACATACTTGGAAGTGACAACTAACAGCCGATGCCCCTGCGCAGGCGATGGCTGCCCTTTGCGGCCGGTAGGCACCCTGCTAAGGTGTCATGGGCTTAGCTAATTTTGCCTAAGCCGTGCAACACCCATGCATGTCCGTCTGCAAAGATCAGCCCTCCCCTAGATCTCCTAGAGTCCCTTAAACTTACAAAAGAGAAAACGGGCCAGAAGAAGCAATTCCCACGGGATCCACAAGCAACTGCTCAAGAAAACACTTTATAAAGCCAAATACAAATTACACCCATGGACATTACAAACTCAGAGAGGTTGCACACAAAGAATAATGGTCCATTACAGACCGAAGTCCCCATAAGTGCTTACAAGACATACTTATATTTATAAGTCAAATTGGCTATAAAGCAAACCAAACTTGGGCTGCTAAGCCTACTACAAGCCTGTTACTTGCTGTATAAGGTATGTACACAAACCAAAGGACATGAACAAACACAAGTATTTTATCGAACACCTTATTTACATTGTTGTCCGTGACATTCTCCCCCACTTATTCCTTTGATATCCTCGTCGAAGCCACTATAGACACTGCATCTCCTCGCATTCTACTGAATCTTCAATCTTCTGCTTTGGCTGCAATACGCCCCTTTGGCTCCCAACCGCTCTCTGCCACTATTGTTGAGTAGTCAAACTCTGATTCGCCATACTGCTTCAACTCACCAATAACTGAATCTGGTGTAGGGTTGGCTAAGTTGTGCTGATCCTTATTGGTTCTCGCGGATCCTTCTGATAAAGGAAAAGACCTACCTTATTTTGTGCCAATATCATAGTATACTCATATTGCTTGAACTGGGTGGATGCTTGTTGGAGCTTTAACGAGCATCGCCTCACAGACTTTGAAGTTTCTTTAAGGTCGTTCGTCCATAATGTTTGCCTATTGAACCTTCTTCCACTATTAGTTGTCACTTCTAAGTATGTTTGTATCACTCCCGCTTTCGATTGGTCAATTGGGAAATTAAGCGGACAATCTACTCTCAGTAGTACTGATCACCAATAGTGAGGATTTGACAACTATTGACTTCCATAAGCTTTCTTTGAAGGGTCGCTGAACTTATGCAGAGCTCCTGTGCTGGCTAGATAAGAGAACTAGGATACTTGACTTCACTCATTCTCTTCATAATTGAGAAGGTAAGGTTACTTGGCTTCATTCACCTCCTTGAGTTAAGAGAATTGGGGTACTCGGTTTCACCCATTCTCTTGAGTTGAGAAGGCAAAGGTTACTCGATTTTACCAGCCTCCTCAAGTTTATACTTCATGCATTGAGCTGGTTACTAACATTCTATCATGAGCTTAGCTAATTTTACCTAAGTTGTGCGGCACCCATGCGTGTTCATCCGTTAAGGTCAGCCCTCCCCGAGATCTCCTAGAGTCCCTAAGACTTATAAAAAGAGAAAACGGGCCAGAAGAAGTAATTCTCATGGGATCCACAAGCAACTACTCAAGAAAACACTTTATAAAGCTAAATACAAATTACACCCATGGACATTACAAACTCAGAGAGGTTGCACACAAAGGATACTGGTCCATTACAGACCGAAGTCCCCACAAGTGCTTACAAGACATATTCGTATTTACAAGTCAAACTTGGTCATAAAGTAAATCAAACTAGGGTTGCTAAGTCTACTGCAAGCCCGCTTCTTGCTGTACAAGATATGTACCTAAACCAAAGGATATGGACAAATACGAGCATTTCATCGAACACCTTGTTTATATTGTTGTCCGTGACATTCTCCCCCACTTATTCCTTTGATGTCCTCGTCGAAGCCACTGTAGATGCGATATCTTCCCACATTTTGTTAAATCTTCAATCTTCTGCTTTGGCTGCAACACGCCCCTTTAGCTCCCAGCCGCTCTCCGCCGCAGTTGTTGAGTAGTTAAACTCTGATCCGTCATGTTGCTTCAACTCACCAATGATTGAATCTGATGTGGGGTTAGCTGAGTTGTCTGATCCTTGTTGGTTCTCGCGGATCCCTCTGATGAAGGAAAAGACCTGCCTTATTATGCGCCAGTATCACAGTATACTTATATTGCTTGAACTAGGTAGATGCTTGTTGGAGCTTTAATGAGCATCGCTTCGTAGAATTTTAAAATTTTAAGGTCATTCCTCTGTAATGTTTTCCCATTGAACCTTCTTCCACTGTTAGTTGTCACTTCCAAGTATGTTCGCATCACTCCCACTTTCGGTTAGTCAATTGGGAAATGAAGTAAAAAATCTACTCTCAGTAGTACTGATCACCAATGATGAGGATTTGATAACTATTATCTTCATAAACTTTCTTTGAAGGGTTACTGAACTTGTGCAGAGCTCCCTTGCTAGATAAATAAGAGAACTGGGATACTTGACTTCACCCATTCTCCTCGTAGTTGAGAAGGTAAGGTTACTTGGCTTCACTCACCTCCTCGAGTTAAGAGAATTGGGGCACTCAGTTTCGCTCATTCTCTCGAGTTGAGAAGGCAAAGGTTACTCGATTTCACCTACCTCCTTAAGTTTGTACTTCATGCATTGAGCTGGATACTCACATTCGCTCTCTCTGTGCTCACACTGAAGCACTTGAAGTGTTTGCACTCCTCGCGTTGAGTTAGCTACTGTGATTTGCATCCTCACTGTTATTGAACTTCTGGAATTTAAGAAGTTTTGCCCGAAAAGAGCAAAAGGTTTACCCCAACTTGGAGTCCCCCAACATGGAGTAAGTCTTTGATAGATCTGGTCGCTGCTGGGATTGTGTCGTCTTCTCCATCACCTTTGTCGCCTACTCCTCTTGAGTAGAAAGGTACAGTACCGTGTACTGCCTACTTCGTTCTTTGGTCGAGCACTCCTGCATTAACCCGAAGTCCCTTAATTTCAGCTATCTTGATGAGAAGCCCATCGACCGCCTTTGCCCTTCTACCCTGTCTTGGTACTTGGAGTTTGCCTTTGCATTCTCCACCTCCTTGGCCTCTTTTACCACCAATGCTCTCCCTCCATGAGAGCAATAGATCTGGTCGCCTCTGGGATTGTACCGGCTTCTCCATCACCTTTGTCGCCTACTCCTCTTGAGTAGAAAGGTACAGTACCATGTACTGCCTACTTTGTTCCTTGGTCGAGCACCTACATCAACCCGAAGTCCCTTAATTTCGGCTATCTTGATGAGAAGCCCATCGACATCGATCTTATGAAGTTTCTTGGCCTCTGCCCTTCTGCCCTGTCTTGGTACTTGGAGTTTGCCTTTGCATTCTCCACCTCCTCAGCCCCTTTTATGACTAATGCTCTCCCTCCATGAGAGCAAGGGATCGATGATTCCATGGAAGTCTCATATCTGCAGTACCATGGCATTGCCAAGCCCATAACACTACTATCTGTTATCTTGCATCTTCATCCCTTCCTTCGCGATCGGTAGATCTACCTCTACGACACTGTGGTGCTCCTCCGAGTCCACCTCCTTTCTAACCGATGCTTTTCTTTTGGGTAGTTGAGCCCCGCTGGACTCGTCGTCGCTTCCTCGCCCCTTTCGACCACCTACTTCAACACCACTGTGTCCTCCTAGCAGTTCTCCTTGGTCGATGGAAAGACAGACTGCAACTCTCATGCATGGCCTCCGCCATCTTATTGCATGGCTCATGCTGATTTTGTTCTCCTTAGCTTCCTTGGTAGCAACATTCGCTTACTCGGCCTTGTCCTCTGACTTGTCGGGCTCTCTTAAGCGAATGTAAGCACTAAAGCAGTCCAACTCTCCAACTACTCCGATTATACCTTAGTATAATCAAGTCCCCTCCATGGGACTCACTGGTACTTGCAATCTGACTACTCCCTCGATGGTACACAGCCCCCCTTATGCTCATGACCAAGGCTTTCATCTGATGCAAGCTTCGATGCATGCACACGGAAGACTCGCCTCTACAGTACTATGGCATTCACTCCTTGAATCAACAGCCCTTCTTGTCGTTGCATTGTTCACCAAAGTGGAGCTCCCAGTAGCTCCCGATTATTCACATGATCATGTCCCCTCTCCATGGGACTCACTAGTACGTGCACCTGGACTTCTTCCTTAGTAGTACACAGCCCCCATATACTGATGACTAAGGCTTTCATCCAATGCAGGCTTCGATGCACACACAAAGACCCGCCTCTGTGGTACTATGATATTGACTCCTTGAATCCATAGCCCTTCTTCTTGTGTCGTACACCAAAGTGGAGCTCCCAGTAACTCCTGATCATACCTCTCTATGATCTTGTCCCTCACGGGACAAGATTACCTGTATTTCCACGAACTATTCCATCATAATCCGCTACACCATGTTGCCTCCTGGTGACATCGTCATTGCATATAGATTCTTATGTAATGAACTCGGGCTACGACTTCTCCACGTGTTGTCACGAATGGTCATCGCTCAACCGCAACGCCTTCGCTCCTTGAACCATTTGTCACTTTTTCTTGCTTGTACATATGTTTGGCAGCTTGTTTTACCTTGAGTTTATGTGTAGAATGTTGCAGAACGATCGCTCACTACGTGGAGCCAAAACAGCCCAAAACAGTCCTGTTTTTGGGTCTTTTTCATGTGCTGCGATAACTTTTCTGAGAGGTGCGAAATGTCAGCCATTTTAGCACCTTGGAACCCCCCGGGTGGCACTGGGCTGGATGGGGTTTCGGGTATATGTCGGGCATAGGCGTTCATCAGCAATTGAACTTGTCTTGCATCTAATACATTGGGAACCATCGTTTGTGGACTTGTGACCGTTCCTACAACCCTCCGAAGTCTTATTTCACTCTCTTTCTCTCTTTTCTTTGCTGCACTCAAGGTGTTTGATAAATTATTTGTATAGCTTTCCGCTTTGCGAGATGTCGGGACGTGTCCATCGTTCGCTTCTAAGCTAATCAACTTCTTCTTTGCAGGTCCTATGGGACCTTAAGAGGTTGTAAGAGGGCTGACCCTTTGCGGACAGATAACGCGTTGGGCGTTTTATGACTTAGGCAATCCTAGCTAAGTCCGGAATAGTGGGCAAGGTTGCTCCACGACTTAGGCAATTTCAATTATGTATTCGGGAGTGCTGTGAGGGTGCCACACAGCTTAGGCAAATTCAGCTAAGTCCGTGATAGTGTGGTATCAGAGCAGACAAGCAATTCATACGAACAATGAAGAAGATTCACAATCTCGCCATGGTGAAACATCGTGGTGAATCGAGCAAGATGGGGCAAGCCGGACCCTTGCTCCAAGCAGCCACAGGTGAGCTGCTAGTGTAAACTCGATTGCAAACTGTGGGAGTCGCTCATAAGGAGCTCTACAGTGAACAAGACGAGTGTGAAGTTGGGTATTCTCCACGAGGGGAGGAGGCACCATCTGGGGTGCCAACTGGGAAAAAGAGCCACAAGGAGAGAATTATAACAGTGGAGACCCGCTTGATGTTCTTGAAGTGAGCATGAAGGAACTCTACTAAGGCCAGCGAAGGCTACTTAGGGTAGAGAGCTCGCTAGAAGAAGCTAAATCTCGGATCGAGAAAGTTGAATCCCTAATTGATCAACTGACAGAGGACACCAAAGATTCCATACAACATATACATGAAGTTGTGGCGGAACTCATGGCTAAGGTGATAGTGTTAACAAAGACTCTTGACGTAGGAGGGAACAACACCCGCTCTGTGCCACCACAAAACTTCAGGGCACCAGACCCGCAGTGCGATGGAGGTGCTAGGGATGCCAAAGAGCCTGAAAAATTCTTATTCGATATGGAACAATATTTTCGTGCTACAAGGCTCGATTCTGAAGAAACCAAAGTTGCTATAGCAATAATGTATCTGAATGGGGATGCAAAACTTTGGTGGCAAACCTATTGGGAAGAGATCCAGCAAGGCCGATATGAGGTGGATACATGGGGAGACTTGAAGCGAGAGTTGAGAACTCAGTTCTTGCCCGAGAAGTTGCAAGAAGGAAACTGAGACAACTCCACCAAAGTGCAACAATCCGAGACTATGTGAAACAATTTTCAATACTAATGTTGGATATATGGGAAATGTCTGAGAAAGACAAGTTATTCAGCTTCCTTGATGGCTTGAAGCCATGGGCACAACAAGAACTACATCGGAGGAATGTCACCGATGTAGTCGGGGCAATTGCAGTCGCGGAAAGGCTAACTAACTTTATTTCTTCGGAGGATGATAAAGAAGAAACAATCTTCGAGAAATCACCCATCTAAATACTCTCAAGCGAAGGAGTCTGGGGGCAAGCAAAAGAAGAAGAATTTCCAAAAGGGATCGGGCTCAAGAGGTAGAGTCCCAAAGCATACTAGATGCTTCTTGTATGGAGGACCGCACATGGTGAGGGAGTGCCCATAAAAATAGGCACTCAATACTTTAACGGCATCGATTCTACCCCATAAGTCAGATAAGGGCAAAGCTATCGCCCTTAGTTCGAGTAGTTCTGACTCCAGTAGCGACAGTGAGGCGTCGCAAGGACCCAGGATGTGAGCAATGTGTTTGTTGAATGGGTTACGGGGTCATGTGGGGGAGAACACAAAGGCAAAGCCACCGAAGGTAGGAAGTAGTGAGTTGATGTATGTGGACATCAAGCTTAATGGTCGGTCGATTAATCTTGGAGAAGAGCCCAAGTCGTATGAAGACGGTGAACTCGGAGGCCAAGCGGATCTCAGGACAAGCAAAGGGGGTCCCCATCAAGATCAGGACATGGAGCGGGAGCACAAACTTAATGGCGGTGTCATTGGATGACTTCCAAGTGATTCTTGGAATGGAGTTTATGCACGTAGCGAAGTTGGTGCCAGTACTATTCCTAAACTTCTTGTGTTTAATGGGAGGCGATGATCCCTATATGGTTCCAGTTTCTCGAGGAGGAACCAAGGACCTACAATAAATATCGGCTTTACAATTGAAGAACGGGGTGCGAAAAGGCGAATTAACCTTTGTAGCTGCTATGAAGCTAAAGACACTTGACGGGGAGGCCATTCAAGAACCTGCTAGCATGGTTCAGAATTCACAATGTCATCCATACGAGCAACTTAAAAGCCTACCACTTAGATCCACAAGATGATTCTTGAAATGTTCCAACTCGACTACCCCCCACCAGAGCCTCTTATGAGAAGCGAGTTGAAACTATTCTCGCAGATCGTAAGATAAAGCTATCCAATGGAGCGCAACAAATAGAGTACATGGTGAAGTGGCAAAAGCTTCCTTAAATAGAAGCTAGTTGGGAGCTAGAGGATACCCTACGACATGAAGAAGCTCATGTCAAAGCCTACCAACAAGCGTCGATGAGGGCGTCGACAGTTTAGGTGGGGGGAGAATGTCACGAACGGTCATCGTTCAACCGCAACGCCTTCGCTCCTTGAACCGTTCGTCACTTTTTATTGCCTGTACATATGTTTGGCAGCTTGTTTTGCCTTGAGTTTATGTATTTTTACCTAAGAAATGTGAGCAAAAGTAGTATAGAAGGTTGCAGAACGATCGCTCGCTGCGCGGAGCCAAAATAGCCCAAAACAGCCCTATTTTTGGGTCTTTTTTGTGTGTTGCCGCAACCTTTCTGAGGGTGTGAAATGTTAGCTATTTGAGCACCTTGGAACCCCCTGAGTGGCACCGGGCTGGATGGGGTTCCGGGTATATGTCGTGCGTAGGAGTTCATTAGCAATTGAACTTGTCTTACATCCAGTACCTTGGGAACCATCATTTGTGGACTTACAACCATTCCTACAACCCTCCAAAGTCCTATTTCGCTCTCTTTCTCTCTTTTCTTTGCTACACTCAAGGTGTTTGACAAATTACTTGTATATCTTTCCGCTTTGCGAGATGCCGGGACGTGTTTGTCGCTTGCTTCTAAGCTAATCAACTTCTTCTTTGCAAGTCCTACGGGACATTAAGAGGTTGTAAGAGGGCTGACCCTTTGCAATCCCAGCTAAGTTCGGAATAGTGGGCCAGGTTACTCCACGACTTAGGCAATTCCAACTAAGTCTTCGGGAGTGCTGCAAGGGTGCCGTACAGCTTAGGCAAATTGAGCTAAGTCCGTGACAGTGTGGCCTCTGCCAACACATCGTAGGGCCTCCGCCATCTCTGATTTGTAGTTCACTCCCTTAGCAATTCACCTTCACCCACTCTTGGGTCATATATGGACGAAGCATAGCTCTAGGACAATCCATCGCCTAGTAGCTCCTGAAGTCCCCCGGACTTCGCTAGAGTTGGTACATCATTATCTGGATCTTGGGCCTCTATCCCCTACCAGCACAATCTTACTATGCACCTCTTATTCCAAACAACTTGAATGGCAACACTATGGCATATTCTTCAAGAGTACCTACCTCTGCGTCCTCTTGCCCCGTGCTAAGGTCTCCTGATCTCAACTTTGCCTCCGTAAGTTGAATCACCTTAATTACTCCGTCAAATGCATCTCTAAGGTAGCTTGCATGTGCCTCGAAGCTCCCTTCATCTTTCGCACCATGCAAAATAAGTCTGTCACATCAGAATGTAGAAGCCATGGAACGATATGATCCCACTCTTGCCTCTACAAGAGTTCATGCCCTTGACCTCTATCCAAGGAAAGCTCCGTGCTTCCACTCTATGTTCCATCTTCTATGACGACTCCCTTAATGCGGCTTGGATACTTCACCGAGTTCCACCCAAGTTACTCCGCTCCTCGATTTGCATTGAGTTGATAGTGGCCCTCGCATCCACCATTCTATGGGTCAGCCCTCCGTTGAGTTTAATTTCTATATCGACTCTAAGTGTGCCTTCATCCACTAATACTTTATGGTCCATTACAGACCGAAGTCCCCACAAGTGCTTACAAGACACATTCGTATTTCCAAGCCAAACTTGGCCATAAAGTAAATCAAACTAGGGCTGCTAAGCCTACTGTAAGCCCGCTTCTTGCTGTATAAGATATGTACCTAAACCAAAGGACATGGACAAACATGAGCATTTCATCAAATACCTTATGTACATTGTTGTCTGTGATAATTTGCCCGCTCTTTACTCACACTTCTGAAGCACTTGAAGTGTTTGCACTCTTTCAATTGAGTTAACTATTGTGATTTGTCTTCTCACTACCATTGAACTTCTAGAATGCAAGAAGTTTTACCCGAAAAGAGCAAAAAGTTTACCCCAACTTAGAGTCCCCCAACTTGGAGTAAGTCTTTGATAGATCTGGTCACCTCTGGGATTGTACCATCTTCTCTATCACCTTTGTCACCTACTCCTTCGAGTAGAAATGTATAGTACCGTGTACTGCCTACTTCGTTCCTTGGTCGAGCACCCCTGCATCAACTTGAAGTTACCTGCTTTTAGCTATCTTGATGAGAAGTCTATCGACACTGGTCTTATGAAGTTCCTTGGCCTCTGACCTTCTGCTCTGTCTTGGTACTTGTAGTTTGCCTTTGCATACTCCACCTCCTCGGCCCCTTTTACGACCAATGCTCTCCCTTCATTAGAGCAAGGGATTGATGACTTCACGAAGCCCTACATCTGTGGTACCATGGTGCTGCCAAGCCCATAGCACTACTATCCGTTATCTTGCATCTTTATCCCTTCCTTCTTTTTAACCGACGCTTTTCTTTTGGGTAGCTGAGGCCCACTTGAGTCGTCGTCACTTGCTCGTCCCTTTCGACCACTTGCTTCAACACCACTATGTCCTCCTAGCAGTTCTCCTTGGTCGATGGAAAGACATATTGTAACTCTCATGCATGGCCTCCGCTATCTTATTGCAGGCTCACGCTGATTCTATTCTCCTTAGCTTCCTTGGTAGCAATGTTCGCTTACTCGACTTTATCCTCTGACTTGCTGGGCTCCCTTAAGTGAATGTGAGCACTGAAGCAGTCTGACTCTCCAGTTGCTTCGATGATACTTTTGTATAATCAAGTCCCCTCCATGGGACTCTCTAGTACTTACAATCTGACTACTCCCTCGGTGGTACATAACCCACAATGCTAACGACCAAGGCTTTCACCTGATGCAAGCTTCGATGCATGCACACGGAAGACCCACCTCCGCGATACTGTGGTATTCACTCCTTGAATCCACAGCCCTTCTTGTTGTTGCATTGTTCACTGAAGTGGAGCTCCCAGTAGCTCTTGATCATTCATATGATCACGTCCCCTTCCATGAGACTCACTGGTACTTGCACTTGGACTTCTTCCTCGGTGGTATACAGCTCTCATACTTTAATGACTAAGGATTTTATCCAATGCAAGCTTCGATGCACACACAAAGACTCGCCTATATGGTATTATGACATTCACTCCTTGAATCTATAGCCCTTCTTCTTGTTGTGTCGTACACCAAAGTGGAGCTCCCAGTAACTCTTGATCATACCTTCGCATGATCTTATCCCTTATGGGACAAGATTACCTATATTACATTGCCACGAACTATTCTATCACGATCCGCGGCACTATGTCGCCTCTTGGTGACATCACTATTGCATACAAATTCTTGTGTGATGAACTCGGACTATGACTTCTCCACGTGTGGCCTCTGCCAACACATCATAGGGCCTCCGCTATCTCCAATTTTTAGTTCGCTCCCTTCGCAATTCACCTTCATCCACCCACTCTTGGGTCACACCTGGATGAAGCATAGCTCTAGGACAGTCCGTCGCCTAGTAGCTCATGAAGTCTCCTGACTTCACTAAAATTGGTGCACTATTGTCTGGATCCTGGGCCTCTATCCCCTACCAGCACAATCTCTGCTATGCACCTCTTGTTCTTGATAACTTGAACGGCAACACTGTAGCATATTCTTCACGAGTACTCGCCTCTGTGTCCTCTTGCCCCATGCTAAGGTCTCCTAATCCCAACTTTACCTCCGCAAGTTAAATCACCTTAGTTACTCCGTCAAATGCATCTCAAAGGTAGTCTGCATGTGCCTCGAAGCTCCCTTTATCTTTGGCACCATACAAAATAAGTCTATCCCATCAGAATGAAGAACCCATGGAACAACATGATCCCACTCTTGCCTCTACAAGAGTTCATGCCCTTAACCTTAGTCCAAGGAAAGCTCCGTGCCTTCACTCCATGTTCCATCTTCTATGTCGACTCCCTTCATGCGGCTTGGTATACTTTACCGAGTTCCACCCAAGTCGCTCCGCTCCTCGATTTGCATTAAGTTGATAGTGGTCCTCGCGTCCATCATTCCATGGGTTAGCCCCCCATTGAGTTCGATTTCTGCATCGACTCTAAGTGTGCCTTCATATGATGTTACCTTGGATTACTCCCCCACTTGATCTCAAAATGCATCCACCAATGTATTACCTCATTCGAGATCATGCGATGACTCCACGTCACTCACTCGGTCCGTTGAGCTTTATGGAGATATAGCCTTTAGAAACTCTTCCTCAATATATGTAGTCCGTTGCACATGATTCTCCCACTAGAGAACTAGGACTTATCCCTCCTGGATATTTGTCCTGCTAGAGCAATATTTTTCTTTACATACTTCCCACTTGAAGTTTCAGAGACTACCGTCCCCTTTGGACTACTTCATCTTACTGAACTTGTGCCTTATTCTGCCCCCGCAAATGCACTTACTAGATTGTGACCCTTTACTAATACAATCTCCACTGTACCCTTCAGGGTCTACCAACATGCTGAACTTGTTGCACATTTCAGCCACCTACAGACATATCCTTTCCATATCGAAGAGAAAGTTCTAATGCTTTATAGCACTGAGTTCTGATCGCACCTTAGGATGGCCACGAACACTCCGTCATCCGTGTACAAGCCCTTGCATGAGTTCCAAATCCTTCGAGTTAGCAATTCCCCTCACCTCTGTGAGCTTTGCACAACTCTTTCGGTCGTTATGCAACACCTCCCACCTTGCATGGTCTCATCTTTCATTAAGCGCCCCGCTTTGCCTTGAGCACCGTCAAGTTTTGGTTGCCAACATTGGGCCGTAGCTCGAACTCAACCATCCCAATCTTTGTGTGCTATGCATTCTTCTTCGCTTGCTTATCCTCGTGGTGCCTTTTGCGTAAATGGTTGGCCATTCCACTGAATGCCATACCTGGATGCCCGCTTCTCTAAGCGACTCCTTTCCCTATATCTCAATATCCATTTTCCCCAAACGGTTGCGCGTGCTGGCTGTCCTCCACACAGTCCAGCTAGGTCCCCCACGTTTGTATAGCAAGTGTTTCTACATGTGCTTGTCCCGCTCTAGTACCATATTATCATGGGCTTAGTTGATTTTGCTTAAGCCGTGCGGCACCCATACGTGTCCGTCCATAAAGGTTAGCCCTCCCCGAGATCTCCTAGAGTCCCTTAGACTTACAAAAGAGAAAACGGGTCAGAAGAAGTAATTTCCATGGGATCCACAAGCAACTACTTAAGAAAATACTTTATAAAGCCAGATACAAATTACACCCATGGACATTACAAACTCAGAGAGGTTGCACACAAAGGATAATGGTCCATTATAGACCAAAGTCCCCGTAAGTGCTTACAAGACATACTTGTATTTACAAGCCGAAATTGGCTATAAAGCAAATCAAACTCGGGCTGCTAAGCCTACTGCAAGCCCGCTACTTGCTGTACAAGGTATGTACACAAATCGAAGGACACGGGCAAACATGAGCATTTCATCGAACACCTTGTTTACATTATTGTTCATGACAAAGGTGCGACCAGCCCTGTGGACGACTCCGCCACCTGGCGTTAGGGGCCGTGGCGGCCCCTGCGGTCGCGTTGCCCACTGTGCCTGCAAGCGTCGCCCTTCGGGGTTGCCGCTCCTTTGCGGGGGGCCTTGGCTACGGCCTGGCCGTGGGTGGCCGACCCTACATGGGGCTGGCTGTGGCTGGCTACCCCTCCTCCTTGCTACCTTCGTGACGAAAATGTAGTAAGAATGCGTAGAACAATTCTACGCGATTCAATCTCATCACACAGTTTAAAACCAATCTTTTGCACAAAAGCCTTAGCTCTAATACCACTGTTAGAAAACCTCAGCGGGTTCATTACATACGCAGTGAAAATCAAAACAAAAACTAATTTTCCACGCAGATTAAATTGTTATGTAAAAGGTTTGGGTTGAGAGAAAAACGTAAAAATCAATAAAATCACGATATGAGAGAGATTGATTTTACCTAGGGTGATTGTATATCCCTGTATTCCAGATCCGGATGGAGAAGATGAAGGAGGTCAAGCGTCCTCCTCTCTAGCGGTATCTACATGATGGATCTCTGCAGCGAAACTCCTCCAATCTGATCTTGCAACTCTTGCTTAGAAGGAGGGAGAAGAATAGGAGGTGGTGGCTAAAGCTGCAGCCTATCAACTATGAGTCTCCCCTCCTATTTATAGAGAGCCACCAAAAACCCTAGGGCTCCTGCCTTAGTGGGTATTTGATCTCCATCCAATAACCCACTAACCTTGTATTATTGGATCTTTATCCAATAATCTCCTTAGGCTTCTAATTAGGCCTTAAGCAAGGAGCCCATCATCAGCATAGGATCTCATCTAATAAGAATAGGGGCGTATTGGATCTCCATCCAATCCTCTATTTGTTGAAGCATCCAACATATGTGTGTGACCCTCTAGGCCCGATACCGAGCTGGCCGTGAGTCGTTTCCATCAGAACTCCTTCTGATATAGTGAATTATTATCCTCATAATAATTTACTTGACTCATCGACTATGGATGTACTAGGCCACTATGCTATAGTCCCCAGACGGTACAAGAGGGATTAAATCCATCGAACTTGTCTATCCACAATTACTATGTATCTATAATCCCTCATCCATCTAATATCACAGAGATCGTATATTGGACATGGTACTGTCAGGCCACATACAGAATTTGTCATAGTCTCACTCTAATCGGATTCTCTCAAAGAACTCTTTCTCTCTCAATCCGAATGACCCTGGCCAGGTATTTGTCTGAGCAAGCACATATGAGATATTTCTCTCGTGATACCGAGAGTGAATTATCCTTTATTGACACTTAATTGCCTTTGTAAGGTTGGCTACCAATCCGGATAACCAGTTGTACCAGATCTGGAACTTTCCAAACCTATAAGTCTGGCGTTAAAGAAAGGAGTATTCATACAAAGCATCCTTGGTGTCTCAAGTCTAAGAACCAGATACACAATTGGGACTATGGAATCACTGTCTCACATTAGGTATCATTAACTATATAACATTCTATAAGCGGATCAATCAATAAACTTATTCTCCGATGAACACCTATATTATATCCTTAGTGTCTCCATACAAGTGGCTATAAGACCAGCCACTTCCATCATATGGATGGGTATATAGTACATCGTTCTGTCCGATTATCTCAATGTCCCTCTTGAGTAACCTATAACCGAGATTATTTAGGATCTGTGTTTAAAGGTGAATCGATCTTATTATTGTGATTATTACGATTCGACTCCCATTGTACAGAACCAAGGACATCACAATATATATGTAATAGATAATGTGAGAATATGTCAATATTAATCATAAGCAAAAAGATCACACAGCATGTCATACGTGTCATCACTCACATGATTGGCTTGCAGGGCACTTGTAACCAGCGCTACTAACGTGGCGTGGCAGGTTTGTTGCGCGGCAGGGCTACTCCACTCTTTCGTGGCATGTAGGAGTGCTACGACAGTGGAGTCACCAAGTAACTAGTAATGTTACGCGGTAGCAAGTTCCCCGTGTCGCGACAGCGTGTTGTCGAGAAGTAGAGCTAAGGTCTTGGCGTCCAGTAGTAACTTGGTTGGTAGTCTCAATTAGATCCTCTATTTCTAGTTAAAGCCTTGTTGGTGGTAGTTCCATTCTTATTGGCCTTAGTTCCATTCTTGTTAATATCGAGTTAAAACCTTGTCAGCACTAGCGTAGTTTCGAGTTCCAGGTACAAGTGTGAGTAGTCTTGCTTTTACTTTTGTTGATATTGGTTTTATTCCCTCTGATACGGCACCTATCCTTTCCTTTGACTGAGTAATTCAATCCTATATCTACCTGTTACATCCCAATGAGTTACTCGTTCAATTAGGATTAGTTTTAGTATGACACCCCGCAAGTAAGGATAGGCTTAATATAATATATAGTAAAGTAAGTTCAATAATTACTAGTTCGGTTCTTGTGGTTAGTAGTTACTTTCTTGATATCAGCCCCGGTATGCTTTCCAGTAATTCCAGTATGCTTTCCAGTAGTTTCATTCGTTGTGGCAGTGTCCAATTCAGTATTATAAGAATAAAGAAAGCTAGTTAGATTATAGTCCCGCACAGCTATATCTTATCTATGAACCCCATTGCTAAAGAATAAGAGCAAAGGGAGGTAGGTTGAGAGTAGAGATCCTTTCAAGTAGCTAAGGAATAGGCTCTAGTTTAGGAATTCCTTATTCCTTTCAGAGTTAAGGTCCTATTTGTCTTTTATAGGCACCAGTTGCATTCTTACTAATAGCAGTCTCATCAGTAGTGAAAGTCAGCTTGTGAGACCAGAGTCAAAGCCCTGATCTATGGAAGTAATCCTCTAATTGATATGCTCGGGTGACAAGTGAAATTGCCGATTTCTTCTTTTATCATTGGAAGAGAGGTAGTAGCAGACTCATATTTGAAAATACATAATTCAAGTAATAGATACAAGCCCTATTGTTAGCTAAAGAATAAAAGTAGAGTTCGGAGGCTTAAAAGCAAGACAGGGGAGAATAGGACTTAGTGGAGTAAAACTAATAGCTAGGAAAGACAGAGCTGGTGTTTAAGGTAAGCTCGATAGACCGGAGAGGTAGGTTGAAATAAGAGAAAGGGAATCAAACCAACATTATCAAGTAGTAAATACATATGTGAGTGCACAGGAGTAAGGATATGAGCAGTAAGTATTATCTATCACAACCTGGAATTGAAAAAAGAAGTTACAGAGTATAACATGTTCGGGGATCCTAAAGAATAAACCAGACAAGTGTCAGAGTGAAACCACCAAGTCGGAATCCAATACTGGGTGAACAACTCTGGAGCTGGGAAGGCCCACTACTACCTCTAAGACCAGAACCAGGGAATAAGAGAATAAAACGCTACTTATGAAAACAAGATTACTAGCGCTATTGATGAGAGCTCGACTCGAAACTTAAACTTTGATTACTATAAATAAGAATAGAGCTACCAGTTGATTAGCTCAATAACAATAGAGCTGAACAGCAAACAAGCTTTCACTGTCAACTACAATAATAGAACTGTCGATCTCCAATCCATATTAAACTTATGAGCCTGTCGAAATCCAACTCGAAACGTCTATCCTATCGTGTAACATTAGTAGTGACTTGCTGGATCCAACACTGTGACCATAAGAACGAGGCTAGGAATAAATAATCCCACTAGTGCTTTTAAACAATAAGAATGACCCTACTACATTAGAATCAAAGAAAGCAAGGACAGTAAAAGACCTATAATAGCTAGTAAAGTAAAAAGATGTTGAGATAACATAGTAGGTGAGGAAAGCAAGATTAGGTGCACAAGGCCAACTCATAAACCAGAATTCAAATAAAGGAGTAGAGGTCATGGTAGTTGCTTTCTCATCAGTATTAGGTAGGGGCATTCTGTATTGTGAGGTTGGTTCGGGAATAATGGATGTTTCGAGACTATAGATTGGTATACTATAGGCTGTAGGTTGACAAGAGTGAGGTAAATTCTTATGTGGGAGCTAGTTTCGTATAGGTTAGGCTGCGAGTCAACACATTATCTTAATTAATATTAATAATATTATTTTAAGTTTATTTATATAAGATTATCTTCTATTTTATATTATTATTTTATTATATATTATATTATATTTATTCTCTTACTATGTGGTCATGGTCTAGCAACTCCGTCTTTGGGCGATATCCCTAATGTATCATCCCCGGGTGGATAAAGTAATACCTCGAGAATTCTTTCATAGGTTGGTCGTGTAACGAAGGTACATCAAATAGTCTTCTGGGTTCATTGGACATCGGCCGGGGACTGGACTCATTCTTTCGAGTAACACAGCTAAGCCTTTAAGGAGCATCGCATAGTCTATGAGCTATGAGCTACTATTAACTTAGTCAACGGGGGCTATCGAATCGGACCGGACGTGCATCGAAGGGGTGGGTCGGACAACAAAGTAGGGTCATTAATGATTTTAATAACATCAATTAGTCCGTGGATGATTTGAAAGGTAGGTTAACTCATTTTTAAAGTGAACATAGCTCTTCATTTAATTTAATGTTAGGTAACAGCTCATTCCTTTGGTAGCATCTCTATCAGCCTATGGGCAAAGTTAGGATCATATGGTAACACCCACAGGGTCGAACATAGGATCGAGCAAAAGAGCAAACTCTAATTTCTTTTAGTATAAGCTTGCCCGACCTTGTCTCTGAATAAAGTAGAGTCGTTCCATTGCTTTAACTCAATGAAAAAAGCATAGCCGTTCCATCGATTCAATTAAGATAAAAAGTAGAGTTGTTGTTGGGTCTAATTCTATTTCTATTCTGAAAAGCGTAGAGGTCCCGGGAGGAAGTAACTTTGATAGCCAAATTCCCTTCTTAAGGCAAGGGAACAAACATGTAAACAGGCAAGGGTTTGCAAAATTGCTTCTATTTTGGTTGTTGAAGAGAGCGTTCCTAAATGCATGCATTAGTGAGTTTTCAGTCATAAGTTCATTGTTGTAGGCTGGGAAGAGGTCCCGAGAGATAGATTCCGAAAAAGCCTTACTTAGTTATTAAACGAAGCAAAAGCAGTAACGCTAGCAACAAGCAAGCGAGGGAACAATAAGCTGTGCCTTAGGGTCAGATTCAATGAAATATTGGTTTACTGGCCCAACTCTGCCTACTGCTCGAAGTCAAATCCAAGTTAAAAAGTATCCAATTTCAATCGAGTCCAGCTCTACAACTAAAGATCAAGCCAAGTAATAGGGCGGCTGGGCGCTGAAGAACCCCTGCTGGTTGCTTATGTATGGAACTAGAACAGAAACTAGATACTTTACTTTCTATAGCTTTACTATACTAATGTTGATCCTGCATCTATCTGTTTTAGCTTTTTATCATCTTTATTCCCTTGTAGATTCAGCTATACCTATCCCCCTTCCTTGGGTTCAAAATATTGATATAATATAAAAGAACGGGTGTACCTACATGCAACAAGGACTGGTTTCCCCATTTTAGGGGGTTTGATTCTAATATCTAACAAGTGGGGGCCCAGAGCAAGTCCTGGTTCTGGCATCAGTTACTGTTGCACGGAAGGATTAAGTTGGCAATTCCATTTGTCTTGCTTGTGTCTAAGTGTCGGCAACGGAAGAAGAAAGGGAATTCAACTAATTACTATCAGACCTGAGCTACTGGTCCTGATCTCACATCTTGATTTGCACGGGTTAACTCTGTGACTCCGGATTCGGATTCCTACTTTACTTGCTATGTCTTTGTCCCCTGGCTTTTGTTCTTTGACTCTGTAGCTTAATTCTTACTTGACTCTTTCACTAGTGCACTAGCACTGATAGGGATATAGCCCAAAACTAGTCATTCAACTATTCAGTACAAAACTAAACTAGCAAGAGCCAGGCTTCACTACTTTGTTTCAAAGGCTACCTATCCTATTTTTTATTTTCTCTTTGACTAATTGATTGAATTCTGAGTTGAGTTCACTGAGTTGATTCCCTATTTTGAGTTAAAGCCTTATCGGTATAGTAGGTATAGTGGATCTAGTAGGTATAGTAGCGGAACTCCTTAGCACCATTGCTTGTCTAGTTGAATACTTACTTTCGAGTTGGGGACCACAAGTTATATGTTAGTTTCATTCTAATTTGAGTTCTGATTAAGGAAAGGGAAAATGGGTATTGAGATACAAAGACTAGAGTGCGGGGCAAGCTAGGGTTGGGCAAGAAGAAGTTTCAATTGGATACTGCTGAGTTCTAATCTGATACTACTAAGTTACAATCTTTATTTCGAGTTGTTGTCTTTGATTCTGACTTTCGAGTTCTCGTATTAGAAGGTAGTGGTTCTATGCTTTATTTGTGGGTTAGGTCTTCTACTTACCTGTTTTATTCTATACTTATATAATTTAGTTCGATCGTGTTGAGGGCACTAGTGCATTTCTTTTTATTGCCTTTAATAATCTTTTATTGTAGAGCATATACCTATATGATATATCTCTTTATGTCTCTTAGCACCACCAAGCAACTACCGGATATCAGCCTACCCCCACTCCCTGTAAGCTATATCAAAATAAGAATAATGCTAATAGAAATAAGTATGTGACTAATAAGAATAAGTACGATGCCAATAAAAATACCGATATCAGAATCAAAGTAAAAACAATAGAATAGAAATAGTAGTCAAAGCAAAGGAATAAAGGTAATCAGTGTAAGTTTTATAGCAAGGACAGTAAGCCCGAAAGCTGAGAAGGAGATATAGAGCCAAGTATGTAAGTAAAAGAGTAGTAAACTAATAAGTAAGATTTGGGGTCAAGAGATATAGGCTAAGATACAGCAAGCAAGGTTTGGTTCCGGGTTAAGGTCCTATTAGTAGTAGATGAATTCTCTTTTTCTTCTTATGCCCGGGTTCCATTCTCATACTCTCCAGTTTCACTCTTTATTCCGTATTCCATTCCTTTGGTTGATTAGTTCAATTCTTTTTAATTACTTATTTATTCTTACTTAAGAGCTGCTGTCTTGCTCTCAGCAATAATTCCTAGCTCAATTATTCTTATCTGCATTTGGGTTCCCATCAGCACTAGGTTGATTCTTTTTATCGCAAGTTTGTGATTCTAACCACATGGGTGCTATACCCTATTCTAAATATAAGTAAGTCAACTAAGTCAACTAAACAAGTAAGTAAACTAAATAAACTAAATCAAAAGAATAAGAGACAAGGTACTATCATGAGAGGCAGAGCGAAAGCCGTGGGTGTTTTAGACATCAACTCGAGCTACGGAGGGTGCTAGCAAGTAAGGACAGGATAATAGGCAGTAAAGTCAAACTCATAGCAAGGAAAGATAAGAGTGAGCTCGGGGAAAGCCAGAATCAAACACTACACTAGAGAATTGAGCCACTGCTGATGGGAATCAAAACACTGACTAACATAACCATACCATTGCTTCTCCAACTTGGACTAATGCTTGTAAGGCTTTCGCTGCTGCTAACAAGAGTTGAACTGATGCTAACAAGAACGGAACTGGGAATACAAGATATGGGTAGGCAGTAATCGACTTTGAACTATGAACTATAAGAATGTAGCTTATAACCATAGCATTAGGTCTCTTATGGGTGCAGTCTCCTACTTGCTCCTTTTCCGCCTGTAGTCCACCTGACCTCCTGAAGTCTACTCATACTAGATCTTGGGCTTATTACCAATTCTTTCACTACTTATTTAGATCTTTACTTCCACATACCAGTCTACCGATCTTGCCTTTCCAACTAAACTGATATTCTTTCATTCCACCTCTTCTCGCTTAGAACCCTTACTGCTTTAAACTATCAATTTGGTACATTAGCCTTACTACTTGGACTATTGGTCTAACTCTCTTTAGGGTTAAACTGATACTAATGACTATAAGAATCAAGCACTACCTGATAAGTAAGCATCACCTATGAAAGAAGCCAAAACTCACAGCTCAACTAGGGGAATCAAACTCAACAGTGTAAGAGAATGATATCGATAAAAGAGAATGAATAGCTATCTCTTAAACTAGTGCTAACGAGACTAAACATAGAAAAAACGAATGACACTAAGAAGTAGGGATACCATGAGTAAGTATTAGAACAACCCTCAGAGAAGTAAGGATCGAACTATATAGTAAGCAATAGAATGAACTACTTACTACTGATGAAACTGCTACTCCTGTCTACTGGTCTGCCTATCCTATATTGAAACTTGTCTTTATTGGCTATTAGTATGCCACTACTGTTAGTTAGCCCTAACTCTCTCCTTCTTAGGCGCACTGCCCTCCTTGTTTCCAAAGTACCCTGATTCCTCACCAGCATCTTTTATTCTTTAAGAAACTCAACTTAAGACACTTATTCAGATCCATTTGTTCGCTCTTCAGCCTTAACCCACACTGTGGATTCTTTCCCTTTCAGTATCGTGGTCAAATCTATAATAGTCTATTATTATGCTTCAGATCCTGAATTTGTTTATGTTGATGAAGATCCTTGAGTATTCTATTCGGCTTATAGATAGGATGAAACATGAACCTCTCTATCAATGACTTAAACAGTAAGAGGCTCCACCTGCTTTCGAAGACTTAACTTGAGCTCAAAAGGATGACCCCGAGCCCGAACTCTCCTTTAGTGAAGTATGATTCCTCCACTTATAGATAGAGGTCTCTTGCTCCCGTCTCTGACTCTTATACTTGGTCCCACCACCAAGCAACTTTGAAACCTAAACCTACACTACGAGTCAACCTAAAATAGCTTCTAGCCTGTCCTTTACTCTACAGTATGAGCCTTCGTTTCCTTTGTGTGTCTTTCTTACGATCATGTCTTCATTAGTCAACAACTAACAAACGATTACGTTTAGTTCTTCATTAGAGTTCTTTCACTACTCCTACAGGCTCTACTATGTTAATCTATTTGCAGGGAATCATTTATTTTTTTTGTAAAAAAATACCGAATAAACGACAGATCGCTCCTAAATGAAGCCCTTCTCTTTTGTTATTAATGACATATTACAAAATGAAACCAACTTACAGATACCTAATACTTGTTTGAAAAGGGTGCCTAGTAGAGAAAAATTATAGCAAATAACACACATTTTATTAACAATAAAGCAGGAGACGTGTGGGCATCCGATCGAATCAACTCACAAAGGCATCTTCAGAGAGATTTTGCGAATTGTAGTCCTTCCGCCGATTTGTAAGAATGGAATTGGTAATAATGACATCTCTGTGATATCTCCAAAAGTCCGATGCTTTCGTGATCGAATTCGACCATCCAATCAACGATCTACGCTTTGACTTTAGCTCTCCAGTAGAAACGATTATAACCCATATTCACACTGCGTTTGTAATCTGGACATCCAGCCCAATAAAAAAGTCTCTTACTCTTAAATCAAAAAAGGTCTCTTGTATGGCTAATTCCTCGATTTAGCTGAGGGAAGACTTCTATTTCCTTTTCTTCATTAACTAAGGAACGAATAGTATTTAAAGCATGAGTTTCGACGGAAAAATTAAATCCAGCAGCATTAGATCTGGAATAGCACAGGCTCTTAAAAGATAGTTCTAAAAAGCCTAAGCCAGTTCTTTCTTTTCAGCCCAGTGTATCAATCAGTAGTGCTAGGCTTATTACTAATTATAAGTGCCTAGACTTGTAGTAGCATATGATATATTTGAACTTGCGGTCTAAGTCTTTGTTCCAATAAGCCCAGTCTTTTTATAACTATAAAAACAGCTCAAAAGTAAGAAAAAGTGTTTATCTCTTGTAGTGGCTTCCCTTGGCAAATAGAATAAAAGAACTGTATGCAATGGATTCCATAGTTTATTCCATGGCCCGGTTAAGAAGTAGCTGATTTGACTGGACTAACACGATAGGTAATAGGAAGTTTGATAAATGATAGAGTTGTTAGCCTCTATTGTAACAATTAGTACCAGATTAGTTAGACTCTTGAGGGAAATCCTTAACGTCTAACCTCTCTATCCCTCTCTTCCCTTTTATAAATAGTCATCAATGAACAAAATCGATCGATGCATTATTCCACTCAACCCTCTTTCTCATTTTTATCATGGTATTAGAGTCGCTTTCCTAGAACAAGCTCGCGTCTCACTGTCAAACGACAGCAAATTTTGACCATCTCCGGCTGCGGGCGCAATAGACTCCTACCCATCTGTCGTCGCTGCACTTCTGCCTTCTCTATCGGTCGAAGTGGATCGGCGATGTGAACCGCAAAATGCAACGAAGCCCCAATCACTTCGAGGTCTCGACCGCAATGCCTAATTCTCCTCGGACGGCAATGCCTAATCCTCCTCGCGACCACTACAAACTCGGTAGTTGCACGAGCATCAAGGCGGGCAATCATCGCCTTCATCGGCCCGATGCCATCCCTGATGCGACACTACGATCGAGGACGATCCTTTGCTCATGCCAGATCTGCTGCTCCTCCTCCACGAAGCGATTGCGAACAGAGGTCCACCTCCCGATCCGATCTGCCCTTGCGAATCCGAGAGGGGAAGCCTAGTTGTTGTGATCTACCTGGTGAGTTTGACGATCCGATCACTGGCGATGCAGAAGGGTCGGCGACAAGCGGCGCACCAACCATCATTGAACTTTATGCTGCTTCTCTGTTCTTGACCGAACTCTCTATTATTCTCCTCTATAAGTGGGTTTTTTGAGTTAAGCGGAACCCTGATGGGTCCATTGCTTAGTACAAGGCCTGTTTGGTGGCCAAAGGCTTCCATCAACATCCTGGTGTTGATTTTATTGAGACATTCAGTCCTATTGTTAAGTCCACAATAATCTGACTGATTTTGAGTTTAGTAGTTTAACTGATGAGATCTTTATGGAGCAATCTCATGGTTTTATTCATCCTCAGTATCTGAAACATGTCTATAAACTCCACAAGGCCATTTATGATCTTCGACAACCTCCAAGAGCCTGGTACATGGAACTTGGCTCCTTTTTTTTATGTTTGTCGGCTTCTCTAACTCCAAGTCTGACACCTCCTTATTTATCTGTCAATTACCTAGCAGTACACTATATCTTCTGGTATATGTTGATGATATTATTGTGATAGGTAGTAATTCTATAGAGGTCACAATGTTCATCAACCAGTTGGCCGCTAAATTTTCCCTCAAAGATCTCGGTCCCTTGACCTATTTTTGAAGGATGCAACTGTCTCGACTCCTCTCTCCACTGATGAATCGCTTCGGTTAAATGATGGCAGTCCTGCTACAGATTTTATACAATATCGACAAGTGATTAACTCCTTGCAGTATTTAGCCCTCACTCGCTCAGATATCTCATTTGCGGTTAACAAGCTGTCCCAATACATGCATAGGCTATCTGTCACACACTGGTCCATTGTTAAACAAGTATTATGATATCTTAAAGGTACTCTTGACTATGGCATCATTCTCAACAAAAAATGTCCACTTCAACTTCATGCTTATGTTGATGCTGATTGGGCTGGGAACCTTGAAGATAGAACATCAACATCTAGATTTATTATATTCCTTAGAGTTAATCTAATCAGTTGAAGTTCCAAGAAATAAAAGACAGTTGCTCGGTCTTCTACTAAAGCTGAGTATCGCTCCATTGTGATTGCAATTGCTGAACTTAACTAGATAATGAATCTGCTCAAAGAGCTTGACATCTGCTCCTCTGCTACTCCTACAGTATACTGTGATAATGTCGGGGCTACCTACTTATGTGCGAATCCGGTATTTCACTCTCGTATTAAATATATAGCAATTGACTTCCACTTTGTATGAGATTAAGTGATGAATCATCAACTACGTGTCTCTCATATTCACACAGCCGATCAACTGGCAGACTCCCTTACGAAGCCACTCTCCCGCAAGTTGTTCTCACTTCATCAGTCCAAGATTGGCGTCCTTGATAGGAGCGCGATCTTACGGGGGGCATGATAAATGGTAGAGTTGTTAGCATCTGTTGTAATAACTAGAACCAGATTAGTTAGACTGTCGAGGGAAATCCTCAACGTCTAACATCTCTATCCCTCTCTTCCCTTGTATAAATAGTCATAAGTGAATGAACGAAATTAATCGATGCATTATTCCACTCAACCCATTTTCTCATTTTTATCAAAGTTATTTAATTACGGCAATTGAATCACTGACTTGATATATTACCACCTACCAATAAGAGTAACCGGTAAGCGTATTCTGCTTTTCACAACACAATGCGCAAGAGTTATAAAGCAGAGTTTTAAACATCGCCAGCGTGTACATGAGGAAGGAAGGCTTCTCTAGAGCCGATAACATGGAAAAGAAGGAAGTAGCCTATAACAGGAAAGAAATTAGCGGCCTTGCTTTCTGGTGTAGGGGTTGTCTTCGATTTAAGGGATTTTTCAAGGACTCGAAAGAGATTCGAGGGAAGGAAAGGTTTTTTTTTTTTGAATTATTGTAATTTTTAGGGCCAACGAGGAAAGAGTCGATAGAGAAGAATGGCTTCACTTTGTACACTACTTTTTCAAATATAAAGCAGAAGAGAAGCGGATTGGTCAAAGCTCGATGACTACAAAAAAGGGCCTAACTATGGCGCCTGCCCCCTATTGAAAAATATGGGCGCATACATAAGTAATGGGATCAAACACTTTTTGGTAGGCACAATAGTAAGTAAACTATTCTGGTACACAAACAAACCTTATAAGAAGGTAACCCTTATAAAATAGAAAAAAAATAGTCTGCAAGAATAGTATGATAAGAATGCCCGATGGGGACGTAATCAGGGACTTTGACTAAATCATCACCTGATTCAAAAGGGCTATTTTTTCCACCTAACTCCTTTTATCCTAGACTCTATGATATGGCATTAGCCCTAGGCTCTATAGTATGGCATTAGTATAAGAGTATCAATTCTCTCTAGATTGCGCTGCCGTAGTTGAGTTGGTACAACCTACTCTACTTTTGGGTTACATGAACATCATGACGCCGAAGGACACGCAAAATAATTGTCTCGAGTGTTTAGATCATAAAATCATTGTCTCGGGTATTTAGATCATAGTCCGACGTATCGAGTATTTAGATCATAGTCCGACCTTGATATGTACGTCTTGGACTTGTAAGAAAGCACTTAGAGCGGAAAGGCAACGGCCTACTCCCGTTATGCACAAAAGATACTTTTCTACAGGAATGGTTGTGAATCGCCAAGCCAAAGCCTTTGATTAAAATCCCAGGTTATGAAAAAAATGAATTCAATATTAAGGATCTGCTTAGCAACTTCAAGTAGGTCAGCTACGCCTGGCACAGTGAGACTAATTCCTTCGATCGAAAAGCCTGAGTCCCTCGATAAAGAAAGACCCCTCGTGCTCAAGACAAGAAAAGAAAGTAAGCGCATCTCCCTAGGCTAGGAAAGTGGATAACTCTTTCTATCAATCAGTCCTACCTCGATAAAGGAAATCGGGACAAGAATAATAGGGCCTTTTACCTTACACTGCTAGGCTGCAACTGAGGCTCTTTCGTATGAGTCTTTGTCCTGATTCGAATTTTAATACTCACTTCTATTTCCACTTATATTTTACAAATGTTCCATGTAGAACAAAAAAGAAGCCCTCGACAAAGAAAAGAAAGTGGCTCCTGGAACAAAAGAAAGTATAGGGGAGGGGACTCGAGCAAAAGAAAGATGTAGCACGGTCAAAAGTTGGCTCGGAATCGTCAACAAAGTCGGCTCCTCTTTCTGTTTCCGCATAAGCTATTAAAGCTGGTTCTTATGAGGAAGTAAGGTCTGTTACGCACGGCAGGCAAGTTAGATGAGGAAGTTAGTTCTATCATGCAAGGCAATTAAGTTATGATAGAAATTAGAAAAAGAGTTGAATAAAGCAATGTGTCATTGTTTGTTCATTCACTGATGTTAATTTATATAAAAGAAGATATAGATAAGTGGTTAGACGTTAATAATTTTCTTTAACAATCTAACTAATCTGATACTAATTGTTATAATAATGCTAACAACTCAATCTTTCATCATGCCCTCGCAAGATCGTGCTCCTTCCAAGGATGTTGATCTTGGACCAATGAATTAAAAACAACTTGGGAGAGAGTGGCTTCGTGAGGGAGTCTACCAGTTGATCTGCTGTATGAATATGAAAGACACGTAGTTGATGATTCATCACTTGATCTCGTACAAAGTGGAAGTCAATTGCTATATGTTTAATACGAGAGTGAAACATCAGATTGACACATAAGTATGTAGCCTTATGTCATAGTATATTGTAGGACTAGCAGAGGAGCAGATATCAAGCTCTTTGAGCAGATTCATTACCTTGTGTCAATAGAGGATCATCCACTCTCGGTATCACGAGAGAAATATCTCATATGTGTTTGCTTAGACAAATCCTTAGCCAGGGTCATTTAAATTGAGAGAGAAAGAGTTCTCCGGGAGAATCCGATTAAAGCGAGACTATGACAGATTCTGTTTGTGCCTGACAGTACCATGTCTAATATATGATCTTCGAGATATTAATTAGATGATTGATTATAGATACATGATAATTGTGGACAGACAGGTCCGATAGATTTGATCCCCCTGTACCGTATAGGGACTATAGCATAGTGGCCTAGTACGTCGATAGTCGATGAGTCGAGTGAATTATTATGGGGATAATAATTTACTATATCAGAAGGAGTTCTGATGGGAGTAACTCACGGTTAGCTCGGTATCGGGCCCAGAGGGTCACACACATATGGTGGCCCCTATTCTCATTAGATGAGATCCTATGCTAATGGGTTCCTTGATTAAGACCCAGTTAGAGGCCTAAGGATATTATTGGATAAAGATCCAATAATGCAAGATTAGTGGATAATTGGATAGAGATCCAATACCCACTAAGGAAAGAGCTCTAGGGTTTTTTGGTGGCTCTCTATAAATAAGAGGGGAGACTCATGGTTGAGAGGCTGCAACTTTAGCCACCGCCTCCTATTCTCCTTCATCCCTCTGCGTAAAAGTTACGAGATCATATTAGAGGAGTTTCGCTACAAAGATCCATCGTATGGATACCACTAAAGAGGAGGACACTTGATCTCCTTCATCTTCTCTATCCGGATCTAGAATACAGGGATATACGATCTCCCTAGGTAAAATCAATCTCTCAATCTCTCACACATCATAGTTTTCCAGTTTTTATGATTTTTTTCATGACCCCAATCTTTTCCTCAACAATTTGATCTGCATGGGAAACTAGTTTTTATTTTGATTTCCACTGTGTATGTGATGCTCCCACTGAGGTTTCCCAATAGATTCAACTATAACAACAACCCTTTCTTTTGCCCTTCTCTTGAAACAACTTATCCATCCTTAAGTTTAGAATTACAGTACTAGAATTTTCATCTTTTGCACCACTTCTTTCTTCCTAAATCTTATCCTATCTGCTTTTTCTATGTTTCCACACTAATAGATAGTAGAATTGAAGAATTAAATCTAGATAGTTACTCACATATAAAAGGAGTCAGTAATAGGAGATACCTAGTATAGAATCTGAATGTTGGGCAATGGTGAGAATGAATCCAGTAGTTATAGGTAGAGTGAGAAGTAAGACCCATCTATGATTAAAGTAGAACTGGGCAAACAACAAGACAAGAAGTGATGGTTACAGGTGCCCTGCAAGCCAATCATGTGAGTGATGGCACTTGTGATATGTTGTGTGATCTTTTTGCTTATGATTAATATTGACATATTCTTACATTATATTATTTATTACATATATATTGTGATGTCCTTGGTTCTGTGAGGAATCGAATCATGATGAGATCACGATAATGAGATCGATTCACCTTTAAACATAGATCCTAAATAATAGCCACTTGTATGGAGACACTAAGGATATAGCACACGTGCTCATTGGAGGATGAGTTCACTGATTGATTCGCTTATGGAATGTTGTACGGTTGATGATACCTAATGTCAGACAATGATTTCATAGTCTCAATTGTATATCTGGTCCTTTGACTTAAGACACCAAGGATGCCTTATATGAGTAATCCTTTCTTTGACGTCGGACTTACAAGTTTGAAAATTTCTAAATCTGATATAACTGGTTATCAAGATTGGTAGCCAACCTTACAAAGGTAATTGAGAGTCAATAGAGGATCATCTACTCTCGGTATCACGAGAGAAATATCTTATATATACTTGCTCAGATAAATCCCTAGCTAGGGTCATTCGGATTTAGAGAGAAAGAGTTCTCTTAGAGAATTCGATTAGAGTGACACTCTCATAGATTTCGTATGTGACCTGACCCAATACACGATCTCTGAAATATTAGTTGGATAAGGGATTATAGATACATGATAACTATGGACAGATAAATCTGATGGATTTGATCCCCCCTGTATCATCTGGGAACTATGGCGTAGTGGCCTAGTATGTCCATAGTCGATGAGTCGAGTGAATTATTATGTGAATAATAATTCACTATATCAGAAGGAGTTCTGATGGGAGTGTCTCACAGCCAGCTCGGTATCGGGCCTAAAGGGTCACACACATATGGTGGATGCTTCAATGAATAGAGGATTGGATGGAGATCCAATTAACCCCTATTCTCATTAGATGAGACCCTAAGCTAATGGGCTCCTTGATTAAGGCCTAATTTGAGGTCTAAGAAGATTATTGAATAGAGATCCAATAATGCAAGGTTAGTTGGTTATTGGATGGAGATCCAATACCCACTAAGGCAAGAGCCTTACGGTTTTGGTAGCTCTCTATAAATAGGAGGGGAGACTCATGGTTGATAGGCTATAGCTTTAGCCACCACGTCCTATTCTCCTCTCTCCCTCTGTGCAAGAGTTGCAAGATCAAATTGAAGGAGTTTCACTACAGAGATCCATGGTGTGGATACCGCTAGAGAGGAGGACGCTTAACCTCCTTCATCTTCTCTATCCAGATCTGGAATACACGGATATACGATCTCCCTAGGTAAAATCAATCTTTCACACATCGTGATTTTTCGATTTTTGTGATTTTTCTCACGATCCTGATCTTTGGCACGATGATTTGATCTACGTAGGAAACCAATCTTTTTTTTTATTTCCGCTGCACATGTGATGCATCCATTGAGGTTTCCAAATAGTGGCCTCAGAGCCAAGGTTTTTGTGTGAAAGATTGATTTTAAACGGCGTGTCATAAGATTGAATCGCATAGAATCATTCTATGCATTCTTACTGCATTTTCGCAGCGAAGACAGCGAGGAGGAGGGTCGGCCAGCCCCCATGCAAGGTCATCCACCTATAGCCAGACAGCGACCAAGGCCCCTACATAGGGCGGCTGCGGCCAGGGCCAACCCGCAAGGGCCCATAGGGGCGACGCTTGTTGGCGTGGCGATCGATAGGCTACGGGTAGCTTGCTGGGGTAGTAGTCGCCCCTTGGCAGGGCGGCTACCGACAGGCAAGGGCAACCGTTGCCTGCGTAGGGGTAATGGTGGCAAAGAGGGGGTAAGGGAAAAGGTAGGGTTTTTTTATTAAAAGGATTATTCTATCCTCATGTATAGAATTCTAAAAATGCCCTCAACCCGGCAGCTGCCGCCTACGTAGGGGCCACGACGGCGCAGAGGGGGCAAGGGAAAAGCTAGGGTTTTCTTTTATTAAACAGATTATTCTATCCTCATGTATAGAATTCTAAAAATACCCTCAATAATTCTAAAAATTTCGAGGACTGTTCTCTCATCCAGAATTATAAAAATACCCTTGATAATTCTAGAAATTCCTAATATATCCTAATTTTTAAAAAATAATTAATTAAATAGTTTAATTAATTATTAAATATATCTAGTAATCTTACATATGATGTGATATACATGTGATGTATGATATGAATGGATGATCATGAGCCATTTGTGTGATATGTATAATTATGATTATTATTATTATTGAGGCCTGTGAGCCTTCGTTTTTTTCGTTTATTGTCGGGCCTACATGCCTATGATTGTTTGTAGTTACATGAAGAGGCGTGGTGGGAGTGTGGATGTGATAGTGAGACCCATGATGTCGTGGCAGGAGATTACAACGTATAATGATGCAACGATCTAACAGAATCGATGATGACGAGATCAACAATCATAGGGTATGGAGATGCGCCGATACACATAAATCTTATTGTAAGTGATTAGGCCCATTGGCTCGGGCTTAATCATATTTGGTGATGGCTCATGATCATCCAGTGTGGCTTGCATGTGTGATGTGTTTATACACCTACTAGATATATGTGTATATATATATATATACATGTGATGTAGGTATATATTAAATATGTATGTGTATGACACAACATATTAGGAGATCGATAGAAAACAAAAACCCCTCCTACGATAATATTAAGTCAGTAAACGTAAGGAAATAAGATTAACCTATATGGCCTTCCATCGTTATAGGAAGAAATTGAATCTCGATATAGGTTGAGTTGGTCGAGTCACTCGAGGCTCACCTATTTACGTGATCGAGTTCTTACCTATAATATATATATGTCACTGGTGACCTGAGAACATGGTATGACTTAGTCGAGCAGTCGAGAGCATATCCATCGAATCAGACTCATCTTGTTACGATGGTGATAATTTAACTGAACTTCATGGTTGGTCGAGTAGTCAACACTATGATGATTCGGAGGCAGAAAATGGTGGGAATCATAAGGAGTTGTGATTAACAAGAGTTGTTTTCCTTTTGGGCTTAGTGTAATTGGTCAAGTCTCTCGAGGTTACACTAAGACACCAATTGGATCCCGATCCCCACTAGGAGTCTGCCGGAGACTTCTGTCTCACGTGTCGAGGGTGACGCGTGATTCGCTAAGAAAATAATGGGAGTACATTAAGATAGAAGTTCATATCTTAATTAGTATTTTCTATAAAATCTGTATATTATTTAATTTATGCTATATCTTGCTTATTGCTTGGAAAACCCTTACGTGCAATACTTGATGCCAACCGCCTTATTGGTTCAAAAGCTCCGTAATTTGAGAATTGTTCTTACAGAAGAGAAAATAATATATGTCCTTAATACAATTGTGCCCACGCTGGAGGAAATGACAAGCGAGGATAAGATCACTTGCTTTGTGAAGTATAAAGATAGTCCTAAAGGATAACTTGTATGTTGATCTTATACTTTAGTCCCTACTAGATTTCTTTTCACGGTTTATTATTAACTTTAATATGAACAAGTTTGAGGTGACTTTACCTGAGCTCCTCAATATGTTGAGGGAAGCTAAGAGTACCATAAAAAAAAGAAGTCGGTTCTTTATATTGGTGAGACCAATTGAAAAAGGAAGGCCAGCAAGACTCGTAAGAAGGGTGACGGTAAAGAAAGACTGGGTAAGGCAAAGATTGCCTAAAAGACTTGGTAAAGGATAAAGGACAGTGCTTCCACTATGACTAAGATGGGCATTAGAAGAGGAACTGTAAGGACTACCTTGCAGAGAAAGTGAGACAATTAGTGGATATAAATTAATTTTTGAGAATAATGATTGTTCAATAATTATGGATGATGAAATCATCACTAGAGGGACCCTTACAAATGGCTTATATATGTTAGACACTTCACATATCATGAACATAAATATGTCTAAGAGGAAAAAAATGAGGTGAATAATGCATACCTATGGCATTGTAGGCTAGGTCATATACACGAGGGAATGATTCAAAAGTTATTGAAAGATGGATAGTTAGATCCATTTGACTATGAGTCATATGCAACTTGTGAACCTTGCCTTTGTAGGAAGATGACCAACTCTACTTTTAGTGGAACTAAAGAGAGAGCCACCGAGTTATGTATGTGGTCCCATGTCGACTCAGGCTATAGGTAGTTACTCATACTTCATTATATTCACTGATGATTTCTCTAGGTATTGACATATGTATTTAATGAAGTACAAATATGAGACCGTTGAAAAATTTAGAGAATATAATAATGAGGTAGAAAACCAAATTGGAAAAAGCATTAAGATTTTTTGATCAAATCGAGGAGGAGAATACTTGAGTATGGAGTTCACCCATTTCCTTAAGGAAAATGAGTTTTTATCTCAGTGGACACCTCCTTATACACCTCAGCTCAATGGTGTATTAGAAAGGAGGAATCGCATGCTGTTAGACATGGTGTGGTCCATAATGAGTTTCGCTGACCTACCCATCTCATTATAGGGTACACCCTAGAGACCGCAGTTTACCTTCTGAATAGAGTTCCATTAAAGTTGATAGTATCTACACTATATGAGATATGGAAAGGAGAGAAGCTCGATCTTAAGATTATTAAGATTTGGGGCTGTCCTGCCCATGTTAGAAGACACAACCCTGATAAGTTAGAATCAAGGACAAAATGGTACACATTCATAGGATATCCAAAGGAAACTTGTGGGTATTATTTCTATCACCCTAAGGACCGAAAGGTCATTGTTGCCAAGAGAGTCGTGTTCCTTGAGAAGGAACACATTCTTGGTGGAAACAGTGAGAGCTAGATAGAATTGAACGAGGTTAGAGAATCTAGCTTAAGCACCATTCTAGAGCTCGAGTCTGTTCAGGTACCTAACACATAAGTTTCAACTTTGCGTATGTCTAGTAGAGTATCTCATCCTCTTGAAAGATATGTGGGACATATCAATGGAGATGACTCTCAGGATGTTGATCCTCAGAAATACGAGGAGGTTATTATGAGTATAGACTCTAGAAAGTAGCAAGAAGCCATGAATTCTAAGATGGATTCGATGTACTCTAATAAGGTTTAGAACCTTATTAATGCACTTGAGGATATTGTATCCATCGATTGGAAATGGATCTTCAAGAAGAAGATCAGAGTGTATGGAAAGGTAGAGACCTATAAAACAAGGCTGGTATCTAAAAGATATCGTCAAAGATAAAGAGTTAACTATGACAAAACCTTTTCACTTCTAGTCATGCTTAAGTCTATTAGAATTATTTTGGACATTGCAGCACACTATGACAATGAGATCTGACAGATGGATGTTAAAGCAGCATTTCTTAATGGCAACCTCAAGGAGGATGTGTATATAATACAACTAGAGAGATTCGTATCTAAAGAGAATCTATATAAAGTGTGAAGGTTGCTTAGATCCATTTATAGATTGAAGCAAGCTTTCCGAAGTTGGAACATAAGATTTGATGAGGTGATCAGGTCTTATGACGTTGTTAAGAATGAAGATGAGTCTTGTGTGTACAGGAAGGTAAGTGGGAGCGCTTTCACCTTCTTGGTGCTATATGTGGATGACATTCTAATCATTGAAAATGATGTAGGAATGCTCTAAAGGCTTGGCTATCCAAAAACTTCTCCATAAAAGACTTAGGGGAAGTATCCTATATTTTAGGGATTTGCATCTATATAGATAGATCCAAGAGGATGTTTAGCTTGTCCCAGTTTAGGTACAAAGACTCCATTGTCAAAAGATTTAGCATAAACAATTCTAAGAGAGATCTCATACTGATGAGACATGGAATATCACTTTCTAGGAGTATGTCTCCAAAGACTCCTGTAGAAAGGGCAGAGATGGATAAGATACTTTATGCCTCAGGGATAGGGTCTATTATGTATGTGATATTATATACCAAACCTGATATAGCACATGCTTTGAGTGTCACGAGTAGGTATCAGGCATATCCAGGTTTAGAACACTGAAAAGTAGTAAAGTGTATCCTTAAGTACTTGAGAAGAACCAAGGATCTTTTACTAGTATATGGAGGAGGTAGCCTCCAGGTTAAGGGGTATACAGACTCGAGTTTTCAGTCCAATATTGATGATAGCAAGTCAAATTCAAGGTATATTTTCACCTTAAATAGAAGAGCAGTAAGCTGGAAGAGTTCCAAGCAAGATTCTACTGCTGACTTGACTATAGAGGCGAAAGGCATTACTATAGTAGAAGCAGCAAAGGAAGGGGTATGGATGAAGAAGTTCATCAAGGATTTGAGAGTTATACTAAGCAGCATGGAGCTGACTCCCATATATTATGACAGTGATAGAGTAATAACTTAAGCAAGAGAACCCAGGTCTCATCAGAATTGTTCTGAGAAAGTTCCATCTGATTAGAGAAATCATGACCTGAAAAGATTTAACAATAGAAAGAGTTCCATCCAAAGATAATATTGCAGATCCACTAACAAAGCTGCTGGCTCAGATTGTATTTGAGCATCACAGAGGTCTAATAGGGATTAGACACATAGGTGATTGGCTTTTGGTCAAGTGGGAGATTGCTGGTTACAGGTGCCCCGCAAGCCAATCATGTGAGTGATGACACATGTGACATACTGTATAATCTTTTTACTTATGATTAATATTGGTATATTCTCACATTATATTATCTATTACATATATATTGTAATGTCTTTGGTTATGTGCAATGGGAATCGGATCGTAATGAGATTACGATACTGAGATCGATTCACCTTTAAATACAAATCCTAAATAATCCCAGTCATAAGTTACTCGAGAGGGATATCGAGATAATCGGATAGACCGATGTACTATATACTTATCAATATAATGGAGGAAGTTGGTCTCATAGCCACTTGTGTGGAGACACTAAGGATACAATATAGGTGCTCATTGGAGAATGAGTTCACTGATTGATTCGCTTATGGAATGTTGTATGGTTGATGATACCTAATGTCAAACAACGATTTCATAGTCTCAGTTGTGTACCTGGTACTTTGACTTGAGACACTAAGGATATCTTATATGAGTACTCATTTCTTTGACGCCAGACTTACAAGTTTCAAAAGTTCCATATATGGTATAACTGGTTATCGGGATTAGTAGTCAACCTTATGAAGGTAATTAAGTATCAATAGAGGATCATCTACTCTCGGTATCACGGGAGGAATATCTCATATGTACTTGCTCAGACAAATCCCTAGCTAGGGTCATTCGGATTGAGAGAGAGAGTTTTTTGGGAGAATCCGATTAGAGCGAGACTATGATGGATTCCGTATATGACATAACAGTATCATATCCAATATATCGTCTCTGGGATATTAGTTGGATGAGAGATTATAGATATGCGGTAATTGTGGATAAACAGATCCGATAGATTTGATCCCCCTATACCGTTTGGGGATTATGGTATAGTGGCCTAGTACATCCATAGTCGATGAGTCGAGTGAATTATTATGAGGATAATTATTTACTATATCAGAAGAAGTTCTGATGGGAGTGGCTCATTGCCAGCTCGGTATCGGGCCTAGAGGGTCACACACATATAGTGGATATTTTAGCGAATAGAGGATTAGATGGAGATCCAATTAGCCCCTATTCTTATTATATGAGACCCTAAGCTAATGGACTCCTTGATTAAAGTCTAATTACAGATCTAAGAAGATTATTGAATAGAGATTTGATAATGTAAGATTAATGGGTTATTAGATGGAGATCCAATATCCACTAAGGCAAGAGCCACTCCCTCTTATCCTCTTCCCTTCCTCTGCGTAAGAGCTGCGAGATTAGATTGAAGGAGTTTCGCTGTAGAGATCTATTGTGTGGATATCGCTAGAGAGGAGGAAGCTTAACCTTCTTCATCTTCTCCATCCGGATCTGGAATACAGAGATATATAATCTCCCTAGGTAAGATCAATCTCTCACATATCATGATTTTTTAATTTTATGATTTTTCTTTCGATCTTAATCTTTTACACGATGATTTGATCTGCGTAAAAAATCAATTTTTTGTTTTGATTTTCACTACACATGTGATGCACCTACTGAGATTTTCTAATAAAAAGGAACAACGAACCTCTTTTCAAAATTGAAATCGACAATCAACTATTAGAGGCCAAGCAACGACCTAGCAACAATAGTAAATTTAAACTAGCTTTAAGCAATAATGAAAAGTAAAAAAAAAAAAGGTATGGGTCAATAAAGTAACACCTTATTGTGGGGTCTCTATTCTATAGTTATGGAAAGCTATAAGGTTGTTTTAACGTAAAAGCCAAGCACGTTGACTGAATAAAGCTACAAGCACTATTACTAGACTGAATCAAGCTACAAGAACACCGAACCCACTCTATTAAGCATTAGTTTCTATTTTGAAGCAAGGCATTTGATGTTGTTTTCTTACGAAATGATTTCCTATGTGACTCAAATGGAACAATTGAGTTGAGGTCAGGGAACAAGCAATGCAATGTTTATTTAGAGTAAATAAGCAATAAAATGTTTATTTGGAGTAAATAAGCTTTAGGAAAGCATGTTTATTTAGAGTAAATAAGATTTAGGAAAGCTAGAAGGCAAGTTTAGGTTGGGAAAAAATTTAGTACTTATTCAGCTTAATGCGGACTGAAAGTGACATTTGAGTTTCCTCTGTGTCGTGTCAGGGGAGTCCGGAATGGAAATATACGGTTCAGTTTCAGTAGGTGATTTTTGTTGCTTTACGTTAAGTCATCAAGTAGAGTTTTGTCAACGAGATAAGACTCAGTTGAAAGATATGAAGCAGTCAAAGAAAGAATAGGTGTTACGACTTCAGTTAAGTCATCAAGTAGAGTTTTGTCAACGAGATAAGACTCAGTTGAAAGATATGAAGCAGTCAAAGAAAGAATAGGTGTTACGACTTCAGTTAAGTCATCAAGTAGAGTTTTGTCAACGAGATAAGACTCAGTTGAAAGATATGAAGCAGTCAAAGAAAGAATAGGTGTTACGACTTCAGTTAAGTCATCAAGTAGAGTTTTGTCAACGAGATAAGACTGAAAGATATGAAGCAGTCAAAGAAAGAATAGGTGTTACGACTTGATTAAGTCATCAAGTAGAGTTTTGTCAACGAGATAAGACTCGGTTGAAAGATATGAAGCGATCAAAGAAAGAATAGGTGTTACGACTTGATTAAGTCATCAAGTAGAGTTTTGTCAACGAGATAAGACTCGGTTGAAAGATATGAAGCGATCAAAGAAAGAATAGGTGTTACGACTTCAGTTAAGTCATCAAGTAGAGTTTTGTCAACGAGATAAGACTCAGTTGAAAGATATGAAGCAGTCAAAGAAAGAATAGGTGTTACGACTTCAGTTAAGTCATCAAGTAGAGTTTTGTCAACGAGATAAGACTCAGTTGAAAGATATGAAGCAGTCAAAGAAAGAATAGGTGTTACGACTTCAGTTAAGTCATCAAGTAGAGTTTTGTCAACGAGATAAGACTCAGTTGAAAGATATGAAGCAGTCAAAGAAAGAATAGGTGTTACGACTTCAGTTAAGTCATCAAGTAGAGTTTTGTCAACGAGATAAGACTCAGTTGAAAGATATGAAGCAGTCAAAGAAAGAATAGGTGTTACGACTTGATTAAGTCATCAAGTAGAGTTTTGTCAACGAGATAAGACTCGGTTGAAAGATATGAAGCGATCAAAGAAAGAATAGGTGTTACGACTTGAGTTAAGTCATCAAGTAGAGTTTTGTCAACGAGATAAGACTCGGTTGAAAGATATGAAGCGATCAAAGAAAGAATAGGTGTTACGACTTGAGTTAAGTCATCAAGTAGAGTTTTGTCAGATAAGACTCGGTTGAAAGATATGAAGCGATCAAAGAAAGAATAGGTGTTACGACTTCAGTTAAGTCATCAAGTAGAGTTTTGTCAACGAGATAAGACTCAGTTGAAAGATATGAAGCAGTCAAAGAAAGAATAGGTGTTACGACTTCAGTTAAGTCATCAAGTAGAGTTTTGTCAACGAGATAAGACTCAGTTGAAAGATATGAAGCGATCAAAGAAAGTATAGGTGTTACGACTTGATTAAGTCATCAAGTAGAGTTTTGTCAACGAGATAAGACTGAAAGATATGAAGCAGTCAAAGAAAGTATAGGTGTTACGACTTCAGTTAAGTCATCAAGTAGAGTTTTGTCAACGAGATAAGACTCAGTTGAAAGATATGAAGCAGTCAAAGAAAGTATAGGTGTTACGACTTCAGTTAAGTCATCAAGTAGAGTTTTGTCAACGAGATAAGACTCAGTTGAAAGATATGAAGCAGTCAAAGAAAGTATAGGTGTTACGACTTCAGTCCTGCCCCAAGGGATGAAGCAAAGCAGGATCTTCACTTTTTTCTATACCACGTGCAAGATGGATGACTCAATTAACACATTTTCTTTTTCGCTTAAATCCTCCTCCTGTTTTACTACGCGCTGCGCTCAATAGATTTCATTCTCATTCTTCAGTTATCCTCGGAGTAAGTGAAATGACAGTTTTTCGTGTTAGTGAGTTATTTTGCACCTTGAACTAAAATCTTCTATTTTATTGTCGTCAATAAAAAAAATAACAAAAGAAATCTGCTAGTGATCGCTGCTTCTAGAACCCTTTTCACTGATGCTATTGTGTATTGCTGGGTGTCCACCAACTCCTTACACGTTTTAGTAACTCAACTCCTATCATATCGCACAAGGCAACTTACACATGCTGAAGACATGAAATGAGACTTAGACCTAAAAGCGGATTGATTGTTTGCTCTGATTGAGTTCCAGATTCAATCGGTTAGGAGAAGATCTACTTTCATAAAGCTTTTCTACTCATAATTAATAAGATAAAGAGGTAGCTATGGACTTACTTAAATGGAATCTCTTTCCTTTGTAGTGAACTAATTAATATAGACAGACCAAGACCTATTGAACTCTAACACCTGATTCAAAGTCCTGTGCTGAGTCGATAAATACTGAATGGAATCTGTCACTTGCACACCTAAAGTAAAACCTAACAGCAATTTCACACTCTCTACAAGCGCTTTCACTTCTATACCAGATTGATTTCCTGCAGATTATATTACTGTTGATTCAGCATCTGATCTCGGTGAATTTAAAACGAAAACACGCACCCCAAGCCCAAGAGTAAGAGCACCCCCACCCTAAGAGCTTACAGCTTCAAAGCCAGTAACTAGTACTAACAAATTCTTACCTTTCAAAGCCAGAGTAGACTACTTTACTCGAACTTTAGATTCTTTAGCTTTTGATCCTTTTTATGATTAATCACTTATTGAACATTCAATTCTTTCACCGTAGTGCTAAGAGGACCGAGTCAAACAGTAACTCTTTTAGCCGATGAATACCCTATCTAGGTGACACTCTATCCTTTATACTCCTCATTACTTAAACTACGAATGGGAAAAGTAACATATTATGCCCCAAGGCTGCTAGTAATATGTACTTCCCCTTTGAAATTTGACCTTCACTTGGAGTCTTATCCCTTCAAAAGTCCAGTTTTAGGGCTCATTTTTACTGAAAAGTTGCTAATACCCCTTTTGATTCTAAACTCCTAAAAAGATGGATTTATGAAATTCATTCTTACTTTGTTACTCCACGAAACGAAACTAATTAATAGAGATAGACCCTTGCTAGAATAGAACTCGTAGACAACACATGCATACAAAAAGACTCAACTCAAGCTAACTCGGCTGCTTACTCTCCTGACACAGATTCGAACCGAGCTCCACCCTTCCTGTAGGCAGCAGACTTACCTGATACTTCTTATGATTCTACAGACTCTATCAACTCGACAAAAACATCAATTGAAATGTGAACGATACTTTTGCACTCAAACTACACTTTATTTCAGATCTGATCCAACTTTATTGACATCTAGATTAATATGAGATATAGAGTAAAGAAATGATTTTCTGCACTTAGGGGACAGGAAGAGAACAAACAAAGGGTAGGTAGTCGCGAACCCTAGCCTAGCTTCTTTCTTCCCTTTGACTTGAAAACTCGGTTATTTACAATTTGTTAATACCTTACTTTAGCCACAAGCACTTATATTCTTTCGACTTAGTCTTATTAGGAAAGTATACTATTCAGTAGCCTAATCATGAAATCCATCTTCTTTCTTAGTTACCTACTATAGACTTCTTGCTTAGCGTCTGACTTCAACATTCAATGAATAAAAAGAATCTATATTATATTATGATATATTTCTAAATTCATAAATGTAGTTAAGTAGAAACCCGGTTAGCGCCCAAAGCCCAAGGAGAGTCATAAGTGTAAGGTGAAAGAAATCTATACTATAGTAACTATCTATCTTAAATTTCATAATACCTACTTTACTTATACTCCCGTTAGTGATTCCTCGCCAATAAGATAATTGAATGACTCAAAAATAGGCCTTGCTACTACCAATAATGAAAGTCAGAATTCCACTCAAATTCTATTAATACGGATAGTCAGACTTACACTTTGGATAAAGAAAAAGCGGAAGGGGGTTCCTAGCGAGGTCAAAGGATTGAGACTATAACTCGAATAGCATCTTTTCTCTTTACTCTAAAACGGAGGACATAGCTTCACAAGATCTTTATTCTGCTGATTACAAATAGCCATTACTAGATTAAGCCTTGGATCCTATGCTGTCAACCTTCTCGCTTATCGAATCCAAATCTACAGTTGGATCTGCTCGTAACAAACCCAACTCGAGAGGTCAATTAAGTATATAGTAATAGAGTCTAATGCACTAGATCGTACCCATCTATTAGATCTTGTCCTATTCTAACCTGAATTCGGCTCATCCCTCTCCTACTCCTATACCGTAGTCAACAAAAACATATTCAACATGACTACTCTACTATTAGTTTCAGAGTCAACCAGGGAGGGCTATCCGAACTCTTAACTTCCCACTTCTAAGCCTGAAAACTGTCATTTCACTTATCACTTGCCCGAACCCATTTCTTTATACTCTATACTCGAAGTAGATGAAATAGACCTTGCCTTAAACTCTTATTCAGTGCTTAGTGCTTCATTAGTAGTAGCTTATCCCATGAAGACAGGACTCTACCCCAACATCTACAGCAAGCACTTTTAGACCCACCTGCACTGCTCGTCGCCAACTGATTCACTTAGGGTAGAAGACCACTTCGTAGTAGTATTACTAGGAGGACCGCTTCAAAGTAGATAGTTGCCAGTACAGGCCCAACGGAAGAAGTAGTTCAAAAGTCATCTGCATAAGCTATTTTCCATAGAATAATCCAGATAAGAAGCAAGGGAGAGAGTGAAACTCTTTCTTCGCAGTGCCATTTTCCTTCTTTCTTTTTTCATTAAATTCAAAGATATCAGTTGAAAATGAACTAAAATAGAACTTTTTTTAGTTTTATGGGAAATACCCTGTGTGTGCCTCCGGAAATACCCCTATAGTTATTTGTTTTTTAGTTTTATGGGAAATACCCTGTGTGCCTCCGGAAATGCCTCTATAGTTATTTGTTTTTTAGTTTTATGGGAAATACCCTATGTGTGCCTCTGGAAATGCCCCTATAGTTATTTGAGTCTAGAAATAGAGCCCTCCTTCTCGCTAACACACCTCCTGTGTTGTGTCATCTCGCTAACCTTCTTAAGAGTTCGATTCAAATTATCTTACTGCCCGCAAGCTAAGTCGTAAAGAAGAATAAAGTCTCCTAAGAGAAGAAGCTGATTAAGGATTAGACGCTTGTTGATCTGATTCCAAAGCAGAGGGAATAGCTTATTTACTTCAATCTAGTACTTGATAATCCAAATTCTTTTACTTTCGTGAGAGGGGTAGATCTTAGCATTAGGTAAGCTCTAAAGATTTTGTGGTTGAATTGAAGAATCCATCTCTTACTCTAATTATTGGAATTCTTAGTTTACTTAGACTGGCAGGAAGGAAAGGTGGAGTCGACTGTGTTGAAGTGGATAGGAAGAAAGGATAGAGTTATCATACTAAAGAAGAGTAGAAGAAGACTAAATCTTCTGTATTTCTCTCGATATTTTTATAATTTTACAAACTCTATATTTTTCATGACAACATATGGGGTTTATATAGTCCCCTAAAATATATTATATTTATGCACTAAGAATGAATCTCTCTCTCGTTCAATAAACTCTTTCAAGAATAATAGCCAATTTGACTTGTACTTCCATAAATATTTTCTTTTGATTGAATGAACCTTTCTTCTGATGAAATTGATATCTTCATGATAATTAAATAAGTTTAATTCAAACATTCTTCCCCCTTAAACTTGTTCCGTCCAACATGCCAAGTTTCCTTCCAAGTTGTTGAAATATTTCAATCTTGAGAGGTTTTGTAAATATGTCGGCCACTTGTTCACTTGTCTTGATATGATGTAGCTCCACTTCTTTATTTTTGACATGATCTCTTATAAAATAAAATCTTGTGTCGATATGCTTTGATCTTTCATGGTAGACTGGATTCTTGGCTAAGGCAATAATTGATTTATTATCAACATAAATCTTGGTTGACTTCTCCTATGGCATATGAAGTTTTTGAAGTAATCTTCTTAACGATATTGCATGACAAACACAAGAAGATGCTGCTATATATTCTGCTTCACAACTTGATAGAGCAACTATGTGTTATTTTTTTGAAGACTAAGTAAATGTAGCTCCACCAAAATAAAATACAAATTCAGTTATACTCTTTCAATCATCATAGCTTCCAGTCCAATCATTATCACTATATCCAATAAGATCCAGTCCTTTTGATAATGAATAGAATATTTCATACTCAATTGATCCTTTAATATATCATAAAATTCTTTTAACGATATTTAAATGAGAAGTCTTATGAGATTTCATGTATCTACTTATTAAACCAACTCCAAATAGTATATCAGATCGAGTGCATGTCAAATACCTTAAACATCTAACTAGACTTTTGTAATAAGTTAGATTAATATATTTACCTTCACCTTCCTTGGTCAACTTGGTACCATATTCAATAGATGTATCTGTAGGATAACAATCTTCCATAGAAAACTTCTTTAGAACCTCATTTGAATAATTTCCTTATGAGATAAAAATTCCTTCATTGTTTTGTATAATTTTGATACTAAGAAAATAAGTCATTAAGCCTAAGTCGGTCACCTTAAACTCCTTCATAGAGTATTTAAAATCTTTAATCATGGAGCTACTACTGCCTATAAATATTTAATCATCTACATACAAGCATACAAATATGATATCTCCATCAATGTTAGATTTTGTATAGAGAGCATATTCATGTGGATATTTAGAAAAATTATTTTGAATAAAATAAGTATCTATCCGAGAATTCCATGCTCGTGGGACTTGTTTAAGCCCATAAATAGCTCTCTTTAATTTGTATACTTTATCTTCTTATTCATAAATAATAAAACCAAGGGTTTGTTGAATATATACCTCTTCTTCAAGAACTCCATTAAGAAATACTGATTTGACATCCATTTATAAAATTTTTCATTTCATTTGAGCTACTAGGAAGATAAGTAATCTTATTATCTCCAATTAAGTAACTAGTGTAAACACTTCTTCATAGTCGATCCCATATTGTTGTTTATATCCTTTGCGACCAATCGTGCTTTATATTTCTCCACCTCTCATTGTGCATTTCTTTTTGTTTTGAAGATCCACTTAACACCGATCGCTTGGTGGTCTTCTGGAAGTATAATAAGCTCCCATGTATCATTTTTGTTGATTGCATTAATTTCCTCCTTCATAGCTTGTCTCTGTTTTTCTTCTTTACAAGCTTCTTCAAAAGTTAATGGATCATATCCTGCAAAAAGATAAAATAGAGAAAGTTCATCATTGTTAGTATCAATTCTTTGAGTCACATCATATAGCTCCTGAATTGGTCTTATCCTTCTTATAATCGGACTTCTTGAATCATGTAACCTAGCTGATCTCGGTAATGATCTTGGTAAATCCTCTTTTGTGATTGCTTATATTATATCATCCTCTTCTAATGATATAACATTTTTATGTTGTTCATTACTTTTCCAGTCCTAAATCTGTTGTTCATTAAACTCAATATCTCTTGACATCATAACTTTATTTGTGATAGGATTATAAAGTTTGTATTAACTGGAATTCTCAGCATAACCTAATAAAATATATTTCTGACTTTTATCTTCAAGTTTGGTTATCTTTTCTTCTGATATCTTTGCAAATGAAACACTTTCAAAAATTCTTAAATGATCAACTCTTAGTTTCTGTAAGCTCCATACTTCTTCTGGTATAGAAGAAACATTCTATTCTTTGTCATTTTCATATGTGAGATTAATGTCTTATTCTTATCATAAATTGAAAGAGTCATATCTTTCATCTTAATATTATAATATTTTTTAAGTAATTATCTCAAGCTAGAAATATTATTTTTCATATTAGGCATATAATAAACATCTGAAATGCATAATTCTTTACCATTATGGAGTCCAAGAACAATTTTACCTTTGCCTCTTACTGGTCTTTGAGACAGATCACCAAATGTAATATTGCCAGAATAACTTGTATTTATTTCTAAAAATAATTCTTTAATATCACACTTGTGATTTGAAGCTCCTATATCTAGATACCATGTCAGATCCTCCTTTAAATTTTCATAAGTTATTAGCAAAATTTAGTTTTCATTCTTCTTTTCTTTTTTATCAAAATTTATCTTATCACCTTGATTATTAGGATTATAATAGCATTCAAAGGAGTGATGCCCGTACCTTTTATAAATATAGCATTGTATTTAAGACCTTTTAGAATTTCTATCACATCCAAGACCTCGACCACGTCCTCAACCATAACCTCGGCCTCTTTGGCTAGAATTTTCTCTATCTCCTTCATTGTTTCGAGATTCTTGATAAGTCTGATTTCTTTCACCTCTTCCTGTTTGTCCACGACCTCTTCCTCTTTGAAAATTTGATTCACCTTTATTTTCAAGAGTAAGCTTGGTCTGTAGTGCTTGTTCCACAGTTTTTTCTTCTACTCTTTTTGTAATCCTTTGTTTATGAACTTGAAGGGAACCCATAAGTTGTTCTAAAGGCATTTCTTCCAAATCTTTAGACTCTTCAATTGCAATAGTAATAAAATCAAATTTTGAATCTAGTAATCTTAGTATATTTTCTATCACTCTTTGATCACTTATTTGTTCATCATTTCTTCTCATTTGATGAACAATATAAATAACTTTTATGAAATAATCAAAAATAGTTTTAGAAGTACCTTATTGTAATTTTTTAAAATTGGCTCGTAAAACTTGTAGATGGAGTTTTTTTAATGCTTTTTAAAGCATTTCCCAAGCCTCTTTTAAAGTATTTGCTAGAGCGATGATCTCGAACATTGTATCAAGCCCTTAGTAGATCGTGAACAAGACATTTTTCTCCTTTTTTCTTATATCTTTGAGTTACTCTTTTGCTTTTGCATTCATTGCTCCTTTTGCTAGACTTGGTTCAACAAATCCATCTTCTACAAACTCCTATATATCTTGGGAGCCTAGAAGAACCTTCATTTTGATGCACCATATGCCATAATTTTCTTATGTCAATCTAGGGATTTGGAGTTAGAAGCTGCTTGAGGATGAAGCCATAGCTCTGATACCAATTGTTGAAGTGGATAAGAAGAAAGGATATAGTTATCACACTAAGGAAGATTAGGAGAAGGCTAAATCTTCTGTATTTCTCTTAATTTTTTTATAATTTCATAAACTCTATATTTTTCATGACTCAACATATGAGGTTTATATAGTCCCCCAAGATACATTACATTTATGCACCAAGAATGAATCTCTCTCTTTCAAGAAATCCTTTTAAGAATTAATAGTCAATTTGACTTGTCATTCCATAAATATTTTCTTTTGATGAAATGAACCTTTCTTTTGATGAAATTAATTTCTTCATGATAATTGAACAAGTTTAATTCTAACAAACTTTTCGGTAGACAAGAAAGATTCAATTCGAAATTAGTGTGTTTCTAGGCTTCAAATGTGGTACAACAACCTTTTGGGTATCTTAATTGAGCTTACCTCGATTCAGATCTTATCCTACTCTGGATGTAGCTTATCTCTCTCTGATCCCCCAAGCAACTCTACTACTTCAGTAAGATAAGCTTTTCCCTTCCTATTAAGTAAGATAAGCTTTTCGTGTTCTTTTATTGTTTCATCCCGAGTTGAATCCTAATTGTAATCCTATAATAAGATAATATATCATTTTGTAGGGTTTCTTATATAGTGTCTGTAGAGTGGAAAGGGAGGTCATTTTTCAGTTGACTTAAGCTGTTTGTAAAAGTGCTCGGTCACTCAGTACCTCTGCTTCAGTTGAATTCATATGAGTTCTATAACTCTCTTCTTTTCTTTTCCTTAACTTGTATTTCCAATATGTCACGGATAATAATATAAATAAAGTATTAGATGAAATATTCATATTTATCCGTGTCCTTTGGTTTATGCATATACTTTGTACAACAAGTAATGGGCTTGTAGTAGGCTTAGCAACCCTAGTTTCGTTTACTTTGTGATCAATTTTGGCTTGTAAATACGAGTGTGTCTTGTAAGCACTTGTGGAAACTTCGGACAGTAATAGACTATTATCCTTTGTATGCAACTTTTTTGATTTTGTATTGTCCATGGGTGTAATTTGTATCTGGCTTTATAAAGCATTTGCTTAAGCAGTTGCTTGTGGATCTCGTTGGAATTGCTTGTTCTGACCCGATTTCTCTTTTATGAGTCTAAGGGACTCTAGGAGATCTCGGGGAAGGCTGACCTTTGTAGACGGACATGCATGGGTGACGCACAGCTTAGGCAAAATCAGCTAAGCCCGTGACATTACGATATTATAGTAGGACAAGCATATGTAGAAAAACTCACCAGCATGCACAACCGTTTGGGGGAAACAGACATTGAGATGTAGGAAAAGGAGTCACTCAGAGGAGCGGGCATCTAGGCTTGGCATTTAGAGGAATAGCCAACCCTTTGTGCGAGAGGCACCATGAGGATAAGTAAGCGAAAAAGAATGCATAGCACACAAAGATTGGGATGGCTATGTTTGAGCTACGGCTCAATATTGGCAACCAAACTTGATGATGATCAAGGCAAGTGGGGTGCTTGGTGAGAGATGAGACCGTGCAAAATGAAAAGTGTTGCTTAACGATCGAAAGAGTTGTGCAAAGCTTACAAAGGTGAGGGGAATTGCTAACTCGAAGGATTCGGTACTCATGCAAGAGCTTATACATGGACGATGGAGTGTTCATGGCCATCCCAAGGCACAATCAGAACTAGATGCCATGGAGCATCAGAACTTTTTCTTCAATATGGAAAGGATATGTCCATAGGTAGCTAAAATGTGTAACAAATTTAGCATGTTGCTAGACCATGAAGGGTACAGTGGGGACTGTATTGGTGATGAGTCACAATCTAGCAAGTGCATTTACGGGAGCAGAACAAGGCACAAGTTATTCAGCAAGACGGAGTAGTCTAAAGGAGATGGTAGTCTCTAAAACTTCCAATGGGAAGAATGTAAAAAGGAAAGTTGCTCTAACAGGATACATATCCAAGAGAGAGAAGTCCTAGTTCTCCAAAGGGAGAATCATATGCAACTGACCATACATATTAAGGAAGAGTTCCTCAAAACAATATCTTCACAATGTTCAACGAGCCGAACGAGTGATGAGAAGTTGTCACATGATCTCGAATGAGGTAATATATTGGTGGATGCATTTTGAGATCAAGTGGGGGAGCAATCCAAGGCAACCCTTATGAAGGCACACTTAGAGTCGATGTGGAAATCAAACTTAATGGAAGGTTGACCTGTGGAACAATGGGTGCAAGGATCATCATTAACTCAATACAAATTGAGGAGCGGAACTACTTGGGTGGAACTTAGTGAAGTTTTCAAGTCACATGAAGGGAGTCAACGTAGAAGATAGAACATAGAGCGGAGGCACAGAGCTTTTCTTAAATGGAGGTCAAGTGCATTAACTCTTGTAGAGGTAAAGTTGGGATCAAGAGATCTTAGCACGGGGTAAGAGGACACAGAGGTGAGTACTCTTGAAGAATATACCACAATGTTGTCATTCGAGTTATCAAGAATAAGTTGTGCATAGCAGAGATTGTGCTGGTAGGGGATAGAGGCCTAGGATTTAGACAATGATACACCAATTCTAGCGAAGTCAGGGGGACTTCAGGAGCTACTATGTGATGGATTGTCCTAGAGCTATGCTTCATCCAGGTGTGACCCAAGAGTGGGTGGACCAAGGTGAATTACCAAGGGAGCGAATTTAAAAAAAATCAGAGATTGCGGAGGCCCTACGATGTATTGGCAAAGGCCACACATAGAGAACTCATAGTCCAAGTTCATCACACGAGAATCTATATACAATAGAGATGTCATCAGGAGGCGACATGGTGCAACGGATCGTGGTGAAATAGTTCGTGGTAATGTAACGCAAGCAATCATATCCCGTGAGGGGCAGGATCATGAGGGTATGATCAGGGGTAAACTAGGAGCTCCACTTTGATGTACGACACAATAAGAAGAAAGGTTATGGATTCAAGGAGTAAATGACGTGGTATTGCAAAGGCAGGTCTTCATGTGTGTATCAGAGCTTGCATTTGATGAAAGTCTTAGTCATCAGCATATGGGAGCTGTATACCACCGAGGAAGAAGTCCAAGTGCAAGTACCAATGAGTCCCATGGAGAGGGACATAATCATATGAATGATCAGGAGCTATTGGGAGCTCCACTTTGGTGTACAATTCAATGGCAGGAAGGGCTGTGGTTTCAAGGGGTGAATGCTATAGTACCACAGAGGCGGGTGTTCCGTGTGTACGCATCGAAGCTTGCATTAGATGAAAGCCTTGGTCGTCAGCATATGGGGGCTATGTACCACCGAGGGAGAAGTCAAATTGCAAGTAGTAGTGAGTCCTATAGAGGGGACTTGATTATACAAAGGTATGATCAGAGCAGCTGAAGAGTTGGACTGCTTCTGTACTCACATTCGCTTAAGTGAGTCTAGCAAGTCAAAGGATAAAGCTGAGTAAGCGAACATTGCTACCAAAGAAGCTAAGGAGAATAGAATTGGTGCGAGCCCTGCAACAAGATGACAGAGGCCATGCATGAGAGTTACAGTCTATTTTCCAATCGATTAAGGAGAACTGCTAGGAGGACACAATGGTGTTGAAGCAAGTGGTTGAAAGGGGCGAGGAAGCAATGACGAGTCCAGTAGGGCTCAGTTACCCAAAAAGCAAAACATCGATTCGAAGGAAGGGATGTAGATGCAAGGCAATGGATAGTAGGGCCATGGGCTTGGCAGCACCATGGTACGCAGAGGCAGGACTTCCATGGAGTCATCGATCCCTTACTCTCATGGAGGGAGAGTATTGGTCGTAAAAGGGGTCGAGGAGGTAGAGAATGCAAAGGCAAACTCCAGGTACCAAGATAGGGTGGAAGGGCAGAGGCCAAGGAACTTCATAATACCGGTGTCGATGGACTTCTCATCAAGATAGCCGAAAGCGAGGGACTTCTGGTTGATGCAGGAATGCTCGACCAAGGAACGAAGTAAGCAGTACGTGGTACTATACTTTTCTACTCAAAAGAGTAGGTGGCAAAAGTGATGGAGAAGATGATATAATCCCAGAGGCGACCAAAACTATCAAAGACTTACTCCAAGTTGGGGGACTCCAAGTTGGAGTAAACTTTTTACTCTTTTCGAGTGAAACTTCTTGCATTCCAGAAGTTTAATGGCAGTGAGAAGGCGAATCACAGTAGCTAACTCAACACAAGGAGTGTAAACACTTCAAGTGCTTCAGAACTATGAGCAAAGAGTGTATGAATATCAGTAACCAACTTAATGTATGAAGTACAAACTCGAGGAGGTAGGCATAATCGAGTAACCTTTGCCTTCTCAACTTAAGCGAATGGACAAAACTGAGTACCCCAATTCTCTTAACTTGAGGAGGTGAGCGAAGCCAAGTAACCTTGCCTTCTCAACTACTAAGAGAATGAGTGAAGTCGAGTATCCCAGTTCTCTTACCTATCCAGCAGAGGAGCTCTGCATAAGTTCAGTGACCCTTCAAAGAAAGCTTATAGAAGACAATAGTTATCAAATCCTCACCATTTATGATCAGTACTACTGAGGGTAGATTGTCCGCTTTGTTTATCAATTGAATGCCAATCAAAAGCGGGAGTGATGCGAACCTACTTTGAAGTGATAACTAAACATGGAAGAAGGATCAATGGGCAAACATTATGGAGGAAGGACCTCAAAAACCTTAAAGTTTGCAAGGCGATGCTCGTCAAAGTTCTAACAAGCATCCACCCAGTTCAAGCAACATAAGTATACTGCAATACTAGCATATAATAAGCTAGGTCTTTTTCTTCATCAGAAGGATCCGTGAGAACCAATAAGGATCACCACAACTTAGCTAACCCCATACCAGATTCAGTCATTGGTGAGTTGAAGCAGCATGGTGGATCAGAGTTCGACTATTTAAAAACAATGGCAGAGAGCAGCTAGGAGCCAAAGGGGCGTGTTACAGCCAAAGCAGAAGATTGAAGATTCAGCAAAATATGAGGAGATGCAGCATCTACAGTGGCTTCGACGAGGACATTGAATGAATAAGTAGGGGAGAATGTCACAGACAATAATGTAAACAAGGTGTTCGATGAAATATTCATGTTTGTCCATGTCTTTCGGTTTGTGCACATACCTTGTACAGCAAGTAGCGGGCTTATAGTAGACTCAACAACCCTAGTTTCGTTTGCTTTGTGGCTGATTTTGGATTGTAAATATGAGTATCTTATAAGCACTTGTGGGGACTTTAGTCTATAATGAATCATTATCCTTTGTGTGCAACCTTTTTTATTTTGTATTGTCCATAGGTATAATTTATATTTGGCTTTATAAAGTATTTACTTAAGCAATTGCTTGTAGATCCCGATTGGAATTGTTTCTTCTGGTCTGTTTTCTCTTTTGTAAGTCTAAGGGACTCTAGGAGATATTGGGGAAGACTAACGTTTGCGGACGGACACGCATGAGTGCCGCACGGCTTAGGCAAAATCAGCTAAGCCCGTGACAAACAAGCAATTCTGCCGATAATCTTAAAATAACTTAACAAAGTAGGATACACTACAAACAAGTAGGATACACCACAAACAATCATATAGGATACTTCAAATAAGATACCATAAGAACAGGAAATTCTATTCTTTATGGGGCACTAGGTTGGCTGGAAGGAAACAAGACTTGCTTATAACCGTCGGACTTGGCAATTGATGGCTCCTATATATACCTCTGCTATACCTCTGGCTCTTTGAACTTAGAACTATAAGCACTAGGTTTGTTACCCATATCCACTATATGTAATCAATCCATTATTAGTTGCTTGTTCAGTACTTTTATTTGAGGGAAGTATAAAGGAACAGACGTAAGAGATTAGAGTTCAAACTGATAGAAATGGAAATGAGAGAATAAAAACTTAATATTATTGATAAATGCATCGTCTATTTATACAGGGATGAGGAAAGATTTTCCTCAACTAATGAAGATTTCCCTCAACTAATGAACGAGATTTACTGCTCGTTCGATTGTAGACTTAGTCAAAAGATTTCCCTCAACTAATGAGGATTTCCCTCAACTAATGAACGAGATTGGCTCGTTCGGTTATAGAGTTAGGTAGACTTAGTCTCTAACATGCCCCGCAAGATTCACAAGGATGCCGATCTTGGACCGATGCAATAAAAAGGGCTTGCGAGCTAAAGACTTTGTGAGGGAGTCAGCAAGTTGATCAGCCGTGTGAACATGAGAAACACGAAGCTGCTGACGAGCAACTTGATCTCGCACAAAATGAAAGTCGATAGCCACATGCTTCATGCGAGAGTGAAAAACCGGGTTCGCACAGAGGTAAGTTGCACCAAGGTTATCACAATAAATAACAGGCAGAGTAGAAGAAGAAACGTGAAGCTCCTTAAGCAAGTTGGAGATCCAAATGAGTTCAGCAGCAGCAGCAGCTATAGCTCGATATTCAGCTTCAGTCGTAGACCTGGCAACTGTCTTTTGTTTCTTAGAACTCCAGCTGATCGGATTAGCACCAAGAAAAATAATATAGCCAGATGTGGAGGTTCGATCAACATTGCCCAATCGATCGAAAGACATGAAGGCGAGGGAGAATGTTTGCGAAGAAAAATACCATGATCAATAGTCCCTTTAAGATAACACAAAACGCGTTTGACAGCAGTCCAATGGAGAGCAGATGGCCGATGCATGAACTGAGACAGTTTATTAACTACAAGGGAAATATCCGGGCGAGTAAGGGCAAGATATTGTAGGGAGCTAACTACTTGTCGAAACCGAGTAGGGTGCATCGGGACTACCATCACATAACTTTGATTCACCGGAGGATAGAGGAGTGGCAACCTCTTTTGCATCCTGCAGCCGTCTTGAACAACAAATCAAGAATATACTTTCTCGTGAGAGAAAGAGACCAAGACGTAGATGTAGCCTCGACTCAGAAAATAATTTAGGTGACCAAGATCCTTAAGAGAGAATCGGTCGGCCAATTCTGAATAAATGCTTGAACCGCCATAGAGTTATCACGGTAATAATAATATCGTCCACATAAACCGGAAGATAGATAGTAAACCCATGTTGGTGGCGTAGAAAGAGAGACATCGATTTAGAGTTAGTGAAGCCAATCAAGACAAGTAGAGACCAAGCTCGATACCGGGCTCGTGGAGCTAGGCCATAAATGGCTTTTTGTAATTTACAGACATGCCAGGGATACTAAGGATGTATAAAACCTGGAGGCTGTTGCATGAAAACGTCTTCAGTAAGTGTTCCTTGCAAAAAGGCATTGTTAACATCGAGTTGGCGTAAGCACCAGTCGTTGGAGACGGCAAAACTCAGGATAAGCCGAATGGTAGTAGGTTTGACAACAGGACTAAATGTCTCAGTGTAGTCAAGACCAGGACATTGATGAAAACCTTTAGCCACAAGTCGAGCTTTATAGCGAGCAATCGAGCCATCGTGGTTTCAATCGATAGACCCACTTACACCCTATAATGTTTTGCGTGGGGTGAGAGGGGTGAGAGTCCATGTACCATTACGAAGAAGATCATACTCATCACTCATGGTACGCGGTGTGAGAATTTTGGGCTTGAGTAAAAGATGATGGTTCAAGATAGGCTCGAGAAGAGTTGGTGACATGTAAATTAAGAACTTGACGGGTTTAAAGATACCACTTTTGGAGCGGGTTTGCATTGGATGGCTTGAGACGATAGGAGTAGAGGGTAAGGATTGAGGGTGATCACTAGTGGAGGTGGACGCAGGGACTACAGAGGAACCAAGACAAGGTGAGAGGCATTGGCTGGAGGAGAGGAAGAGAAGAAGACGAAGGAGGAATGTGCGGAATCGAAGTAACAAGTGAGTGTGGATCTTGTAGAGGCACGGGGGAGGAGGAAGATGTATTAGAGGAACTCAATGGGATGGCACAATGACCTTGATCTCGAAAGGGAAAGACAGACTCTACAAAAGTGACATGTCTAGAGACAAATACCTTAACAGATAGAGGATCATAACACCGAAAAGTATTATGTTCAAGAGAATATCCGATGAAAATACAAGAGCGAGATCGAGGCTGCAGTTTATGAGAATTGTAGGGGCGTAACCAAGGATAACACAGACAGCCAAAAACTTTTAATGTGTGTAAGTTAGGGCATTTTTGAAATAGCTTTTCAAATGGTGACTGATACTGAAGAACTGGAGTGGGCAAACGATTAATGAGGTACACCGCAGTTTGAAAGGCGACAGACCAGAAGGCAGAAGGCATAGATGCTTGATGAAGCAGAGTTAGACCAGTTTCAACAACATGACGATGTTTACGTTCGGCAGAACCAACCAGTTGAGGAGTATACGGAGGTGACTTAAGATGTTGAATACCACAAGTAGATAGATAAGATGCAAGAGCTTGATATTCACCTCCGCCATCAGAATAGATGGTTTTAATAGTAGTTTGAAAATAGTTCTCAACTAAGTTCTTAAATTTAGGGAATACAACAACGACATCAGATTTTTGACGAAGAGGATAGAACCATGTATACTTCGTAAAATAATCTACGAAGACAACATAGAATCTAAACTTGTCAAAGGAAACAACCGATGTAGGACCCCAAACATCAGTATAAATAACCTCAAACGGCTTAGAGCAAGAAAGAGAGGAAGTACTAAAAGGTAATTGATGACTTTTATTACTAAGAGCATTACGGAGTAAGAACATTCTTTGGATTTAAAAACAGGAATAGAATAACGAGAAAGCAATTTTTGTTGAATAGAGTTTGAGGGATGACCAAGACGACGATGTCATATATCGACTGGAGCTGCAGTGGAAGTGTTTGCTGTGGGCTGGGTGAGAAACACGATAGACGACCATTCATAGATGTTGTCTTTATTCGGGCCGCGAACTAGAGATGCCCCCGTGCTCAAGTCCTTAACAAGAAAATAATCAGGAAAGAACTCAATAGAAGTATGATTTTATTGACAAAATTGAGAGACAGAAATAAGATTTCTCTTGATGTGAGGGGCACACAAAACATTATGAAGTGTAAAAGAAGAGTCGTTAGAATGTAATGTCTTAGAACCAACATGAGTAATAGGGATTCGATTACCATCACCAACGATGACGTCTTCATGGCCGCCATAGCCATTATGGAGTGATAAATTCTGGAGATCAGAGGTGATATGGTGGGAAGCGCCAGAATCCACAATCCAGTTAGACGGACCTTCAGAAGAAGCAGTCAGGATATTTGCTTGAGGCCAAGTAGATGGTGCTGGAAGACGCGATCGACAAACTTTGGCAGTGTGACCGATTTTGTCACACAATTGACAGACAACTGGTTGCAGAGACATAGGTGGGGGGCGACGAGGTGAAAAGGAAACATTTGGACGATAATTGACGGACGAAGGATATGGAGGAAGAAGTGATGGATGAAAACTCATAGTAGTGGGAGGTTGGGTGACTACACCTTTTGAAGTATTGTTGTGGTATTTACAGTTGGGCTTTTTGAGTTTTTGGGTGAACTGAGCTGTGATGGGATGTTCTGACAAAGGTCCCGATAGCTTGGTGTCCCGCTTTAAGTAAGCTTCATAATCCGTCAGCTTGTCATAAAGTTATTCAAAGAGGATAGGAGAGTCACGCCAGAAGCGTGATAAGTTTTTTGTACTCAGGATTTAAGCCATTGAGCGTGTGAACCAGTATCTCTTCATCAGTAAGAAGATGACCTATCAAAGCCAGGTCATCGATAATGACTTTAATATTTTGTAAGTAATCAGCAATACAACTTCCCTCTTGCTTGAGAGTCATAAGATTGGAGAGTAGTCCAAGCATGCGAGTCAGAGCGGTTCGCGGTAGTCATAACTTGTTCCATGCTTCCGCGGTGCAGAGGTCACAAGCGGAGCGATGGATCCAACAAGAGGCCTAAATGGCTTGGAGAATTAGTGGATCTGAAGCCATAACTTGTAGGCGGGGGTCTTGGGCTAGGGTCTCTGGGACATGAATCATGACTGGTGGACAACTAAGTGAACCGTCAACATAGCCCAATAAATCATAACCAAACAAGAGGTTAGAGAATTGAGCACGCCAAGAGGCATAATTGCCATTTTTAGATAACTTGAAGGGGATTAAAGATGCAGCATTAATGGAAATAAGACCGGACGATGAAATAAAATTATTAGTAGGAAAAGGAGTAGGGACATCAGAAGTGGATGAGAAAGACATTAGGAAATCACAAAAGCCGTTGCACAGAGTTGAGAACAGTAACACAATTGGTGACCAAGAAAAAGAAAAGAAAAAAAAAGCAATTAACGGCTATAAAGTTGTAGGTAGTAGCATAGATCAGAAGGTGGCTAACAAAACTGAACTGAACAGAATAATGTAGAAAACACCTGGTAGATACGGGAGTGAGTGGCGAATGAGAATATCCAACGGTAGTCCAATAGGTACAGTGCAGATGGGAATCCGCCTTCTTGTTGGAATCTGAGACCGAAAGGGCAGAGGTGGTAGCGGCCGACACGAGGATAAGCGCTCTGCGTGAGCTATAAAGCTGTGGATCGGTGGGCATTTGCAGTGATAGTAGATTTGAAAGATCCAGCAAGTAGCGTTGCCTCGGTAATGATGTAGGAGTAGAGGAGGCAGCATGTAATGGCAACTATTTTTCTGTCGTTTGACAGAGAGAATAATTTCTCTTATAGCTCTGATACCATGATAGAAATGGAAGTGAGAGAATAAAAACTTAATATTATTGATAAATGCATCGTCTATTTATACAGGGATGAGGAAAGATTTTCCTCAACTAATGAAGATTTTCCTCAACTAATGAACGAGATTTACTCGTTCAGTTATAGATTTGGCGGTAGACTTAGTCAAAAGATTTCCCTCAACTAATGAGGATTTTCCTCAACTAATGAACGAGATTGGCTCGTTCAGTTATAGAGTTGGTGGTAGACTTAGTCAGCTAACACAAACCAGATATTGCCAACATATAGAAAAGAAGTTCAATTTCATTCAATAAGTGGTGGAACAAAAACCAAACATAAAGGTTCTGCTCCTTTTTCAGCTAAGCTCGAAGTCTCATATCAATAGTATAGGTAGTCTATAATTGGTATCAATAGTATAGGTAGCTTAGAACTGGACTAGTAGTTACTTGTCTAAACTTAGCAAAAGGAGCCTACCTTATATTTTTGTTAAAGTGAGTTAGTTCCTTATCGACATCTATGGGAGAGGTGATTGGCTTGTCGGTAAAGAAAGTTAGGTTCGAGTTTCATCGTCAAAAGAATAAAGATTAGAAGAACAATATAAAATTATGCGCAAGTTGGCAGCAAAATGAACTGTTCTCAGCTTTGTCTAGGAGAGAAGTTCAATGCTACCAGGAATTATTGAATGATTTGTTAACACAGCACAAGAATAGAAAGAGGAAATAGAAGGTTTACTCGGTGCTTATGGAGTTACTGACTCGCCTCTGCGTGATAAAGAGTCATTTTATGGAGAGAACATCTTATCTGCGCTGATAAAAGAGTCATTTTATGGAGAGAAAATATTATCTGTGCTAAGGGGTCAGTGAGCTGCTTTGCCTTGCGATAACGGGAGTTTTGTTAAAATTCATGTTTTACTGGGTTTTGTGTCGATTCTTACCTTTACTTGTGCTAAGGTGAGTTACTCATGTACTTGCAGAGGGGGCATCGCACGGCTACTTTTTGATCTTCCACGAGTCCTAAAAAGCGGAGAAGAGGCAATTGGCGAAGAATGTATCATGCCCATCCTTACTTCTGCTTTTTAGTATAGAGGTTCGATCTTAACATATAGGTATAAAGGTTCTTTAATTACTTATGACACTAGAATTCAATGGCATCTCTTACAAGTCTTTCAAAGATGGGATTCCTTCCCTTTTTATATTCTAATCCTTGAATTGAAAGCAGTCTGCGAGCTTCCATTCCAAGTTACGACTTCTTCTTTGATTTTTGATGCTTTCTAGTCAAGTACACTAGAAACTAGTCAAGTTCACTACAAAAGTATTCCGGCTCCCGATATTGATTCTTTTGATTTAAGGGACTCGATGGCTATTGCGTTTATTCGTTCTACTTGGGATACCATACCTTTTTCTATTCTTAACTTAATAAGGATTTACAGTAAAGAATAAGGATTGAAAAGTCAAGAATAAAGATGGAAAGTTAAAATGAGCTTCATCCCAGGCATGGCGGAAAGGAACACCGCTAACTAATCCAATGCTACACCCATGTTAAAGCTTTCAAAGCACTGAGTAGTTTAAGGGAAAAGTACCAACTTATTACCTTTCTCTATACTCGTGTCTTCTCTTCTAAAGCAAAGGATTAGCAGTAAGGAAGTCAAAGGAATATGCCCAGAATTTGATGCTAGTCTCTAAATCTCGTATGAGCATCAGAATAATGCCTAGTGGGAGCATCCTATCCTTCAATTCTAATCATTGATATCGAACTTCAACTGTCGTTTATCAATTACGTATTTGATTATTCTATTTAGAAATTACTTATTGCATGACACACCATATGTAGCTAAAGAATCGGTGTCATAATTACGATATCACAGGTCTGTGTTACACCCCCTAGAGTAGATGGATGGTTTCAGGTAGGCATAAAGAATGAAGGGCTGGCTCACAAGAATAGGAATCATTTCCTGCGGTTCAATTCATTGATTCATCTATCTATCAGATTAGTAGCTTACAAGCCCTTTCCTATGCTTTCTAATTGGTTTTGAATTCAAACTTGATAGAGTCCGCAAGCTATGCCACGAAGGAGCCCCGTTTGTTTCCCTTTGGTTAGTAATCACATCGACCGTGGTCTATCACCTCGGTTGGAGAGAATATTAGTTCGAATCCTTTATCTGAAGGGCTTGATTGGTCGTACAATAACTTGTATCATAGTTTGAGTAAGTCTTCTTTGAAAGAAAGAGAACAAACAATAAAATAATGAGAGAACAATCCATATTCATGATGCAAGCATTGCTGTAATAGATCTAAAGGTATTTTCTTAACCGTAGCTACAAGGATGGGACTATAGAATATTTGAACCAAAATGTAAACCCCTAAAACGAAATAGAAAAGAACATACCTCGATGCTACTGCAGAAAGAAAATTATTGGATAATAGGGACTATACCTGGTCATATTGAGAACTTGGGCCCCTACTTGCTATTAGTAACATTGCATCAAACCCTATTCATTTATTACACGAAATAAGGAAGAAGGCCTTTCAGTTTTGATTCTATTTAATATGAATTGAAACTTAAAATCATTAACTCCTTTCCTAAACTAAAGAACTACAGGAATGGTAATCCACTAAGCTAGCCTCCCGTTATGTGCCAACGCTTGAATAGGATCGTTGACCACAACCGATTGATCCATTAGAACGCTAAGAGAGCTAAGAGAGGAGATTGACAAGGGAGGGAATCGGTATCGAACAAGAAAAGCTGGAAGGGAAGTCGTATGGTAGGACTGTTTTGATCAAGCAAGGGAAGGATCTTTCTTTATTAGAAATAAGATAGGGATAAGCACCCTATCCACCAACCAGTAACTGCAATGATAAAGCAAGATGATCCATAAGAACGCGAATGATCATTTGCCCATTAACAGAAGAAAAAAACATGCACTAGATTTTGGGGATATAAACTAGGAAACTACTATCACTATTTGCTAATGGAATCAATTAGTTTGTCTTAGCTCTATTATATATGATGAAAGAAAGCTGTATAGCAAATGCTTCTTTAGCGAATTTCATTAACACTCAAAAACCCAATAAAGATCAATCACCAAGACCAGTTAAAGCAGAAAAGAGATGGCCTGCCTCGCTTGGGGGAATGGAATTAGGGGGCGACGATAAGTTTTCTTTTCAAAGGTTTTCTTGTTCGAGCGGCTCAATTGACTATGAAGATTGATAGTTAATCGTTGACGATGGCATAAATTCAATTTGGGCAAGACGATAACCATACTATTATATCATATGAGAAGTAACTCAGACAACTAGCAAGAAGGAAAGAGGTCTTCTTAAGCGCATTGTGGTCCATCCAATCCAAGCATAAAAGCAGGGTGAAGTTGAAAACTAAAGCAAGGAACAGTACTGGAATATGCAGTGCCAGTGAAGTCAATGAGAAATCCGATTAATTACATGAATTCTGGTGTTCAAGTTTAATATAGTATAACAGATTGTCATTATTAATCAGAGGTGTGTTGGTGACGAAAGAGAGAGAAATTCGTTTAATGTAGCAAGCTGTTTATATCAAGCAATGTAAATGATTAAAGCTGTTGAAAGATAGATATGAGAAGTTTAGTTTTAAGGTACATTTCTTTTTTTAGTAGTAAGTTCAATTGCTATTGGTATTGATTTCATTTTTTGAGTTAGTAGTTACATTCTATAGTGAATACCTATATAGGCTAGATCATACCTACTTATTAGTTTTATTAAATTTAGAAGAGGAATAAGTCCGATAAGTCAGTCAAAAAGGCCCTCCTGTTACATGGCAGTGAGTTTTGAGAAGAGATATTTAGAATAAAAGAAAGGAAAGCTATTCTCTGTATTGAGTTAGTGCCCTAGAAGTAGTAGTTGCTTGCCGATTCTGACTATAGGGTTTCATCCCATATGATATGGTTTTGGGACACGACCTCTAGTATCCCTATTAGTCTAATGCGCCAGTGGATCATACCATACCCTATAGGCTATTGACTTTACTATACCTTTCATTCCGAGCATCCAACACCCAGACTTGTAGGTTACTCGTAGTTATAGTATCACCTAACTAGCTCTAGGAAAAGAATAGAACAATTGCTTCTAATGCCTTAAACTGTGGATACAGATCTTTACTTTATTAGCCCTTTCGTTCCTTGCTTAGAGCCTTGCTTGTAAAAACCATACTACCTAAACCTGTTCTTGCACTTCAAATCTTACTTGTTAGTTTTGAGCCTGCCCAACCCCACTACTAGAATCTAAGTATATGATACCACTGATCAAACTTAGTGAGCCAAGCCTTATTCCATGCATTACAGGCCAATGCCTTATTATCTACCCCAAATCAAATGACAAGCCTAGCCCTACTTGTTAGTTAGAGTATGCCTCTCCCCTTTCTAATTATGGTATTCCCTCTTTCCTTCTTTAGTTCATTGTAGGGCTTATACCTCTATCACTTAAATTATGTATTGCAACTTAGATTCACCAAGAACTAGACACTATGCAATCCTTCCACTACTTGTCTTCTCGCTTATTAGTTTAGGCTTGCTGAAACTACAACTTACTTTATTGCCTATGGACCTAAATCTCTTAGCTTGTTAGCCTATCCGTCTTCTCTTTAACTCTATAGTTGCTGATATAGATCCTTACTACCCTACTTATATGCCTTAACTGCTGCTTCTAAGATAACAACTCCTAACTATAGCCCCGCCTACTCATGTCTAAAGTCTGCTGGTTACCATTCTCACTATCCTTTTTCTTCGATCAAATCTAATATTTCTATCAATGGAGCTATAGCCCTAAGGCAGGTAACCAACCTCAAAAGTAAGAATACGCTGATTACTAACAAGAATTTCATTAGTATCAACAAGACCTTCACTTTATATAAGTAATTCAACTTAGCAAGCAACGGGCTAAACAACTACTTCTACTATATTGATTATCAGGCTTACTATTTTTGTTTTCATTCTAAATTATACTCTTCCAAAGCTGGTTCTCGTTAGAAACTTTGCCTATAAATGGAATAGAATCTAACTTAATATTATAATAATCAACATAGAAATCCGAAACTATAATCAAACTAGCACGCACTATTTCCTTTTATTCTCTCACTAATACCCCAGATCCTTATTAACTTATGAGCTTAGCTATCAAACTATAAAACTCCTGCTTATCAGCCTACCTTGCCTCTCCTATTGAAACTAATATTGCTACCAGTAAGAATCGAATTAGCAAAAGAGAAAATGAAGCCACTGACAACAAGAAATGCACTATTGACTTTTCATGCTTTTATTGCAGATCTGACATTCTGGCACTGCTTTCTTTCATGCTTAGCTCCACTAGTGGCTATTGGTCTTCTTCTCCTTATCTCAAATCTGTAGTTCGCCTCTAAGCTTCTTTACTTGCTTCTTTCAATCCAACCACAGATAACAAGGCTTTGACTCCAACATATGGATTTCACTCGTAATAGCTTGGAAGTCCACTACGGCTAATCAGAATCAAAACACTATTGATAAAATTGCTATTCCTGTCTTTATTTCTGAAATGACTTATTACATCCTTCAAATAGAACTCTAAACCTAATAGGGTATGTTGAGGTAAGTGACACTTATAGAATTCAACTAGTACTACCAATACTTTAACAATCAAGTTGGAATCTCACTAATATTCATCAGAATGAAACTACGAACTAAGAAGACTTACTATCTCCCCCGCAATTGCATAATTGAGCTAAGAACTATGCCTATGAGCTTCAACACCTACTCTTCATTATATCTCAGGAGCTTACTATTCTTCCATTGATAAATGATATAAATAATAGAAAAACGTAAATAATATAAAGTATAATAGAAAATAGGTAATAGAAAAAGTATAATAGAAAGTAGGATGGGACAATTGGAGATATAGTGGCATGAGGGTCAATAACAAAGTACAAGCGGAAGATCAATAAGGTATATTGCTAATGCAGGCGTGCCATGAGTTCATTCGTTTTGTTTATACCCGTGAGGTTCGAGCAAAGGCATATGAGTTCCGACTGATACTCTTTAGAAGGGGGAAACTAAATACATAAAGCGGGGTTCTCCTCCAACTATGTATATATTTGATTATTAATTCTAGTATATATGCAAACTATTTATTAGGATAGAATCGATCGAGTAGAGCATGTGCACACCACCACCAAATAGGCGTTTCTCATGGGCTTGCTTGGAAGCTTTAAGTGAGAGATCGGATCCAATGCCCATAGTTATACCGGCTACACACCTCTTCTTGCTTTCTAAATCTGACCACATCAAGTAGAGACTAACCATCTATTATTTCATAATCATATGTTATTAATCTACCTTAGTTGTCCAGTTCACTTGTAAGAGAACAATATATCTTTATTCAGCACTCTGGTCAAATAGATTGGTTTTCTCTATCCATATATCCAACTGGTGGGTCTCGGTTGGTAGGGGGCACCCTCAATTTGTTCCGATGAGCACCTCGAAATGAAGTTAAGGCCTAAGGTTGGACAAAGAGAAGTATAGTGGAGGAGGTTTCATATAGTAATAATTAGCACAAGATTGGAATTGATCAACGGAGAGACAAGTCTGCTAGTAACCAACCATCGTGTTAAGCTAGTAATGCCACAACAAGGGAAGGGGGTAAAGCAACGCTAGTAAGATTATGGATCACTGCGCTTCTCTCAACAATGCTAATCGATCACTTCACTACGAAAAATAAGGTTTTCTTTCTTTTCTTTCATGCTTGCCACGCCGCACAATAAGAGGGCTCATTCTATTCTTTTCTTAGCTTCCGCTACTATAGAGTCCATTGACATCACTTATTAGTAAGCACTTTATTAATATCACAGTTCGATCGAATGCTCCTATAAGTGCTTTTCTTTGAATTCATAGCTTTTCTATGTATTCGTATGCCAAGAGTCCAAATATACTAAGTACCCGAGTCAATTTCATTGGTTGGATAACCTGGAGCCAAGATGCATAGGTCGAATATAAGGGCCGTGAGTGAATGGAGTTATGTTTGGTAATTGTACGATGGATGCTACCTTCTCAGGTTTGTGCACTCAGGTAGATGCTATTGAGCTCTTTATTCTGTTTGCTTCACTTGTAAGCAGAAGGCGAGCTAGGAGCCAAGGACTACAATAAGCTCTGTCAGACTACGACTCATGGGATAAGTACTATCTTACTTTACGGAATAAGTGTAAGTGAGGTTACTTATGATTAGCTATGAGATACCCATCTTCAAAAAGTGAAAGACTCTAAAAAATATCATTCATTTCAATTCCATTTGCATTTGGTTATGTTTATTGTTATCCACGCTATGATGTACTAGAATGAATCCTAATTAAAGCATCTGAATGCCCTTCTTGACTCCGAACAACATGCTTCCATTAGAGAGACGAGTTGCTTTACGTCCTTGGTTTGAGTTCTATTCTAGATCTTCACTGGTCTTCCCGAACTCTGAAGAGAAGAAAAGGTGTGTGTTATTATGTAAGCCGTGTTACCTTTGACGCTGTTAGCGATGAGTTAAATGATGCCACACCAACAACCACCTTAGAAAGCACTTATGCGTATCAAATCTTAGAAAGCAACTTATGCGTATCAAATACGTTGATGCTTCAGTATCATCCGCTCTTTCTTTTTGCCCTCTTCCAGTTTCTTCTGTTTCCTTTCAGCTAACTCTGTGTATCCGCAAATGATGCTTTTGTTGATGATTTGGTTCTCTTATCTAATAACAACAAAACTCGTCAAAGCAGCGAAAAAGAACTATGGACTTTAAGAACTGCTTGAGCTTGGTGCCCACCGCCGGGTGAAGCTCCTCTTATGAAGACCGGTTTGAGTCAACCCTGGGCACAGATTGTTCTACTCGAGTTAAGGGTAGTATGTATTCTAATTCATAGCGATTCTTTCCTCCATCCAAACTATCCCGCTAGTAAGTGGATTGCAGACTAGTCTTCGGACAAGCAAGAGAGGAGAAAGGGCCCCTATCCATCCCATTGATCCATCTAGTGGAAATACTAAGATTCTCCTATCACAAAGCTTTTGGGAGAGAATAGAGTAAAGCTAGCTACCTTCCTAGCCTCCTAAACTCTTTCGCATTAAAGCGTACATTTAGACTCAAAAGGACAGTTCTGCTTCTCTTTCGCCATTAGAACACTCGCGAACAGGAAGAAAAGAAGGTTGGTTCTGGTCATACTTGTTCGCAACAGGTGCTTTCTTTCCCGCTACCTAGGAGCTTACCTTATGCTTTTGCTCTACCACCTTTTATACCTTAGCTTACCTTATGCTTTTGCTCTACCACCTTTTATGCCTTTTCTCTTTAAGTACTGGTTCAGGTTCGAAAGAGGTAGTTATTAGTGGAGCTATTCTCCTTTACTTGGTTTAGTAAATCTAATCCACTCAAACCGGCCTTCTTACTCTTAAGTCAGTTTAAAGCAATATATCCTTTATTAGGTTAGGACACTAAACCTGCCTTAACTCACTTACTAAAACCTTCACTTAAATTAAATAGGATTAAGGAAACTATAGTAGAAAGTATTTAAGAAGAGAATATTATAACAAAAAAAGAGTCGAACACCCTAGCCCCAAAAGTGGGAACGGAAGACCAACAACATGAAAGATGAAAGCGTTCCTCCCCTTACTATAATGTCTAATGCCCCTTAGTGGAAGGGTACCTTCTCTCCACTCGCCTTAAAGCGCCATACAGGGTGGATAAAGTTACATTAATACAGTCAATAAAGAAATAAGATCTTTTGTCTCTAGGTTAGTTTTGAATATGCTATGATATTAGTTTATCAGACGAGTTTCCTTGGCTACCCCTTACGATAGAACTAGAATCCTGCAGCAATTAGTTTCAATAAATTAATAACAAATTTTCGTTCCTCGTACCCACTTTCCTTAATGGGTCTTTGTGCCATGCTAATGTTGAAAAATCTAAATGGAAGTATCACATGCACAGCGGAAGAAAAATATAAAAATTGATAAAACCGCAATATTTGAGAGATCAAATCGTCATATAAAAGATTGGGGTCAGGAGAAAAATATAAAAATCGATAAAACTGTGATATTTGAGATATTGATTTTACTTAGGGAGATCATATATCCCTGTATTCCAGATCTGGATGGAGAAGATGAAGGAGGTCAAGCGTCCTCCTCTCTAGCGGTATCTACACGATGGATCTCTACAGTGAAACTCCTCCAATCTGATCTCTACAGGGAGGGAGGAGAATAGGAGGTGGTGGCTAAAGCTGTAGCCTATCAACCATAAGTCTCCCCTCTTATTTATAGAGGGCCATCAAAAAACCCTATGGCTCCTGCCTTACCCACTAACCTTGCATTATTGGATCTCTATCTAATAATCTCCTTAGGCTCTAATTGGGCCTTAACCAAAGAGCCCATCAGTATAGGGTCTCATCTAATAAGAATAGGGGCTAATTAAATCTTCATACAATCCTTTATTCGTTGAAGTATCCACCATATGTGTGTGACCCTCTAGGTCCGATAATGAGCTGGCCATGAGTCACACCCATCAGAACTCCTTCTGATATAGTGAATTATTATTCTCATAATAATTCACTCGACTCATCAACTATGGATGTACTAGGCCACTACGCCATAGTCTATATATGGTACAGAGGGGATCAAATCCATCAGACCTGTTTGTCCATAGTTACCATGTATCTATAATCCCTCATCCAACTAATATCCCAGAGACCATATATTGGACATGGTACTGCCAGGTCATATAGGGAATCAGTTTGTCTTACTCTAATCAGATTCTACCGGAGAACTCATCTCTCAATCCGAAAGACTCTGGCTAAGGATTTGTCTAAGCAAGCACATATGAGATATTCCTCTCATGATACCGAGAGTGGATGATCCTCTATTGACACTCAATTGCCTTCGTAAGATTGGCTACCAATTCTGATAATCAACTGTACCAGATCTGGAACTTTCCAAACCTGTAAGTCTGGCGTCGAAGAAAGAAGTACTCATACAAGGCATCCTTGGTGTCTCAAGTCTAAGGACCACATAACTAGGACTATGGAATTACTGTCTGACATTAGGTATCATTAACCATACAGTATTCCATAAGCGGATCAATCAGTGAACTCATTCTCCAATGAGCACCTGTACTATATCCTTAGTGTCTCTACACAAATGGCTATGATATCAACTGCCTCTATCATATGAACGAGTATATAGTACACTGATCTGTCTAGTTATCTCGATGTCTCTCTCAAGTAACCTATGACCGAGATTATTTAGGATCTATGTTTAAAGGTGAATTGGTCTCATTATCATGATCTCATCACGATCTGATTTCTATTGCACAGAACTAAGGACATCATAATATATATGCTATATATAATATAATATGAGAATATACCAATATTAATCATAAGCAAAAAAGATCACACAGCGTGTCACACATGCCATCACTCACGTGATTGGCTTGTAGGGCACCTGTAACCAACAATCTTCCACTTGACCAAAAGTCAATCACCTATGTGACTGATCCTCATCACACCCCTGTGATGCTCAAATACAATCAGAGCTAGTAGGTTTATCAGTGAATCTACAATGTTATTTTTGGATGGAACTATTTTTGTTGCTATATCTTTTCGGGTCATAATCGCTTTAATCAGATGGAATCTCCTCAGAATAATTCTGATGAGACCTGGGTTCCCTTGCTAGAGTTATCACCCTGTCGCTGTCACAATATATGGGAGTCAGCTCCATGCTGCTTGGGATGACTCCCAAATCCTTGATGAACTTCTTCATCCAAACCCCTTCCTTTGCTGCTTCTGTTGCAGCAATGTATTCTGCCTATATGGTCGAGTCAATAGTAGTATCTTGCTTAGAACTCTTCCGGCTTACTGCTCCTCCATTCATGGTGAAAACATAACCTGAATTTGACTTGCTATCATCAATGTCAAACTGAAAACTTGAGTCTATGTAGCCCTCAAACCGGAGGCTACCTCCTCCATATACCAGTAAAAGATCCTTAGTCCTTCTCAAGTACTTAAGGATACACTTTACTGCTTTCTAGTGTTCTAGACCTGGATCTGTCTGATATCTGCTCGTGACACTCATAGCATTTGCTATATCAGGCTTAGTATATAGCATCATATACATGATAGACCCTGTCGTTGAGGCATAAGGTATCTTATCCATATATATCCTTTCTTCAGGAGTCTTTGGGGCCATACTCCTAGAAAGTGATATTCCATGTTTTATCGGTATGAGACCTCTCTTGAAATTTTTCATGCCAAACCTTTTGATAATGAAGTCTATATACCTAGATTGGGACAAGTCAAGCATCATTTTAGATCTATCTATATAGATCCGGATCCCCAAAATATATGATGCTTCCCCTAAGTCTTTCATGAAGAAGTTTCTAGATAGCCAAGCCTTTCTTGTGAAGAGCATTCATACATCATTCCCAATTATTAGATGTTATTTACATATAGTACTAAGAAGGTGATAGCACTTCCACTTACCTTTCTGTGTACACAAGGCTCATATTTATTCTTAACGAAGTTATAAGATTTGATCACCTCATCAAATCTTATGTTCCAACTTTGAGAAGCTTGCTTCAATCCATAAATAGATCTAAGCAACCTACGCACTTTACTTAGACTCTCTTTGGATACGAATCCCTCTGGTTGTATCATATATACCTCTTTCTCGAGATTGCCATTAAGGAATATCATTTTGACATCCATTTGCCAAATCTCATAGTCATAGTGTGCTACAATAACCAAAATTATTCTAATAGACTTAGGCATGGCTACAAGTGAAAAAGTTTCGTCATAGTCAACTCATTATCTTTGATGATATCCTTTAGCTACCAGTCTTGCTTTATAGGTCTCTACCTTTTCATCCACTCCGATCTTCTTCTTGAAGATATATTTACAGTCGATGGGTATAATAGCCTTAGGTGCATCCATAAGGTTCCAAACCTTGTTAGAGTACATGACATTCATCTCAGAATTTATGGCTTTTTGTCACTTCCTGGAGTTTATACTCATAATAACCTCCTTGTAGGTCTGAGGATCAACATCCTGAGAGTTATCTCTATTGATATATCTCATATATCTTTCAAGAGGGTGAGATACTCTGCTAGACCTATGTAAATTTAGAATTTGTATATTAGGTACCTAAATAGACTCGGGCTCTGGAATAATGCTTGAGCTAGGTTCTCCAACCTCGCTCAATTTTATCTCACTCCTATTGTTTCCACCAAGAATTTGTTCCTTCTCAAGGAACATAACTCTCTTGGCAACAAAGACCTTTTGGTCCTTAGGATGATAAAAATAATATCCACAAGTTTCCTTTAGGTATCCCACGAATGTATACCATTATGTCTGTGATTCCAACTTATCACAGTTGTCTTCTAATACAGGCAGGACGACCTTAAATCTTAATAATATTAAGATCGAGCTTCTTTCCTTTCTATATCTTATATGGTGTAGACACTGTTGACTTTGATGGAACTCTGTTCAGAAGGTAAGCTATAGTCTCTAGGGCATACCTCGAGAATGAGACGGGTAGATCAGCGGAACTCATCATGGACCGCACCACATCTTAGCATGTGATTCCTCCTTTTTTATACACCATTAAGCTGAGGTGTATAAGAAGGTGTCCACTGGGATAGAATTACATTGTCCTTGAGGAAATGGGTGAACTGTGTACTCAAGTATTCTCCTCGATCTGATCGAAGAGTCTTAATACTCTTTCCAATTTGGTTCTCTACCTCATTCTTATATTCCTCGAATTTCTCGAAGGCCTCAGATTTGTACTTCTTTAAGTACACATGTCCATACCTAGAGAAATTATCAATCAATAAAATGAAGTATGAGTAATCACCTATAGCCTGAGTCGACATAGGACCACATACATCACTATGTATAAGTTTTAATAACTCGGTGGCTGTCTCTCTAATTCCACTAAAAGGAGAGTTGGTCATCTTCCCACGAAGGCAAGATTCGCAGTTGCATATGACTCATAGTCAAATGGATCTAAGTATCCATCTTACAACAACTTTTGAATCATTTTCTTATGTATATGACATAGCCTACAATGCCATAGGTATGCATTGTTCATCTCAGCTCTTTTCCTCTTAGACATATTTATATTCATGATATGTAGAGAAGTGTTTAACACATATAAGCCATTTATAAGGGTCCCTCTAGTGATGATTTCCTCATCCATAATTATTGAACAACTATTATTCTCAAAAACTAATTTATATCCATTAATTATCAAATAAGAGATAGAAATAATATTTTTGATAATAGAGGGAACAAAATAGTATGCATCTAATGTAATAATAGCTCCACCAGGCAGATATTGGGTGACCTCTCCAACAGCAACTGCAGCAACTCTTGCTCCATTGCCCATCTTGAGGTCTATCTCGCCTCTAGCCTGTCACACCCCTCCAAAATATCGATAATATTTAAAATTTTGTCACAACAACTAATCCAGGATCCAAACACACATTTTGAGGTCACTAAGAAAACATTCAGATCAAATTTTCACCTCTATAGTCTACAAATTCAACACCCTGTGCAGTTCATAAACATACCACGCATCACTCGATAATTCATATAATCTGAACTCAACTCTTCAAAATAATAACCACATATAAACTCATAAGTGGGAAAGTCTATGCAGTCACCAAAACAACGATTACCATAAATTCATATCATTACATGCATTTAACTTAACTTTCCAAAATCCTATACATGAGGGATCCTTTATCTTACACAAAATCCACAGGTTTAGATTCATCGTCACATTTCATAAGATGCAGGGTAGCTTATACAACAAAAACACATATGCTAACAAAGATCCAAAATCTTCTAAACTTTCCACCGCCTCAACCCAATCTTAACAAGTAAGCAAGCGTCGCTATCCTGAAAAATTTATCAACAAACGGGGTGAGCATAAGGAGCTCAGCAAGTGACTAACATATCCATATCAAAATAATACAATTTCCAAAGGGATACAGTTGCAAAGTACAAGGCAGAATATACGATTTCGTAGACATAAAATTGTTAGGAGCAGAAATATAATTGTCTTTTCAATCTTACATATTTGGTTCCTGACAGATGGGGCATAGAGTAATTGGAGCATCTCAGTATCAAAGGAAACATATCGAAGCTTATCAGTGGCATACGAAATGTTACGAAGCATATCAACGGCATATGGAATATTTCGAAGCAAAATCATCAGTGAATGAAGCATTTCAGAGCATATCAAAAACAAATATCGTACAGAAGCTCAAACGTCGTCCTTGACGTCGCAATCATATTATTCTTATCCGAGCATGAGCGAAACAACTCACCAAAACTCTGGATGTCATATCAAACATATAGAAGGTGTAGTGGAATCTCAGTCAGAATGTGATCCATCCATTTCTGATGACCACCTGACAAATGTCTCCCACGTCTGGGAGCTCCATCCACCCACGTCTAGGTGAAGTCAGAAGGGGCGAGCATCACAGCTCTAAGCACATACCCTTTACCATTTCGCAAAGGTCCGAATATCCTGAGCGGGACCCCACATAGCGGGTAATAAGCACATACCCTTTACCATTTCGCAAAGGTCCGGACAATCCCACACACCGGTACAAGAGGCGGTTTAACAATAAGTAGCATATGTCGGAAACACACGCGGAACAACAAAAGCGTGCATGTGTCTTTTCGAGATAATTCGAAACAAAGAACAAATCTCTCACAAATATATTCAGTTTTGGAATGAAATGAAAACAAGAATGTACAGGGATTCCAAGCAATCATATTTAGCTCAATTCCAATAAGAAAGTTAGACGAATTCAAATATCCAAAGGAATAGAACAAAATACGCGAAATCGACCAAAGCTCGATTTCGGACAGATTTCTAGTGGCACAGCAAACAAATATTTCAGAATATCAATTATGCTCCAATACCCATAAGAAAGTTATGGTCGAACCTTTTATCAATCTATATTTTGATGGAACAAATTTCGTATGAAACAGGGTTCCCAACATGGAGTTACTTTTGATTTGGTAACCCAAGGGCAAAAACACAATCACTGTTTTACAGAATTTATAGGGTCGGATTCAACAGATAATAGGGTAGGAAATTGAATTCCAAAATTTTCAAACTATATGTCAAAAGAAAGATTTTCAAGTCTAGTTTCAAATAAAATCAGTTTGGTACAAATCAGAATTTTTAACAGGGAGTTATAGGCATTTTAGTATTGACAGGTCAGAAATCTTGAACCCTATTTTACAGCATCTATAGGCTCATTTGAAACAGATGTTTGGGTAAGTATTCGGTGTCCAAAATCTACAAAATCAGTGTCAAAAGAAAGATATATCAGTCTAGATTTATATAAAATAAGTTTAACCTAAATCCAAAATCAGTACAATAATCTACAGCCAGAACAAGGCAGAAGGGTCAGGACTTTGATAATTTTCCAGATTCAAATCTTATAAGCAACAAGAGAGATTTCAGCTTTGCAGGTCTTGAATTCAGCAATTAATTTTGGAAAGCAAGGCAAAACAGTAAGGATAAAGTATCAGAAGGCAAAAAAAATTAGGATAGAACACTTGCCTTTGATAATTTTGACCCTAAGTGAAAAGATTTGAGCAAGAACCCTTAAAGCCCCAAATCTTCTTCTTCTTCTTCTTCTTTCTTTCTTTCTTTCTTTTTTCTTGAACAGATCACCCACGTAGCTGCCTTCTCTGCTTCCTTAAGAATGAAGGCAGAGAGGCTTAAAGGGTGGAATTTGTCATTTTGTACATTTTGCAGTTTAGTCCTTGTATTTAGTACATTTACGATTAGGTCCTCAGGGTTTACATATAGGTCCTCAGATTTTTTTTTTTTTTTTTGTTTTGAACAGATTACCCAAATCTTACAAATAAGTACTTCTGATTCATACTCTATTTCCTTTGTCAATTTAAAATGAATGCTTACATTATCACCAGAAATTTATACGAAAATTCGGAAATGAGGGGTGTTACATAGCCAATCTCCTAGGTCTTGTCAGAACTTACAACGAATTACAGATATGATAAATACTCCTGGTATCCAATACCCATGTGTTATCATGAAAATCTAATAAGTGGAGACTGACCATGAATATACTTGAAGCTTCTTCAAGCTTTTGTCTTGCCTTCTCCGCAAGGTAGTCCTTACAGTTCCTCTTCCAATATCCATCTTGGCCATAGTGGAAGCATTGCCCTTTGTCCTTTCTCAGGTTATTTCTTGGTAACCTTTGCCTTACCTGGTCTTTCTTTGCCCTTGCCCTTCTTAAGAGTCTTGATAGCCTTCCTTTTCCTTTTGGTCTCACCAATATAAAGAACTAGCATCTCCTTCTTGATGGTACTCTTAACTTCCCTCAACATATTGAGGAGCTCGGGGAGAGTCACCTCAAACTTGCTCATGTTAAAATTTATGATGAAGTAAGAAAAGGAATATGATAGGGACTGAAGTATAAGATCAATACACAGGTTATCCTCTAGGACTATCTATATACTTCACAAAGCGAGTGATCTCATCATCGCTTATCCTTTCCTCTAGTGTGGGCACAATCATGTTAAGGACATATACGATTTTCTCTTCCATGAGAACAATTCTCAAATTATGGAGCTTTTGGACCAATGAGGCGGTTGGCATCAAGTTTGCCACATAGGGGTCTTATGAGCGACATGTTTCTAACAAAATAAGATATAACAAAAAAAATAAATAACATGCAGATTTTATAAAAAAAACTAATTAAATTTGGACTTCTATCTTAATGTGCTCCCACTATTTTCTTAGTGAATCATGCGACACCCTCGACACGTGAGACGAAAGTCTCCAGCAGACTCCTAATGGGGATCGGGATCCAATTCATGTCTTAGTGCAACCTTGAAGGACTCGATCACTTACACTAAGCCCAAAAGATAGATAATTATTACCAATCACAACTTCTTGTGATTCTTATCACGTGCGGCCTCCGAATCATCATGGTCTCAAGGGACTTGACCAACTATGACGTTCAGTTAAGTCATCACCATCATTATAAGATGAGTCTGATTTGATGATATACCCTCGAGGGACTCCACCAAGCATACCATATCCTCAGGTCACCGGTAACATCTCTATGTCATAAGCAAGAACTCTATTACGTAGATAGGTGAGCATCAAGGGACTCAATCAACTCAACCTATGTCGTTATTCAATTTCTTCCTATAATGATGGAAGACTACGTGGGTCAATCTCATTACCTCATGCTTACCGACTTAATATTATTGTAGGAGGGGTTTTTGTTTCGTATCGGTCTCCTAATATGTTACGTCATATATATATATATTTAATATATATCTACATCGTATGCATATATATATATATATATATATATATATATATATATATATATATATATCGTTATCTAATATGATTAAGCCCGAGCCAATGGGCCTAATCATTCATAATAAGATCTATGTATGCATCGGTGCATCTCCATGCCCAGTGATTGTTGATCTTGTCGTCATCGGTTCCGTCGGATCATCACATCACTATGCATAATGATCTCCCGCCATGGCATTGTAAGTCCCGCTGTAACCTCCATGTTTCCGCTGTGCCTCTCCATATAATTACAAATAATCACAAACACGTAGGCCCAACAATAAACGAGAAAAACGCAAACTCGTAGGCCCCAATAATAATAATATTTATAATTACACACATCACAACACAGGGCTCATGATCATCCATCCACATCATACATCACATGTACATCATATAATATGTAGGATTACTAAATATATATAATAATTAATTAAACTATTTAATTAATTATTTTTTAGAAATCAGGATATGCTCAAAATTTCTAGAATTGTCAAGAGCATTTTCGTAATTCTGGATAAGAGGAGAGTCCTCAGAATTTCTAAAATTATTGAGGGTAGTTTTATAATTCTAGACATGAGGACAATCCTCAAAATTTTTAAAATTATTGAGGGTATTTTTGAAATTATGTATAAAAGGGATAGAGATAGAATTTCTTAACTTCTAAAGGGCATAAACATCTTTTTCTAAAAAATGCCCTAGCCCTCTTTCCCTCTACCGCCACCACCTGTTGCCCTTGCGTCGGCGGTTGCCAGGCGGCCACCCTGGCCGCCGCCCTGGCGGTAGGGTTGGTCGCATCGGCCATGCCTGGCACTGCCCCTCAGGCGATCGCCCTTGTAAGGGGCCAGGCGTCGCCTCCCTTGTAGGGGGGCCTTGGCTGCAGTTGGCCGCCCTTGCAGTGGGCTGGTCGTGGCCATGCCCGGCTGCACCTCCTCCTCGTTGCCTTCGCTGCGAAAACACAGCAAGAACACGTAAAATGATTCTACACAATTCAATCTCATCACATACAGTTTAGAACCAATCTTTCACACGAAAACCTTGGTTTTGATACCACTTTTGGGAAACCTCAGCGGGTGCATCACATGCGCAGTGGAAATCAAAACAAAAATCGGTTTCCCACGTAGATCAAATGGTCGTGCAAAATATTTTGGTCGTGAGAAAAATATAAAAACTGATAAAACCACGATACTTGAGATATTGATTTTACCTAGGGAGATCATATATCCCTGTATTCCAGATCCAGATGGAGAAGATGAAGGAGGTCAAGCGTTCTCCTCTCTAGCGGTATCCACACGATAGATCTCTGTAGCGAAACTCCTCCAATCTAATCTTACAATTCTTGCTCAGAGGGACGGAGGAGAATAGGAGGTGGTGACTAAAGCTGCAGCCTATCAACCATAGTCTCCCCTCCTATTTCTAAAGGGCCACCAAAAAACCCTATGGCTCATGCCTTAGTGGGTATTAGATCTCCATCTAATAACCCACTAACCTTGTATTATTGATATAATAATCTCCTTAGACCTCTAATTGGGCCTTAAGCAAGGAGCCCATTAACATAGGATCTTATGTAATGAGAATAGGGGCTAATTGGATCTTCATCCAATCCTTTAGTCGCTGAAGCATTAACCATATGTGTGTGACCCTCTAGGCCCGATACCGAGTTGACCGTGAGTCACTCCCATCAGAACTCCTTCTGATATAGTGAATTATTATCCTCATAATAATTCACTCGACTCATCGACTATAGACGTACTAGGCCACTACACCATAGTCCCTAGATGGTACAGGGGGGATCAAATTCATCGGACCTGTCTATCCATAGTTACCATGTATCTATAATCCCTCATCTGACTAATATCCCAGAGACCGTATATTGGATATAGTCAGTCACATACGGAATAACCCTAGCCAAAGATTTGTCTAAGCAAGCATATATGGGTTATTCATCTCGTGATACCGAGAGTGGATGATTTATTGACACTCAATTGCCTTTGTAAGATTGACTACCAATCTCGATAACCAGCCATACCAGATCTGAAACTTTTCAAACCTGTAAGTCTGGTGTTAAAGAAAGGAGTACTCATACATCTGGGACTATGGGATTGCTGTCTGACATTAAGTATCATTAATCATATAGCATTCCATAAGCGGATCAATCAATAAACTCATTCTCCATTAAGTACCTGTACTATATCCTTAGTGTCTCTACACAAGTGGCTATGAGACCAGCCGCCTCCATCATATAGACGGGTATATAGTACACCGGTCTGTCCGGTTATCTCGATGTCCCTCTCAAGTAACCTATGACCGAGATTATTTTTAGGATCTATGTTTAAAGGTGAATCGATCTCATTATTATGATTTTATCATGATCGGATTCCTATTGCAGAGAACCAAGGACATCATAATATATATGCTACATATAATATAATGTGAGAATATACCAATATTAATCATAAGCAAAAAAATTACATACTATATCACACATGCCATCACTCACGTGATTGGCTTGCAGAGCACGTATAACCAGCAGTCACTTCAGAGAGTGAAATGAACGGAAGAAAAGGAGGTACAATTAGTTTGTGTTTTTTTTAGCCTTAAAGCAAAGGATTACAAATGGGACTATAAGCCAGTATTCTATTGAGAAAATGACTTTACAAGCGATACAACATAGAGTGTTTCAAAAGATATTGTTTGAATTGACTGGAAGTGTTGGAGAACTTAAGATGAAGATGATATATATCATTGTTAAAGATTCACGTGATTGGTTTGCAGGGCACATGTAACCAATAGCCACTTCAGATAGTGAAATAAACGAAAGGAATGAAGATACAATTAGTTTGTGTATTTTTTTTAGCCTCGGAGCCAAAGGAAGACAAATGGGACTATAACCCAATATTCTATTGAGAAAATGATCTTACTAGCAAGCGATACAATATAGAGTGTTTCAAAATAAAGTGCTTGAATTGACTGGAAGTGCAGGAAAACCTAAGATGAAGATGGTACATACTATTGATAAAGATTAAAATTGAATAGGTTAACTAAGGCTAAAGAAGAAAGAAGATCTATCAACTTCTGACTTCGCCCTTTTTTTTCTACAGGGGTTTAAATGGCAGCTCCTACTAGTTCTGTTCTATTCTATAGGTATCTGTAGTTATAATATTCTTTATTCTCCACCGGATCACCCAAGCTTTAGCTTGGACTAGAAATTGGTATTTGATTGGGCGCTTTCCTTAATGTGATACATAAAAATCAGGTAAATGAAGAATGCTGTCTAACTGATCCTCATTGTCCCGGAATCATGGAATTGGGTTTGATTCAGGTTGAATTCTCTTTTTTTATACTTGATTCTACCTCTGTAACCCACAAAAAGAGAAGGACAAAGACGCCTAGATCAACATATGGATTGTATTAAATGCTGATTCCATCATGAATCGAGCCAATAACTAATGATCCTAGCTGTCTATTCGCCTAACAACTAAAATAAGAAATGATACTTTCAAATAGAACTGGTAAAATTATTCTTTTTCATGAAACTACAATATCCTGAGACTATCTATTCGAAAGAGATAGAGCAGAAGACCTACTTCCCATAATTAGAGTGAAGAGGGGAGAAGATAGTTCTTTAGTCAAAATAAAATATAGCTGTAATATTTCTTATTTTTGAAATATTTATAATAAAATATTTTAAATTATTTACGAGGACATATTTATAAAATTTAAGGATTTGTCTATTAATTTTTTGATTAAATAATTTTATATTAAAAATTGATTGCTAGGGACATAAGTGTGAATCTTAAAAAATATATGAAATAAATTGTAAAAGATTTATATTAAGTTAAAAAAATATATGGTGAGGACATGTGTCACTACCTTGTTTAAAGTAGTGTCACTTGTGCATGTGCATGTGCATGGGTGACACATAACCACATTACATGCATGTTTGTCACCTATTAAAATATTGTTAGCTTAAATAATTAATAATTAGAGAAAAAAAGGAGATGTTTTGGCTGCAACGTGAACTTGATGATAAGAAGAAGAAGAAGAAGAAAGAAGAAGAAGAAAAGGAAAGAAGAAGAAATTTGGAGAATTTGAAATTGTGATATAATCCATACCGTTGGGACTAAAATATTCAAAGCCAAATATTCTATCTTTCTCCTACTTAAATTTATCTTTATTTTTGACTTAATTTATGAATAAAAATTCTGAACAAATCCAAAATTTTTTGTTGGCTGCCAAACTATGAAATTATAATATTGTCAAGATTTTGGCCTATTTGTATTGTTCTTACTGCAACTCTTAGTACAGATTTCGGATTTGAACAGAACTTAGTTTTTTTAAATTAGATTCAAGTATCTTTCTTTTAAACTTAAGTTTGAAGAATTTGGAGTTCATTTGCTAGCCCAAACGTCTACTTCAATTAAGTATATAAAATCTGTAAAATAGAATCTGTAGCTCATGACCTTTTATCACTATATTACTTATATCTTACTGTTGGAGTTCCTAATTTATATAAAACTTAATTTGTTAGAAATAGACTCTTGGACCTTTCTGTTGAACCTAAGATTGGATGATTTGGAGTTGAAATGACAATCAAACCCCCCATTTTGATGGACCATATAAATTCTAAAAAGCAGGGACTATGATTCTAGACCTTTGGTGCAAAACCATCAATAACTCTTTGTAGAGACCTTCAATTTATATGAAACTTACTTCATATAAAATTAGATTGATTAGCTTTTCAACAATACCTTTCTTGAGTAAATTAGAGTATTTTTTATCATTTAAATAACTTTATATTTTTGCCTTCAAAATTCAGCTAGAATAGGGATTGTATCAATTCTGCCTATACTTGCTTCTTCTATTTCAAAATTGAAATCTCTAATGCTTTTATCCATGACTTCCTTATATATCAAAATATGTTATGTATTAATCGATGTTATATCATATTATTCTATTTAGGTGCCCATATGATTTATTGTTCCACATGTGTATCCGATATATGCCAAATTTTTTGCTCATGTCCTTTTGTACTCTGGTGTTTGTGGGACAATATGAACCGTTGCTAGAAATGGTAAAGAGAGTTATGTTTAGAGCTCGCGTGCTCTGTCGACCCCCTATGACTTCACTCAAACGTGAGTGGATGGAGCTCCTAGACGTGAGAGACTTATACTTGGTGGTCATTCAGCAATGAATGTTCTACATTATACTTATGATCCCACTTTGCTCTCTATGTTTTTGATATGATATCCAAAGCATTACTTTTGAGTTATTTATGCACTTTGGATAAGAATGAAATAAATATTATATCTAAATGATATTAAGCTTTTGTTCGTTACTTGTTCATTTGATATACTTTTGAGAATATTCATACACCATTGATATAATTTCAGAAAAATATCCTATACCTCCTTGATATGCTCCGAAATGTTTTATATTCTCGTTGATAAGCTCCAAAATATTTCATTTGCCATTGATATGTTGCTTGACATACTTATACATATGATATTCATCCAAATTCAAATGTGACATACGAGCTTAAGTTTGATATTTGTTCCTTTGACATGTTTTGAAGTATTTCATGTATTATTGATATGCTCCTAAAACTTTAAATGTCATTGATATATACCAAAATATTTTTGATTGCCATATATGGTCCAATTACCTTCCTAAATTGTTATGAATTTAAGTATGCTTCGAACGAGATGAACCTTATGGTTGTGAATCTGATTTGATGCTATATGTGAAAACTTTTGTATTCCCTACCTTGCACTCTTATATCAGGTTCAATTTGAAAACACCTTTCCTTGCTCTGAATCTATTTGATACTTGTTGGGCTTCTTAGTTTACTCTGTTGCTATCTAATCTTCTTCAGGTTAGCTTGGCATTTATTAAAATACTTGATACGAGGCTAAACCAATGGAAAAGCAAGAAGTTCTTGGGCTAAATATTCATTTGACAATATGTTATTATTATATATGTATACATTAGGTCTAAAGTAAAGACATATTTTGAAGAGGGATAAATATGTAATGGTTTTAAAACTACCCTCTTGTTTGGGATCTTGAATGTCAAACTTGTTGTTTAATATATGAAGTGGTGGTGTATGGTTGTTTTCCAAAGTCATATGGATTTTATCACATTAGTGGGCCTTATGAATGTGGATTATATTTAGCTGCATTGGTTTTGGATCGGTTTTGTGATTCATTGAGAGAATGTGAAGAGATTATAATCTACACAAGTTTCTATAAAAGTGATTGAATGACTATATATTATTCTTAGTATCCTCAAATGATTGTTTTGATCATGGATAGATTATGCTGTTGATAATATTATCAATCTTTTTAGATTAGAGTCACACCTCTCGAATGTGTTATAATTCGGGGAAGGGGTTGGGGGGGGAGAGGGGGTGTGATATAGATAGTATCAAAGCATGATTTTGAGGATCACTAAGATATACAAATAAATATATCAGATTTGAAATATACGATGAGGTTTAGTGATTTTTTTTTAGTGATTGACAAACATAAAGATTTGAAAGAGGTCTAAGATCGACGATAAGTAGTCGGATATCAACCTTATGCTGATGTGATAAACAGGGTCTTAATTATTGAAAGAGACTTGGAGGAGATTATGGGTAAGAGCTACAAGGATAAGTTTGCAAGTAAAAGTAAGAGAGTGAATGAATATGAAAACAGTAATAAGAGGATCAAGATGTCAGGATTAGAGAAGGGAAAGCCACCTCAGAGAACTCAGTCATGTGCAAAATGTGGATATAATCTTGAAATAACCAAGTATTTTTGGGTGACTAGAGCCTATTTTGCTTGTGGGAAACTAGATCATAAAGTAAAAGATTGTCCACTGAATAAGAAGAGAGAGTCATTGCCACCCAGAATGATAGACTATGCTAGAGTTTATGCCATCACTGAACAGGATTCTTGGGCTTCTAAATTAGTAGTCGAAGGTATTATTCATATTTCTAATAAGAATGCATAGGTTTTATTTGATCCCGGGTCCAATCTATCTTTTGTTTCACAAACTTTTGCTTGTCACTTGTCATTTGGATTATGAGTTGTATATAACTACTGCAGTTGGGGATACTTTGACATCAAACTTGCTTTATCCATCTTGTTTGATTTTTATCGGAGAACATGAACTCCTTGCTGATTTAATCCTCCTAGAGTTTCAGGACTTTGATATTATACTTGGCATGGATTGACTCTCTTCCTATCAAGCTAGTATTGATTGCTATACAAAAATAATCACTTTTTGCATACCAGATCAGCCTATCTTCTATTTTAAGGGTATTAGGCTTGACTCACTTCTTTGCCTAATATCGACATTTCAAGCTCATCGATTTATGCAAAAGGGTTGTTCTTGCTATATTATATGTGTAAAGGAGAATTTAAATCAAGTAGCTTATCTAAATGAAATTTTGGTAGTCAGAGAGTTCCCTGATATTTTTCGAGATGACTTGCCTGGATTACCTCTAGACAGAGAGAGTGAATTTACTCTTGATATTGTGCCTGGAGACTCCCTATCGAATGGCACCACTCGAGCTAGAAGAATTAAAAAAGTAACTACAAGAAATATTAGATAAAGGTTTTATTTGACCCAGTATTTCACCATGGGGTGCTCCAGTACTATTAATTAAGAAGAAGGATAGGACATAGAGACTTTGTATTGATTATAGACAGTTGAACCAAATAACAATAAAAAAATAAGTATTCTCTACCTAGAATTGATAATTTGTTTGATCAATTGTAGGATGCATAAGTATTCTCCAAGATTGACTTAAGGTCAAGTTATTATCAATTGAATATCAAGAAAGAAGATATCCCTAAAACTACTTTCAGAACTCGGTATGGTCACTATGAATTGCCTTTTGGTTTGACTAATGCCCCTGGAGCTTTTATAGAATTAATGAATATGATATTTCATCCACTCTTGGATAACTATGTTATCATTTTCATTGATGATATATTAGTGTATTCAAGGAATGACCTGGAGCATGAGGAGCACTTGAGAAGTGTATTATCAATACTAAGAGAAAAGAAGTTGTATGCAAAGTTCAGTAAATATGAGTTTTGGTTAAATGAAGTTACCTTCTTAGGCCATATGATTTCAGCTAAGGGCATCTTTGTTGATCCGAAGAAAGTCGAAGCAGTAGTTCAGTGGGAAGCACCAATAAATGTAACTAAAGTTAGAAGTTTCTTGGGCATAGCAGGTTATTATAGGAGATTCGTGGAGAGATTTTCTCGAATTGCTAACCCCCTCACCAAGTTAGCTTGAAAGAATGTAAGATTTGAATGGGTTGATGAATGTGAATAAAGTTTTCAGGAGTTAAAAAGAAGATTGACCAGTGCTCCTATTCTCATAATTCTCAATGATAATGAAGGATTTGTAGTTTATACTGATGCTTCAAGGAAGGGCCTTGGATGTGTTTTGATGCAAGAAGGGAAAGTAATTGCTTATGCTTCTAGACAACTGAAGAGTTATGAACTAAATTATCCAACCCATGATTTAGAGTTAGCAGCAATTATTTTTGCATTGAAGATTTAGAGGTATTATTTATATGGGCAGACATTTGAAATATTTACCGATCACAAGAGTCTAAAGTATATCTTCACTCAAAAGGAATTAAATATGAGGCAATGAAGATGGATAGAACTTTTAAAGGATTATGATAGCACCATTCGATATTATCTGGGTAAAGCCAATGTTGTAGCTGATGCACTTAGTAGAAAATCTATAAATTTTATGGCTAGTTTGGTTGTGAAACAATGGGAATTATTGGAAGAAAATGATGATGAGAAATCTATTAGGAATGAGCAAAACTCAATGATATTGATGGCCTCTATCTAGGTTCAATCTGATTTCGTTCAACAAATTAAAGAGAGACAACTATGAGATCCACGTTTAATCCACTTGAGGAAAGAAGTAGAAAAAGGATCAAAACCTGGTTTTCGTGTTTCTGAGGATGGCTTGTTGAGAATGGGGAATAGAGTATGTGTTCCAGATGACCTAGATATCAAGGATCAAATCCTGAAAGAATGTCATAGTTCCAAATTCACCTTACGCCCGGGTAGCACAAAAATATATAAAGATCTTAAAAGTCATTACTGGTGGAAAGGTATAAAAAAGGAAATTACAATATATATATTAAAATGTTTAACTTACCAGTAAATCAAAGTTGAACACCAAAGACTTGGAGGTTTGTTACAACCTTTAGATATTCCTGAACGGAAATGGAAAAGTATCACCATGGATTTTGTTTCAGGTCTACCCAGAACCTCTAGAAAGCATGATGTTATATGGGTGATTATTGATAGATTTACCAAATTGGCATATTTTCGACCGATCAATGTGACATATTCTATGGATAGACTTGTTAAATTATATATCAGTGAAATAGTAAGGCTTCATGGTATTCTAAAGGAGATCATCTCTAATAAGGACTCCATATTTCTTTCTAGATTATGGAGAAGATTATAGGAATCTATAGGCACTAAAGTCAAGTTTAGCACTACTTATTACCCTCAAACCGATGGACAATCAGAAAGAACAATTCAGACATTTGAGGATTTGCTTAGAGCATATATCATGGATTGGAATGGTGAGTGGGATAAAGATATTTCTCTTGTTGAGTTCACCTATAATAATAGTTACTAGTCTAGTATTCAGATGACCCCTTATGAAGCTTTGTATGGGCAAAAGTGTAGAACGCCTATTTGTTGAGAGAAAGTTGGCGGTAGGAAATTGTTAGCACCCGATAAAGTGTAGGAGACTACCGAAAAAATTCAAGTTATAAGAGAAAGACTAAAGATTACTCAGAGTCGTCAAAAGTACTATGCTAACAATAGAAGACAAGAAATTGAGTTTCAAGTAAGGGATTTTGTATTCTTGAAGGTCTCTCCTTCCAAGGGCATGGTAAGATTTGGGAAGAAAGGAAAGTTAATCCATAGATTTATTGGACCATTTGAGGTCCTTAGAGGATTGGTTTTGTCGCTTACAGGATTACCTTGCCACCATCATTGGGTCGTATCTATAACATATTTCATATTTCAATGCTCAAAAAGTATATACATAACCCTTCTCATATCATTCAGTATGAGCCAATTGTAATCGATCACAACTTATCTTATGTGGAAGAACCTATACAAAATATTGATAAGAAAGAAAAGATACTAAGGAATCAGGTCATTTCTTTAGTCAAAGTGATATGGAGGTATCATTCTATAGATGAAACAACTTGGGAACTAGAGGAATAAATGAAGAAAATCTATCCTCATCTTTTCGTCAATGAAGGTATGATAAATTTAGAGAACTAAACTTTTATTTGAAGGGGGGGAAAGTGTAATATCCCTCATTTCTGAAATATTTATAATAAAATATTTTAAATTATTTATGAGGACTTATTTATAAAATTTAAGTATTTGTCTATTAATTCTCTTGATTAAATAATTTTATATTAAAAGTTGATTGCTAGGGAACTAAGTGTGAATCTTAAAAAAAATAAATATAAAAGATTCATATTAAGTTAAAAAAAGAAAATAAACATAGTGAAGACATGTGTCACTACCTTGTTTAAGGTAGTGCCACTTGTGCATGTGCATGGGTGACACATAACTACGTTACATGCATGTTTGCCACCTATCAACACATATGTTAGCTTAAATAATTAACAATTAAAGAAAACAAAAAGAGGGAGTTTTGGCTGCAATGTGAACCAGAAGAAGAAGAAGAAATAAAAAGAAGAAGAAGAAGAAGAAGAAGAAGAAGGGAAGGAAAGAAAAAGAAATTTAGGGATTTTAAATTGTGATCTAATCGACAGCTTTGGGACTAAAATATTCAAAGGTAAGTATTCTATCTTTCTCCTACTGAAATTTATCTTTATTTTTACCTTGATTTATGAAATTTTTTTTTGAACAAATCTAAAATCTTTTGTTGGCTGCCAAACTATGAAATTGTAATATTGTCAAGATTTTGACCTATCTGTATTGTTCTTACTGCAACTCTTAGTACAGGCCTTTTATTACTATATTACTTATATCTCTTCCTGTTGGAGTTTTCAATTTATGTAAAACTTGATTTGTTAGAAAATAGACTCTTAGACCTTTCTATTGAACCTAAAATTGAATGATTTAGAGTCAAAATAACTGTCAAAACCCCTATTTTGATGGACCATATTAATTCTGGAAAGTAGGAACTATAATTCTGGACCTTTGGTTGCAAAACCATCAATAACTCTTTCTAGAGACTTTCAATTTATATAAAACTTACTTCGTATAAAACTAGATTGATTTAGCTTTTCAACAACATCTTTCTTAAGTAATTTGGAGTATTTTTTATCATCTAAAGAACTTTATATTTTTGCCTTCAGAATTTAGCCAGAATAGGGATTGTATCAAATTTGCCTATACTTGCTTTTTTCATTTCAAAACTGAAATCTCTAATACTCTTGTCTTTGACTTCCTTAGATATCAGAATATGTTATGTATTAATCGATATTATATTCTATTATTTTGTTTAGGTATATGTATGATTTATGTGCTTCCGATATATGCCAAATTCATTGCTCATGTCCTTTTGTACTCTGTTGTTTATGGGGCAATGTGAACCTTTGCCAGAAATGGTAAAGGGAGTTATGCTTAGAGCTCACGTACTTTGCCAGCCCCCTATGACTTCACTCAAACGTGGGTGGATGGAGCCCCTAGATGTAGGAGACTTATGTTTGATGGTTATTCAGTAATGGATGTTTCACATTATGCCTATAGTCCCACTTCATCCTTTATGTTTTTGATATGATATCCAAAGTATTGCTTTTAAGTTATTTATGCGCTTTGGATAAGAATGAAATGAATGTTATGTCTAAATGATATTGAGCTTATGTTTGTTAATTGTTTATTTGATATGCATTTGAGAATATTCATATACTATTGATATACTTTCAAAAAAATATCATATACCTCCTTGATATGCTCCAAAATGTTTTGTATTCTTATTGATAGGCTCCAAAATATTTCGTTTGTTATTGATATGCTGCTTGACATACTTATACCTATGATATTCATCCAACTTCAAATGTGACATACGAGCTTAAGTTTGATATTTGTTCCTTTGACATGTTCTGAAGTATTTCATGTATTATTGATATGCTCCTAAAACTTTAAATGTCATTGATATATACCAAAATGCTTTTGATTGTCATATATGCTCCAATTATCTTCCCAAATTATTATGAATTTAAGTATGCTTTGAACGAGATGAACCTTGTGGTTGTGAATCTGATTTAATGCTATATATGAAAACTTTTGTATTCCCTACCTTACACTCTTATATCAGGTTTAATTTGAAAACATCTTTCCTTACTCTAAACTTGTTTGATACTTGCTGGGCTTTTTAGCTCACTCTATTGCTATCTAATCTTCTTCAGGTTAGCTTGGCATTTATTAAAATACTTGATATGGGGCTAAAGCATAGGAAAGCAAGAAGTTCTTGTGTTCATTTGATAATATGTTATCATTGTATGTGTACACCTTGGGTCTAAAATAAAGTTGTAGATATATTTTAAAGAGGGATAACTATGTAATGGTTTTAAAACTACCCTCTTGTTTGGGATCTTAAATATTAAACTTGTTGTATAATATATGAAGTGGTGGTGTATGGTTATTTTCAAAAGTCATGTGGACTTTATTGCATTAGTGGACCTTATGAATGTGGATTATATTTAGCTGCATTGGTTTTGGATTGGTTTTGTAATTCATTAAGAGATTATGAAAGTGATTGAATAATAAACGATTGTTTGGATTCTGGATAGATTATGTTGTTGATAATATTATCAATCTTTTTACTTTTGACAATAGTAAAAAGGAGATAATTAGGAGAAGCTTCAAAGATAGCATACTAATAGGAATACACCAAAAGAAAATGAGCGAGCTTAACTCACATCAATAGGATCATTCATGAGCCGAGTTCCTCGTGGTGGAATAAAGAGCTCTAAACCGCCTATTTTAGAAGAATGAACTTATATATATGGTATTTATTCGGCCTAGCTAGTGAACTAAATAAATAATCGAATAAGTAATGACTTGACTGATCTTGATGTACTCTTTTTCAAACCTTAGTCTTGCTAGCATGGTCCAAACATATCTCGAGAACCGAGATGTCTAACTGGAGTTGTGTAACTAATATGATTCTTTTATTCAAATATTATTCTTTTATGTGTGTTGATGAACGAATGGTCCACATCGTGTGTTGACGAACGAATAGTACATATCCGATAATCCACATAGTCTACTTACTCTTTTATGTCCTTCAAGATTTGTGTTGGTTTAGTGTTTCGAATTCTCGACCCAATGTCACATTCCTTCTAGTTGTTATTCGTGATTTAGAATATAGTACCTGTAAGTCGATTTCTTTACTATTACAGAAAAAAGAATTGAATCGGAATGAAAGTAAAGTAGGAAGGTCACACTCTACCTAGTACTTACTACCTTTTTGAGCTAAACACTCCTTTAAGTTACTGAAGGTTAAAGTATGTACTAACGTGAAAAATCAAAGAAGTCAAGTAGGGCGCCTATCCGAATGGAGTAGAAGCGGGCCTTTGCTGGACCAATCTACTTTTCTCTCTATCGTCTCGAGTAAGAGTTAGTCTAGTAATAAAAAGAGAATAAGATTCCCCAGAAGTTTATATGAGTAATGTAGAAGTGGGCAATCCATTGACGACTGTCTGGGAGTTCAGGCAAGCACAAAATCCTATCTAGAAGGTGGTACCCTATGAGTAATAAACCTACTGGAAACGATCTTTGGGGGGTTTTCCCTTTTCTTCCTATGAAGGTATTGAGTTATGATCCTTCCTCCACTCTAAACTAGGAGAATCAATAACAAAGCAAGACTATTTTCCATCGGGGTACGCCATAAATGAAGTAAGAAGGCTATCAATCGATAAACGAAGTAAGAAAAGAAGACAGTCGATTAAATATTAATGGATTGAGCAATAATAAAGATTATGGTTGTAAGCCGATGTATGGCCGAGTGAAGAACTCGGCATAGTGGTACCATATACAGTCGATCAAAGATTAAGTCAATAAACTCTTCCTTTCTCGCTTGTTGCTGATTCACGCACTACCGATTATATCAACTCTACTGAAGGATACCTCGCAACAAAGCAGCCTATATATATTTTTTTATTTTCTTTTCTTTTAACAAGTTCCTATGGTGCAACTGTTGAAAATCATTTTGATGTGGATAATGTACTGATAGAGTTGGGACTCCACCTATGAAAGGATTAGGATGGATACTTACTTAAATCTGTATTAAGTTACATAGTTGCTTCAACCCAAATTAAGAGCAGATAGCAGAACCTTACCATGATAAGAAGAAACTTGACTCGATAAGAAGAAACCCTTAGCATGCCTATGAGCTTAAAGCAAAGCAGATACCTTAGAGAATATTATTACACTCAGTAAAGTGGCACCGCCTTACCTCAGACATTCTCCTAATACGAATAGACTCACATAACGCAGACGAAAGGTACTAAACTCTTCAATCTTACTTGACAGATACTATTCTTTCTTACACATTATATATCATTATATGAATTGCTAAAATGCGCATTTTGACAACGTTTACCAGTAGCAATCAGAGTTGAGAAGAGAAATACTCAGTGCTAAAGGGGAACAAGCAACTCGGGCCGGGGAAAAAAAAGTGATAGCAAGCGATATCGCAAGACTGTTACTAGCTACGGCAAGCAAAGCAAGTGCCGGAGTTAGATACAAGCGAACTAAACTCAACAGGCAATACTTAACGCTGAGGTCAAACATTCATTTTTTTTTTTATTTTTTTAACATGTTTTATCAAAAGTAGGAATTGAGGAGCTTATCTCGCATTGCAACAATTGACTGAACTGGCATTGCTAATAAACCCTTATCTGATCCTTCTCTTTATACTTCAACTTAAACACTCGAACGTCTGTACTAGATTCTGTCTCTCCATTTGATTTTCCAAGCACAAGAACCCGACTTGAAGAATCGCATATTGCTTAAAATCCTTATGCTGAGTATGAGCCTGTTCCTGTTGACTTACCTGATCTTGTTTATTTTCATTCAACATCTTTCGTTACTCCTGAGTCTTCTTCTTAATAAGATTAAAGTCGAACAGAAAGAAATCAGGTAAGTCCTTTTTTTAGCGTCAGCAAATTAGTTGCCCGTGAACAAGTAAGGAGTTAGTATGAGTGTGATATTCCAATTTCTGTTTTCTAAGCATTTTCATTGTCTCCGAGATCAGAAGCTGTACGAAAACGAAAGTAAGCAACACCATCTCTCATTGAAGACAAAAAAAAGCTGTTGGCATTTGTTGAGCCCATTCAAAAGGACTTGCTTCGGACAGACAAATAAGCAAAGGTATTAAAGTAAGGGTATAAAGTAAGCTGAGTTAAAGAACTAAAGTAAACAGCATCAGTCTCATGGGTTGTAGTCGCATTCCTCATTGTTTTAGTAAACATCATTCATCGATATGTGGAGGAAAGTTAGAGGTTTTCAATGCCAAAGGAAAGGTTTTATGCGAGAAATCAGAATTCTAGTGAGGTGCATCGGTGCCAAAGAAAGAAGTAGGAGTTCGGGTTTCGAAAGCAAACGATAGAAGAAGAATCAACAGAGTAAGCATCAGCAGTAAAAAGCAGTTTTTGACTACCGCTTAGTGGAGTTGAACAGAGGTTTGTAGACGTAGACTCTCGATCAAGTGTTCCAAGGCGGAACAACCATAAAGCTCAACAAGGGAACCAGCAAGAGTAAGGATGAACTACATATAAGATCTGATCTGTATTTGCAAGAGGGAGAGGGAGAGGGAGAGGGGGCGTTGAAGCGCATTGTACGAGAAAGAAAAGAAGACCTATATTAGCAAGAAAAAAAAATCGAGAAATCTGCATTAGCCCTCTGGCTCTCTCTGCTCTTGACTTCTCAGAACCTTGACTTAAAGACTAAAACTCAACTTGAAGTGAAGAATCACTTTCTCCCTACGTTTGAAAGGAAGATTATGATTCTCGAGTCGAATGATTAAGTCACTGTCAAATCAGTCTTGAAATATATCTTTCTTGAATATATTTTTCTTGTGCAGAGTAAAATCAACCAAAAATCTATTGCGCAAAGTGAAGTCAACCAGAAATTTATTAACTTATTGATGCCTATATTACTTAGGAATCTCAGAGCTCACGATGCTAAAAGCCACACTTGTTTGTTTATTGCGCCAAATATCCATCTAAGGTAGGAATATGACCCGACTCGACTTTATTCAATGCCAAAACCCTTATTGGAGGAGTGTCCTCTTCTGTCACTTCTACAAGGGCTCCGAGGATTCCATTCTTACGTTTTAGATTAGTATGAATAATTTAATTCTATACTTATCGATGACATTACTTGAACACTGCTCCCCCTGTTGCCAACCTACTTATTGAAGTTACGACTTAGATACAAGCAAGATTTTCATATTAATTTCCCGATAACAAAGAATTGATTGAATCTAACTCGCTAATACGGAGGAGTGAGTGAAGCGATTGGGCAGCTTTCCAAGGCCTTAATCATATCCATCCTCACCCAATGCGCAAGGTTATCTTCCAGCCCAGTTTCTTATTTAGATCTAGTCTTAAGTGAAGCTGTTCTGGCTACTTTGTTGCATAGATAGAATATTATTTCCTTTCCTGTTTAAGTAAAAGGCATAGTGTAGTGGCCATCATACATTAAAGCAAATGGAATCACTCCTATGTTCGTTCATTTGGCTGAGATATTGCTACCTTTTTCATTTAGAGTCCTAACATAGTCTAGCATTAACTATTCTCTGCACTTACTTACCCTTCCTCTTTGTCGAAACATCTCCTGCTCGCGCTAAAGCAATTATACCAGCAAAAGTAGGATAAAAATGCCTTAGGTATTATTGCTGGAGTGGGACTTTCGTAATAGAATAGGCCTTTGATACTTACTTTTCTTGCCCCCCTTCTTATTGCTGGCTCTTTTCCCTTTGATACTTTGCCTCCTTTCTGTAGCAAGCTTTTACTTATCCGTAGCTATTGAATGAGCAACTTTTGAATCAAAGCGATAGGCCCTGCCCTCATCCCTGGTTGGTTTTAAGAGAAGGAGGTTCCTTTTTGACATTATAATCAGCTGTTCTCAAATACGCTCCTGTTTCATCAGTTTCACAATCATATGACTTACGAAAGAAATGCCTTTTGCTTACATGTCTCTTTATTTCACTTTTGATGCTATACTTTTAACCGCAGAGTAGGCATGATCTTCTTATCAGACTTCTGCCTCTGATCCTGTAGTTGATCACCATCTATATAGGCTTTTCTTGGACCTCAGACTCAGAAGGCTGACCAGAACTTTAATGCTTGGACCATACCATATAAGAAAGACATTTGACATTCTATACCCAACATCCTTGCTTTTGCTGATCTACCAATTGCATTAGCTTCTTTACCTTGCTTTCCAGATAATTAGAGTCGATAACACAATCCCCGCTAATAACAACCTCTTTCCTCCCCCAATTCAACTGAACTTGTAGAAGCTAAAAACATCATGACTTGCTTAGGACTTGTTCACCCGAAACAGTAATTGAAACAGCTTCTTCGGGAGCTCACACTGTTTCTTATTCTTCCGTGGAGCTTCTGATCTTGTATACAGCAAAGCACCAATAACCTCTCCCCCAAGACACCTCTCTCCCACCCAAAGAAATTAGGATAGAGATTATTTTTATATCGTCGACTCAATTGCCTGTTCCGTGTCTTTACATAATTGTTTATATGCCTGCCCTATGCGTAAGATAGTCAAAATAATCCTCCTTCATTTACTAGGCTAGTGAGATTCCACTATTACAGTTGCGAGTGCAAGTGAGAAAATTCATTTACTAGGCTAGTGAGATTCCATTATTATAGTTGTGAGTCCAAGTGAGAAAATTCTTGTTTTACTCAAGAGCAAGGTTAATGCTGGACGAACACCACACATTGAATAAAATAGGGAGTATGTGAATATCATATATATGAACCTCTACTTGTTGCAACATCTATCATATGTGTGTGACCTTTGGGCCTAATATCGAGCTGGCCATGAGTTGCACCTGTCATAACTTTCTCTGACTCAAAACTACTTCTGACTCAGTGAATTGTTATTTTGTAACAATTCATTCAACTCATCGACTATAGACGTACTAGGCTACTACGCCATAGTCCCCAAACGATGTAAGATGATCTAATCTATTGGATCTATCTATTCTCAATTACTATATATTTATAGTCTTTCATCTATCTAATATCCCAGAGACCATATATCGGGCATGGTACTACCATGCCTCATAGGAAATCTATCCAAGTATCACTCTAATCTGATTCTTCTTGAGAACTTCTCTCTCAATTTGAATGACCTTGGCTAAGAATTTGCTTGAGCAAAAATAAATGAGGTATTCCTCTCATTATACCGAGAGTAGACGATTCTGTATTAACACTCAATTACCTTATTAATGTTAGTTACCAATCCCAATAATTGATTATACCAAATCTGAAACTTTTAAACCTATAAGTCTGACGTCAAAGAAAAAAATATTCAAATAAGGTATTCTTGATACACAATGTTTTAACATCATGTATCATTAACTATCCAGTATTCCATATGCAGAGCAATCATTAAACTCATCCTCCAATGACACTAAGAACGACTATGAAACCAACCATCTATAATTAGAATTATTTAGAGTCTATGTTTAAAAGTGAATCGATCTCATTATCATGATCTCATCACGATCTAATTCTCATTGCACAGATCCAAAGATATCACTATATATATATATATATATATATATATATATATATATATATATATATATATATATATATATATATATATATATATATATATATATATATATATATATATATATATATATATTATGTGTGTGTAGCAAATACCAATAATAATAATAATAATATATATAAAATAATATGATTAGCTTACAAGGCACTTATAACCAACATTGATGATATTTGCTTGAGGTCAATTGGGTGTAGTAGGAAGCTTGGGTTGAGACATATAAACTTTTGCTAAGTATCCGACTTTATCATAAAGCTGTCAGATTATTGATTGTTATGATTGGGACACTAGGGCTACTAATGGTTATTGAAGTTACTACCTTGATTGTTTCTAGAGTTATTGTCATGATTGAAAGGATGGTGGTGAAATAAAGGCGGGTATGGTTGTGTGTTACCCATGTGTCCAAGACGTATCTTCGTGAGTCCTTTATTGAAGTTCTTATTGTTTTGGTTACTCTTCCTTTTGAATTTTTGACTGACATAAGCTATGATAGTTGATCTGATCATCCTTCCATTATATTTCAAATATATGATCAGTTAACTTATTATATAGTTCTTCAAAGGACATCGATGAGTCTTGTGCCTGGATTGCTGCCAATAATTCCTTGTATTTGTCTCTTAAGCCATTAGGAGTATGGACAATTACTTCATCACTAAGAGAATAACCTATTAAAACCAAATCATCTATAAGAACTTTTATATTTTACATATAATCAATAATAGTACTTGCCTCTTGTGTGGTTTTCATTAGACTGGATAGGAGACTGAGCATGCGAGTATAAGAGCGATTGACTAGAGTAGTTTGTAACTTAGATCATGCTTCTACAATAGTACTACATGAAGATATTAATGGTGCAATGGATCTAGAAACTAAGGTTTAAATTGCTAGAGGATAAGATGATATTGACATAATCATAGTTTATCAATAGGATTTGGTACTAGACTGGGTTCTCCTAGTATTTAGATCTTCTCTGGTGAACAACTAAGAAAGCCATTGATATAGCCTAGTAGATCATATCCAAATAGGAGATTAGAGAATTATACTTGCTAAGATGCATAGTTGCTTGGATAATTTGAAGGGGTTTAGAGTTGTCGCATTTCTGTATGTTGAGAACAACTATTGTTCCCTGTGGGAACAATAACTAGAGTGTTAAATATAGATGATAAAGACATTCTAAGAGTATATACTGATCTTCGAGGATGAGAGGACTATAGGTAATAGGCATTCAATTTCTAGATGGTGATTGCAAAAGTGAAGGATGGAAGAGGGAAGACATTGGTGGCTGGAAGTAATGAACCAATGGATAGTGAATGTCGGTGGGCCTCGGAAAAGAGGACTCAAGAGTGGACATAGGCTAGGTTGAGGTCAAACCACTATAACTGTGAGTGTGCTTTAATTACTTTCATTTTACTTTTGATTGCTCTTAAATAGTTGATAGTTAGATATGAAGTTTCAATCTATCAACCTTTCCAAATCAGCTCTTAATCGATATTTTAAGAGAAGCTTCCATTGTTCCTTCTTCACTTTCCGAAAGCAAAGGTTTTTTAAATGAGCACGATTAATCTTGCACAAAAGTAAAGGTTTTAATTATGTATGTTATCATACGAAGCTTTCCTTTAGCATGATCATAACTTACCTTCGTTCAAAGCTTATTACTCACAAAACACTTTTAATTTCTAATTTTGCACTAAACAAAAAAGTTTTTTTTAAAATATAATTTTTAATTACACTAATTCACCGCCCCCGCGCCCCCCCCCCCCCCCTCTCATAGTGTCAATGGATCCTAGCAATTGGTATTAGAGCAAGGTACTTGCTCATTGGATTAATACCCACTTGAGTAAATATATTTATTTAGCATAAATGAGCGACATTCCATTTCACGTCCTCCCATGTTCAATGGGATAAACTACATGTATTGAAAAATAAGGATACATATTTTTCTCATTTCTATGGATTTTGATTTATGATACATTGTAAAGATTAGTTTTAAAAAATATTCCAAACTAATGAACCAATGGAATGACTTGGAAAAGAAGAATTTTTATTTGAATGTAAAGACTATGAATGTCTTATTTTGTGCTCTCAATAAAAATGAATTTAATCCAGTTTCTATTTGTGAAACTATTTTTAATATTTGGCATACATTGAAAATCATATATGAAAATATAATTAAATCAAATGAATCATTAAATAAAATGATCCATAAAAATAAACTTGAAAAACATCTTCCAAAGAATAGAAAGGATTATGAACTGAGAATCACATATGACTCCTCGAGTGAAATCTCGAGTGAAACCTCAAGTGCATCTCATGGATGAAGAGCATTTATTGCAAGAAAAGCATAATCAAGAAGAAGTGGTGAATCTTGTGCTTATGGCCATCAACAACGAGGTAAGTGAGTTTTTTAAATATTTTTTAAATTATTAAATATATTTAATGAATTGTTTGATGAATTTAAAAAATTAAATCTTATAAGTTACTTAAAAATAAGCATAATTCGTTAGTTAGTAGATTTGATCAAATGCATGATACATTATCATCATATAATCTTTGTACTAAACATAAAATGCTAGATGATGTTAAAGAGAAAAATATCATACTTAAACAAATGTTAGAAAATTTTGAAATAGGAAATAAATCCCTTAATATGATCCTTACTAATAATGCTAATAGAAGAATGAGTATAGGCTTTGTTAGTAACACTCAACAAAAGCCAATCATTTTTATTACCTACCTTAAATTTACTATCAAAATTTAAATATAATTTTTATGAAAAATTAGGACATAAAGCTAATAAATATTTAGTTAGAAATTATAGTTCTCACAAATTAATTTGGGTTCCCAAAGGAACTACAAACAACCGAAAACCATTAGATAAGAAAGATAAAGTTTTTCATGAATGACCCAATGTAAAATGAGTACATAAACCTAGACCCTCTATATTATAAATTTATCTCCTAACGAGGCTAGGAGCACTAATTAATATTTTGAAGGTAGATGCTCCAGACATATAACTTGATATCTAATACTCTTTCAATCTCACTAGCATAAGTAATAATAAGAAAAATCATTGGAAATAAAACTATTGGTAATGAATATTTGGATGATTCACTGTTATAATTAATCTTGATTGCTCTCAATGGTGCATGACGTCTTGCATAGCTAGAGCATGCTAAAATTAGAACTAAGAATGTTTAGTGTAAAATTATCTAAGTTAAAAAATATGAATATTAATTATACTTGTATGCTTGTATTGACTTGTAATGGTTAAATGAGTGTACATTATCTTAAGATAAATTGAATGAAATGATTAACTGCTAAATTTGAACTCAAAAAACTACATATATAAAATCATGCTTTATTTTATAATGTGGTTGAAAAATTAAAAATTTAAATGAGAAGAAAATTTTCTTGGTAACATATTAGACTCATTTAACAAACAAAAATCATTGGATTGGAAATATACTAAGATTTTATTTAAAAATTTCTTATTATAATAATCATAATGATTTTGTTTGAAAATATTTTACTCGTATATAAAATTTCATATTGTAATGACCTTGATGATGTTATGTTAATGTTAGGGTTGAAATATGATTGAATGGTTGAATATTAGAATCTGAGCATGGAATAAAATAAAAAAGGGGAGAGAAAGATTATGCTTCATTTACTAATATTTTTGAAAAATTAAAAATATTTTTAAAATGAGAATAAAATGAGGATTGTAACTCATTTTACTAAGTCTAAAGAATTAGACTCTCTTAAAAAGAAAATATCATTAGTATGAAAATGAATTAAAGCTCTTGCTTGAAATTATTTTATTTTAATGATTTTGATGATTTCTTTTGAAAATAATTCTTAAATTTTTAATTTTAAAATATTTAAAAATATTTTTATTAGTTGAAAATATTTATTATGATTTTGATGTTTTCTTTTAATATGAAATTCAGTTTTTGATGACAATGCATAAAGACATTCTTGAAACAAATCATATGAAACAACTAAAAAGAAGTATATTTCTTGAAAACATCTTTATCGTATCAAGCCTTCAATAAGAGATAAAATGATACATCTCTTAAATGACAAATTGATTTGATGATTTAAACTCGAAAAAGTTTTCATCTGAATCGTAATCTTGACTTCTCAATATTTATAACTTGATATTTTTATATGAATCAAGATTCTTATTATTTGATCTCTTAATATTTCATTTTATCATTTACGAGGAAGTTATTAAATCATGTCTTTTGGTATTCATGAATGTCTTTTGATATTAATATCTTTCTTGATATGATTCATTTTATAACTCATGAATGGTATAACTTATCACCAAAATTAATATTTCTTAAATTTATAATAAGTTGAAAAGAGATTTGTTTTATTATGAACGTTTCTTTGATTCCTTGACTTTATCCTTTATAGAATCATGTTTAATCTCTATGATTTTTTATTTTTAATAAAAGAGAGATTTATAATCTTAATAATTATAATTGAGATTTTTATCAAGATCTTTCTTCTATTTTATTAAAAAGACTTATCTAAATAAATTGGGTATTTAAAGATTTATCATGAATGAATCAAGAGAATTTAATCTCCTAATGCTCATTTTATTATTTACAAAGAAAAAAGAGAGAGATTTATTTAAAAAATCATGTCTTTTGGTATTTGAAGATTTGATTTTATTTTTAATGACATGATCTCTTTGTACTTATGGGTGTAATTTGAATTTAGATATTAAGAAGAAATTATGCAATCATATTTCTTTCTTGATAATGACAAAAAATGGGAGATAAAATTATCAATATGATTAGAAGCAAATTCGATATGATAACAAGAAATAATTTGATTAGAAGAAAATTTAGAATTTTAAATTTTTTAAATACACTTGAAATGCATAATTTAAAATTTAGAATTGATTTACTATCATATTTTTCCTATGCATTTCTTGGACTTTATAAATTGTACTTCTTATCAAAATTTATATGCAAAATATATGATTTGCTTGATTTTCTACCTTGCTTGAAATTTGCATAAGATGAATTAAATTGTATGGGTAGCTCTTGATTTTTTTCTTGGATTTTATAATTTACATCTATAAAATTAAGTATTTTTGTGATATGATATTTTTTACTTCTCTTCCTTGTTTGTATTTTCTTGTTTACAAAAAGGGAAGAAAATATACATGAAGATGATCTACAAAAACATGATTTGCTATTTTGATTTGCTATTTGTGTTTGAAGATCACATAATTTAAATGCATGAGTGGCTCTTAATTCTTTTTTAATTTCTCAATTTTTTAGCTCACTTACGAAATCACTCTTGTTAAAATAAACATAAGAAGAGGATTTAATTTTTTGTGATGAGATAGTTTTAAAGATTATTCTTATTTCATGAATCTTGATGAATGTTTATAAAAGAATAATATATAACAAAAACTTCTATAATTCTTTATATGAGCTTTTGATATCAAATTCTTGATGAATGTATCATTTTTTTTAATTTTATGGATCTTTGACACCCCCTCCCTTTCATTTCTTTTTCTTTCTTATTCACAAAAAGGGAAAGAGAAATTTTTCATAAGAAAGATTATTATTTTATTCTATTTTATTAATAGGGAGTAATTCAAAATTTATTTTATAAAAATATGAAAACTTTGACATATAATGACCTTAGGTATCATAAAATTCCTTGTTTGTTATTTTACCGCTTTTTTATGATGACAAAGGGGGAGACATAGCAAATTGATGACACAAAAATGATACATACATGTCAAAAGGAAAAAAAAATTATGAGAAAAAATTATTTCTCATATCTTAATTTACTAAGGAAGAGCAATGACACATATGCCTTAAAATCATTAGCTCTATATTTCACCTTTTATTGATGACAAAGGGGGAGAAATAGATATTGATGACACATGTAAGAAAATTTTAACATGGGTTTTTCTCTTTGATTGTTAAAAAACAAAGGGGAGAATTGATTAATGACTTAAGGGGAGATTTTTAAATGCATGACTGACACATAATTTTGAAATTCATGTTATATACCTTGAAAATCTTTGATGAGTTGATGATTTAAATTTTTGTGAAATTTATAGTATATCATTTCAAATGGATGTTATGATATTTGAATTCATAAATGGTTGGTTTTCTTAAATTTAAGTTTTTCTTATTTGGATTATGGTATGGATTTAGGGAGAGTAAGGTTTAACTCCCATCATCAATTGATTTTCATCATTAAAAAGGGGGAGATTATTAAATCTCAGATTTTGATGATGAAATCATTTGATGGGTTATTGATCTAACAAGTGTGTTAGAGTTGACGGATGCAAGATTAACTACGACAAAGAGATAATTACAATCAGTGGTTTGGCCAAAGTCAAGTTTAGGTATAGAGCTAGAGTTAGGATGATGCGATTGGAAACTCACCTAAAGTGCTTTGGGAGCTTGCTGAGGGTATTAGGAGCTTGCCAGGATGGCATAAGAGAGTTCACAAGAAGAAGACTAAGACTCGTCAGAAGATTATCAGGGTTAGTCGAAAAGCTTGCAGGGAGTTAGGAAGGTCTTGAAGTAGATTTGTTGGCCATGTTGATTGTAATTAATTAAGTCATAGTTAGCATCGTTACAAGTTTTAGTTCTACATGAGTTAGATTTGGAAGAAATCCAAATTAACTTAAGTAAGGCAAATCGAGTCCACTATGGAGAGTGGATTAAGCTCAAGTCGATCTCAATTGGTTGACCTGAGAAGTGGTCAACAAATGATGTAAATCAAAATTGGAAAAGTAAAGAGAATCACTTTTTTGGGTTTTCCGACGGTTGTACCGTAGGTGAGCGACAATTGTATCGTCACCGCCCACGGAATCCGGGCAACAAGAAACTATTGTATCATCCAGGCCAGTGATTGTACCATTGCAGCCCAGGAATCCGGGCAGCATGTGATGGTTAGACCGCCCAGGTCAGCAGTTAAACTGCTCGTACCTTGTTTTCAAGGAAGCTTTCGACAATTATACCACCGGCACTGACAGTTGTACCGCCCGTACCCAGATTTTTTGGATACATTTGAATTTTAGCTCCAAATCCTGAGGCCAATTGGGGCCTATAAATATCTCAAGTTTTCTTACATTTTATACAATAATTTTTGGACTTGAAATTCTATGAAAGAATTATTTGCAAGATTTCTAAGAAAAAGAAAAGGGATAAGAGAGAGAGAAAAGTCTTGTAATACTTGTAGATCTCCCTTGTAAGATTGTAATGTTCATCTCCTAAGCCTATTAAAAGGAGAGAGGAAGCTATAAGGGTTTGATCTTCACCTAAAGAAGGTTGACAATGGACGTCGGTGGGCCTCGGAGAAGAGAACTTATGAGTAGATATAGGCCAAGTTGAGGCTGAACCACTATAACTGTGAGTATGCTTTAATTAACTTTATTTTACTTTTGATTGTTGTTAAACAATTAATAGTTAGATATAAAGTTTCAATCTACCAACCTTTTCAAATTGGCTCTTAATCTTTTTTTTAAGAGAAGCTTCTATTGTTCCTTCACTTTATGAAAGTAAAGGTTTTTTAAACAAGCACGACTAATATTGCAGGAAAGCAAAGATTTTGATTATGCATGTCCCTATATGAAGCTTTCCTTTAGCATAATCATAATTTGGCTTCGTTCAATAAGCTTGTTTCTCATAAAACATTTTTGATTTCAGTTTTGCTCTAAACAAAAAAGATTTTCTTGAAAACGTGATTTTGAACTTGAACTAATCCAAACCCCCAACCCTGCCCCAACACCCCCTCCCCCCTTTTAGTGCCAATTGATCCTAATAAGGTCCTCACCTATTGAGTCATGTTCTTTATAGAGTTATATTGGTCGGTCCAGTTAAGTCAAGTAGGAGTCCTAGTAGGAGTTGGAGTCTTAGAAGTCCAAGTTTAATTAAGAGTCAGTTATGAGTCTCTATAAATAGGATTGTAAATTATTTTTTTTAGGCAATCAATGAAAAAAATATGTTTTAGCTAATAGGCCAAAAGCCTAGGAGGATCGATCCCCTATAGAGATCAAGGAGGGTTGATCCCTTATAGAAATCAAGGAGGCTCGATCCCCTTGAAGTGATCATTTATCCCCCTTTTTCCTCTTCCTCTATGAGAGAAACCTTAGGGTTCCTATCAATTGGTATAAGAGCTGCTACAGAAACCTAAAGGTTCCTATCAATTAGTATCAAAGCCATGATAGAAACCTAAGGGTTCCTATCAATTGGTACAAGAGCAGCATTCCTTAGCACTTTCGCTGCTATCGTTTATCATTTTCACTGCTCCCCTTGACATATGCAATCGTTGTCACCATCTGCACCGTCATCGTCGCCCTTACTATCATCATTGTAGCTATTACACCTGCCACCTTACTGTAGTTTCTTACCATCTTTGCTGCAGTTATCATAAGCCAAAAAACAAAAGAAGAAGAAAAGAAAAGGAGAGAGAGATTGAAGCCCGTAGCGCCATCCTACTCGAGCAAGAAAGGATCCAGCTCGCTACCACCAACCGTTGTAACTCCCCTATACCACCAACAGAGATGACATTGCATGCCATCCTATAATGCCATTGCAGTTTCTCGTGCCTTGCCTAATCACTGCCATTGCCCAGCCCTCGTCGCGCACAGCCAATGGCTGTCGGACCCCCTACCACTGCCCTTATATTCCTTCAACATCATTGCCCCACCGCTGCTGACACCTACCACTGTGATCGCCACCCTCAACATCTTCTTATCGTCGATGTCTTCCTTCCCTCTCACTTCTATCCCTTCTTCCTTTGCTTGATGCTACCATCTCACTCCCTTCTTCAAATCAGCTATTTTATATCACTACAGTACTACCATCACCTTCACCCCTTGTCGCTACTGCTACCGCCCTCATCTACCGCCTACAATCGCAGTCGTCATTGCTACTGCCTTCCTCTACCGCAACAATCTCTCGTTGCAATCTCTGCCTCCCACTACAATGCATAGCCCTTTGTCATGCACTCCAATAGCCACTACAATCTGCCCCAGCACTGCTTCTTCCTTGTCGCTGGCATCTCTCTTTTTCCATACTTGCTGCCTACACGACGTTGCCAGCCTCTACTGTGGTGATATCTCGCTGCCATCTCTATCCTAGCATCGCCACTTCTCCTACTTCTCACTGCCTTCTTCTTCCTCTGTCAGTCAATAGCCGTTGTCATTGGTTACGGATGTCACTGCCTACAACCACGCAGTCGTCGATCGCTTTTGTTTCTCGAACTGCTAACCATGGGCCCCGACGACACCATGGTGCCCGTCGGGCCCTTGCCACTGCCCTCTTCCTTCTCTTCCCACTACTGTCATGTCCCTGCTCAACCTCCCTTCTTCCTCTTCCCGACGCTACCATCTCTAGCCCACTATCACAGTGACATGACCCTGCAATCGTTGTCCTTTCCTTGATATTCCAACATCGACCACACTACTACTGCCTTCTGCTCCAGCCGCCCCTACTTCTACCTCTACTACCATCTTCTTTATCAATTGCATGATCCATTTCATAGCAGTTGTAATAAGCATCACTATCCATGTGACTATGATCATAGATCTCAGCGGTCCCTAGCTGCATCGTCGCTACTGCCTCTCATTTGTCATCGCAGCAGCCACCCAGAAGCCAGTGCCCTTCTCACTCATTGTCACATCTCTTTTTCCCTACCTCCTCCTCTGGTGTTGTTGCCAACGCTTGCTTCCCTGCTCCGTAACTGTTTCTACTGCTGCCCCCAATAGGGATCAGCCACACTGCCAGAACCCTCTCTAGCCGCACACAACAGCACCACTGTTGCATCTGACGGCCATATCTTGCTTAAACCTCTGTTGCCTTGCCTACAATAATGCTACCTTTATCAGCAATAGCAGCAACCACGCCCTCCTCTATGATAGTTGTTGCCTCTATCCTGCTACCCTCTAACTCTCCTTCAGCCTTCTACTATCGTCTTCTCTGACTGCTGCCACCATCACTTCCTTTTCTCCACTGGCAGTGACAACAATCGCACAGCCTTGTCCTCAACAACTTTGGGTCAGTGCAGCCTCAGTTGCTCTCCATGAAGATGCTACTATTTTCTAGCCCCTACTGTGCCTCCTCTCCATCGACTCTGGTTGTTGCTTCCATCATCACACTACTGCCTCCTTCGCCATCACTATCGCCCCTATATCGATGTTGCTGCTTCTAGTTACTACAGCCTCATTCGTTCCCAATGTCGATCTACTGCCTTCCAGCCTTAGGCGGCAACCTTCCCTCCTCGCAGTGACTGAAACAGGGTAACTTCTAACCCTTAGCCATTGTCATCTTCCTCCTTCTCTGGCTACACCAGTGTTGCCCCTCTTTCTCTAGACGTCATAGCCTCAATGACCTTATCCTTGTAGCATCACTACACCACCACCCTTCTGACCACTAGCATCATAACAGCAAACATCGAGTAAGATGGTGCTAATATCCTTAACCCAATATCAAAATTAAGAATTGAATATTAGTGGTCTACGATCTTATGTGAAAGCTATTGATGGTTCAATGGAAGCAAAAATTGAAAACTTCGAAGCTCAAATGGAAGAAAGATTGTAAGAACTCTTCAACAAATTCAGAAGAAGTCTATTTGGTAGCCTCAACAAATCTCAACATGGTGGAAGTTCTAACCTCAAAGGAAGCCGGTCTAAAAAATATGATCAAGGGCAAGAAACAGGATACCCACACATGAGGGTGGAGTTCCCCATATGGGAAGATGGAGATTCGACCAGTTGGGTCTCATAGGCTGAAAGTTCTTTTACTTCTGGAGAACTCCGGAATAATCCAAGGTAGAAGTAACTTCAAATCTTAATGGTGATGTGATCCTATAGTATGATTTGTATAAGACTTATCACGGAGTCCCTTCGTGGGGACAGTTTAAGAGAGAGCTCCTGATTCTCTTAGGACCGTCGAAGTATGAGACTGTTAATGGATAGCTCACCAAAATCTGCCAAACTTCCATAATACCATAGCAGATTTAAGCGCTTGTTAAACCAAACCTGAGATTGGTCTGAGAAACAATTGGTGAGAATATTTATCGAGGAAGTTAATCCCAAAATTTAGTGTGAAGTTAAAGCTCGCCAACCTCGCACCATGATGGCTATTATATCATTTGCCCACGTGCATAAATAAAAAATCAATATGGATACTCATTGAAATAGAAGCTTTAACAGACATGTAATCGGCAAGCCACCCACCCCGTCTATTCCCAACCAAAACCTGGATATCCAAAAGTCAACTCGAGAAGAATCCAAAGAAAGATCAATAAAGAATTTATGCTCGCATTATGATAAAAAATTGATGCATACAATGGTAACTTTTGATGATTTAGCCAATTAAGGAGGAATCAAAAACTGACAATATGGAGTCTAATCATGAAGGTTGTGACAAACTTATGAAAATTGAGCTAATTAAGGAGAAATTAGAGACTAACAATATGGGATCCGATCATTAAGATATGGATTCTGATAAAGATATTGGACCTATCATATATACAATGCATGCATTAGTGCTACTCTAACCCATAACTCATGAAAATTAAAAGAATTTTGAAACATTAGCATATTATTATTTTATTTGATACTAGTAGTACTAATAATTTTATGGACAGAAAGTTTATTAATTGATTGACCTATCATATTGAAGACTGTGACAAATTCGAAGTCAAGGTAGTTGATGAACAAATCCTAACTTGTGATAACAAGTATTCAAAGATAAAGCTGATCATACAAGGCAAAGAATTACTTGTGAATTTCCTTTTAATACCTTTTGAAGATTTTGAAGTTGTGATCCTCAAAAGAAGACATGGAACTGCCACTAGCTATTAGATGAAAAAGATTCTTCAGAAGACTACAATGATTACTATACAAGAATACCAGCCCATTGCTTACAGTAAGTGGACACTACTTAATTAATCAAAAGGTTGTGATGTGTGGCTAATATTTAAGTGTTCCCGAAAGTTGATGCTACTCAACCTTGAGGACAAGCTTGATCTAAAGAGGGTAGGTCTGAAAGACCCTAATAGGGTTAACTCCTGATCTATTAATTCATGTTGGTCGATCCAGTCAAATCAATTAGGAGTCCTAGTAGGAGTTAGAGTTTATTTGTTTAAGAGTCCAAGTACGAGTCTATTTTAGGAGTTTAAGTTTAATTAGGAGTTGGTTAAGAGTCTCTATAATTAGGGCTGTAATTATTTCTTTTTAGGCAATCAATGAAGAAAATATGTTTTAGCTAATAGGTCAAAACCCTGGGAGGGTTGATCCCCTATAGAAATCAAGGAGGGTCGATCCCTTATAGAGATCAAAGAGGCTCGATCCATTATCAAGAATGCTCGATCCCTCATAGAGATCAAGGAGGCTCGAGCCCCTCGAAGTGATTGTTTATCCCCCTTTTCTCTTTTCCTCTTTGACAAAAATCTAACAACTATAGAAACATAAGGGTTCTTATCAATTGGTATTAGAGCCACAATATAAACCTAAGGGTTCCTATTAGAGTCTACAATAGATGAATATGGTTGACTAGGAAGGTTTCTCTTCTTAGACTGTGATATATGAGGGGGAATTAGAGGAGGCTTCGTTGTTTTGGTCATGCAACCTTTCATTATGAAAATTCTTGCAGTGAAAAATCTTGGCGATGAAGAACTTGACTTAATGTCAGGTTCACCAGGTAGTTAGTTGCAGGAAGGAGGCATATTTTTAGGCAAGCAGGTCTCAGCGAGTTAAGAGTGTAGCCTAAAGGAGTTGATTCAACTAGCAAAAGAAAAAGCAAAAGGTACCCACCAAATTCACACGATTGATGAAGCGAGTAAGAAGATAGCACCTCTATCAACTCTAACATCGGGAAGCCAACTCCGATAAGTCGCTGGAGGGAAGGAGGTTTTACTATTGCAATGCGACTATAGTGGGGTGTCAATGAGTAAGAGAAATCACTAGTGGGATAGAAATAGCTGATGATGGTAAGGAAGTTGTGTGCCTAGTAGAAGAGGAGAGACAAAGGAACTCTACATTGATGTTCCTTGAAGAGGCCGATAAGGAAGACCTTGATCACCTTCTAGAGCATCACCACCATCGACCTCTAGAGCAGTTTTAGCGATAGACATCAAAGAGCTACAACAATTCTCTACTGAATGGGATATGGCTCTAATTTTTACCAAAGAAGACTGCCGAGCAGACCAGCGGATTAGAGGCTCTAATCACTTGGCATGGATGGTCACCTCCTAGAGAGTAGCAGAGTGGTAGTGATCAAAGATCATCAGTGGTGAGGAAGAAAAGAAAGCAGCCAATGGCCAGAGGATCACAACCACTGAAGGAGACGGAGTAGCAGTGGATCTCAATAGATATCAGCACAAATCTATTGGGAAAGAGCTCTTCGCTAATGAGGAGGAGCGGTCACTTGTGAAGATCAGGCAACAATGAGAAGGAGGGCCTCAACATCGAAGAGGGAGCATTGGAGTGGGATGTAAGGTGGGCCAGCAGGATGGGAAGAGCCACGTCGCTCGTGCTTGTCTACTTGTATAGAGAGCGACACTGGTGAGCATAGTGCTAGAGGCACCACACTAGGGAGACTGATCACAATAGAGGAGGAGCAGCATCGTTGCAACGTTGGGATGGGAATGCCCTTCAAACAGTATGCCTCACTAAGAGGAACTCGAAGCAGTAGAGCTAGGTGTCAGTCTCCCTACTGTGGGGATGCATCCCTCGTCATGTGGTCCTACGCCCGTAGTGGGTACGGGTGGAGCATTCACGTCTCTTCTTTCTTGCGATAACACGATGCACAAATTCACGCATTTGACCACTAACGTGGAAGCGCTTGTGGCTGCATGGCCACCAGGATCCGAGGGCTAAAGGGTCGCTACTCGCACTTGTTTTTATGTCTTATGTTGTCGATAGAAGCTTTCGATTATTGCTGATGGATGGCAAGAAAGAAGAAGTATTGTTTAAGGTAAGGAGCACTGATATCATGATATAATAATATGTGCTGAAGAAATTGTTGAAATTTTATTAAAGTGAGTAGTATTTATATAGGTTTAGAGGGAAAGATTTCTTCTATTATGATCAGTCAGTTAGGAGAAATTTCCTTCGCTAATTATATAAATCCTATCATGATCATCTTTTATCATATATGATCACTATTTCACAATGTATCATGATATAATAATATGTGCTGAAGAAATTGTTGAAATTTTATTAAAGTGAGTAGTATTTATATAGGTTTAGAGGGAAAGATTTCTTCTATTATGATCAGTCAGTTAGGAGAAATTTCCTTCGCTAATTATATAAATCCTATCATGATCATCTTTTATCATATATGATCACTATTTCACAATGAGTTATACTTATCGGGTTAAACTCCAAAAGAAAGATACCAAGAAAATATTATGTTCCCTAAAGATTAAGTGTGGTGGGGAGCAATATGCCTATTAAATTGAGAGCATAGGGTTATGAGATACGTTAACTAAGAACCTTACCTCTTAAAGTATCAATTTAAAATAATTCAATAATTTATAAAAAAAAGTTTAATAAAATCCTTCATAAGTAATCTATCTTAAGATAAAAATTTATCTAGATTCCACCACTAATTTTTTAACAATTAACTTAAAAATCAAATGAACTAGCTAACATCGACCAAACCATTGCACAATTTTATGAAATAATCTTTCAAGCTTACAAAACGATCTTAAATTATCATGAAATTTTGTAAAAAAAGCTAGGAGACTTAAAAAATATATACTAAATTTTAGCTTAAAATATAATCATTTGGGTGATAAACTATCCTTCTAATTCAACTACTAACACCTATTTTGTTCTATTGAAACTGTGTTATGACTATCAAAAATTATAAATCTCATAGTTGGTGTACAGATGTGGTATTTACTTAATTTGAAATCCATAGAACTCTAAAAGAAATTTAAAATATATCGAAAAGCTAGAACTTAATCATTATCGAATCTGAAATTTTGATGATGAAATCAATTGATAAATTTATAAACGAATATGCTTTCAATATAAATAATACAGGAATAACTTCGATCATAGACTTGAACTATCGAGGGCAATTTATCGAAGTAGACATTGGGCCAAAAAGCGTCGTGTCAAATATTGGACATTGAGCTTGAGAATTGGTCGACGTGCGAACTTTGTGCCATGAGTTCGGGCATCAAATCGAAAGATGCATCGGAGGTTTGGACAAAGTGTTAGATAATTAGATGATATGTCGGAATAGTAGACAATATATTTTGTGATTATAATTAAAGTGGTTAGGACTTGATTATGGCTGTTTAGAATCAAATTAAGTCTGTATTAGGCTGTAGCCATACCAACTTGATTTGGAGCCCATTGGGCTTGAACCAAGTTATAAAAGGCCAAATCGGTGACTTAGAGTTGACATGGGTGGTGGTACTGCTATATCTAAGTGTTGGTATTACCCAAACTATTAGAAAGCATTGTTTATACTTTTTCGGACATCCACCTGCCAATGGTGGTGGTACCACCTAGATCGAAGGTAGTACAACCAAAGCCCATATTCCTGAGTTATGTTCAGTAGTAGTACCGCCTGGTGTTAGTGGTGGCATTGCTAATACCTCAAAAAATTAAGGATTTAAATTTTATCTCTAATTTTGAATCCATTGAGGGTTTACAAATACCCCACCTATTCTTGCTTGATGAAGCATTCATAAGTGTGAAAAAAAGGATAAAAAGAGAAAGAATTCTTGAGACTGAAGTGTTCTAAACTCTTGTGTGAAAGAGTTTATAAAAGTTATCTCTTAAGCCTAGTAAAATGAGAAGAGTTCTAACAATGGTAGTTGATCTTCGCCTATTGGAAAAAATATCAATAGTGAAAACCGGTAGCATCAAGAGAAGAGGAATTGGGAGTGGACGTAGGTCAAGACGACTGAACCACTTTAAATTGATTTATGTTTCTTTTATTGCTTTTCCTTATTATTGCTAACTAATTTACTTTACACACTACTTCGAATCTTTTTACGATATCACTAATTCAACCCAACCCAACTGCCCCTCCACAACCCTTCCTCCCCCCCCCCTTAATTTTTTTACGATATCACTAATTCAACCCAACCCAACTGCCCCTCCACAACCCTCCCTCCCCACTTCCCACTAAACACCCCCCACCCCACCCCCCCATCCCTAAGGGAGTTAATCATATAATCATATATCTAAGGGGGTTAATTCAGCTTGAATAGAACCCCTTCTATGAAAATAAGAGAATTCTGAGTACCTTATATTATAAAACATAATAACTCTATGCATTAATATCATATTAAGATCATACCAATGGCCTTAGAACCATAACAGAATCCTCTAGAAAAATATATACAAAAATTATAAATAAATTTAAATTTTAGGTTCCTCAATAGTAGTAGAGAAATAAACTGAAAACTCGAGGTATAGCAAGGGAATAATTGAGATTTTCTTACTTCAATCTTTCTTAGAGCTGAGGTTTCATGGCCTCTCTAAGATGAGCTAAAATAATGGCTAAAAAATAAGAGAAAAAGTCATGGGTTATCAAATTGGTAAAGAGGATAAGGCCAAAATCAAGGTAGAGGTGCTTAAGAAGTTGTATTGAGGTCTAGGGTTCCATTCCATTAGACCTTATTTATGTTAGGAAACATCAACGAGTGCATCACATGTGCAACGAAAATCAAAATAAAAACTGATTTCATATTCAGATCAAATCATCATGCAAAATATTGGGATCATGAGAAAAACTGCAAAAATCAGAAAACCATAATATGTGAGAGATTAAGTATACCTAGGGAAATCGTATATCCCTGTATTCCAGATTCAGATTGAGAAGATGAAGGAGGTCAAGCATCCTCCTCTCTAGCGGTATCCATATAATGGATGTCTATAGCAAAACTCATCCAATCTGATCTTGCAACTCTTGCATAAAGGGAGGAGAATAGGAGGTGGTGGCTAAAACTGCAGCCTATCAACCATGAGTCTCCCCTCCTATTTATAGAGAGCCATCGAAAAACCCTAGGGCTCCTTCTTTAGTGGGTATTAGATCTCCATCCAATTACCCACTAACTTTGTTTATTGGATCTCTATCCAGTAATCTTCTTAGGCCTATAATTGAGCCTTAATCAAGGAGCACATTAGCATAGGATCTCATCTAATGAGAATAAAGCCTAATTGGATCTCCATCCAATCCATTATTTGCTGAAGCATCCACCATATATGTGTGACCCTCTAGGCATGATACCAAGCTGGCCGTGAGTTACTTCCATCAGAACTCATTCTGATATAGTGAATTATTATCCCCAAAATAATTCACTCGACTCATCGACTATGGATGTACTAGACCACTATGTCATAGTCCCCACATGGTACAGGGGGATCAAATCCATTGGACCTATCTATCCACAGTTATCGTGTATTAATAATCCCTCATCCAACTAATCTCCCAGAGGTCGTATATTGGATATGGTACTGTCAGGTCACATACGAAATCTGTCATAGTCTCACTCTAATTGGATTCTCTTGGAGAACTCTTTCTCTCTCAATCTGAATGACCCTGGCCAGGGATTTGTCTAATCAAGTATATATGGGATATTCCTCTTATGATATCGAGAGTGGATGATCCTCTATTGATACTCAATTACTTTCGTAAAGTTAGGTACCAATCCTAATAACCAATTATACCAGATCTGAAACTTTCCAAAACTATAAGTCTAGCGTCAAAAAAAAGAGTACTCATACAAGGCATCCTTGATATCTTAAGTCTAAGGACCAGAGACACAACTGAGACTATGGAATCACTATCTAACACTAGGTATCATTACCTATACAGCATTCTATAAGCGGATCAATCAGTGAACTCATTCTCCAATGAGCACCTGTACTATATCCTTAGTGTCTCCACGCAAGTGGTTGTGAGACCAACCACCTCCATCATATGAATGAGTATATAGTATATCGATCTGTCTGATTATCTCGATGTCCCACTTTAGTAACCTATGACCAGAATTATTTAGGATTTATGTCTAAAGGTGAATCAATCTCATTATCGTGATCTCACCATGATCCGATTCTCATTACACAGAACTAATGATATCACAGTATATATGCTATAGATAATATAATATGAGAATATGCCAATATAAATCATAAGCAAAAAGATTATGCAGTGTGTCATACGTGCCATCACTCACGTGATTGGCTTGCAGGGCACCTGTAACTAGCAATCTCCCACTCGACCTAAAGTCAATCTGATCTCCTGTGACGCTCAAATACAATCTAAGCCAGTAACTTCATAAGTGGATCTGCAATATTATCTTTGGATAAAACTCTTTCCATTGCTATATTTTTTTGGGTCATAATCACTCTAATCAGATGGAACCTCCTCAGAATAATTCTGATGAGACCTGGGTTCCCTTGCTAGAGTTATTACCCTATCTCTGTCACAACAGAAGCTTGGTATGACTCCTAAATCCTTAATAAACTTCTTCATCCACACCCCTTCCTTCGCTGTTTCTGTTGTAGTAATGTATTTCGTCTTTGTGGTCGAGTCAGCAGTAGTATCTTGCTTGGAACTCCTCCAGCTTACTGCTCTTCCATTAAGGATGAAAACATACCCTAAATTTGACTTGTTATTATCAATGTCGGACTGAAAACTCAAGTCTGTGTAGCCCTCAACCTGGAGGCTACATCCTCCATATACCAGTAAAAGATCCTTAGTCCTTCTCAAGTACTTAAGGAGATACTTTACTGCTTTCCAATGTTCTAAACCTGGATCTGCCTGATACCTACTCATGACACTTAGAGCATGTGCTATATCAGGCCTAATACATAGCATCGTATACATAATAGATCCTATCGTTGAGCCATAAGGTATCTTATCTATGTCTGCCCTTTCTTTAGAAGTCTTTGGGGACATACTCCTAGAAAGTGATATTTCATGTCTCATCGGTATAAGACCTCTCTTAGAATTCTCCATACCAAATCTTTGGACAATGAAGTCTATATACCTGGATTGGGATAAGCTAAGCATCCTCTTAGATCTATCTCTATAGATCTAGATCCCCAAATTATAGTTGCTTCCCCTAAGTCTTTCATGGAGAAGTTTCTGGATAGCCAAGTCTTTACTATGGAGAGCATTCCTACATCATTCCCAATTATTAGGATATCATCCATTTGAAGCCGATGGGTACAATACCCTCAGGTGTATCCATAAGGTTTCAAATATTGTTAGAGTATATAGAATTCATCTCTTAGAATTCACAGCTTCTTGCCACTTCCCGAAGTCTATACTCATAGTAGCCTCCTCGTAGGTCTGAGGATTAATATCCTAAGAGTCATCTCCACTGATATGTCTCACATATCTTTCAGGAGGGTGAGATACTCTACAAGACCTATGCAAAGTTGGAACTTGTGTGTTAGGTACCTGAATAGACTCGGGCTCTGGAATGGTGCTTGAGCTAGGTTCTCCAACTTTGCTCAATCCTATCTTGCTCCCACTATTTCCACCAAGAATGTGTTCCTTCTCAAGGTACACGGCTCTCTTGGCAATAAAGACCTTTTGGTCCTCGAGGTGATAGAAATAATGCCCACAAGTTTCCTTTGGGTATCCCACGAATGTGCATCATTCTATCCTTGATTCCAACTTTTTGAGGTTGTATCTTCTAATATGGGCAGAACAGCTCCAAATCTTAACAATCTTAAGATGGGCTTCTTTTCTTTCCATATCTCATATAGCGTAGACACTATCAATTTTGATGGAATTATGTTCAGAAGGTAAGCTGCGGTCTCTAGTGCGTACCCCCAGAATGAGATGAGTAGGTCAATGAAACTCATCATAGACCACACCATGTCTAACAGTGTGTGATTTCTCCTTTTTGATACACCATTGAGTTGAGGTATATAAGGAAGTGTCTACTGGGATAGAATCTCATTGTCCCTAAGGAAATGGGTGAACTCCATACTAAAGTACTCTCCTCCTCGATTTGATCAAAGAGTCTTAATACTCTTTCTAATTTTATTTTCTATCTCATTCTTATATTCCCTAATTTCTCAAAGGCCTCGGATTTGTACTTCATTAAGTACACATGTCCATACCTAGAGAAATCATCAGTGAATGTAATGAAGTATAAGTAACCACCTATAGCTTGAGTCGACATGAGACCACATACATCACTATGTATGAGTTCCAATAACTCGGTGGCTCTCTCTCTTTAGTTTTACTAAAAGGAGAGTTGGACATTTTTCCATGAAGGCAAGGTTCACAAGTTGCATATAACTCATAGTCAAATGGATTTAAGTATCTATCTTTCAGTAACTTTTGAATCCTTCCCTCATATATATGACCTAGCCTACAATGCTATAGGTATGCTTATTCACCTCTTAGATATATTTATATTCATAATATGTGGAGAAGTGTCTAACACATATAAGTCATTTATAAGAGTCTCTCTAGTGATAATTTCATCATCCATAATTATTTAATAAATATTATTCTCAAAAATTAATTTATATCTATTAATTGCCAAACAAAAGATGAAAATAATATTTATGATAATAGAGGAAACAAAATAGCATATTTCCAATGCAACAATAACTCCAGTAAGCTGATGTAGGGCGACCTTCTCAATAGCAACTGTAACAACTCTTGCTCCATTGCCCATCTTGAGGTCCATCTCACCTCTAGTTAATCTTTTAGATTTTTTCAGAAAATGTAACAAATTACAGATATGATAAGCACTCCTGGTATCCAATAATTATGTGTTATTATAAAAATCTGACAAATGGAGACTAATCATGAATATACCTGAAGCTTCTCTAATCTTTTGTTTCACCTTCTTTGTAAGGTAGTCCTTACAGTTCCTCTTCCAATGCCCATCTTGGTCATAGTGGAAGCATTGTCCTTTGTCCTTTGCTAGGTATTTCATGGTAACCTTTGCCTTACTTGATACTTCTTTGCCCTTGCCCTTCTTAAGGGTCTCATTAGCCTTCCTTTTCTTATTAGTCTCACCAATATAGAGAACTGGCTTCTCTTTCTTGATGGTGCTCTCAGCTTCTCTCAATGTATTGAGGAGCTCAGATAGAGTCACCTTAAGCTTGTTCATATTAAAGTTAATAATGAACTGTGAAAAAGAATCTGATAGGGACTGAAGTATAAGATCAACTATGACTATCTATATACTTCACAAAGCAAGCGATCTCATTCTCGCTTGTCCTTTCCTTTGGCGTGGGCACAATCATGTTAAGGACATATACAATTTTCTCTTCCATGAGAACAATTCTCAAATTGTAGAGCTTTTGGACCAATGAGGCGGTTGGCATCAAGTATGTCATGTAGGGGTTTTACAAGCGACAAACAAGATATAGCATAAATTAAATAACATACAAATTTTACAAAAAATACTAATTAAGATATGGACTTTTATCTTAATGTACTCTCACTATTTTCTTAGCGAATCATGCGACACCCTCGACACGTGAGACTAAAGTCTTCGGTAGACTCTTAGTTGGGATCGGGATCTAATTGGCATCTTAGTGCAACTTCGAGGGACTCGACCAATTACACTAAGCCCAAAAGGTAGGTAACTCTTGCCAATCATAACTCCTTATGATTCCTATCATGTTTGGCCTCTGAATCATCATGGTCTCGAGGGACTTGACCAACCTTGACATTCAGTTAAGTCATCACCATCATTACAAGATGAGTTTGATTTGATGATATGCCCTCGAGGGACTCAACCAAGTATATCATGTCCTTAGGTCACTAGTGTCATCTCTATTTCGTAGGCAAGAACTCAATCACATAGATAGGTGAGCCTCGAGGAACTCGACCAACTCAACCTATGTCGTGATTTAGTTTCTTCCTATAACGATGGAAGGCCATGTGGGTCAATCTTATTGCCTCACGCTTACCAACTTAATATTATCGTAAGAGGGTTTTTGTTTCGTATCGGTCTCCTAATATGTTGTGTCACACACATACATATTTAATATATATCTAGTAGGTATATAACACATCACGCATGCAAGCCACACCGGATGATCATGAGCCGTCAAGCCCAAGCCAATAGGCCTAATCACTCATAGTATGATATATGTGTGCATCAATGCATCTCCATGCCCTGTGATTATTGATCTCATCATCATCGTTTTCGTCGGATCGTCACATCACCATGCAGCGTGATCTCCCCGCCGCGCCTCTCCATGTAATTACAAATAATCACAAGCACACAGGTCCGATAATAAATGAGAAAAACGAAGACTCGTAAGCCCCAATAATAATAATAATCATAATTACGCACATCATAAAATATGGCTCGTGATCATCCATCCACATCATACATCACATGTACATCACATTATATGTTGGATTATTAGATATATATAATAATTAAATAAACTATTTAATTAATTATTTTTCTAGAAATCAGGACATGCTCAAAATTTTTAGAATTATCGAAAGTATTTTCATAATTCTGGATAAGAGGATAGTCCTCAAAATTTTTAAAATTATTGAGGATATTTTGAAAATTCTATACAGAAGGACAATCCTTAAAATTTTCCCAATTGATAGGGGCAAAATAGTCCTTTTGTTAAAAAAAGCCCTAACTCCTCTTACCCCCTTTGCGCCATCGCCACCCCTATGCGGGCAAGACGCTATGGGCAACTACCCTGCGATAGGTGTCTTCTTAGGCAACTCAAGGGTGCACACTCACGCCAAGGCCGCACCGCGCCCTTGTAAGCAATAGCCATGGCCATGGGGCTGCTCCTTGTGGCCTCGCCGTGGGCAGTCGCCCCTTGTGGCCTCGCCACAGGCGATGCCTACGCTCATAAGCGTGGCCCCTACAAATGCCAACCATGCCCGTGAGCTGCCGCGGTTGCTGGCGGTTGCCCCTTGCGGGCTGGCTACCCTTGCAAGGGGCTTTGGCCATGGCCGGCCACCCCTATAGGTGCCTTGGCCATGGGTGACCGCCCTTGTGGTGGGCCTGGCCGTGGCCAAGTACCCCTTTCCTCATTGCATTTGTTGTAAAAATACAACAAAAATGCATAGAATAATTCTACGCGATTCAATCTCATCACACGTAATTTAAGGCCAATCTTTCATATGAATACCTTGGCTCTAACACCACTATTAGGAAACCTCAACGGGTGCATCACATGTGCAGCAGAAATCAAAATAAAAATTGGTTTCCCATACAGATCAAATCGTCATGCGAGAAAAATTGTAAAAATCGAAAAACCATGATGTGTGAGAGATTGATTTTACCTAGGGAGATCGTATACCCCTGTATTCCATATTCGGATGGAGAAGATGAAGGAGGCCAAGCATCCTTCTCTCTAGTTGTATCCACACGATGGATCTCTACAACAAAACTCCTATAATCTAATCTCGTAACTCTTGCACAGAGTGAGGGAGGAGAATAGGTGGTAGCTAAAGCTGTAGCCTATCAACCATGAGTCTCCCCTCCTATTTATAGAGAGCCACCAAAAAAATCCTAGGGCTCATTCCTTAGTGGATATTGGATCTCTATCCAATTACCCACTAACATTGCCTTATTGGATCTCTATCCAATAATCTTCTTAGACCTCTAATTGGGTCTTAATTAAGGAGCCCATTAATTTGATCTTCATCCAATCCTCTATTCGTTGAAGCATCCACCATATGTGTGTGACTCTCTAGGCCTGATACCGAGCTCGCCGTGAGTCACTTCAATCAGAACTGTTTCTGATATAGTAAATTATTATCCCCATAATAATTTATTCGGCTCATCGACTATGGACATAATAGGCTACTATGCCATAGTCCCCAAACGATACAGGGGGATTGAATCTATTGGACATATCTGTTCATAGTTACCATGTATCTATAATCCCTCATCCAACTAATATCCCAGAGATTGTATATTGGACATGGTACTGTCAGGTCACATATAGAATCCGTTATAGTCTCGCTCTAATCGGATTCTCTCAGAGAACTTTTTCTCTCTCAATCCAAATGATCCTAGCTAGGGATTTGTCTGAGCAAGTATATATGGGATATTCCTCTCATGATATTGAGAGTGGATAATCCTCTATTGATACTTAATTGACTTTATAAGGTTGGCTACTAATCCCAATAATCAGTTGTACCAGATCTGAAACTTTCTAAAACCTATAAGTCTGGCATCAAAAAAATGAGTACTCTACAAGGTATCCTTGGTGTTTCAAGTCTAAGGACTAGATACACAACTGGGGCTATGAAGTCGTTGTCTGACATTAGGTATCATTAACCATACAGTATTCCTAAGCGGATCAATCAGTGAACTCATTCTCTATTGAGCACCTATATTATATCTTTAGTGTCTCTACACAAATGTCTATGAGACCAGCCACCTCCATCATATGGACGGATATATAGTACACCGATCTGTCTGGTTATCTCAACGTCCCTCGTAAGTAATCTATGACCGAGATTATTTATGATCTGTATTTAAAGGTGAATCAATCTCATTATCGTGATCTCACCACGATCTGATTCTCATTGCAAGAACCAAGGACATCACAGTATATATGCTACAGATAATATAATATGAAAATATGCCAATATTAATCATAAACAAAAAGATTATGCAGTGTGTCACATGTGCCATCACTCGTGTGATTAGCTTACAGCGCACCTATAACTAGCAATTTTAAGTTTTATTTCTTCTTTTACTAATATAATTTTAATATTATAATAATTTTAATTAATTTTAATTTAATTTGGACAAAAATAATATTTTTAATCCAAACTCATCATTCAATCTCACTCATATATCTCCTCTTTGATTTCCATCCCCATTTAATTTTTCATTACTCTATCTATGCACAAGTAACTTATTATCCTCCATATATATGAGGTTTAAATTATGTTCAAACTCCTTCAAGTCTTAAGATTCATTTAAGGTTGATTACAGTTCAATCATCATTTCTAATCACTATATATATATATATATATATATATGCTTATTATCATAATTTAACCTTATACTCAGTCCACTAGCATATTTTAACTTCTTGTACTTTGTTTAATGTAAATATTACTGTTTATATATGCTCAACTAATATTTCATAGAATACAGAGAATTATATTTTTTAGGAAACATATACTTCAATCTTATAGTAACTTCATAATTTGGTTTAAACAAAGATATCATTTTTTATCTCAACTCATCCTTCAATCATACTTATGTACCTCAACATTTTTACTATAACACTTCTCTTTGATTTGTATCTTCATTTAATTTTTATTACTTTATACATGCCTAAGTAGCTTATTATCCTCCATATACATAAGGTTTAAAGCTTAAACTTCTTTACTTCTATTATGCTCAAACTCATTCAAGCCTAAGATTCACTTAAAGTCGATTAAATTTAACTACTATTTCTAGTCACTATATACATGCTTATTTCCATAACTTAGTCTCATATTTAAGTTGGCTAGTATACTCTAGCTTCTTGTGCTATGTTTAATATAAACATTAATGCTTATTTATGCTTAGTCAACATTATATAGAACACTAAGAATGATAGTTTTGGAATGCATGTACTTCAATCTTAAAACTAAAAACATGAGCATGTCATTTTTCATATTTATTAAGCATAGACATCACAAATCGTATTATGAAGGGTAACATATATTATTTGTGCTTCTATTGGCATGCTAGTTATAATTTAATATATGTCCGACTCGAGTACTCCAGACTATCACTCCCACGTATTGTCTCTGTCATTATATGTTAAATTATGTGATCCTATCTAATTTGGTAAGAGATATTATGGATATGATTAGATTCTGATAATGATTATTAGTCAATATAAAAGAAGTCCAATTATGATAGTATTCCTTAGGAGATGATCTTAATGGGAGGAACTCTCCTACTTACTTATCCTAAAATCTATGTTCTCATATATAAATAAATAGGACCTCAGGAACTCACAATATAATAAAACATATATTAATTGAATATGTAAACATGTGAATACATTGGTACATGAATATATCGATACATGATATAATTAAAATATTATAGATCTTCTCTCATTTCCCTTTAGTCACGTAAACCAATCAATTAGAGACTATAGATCTTCTCACATATTCTTTTTATCCCTAAAACTATCAATCATAGTGGCGAAGGATAGAAAGAGAGGAGAAGGCAAGTCTAATTATTCTTGCATATTAGTACCACTATAAATCTCGAATCCAACAATGGTGTGCCCGTAAATCATATAAAAGATTTCTGAGCAGCATCGAAAGGTACTTATTGTGATATTTAGATCTATTATTATTTGATTTCATACTTTGGCATTAAAGTTCTTCTATTTAATGATAGCATATTATGGTTTTTATGCTTACAATTAATATCAGAGCCATAATTTTAAAATCAAATACTTTGGATCTATTTATTAGCATCTTTCACTCACGAAAAGAGATTAACTGATTTTTATTTATGATGCATGAACAATTGATCAATATTATCGATCTATTTTTTTATCCAATCTATCTTATCACCTGCTTACAAATGGTGTAATTTTTCTTGTGTCTGATCAATGGATCACTATCGATAGCTTGCTTTCAGTAATAGTATTATTGAGGACCACCTACCTAGTCATGGGCAGCAGCTGTGTAGCATTGCTATGATGACGACTACAGTAGCATCGCTATGTATAATAACTACAACAGCATCGTTGTTGCTTACAATGATTGTAGCAGCACTATTGCCAATGGTCGGCATTAACTAGATGCTGACGGGTGTGGGGAGGTAGCGGCTACACCATGTGTAGTTGCCATGGCAGGTGGTAGTGGTGCCTCACCTAAGCGACGACCGCACACCGCAACAGCCATGCATCAGTTATGATTACGTATGGTGGTCATAACCGTATGTAGATGGCCCCTTCACACCGCAGGGCTTAAATGTCTTTCAGTTAATGCTAGCATCTTATAGTTTTTATGCTTACATCATGTTGTAGGGCTTATACAGATTCTATTCTCCTTTACGTCCTTAGTTACAATATTTGTTTACTCGACTTGTCGTCTAACTTGTTAGACTCCCTTAAGGGAATATGAGATCTAGAACAATCTAAGAACTGCTCTGGTCATCCCTTTGTATGATTAAGTCCCCTCTTATGGGGCTCATTAGTAGTTGCACTTAAAATTCTCCTTTAGTGGTGCATTGCCCCCATAAACTAATGACCAAAGCTTTTATCAAATGGAAAATTCGATGCATGCACGGAAGACTCACCTTTGTAAAAATTCTCTTTGGTGGTGCATTGCCCCCATAAACTAATGACCAATGCTTTTATCCAATGCAAAATTCGATGCATGCACGGAAGACTTACCTTTGTGGTAACATAGCATCACTCATTGAATCCATAGCCCCTCTTATCATTATGTTATTCATCAAAGTGGAGCTCTAGTAGCTCCTAACTTCCTCTATATGATCAAGTCTCTCATGGGACCTCTCATGTGTGTCATATTGTATTGAACTATTTCTTATGATCTGTTGCACCATATCACCTCCTAGTGATATCTTCATTGCACTATGATCTTTATGGAATGAACTTGGACTGTGATCTCTTCATATGTGGCCTCTGCCAACATATTGAAGTGCTTCCATCACTCCAATTGTGTTTGCTCCTTTGGTAATCAACATTCATCTACATGCTTTCGGGTCACACCTAAATAAAGCATGGCTCCAGGAGAGTCCATCACCTAGCAGTTCTCCATAGTCCATCGACCACTGAAAATAGTGCACCATTATCTTAATCTTAGGCTACTATCGAACACAATCTCTATCGGACACTATTTTCTTTGTGACAACTTAAATGGTAGCACTACAACATATTCTTCAAGAGTACTCGCCTCTATATTATCTTATCACATACCAAGGCCTTCTAACCTAATTTCACCTCCACAAGTTGAGTCACATTAGTTACTTCATCAAATACTTTGCCATGATAAGGTGCATGTGCCTCGAAGCTCCCTTCAACTTTAACACCATGCAAGATGAGTTTGCTACATCAGAACAAGAGACCCATAGATTGAAATAATCTCGCTCTTACCTCTACAATAGTTTATATCTTTAACCTCTATCCAAGGAAAGCGTCATGCCTTTGCTATATGTTTCATCTTTTATGTCAACTCTCTTTCATATGGCTTGGGCAAGTTCACTAAGTTTCACCCAAGTTGCTCCACTTCTCGGTTAGTGTTACTTTGGGTCACTCTCTCACTTGATATCACAATGCATCCACCAATATATTACATCATGTGAGATCATGCAATGACTCCTTATTGCTCGCTCAGTCCATAGAGCTTTATGGAGTAGTTGTCTTGAGATACCCTTCTAAACATGTGCGTTATACTGCATATGATTATTCCTTTAAAGAATTAGGATTTATCACTCTTAGGTAATTGTCTCATTGGAGCAATTTTTTCTCTTTGTATCCTTCCCCCTAGAAGTTTCGAAGACTACCATCCCCTTAGACCACTCCATATTGCTGAATAAATTATGTACTATTCCACCCCTACGAATGTACTTGCTAGATTATGACTCTTCACCAATATAACCCCACTGGACCCTTAAGGCATAGCAACATGTTAAACTTATTATATACTTTAGCCTAATATGAAAGTATCCTTCCCACGTCGAAGAGAAACTTTTAATGCTCCACAGTGCTAAGTTTTGATTATCTTGGGATAGCCACAAACAGTCCATCATTCGCATACAAGCCCTTGCATAAGAATCAAATTCTTCAAGTTAGTAATTCCCCTCACATTTGTGAGCTTTGTATATCTCTTTTGGTCACTGAGCAACCCATCCCTCTTTGCATGGTCTCACTCTTTGCTAAGCACACTACTTGCCTTGAACACCATCAAGTTTGGTTACCGATGTCAAACCATAGCTCTAACTCACTATCCCAACCTTTGTGAGCTATGCATTCTTCCCAGCTCGCTTGTCCTCATAGTGCCTCTCATATGAAGGACTCCCATATGTCATATGTCTGTTACTCTTATTAACTCTGAATGCCAATCTCATATGCCTGCTCCTCTTATTAACTCATTTTCCTATGTCTCTATGCTCGTTTCTTTCAAATAGTCGTGTGTGCTACTTGCCTTCAATGTAGCCCCACTAGTTCCCCCACATTTGCATCTCCATTGTTTCTAAGTGTGTGTGTCCCACTCAAATATTATTCGTCACGGACTTAACTCATCTTGCCTAAGTTGTATGGCACTGTTGCGTATCTGTCTACAAACGGTTAACCTCCCTAAAACCTTTTTTAGCCTCTTAAGGACCTACAAAAAAATATGATAGATTAGAGGAAGCATTTAACTCCATTCCCATAAGCAGTTATTTCAGCAAATACTTAATAAGTAATACAAGTAATAATCATAGACTTCATAAGCTTTGAATGATCGTACGACAAAGGGTCCAATGTGGTCTATCATAGCAAAAAGTTCTCACAAATACTCATATGACATTATTATGAAACAAGACAACGAGCCGATCCTAGACACTACCCCAAAGACCTAGCCATGTGCCACCCGGGTAGCTCCTGGATGTTATGCTGAGTGACACTTTGCACCATGAAATAAAGCTAGAAAACCTCTAAAATGACTATCTAGATGGTCTATATTTGGGTAGTCTTATCTCTATATGATGATTGCATATAATCTGCGTATACAAGCTCGAAACAGTTACAAAAATCAATCAAAATTGGGCTACCAAGCCTACTGTAAGTCCTCTACATGATATGCAAAGTATGAACAAAATCAAAAGATACGAGCATATACAAGCATTACATTGAACACCTTATCTACGACTTTGTCCTTGACAATACACAAATATTTTATAATGACATGTGATATGTATGTTATGATATGGGGTTATAAGGTTATGCTTATTAAAGAAGTTATAAATCAAGTTTATTTATTAAATATCGTTTGCTAATAATTTTAAATATTATAACATGATACGATATATATTTATCTAAATAAAATTATAAAGGCTCAGATTACTCAGTATAAACTCTACTTTGCAAGTAATGATACTAATGCCCCACCCAAATAATTGAATAAAGTAATAAACATGTTGAAGCCCTTACTAAATTATCAATTTTTTGTATAATTTTTGGACATGTATCATTTTATTTAATAAATTATCACTTTTTTGTTACACTTATTGATAGTTATAAAAAATCAAAAATAATATTTTATTTTAATCTTATAGGATTTGAGTGAGACTAAAAGATGTTACGTTAATTCAATATAATAATTTAGTTAAATAGATTAAATTTAAAAAATGATAAAAAGCAAAATGAATCATCTATGCTGTTTAACATCTTTTTTCCATCTTTTAATATATATTTCCAATATTCCACGATAGATAAATTTTTATCTTCGGACAAATTGCGTTGAAACTCCAATTGAAATTAAATTCCTCTTCCTTATATATATATATATATATATATATCCCTAAACCAAGGATGAATGTCCACAAATATCGGACGAAAGTTTCAGGATATCAAACCGCAGAAAAGGTTTTAAAAAACCCCCTCAAACATCCTCAAAAGCTTCATGATGCACATTTTAACATATCTCATGGGCAAAAATTGATGATAGGTACAACAGCTTCAATTTGGTCATGAATGCATCAAATAGTTAGTTACCTGGATGCCTCACCAACTATTTACACAGCATCACATCTTCATACCACCTTTTCTTTGTTTCTTGAAAGCCAGTCCCTTCAAAGAGAGTGCACTAGATGCATTGTGTCCTTCCAGCTTCTTTGTAAGCTTCATTACGCTTGCCATTCCCTTCCGTGCAACAGTCCTGCTCTCCACCCTGCGATTGAGCAGCTTTCGGTCAAGAGGCCAATATGCATACGGCTCCAGCTTGTCCTTCCTCTTCACATCACCACCTGCCTTTTTGTTGGTATACTCACTACCCGGGTGAGCCCAACCAGAATCTGATGTCTTCTGTCGCTTCTTCTGAGTTTTTGTCAAAGAACTTGGAAGGGAACAGCTGTCTATGTGCCTCCTTGCATCTGAGTCATTATCTCGGAAGAGGTTCTCCTTTTTAGGTTTACAACCATCCTCACGAACAATAAGACGGCCATCAGCATCGATTTCTGGCTCATCCGAGGAGGTTTGCCTTCTTTTGAGGTGAGCTGAGGATCGCAGGGCTAATCTTGTCTTTTGCCGGTCGAGCAGGTCAAGTGGATCACCTTCGGATTGGTCAAGCAAATCTTCTGGCAAACTCTGAGCTGCTTTACATTTTCGGATTGACCTACACTCAGAATTTTCACTATAAGAGCATTCCAATGTAGTGAACAAATAGTAAGATCCTTTCATCCAAAACCTTATTTTAGAAACAAGTCCAGCTACAAAGAAAGCACAAGCACAATAACATGTTTGCTCTATAGAACAATAGAAAAGACAAAACAAATGGCTCCGTATAATAGCAAAGAAATTTTCATGTAGGAAACAACCCTGTTTTCTCACATATTTATTACTGACAATGATATCAAACAATAAAATTAAGAATCATCCATACCCTATAGATGAAGACCGAGAGGCAGGACCAGTGAAACCTTTACTGTGTCGACCAGAAAATGTTTTCACCACTGCTAATTCTGCATCACTATCGTCACCTGTGTCTTCATCTCCAAAATCAGAAAGTAGACGAGTGTGATTCCATTTCCTGTGTCCGAAAATTTAGTAAAAAAGGAAACATCAGAATACTTAGCAAGGCAGAAATAGCTGCTCACAGAAGAGGATAGTTTTAAGCACCCAAAGGAACAAGAAATGCAGTTTTTGCTACAGCACAGTGTCCACAAGTATCAGATTTGTTACCTCAATGAATGTAACTATAAACCTCTTATAAGACATGAAAAAGAAAATACAATGGAACTTAATAACTAGAGCATCACACCATCTAGTCATGAAAAAAATGTCATCAAATTTAATTGCAAAGTTTGGCGATGACAAACTTGGTTTAAGGACATTCAACACAATATCAGTTAACATTCTACCCATTCTCTATGTCACATAAAGCATCAGGAAATTGCAGTGAGTAATTGTGTATCAAAACATGACGCTTGAATTATTCATGGAACCAACTATAGAAATATAATGACCAAGCTTTTCACTTGGTCACAGAACTCCAAGCAAGATATGCTTCTTGTAAACAAATTAGTTGATGAGAGATGTCAACATGTACATCTGCCAGATAGCTTCACCAAATTGTCAAATTTTGGAGAGATCGACGAAAATATTATTATTAGAGAAAAAACATATTGGTTAAAATATCGAAGGGCGTCAAGAGTCTTGTGTGATCATTGGATACCTTTGTGATTAAAAGAAAAATTTTATAAGACAATTGTGAGATCAACAATGCTTTATGGATTTGAGCGTTAGGCAATTAAGAAAAAACATATACAAAAAATGTGTTGCTGAGATGAAAATATTAAGATGCATGTGTAGAGTTATTAGGAAATATAAGTAATATACAGATGCTTTATGGATAGACATGTGTTGAGGAGACCTTCGAATGCAGTAGGCAGAAGAGATGAGATAATTATTGTTAGTGGCACGAGAGGTAGATGAAGACCTAAAAACACTTTAGTACAAATCAAGGTTTGCAATACCATATTGTATCGCTCGATACACTCGGTACGTACTGGTCCAATAGAGGATCAGTATGCTCTATACAACTTGGTAACTTAGTGTACCATGTGTCGGTACGCTCGATACAACTTGGTACAGCTCGGTACGTACCGATCGATAACTGATTGATATGTCGGTACGATATGAGATTACGAACGTTGGTAGAAACTATAAACAAGGATTTAAGTACTCTGAACCAAGGTTTGCCTTACAGAGCGATATGTACCAATCCGACAGCTGACCAATACACGGACCACCGGCTACAGGGCAATGCACCGACAAAATCGACCGTCAATGATCGATTTCAGCCTCAACGGTCGATTGAAAGAGAATCAACCATCAACAATCAATTGAGGGAGAAATCGACCGTCAGATGATCGAATGAGGGAGAAAAAGAGAAGAAGAGGAGAAGAAGAAAGAAGAAGAGGAAAAGAAGAAAGAAGATGATACATACCTCCTTTCACCGTGTCGTCCTCGCCCGCGGGCGATTATTCTACTGCGCGAGGAGACAGGACGTCTCCCCACACGGGGAGAAAGATCGAGGCGATGTCGCATTTTTTCTTTTTTTAATAATTAATATTTAATATTATTATATTATATTATATTATAAAAATATTATAATATATTTTAATGTACTAGGTGGTACGTAATGTGCATACCGCCTGATACCGTGTATTATACCATACCGAGATAATCTTGATACGCTGGTACGGATCGATATAGCAAACCTTGCTCTGAACTTAACATATAGATTTTTACAAATCTCAATGGCGGCAAAAGATCCATATGGTCGACCCCAAGTAGTTCTAACTTACGACTCTGTTGTAATAGTTGTAGTAGTAGTATTTATGCTTGTTCATGCTTTGGTATGCTCATTTAATCATTTAACTAGAGTTCTGAATAAAATTTAGTTAGAGTAAATTCTCACAAAATATTAGAGATAAAGTACATCCACCTCAAAATTCCTTAGGAATAACCTCATAAATATTTAGTATCCATGTTGATGACTTTGGCAATGATAATTATTTAAAAAAGAATGGTATACCTTTAACTACAAGAAACTTGAAACAAATCAATGGGTTTAATAAAGAACATACATGCAAAACTAAAAGGTATGAATTCGCAAGTTACAATTACCATGAAAAATAATATTTAGCATTATATTACCTAGAGATGGTTGTTCGGGAAGTGATAGATTCCCCATCCTCGGATTTTCCATCATTGGAATTGGCTTTTCGCTCTTTTCTCTCATTAATCTATCATCAAGACCAAGATGAACACTTTGGAGTCTCAAAACAATAAGGAATATCATGATTTACCTTTCGAATGTTGGTCAGTAGTTTCATATGGCCTTCAGGCATAACTTCTTTCACAGCATCAAAACCACATTTTTGCACAAGCATTTCAAGCAGTAATTTAATCTGACAAGTGATAACATGAAAATGAGAACAGGAAGTTAAGCATCTTATATGAATTCAGTTTCCTTATACTCAACTATATAATATTGACAAAACGAGGCTAAAGATATAGTGTCTCTATATCTTTGTCTCTATATCTTTATTCCTTGTACTCAACTATATGGTATGAAAATAAGGAAGCTAAAGATACAATGTCTCTCTGATGTGCAAATAATGGGAACCAAAATATATCACTATCAATGACAGTCGCAATTGAGTAAATATCCATTTGAAAGACTCCACCCTGATAGACATACTAGAATAATAACTAACAGGATGAACCTTAAAGCAAGTAACCCAAAATGCTTATGCTCAGGTCACTACTGGTTGCTGGTTGATTACAACTAATCAAATCTTATCTACCTACATCGCCCAACACTGACAACTAGTGTACATGATGTGCAAGTGATGTGAGCAAGCCAACACACTACATCACAAAATTGCAATTGATTATATATGCATTTGTCACATTTTAACTGAAAAGGCCTACTAGAATAATATTTTTTGACAGAATAAACCTTATATCAAGTTAGGTTTTCCTTGTCGAGCGGTATGGCCCGCACCACCCGGTACATACCGGTCCAGCTAACCGATACACGGACCAGCCGCTATCGGGCGGTACCATTAAAATCGACCGTCGGCGATCGATTTCGCCGTTGGCGATCGATTGAAGGAAAAATCAACAGTCGGCGGTCGATTGAAGGAAAAATCGACCGTCGGCGGTTGATTGAGGGAGAAATCAACCATCGACGATCAATTGAGGAAGAAAAAGGGAAGAGGAAGAAGAAAGAAGAAGAGGAAAAGTACCTGCCGGTCGCCATGTCGCCCATGGCTCGCGGCGCATCATGCGACTTTTCTCGTCGTGCGTGGAGAGATCGAGGCAGCATCGCACCTTTATTTACTTTTTAATATATTTAATATTTTTAATATTATATTATATAATTTATATTATAAAATATCTAATAGACCGGGCTGTATGCACTGTGCATACCGCCTGGTACTGGTACCGACAAAATGTCGATACACCGGTGCACCAATACGTAAAACCTTCATACCAAGTAAACCCAACACTTACAACCAGGTCACTGGTAGACGACTACCATTCATGGGATCCTATTTACCTATGTAGCCCACCAATGACAACTAATGTTCGTTAACCATTAATTACAATCATAAAAAGTATAGTTTAATAATTGTGCTAACCTTGTCAAGTAGATAATCACTGTATTTTTGACAAATGGCTTAGTCAAGATGGGATAGTTCTATATTTCTTCATGGCCACATAAATTACACGGAGAAAAATGAAGAAAATACCTTGGCCTTGAAATGATTCTTGGTATCATCTTGCCATCTCAGAAGTCCTTCAACTAATGTCTTCAAGTGCATCTGCAAGCCATCAGGTTTGGATTTTGCCACCAATACCTTGATGAGACCCAAGTTGGCCTGCAGTATGTACAGAATAGAACTGAGTACCAGAACAGCCCAGTTTTAGTTCATATAAAAATTGATGCAGGGTACAAGAAATACTTTGGCAATTTCCTGGTTCCTTCTTTGCAGGAGAAGAAATGCAGAGGGAAGCAAGTTGTAAGCTGCACCAACGAGATCCGAGAACTCAAATGCCAAACGAGCCAACCCTTTTACTGCAGCACTGATCATATGTGGTGTTTCACCAGCAAGACCACCAGCTATCTGAATTGAAGATAAGGACAATTAAGTTACAAATAAAGCATAGAACCCCCTTGAGAATTTGAAAGAAGTCACATTGTTTTACTGTTATCTACATTGATGAGTCAAGCATTTTTTTACAAAAAAAAAAATAAAGAAAATGCTTGAGGAGAAAGAAGGTTTTAATTACCAAGTTAAAAAGTTGTAGAAGGTTTTCTTTTCCCCCTCCTTCCTCATCGTCAAAAACATGACCAATTTTAACAAGCAAATTATAAGCTATGTTTCTTGTCTTTTTATTGGCCTGCAGGACAAAACCAATAAAATGTTGCAAAGTTTGTCCATAAGCTGAACAACTTTTCACAAATTAAAAAAGGTATTTATTGTCAAAAAAAGTAAAAATCCCTTGAAACACAACCAGCCAGGAGCAACGAAAACAACAAAGTCAGAGCCATGTAAATAGATTTCTTGAATGTATATTTCATATATTGAGATCAAGTAATAAAAATAATAAGTCAGGCCAACAATACATACACAACATTGTGCCTTGTAAATGACTGAAAGCTCTTAGCAATTACCAAATGTTCCTCGACAACATTTTTGTTCACATTCAATCCAAAGAACATGCTAACAAGACCTCAGAATCATGAGGAACTGCAAGGATCATTGATATATATTAACAAACAATCATCAAACAAGAGTTAACAATACCTCAAAATCATGAGGAACTGCAAGGATCATTGATAGAAAGTAACCAAACTCAGAACCAAGAGAAACTATGAGAAAAAATAATACAACATAAGACCTCCTTGTCGCCATTGTCAAAAGGAAATTAACAATACTCTTGGTATGCCAAAAATGAGGTACTTTGTTAGCCCAAAAATTAACTCCATCAACTCGAACAAATCATATCAATTTTCATCACCTTCATTGTACAACTCATAAGTATTTCAAATGGCCCATGATAACTTCTAAGCTGTAGTAAAATAAATGTCAAAACAAACAGCTACAAGGAATTGATTGAACATTGGTAGCCCAAACAATGATACTACATTGTCCAGTTTTCTTTACATCTAAATTAATTATCCCCATATATTTAAAAGCAAGATTCGCCATATCGGTCTATACCAGTGTACCGAGTTCATCTTGGTACGATATGGTACCTGGTATTGAGCAGTTTGCACAGTATATACCGCTCGATATATTATAATATTATATTATATTATATTAATTAAAAAATAAAAATGGAGAGACGAGGTGTCGTCTCGTTCTCCCTTCTCCCCGTGCGGGGAGATGAGGCGTCACCTCGTTCCCGCGCAGGGAGTTCCCTTGTCCTTTCTCGCCTCGTCTCCCTAAGCGGAGAAGGAAGCCTGCCGGCAAAGAATCGCCCGTGGACGATGGATCGAACAGGGAACTCGAGAAGAGCAAGTATCTCTCTCGACGCCTCGTCTCCCCACGTGGGGAGTTCCCTTCTCCTTTCTCGCCTCGTCTCCCCAAGCGAAGAAGGAAGCCCGCCGGCGAAGAATCGCCCGTGGGCGACGGATCGAGCAGGGAACCGAGAAGAGCAAGTATCTCTCTTTTCTCCCTTTTCTTCTTCTCCCTCTTCTTCTTTCTCCCTTAATCGACCATCGACGATCGAAATCGATCGCCAACGACCGATTTTGATGGTACCACCAGATAGCAAGCAATCCACATACCGGTATCGGACTAGTACGTAGTGCCCATACCTGGTGGTACAGATCTAAATAGAGAACCTTGTTTAAAAGTCACATCTCATGAACCTTCAATTACCAAGATAGACACTACTAAGGGATTACTGAATGCTTTTGACAAGGGCAGATTTTTTGGAAAGTCATAGTTGAATAACATAAATGTTGAATTAAATAATATGTTTAATTAAGCAATACACAGAAATGCTCATGCTCGTAAATACTACTTTTAGCAAGAAAACCATAATTTACCTCTTTCAAAGCAAGTATTATTTCAGTGATAAAAGCGCTGATGATGTCCCTCCTTTTATGATCAAACAAATCCTATAAAAAAATAAGACATCATTTTAAGTTCATATTCTAAAAACAACCAGCTGACAACATCCAGAAGCATCAAACATATATTTCAAATCAGCAATTCTAGCTTGCAACAAAACCCATCACAGACCTTTGATATGTAGATAATCAATGTATACAAGCAATCAAGTCTATGACGTTTAGCTGCAAAGTGGCAAAAAGGTAGTGATGCAATCATCAACTCAAGTAGTTCCTCCAGATTATTTAAAATGAAGTGGCCACGTTCCTAAAAATGTAAGCAGATTGATATCAGTAAGTAATATAACTGACTTCCCAAGTCCCAGAATTTTCTAATAAACCTGAAAAAATCAAGACAATGTAATACCTTCAGTATAATCGAGAGGATTTTATATGCTTTCTTTTGTAAAATCCCTTCTTCATCCTACAATACATATGAACATATATAACACAAGTTTGAAAAGGATTAATAACAAAAACAATTGGTAAAACTATGATGCACCTGGAAAGCAGGTTTAATAGCGCTGAATAACAAATCAATCTCTTTGTCACCTAGACCAGGCAGAAGTGAAACTGCCAAGTCCAATAGGAGGGCCCTGCAATCAGATGAAGTGTAAAACATCCACTTATTGCACAAGCTGATCAAAACAATAGAGAAAATTTAAAGAGATAAATATTTCATAAACAAAAATCCAAAAAGAACAACATGAATAATAAGAACATGCTACAATAAACACCTTTCACGTGAAAGCGATGCTTCATTGGAGGAACAATCAATTAGCATTGCACCAGAACAATTAAGCTGATTCGCTTTAACGGCTTCCATAGTGACCTTCAACAATTTATGCATGGTAGCCATGAAGACCTTCTTCACTACCTTTTTGTCCGATATCAATGCAAAATCATGGATCATTGCCTTGAAAACAAAAGATAAGCCTGTTATTTCTTTTTCCAATGCAATCAAAAGACAAGCACAATATGATTCACCATTAAAGATCACTCAAATAGCAGCCAATAGAGCACTCTTTTCACTTCAAAGTTTCAAAGCAAGGTTTAAGATTATTAGTTCCCTCAATCGATGTAGGCAAAAGAAAGTTTGTTCTTAAGAATAATCAGAAGAATGATCTCCTATTTAATAATCTTCTTACAACATCATGTCACCATAACATTCAGCATGATTAGCATGTGCAGAAACATCCAAATAATAAAAAGAAGAAAAAAGAGATATGGAGAGAGACTATATATATGTGTGTTTGTGTGTATATATATACATATCTATCTATCTATCTATCTATCTATCTATCTATCTATCTATCTATATATATATATATATATATATATATCTCACAAGGATTATAACGGAACTATGCAAATAAAACCTGCAGAAATTTTGGTTCAAAAACATGACATTTCAGAGTTGGCAGATTCAATTATTTACCTGTTAAGGAAAAAACGTAAATTTTATGGACCTGAATCACATTAAACACTTCTTATAAAACAGATAAATACCTGCAGGCAACCACCACTGTCTTTTGAACACGTCAAGAATGTCTCTGATAAAACTGAGAAAAACTCAGGAGAAAAAGATTGTATTGCCTTCAGATTTTCCTCTGATTCACTTTTACTATAATGATCCTCTTTTGTCGTTGAAGGGCTTATTTTATCATCTGGTCCAGTGGACTCATTACAAATTATGTCATTGTTTTGGTGAATCAAAGTCTACAAAAATAGACAACAATTGAAGTGAAGCAAGAAGGACAAAGTAGTATACTTCTGATTTAAGGAAAGAACAAAGGTGTACCTGTAAGCTGCAACATATAATCCCACGCAAGTCAGGTTCTTCACGGAGTGCATTGCATAACTCTTTCTGAATAACCTTAAAGCCACTTGAAGTATCCACAGGATAATTGCAAAATGCAGGCAACAAGGACCATAAGGCATATACAAGACCTTGTGCACTTCTAGTTGAGAAAATCAATCCATCCTTCTCAAGCTTTTTTCATTATAAAGTTCTATTAGCATATGCGAAAGCTAATAATAATAATAGAAAAAGAGACCATGATGGGGATTTATGTGAGAAGGGAAGACCTACCTTGTAGGACTTCTGCTTTATCTCTTTAGCCAGAACCAATATGTGTTCAGCGAAAAAACTTAAACGAGCACCAGCTACATGTTGCTTTAATATTGGAAGTAGCCAAACATTAGCATCAGTGACATCTGCATCCAAGTTGAGTGGCACGATGCTAAGAAAATTCTCAGGCCCCATTGTACTAACAGCTGACCCAACACATTCATGAAGCTGCAAGTTAACAAGGAATTGACTAAGAAAAAAACCACATGAATCACCTTCATCAACTTAGGCCAGATTACTACTGAAATCATGTAGAATGATCATTTCAAACATGAATTTCTGTAAAATATGAAATTAAGCACTGAACTGACAAGGAGGCAACTACTACTACTAAGCAGTTAACATTTAGCATAAACTGATTTTTTAGCAAGGCTCTGAGATATTAAAAAAATCCAATTACATAGATGAAATAATAAAGAAAATGAATACAATCCAAGAATTATATAACTAAAGCACTGATTAACATAAACAAATGGAAGCAAGAAGATTCAATATGTTATAGCTAAAGCATATACAAAATAAAAGATCGGATAGATATTCAATGAGCAGAGTTGAGCTTCAAAGACATCAATGAGCACGATGACAAGGCCAACATAATCAGCTAGAATAGTTACAATACTTAAAAATAAACATGAAAAGATCCTCAAAAGTGGTTCAAGGTAACTGATAAAAACAATGCCTATAAACATTATGCAACCAAAGAAGCCTCTTCAATTTTTTGTTAGTTAATAAGACAGGCAGAAAAACATGAATGTTACATTATGATGGTGAATCAACAGGTCCTAGAGAGGATCCTGAGGTGACAAAGAAAAAAATCCCAGCAAACCAACAAGAGTAAACAATGAGATAATTGCACAATGTGGTTCCCACTCAGAGAAGTAAGATATATGCCATCACAAGAATAAGTTCTGGAGTCATAAATGAATGAATGTATTTATCATGAAGGTCAGAAGTCAATCTTCACCACATCTCTGTGATATTTACAACAAATTAAAGTGCTATGCACATTAATCAACTATAGGAGGTAATACAAAAGGCATTCTTAATGTGCAAGGCTCCTGCCAATGCAGATTTGAAGGTCAATGCATGCAGCCTTACCTCTAAATATAACCTCAAAATATATATAGAAAGGTTGTTTTTGTGACTCAAACACCAACCTCACAAAAGAGCAGCTTTACAACAACTTCTTGTCAGCCCTTCTTATAGGAGGTAATAGTCATATATCTAAACATTTGAAACATAATAATTTTGACTGATACGATAATTTCATAAGGAAATCAGGAAAGAAAAATAATACAAATTGTGATGACATTGTCAGTTTCACTAGCAAATCCCAATCTAAGTGAGGCTTACAAGGCTAGGATGCATGTAAATGTTTCAAGTACCTCAAATATCATATTTTGTTCACAAAATTTGGAACATTTTCCACCACAATGGCATACTGTACAAGTAAGAATAAAGTTAGAGTTCACACCATCTTCTAAAGTAAATATCTCTCTAACAATAATCATGTCAAGACTCCCAACTGCCGATAATTTAAACTCAATATTCTAGTTCAACCCACATGCCCTTTATGCCAAACTCATCCTGAATCTATTGATCATCCCTTCTTTTATTGTTCTTTTTCTATTAAGCTTTGGGATTGTTGGCAAGTGAATCTACAATTATCCTTTGAATACAAATCCACATGGAAATTAGGAGACTAGTCAAAAGAATGTACGACTAGATGAAAGAAGGTACTAAAATAGGGAAGGTAAACGTTTTGCAGATTGCCATTGCAAATCAACTCCAGTTCATTTGGAAAATGCATAATAATGCTCTCTTTATCCTTAGCAAATCTTCCATTAAATGGACATGCCTCAAACTATGGCTCATATGGCTGCCATCTCAGAACAACACTATCTAGAGGAGGTTGTCTCTACTACTCCAAAATGACTTACACAAGTCATTTGGTACAATTATGAAGTCTTGATAGATTTCTTTTTGGATAATCATGTCAATCTGTGAACAAAATTAAGACTAATAACTCTGCTGATAAAAAAATATTGCTTATGACTATATTGCAAATAAACAGAAGTGCACCTGCTTTCTGAAAGCGAAATCCTCATCTGATAAGTTCTGCATATCTGCAAGGCTTTTAACAGCTCCAGCCATTAGATAGCATGAAGATTTTCCTGAGAATTTCCCATCAGGACCATCAGATCACAAATAAGTGTATCAGTAAGAAGCAAGCTCCATCAAGAACAAGCTCAGTTCACAACAAGAATTGTAACTGCTTGCAACATCAGAATAATATTATGCAGCTTCCATCTAACGTTAGCAAATGGTCCAATGAATAAAATTATTTTTAAGGACAATAATTTATATTAACAACACCACACTGATGTCAAACTTAAGACATCTTCCTCCAGCTCATAGATAACAATCTATAGCATGAACCATGGATAAACTGTGATATCCTTACACAAGAGAAGTAATGAGCATTGTCGTTTTGAACCTTAATGATAGTGATGGTGTCTAACAACAGCTAATGGATAACCATTTTTCCATAGCTTAACTATATTTTGCAACCATTTCTGAGTCATCACATGAACATTCTAATTGGTATTAGAGACCAGGAAGAAAACTACAGAAGTCTATCCACAACCAGGAGTTACAATGAAATTCCCAGTCCAGCAGTTCTAATTATATGGGAAGCAATAATTTATTATGTAATAATTTTGTGTCATGTGAATATACCATACTAAAAAGAACCACAAAACATCAACAAATTAATTGGATATGGTCTGTTAGAGACAGTTCATATAAAGGCATGTGTGCACTCAACACATATTATAAGAGATGTGTCATAGGATAGGTAGAGCATATGCTTGCCCCATTCATCTGTCCACAATTGGGCATGGACTCAATGCAGCATCATGCCCAACACAACACTCCATCAGCACAACAAGGTCATGGTCAGCAACCCACTCCATGTTTCATGAACTCCATCGTTCATCACTCATTGGAGTGATAATCTTAAAGTTAATAAATGACATGTTTATGTTTTACATCATGCCTCAAAAATAAATGCAAAACAACCACACAACATAAAATTGATCAATAAAATCAGTATGAAGTTCTTTGCAAGCTAATACCCAGTCGAACGAATGTTGTTGAAAGAACCTGGAACGACATGTCCCAAACAGAATTGTAGCGATAACCAAGGAAGCCTTCAATGGTTGCGCATATTTTTGCAATGATAGTAGGTCCAGACTGCCTCAGCCCTCCACCTGCAGTTTTTATTCGAACAACACCTTGCTCAATAAGGCTTTCATCAATGCAAGCACATATTAAACCCTTTAGGGCCTCCATAGCAGCAAATATAGCTTCCTCATGCTCACTGGCTAAAATATCTGTTGCACAATAAATAAAATAATATAAAGATTATATACGTCCATTGGAATACTTATTGCAAATTGACATTAAGAACTTGAAAACTACAAACCTCCAAGAGCATTAAATATGAGAGGAAGTTTCACAACACATATTTCCTTGTTTAGATGATAAACCTTTCTTGTACCCAAATGTAACAAGCGTGCTATTGATGCCATCTGATCTGCTGACTTCTCCTTATCAGATACAGACAATGCTATAGAGGATAACAAATCTTCTAATAACTCAGGAGCAACATCTGCAGTAGAACTGCTGCAAAGAACATGCAGAACCTCCATTATACACCTTGTTACAATCGACTGCCGCAGCTCCAATAGGTTTTTTAAGTACTTCAGTATTGTATTTGTGTATTTCTTTGACATAAGGGGAAGACAACCCTTCATGGCATTTAAAATATATAAGACCTGCATAGCTCCTCTAGACCCCTCAGAAGAAGCTGATTCTGAGGAAGTTCCACCAGCAAGCAACAGAGACCTCTCAAAGATGGCTGTGATACCTTCACTTGCCGACACCAAAACTGTCTTATTACGGAAACTTCTTAGCACATCACTCAAACATGAGTGACACACCTTCCTTACCTGCAATACATTTGCATGTTTGATACAATATACTATCAATCCTTCTACAAATATTGACAGTCATTATGCACAATAAATTGATGATAGCTGAATCCAATGAAGACCAATGCTCAGAAAATATGTCTGATTCTACTTCCCCTTCCCTCCATCTGGAAGTGTACAACAAGTACAGATCATATTAACATTACACTATTTATTTGATTGATATTGAAGATAGATTACCCCAACACAGAGTGAAAATCTAGAACCACCAAGACATATATATTTCTTGTTGTGAACAGTACCTAAGTTTCTCAAATGTCATTGGTTTATCAGTATAAGTAAATATGCTATCTGTGAATTGCGTACCTGACTCCCTTGAAAAAGAACATTTATACATTCAGTCAGCAGGTAAAGTTTTTCATAAGCAAGAAAGCAAACGAGCATTAATTAAAAACCATATGATATGTGTTTAGCAAGTTCAGCATATTGTTATGATCAAAAAACTCAGATACATATTGTTATGATCAGTTAAGCAAATAAATATGGCCATCTCATGATAAATAAATAAATCAAAAAATGAGCATGATTGAATAGACGATTGGAATTAATCAAAAATAAATCTTTTTTTTCAAACAACGTTCACTTACTAGATAATTAAATATACAAAAATTGAACCAACTATAACTTCCAAAGCAAGAAGAATGCTGGATAAGGGACAGAACTTTCAAGCAAAATGTGCAAAAATTTGACTACAATAAGAGAAGGATCAGAGCTCGCTGAGTTACCTTGAGCCGCTGAGCCGTGACAAAGCTTAAAAGAACCGCATAAAGAGGCGACAAAGCCGACCAGTTTGTTTTATCTCCTACTGCAAGCAAATAAGATGCGCACCTCAGCCCTGACTTCACACCACCGGGCGGCAGTGAATTGAATCCTAGGATTCGAACCAAAGTCTCGGAGACCTCCGTCCACCTACTCCGGATGACGGGGTGGGAGACCCTGGGGAACGCAACGGCGAGGAAGGAGAGCAGTGAGGCAGCGGCGGGGTCGGAGCCGGAGGCGGGATTACGTGAGAGGCGGTCGAGAGAGGAAGCCGTAGCACCGAAATAGGCAACGGGGGTCAGAGGGATTCCCTGGTCCTTGAGGGCCTGGGCTATGGCACCGACGGCGGCGCACAGATGCTGATGGTCCTCGCGTTCGGAGCTCTGGAAGCGAGCCAGGACGCTAGCTGCGATGTCGTCTCCATCAATACCTCCACCGCCGGCCTCGTCGTCGACAGTGAAGAAGACGACGTCGGTATCCATTCCGCGAGAAAAGAAGCCAAGATGCCCAACCTTTAGGGTTTTTGAGCGAGGGAGACGCTCAACGCGCACATTTATAGATTAAAGATCGCTTCCGATCCCGCCGTTCAATGAGTTCCATGCTTTATGTTGCACGTAGTATTTGATGAACGGTCTGGATAATTTATCCTAATATGAATAAAAACAGGAATATATTTATAATTTATGTAATATTAAAATATTTATTTTGATGAGTATTAAAGTTCTAAAAATATTATGATATAATTGATAAGAAAATATTACACATGCACAACCCAATAATACATTTCCCTTGGACACACTTAGCATCACCATGAGTGACACATTAATCAAGAATTATTAATATCACCATGAGTCATCATGTTGTGCCCCCAATCTCTTAATCATCGAGATCGAACATTATATCAAATGATTGAACATAATATCTAAGATCTAGGCATCATACCAAAGAAAAATAAATCAACATAGCAGAGGATGGATAATGTGTTGGAAGATTTGACAATATGCATAAGTTTCAACGTTTCAAAAGAACAATTGATGTGGTAAAGTCATGCTTGAAGTTAAATTAGGTCAAATTAGACTATCGTTAAGGATGGAATAAACCTTACTTGTCGTGATAACTTGTGGCAGATATTGGGCTTGAAATTGTCAAACTAGGGTCTTTACTATGCTAAACACATGGCGTAACGTTGACCAGGGGCAAACGATTACATCATCGATGCTTTGTTAATAACATCGATGAAAATAACTATTCAAGCTGATGATGATACTAGCAACCCGGTCAATGATACTATCACTTGTGTCAATGATTCTAGTTGTCTTAGAAGTTCCAATGGTAATACTAGAATGCCATAAAAATATAATAATTTTATTATTTTGACTCTCATTTTGAGGCATTTGAGCCTATAAATATCCTTTTAACTTATCGAGCATCATTTATTAAGTTTAAAAAGGTATTGCAAATCTTGTTTGAGTTTATTTCATCTTCTTAAGTCATACAAACTACAAGTAAAAGATTAAGTATTAAATGATGAATTTTAAATTAATTAATAAATTTATAGACTAATATATTTTTAAAATAAGTGACATAAAAAATATTTCGATCATAGACTCAAACCATCAAAGGGTAAATTATCGAAGCAAGAGAAACATATATTGTGTCGAATAAGTATAATGTTAGAAATCAAACGTCGAGCCAAATGATTAATCGACATGTCAAAGATTAGACTTCATGCTATAAATTCGAGCATCATGCTGGAAGGATCAGGTATTACGTCAAAAAATCAGATGTCGTGGGAAAGTCAATATGTCGATATTGAATCTTGAATTTTGATAATGAAATCAATTAATGATTTTGTGGACTAATATATTTTGAGATCAGTGATGCAGGAAATACTTCGATCATAAACTCAAACTATTAAATGACAAATTATTGTAATAGAAGAATCAGACGTTAGGTCAAAAAAATATCATGTCAGAAATTAGACATCAGGTCAGAGGATTAGTCAACATATCGAAGATTGAACTTCATACTATGAGTTTCAGCATTGTGCAATAAGGATTGATGATAAGACCCTAACAGGGTTGGGTCCTAATTTATTGAGTCATGTTGATCGATCAAGTCAAGTCAATTAGGAGTCATAGTAGGAGTTAGAGTCTATTTAATTAAAATTCCTACTATAAGTCTATTTTAAGAGTCTAGGTCTAATTAGAAGTCGGTTAAGAGCCTCTATAAATAAGGGTGTAACTATTTTGTTTAAAATAATCAATGAAGGAGGCTTGATCCCCTATATAGATTAAGGAGTATCGAGCTCTTATATGTTAGGATCAATTGACACTAAAGGGAGGGAGAGGGGGCGGGCGGTGTGTGAATCAGTGCAAGAGAAATAGTGCTCATTTATAAAACTTTTTTTCTTAAGGTAGAGAGTGAATAACAAAAGTTTTTCTTTATATTTTGATAAAATAATTTAAAACCGATTTGAAAGAAGTAAAGAGATTAATGCTCATATCTAAATAGAGAGTGATTAAGAGCAATCAAATGTAATAAGTAAAGCAATTAAAGTACACTTATATTTATAGTGGTTCAACCTCAGCCAGCTTACGTCCACTCCCCGAGTCCTCCTCCTTGAGTCACACCAGCGTCCACTATCGATCTTCTTTGGGTGAAGACCAAACCCTTACAACTTGAGCTTATAAGGGAGACAATAATTTTATAACTCTTAGCCCACTCTCTTCCCCTTTTTTTTTTTCTTACAATTCACGTAAGTTTTTCATAGATTTTTAATCCCAAAATTATTGTATAGAATACAAAAAACTTGGGATATTTATAAGCCCTAAATAATTTTAGAATTTAAAGCCAAAATTCAAACGTATCTGAAACATTTGGGAACAAGTAGTTCACCCGCTAACGCCGATAGTGTAGCCACTGAAAGTGTCCTTAAAACAAGGTACAGGCGGTTCGGTCGTTGACCTAGGCGGTTCAACTACCGTCAACTACCTGAAAACCTAGGCGATGGTGGTACCTGTTGCTCACCGATTATTTAGTTGCCAAAATTTCTGGAAAAGTGGTTCCCTCCACTTCTCGAATTCCGACTTGAACCTTATGTTGATCAATTCTCTGATCAACTAATTGAGCTTAACTTAAGCTCAATCAAACCCCTTTAGTAGACCTGATTGCCTCATTGAGTTGATTTGGATTTGTTTCAAATTAAACTCAATTAGGTCTCAATCTCTAACTATGACTCAACGATTACAACCATAATAACCATCAAGCTAAACAATGACCTAACTGCCACCAATCCGATAGCCTCTAACATTCTCGCAATGAGTCTTACGGTCTTCTTCCGGCGATCTCTCGATGTGTTCCCAGCGAGCTTTCCGATCCCTTCGGCGAACTCCTAGTAAACTCCCGGCGAGGTCCTACTGCATTGTTCGAACCTTGGTCCGATGGCCAAGCTTGATCCTAGCCCAACATCTTGCTGTAACTCAATTCCTCTATCGTGGTTAGACCTGCAATACTTCATCTAATACACACATGTTAGATTAAACATTCATCATCAAAATCCGAGATTCAATAATCTCCCCATTTTTAATGATGATAATCAATTGATGACAGGAGTTAAACCTTACTCCCCCTAAATCCATGTCATAATAAGAAAAACTTAAATTTAAGAGAACCACAAACTCTTGAATTCAAGTATCATGAAGCAATTAATATTTAAAGCAAATAATATTTCAAGGATTGCGAGACATTCATACATCAACAAAAATTTACTTTTAAATTATTCAAGTCATTAACTCATCAATAATTTTTATGAATTTTAAAATTTTAAAAATCTCCTCATAAGTTATTAACTATTTTTCCCTTTTGTTTATCAACAAACAAAGACAAATTCCCTTATTACATAAGTCATCAATATCTATTTCTCCCCTTTTATCATCAATAAAAAGGTGAAGTATAAGACTATGGATTTTAAGACACATGAGTCTTTGCTCCCCCTTTATAAAATATGATATGAACCATAAAGAATTTTATTACTCTTGTGAAAAAAAAGGAAATAAAATAAGAGAAGATTTGTAAAACATCATTAGAAAGAGCTCTCAATTTTGTAGATGTGAATTTTGAAAAGAAAATTTTAAAGATAAGCTCAAAATTTTAAGAAGTTTCAAAAATCTAGGAGCTACTCATATATTTAAAATCATCTCATATAATTTCAAGTAAATTTGTAAAATAGCAAACATCATTTTTATGTAAATTTTCTCCTCTTTTTGTGAACAATAAGATAGAAAAACATGGAGAGAGTTTTTAAGACATTATCACAAAAAGAAAATTAATCTCAAGCAATTTATATATTTTCATGATTTAATATTCCAAGTTCTCTTATAAGAAAATAAAATTATTCTTCATTTAAAAGTTTTATAAAATATCTGTTAATTGATGCTTAGTGTCAATAAATTCCAAGAAGATATCTTGACAATTTACATGATCTATTATAAAATAATGTCTAATATCAATATGTTTAGTTCTTGAATGTTGAATAGGATTTTTAGTTAAACATATAGCACTTGTGCTATCATATTTTATAAGAACATTTTTTAATTTTATTTCATAATATTCTAGTATGCTTTTTATCTAAATGCATGCCTTAAAGATTGACATGCCTTGGTAGTACTCTTTATATCTATTCTACATCTACCAAAATTGATATCTGAATAAGTAATCAAGTCAAAGTTCTTTGATTTTGGATATCATAATTCTAGTTTTGAGATTCCTTTTAAGTATCTAAAAATTCATTTAACTACTTTCAAATGAGAGAGTTTAGGATTAGATTGAAACATTACACACAATCAAACACTAAACATGATATCTGGTTTAGTACCAGTTAAATATAATAAACTTCGTATCATTCCTTATAACATTTTTGATCAAAGTTTTCTCCTTCATTGTCTAAGTCCAACTTTGAAGATGTGCTCATGGAAGTGTTTAATGCTTTAGCATTTTCCATCTCACAACATTGTATTAAGATCAAGGTATATTTAGTTTAACTAATAAGCATATCATCATCTAGTTATTTTATTTCTTATCCTAAGAAGAATGTTAACTCACCTATTAGGCTCATTTCAAATTTATGGCTCATTTCTTTAGCAAAACACTCACATAAAGATTCATTTATAGATCCAAAAATAATACCATCAATATAAATTTGAATAACCAGAAGATCATTTTTAAAATACTTAAAAAATAATATGGTATTAATCTTACTTTTAGAAAATTTATTTAAAATAAAAAAAGAACTAAGTCTTTTATACCAAGCCCGAGGGGCTTATTTTAATCCATAAAAAGCTTTTATAAGTTTGAGAACATAATTAGGAAGAATATTATTTTCAAAATTGGGGGTTATTCAATATACACTTCTTTGGAAATAAAATCATTTAGAAAAATATTTTTAACATCCATTTGAAATAATTTAAAATTTTTAAAAGATGTAAAGGCAAGGAGGATACTTATGGCTTCAAGTCTAGCCACGGGAGCAAAGGTTTTATCATAATTGATTCCTTCTTCTTAGTTGAAACTTTTGGCCACTGATCTAACCTTATTTCTAACTATGATACAATTTTCATTTTGATTGTTTCTAAAGACTCATTTAGTACAAATCACTAAACAGTCATTAGGTCTAAGAACAAAGCTCTCATGTCTCATTTTTCTTAAATTTATTAAGCTCTTCATATATTGCCTTAACCCAAGAATTATCTTTTAGGGTCTCATCAATGCACTTTGGCTAAATTTGATAAAGAAATGCGGTATTTGTATAAAAATTTCTAAAAGAAAACATAGTTTTAACTCCTTTTGATGTTTCTCCTATTATAAGCTCCTTAGGATTATCATTTACATACTTCCATTCCTTAGGTAATGATTTAGAAGTAGATTCATCCAAGTTACTTTTAAGAGTATTATCATTTAAATTTAAAGTACCAATATCAATTTTATCATCAAAATCAATCTTTTTAAATTTGAAAAACTCATTGAAAACAATATAAATGGATTCTTCTATTACCAATGTTCTTTTATTAAAAACATGATAAACTTTTGAAATGGAAGAATAACTTATAAAAATAACTTCATCGGATTTTGCATCAAAATTTTCAAAAACATCATTCTTATTTAAAATAAAATATTTATAACTAAATATTTTAAATAAAAAATATTGAGTTTTTTTTACCATTCCACGATTTATAAGGAGTTTTAGTGAGTAATGGTCTTACATAGTATACCATATTAATGACTTTGATTCAAAAGTATTTGGATAGACTATGTTCGTTTAACATTGACTTCGATTCAATAGTTTTTGTAAGCTCTTATTTTTTTCTTTCTACTACTCTTATTTTGTTGTGGATTTCATGGAGTAAAAAAATTATGAATATATCCATTTGATTCACAAAAAGTTTAAAAATTATTGTTTTGAAATTCTCCACCATGATCAGAAGAAATCATACATCCTTTTTCATTTTGAACAATTTTATAAAATCTTATAAAATATTTAAATGTATTACTTTTATGTGCTAAGAAATGGGTCTAAGTATATCTACTAAAGTCATCTACTATAACAAATACATATTTGCTACTACCTAAACTTGTAATGTCAATTGATCTAAATAGATCCATATGAATCAATTGAAGTGATCTAGATGTGCTTATTTGATTTTTCAACTAAAAGTTACTCTTTGTTTGTTTTCCTAATTAATAAGTATCACATACTTTATCTTTTATAAACTTAAGATTAGGTAAGCCTTCTACTAGATCTTTCGTTTAAAGGTTTTATACCAATATGACCTAGTCTCTTATGTCAAATCCAAGTATCATCATTCAAAGCCAAAAAATAAGTTTCATTATAAAATTTTTCAATATCTATGGTGTACACATTGTTGTTTCTTAAGACAATCAAAGATTTATTTTTGTTTGGTAATTCAATGATGTAAGCATTATGTTGAAATTTAACCATATATCCTTTATCATATAAGTTGTTAATACTAAGCATATTGTGTTTCAAGCCATTAACTAACAATACATCTTCAATAAAGAGGTTTGATATGTTACCTATAGTTCCTTTTCCAATAATTTTACCCTTGTTGTTGTCTCCGAAAGTGATAACTCCTTCACTTAAGATAGTGAGCTAAGAAAAATAAGTTGGATCTCCGTTCATGTGCCTTAAGCATCCACTATCAAGATACCACTTAGTGCTACTAGCTTTAGTTTGGAGACAAACTTACAAGAAAGATATTTTTGATTTAGGTACCCATTTTATATTGGGTCCTTCATAAAGAATTTTTTTAAAATTAGTTTTTATTGTATAAAATTCTCTTAGAAACCCAAACTAATTAGTGTTGATTATATTTTCTAAATAGACATTTGTTTGCCTCATGTCCTAATTTTTCACAAAAATTACATTTGATTTTTGGTTGCAAATTTAAGGTATATCTTTCTGCAAAGATGATTGAATTTTGTTGAATGTTATCAACAAAGTGTATGTCATTTCTTATATTAATATATGACCCATATTAGCAAGTATTATATTTAGGGATTTGTTCCTAATTTTAAAATTTTCTAATATTGTCTTAAGCATGATATTTTCTTCTTTAATACTATCTAGCATCTCACATTTATTTTCTTCTTTATACTATCTAGCATCTCACATTTAGAACATAGGTTATGTGAAACTAATGGATCATGCTGATATGACCTAATTAGTTGATCATAAATCTATTAAGGACCCTTTTGTTATTCATGAAAGATCGATAACAAGAGCTAAAGCTAAAAAGATGAAAGAAACCATAACTTGTTAATTGGAAGGCATTTGAAAGGAACAATTGATCAAGATTTGGTCAAAGTTTTAAGGATACAAGAAGAGTAAAAAAAGGTGAACGTGATTTAAATAAGTCCATACCATAAAGATAAAGTCCAGCCTTGAGGGAATTATAAAATTTAATCCCCTTTTGCAGAATAAAGGTCATTCAGCCATGATGGACTATATTTAGAATTGTGGGCAATTCTCTTTTAGATTTTTCAAGGTAGAATTCATGAATGATCTACATTCATGAATTGAAAATATGAATATTATTTAATGTATTTAATTGGTTCATTGTCTTTGTACTTTGTCTTACTTTATATAAGCAAGACTGATTTTCTTTGTAAAAAACAACTTAGAGAAATGTAATCATCTTCCAATACTAGTGAGTGTTTGTTTTTAAGTTCTTGCATGAACTTTAAAACTTATTAAGTTTTTCTGCTTGTGGCATTAAAAAAATCCTAAATCTTTGCTTTTCTTTTTAACTTATTAGACTTTTTAAGTTTGTGGCATTTATGAGAATCAAAGTGTTGTTATAATCTTTTATCATTTTTCTCTTTGATAAAGTGATTAAAATAATTTCTCTTACTTCAATCTTAAATGATCCGTCTAGTTTCAATTCGTTGGAGGGTATCAATTTGCATTATATATGTATTGTAGCTCTTTAGCTATTAGGGTGTATGGTTGCTGAGTTGATGATTTTCACCATTTGATATCTGAGCTCGACTCAAGTTTTAAGTTTGCATATCTATTTATTTACTATATTTTAACTTTTCATTTTCTCTTTAGTATTATAGTTATAATTATTGTTCTTCCTTTATTATTGTGCTCTTATTTTTCTTCTTTATTTATCCATAATTTATAATATAAAAAAAGAAAAGGAAAGGAAATAAAAGAAAAGAAAAGTGAAGGAAAAAAAAGAAAAAAAGAATCAAATGTCAAAAAGAAAAGAAAAGACCTTTTTTTGGTAAGTAAAATATCAGAATTGTGGATTCAATAAATTCTTACAAATTATAGAATTCAATCTTGTTCATTTAATTCTTATTCTGGTATGAAAACCTCTCTTCAATTCTAATTTATTTTATTTGATATTTTAATTCTAATTCTTGAATGATCAAAGTGTAATATGCACACCTTTAAATTAGGCTTTTTTTTCTGCTTTTATACCTACCCAATTTCATTATCCTTGAATTGCTATGATAGCGGTGTGATGAAGATAAATCAGCAAGTGTTAGTTTCTTTCTCAATTAGTAGATATAAGGATAAAGTTTGGTGTAATATAGTACATATGTATGCTGGTCACTTGTTATTAGTGAGACCATGATAATATGATCAAAGGGTAACACATGATGGGTTCAAGAATCATTATTCCTTGATCATGGATGGACAAAAATATCAACTTGAACCTTTGCCTTTAAAGATCATATTTGAAGACCAGATGTGCATAAAATAACAATATGAGGAGCTTGAATCTTTATTAACCAAAACTTAGGGGAGGGAGCAAGAAAGAGAGAGAAAAAAAAAGTGAGTTGAGTAATAAAAACAAGAGTGATGGGAAAAACAAGAGGAGAGAAAACAAGAAAGACCTGAGCGAAAGAAAAATGAGTGCTTATGTCAAAATGAGTGATGTAAAGAAAGCCTTAACCATGAGGTAACCGATACTTGTACTTATGTACAAGGACATTTTGATTGCATCTAACGAAATTTACAAAAATTTGCCTAGTGTTATTATTGATCTTTTGCACGAAAATGAGGATCTCTTTCCTGAAGAAGTTCCAAATAGTTTGCCACCAATTAGAGGAATTAAGCATTAAATAGATTTCGTTCTGGGAGCAAGCATACCAAACAAGCCGACATATAGATACAACCCCGAAGAGACTAAGGAAATCCAAAAACAAGTAAGTAAGCTTATGAAAAAGAGTTATGTTCAAGAAAGCATGAGTCCTGTGCAGTTTCAGTTTTGTTGGTGCCAAAAAAAGATGGATCTTGGATAATGTGTGCTGATTGCAGAGCCATCAATAAAATCATGATAAAGTATTGACATCCTATTCATAGGTTAGATGACATGTTGGATGAATTGCATGGATCTTGTGTGTTTTCGAAAATTGATTTAAAATATGGATATTATCAAATAAGAATGCATGAGGGTGATGAATGGAAAACTACTTTCAAAACTAAACATGGTTTGTATGAATGGTTGGTAATGCCTTTTGGCCTAACCAACACACCTAGTACTTTCATGAGATTGATGAACCATGTTTTGCGTGCTTATATTTGAAAGTTTGTTGTCGTTTATTTTGATATATACTTATGTATAGCAAAAGTTTGGATGAATATATAACACATTTAGAAGCTATTTTTGATGTGGCTAAGAAATAAAAGTTATATACTAATATAAAGAAATGCACTTTCTGCACTAATGAAATTACTTTTCTTAGTTTTGTTAATGATAAAGGAATACACGTTGATCAAAAAATAGTAAAAATAATTAGAAAATGGCCAAAACTCACTAGTGTTAATAATGTTAGAAGTTTTTATGGTCTTGCTAGCTTTTATCGAAGATTCATTAAGAATCTTTCCACAATTGTTATACCATTAACTGAATGCATAAAAAAGAATGTGGGATTTAGGTGGGATAAAGAATAAGATGATGTTTTTAATTTGCTTAAAGACAAACTTAGTTCAACACCTTTGCTTGCTTTATCTAACTTTAGTAAAACGTTTGAGATCGAGTGTGATGCGAGTAGGATAGGTATTAGAGGAGTCTTAATGCAAGAAGGCAGACCCATTGCATTCTTTAGTGAGAAGCTAAGTGGAGCAAGTCTTAACTATCCGACATATGACAAGGAGTTCTACGCTTTGGTAAGAGTGTTGGAGACATGACAACGCTATCTTTAGTATAACAAATTCATTATATATACCAATCATGAGTCCTTAAAATATTTCGAAGGATAAGGAAAGCTAAGTTGCAGGCATATAAAATGAGTGGAGTTTATTGAATTCTTTCCATACATCATCAAGTACAAATAAGGTAAGGAAAATGTAGTTGCCAATACTCTTTCTAGAAGATATACTCTAATTTCTAAACTTGATGCAAAATTATTGGGTTTTGAGTATATTAAAGATTTATATAATTCTGAGCATGATTTTGCTAATGTTTATAGGGCATGTGAGAAAGGGGTTTTGACAATTTTTTCAAGCATGATGTTTTTTTTTTTTAAAGAAAACAAGTTGTGTATTCCTCAATGTTCAAAAAGAGAATTACTTTTGAGAGAGACACATAGTGGAGCTTTAATAGGGTATTTTGGGATTAGAAAATCTTTAGATGTGTTAAATAATTATTTTTTTTTACTACACATGAAAAGAGATGTTGAGAGATTGTGTGAGAAATGCATTACTTCTAAACAAGCTAAATCTAAAGTAATGTCTAATGGATTATATACTCCACTTTTTATACTAAATGAGCCTTAGGTTGATATATCCATAGACTTTATTTTAGGTTTACCTAGGTCAAAAGGAGGGAGAGATTTTATTTTTGTTGTTATTGATAAGTTTAGCAAAATGACACATTTTATTCCTTACCACTAAATAGATGCTGCAACACATATTGCAGGATTGTTCTTCAAAGAAATTATGAGATTACATGGAATTCCAAGGACAATTATGAGTGATAGAGATGTAAAATTTCTTAGCCACTTTTGAAAAATAATTTGGAGCAAATTGGGTACAAGGCTGTTGTATTCAATGACTTCTCATCCATAAACAGATAGACAAATGGAGGTAGTAAATAGAACTTTATCAACACTTTTGAGGGCCATAATTTAAAGAAATTTGAAGAATTGAGAGGAATATTTACCACATATCGAGTTTGCTTATAATAGAAGTGTGCATACTATAACAAACCATTCCCCATTTGAAGTTATATATGGGTTCAATCCATTAACTCCTATGGATTTGCTACTGTTACCTTTGGAAAAGGCTAATTTAGATAGTAAGCAAAAAGTTGATTTTGTCAAAGCATTGCATGAAAGAGTCCGGACACAAATTGAAAAGAAAACTCTACAATATGAGAAATAACATAACAAAGGCTGAAAGTAAGTAGTATTTGAACTTGATGATTGGGTTTGGCTACACTTGAGGAAGGAAAGGTTTCCCAACCAAAGGAAGTTTAAACTAATGCCAAGAGGAGATGGTCTATTTTGAGTCCTTCAAAGAATCAATGATAATGCATATAAGCTAGAACTACCAGGTGAGTATGACAATATTAGTGCAACCTTCAATGTTTTTTATTTATCTTTGTTTGATGTAGGCAATGAAGGTGCTGATTCGAGGATGAATCCTTTTGAGAAAAGAAGGAATGATATGACCCAATTAGTTGATCATAAATCTGCCAAGGACCATTTTATTATTCATGAAGGACCAATAATAAGAGCTAAAGCTAAACAGATGAAAGAAGTCATAACCTGTTCATTGAAAGGCATTTGGAAGGAACAAGCTGATCAAGATTTAGTCAAAGTTTTAAAGATGTATGAAGAGCCAAAAAAGGTCAACATGATTTAGATAAGTCCATACCATAAAGATAAAGTCCAGCCCTTTTTGCAGAATAAAGACCATTCAGCCATGGTGGACTATATTTGAAATTGTGAGCAATTCTATTTTAGATTTTTTAAGGTAAAATTCATGAATGATTTATATTCATAAATTAGAAATATGAATGTTATTTAATATATTTAATTAGTTCATTCTCTTTGTACTTTGTATTACTCTATATAAACAAGGCTGATTTCCTTTGTAAGGAATAGCTTAAAGAAATATAATCATCTTCCAACACAAGTGAGTATTTGTTTTTAAGTTCTTGTATAAACTTTGGAACTTATCAAACTTTTCTGCTTGTAGCATTCAAAAAACCATAAATATTTACTTTTCTTTTTAACTTATCAAACTTTTTTAGTTTATTGCTTTTATGGGAATCAAAGTGTTGTTCTAATCTTTTATCATTTTTCTCTTTAATAAAGTGATTAGAATAGTTCCTCTTACTTTAATCTTAAATGATCCATCTTATTTCAATTTGTTAGAGGGTGTTAATTTACATTCCATATGTATCGTAGCTCTTTAGCTATTAGGGTATATGGTTGCTGAGTTGATGATTTCCACCATATATATTTCATCAAGTCTAGTAACAAATCATGATCATTCTTAAGTAACTTAAATGATTTGTTATTTTTTCTAAATTCATCAAATAAATCATGGAACATATTTAATAATTTCAAAAAAGAAATGCTTAATGAATCACTAACCTCATCTTAGATTGCTATTAGAGTATAGTTAGCAACTTCTTTTTTAGAGTGGTCTTCTTCATCCGAAGAGCTTGAATGATCCCAAGTGGCCGAAACTACTTTAATAACTTCAAAAATCATGATTATTCTTGTGCATTGACTTCTTTAATTGAAGACATTTATTTTTTAGATGTCCTAGTTTTTGCATTCATAGCATATGACATTGTCCTTATTTGGTTCTTTTTTATTTTTATAGTTTTTATTCTTTTTATAATTTTTTAAACTTTTTTAATAATAATGTAATATCATGATCCTCATCAGTCGAGGTTTCACTCGATGAGTCATTTGTCATTCGAAGTGTTATATCCTTCTTATTATTTAGAAGGGGTTCATTAAGTTCATCATGAGCTTTACAATTCAGTTCATATGTTATGAGTGAGCCAATAAGTTCTTCAAGATGCAAGTTATTTAAATCTTTGACCTCTTGTCTAACGATTACTCTTGTCTAACGATTACTTTAGAATCCCAATTTTTAGGTAGAGATCTTAAAATTTTGCTCATAAGTTTAAAATTTAAAAAATATTTTTCTAAGTGCTTTAAGGCCATTAACGACTTCCATGAAACGGTGTACATGTCTCCAATGGACACACTTAGTTTCATTCAAAGCAACTCATAATTATGAATTAAAATATTAATCTTAGATTATTTTACTCTACTAGTCTTCTCATGTGTGATTTTTAGTATGTGCCAAATATCAAAAGCCGATTCACAAATGAAAACACGATTAAACTCATTCTTGTCAAGAGCACAAAATAAGACATTCATAGCCTTTGCATTTAAAGAAAAAATTTTTCTTTCAAAATCATTCCACTTATTCATTAGTTTTAAAGATTTTTCAAATTTATTATCTACAATGTTCCATAAATTAAGCTCCAAAGAAATAAGAAAAATACGCATCCTTGTCTTCCAGTACATGTAATTCATCCCATTGAATATGGAAAGACGTGAAATAAAATGTCCATCATTCATGCCAAAACAATATATTTACTCAAGTGGGTGTTAATCCAATGAGTAAGTACCTTGCTCTAATACTAATTGTTAGGATCAATTGGCACCAAGAAGAGGGGTGGGAGTGGGTTATGTTTGAATTAGTACAAGAGAAATAATACTTGTAAATAACAAAGCTTTTCTTTATATTTTGAAAAAAATAATTTAAAATCAATTTGAAAGAAGTAGAGAGATTGATAGGGTACGGGGAGTTCGGCTGCCGATGGTGCAGCTGCAGGAAGCACCCTGAAAATAGGGTACGAGCAGTTTAGTCGTCGACCTCGGTAGTTCAACCGCCTACAATCACCCGAAAACCTGAGCGACAACGGTACACCCACTACTCATTGGCAATTCAGTTGTTGAAATTTTTGGAAAAGTGGTTCCCTCTACTTTTCAAATTCCAACTTGAACCTTATATTGACTAATTCTCTGGTTAACTAATTAAACTCAACCTAAGCTCAATCAAACCCCTTTAGTGGACTCGGTTGACTCATTGAGTTGATTTGGATTTTTTCTAAATGAAACTTAATTATGACTCAATCCCTAACTACAACTCAATAATTACAACTATAATGACTATCAAGCTAAATAATGACCTAACTCTCGCTAATCCGGTATCCTTCGATATTCTTGCGGTGAGTCTTACGATCTTCTTCCAGCGATCTCCTGGCATGTTCCTAGCAAGCTTCCTGATCCCTTCCATAAACTCCTAGTGAACTCCTAGCGAGGTCCCACTGCATCATTCAAACCTTGGCCTGATGCCTAAGCTTGATCTTGGCTCAACATTTAGTTGTAACTTAATTCCTCTATCATAGTTAGACCTGCAATACTTCTTCTAATACACACATATTAGATTAAACACTCATCAATTTATTTTATTATCAAAATCTGAGATTCAAGGAGGCTCGATCCCCTCGAACTGATCATTTATCCCCTCTTTCTCTTCAATAGAAACCTAAGAGTTCCTATCAATTGGTATCAGAGTAACGTTCTTAGTGTCTCACTATTCATCCATCCCTTTTCATGATAGAACCCTAGGGGTTCCCATCAATTGGTATCATAGTAGCGATCCTCGGTGTTCCTGCTATAATTTCACTATCGATTTTAACCATTGTCGCCACTCTTACCATCATCGTCATCACTGTTGCACCTACCATCTTGCTGTAATTTCTCATCATCTTTGATGCAGTTATCATCAACCAAAAAAAAAGAAGAAGAAAAGAAAAAAAAAGAGAGATTGAAGCCCACAACCACGCCATCCTGCTTGAGCAAGAAAGGAGCTAGTCCGCTGCCACCCGCCACTATTCCTTCCGTCCTCTTCATCTCAAGCGCCACTGCCCCCCCTTGCCGCTATTGTCACCGTCCATCTATCGCCTGTAGCCATAGCCGAGATGCCATCATTTGCCTCCCTAGTCGCATAAACACTGCTGCCCTTCTTCTTCCCTCACCCATCGCCCATATCATCTCCCATATCAGTTGCTACCACGGTTCGCCATACCCCTTACTTATGCCTCCTCTTCATCTCTTCTTCCTCTACCAGCCATAATCACTGTGAGTGCCACTGCCCAACTACGTCACCAGCGCCCTCTCCCTGTTGCTTGCCTTTGTAGCTACCAGCTGCTGCAACTCCCCTGCACCACCAACAGAGACAATGTTGTGCCCCATCTTGCTTTCACTGTGGTAGTTTTTCCTATTGTCGCCCCTATCTTGCTACTTCTTCCTATTGCCCTCACTTTCCTTCCAAGCCCTCATCTTTTGCCTGCAACCCACGCAACCGTGCTCATCTCAGCTATAGCCACCATTGGTCACTCCTCACATTGATGTCATTGCCTCCTCTGCTTCCCTACCCCCCCGCCCCCCCAATTAGCTGCCTACAACCCACATCACCATCATCCTCCCCTGCGTAACCCTCGTTGTTGCTACCTGCTCCTACTTTCTCCTCTGTTATCACTCCAATAGCACCTTTCTTCCTTCTCTATTGTTGTTATTGTCGCCCCTATCTGTCGCCTATAGCCCCACCCAGTAGTGCTCTCCTTTACCACAGCGTTGCCATGCATAACAGCGTTGTAGTTGCTGCTTCCCACTACAACGCACAACCCTCCTGTGGTAGCCCTAGCCAACACCTGCTACAATTTTTGCATCGTGCTACCATACCTCCCTCGTCGCTCCCAACCATGCCCTCCTCTATTCAACCCCTACCTAGTGTCACCGTCTCTAGCCTTCTATTGCCTGCAGCCATGCTGCCAGTTGCTCCATCATTCACTACTATCGCTCCCTCCATGACTATTGCTTCCCGTTCTTTTTGCTGCCCTCTTCTTCCTCTGTTAGTGACAACCATTATTGTTGGTTGCCGATGTCGCCTCCTATAGCCACGCAGTCGCTAGTCATCATTATTTCCCACAACTGCTGACCACGGGCCCCCGGTGACACCGTGGCGCTCGTCGAATCTCACCATTGCCCTCTTCCTTCTCCCCTGCTTTCGCTCATCAGGGTCTGCATCTTACCGACCCCATCCATATCTTCTCACTGTAGTGATGCCATCTTCGCTACCTCATGCTTCAGCCACTTCCTTTCCTTCCTTGCCACCACCATTATTTCCCGGCTAGCAAATCTCCCCCTCGGTGACCTTGGTAACCCTGCTCCCAATTGTGCAACCACCACTTCCTCTTCGCTACTAGCATTAGTAGTAACCACCATAGCTATCTTCTTCTTTCATCGACCCTATCCACACCTTCTCGCTACAGCCTAGCCACCATCACTGTCGCTATATTATCCAATCCTCTGTTCACCATAGCCTCACCCTCGTCAACCGATGCACATCCGTCACTGATCTATTGCAATAATCAATGCTACCTTCCAATAAACCGCAACAATGAATTCTTCCCACATATCGTTGCCCTTCAGCCTCGGTCGTAGCCGTTGCAGCCTTGACGACCTCATCCTTGCAACATCATCACACCATTGCCCTTCTGACCACTAGCATCACAACAACAAACACTGAGTAGGATGGTGCTGATATCCTTAACCTAATGTCAAAAATAGGAATTAAACATTATCGATCTATAATCTTATGTGATGACTACTGATGGTTAAATTGAAGAAAGATTTGAAGCCTAAGAAGCCCGAATAGAAGAAGAAAGAATTCTTCAATAAATTCAAAAGAAGTCTATTGGATAGCTCAAATAAAATGTCAACATAGTGAAAATTACAACCTCAAAGGGAGCCGATATGATCAAGGGTAAGACACAGAATACCCATGCATGAGGGTGGAGTTTCCTAGATGGGAAGATGGAGATCCAACTAGTTCGGTCTCACAGGTTGAAAAGTTCTTTCACTTCCACAGAACTCTAGAAGAATCCTAGATGGAGTAGCTTCAAATCAACTTGATGGTGATGTGACCCAGTGGTCTGATTTATATGAGACCTATAATGGAGTCTCTTCGTGGGGACAGTTCAAGAGAGAGCTCATGATTTACTTCTGACCGTTAGAGTATGAGAATGTTAATAGACAACTCACCAAATTTGTCAAACTTCAATAGTACAAGAGTAGCAGAGCATATTTGAGCATCTATCGAACCAAACCCGAGATTGATCAGATAAACAATTGGTGAGAACATTTATCAAGGGACTTAATTCTGAGATTCAGTGTGAAGTTAAAGCTCACCACCCCTGCACTATACTAGCTATCATATCATGAAGAAAAAATTAATATAGACACTCACCGAAATAAAAGCTTCAACAAATAGGTAATCAACAAGCCGCCCACACCATCTATTTCCAGTCAAAACTTGCACATCCAAAAGCTGACCCAAGAAGAACCTAAGTAAAGATCAATAAAGGATTTGTGCTTGCATTATAATGAAAACTGATGCACACAAGGGCAACTTCTAATGATTGAGCCAATTAAAGAGAAATAAAAAACTTATAGTGTGGAGCTATGCTAGGATTTTATCTTGGCTATACTAGGTCTTAATGAGTATAATGCTAAGATTTGATTTGGGCTATATTGGGTCTTAAATGTTAGAACTTAGATAGGTTGAATTTTTATTTTGAAGACATTTTATTGTTTTGATATGTTATAGTAATGACCTTGACGATTTCTTCTATAATGAAATTTGATTTTTGGTTTTAAGCGATAATTCATTGATTTGAAAAGTATTCTTGAAACAAATCACATGAAACAACTAAAAAGAGGATAATTCTTCTTAAAAATATTTTTATCTTATCAACCCTTCAACAAAAGATAAAATGATACCATTATTTTTGAATCTCGTAAACTAAAAAAAAATTTGATATTTTAAATTTAAAAAGGTTATTGTCCAAATCATGACTTTGAAATCCTAAAAATTATAATTTAAGATCTTTATATAAACCAAGATCATTTACTAAGATTTCTACTCTTTATTAAAGAGAATTTTATAAATAAATCATAAGTTTTATCTTTTTAGAACTATAATATAATCTTTTTATAAACAATGATCTTTATGATTTGAAATCACTTATACATAAATTGATATCATGTATATCCATATCTCATTTTTCAAAATCATGATCTTAATTTCTCGATATTAATAACTTGATAATTTTCATGAATTAAGATTTTGCTTATAAAATTGATCTCTTAAAATTTATTTTTGTTATCTAAGAAGAGGTTTATTAAAATAAGTCATGTCATTTAGTATTCATAATTTGATATTAATATCCTTCGTGACATAATTACTTATGACTTTCTTCTTAGTATAACTTATTATAAAAATTAATATTTCTTAAATTTATGATAAGTTGAAAATTATATGAGATTTATTTTATCATGAACATTCCCTTGATTTCTTGACTTGACTAATTCTTTATAGAAATTACGTTTAAGTCTCTATGATTTTTAATAAAAAATAGATTTATGTTCTTAATAATTATAATTAAGAATTTTATCAAGATTATTCTTCTATTTTATTAAAAAATTTATCTAAATAAATTTGGTGTCTTAATATTTATCTTAGATAAATTAAGATTATTTAAGCCCCTAAGACTTATTTTTATTATTTATAAAAAAAGAGGGAGAAGATTCTTAAAAGAAACAATGTCTTTTAGTACTTACAATTTGATTTTTTATCCTTAATGACATGATCCCTTTGTACTTATCATTGTAATTATGATATAGATGTAAAATGAAAAAAATTATATTATTATATTCCTTTTTTTACAATGATCGAAGGGGGAGATAAAATTATTAATATAATTAAATGAAAATTGGATATGATGAATCTTATAACATCAAATGAGAAACAATTTGTTTAGAAGAAAATTTAGAATTATAAATTTTCTAATTGCATGCAAAATGCATGATTTATTATTTGAGCTTGATTTACTATCATATGTTCTTTAAGATTTCTTGATTTGCTATTTGTGTTTAAAATTTACATAAGATGAATGCATTTGTGGCTCTTGGATTTATTAAATTTTTGAGCTCACCTTTAAAATGATTCTCATTAAAATTGACATTTATAAGACGGAGATTCAAGAATTTTCCTTTGTGATGAGACTTGAAATATGATGAACATTTGTCTTAAAATTATTTGATGAATATTTCATCTTTTTTGTTAATGACAAAGGGGGAGGAATAATATACTAATGATAAATGTAGAATGAAAAATGATAAAACAAGTATTTATTCTTTTTGTTGATAATAAATGGTGAGAAATAATTAGTGACTTAATAGGGAGAATTAATGATTGATGACTTAAGGGGGAGAAATTAAAATTGATGTATGAATTTAAAATTGATTTGAAATTAATGTTGTTTCATAATGTATTATTGTATACTTCAAAATCTTTGATGATTTGGTGATTGATGATTTAAGGCAAAATGCTTGATATTAGTGATATATCATTTTTGAATTTAATAAATAAATGTTATGATACTTGAATTCAAAAGTGTGTGGTTCTCTTGAATTTAAGTTTTCTTTAATTGGATTATGGCATGGACATAGGGTAGTTAAAGTTAACTCCTATCATCAATTGAGTGTCATTATCGAAAAGGGGAAGATTATTGAATCTTATATTTTGATGATGAAATCAATTGATGAGTTTAGTGATCTAATATATGTATCAGAGATGAATGATGTAGGATTAACTACGATAAGGTAATATAATAGATGTTGGGTCGGAGTCAAGTTCGAGCATCGGGTCAGGTTCAAATGATATAGTGGGAACTTGTCGGGAGATCACCAGAAGCTCACCAAAGGTATTGGGGGCTTGCCGGGAGTTTGTCGGAAGCTCGTCGAAACTATTGGGAGCTTGCTGGGAATTCATTGAGAGCTCATCGAAGGTATTGGGAGCTTGCTAGGAGTTCATTAAGAGCTCATCGAAGGTGATCGGGAGCTTGTCAGGAATGGCCGGGGGTTCGCCAAAAGATAATCGTGACTCGTTGGGAGTTCGCCGGAGGTTACCAGGAAGATCGCTAGGAGTTGGGAAGGTCACTTTACATGTTGCTCAAATTGATTGTATTTGTATGCCTTAGTGTATCGTAGTTAGCATCAGTTTGATTTTGAGTCTAAATTAAGTTAGATTTAGAAATAATCTAAATTAACTCAATGTAAGACAACCAAGTCTATTTTGAGTTGGATTTGACCTTAAGTTGAGCTCATTTCATTGGCTTGGGAAGGGGTTAATAGGAGGTACAAGTCGAGTATGCAAAAGTATGAAGAAATGACTTTTGCGGGATTCTCAACGATTATACCGTCGATGGGCGGTGGTCGTACCACCCAAATGTCAGTTGTACTACCTAGCCAACCTATTTTTTGGGCAGCTTTCGATAGTAGTATCATCAACACTAGTGATTGTACCGCCCGTACTCGAATTTTTTGGATATATTTAAATTTTTTGCTCTAATTTCTGAAACCAATTAGGGTCTATAAATATCCTAAGTTTTCTTGAATTGAGTATAAGACATTGGGCTAGAATTCTAATAAAAATAGTGTACTAAAAGTATACAAGAAAAAGAAAGGGGGTAAGAAAATGAAAAGAAAGTGTTGTAATTTTTGTAAAGGTCTCCCTTCTGAGTTGTAAGTGTAAAGCTTGTAAGGTTCCTCTCTTGAGCCTATGAAAAGAAGAGTGAGAAGTGTAATAGTTTAGTCATCACTCGAAAAAGATCGGTAGTGGATACAGGTGGACCTCGAGGAAGATGACTTGGGAAGTGGACATAAGCCAAGTTGTGGCAAACCACTATAAACTATGAGTCTCTCTTACCTTTCATTTTGAATTTGTATATTCTTACTTAAGCCTTTTTTAAGTAAGAAACTTAGCATTGTTCTATAAGATTAAATTGCTCACTTACTGTACTTAAATAAAATGTTTCCTATATCATTTTTACTTTGAGTGAAAGTTTTTCTTGAACTAAAGTTTTCAACACTTGCACTGATTCACCAAAACCCCAACCCCACACCGCCGCCCACCCCCCCCCCCCTAGTACTAATTGATCCTAATAGGAAATTGGTTTTATAACTGCTCATATGAGAATACTAAGGGTACAATATAAATGCTCATTGGAGAATGAGTTTGTTGATTGTTTCACTTATGGAATACTGGATGGTTAATTATCCTAACATCATATAGTGATTCTATAGTTCCAATTATGTCTAGTCCTTAAACTTGATATACCAAGGATATTTTATTTGAGTACTTTTTTCTTTGATGCCGAACTTATAGGTCTAGAAGTTCTAGATCTGGTATAACTAGTTATCGGAATTGGTTGTCAACCTTACAAAGGCAATTGAGTATCAATAGAGGATTGTCCACTCTTGACATCATGAGAGAAATATCCCATATATTCTTGCTAAGGAAAATTTCTAGCTATGGTTATTCAGATTAAGAGAGTTCTCTAGGAAAATCCAATTAGGGTGAGACTTAAATGAATTCCGTATGAAGCATGGTAGTACCATGCTTGATATATAGTTTTTGGAATATTAGATGGATGAGGGATTATAGATACACGATAACTAAGGACATGATTAGATTATCCTATATCGTTTGGGGACTGTATCGTAGTGGCATAGTACATCCATAGTCGATGAGTTGAGTGAATTATTATAGGATAACAATTCACTAAGTCAAAAGGAGTTCTGAATCAAAAAGAGTTCTGACAGGCACAACTCACTGTCAGTTCGATATTGGGTCTATAGGGTAACATACATATGGTGGATATTGCGATGAGTAAAAGTTCAAATACGAGATATCCATGGAGTCCTTGTTTTATTGGATATCCAATATACCCTTTTGTTATTGGATCCTATGTTTGTTGCAAGATGATGTGCAAAGACAACCAAGAAGGTATGCAAAAGCTATAAGTTTTTGTGTTGCAAGGCATCATCACTTCTTCTACCATGTAGGGCACGCTATGATAGGCTATCTCAAAATCCACTAAAATAATTAATTAAATAATTTAATTAATTATAATTATGAAGAGACTATACTATTCAAAATATCAAGAGACTATCTATTGCCAATGCATAAATTGGAATAGGGGTCCTTGCTACTTGGTGTAGTAGTATTTCTATTTGTTTATAGCACCTCGTGCTCGGGACGCAGGAAAACTATTATATATAGGCTACATCCTATACAAATAAGCTGCTATTTCAATCTTTCTTACAAGTATAAGGGAGCTTGGGATAGCACAAATAACCGAACCAATACATTCTCTTACGGGTACTATATAATTATATATACTAATCCAAACTTTATACTCATCCAAACATTTTCCATCATTCAATCTAGATGAAGAGAGGTGTCGTTGACCAGTGGCGCAATATACTAATAGTAATAAAGCACCCAGGAGTCGCAGCTCAATATGTTTTCTCCAAGGGCTACTAGCATGAGTAAGACAACAAGCACATAGTACAAGAACCCTTCTTATTGCAGAAAGATGGTAAAAATCGTCACTCCAGTGCATGATATGGAAAAGGTATATAATATCAATATTATCAGTACTAATACTAATTTCTTTTTTATATAATATCGATATTATCAGTACTAATATCAATTTCTTTTTTTCTTTATTTAAAAAAATTGTATGTGCACTACTTTTGCCATGCGTAGATACTAAAATACAAGCAAACGACTATTTATTTACTTCTACAAGCAAGAGACTCTTTACTTCCACTAAAATGTCTCCAAAAGTCCTCGCTAGTCAATCATTCTTGTTTTATTTCTTATGATCTGATAATTCCTCAATACACAAAGACATGACTCATCAAACTGTCACGAATAACAATATAAATAAGGTGTTTGATGAAATGCTTGTGTTAGTCCGTGTCCTTCGGTTTAGGTACGTATCTTATACAATAAGATGTGGGCTTGCAGTAGACTTAGTAGCCCTAGTTTGATTTGCTTTATGGCCAAGTTTGGCTTGTAAATACAAGTGTGTCTTATAAGCACTTATGAGAACTTCGGTCTGTAATTGACCATTATCTTTTGTGTGCAACCTCTCTAAGTTTGTAATGTCAATGGGTGTAATTTGTATTTTGGGTTTATAAAGTGTTTTTTGAGCAATTGCTTATGGATCCCGTGGGAATTGCTTCTTTTGGCCCGTTTTCTCTTTTTGTAAGTCTATGAGACTTTAGGAAATCTCGGGGAGGGCTGACCTTTGTGGACGAACACGCATAGGTGCCGCACGGCTTAGGCAAAATTAGCTAAGCCCGTGACAATGTGGTATCAGAGTGGGACAAGAACACACAGAAACACTTGCCATACAAACGTGGGGGACCTAGCTAGGTTGTGTGGAGATCAGCCAGCACACACAACCGTTTGGGGGAAACGGACATTAAGATGTAGCGAAAGGTGTCGCTTAGAGGAGCGGGCATCCTGGTTTGACATTCAAGGAATAGCCAACCCCTTTGCGTGAGAGGCACCACAAGGACAAGCAAGCGAAGAAGAATGCGTAGTACATAAAGATTGGGATGGTTGAGTTCGAGCTATAACTCGACGTTGGCAACCAAACTTGACGGTGCTCAATGCAAAGCAAGGCGCTTGGTGAAAGATGAGACCGTGCAAGGTGGGAGGTGTTGTGTAATGATCGAAAGAGTTGTGTAAAGCTCACAGAGGTGAGGGGAATTGCTAACTCGAAGGATTTGGAACTTATGCAAGGGCTTGTACACGGATGACGGAGTGTTCGTGGCCATCCCAAGGCGCGATTAGAACTCGGTGCCATGGAGCATCAGAACTTTCTCTTCGATATGGGAAGGATATGTCCGTAGGCGGCTGAAATGTGCAACAAGTTCAGCATGTTGCTAGACCCTGAAGGGTGCAGTGGAGACTGTATTGGAGAAGGGTCATAATCTAGCAAGTACATTTGTGGGGGCAGAACAAAGCATAAGTTCAGCAAGATAGAGTAGTCCAAAGGGAATGATGGTCTCCGAAACTTCCAGTGGGAAGTATGTAAAAAGAAAAGTTACTCCAATAGGACAGATATCCAGGAGGGATAAGTCCTAGTTCTCTAGTGGGAGAATCATATGCAACAGATTGTACATATTAAGGAAGTGTTCCTCAAGGCTATATCTCCACAAAGCTCAATGGACCGAGTGAGCGACGAAGAGTTGTCGCATGATCTCGACAGAGGTAATGCATTGGTGGATGCATTTCGAGATCAAATGGGGGAGCAATCCAAGGCAACATCATATGAAGGCACACTTAGAGTTGATGCAGAAATTGAACTCAACATAGGGCTGACCCGTGGAATGGTGGACGTGAGGGCCACCATCAACTCAATACAAATCGAGGAGCAGAGCAACTTGGGTGGAACTCGGTAAAGTATCCAAGCCACATGAAGGGAGTCAACATAGAAAATGGAACATGGAGCGGAGGCACGGAGCTTTCCTTAGATAGAGGTTAAGGGCATGAACTCTTGTAGGGGCAAGAGTGGGATCATGTCGTTCCATAGGTTCTCCATTCTGATGGGACAGACTTATTTTGCATGGTGCCAAAGATGAAGGGAGCTTCAAGGCACATGCAAGCTACCTCAGAGATGCATTTGATGTGATAAACTAAGGTGATTCAACTTGCGGAGGCAAAGTTAAGATCATGAGACCTTAGTACGGGGCAAGAGGACGCAGAGGCGGGTACTCTTGAAGAATATGCCATAGTGTTGCCATTCGAGTTGTTAGGAACAAGAGGTGTATAACAAGATTATGTTGGTAGGGGATAGAGGCCCAAGATTCAGACAATGGTGCACCAACTCTAGCGAAGTCAGGGGACTTTAGGAGCTACTAGGTGACAGACTGTCCTAGAGCTATGCTTCATCCAGGTGTAACCCAAGAGTGGGGGGACGAAGGGGAATTGCCAAGGGAGCGAACTAAAAATCAGAGATGACGGAGGCCCTACGATGTGTTGGCAGAGGCCACACATGGAGAGATCATGGTCCCAGTTCATCATACAAGAATCTGTATGCAATGGAGATGTCATTAGGAGGCGACATGGTGCAGTGGATCATGGTGGAATAGTTCGTGACAATGTAATACAAGCAATCTTGTCCCGTGATAGACAAAGATCATGCGGAGGTATTATCAGGAGTTACTGGGAGCTCCATTTTGGTGTACAACATAATAAGAAGAAGGGCTATGGATTCAAGGAGTGAATGCCGTAGTACCATAGAGGTGGGTCTTCGTGTGTTCATCGAAGCTTGTATTGGATGAAAGCCTTAGTCATCAGCGTATGGGAGCTGTATACCACCGAGGAAGAAGTCCAAGTGCAAGTACCAGTGAGTCCCATGGAGGGGGACATGATCATATGAATGATCAGGAGCTGTTGGGAGCTCCACTTCGGTGAACAATGCAACGACAAGAAGGGCGTGGATTCAAGGAGTGAATGTCACGAACCGCAGAGGCGGGTCTTTCGTGTGTATGTATCGAAGCTTGCATCAGATGAAAGCCTGATCGTTAGCATATGGGGGCTGTGCACCACCGAGGGAGTAGTCAGATTGCAAGTACCAATGAGTCCCATAGAGGGGACTTGATTATACTAAGGTATAATCATAGCAACTGGAGAGTTAGATTGCTTCAGTGTTCACATTCGCTTAAGGGAGCCCGGCAAGTCAGAGGACAAGGCCAAGTAAGTGAACGTTGCTACCAAGGAAGCTAAGGAGAACAAAATCGGCGCAAGCCCTGCAACAAGAGAGTTGCAGGGCCATGCATGAGAGTTGCAGTCTGTCTTTCCATCGACCAAGGAGAACTGCTAGGAAGACACAATGGTGTCAAAACAGGTAGTTGAAAGGGGCGAGGAAGCGATGACGAGTCCAGCGGGGCTCAGCTACCCAAAAGAAAAGCGTCGGTTGGAAAGGAGGTGGACTCGGAGGAGCTCCACGATGCCAAAGAGATAGATCTACCAATCGCGAAGGAAGGGATGGAGATGCAAGATAACGGATAGTAGTGCAATGGACTTGGTAGTGCCATGGTACCGCAGTTGCAGGACTTCCGTGAAGTCATCGATCCCTTCCTCTCATGGAGGGAGAGCATTGGTCGTAAAAGGGGCCGAGGTGGTGGAGAATGCAAAGGGAAACTCCAAGTACTAAGACAGGGCAGAAGGGCAGAGGCCAAGAAACTTCATAAGACCGATGTCGATGGGATTCTCATCAAGATAGCCAAAATTAAGGGACTTCAGGTTGATGCAGGAGTGCTCGACCAAGGAATGAAGTAGGCAGTACATGGTACTATACCTTTCTATTCAAGAGGAGTAGGCGACGAAGGTGATGGAGAAGACGGTACAATCTCAAAGGCGACCAGATCTATCAAAGACTTACTCCGAGTTGGGGACTCCAAGTTGGGGTAAACTTTTGCTCTTTTGGGCAAACCGCTTGCATTCCAAAAGTTAAATGGCGTGGGAAGGCGAATCATAGTAGCTAACCCAACACAAGGAGTGCACCACTTCAAGTGCTTGAGTGTGAGCAAAGAGCGAATGTTAGTAACCAGCTCAATACATGAAGTACAAACTCGAGGAGGCAGGCGAAATCGAGTAACCTTTACCTTCTCAACTCGAGAGGATGGGCGAAACCGAGTACCATAATTCTCTTAACTCGAGGAGGTAAGCGAAGCCTAGTAACCTTACCTTCTCAACTACGAAGAGAATGGGTGAAGTCAAGTATCCCAGTTCTCTTACTTATCTAAGCAGGGGAGCTCTGCACAAGTTTAGTGACCCTTCAAAGAAAACTTATGGAAGACAATGGTTGTCAAATCCTCACCGTTGGCGATTAGTACTACTGAGAGTAGTTTTTCCACTTCATTTCCCAATTGACTAAGAGAGAGTGATGTAAACATACTTGGAAGTGACAACTAACAGCGGAAGAAGGTTCAATGGGCAAACATTATGGAGAAAGGACCTTAAAAACTTTGAAGTCTGTGAGGCGATGTTCGTTAAGGCTCCAACAAGCATCCACCCAGTTCAAGCAATATGAGTATACTGTGATACTGGCGCATAATAAGGCAGGTCTTTTGCTTCATCAGAGGGATCCACGAGAACCAACAAGGATCAACACAACTCAGCCAACCCCACACCAGATTCAATGATTGGTGAGTTGATGCAGTATGGCGGATCAGAGTTCGACTATTCAATAACAACGGTGGAGAGCGGCTAGGAGCCAAAGGGGCGTGTTGCAGCCAAAACAGAAGATTAAAGATTCAACAGAATACGAGGAGATGCGTCTCGGCCGAGGACGTCAAGGAATAAGTGGGGAGAATGTCACGGACAACAATGTAAACAATGTGTTCGATGAAATGCTTGTGTTAGTCCGTGTCCTTCGGTTTAGGTACGTATCTTATACAACAAGAAGTGGGCTTGCAATAGGCTTAGCAACCTTAGTTTGATTTGCTTTATGGCCAAGTTTGGCTTGTAAATACAAGTGTGTCTCATAAGCACTTGTGGGAACTTGATGTAATAGACCATTATCCTTTGTGTGCAACCTCTCTGAGTTTGTAATGTCCATAGGTGTAATTTGTATTTTGGCTTTATAAAGTGTTTTCTTGAGCAGTTGCTTATGGATCCCGTGGGAATTGCTTCTTCTAGCCTATTTTCTCTTTTTGTAAGTCTATGAGACTTTAAGAGATCTCGGGAGGGCGACCTTTGACGAACACATGGGTGCCATGGCTTAGGCAAAATTAGCTAAGCCCGTGACAAAACGAGGCTTTACGTACTGCTTCGTCAAGCATGCAGATCCCTTTTTCTATGATGAACACTAGTGAAGTCTCTATTTATGTGTCTTTCTCATTCTTATTCCAAAATCAAATAAAAAGACTCAGTAGACTTCTTTTCCGTCCCCTTCGTCGTCTACTCACCAACTCTTTGCCTTTGATCTTGGACCAATCCTTCCCTTTAGTGACACGATTCTTAGTAGTCTATGATTATTACAGTAGGTAGTACTACTCTCTAACTATTTACCTAGACCGAGATAAAGATGGACTAAGGATCTCATCTTCCACTAATAGAGCAAAAACCCCATGGTCCGAGAATACTAAGCCACTTTTCACTCCTTTTTTATAGTAGCAATTCTGACAACAAATAGATTATTATTATTACATAGCAAATGTCATTGATGCGTAATATGTTGATTTGGATAGTATTCCCAATAAGCAGATTGGATAGATGTATAATATAATTTATATATGGATAGATGATTATAGATCATATGATTTAATGTATGTATATGTGATTTATGATTATTGGTTTATAATTTTTCTCATTTATTGTTAGACTTGTGTGCCTATGATTATATTGTAATTACATGAGAAGGCGTGGTAAGAGCGTGAAGGTGCTAGTGGGACCCACGAGGTCAAGACAGACGATTGCTACCCATGGAGATGTGCGGAGATATCGACAGAACTCATGATGACGAGATGAATGATCACAGGGCATAAAGATGCATCGATATACACATAGATTGTGATGTGAGTGATTGGACCCACTGGCTCGAGATAGATCGCATTAGGATGTGGTCTATGATTATCTAATGTGATTGCTCATATGTGATATGTGGATGATTATAAAGATACTAAATACATATATATATTTACATATAATATATATATATATATATATATATATTAAATATGTATGTATGTGATATGACAAATTAGGAGACCAAATCAAAACCCCCTCCTGCGAAAATTTTAAGTTGGTAAGTGTAAGACAATTATATTGACCCACGTGGCCTTCCATCATTATATGAAGAAATCAAATCCGGACGTAGGTTAAATTAGTCAAGTCTCTCGAGGCTCACCTATCTTATGATCTTACCTATGACATAAAGATATCACCAGTGACCTTAGGCCATGGTATGCTTAGTCGAGTCCTTCGAGGGTATATTCTTAAATTAGACTCATCTTGTAATGATGGTGATAACTTAACTAAACATATGGTTGGTCGAGTTCCTCGAGACCATAATGGTTTGAATATTGAATAGAACAGGAATCACAAGTTGTGATTGGTAAGAGTTACCTACCTTTTTAGGCTTAGTGTGATTAGTCGAGTCCCTCGAGGTTATACTAAGACGTCGATTGGATCCCAATCCCCACTAAAAGTCTACAATAGACTTTCGTTTCATATGTTAAGGATGTCACATGACTCACCAGAAAATTAGTAGGAGTAGATTAAGATAGAAGTACATATCTTAATTATTTACTTTTTATAAAATATATATATTCTTTATTTATGCTACATCTCTTGTTTGTCAGAAACATATCGCTTGCAAGCCCCGTTCGTGGCATACTTACTGCCAACTATCGCACTGGTCTAAACTACACATATTGACTATATAACTTGAGAATCATTCTCATAGTAGAGAAAATCATATATGTTCTTGACATAATTATGCCCATGTTAGAGGAAGGGGCAAGCGATGATGAGATCGCTTGCTACGTGAAATACATAGATGCTTCCATCTTGTTTAAGTGTTATATGTTGGCTTCTATGACTCATGAGTTATAAAAGCAACATGAGAGCAAGGATGCTGGTTCCATCACCCTTCATATTCTAGTTATTTAAGAAACATGAAAGAACTCAAAGATATTAGATATCTAAGAGTCTCCTCTGTGCTAGGATGACGGATGAGATATTAATTTAGAACCATGTCTTAAGGATGATTGAATAGATCGAGAAACTCATAGGTCTAGGAATGATCCTAGAGAATAACCTATGCGTAGGCCTTATACTTTAGTCTCTCTAGACTCATTTTCATAATTTATCATAAATTTTAATATAAATAAACTTGAGTTGACTCACCCTGAGCTCCTCAATATGTTGAGGGAGATAAAGAGTACCATTAAGAAAGAGAAATTAGTTCTCTATATTAGTATGACTAAAAGAAAATAAAAAGTTGATAAGTCCCTTAAGAAGGGCAAGGGCAACCCGGGTAAGGCAAAGGTTGCCAAGAAACACTTGGAAATGATAAAGCCAGTGCTTCCACTAGGGCAAAGATGAGAAGTGAAAGAGGAACTACAAAGAGTACCTTGTAGAGAAGGTGAAACAAAAGCTTGGAGAAGCTTCAGGTACATTCATGACCAATCTCTATTTGTCAGGTTTTATATGGGTTTAGATACTGGGAGTGTTTATCACATTTGTAACTCGTTGTAGGTTATAGCAAGGTATAGAAGATTGACAAGAGATGAGATGGACTTCAAGATGAGAAAAGAGCAAGAGTTGATGCAATTGTTATTAGCAAGATTACCCTATATTTGCTTGGTGGAGCTACTATTACATTAGATATATGTTATTGTGTTCATTCTATTATAAAAAATATTATCTCTATTTAATATTTAATAGTTAGTTGATATAAATTAGTTTTTAAGAACAATAATTCATTGATTTTGGATGATAAAATCATCATTAGAGAAACGTTTCATAATGGCCTATTTGTGCTAGATTTAGCTCCACAGATCATGAATGTAAGTGCATTCAAGAGGAAATGAGATAAGGTGAACATTGCATACCTATGCCATTGTAGGCTAGGTCATACCTTTGAGAGAAGAATTCATAAGTTATTGAAGGATAGATACTTAGATCCATTCGACAATAAGTCATATGCAACTTACGGAGCTTACCTTCGTGAAAAGTTAACTAACTCTTCATTTAGTGGAACTGGAGAGAGAGTCACTAAGTTATTGGAACTTATACACAATGATATGTGTGGTCCTATGTCGACTCAAGCCATAAGTTTTTACTCATACTTCATTAATTTCAATGACGATTTCTTTAGGTATGGATATGTGTACTTGATGAAGTATAAGTTCGAAGCCTTCGAGAAATTTAGGAAATATAAGAATAAAGTAGAGACTAGATTGGAAAGAGTATTAAGACTCTTCAATCAAATCGAGAAGGAGAATACTTGAGTATAGAGTTTACCTATTTTCTCAAGGACCATGAGATTCTATCCCAATGGACACCTCCTTATACACCTCAACTCAATAATATATTAGAAAGGATGCGTTATTAGATATGATGCAGTTCCTGATGAGTTTTGTCTATCTACCCATCTTATTCTTGGGATATGCCCTAAAGATCGTAGTTTACCTTCTGAACATAGTTCCATCTAGGTCAGTAGTGTTTATACCATATGAGATATGAAAAGGGAAGAAGTCTGATCTTAAAGTTGTTAAGATTATGGGCTGCTCTATCCATATTAGAAGACACAACCCTGGTAAGTTAGAATCAAGAATGGAGCGATACAAGTTCATGTAATACTCTAAGGAAACTTATGAGTACTATTTATATTATCTAAAGGACCAAAAGATCTTTGCTGTAATGAGCGCAATGTTCCTTGATAATAAATAAATTCTTGATGGAAACAATGGGAGTATGATTGAGTTGAGCGAGGTTGGAGAACTTAGCTTAAGTACCACTCTGGAAGTTGAGTCTATTCAGGTACCTAGCACATAAGTTCTATCTTTGTGCAAGTCTGCATTATTTTTTTACCCTCCTGGAAGATATGTGGGATATGTTAGTGGAGAGGACACTTATGATATTGATCCTCAGATATATGAGTAGGCTATTATGAGTATTAGTAAGAAGTCATGAATTCTAAGATTGATTCCATGTATACTCACAAGGTTTGGAACCTTGTTGATACACCTAAGGGTATCATACCTATCGGCTGTAAATGGATCTTCAAGAAGAAGATGAGAGTAGATAGATAGGTAGAGACTTATAAGGCAAGACTGGTGACTAAAGGGTATCGTCAAAGGCAAGAAATTGACTATGATGAATCATTCTCACCCATAGTCATGCTGAAATTTATCAGAATTTTTTTAGTTATTATTACAATGCATTATGACTATGAGATCTAGCAGATGGACGTGAAAATCATGTTCTTTAATGACAACCTCGAGGAGGAGGTATATATGATACAACCTGAAAGATTCTTATCTAAAGAGAGTCCAAATAAGGTATACAAGTTACTCAAGTCCATTTATGAACTAAAGCAAGCTTCCTAAAGTTAGAATATAAGATTTGATGAAGTAATCAGGCCTTATGACTTTGTGAAGAATGAAGATGAGTATTATGTGCACAAGAAAGTAAGTGAGAGCACTATCACCTTCTTGGTGTTATATATGGATAACATCCTGATCATTGAGAATGATATAAGAATGCTCTCCGTGGTTAAGGCTTAGCTATCTAGAAATTTCTCTATGAAGGACTTAGGGGAAGCATCCTAATTTTAGGATTCAGATCTATAAAGATAGATCTAAGTGGATACTTCACTTATACTAGTTCATGTATATAGACTTTACTGTCAAAAGACTTTTCTTGAAAAATTCTAAGAGAGGTCTCATACCGATGAGATATAAAATCACTTTCTAGGAGTTTGTCCCCAAAGATTCCTAAAGAAAGGGATATAGCGCGTGCTCTGAGTGTCACGAGTAAGTGTCAATTAGATCCAGGTTTGGTACATGAGAAGGCAATAAAGTGTATCACTAAGTATTTAAGAAGGACTAATGATCTTTTACATGTATAGGGAGGAGGTAACCTCTAAGTTAAGAGCTACACAAACTTAAGTTTCCAGTTTGATGTTGATGTTAGCAAGACGAACTCAAGGTATGTCTTCATCCTGAATGGAGGAGCAGTACACTGGAAGAATTCTAAGTAAGATACTACTGCTAACTCGACTAAAGAGGTATAGTATATTGCTAAGATAAAAATAGTAAAGGAGAAAGTCTAGATGAAGAAGTTCAACACGGATTTGGCAGTCGTCCTGAACAGTGAAGAGCCGATTCTCATATATTGCAACAACAACAAAGCGATTGCTCAAGTAATGAAACCCATATCTCATCAGAAGTCCTAGTACATTCTAAGGAGATTCTATCTGATCAGAGAGATCATGGACTATCTGATTAGGAGATTCATCCGAAGATAATATTGCTGATCCACTAACAAAGTCATTGTCTCATATTATCTTTGAGCATCACATATGTTTGATGGGAATCAGACATATATGTGATTAACTTTTGATCAAGTGAGAGATTGCTGGTTACAGGTGTCCTGTAAACCAATCACATGAGTAATGACATATGTGACACACTATATAGTCTTTTTTACATATTATTATTATTGATATTTTCTCACAATATATATTGTCTACTGCATATATATATTATGATACCCTTAGATCTGTGTAATAGGAATCAGATTATGATGAGATCATGATAATGAGACCGATGCACCTTTAAACATAGACTCTAAATAATCATGATCTTAGGTTACTCAAGAGAGACATCGAAATAATCGGATATACTTGTAATATCCCTCATTTCTAAAATATTTATAATAAAAATTTTAAATTATTTATGAGGACTTATTTATAAAATTTAAGGATTTATTTATTAATTCTCTTGATTAAATAATTTTATATTGAAAGTTGATTACTAGGGACCTAAGTGTGTATTTTAAAAAAATATGAAATATATTATAAAAGATTCACATTAAGTTAAAAAAAAATAAGGTGAGGACATATGTCACTACCTTATTTAAAGAAGAAGAAGAAAATTTATCTTTATCCTACTGAAATTTATCTTTGGTTTTACCTTGATTTATGAAGAAAATTCTGAACTAATCCGAAATCTTTTGTTGGCTGCCTAAGTATGAATTTATAATATTATCAAGATTATGACCTATCTGTCTTATTCTTGTTATAACATTTAGTACATACCTTGGATTTAGACAAAACTTAGTTTTTTAAAAAATAAATTCAAATATATTTCTTTTGAATTTAAGTTTGAAGAATTTAGAGTTCATTTGCTAGACCAAATATTTATTTCAATTGAGTATATGAAATATATAAAATAGAATCTGTAGCTTATGACCTTTCATCACTATATTGCTTATATCTTTCTGTTATAGTTCTTGATTTATGTAAAACTTGATTTGTTAGAAAAGTATTGACTCTTATACCTTTCTATTAAACTTAAGATCGAATGATTTGAAGTCAAAATGATTGTCAAAAAACCTCATTTTGATGGACCATATGAATTCTACAGAGCAGGGATTATAATTCCGGACCTTTGGTTACAAAACCATAAATAACTCTTTGTATAGACTTTCAATTTATATAAAACTTACTTCTTATAAAACTAGATTGATTTAACTTTTCAACAACACCTTTCTTGAGTAATTTAGAGCTTTTTATCATCTAAATAACTTTTTATTTTGCCTTCAAAATTCAGCCAGAATAGGGATTGTATCAATTCTACCTATACTTGCTTCTTCCATTTCAAAGCTGAAATCTCTAATGCACTTGTCTTTGACTTTCTTACATATCAGAATATGTTATTATTAATTGATGATATATTTTATAGTTCTATTTAGGCACATGTATGATTTATTGTTCCACTTGTGCTTCTGATATATGCCAAATTCATTGCTCACGTCCTTTTGTACTCCGGTGTTTGTCGGATAATGTGAACCTTGGCCAGAAATGGTAAAGGGAGTTATGCTTAGAGCCCGCGTGCTCTGTCGACCCCCTATGACTTACTTAGACATGGGTGGATGGAGCTCCTAGATGTAGGAAACTTATGTTTGGTGGTCATTCAGCGATGAATGTTCCACATTATGTTTATGGTCCCACTTCACCCTATATATTTTTTGATATAATATAAAAAATATTGCTTTTGAGTTATTTATGTACTTTAGATAAGAATAAAATGAATGTTATGTCTGAATGATATTGGAGCTTCTATTCATTACTTGTTCATTTGATATGCTTTTGAGAATATTCATACACCATTGATATACTTTCAAAAAATATCCTATACCTCCTTGATATGCTCCGAAATATTTTGTATTCTCATTGATAGGCTCTAAAATATTTCATTTGCCATTGATATGTTACTTGACATACTTATGCCTATGATATTCATCCAACTTCAAATGTGACATACGAGCTTAAGTTTGATATTTGTTCCTTTGTCATGTTCTGAAGTATTTCATGTATTTATTGATATGCTCCTAAAACTTTAAATGTCATTGATATATACCAATATACTTTTGATTGTCATATATGCACCAATTACCTTCCTAAATTATTATGAATTTAAGTATACTTCGAACGAGATGAACCTTGTGGTTGTGAATATGATTTGATGCTATATGTGAAGACTTTTGTATTCCCTATCTTGCACTCTTATATCAAGTTCAATTTGAGAATACCTTTCCTTACTTTGAACTTGTTTGATACTTCCTGGGCTTCTTAGTTCACTCTGTTGCTATCTAATCTTTTTCAGGTTAGCTTAGTATTTATTAAAATACTTGATATGGGGCTAAAGCAATGGGAAAGTAAGAAGTTCTTGGGCTAAATGTTCATTTAACAATATGTTATCATTGTATGTGCACACCTTAGGTCTAAAGTAACATAGTAGACATATTTTAAAGAGGGATAACTATGTAATGATTTTAAAACTACCCTCTTGTTTGGGATCTTGAATGTTAAACTTGCTGTATAATATATGAAGTGGTGGTGTATGGTTATTTTCTAAAGTCATATGGATTTTATCATATTAGTGGACCTTATGAATGTGGATTATATTTAGCTGCATTGGTTTTGGATTGTTTTTGTGATTCATTAAGAGAATGTGAAGAGATTATAATCTGCACAAGTTTCTATGAAAGTGATTGAATGACTGCATGTTATTCTTAGTATCCTCAAATGAGTGTTTAGATCCTGGATGGATTATGTTGTTGATAATATTATCAATCTTTTTAGATTAGAGTCATACCTCTCGAATGTGATATAATTCGGGGCGGGGGGGCGTGGTTTGGGTGGGTGTGTGTGGGGTGGAGGAGGTGGGGGCGAGGGTGGTGGCGGGATGCGTGACAATATCGATACATTGTATATCCATCCATATAATAGAGGTAACTAGTCTCATAACTACTCGTGTGGGGACACTAAGGGTATAATATAGGTACTCATTAGAGAATGAGTTTATTCATTGATCCGTTTATGGAATGCTGGATGATTAATGATACTTGACATCAGACATCAATTTCATAGTCCTAGTTATGTGCTTGGTTCTTATACTTGAGATACTAAGGGTACCTTGTTTGAGTACTCCTTTGTCGCCAGACTTATAGGTCTGAAAGTTCTAGATTTGGTACTACTAGTTATCAGAAATGGTAGCCGATCTTATGAAGGTAATTAAGTATCAATAACGGATCATCCACTATTGGTATCATAAGAGAAATATCTCATGTGTTCTTACTCAAGCAAATCCATGGTAGTGTTGTTTGGATTGAGAGGAAAGAAGTTCTTCGAGAGAATATGATTAGAGAGAGACTCGGATGGATCCCATATGAGGCTTGACAAGACCATGCCTGATATATATAGTCTCTAAGATATTAGATGGATAAAAGACTATAGATACATGATAAATGAGAATAGATGGGTCCAATAGATTAGATCTCCCTGTATAACTTGGGGACTATGTCATAGTGATATAGTATATCTATAGTTAATGAGTTGAGTAAATTGTTATAAGATAACAATTTACAAAGTTAGAATGAGTTCTGATAGATGCAATTCATGACCAGCTCGGTATTGGGCCTAGAGGTTCATATACATATTGTAGATGTTGTAACTAGTATAGGTTCAAATATGAGATATTTATAGAGCCCCAATTTTATTGAATATCCAATAAGCCCTTATATTATTGGATCTTATAGATAAGATTCAATAAGTGCTAATAAGAGATTATTAGGTAGAAATCCATAGTCTAAGAGGCTTGAGTAATTAGATGAAGATCAAATACCCAATAGGGTAGGATTCATTAGGGTTAAGTTAATAGGGACCCTTATAAATAGGAAGGGGCCATAATGTCACGGACTTAGCTGAATTTGCCTAAGTCGTGTGGCTCCCTCGCGGCACTCTCGAAGACTTAGTTGAAATTGCCTAAGTCGTGGAGCATCCTTGTCCACTATTCTGGACTTAGCTGGGATTGCCTAAGTTATGAAACGCCCAAAGCGTTATTTGTCCGCAAAGGGTTAGCCCTCTTACAACCTCTTAAGCTCCCGTAGGACCTACAAAGAAGAAGTTGATCAAAAGTCAATATAACAGGAGAACCTGATGACCTCGTCATCCTTGCTTCCTAAAAACACATCAAAAGAAAAAAAATTCTTTATTCATCAATCACTCTATAAAAGTTACTAAACCTCAACATATATTACAAATATGGCATATCTACAATAGTATGTCTTAGTGATTATCAAATCATGCTCTGATACCATCTTTGTCACACCCCCAAAATATCTAATTCGAGAAAGGCATGACCCTGCCTTAAATATTGATAAAATTATAAATTCCATCAACTATCCAACTCTAGAATCGAAACAAACATTTGAGGATACTAAGGAAAACATGTATAGTTATTCAATCACTTTCATAAAAACCTATGCAGATTATAATTACACTTCACATTCTCCTAATGAATCACATAACTGATCTAACACTAATGCAACTAAATATAATTCATATTCATAAAGTCCACCAATATGAGAAAATCTATATGAGTTTGAAAACATCCACATACCACCACTTCATATATTATATAGTAAGTTTAACATTTGAGATGCCAAACAAGAGGGTACTTTTAAAACCATTATATGGTTACCTCACTTCAAAATATATTTACAAACTTACATTAGACACAAGGTATACATATACAATGATAACATATTATCTAATAAAGATTTAGCCTAAGAACTTCTTGCTTTCCACTGCTTTAGCCTCGTATCGAGTATTTCAATAAATGCCAAGCTAACCTGAAGAAGATTAGATAGCAATAGAGTGAGCTATGAATCCCAGCAAGTGTCAAACATGTTTAAAGCAAGGAAAGGTGTTTACGAATTGAACTTGATATCAAAATCAGAGAATACAAAAGTTTTCACATATAACATCAAATTTGATTCAAAGCCATAAGGTTTATCTCGTTTAAAGCATACTTAAATCTGTAACAATTTGAGAAAGTGTTAGAACCCTTGGGGATTCTAAGCTTGGGGTGATCTCTATAGGGGATCGACCTCCTTTGAACTCTATAGGGGTTCCTCCCTCCAAGTTCTTGCTCAAAGGCTGCATAAAATATTCATCTATTTATGAAGAGAAGTGAATGATTACAAGGCTATTTATAGGTCTTCTAAACCCTAATTCCTAATAGGACTCATACTCCAAGACTCCTACTCCTAACAACTCATAATGCAACTCCTAATACTTATCTAAGAAGCAACCTCCAACAGGCCCATTTAGGGGTGGCTGGTTGCTTATTGATTCATAATCTTATCTAACTTAACCCTACTTCAATCAACCCCTCTTTAACTAGGATATGGGGTGGCTAACTAGGGTTACACGTACCTCCAAATATCTTCCCTCAATAATATCATAACCTAGCCGGCCTCTTTCTCTCTTTAATAGGGGTCGGCTAGATAGGATTTATATATATGCCTTCTTTAATGAAACTAAATTAGGACTCCTGTAGCTAGAGTCCTAACAGACCGCTCTCTTTAAATCAGCCTTGTCCTCGAGGCTGATGCTCCATGAATTATGAGAATTTGATCTTCAAGTTGTCATAGTTCTCCTATGTGACATCTTCTGCTGGTAGGTTTGCCCATTGTATTAGCACTTCAGCAGTGGATCGTTATCATCGAGTCATGATCCGTCAATCAATAATGGCACTCGACTAGGTTTGGAGCTCTCTTCGGGCAATAATATTTGGTAGGTGGCTTTGGGCTATCTCATTTTGTCCCAACTTGAGCTTTAAGTATGACACATGGAAGACTAGGTGGATTCAGGAGCTGGCAGGTAAGGCCAATCTGTATGTTACTGCCCCGATGCACTCCAAAATCTAGTAGGGTCTATAGAACTAAGGTGAAAGCTTTATGGATGCTCAGGTCTAGATCGATGTTTGCTTATAAGGCTGGAGCCGAAGAAAATCCCAATCTCCTACTAAAAATTCTTTTTTGCCTTTCTGTTGATCATTTTACTATTTCATCATTGCTTGAGCTGCAGTGAGATTATCTTTTAATAACTTTAGCATTTTATCTCTGTCCTATAGTTTCCTATCTACTTATTCTACTTTAGAGGTGCCCAATATATATTTTGAGATTACAGGGTGAGGTTGGCCATACATAGCCTTCTAGGAAGTACATTTTGTGGATGAATAATAATTTGTATTATACCACCACTTGGCCCAGGAAAGCCACTTTGTCCACTCTTTTGGTCGATCACTGGTGAAGCATCTGAGGTATGTCTCCAATCATCTATTCACCATTTTAGTACGGTCATCGGTTTATGGGTGATATATCATACTCATCTTCAATTTAGTGCCCTGCATCTACAATAATTATGTCCAAAATTTGCTCCCGAAGACCCTATTATGATCACTTATAATAGGTCTCAGCATCCTATTCAGTTTTACAATATTCTCCAAAAGATTTGAGCAATGCTAGAAGCAGTCTAGGGGTTACGAATAGCACAAAAGTGAGCATACTTTGTAAGGTGATTAACCATGATAAGAATTATACATTTTCTTTGTGATGAGCCCTTCGATGATGGGTAGAGGTTGCAGCTTTCTAGGACTTATCACTGTTTTGTCTTTATCTCATTGACATACATCACATTGTGCTACAAATTCAGTAATAATATTTTTCATCCCTACCCAATACAAATTTTGCTTAATTCTCTTATAGGGTCTAAGGAACTCAGAGTGCTCGACCACAAGTGTGGAATATATCTTTTGAAGGATGGTCTTTATGCAAGTAGAATTTGGCAGAAGCACAATGCATCCCTTATAACGCAAGTCTTTTGAGTCCCAACTATAATGAGCCACGCAACATAGTTCTTCCTTCAATTTTTTTTATTTTTTATGATCTTACTAGTCTTTCAATCATCTTGCCATCCCCTCCTAATATCCTCAAGGAAGTCACTGGTCGGAAGTGAAATGGCCGAATATTTAGCTTGCTCGGGCAGTCATAAAAGTACATCTGCAATAATATTCTCTTTCCCCGTTTTATAAGTTATTTCATAATTGCTGGTTAATGGTGCCCTGCAAGCCAATCACGTGACTGATGACACATGTGACACGCTATATGATCTTTTTGTTTATGATTAATATTGATATATTCTTACATTATATTATATATAGCATATATATTATGATGTCCTTGGTTTTGTGCAATGAAAATCGGATCGTGATGAGATCACGATAATGAGATCGATTCACCTTTAAACATAGATCCTAAATAATCCCGGTCATAGGTTACTTGAGAGGGATATCAAGATAACCAGACAGACTAATGTACTATATACCCATCCATATGATGGAGGCAGGTCTCACAGCCACTTGTGTGAAGACACTAATGATATAGTACAGGTGCTCATTGGAGAATGAGTTCATTGATTGATCCGCTTATGGAATGTTGTATAGTTAATGATACATAATATCACACAATGATTCTATAGTCTCAGTTGTGTATCTGGTCCTTAAACTTGAGGTACTAAGGATGCCTTGTATGAGTACTCCTTTCTTTGATGCCAAACTTACAGGTTTGGAAAGTTCCAGATTTGGTATAGTTGGTTATCGGGATTGGTAGCCAACCTTATGAAGGTAATTGAGTATCAATAAAGAATCATCCACTCTTAATATCACGAGAGGAATATCCCATATGTGCTTGCTCAAACAAATCCCTGGCCAGGGTCATTCGGATTGAGAGAGAAAGAGTTCTCTAGGAGAATCCAATTAGAGCGAGACTATGACGGATTTCGTATATGACCTGACAGTACCATGTCCAATATATGATCTCTGGGATAGTTGGATGAGGGATTATAGATATACGGTAACTATGGATAGATAAGTCCGATGGATTCGATCCCCCCGTATCGTCTGGGGGACTATGGCGTAGCGGCCTAGTACGTCCATAATCGATGAGTCGAGTGAATTATTATGGGGATAATAATTCACTATATCAGAAGAAGTTCTAATAGCAGAGACTCACGACCAGCTCGGTATCGGGCCTAGAGGGTCACACACATATGGTGGATGTTTCAACGAATAGAGGATTGGATAAAGATCCAATTAGCCCATATTCTTATTAGATGAGACCCTATACTGATGGGCTTATTGATTAAGGCCCAATTAGAGGCCTAAGGAGATTATTGGATAAAGATCCAATAATACAAAATTAGTGGGTAATTAGATGGAGATCTAATACCCACTAAGGCAAGGGCCCTAGGGTTTTTTGTAGCTCTCTATAAATAGGAGGGGAGACTCATTGTTGATAGGCTACAACTTTAGCCACCACCTCCTATTCTCCTTCTTTCTTCTGAGCAAGAGTTGCAAGATCAGATTGGAGGAGTTTTGCTGTAGAGATCCATCGTATGGATATGCTAGAGAGGAGGACGCTTGACATCCTTCATCTTCTCCATCCGGATCTGGAATACAGGGATATACGATCTCCCTAGGTAAAATCAATCTCTCACACATCATGATTTTTTAGTTTTTGCAGTTTTTTTCTCGTGACCCTAATCTTTTACATGACGATTTGATCTATGTGGGAAATCGATTTTTTATTTTGATTTCCATTGCATATGTAATGCACCCACTGAGATTTCAGATTGAGAAGCCTGATCTTAAGATTATTAAGTTTTGGGGCTGTCCTACCCATGTTAGAAGACACAACCCCAATAATTTGGAATTAAGAACAGAATGGTACACATTCGTGGATACCTAAAGGAAACTTGTGGGTATTATTTCTATCACCCTAAGTACCGAAAGGTTTTTGTTGCCAAGAGAGCCATGTTCCTTGAGAATGAATATATTCTTGGTGGAAACAGTGGGAGGTGACAGTATTGAGCAAGGTTGGAGAATTTAGCTCAAGCACCATTCCAGAGCCCGAGTCTGTTTAGGTACCTAACACACAAGTTCCAACTTTACGTAGGTCTAGTAGAGTATCTCACCCTCTTGAAAGATATGTAGGACAATTAGTGGAGATGACCCTCAGGATGTTGATCGTCAAACCTATGAGGAGGCTATTATGAGTATAGGCTTCGGGAAGTGGCAATAAGCCATGAATTCTGAGATGGATTGCATGTACTCTAACAAGGTTTGGAACCTTGTGAATGCACCTTAGCATATTGTACCCATCGACTGCAAATGGATATTCAAGAAGAAGATCGGAGTAGATGGAAAGGTAGAGAGACCTATAAGGCAAGGCTAGTAGCTAAAGGATATCGTTAAAGACAAGGAGTTGACTATGATGAAACCTTTTCACCTGTAGCTATGCTTAAGTACATTAGAATTATTTTGGCCATTGCAGTACACTATGACTATGAGATCTAGCAGATGAATGTCAAAACGATATTTCTCAATGGCAACCTCTAGGAAGAGGTGTATATGATACAACCAGAGGGATTCATATCCAAAGAGAGTCCAGATAAAGTGTGTAGGTTGCTTAGATCCATTTATGGATTGAAGCAAGCTTCCCGAAGTTGGAACATAAGATTTAATGAGGTGATCAGATCTTATGGCTTCATTAAGAATGAAGATGAGTCTTGTGTGTACAGGAAGGTGAGTGGAAGCGCTATCACCTTCTTAGTGCTATATGTGGATGACATCCTAATCATTGGGAATAATGTAGGAATGCTGTCCACAGAAAGGCTTGATTATCTAGAAACTTCTCTATAAAAGACTTAGGGGAAACATCCTATATTTTAGAGATCTGGATCTATAGAGATAGATCTAAAGGGATGCTTGGCTTGTCCCAGTCTAGGTACATAGACTCCATTGTCAAAAGGTTTGGCATGAAGAATTCCGAGAGAGGTCTAATATCGATGAGACGTGGAATATCACTTTCTAGGAGTATGTTACCAAAGACTCCTGAAGAAAGGTCAGACATGGATAAGATACCTTATGCCTCAGTGATAGGATCTATCATGTATGCGATGTTATATACCAGGTTTGATATAGCATATGCTCTAAGTGTCATGAATAGGTATTAGGCAAATCCAGGTTTATAGCACTGGAAGGCAGTAAAGTGTATCCTTAAGTACTTGAGAAACACGAATGATCTTTTATTGATATATGGAGAAGGTAGTCTCCATGTTGAGGGCTACACTGACTTGAGTTTTCAGTCGGACATTGATGATAGCAAGTCAAATTCAGGGTATGTTTTCACCCTGAATAGAAGAGTAGTAAGTTGGAAGAGTTCCAAGCAAGATACTATTGCTGACTCGACCATAAAGACAGAATATATTGCTATAGCAGAAGTAGCAAAGGAAGGAGTGTGGATGAAGAAGTTTATCAAGGATTTGGGAGTCATACAGCAATAAGGCAGTAACTCTAGCAAGGGAACCCATGTCTCATCAGAATTGTTTTGAGGAGGTTCTATCTGATTAGAGCGATCATGACCCGAAAAGATATAGCAATGGAAAGAGTTCCATTCGAAGATAACATTATAGATCCACTAACGAAGCTGCTGGCTCAGATTATATTTAAACGTCATAGGGGTCTGATGGGAATTAGATATATAGTTGATTGGCTTTTGGTTAAGTGGGAGATTGCTGGTTACAAGTACACTATAAGCAATCACGTGAGTGATGGTACGTGTGACACACTGTGTGAACTTTTTGCTTATGATTAATATTGATATATTCTCACATTATATTATATGTAGCATATATATTGTGATATCCTTGGTTTTGTGTAATGAGAATCTGATCGTGATGATATCACTATAATGAGATCGATTCACCTTTAAACACAGATCCTAAATAATCCCGGTCATAGGTTACTCGAGAGGGACATCGAGATAACTGGATAGACCGATGTACTATATACTCATCCATATGATGGAGGCGGCTGGTCTCATAGCCACTTGTATGGAGACACTAAAGATATAGTATATATGTTCATTGGAGAATAAGTTCACTGATTGATCCGCTTATGGAATACTGTATGGTTAATGATACATAATGTCAGACAGTGATTCTATAGTTTTAGTTATGTATCTAGCCCTTACACTTGAGATACGAATGATGCCTTGTATGAGTACTCATTTCTTTGATGCCAGAATTACATATCTGAAAAGTTTTAGATCTAGTATAGTTTGTTATCGGGATTGGTAGCCAATCTTACGAAGGTAATTGAGCATTAATAGAGGATTATCCACTCTCGTATCATAAGAGAAATATCCCATATGTACTTACTCAGACAAATTCCTGGCCAGGGTCAATCAAATTAAGAGAGAAAGAGTTCTCTAGAAGAATTCGATTAAAGAGAGACTATGACGGATTCCGTATGTGACATGACAGTACCATGTCCAATATACGGCCTGTGGGATATTAATTGGATGAGGGATTATAGATACATGATAATTATGGATAGACAGGTCTGATGGATTTGATCATCCTATACTATCTGGGGACTATTGCGTAGTGGTCTAGTACATCCATAGTCAATGAGTCGAGTGAATTATTATAGGGTTAATAATTCACTATATTAGAAAGAGTTTTGATGGAAGAGACTCACGGCCAGCTTGGTATCGGGCCTAGAGGGTCACACATATATGGTGGATGCTTTAGCGAATAGAGGATTGGATGAAGATCCAATTAGCTCTTATTCTCATTAGATGAGACCTTATATTGATGGGCTCCTTGATTAAGGCCCAATTAGATACCTAAGGAGATTATTGGATAGAGATCCAATAATGCAAGGTTAGTAGGTATTTGGATGGAGATCCAATACCCACTTTTGGTGGCTGTCTATAAATAGGAGGGGAGACTCATGGTTGATAGGCTGCAGCTTTAGCCACCATCTCCTATTCTCCTCCCTTCCACTGAGTAAGAGTTGCAAGATCAGATTAGAGGAGTTTCGCTATAGAGATCCATCGTATGGATACCACTAGAGAGGAGGACGCTTGACCTCCTTTATCTTCTCTATCCGGATTTGGAATACACCTATATACGATCTCCCAAGGTAAAATCAATCTCTCACACATCACAGTTTTTTGGATTTTGTGATTTTTTTCTCGCGACTCTAATATTTTGCACGATGATTTGATTTACGTGGGAAACTAATTTTTTGTTTTGATTTCCACTGTGCATGTGATGTACCCACTGAGATTTCCCAACAATAATTATACTCAAGAAGCTTTGTTACCTATTTTTGTTGTCCAGGGGAGGATATCTTTTGCTCTAAAAAATATTTTAGGCTCTTGTGGTTGATGCATATTATCACGTTCCGTCCTTCTTTCGTACGAGGAGCATCAATGAGGGGTAGTTTTAGGTCTTCAAATTTAGTTGGCTCCCCCTTAGATTGTTACTTAAGTTATACTAAAAAGCTGCTACATGCTTTGTGCAAAACTTTCTCCATTCACTGCATGTAAATCGTCATTACATTGCTCTCATATTTCCTGTGTAGTATCACTTATTTCCCTTTGATGTAAAATTTTATAATCAAAAAATTTTAGGAAACATCACCTAATGTCATCAGCCATTCGACGCTAAGCACGGCCTCATAATCGTCAAGAGGGAGGAGGAAGAAATCTTACAATTATCTCTTGGTCCTATAATAATAGTTTCACCCACGGGCACTTATGATCACACTTCAAAATTCATCCGTCGACAGCCTTAACGTCAAACCTACTACAATCGTCAATAGGTAAGACCATCCAAATAGCAACCTTGCTGTTTATAAAATTATTAATGCTCCCGGTGTTAATAAGAATGATGATCAGTTGTTGCTTTATGATAGAACCCTAGAAGGAGCTCTATAGATTTTGATCCTTGAGGGGGACAACCCTTGGAACGCTATAGGGGTTCCTCCCTCCTAGACTCGGCTCAAGGCTGAAATAAAATTAATAATTACTAAAGAAAATTAATAATTCTGACATTTGGAGGGGGGGGGGGAGGCTACATCTTTAAATAGGGATCAAAACCCTAGCCTAAGGGGGTGGTTGCTTAAGTAAAATTATCCCTTTGCCCCTCCTATAACCGACCTGCCTTAATAGGACTAGGGGAAAGCTAGGTTGGCTCTATAGGCGACCTAAGCAGGGGAAAACCCTGGCTGACCAACCTAATAAGGGAGGTGATGGCCACTAAGCTCTAAAGGTTAATCTAAACCATATCCATACTCCTTTATAATATAGTTGTGGCTTTATTACATTCTAATAGGGTTTTATTGACTACTTCTTAGGAAGATTAGGACTCAACCCTTCTGGAGTCCTATCAAACCCATCCTCTTAAAATCAGCTATTATTAACTGAACTTTGGCCTTCTCATCAGCTGGGGTGTTAGTTGGAAGGATTTGGGCTGAGTCATCTTCTTTAAATTTCTATTTGATGTGGGATACCCAGCGGATCAACTGTAATCTTGATCTGGTACATAGATCTGATCTCTAGGTTAGGGCTCTAATGTGGTCCCCAATTTTGTAAGGCCTAAAGAAATAGAGAGACCACTTCCTTAAGGCCCGAGTTTCCTACTAATCGAGCTGGAGGTGTAAGAAAACTCGATCTACAATTTTATATCTATCCTGAAGTTTATTGGGAGGCCATTTCTTCTTTGTATGTGCTAGCATAAGCATGTGTTGTAATTCTTTTGGGCTTACTCCTCTTTTGTACCATGGACCATCTTGCATAAGGGTGACGCTGATCCTAACTTTGGATGTGTCTGCTCTAAGTACGAACACATTGCCACGTTTAGGTAATGCTAGCATCGATATAGATGGCTTTATGGCTGTGGGGGTCATGTGGATGCCTTTCTTCTGTTCCTTCTTGCGATCATGGGTCGTGGATCCGAGGTCATCATCAGGGAAGACTTTTAGCATTATAGTCTGCTCCTCGGTGAAGTTGTAGAAGTAGCCCGAGATGAGGGAGTACTACATCAGAACCCATAGTTGGTCCAACTGAATATGACACTTCAGGAAGAGATTATCTCTACAAACAAAGAGGCAAAGTTTTTAGAGATAAAGTGTCATTGCAAGGGAAGGTTATGGTCGAATGATCCATATCTCTCACGTCTCCTGGATGATCATTTTAGCTTCGGTTGAATATGTGCTGGTGGTTCCCTTTGTAAGATGATAGGACTTCAGCAGGATTAAGTCCTAATTATCTTAGTACTAGTCAATAAAAACTCTATTAGATTATAATAAAGCCACTTCTATCTTATAAAGGAGTACGACTAGGGTCTAGATTAGCCCTTAGGGCTTAGTAGTCGCCACACCCCTTACTGGATTGGTCGGCTAGGGTTTCCCCTACTTAGGTCGGCTATAGAGCTACTTAGCTGCCTCCTATTTCTATTAAGGTAGGTTGGCTATAGGAGGGGCAAATGGATAATTCTACTTAGGCAAGCACCCCCTTAGGCTAGGATTTTGATCCCTATTTAAATATGTAGCTACCCCTCTCTTGAATCAAGTAATTATTAATTTTATTTCAGCCTTGTGTTGAGTCTAGGAGGGAGGAACCCCTATAACATTCCAAGGGTTGATCTCCCTCAAAGATCAAAATCTATAGAGCTCTTTCTAGGCTCCTATCATCTGGTATTAGAGCAGTGATCTTGCTACCCCTGTAGTCATCAACCACGCCTCCACCTTCCTAGGTAATTCCCACAATTACTATGACACGTGCCTCCACCTTCCACCCTAGCCGCAGATCAAATCAGTCTATCATTGCCCCCTGTATTTGATCTAGAAATTTTATATTTTTTTATCATCCACGCCTCTTCAATACCTTACTTTACACATTGAAAATTTTTTTCAAATTTTATCTATAGCAAATTTCATTTATTGTAAACTTTATTATTATTACGAAGGTAGAATGCTGCAGAAATTTTTAGCTGTGTTTTTGCCTCTTGAAACTAGCTTATTCCTTCTCATTTTTGGCTAAAATTTTTACAAAATACTCAAGATCAAGTTATCTTTCATCTGAATTTAATTTCACAAAAGAACTCCTTTTGAATCAGGTTTTCTTATGCAATCTTTGACCATCACGCAGTTCTAGAATTTTACAATAAAGGAATCTATCTTTTGTCTTTTGTCCTATTTTCCTATTGTTATGCAGCCAAAATTTTACCAAATTTTTTACTGGTATTAATAACATCTGAACCAAGGGTTTTTATATAATTTTCTTAAACTTTCCTCTGGAATTTACATCAAGAAGTTATCGTTTCTCCAACGTAAAACTGGTTCAGTAGGATAGCACATTGTAATATTTTTTTCACCAAATTCTATTAGATTTGAGTGATATTTTTTGTGAGATTTTGGACTCTCTTTTCTATATCTCAAAATCTTACCATCGTCACCAAAAACTCTTCAAAACCCTACCCGAAACCAAAACCAAATAGCCCCCCAAATTTGCCCTAAACCGTAGCCTACTTCCATCCAAACCGATTCACTTTCCAACTGGCCACCCCCTTCTCCAAAATTCCCATGCCACTAACCTGACACCAAAAAAAAGGTTTCAATATTATAGATCTAGAGGCATATACTATGGCATCAGAGGAGGCTATTAATGCAAAGCTTGAAGCCTTTGAAAATCGTATGGAAGAGAAAATACGATCCCTTTTCAACGAATTCAGCATTAGTTGGCCGTCAAGCCCGAGGAAATTACAACACAGAGAAACTTCAGCTTGGCGAGATGATCCTTAAGAACATAGCCACATCACCTCTGATCTCAATAATCCATGCATGAAGGTTGACTTCCCTAAATGGGAAGAAGGAGACCCGATCGGGTGGATCTCGGCGCGGAACGCTATTTTCGGTTCTACCAAACTGCCGACGCCACATGGGTGGAGATTGTTGCCATCCACCTCGAGAGAGATGCTATTCAGTTATTTAATTGGTTTGAGTATACCTATGGAGGACTCTCTTGGCAATGATTCAAGGAAGGACTACTAAACTGCTTCGGACCAACCGATTTCGACAACATCGATGGACAATTGGCAAAGATTCGTCAAACCTCTATAATACAAGAATACCAAATAAGGTTTGAGCGTTTATCTAACAAACTAAGAATTGGTTTGAGAAATAACTTTTAGGTATTTTTATTGAGGGCCTAAAGCTGGTGATCCGAGGAGAAGTAAAGGTGCAATAACCTGTCACGGACAACAATGTAAACAAGGTATTTGATGAAATGCTTGTGTTAGTCCGTGTCCTTCGGTTTAGGTACATATCTTATACAACAAGAAGTGGGCTTGCAGTAAGCTTAGCAGCTCTAGTTTGATTTGCTTTATGGCCAAGTTTGGCTTGTAAATACAAGTGTGTCTTATAAGCACTTGTGGGGATTTCGGTTTGTAATGGACCATTATCCTTTGTGTGCAACCTCTTTGAGTTTGTAATGTCCATGGGTGTAATTTGTATTTGACTTTATAAAGTGTTTTCTTGAGTAGTTGCTTGTGGATCCCATGGGAATTGCTTCTTTTGGCCCGTTTTCTCTTTTTGTAAGTCTATGGGACTTTAGGAGATTTCGGGGAGGGCTGACCTTTGCGGACGGACATGCATGGGTGCCACACTGCTTAGGCAAAATCAGCTAAGCCCATGACAATGTGGTATCAGAGCGGGACAAGCACACGCAGAAACACTTGCCATACAAACGTGGGGGAGCTAGCTAGGCTATGTGGAGGATAGCTAGCACGCGCAACCGTTTGAAAGAAACGGACATTGAGATATAGGGAAAGGAGTCGCTCAGAGGAGTGGGCATCTTGGTTTAGCATTTAAGGAATAGCCAACCCCTTTGCATGAGAGGCACCACGAGGATAAGCAAGCGAAGAAGAATACGTAGCACATAAAGATTGGGATGGTTGAGTTCAAGCTATAGCTCAACATTGGCAACCAAACTTGACGGTGCTCGAGGCAAAGTGGGGCGCTTAGTGAAAGATGAGACTGTGCAATGTGGGAGGTGTTATGTAATGACCAAAATAGTTGAGCAAAGGGTTTGTACACGGATGACGGAGTGTTCATGGCCTTCCCAAGGCGCGATTAGAACTCGACGCCATGGAGCATCAGAACTTTCTCTTCGACATGGAAAGGATATGTCCATAGGCGGCTAAAGTGTTCAACAAGTTCAATATGTTGCTAGACCTTAAAGGGTGTAGTGAAGACTATATTGGAGAAGAGTCGCAATCTAGCAAGTACATTTGCAGGGGCAGAACAAGGCACAAGTTCAGCAAGACGGAGTAGTCCAAAGGAGATGGTGGTCTCCGAAACTTCCAGTGGGAAGTATGTAACGGGAAAAGTTACTCCAGCAGGACAGATATCCAGGAGGGATAAGTCCTAGTTCTCTAGTGGGAGAATCATGTGCAACGGGCTGCACATATTGAGGAAGAGTTCCTCAAGGCTATATCTCTATAAAGCTCAACGGACCGAGTGAGCGACGAAGAGTTGTCACATGATCTCGAAGGAGGTAATGCATTGGTGGATGCATTTCGAGATCAAGTGGGGGGAGCAATCGAAGGCAACATTATATTAGGGCACACTTAGAGTCGATGCAGAAATCAAACTCAACATAGGGACCCGTGGAATGGTGGACGTGAGGGCCACTATCAACTCAATGCAAATCGAGGAGCAGAGCGACTTGGGTGGAACTCGGTGAAATATCCAAGCTGCATAAAGGGAGTCGACATAGAAGATGGAACATGGAGCAGAGGCACGAAGCTTTCCTTGGACAGAAGTCAAGGGCATGAACTCTTGTAGAGGCAAGAGTGGGATCATGTCGTTCCATGGGTTCTTCATTCTGATGGGGCAGACTTATTTTGCATGGTGCCAAAGATAAAGGGAGCTCCAAGGCACATGCAAGCTACCTCAGAGATGCATTTGATGGAGTAACTAAGGTGACAACTTGCGGAGGCAAAGTTGGGATCATGAGACCTTAGTACGGGACAAGAGGATGCAGAGGCGGGTACTCTTGAAGAATATGCCACAGTGTTGCCATTTGAGTTGTCAAGAACAAGAGGTGCATAGCAAGATTGTATTCGTAGGGGATAGAGGTCCAAGATCCAGATAATGGTGCACCAACTCTAGCGAAGTCAGGGGACTTCAGGAGCTACTAGGCGACGAAGTGTCCTAGAGCTATGCTTCATCTAGGTGTAACCCAAGAGTGGGGGGATGAAGGGGAATTGCCAAGGGAGCGAACTAAATATCGGAGATGGCGGAGGCCCTACGATGTTTTGGCAGAGGCCACATGTGGAGAAGTCGTAGTCCGAGTTCATCACACGAGAATCTGTATGTAATGGAGATGTCACCAGGAGGCGACATGGTGTAGCAGATCATGGTGGAATAGTTCGTGGCAATGCAATACAGGCAATCTTGTCCCGTGAGGGACAAGATCATACGGAGGTATGATCAGGAGTTACTAGGAGCTCCACTTTGGTGTACGACACAACAAGAAGAAGGGCTATGGATTTAAGGAGTGAATGCCGTAGTACCGCAGAGGAGGGTCTTCGTGTGTGCATCGAAGCTTGCATTGGATAAAAGCCTTAGTCATCAGCATATGGGAGCTGTATACCACCGAGGAAGAAGTCCAAGTGCACGTACCAGTGAGTCCCATGGAGGGGGACATGATTATGTGAATGATCAGGAGCTGCTGGGAGCTCCATTTCGGTGAACAATGCAATGACAAGAAGGGCTGTGGATTCAAGGAGTGAATGCCACAGTACCGCAGAGGCGGGTCTTCTGTGTGTATGTATCGAAGCTTGCATCAGATGAAAGCCTTGGTCGTCAGCATATGGGGGCCGTGTACCACCGATGGAGTAGTCAGATTACAAGTACCAGTGAGTCCCATGGAGGGGACTTGATTAATTGGAGCAGTTGGAGAGTTGGACTGCTTCAATGCTCACATTCGCTTAAGGGAGCCCGGCAAGTCAGAGGACAAGGCCGAGTAAGCGAACGTTGCTACTAAGGAAGCTAAGGAGAACAGAATCGGCGCGAGCCTTGCAACAAGATGGCGGAGGCCATGCATGAGAGTTACAGTTTATCTTTCCATCGACCAAGGAGAACTGCTAGGAGGATACAGTGGTGTCGAAGCAGGTGGTCGAAAGGGGCAAGGAAGCGACGACGAGTCCAGCGGGGCTCAGCTACCCAAAAGAAAAGCGTCGATTAGAAAGGAGGTGGACTTGAAGGAGCTCCACAGTGCCGCAGAGATAGATTTACCGATCGTGAAGGAAGGGATGAAGATGCAAGGTAACGGATAGTAGTGCAATGGACTTGGCAGCGCCATGGTACCCCAGATGTGGGACTTCCATGAAGTCATCGATCCCTTGCTCTCATGGAGGGAGAGCATTGGTCGTAAAAGGGGCCGAGGAGGTGGAGAATACAGAGACAAGCTCCAAGTACCAAGACAGGGCAGAAGGGCAAAGGCCAAGAAACTTCATAAGACCGATGTCGATGGGCTTCTCATCAAGATAGTCAAAATTAAGGGACTTCGGGTTGATGCAGGAGTGCTCGACCAAGGAATGAAGTAGGCAGGACATGGTACTGTACCGTTGTACTCAAGAGGAGTAGGCAGCGAAAGTGATGGAGAAGACGGTACAATCCCAAAGGCGACCAGATCTATCAAAGACTTACTCCAAGTTGGGGGACTCCAAGTTAGGGTAAACTTTTTTCTCTTTTCGGGCAAAACTTCTTGCATTCCAGGTGTTCAATGGCAGTGGGAAGGTGAATCACAGTAGCTAACCCAACACAAGGAGTGCAACCACTTCAAGTGCTTCTGAAGTATGAGCAAAGAGCAGACAAATGTTAGTACCCAGCTTAATGCATGAAGTACAAACTCGAGAAGGCAGGCGAAATCGAGTAACCTTTGCTAGGTGAAATCGAGTAACCTTTGTTAGGCGAAATTGAGTAACCTTTGCCTTCTCAACTCAAGAGAATGGGCAAAACCAAGTACCCCAGTTCTCTTAACTCGAGGAGGTGAGCGAAGCCAAGTAACCTTACCTTCTCAACTATGAAGAGAATGGGTGAAGTCAAGTATCCTAGTTCTCTTACTTATCCAAGCAGGGGGCTTCTCATCAAGATAGCCAAAATTAAGGGACTTCAGGTTGATGCAGGAGTGCTCGACCAAGGAATGAAGTAGGCAAGACATAGTACTGTACCTTTCTACTCAAGAGGAGTAGGCGACGAAAGTGATGGAGAAGATGGTACAATCCTAAAGGCGACCAGATCTATCAAAGACTTACTCCAAGTTGGGGGACTCCAAGTTGGGATAAACTTTCTTCTTTTTTCGGATAAAACTTCTTGCATTCCAGAAGTTCAATGGCAGTGGGAAGGTGAATCACAGTAGATAACCCAACACAAGGAGTGCAACCACTTTAAGTGCTTCAGAAGTGTGAGCAAAGAGCAGGCGAATGTTAGTACCGAGCTTAATGCATGAAGTACAAACTCGAGGAGGCAGGTGAAATCGAGTAACCTTTGCCAGGCGAAATTGAGTAACCTTTGCTTTTTCAACTCGAGAGAATGGACGAAACCGAGTACCCCAGTTCTCTTAACTCGGGGAGATAAGCGAAGCCAAGTAACCTTACCTTCTCAACTATGAAGAGAAAGGGTGAAGTCAAGTATCCCAGTTCTTTTACTTATTCAAGCAGGGGAGCTCTGCACAAGTTCAGTGATCCTTCAAAGAAAGCTTATGGAAGACAATGGTTGTCGAATACTCACCGTTGGTGATCAGTACTACTGAGAGTAGATTTTTCACTTTATTTCCCAATTGACTAATCGAAAGCGGGAGTCATGCGAACATACTTGGAAGTGACAACTAACAGCGGAAGAAGGTTCAATGGGCAAACATTATGGAGAAAGGACCTTAAGAACTTCAAAGTCTGTAAGGCGATGCTCGTTAAAAGCTCCAATAAGCATCTACTCAGTTCAAGCAATATGAGTATACTGCGATACTGGCACATAATAAGGCAGGTCTTTTCCTTCATCAGAGGGATCCGTGAGAACCAACAAGGATCAACACAACTCAGCCAACCCCACACCAGATTCAGTCATTATTAAGTTAAAGCAGCATATCGGATCAGAGTTCGACTACTCAACAATAGCGATGGAGAGCGGCTAGGAGCCAAAGGGGCGTGTTGCAGCCAAAACAGAAGATTAAAGATTCAACAGAATACGAGGAGATGCAGCGTCTACAGCGGCTTCGACGAGGACGTCGAAGGAATAAGTGGGGGAGAATGTCACGGACAACAATGTAAACAATGTGTTCGATGAAATGCTTGTGTTAGTCCGTGTCCTTCGGTTTAGGTACGTATCTTATACAACAAGAAGTGGGCTTGCAATAGGCTTAGCAACCTTAGTTTGATTTGCTTTATGGCCAAGTTTGGCTTGTAAATACAAGTGTGTCTCATAAGCACTTGTGGGAACTTCGGTCTGTAATAGACCATTATCCTTTGTGTGCAACCTCTCTGAGTTTGTAATGTCCATAGGTGTAATTTGTATTTTGGCTTTATAAAGTGTTTTCTTGAGCAGTTGCTTATGGATCCCGTGGGAATTGCTTCTTCTAGCCTATTTTCTCTTTTTGTAAGTCTATGAGACTTTAAGAGATCTCGGGGAGGGCTGACCTTTGCGGACGAACACACATGGGTGCCGCATGGCTTAGGCAAAATTAGCTAAGCCCGTGACAAAACGAGGCTTTACGTACTGCTTCGTCAAGCATGCAGATCCCTTTTTCTATGATGAACACTAGTGAAGTCTCTATTTATGTGTCTTTCTCATTCTTATTCCAAAATCAAATAAAAAGACTCAGTAGACTTCTTTTCCGTCCCCTTCGTCGTCTACTCACCAACTCTTTGCCTTTGATCTTGGACCAATCCTTCCCTTTAGTGACACGATTCTTAGTAGTCTATGATTATTACAGTAGGTAGTACTACTCTCTAACTATTTACCTAGACCGAGATAAAGATGGACTAAGGATCTCATCTTCCACTAATAGAGCAAAAACCCCATGGTCCGAGAATACTAAGCCACTTTTCACTCCTTTTTTATAGTAGCAATTCTGACAACAAATAGATTATTATTATTACATAGCAAATGTCATTGATGCGTAATATGTTGATTTGGATAGTATTCCCAATAAGCAGATTGGATAGATGTATAATATAATTTATATATGGATAGATGATTATAGATCATATGATTTAATGTATGTATATGTGATTTATGATTATTGGTTTATAATTTTTCTCATTTATTGTTAGACTTGTGTGCCTATGATTATATTGTAATTACATGAGAAGGCGTGGTAAGAGCGTGAAGGTGCTAGTGGGACCCACGAGGTCAAGACAGACGATTGCTACCCATGGAGATGTGCGGAGATATCGACAGAACTCATGATGACGAGATGAATGATCACAGGGCATAAAGATGCATCGATATACACATAGATTGTGATGTGAGTGATTGGACCCACTGGCTCGAGATAGATCGCATTAGGATGTGGTCTATGATTATCTAATGTGATTGCTCATATGTGATATGTGGATGATTATAAAGATACTAAATACATATATATATTTACATATGATATATATATATATATATATATTAAATATGTATGTATGTGATATGACAAATTAGGAGACCAAATCAAAACCCCCTCCTGCGAAAATTTTAAGTTGGTAAGTGTAAGACAATTATATTGACCCACGTGGCCTTCCATCATTATATGAAGAAATCAAATCCGGACGTAGGTTAAATTAGTCAAGTCTCTCGAGGCTCACCTATCTTATGATCTTACCTATGACATAAAGATATCACCAGTGACCTTAGGCCATGGTATGCTTAGTCGAGTCCTTCGAGGGTATATTCTTAAATTAGACTCATCTTGTAATGATGGTGATAACTTAACTAAACATATGGTTGGTCGAGTTCCTCGAGACCATAATGGTTTGAATATTGAATAGAACAGGAATCACAAGTTGTGATTGGTAAGAGTTACCTACCTTTTTAGGCTTAGTGTGATTAGTCGAGTCCCTCGAGGTTATACTAAGACGTCGATTGGATCCCAATCCCCACTAAAAGTCTACAATAGACTTTCGTTTCATATGTTAAGGATGTCACATGACTCACCAGAAAATTAGTAGGAGTAGATTAAGATAGAAGTACATATCTTAATTATTTACTTTTTATAAAATATATATATTCTTTATTTATGCTACATCTCTTGTTTGTCAGAAACATATCGCTTGCAAGCCCCGTTCGTGGCATACTTACTGCCAACTATCGCACTGGTCTAAACTACACATATTGACTATATAACTTGAGAATCATTCTCATAGTAGAGAAAATCATATATGTTCTTGACATAATTATGCCCATGTTAGAGGAAGGGGCAAGCGATGATGAGATCGCTTGCTACGTGAAATACATAGATGCTTCCATCTTGTTTAAGTGTTATATGTTGGCTTCTATGACTCATGAGTTATAAAAGCAACATGAGAGCAAGGATGCTGGTTCCATCACCCTTCATATTCTAGTTATTTAAGAAACATGAAAGAACTCAAAGATATTAGATATCTAAGAGTCTCCTCTGTGCTAGGATGACGGATGAGATATTAATTTAGAACCATGTCTTAAGGATGATTGAATAGATCGAGAAACTCATAGGTCTAGGAATGATCCTAGAGAATAACCTATGCGTAGGCCTTATACTTTAGTCTCTCTAGACTCATTTTCATAATTTATCATAAATTTTAATATAAATAAACTTGAGTTGACTCACCCTGAGCTCCTCAATATGTTGAGGGAGATAAAGAGTACCATTAAGAAAGAGAAATTAGTTCTCTATATTAGTATGACTAAAAGAAAATAAAAAGTTGATAAGTCCCTTAAGAAGGGCAAGGGCAACCCGGGTAAGGCAAAGGTTGCCAAGAAACACTTGGAAATGATAAAGCCAGTGCTTCCACTAGGGCAAAGATGAGAAGTGAAAGAGGAACTACAAAGAGTACCTTGTAGAGGCAAGCGTGGGAGCCATATTTCCACAGTTTCGTCATAATGAATGGAGAAAATTTTGCATAAAGCACATGATGGATTCTTGATGCATATCTAGCAGTCATCTAAGGGGAGAATTTATAAAACTTAGATCCTAAGCTTGTCCTATTGCTGGATGAATTTATGGATGTTTTCTCGGAGCCACGTGGGCTGCCCCCTAACCGGCCGCATGACTATCACATTCCTATTTTACCAGGCAAACCTCTAGCAAACTTGTGACCATACCACTATACTCACTTGCAAAAGGATGAGATCGAGAATTTGTTAAAGAGATGCTTGACACTAGAGTGATTCGACTAGTTGTAGCCCTTACTTCTCACCGGTATTGCTAGTGTGCAAAAAAGATGGTACGTGGTTGATGTGCAATGACTATCGGGCTCTAAACACTATCACCGTCAAGGATAAATATCCTATCCCATTCATAGATAAACTCTTGGATGAATTTAAAGGAGCCTGAGTCTTCACTGAATTAGATCTCCTATCCGGATACCATCAGATTCGGGTATGCATTGAAGATATTCTAAAAATTATATTTCACATACATAATGACCACTACGAGTTTCTGGTAATGCCTTTCAGACTTACGAATGCTCCTTCTACTTTCCCAAGCCTGATGATTGACATCTTTTGGAGTTTTCTATGTAAGTTTGTATTAGTATTCTTTAATGATATTTTCATTTATAGCCCTATGCTTGATATACATTTTTAGCACTTACAAATTGTTCTAATGATTCTTTGAGAGAATACTCTTTATGTTAAACAATCAAAGTACGGCTTCTTACAGCATAAATGGAGTATCTTGGGCATATTATATCAGAGGATAGAGTAATGATGGACCCGATAAAGATCGAGGCAATGCAAAGATAGCCGAGACCTATAAACATACAATCACTACGCGGTTTCCTTAGACTCACGGGCTACTATCAAAATTTTGTGAAAGATTATGGTAAGATCAGTGTCCCATGCACATCTTTACTCAAGAAAGATGCTTCTTGTGGTCAGATAAAGCCTCTATAGCCTTTGAATGACTCAAGACAGTTATGACGATGACGTTGGTCCTAGTGCAGCCCGATTTCAGTCGCACTTTTGTCATTGAAGCCGATGCGTCAGGAGTTGGACTTGGGGCTATTCTTATACAAGATGGTCAACTCCTAATTTATACCAAGGCTTCCCCCACACTCTATATGAGGTTTTTACAGGAGATACTAATTAATACCAAATTTAAAATAAGGTTGGATATAGGTCCATGGCATGAAAGAGGAGTAAAACTAGAAGAATTGCTATCTATGCTCACACTAGATTAGGCTTTTATCATCTTGAACCATACTAGAAGGCAATCACTATTCTAGAAAAAAGATTGGCTATCTCTAAAAACTAACTATATGGCAGCACATACAAAGAAGAAACGGCCTCCGACAAACTTCAGAATGGATGAAAAATTAAAGATTGAGTCTTTCTATACCTCCAGCCCGATTAGCAGGATCAAACCTTAATGAAGAGGTCTCCCTATTTCTTTGGGCCTTGTAAAATTGAGGATCACATTGGGGCTTTAACCTAAAGATCAAATTAATGCACCAGATCAAGATTATAGTTGATCTGCCAGGTATCCCACCTCAAATGGAAATTTAAAGAAGATGACTCAGCCCAAATCCTTCCAACTAACACCCCAACTGATGAGGAGGCCAAAGTTCAGTTAATGATAGCATGAGAGTCACATGAGGAGTTGAAGATCTAATTTCTAGAGTTTATGGACCCTCAGCCTTGAGGACAAGGCTGATTTGAAGACGACGAACTTGATCGGACTCCAGCAGGGTTGAGTCCTAATCATCTTAGTACTAGTTAATAAAAACCTTATTAGATTATAATAAAGTCACTTCTATCTTATAAAGGAGTATGGCTAGGATTTAGATTAGCCCTTAGGGCTTAGTAGTCACCACACCCCTTACTAGATTGGTCGGTTAGGGTTTCCCCCTACTAAGGTCAGCTATAGAGCTACTTAGCTATTTCCTATTCCTATTAAGGAAAGTTGGCTATAGGAGGGGCAAAGGGATAATTCTGCTTAGGCAAGCACCCTGTTAGGCTAGGGTTTTGATCCCTATTTAAAAATGTAGCCACCCCCCTCTTGAATAAAGTAATTATTAATTTTATTTCAGCCTTGTGCCGAGTCTAGGAGGGAGGAACCCTTATAACGTTCCAAGGGTTGATCCTCCTCAAGGATGAAAATCTATAAAGCTCATTCTGGGGTTCTATCATAAGACCAACATATGTGGGTCATGCAGTCTAGTAGGAAAGAGTAAGCTCGGTCAGCGGATGTGCTTGAGATTTCAACGAGCTTCTCCAAGTACTATGTCGAGATTATCTTTTCTTCATTCTCTCCTTTCCTACATATGGTCACATGTTTTCTTTCGTCATTCATAAGGTCGTTGTAGCTCCTGGTGTCAGTGAGGATGGTGATGGGCTAATGTTTGATGAAGCCATCAATATCCAATATCTATGGTGGAGCATGAAATGTGCGGGCATCTGATTATGGTTTTTCCTTCATGTCCTTCTCCTCGGACTCGAGAACCATATATTTGAGTTTAGGTTTTTCATTGGGCTCAACCAATAGAGGTCTCTCTCTTTTACATTGGTGGTCTGGGCTCCATAGTTTATTACAATGCCAACATAGGCCTTTTGCCGATCTATCACGAAACTCTTCTCTTGTTAACTTTTTTGGCTAAGGTGGCCGGCTGGTGGTAGATGGGGCCGAGAGTCTCTGTGCTGTTGGTCGTGCAGCAGCTTTGGTCCTCCAAGCATCTTGGTTCAACTTGTCTTCGTGTAGTTGTGCGAAGGAGATGGCTGCCTTAAGTGTGTACGGTTGTCACGCTTTAACTTCTTCTTGAATCTTCAGCCTCAAGCCATCAATAAAAGTCCTCAATATCTATTTTTCAGAACAATCACAAGTTTGATTATTTAACCTTTCAAACTTGATTTGGTACTCTTGGATGGTAGAGGTTTGATGTATCTTCGTTAGTTCTTCGTCAAGGTTCTTGTAATTGATTGGTGCTGAAGGTTTATATGCTTTTGGTTGGGATGTGGCTCTCATGCTCTGAGCATCTTGATTGAGGTGCCCTTCTTGAAGTTGTACAAAAGAGATTGACATCGTCAAGGTGTAGGTTTTTTTTACAATCATAATTTGCTCCATGTTGTGATTTTCTTGGGCTTGGTGATTGGCCTAATATAAACTCCTCGTAGAGAGCGTATAATTTAGTATCTATACGCATCTCAAAAGCCTCCAATTGGCTTTGAATAAGCCCAGCGATATCATAATACAAAGATCTCCAACCACATCTTCGATGTTAATGTAGAGGAAGGCAGCAGATTAATGGATCTGCGGCTTGGTGGGCGATGATGGAGGCGATATCAAAAGCAATTGTAGGAATTACTTGGGAAGGTGGAGGCATGGATGATGGCTACAGGGGTAGCAAGATCGCTACTCTGATACCAAATGATAGAACCCCAGAAAGAGCTCTATAGATTTTGATCCTTGAGGGGGATCAACCCTTGGAATGCTATAGGGGTTCCTTCTTCCTAGACTCGGCACAAGGCTGAAATAAAATTAATAATTACTTAATTTATGATGGGCAGCAACTACATCTTTAAATAGGGATCAAAACCCTAGCCTAAGGGGGTGCTTGCCTAAGTAAAATTATCCCTTTACCCCTCCTATAGCCGACCTACCTTAATAAGAACAGGGGGTAGCTAGGTTGGCTCTCTAGCTGACCTAAGTAGTGGGAAACCCTGGCCGACCAACCCAGTAAGGGGGGTGGTGGCCACTAAGCCCTAAGGGCTAATTCAAACCCTAGCCATACTTCTTTATAAGATAGGAGTTACTTTATTACAATATAGCAGGTTTTTTTATTGACTACTTCTTAGGGAGATTAGGAGTCAACCCTACTAAAGTCTTTTCACTTTAGAAGTCCTCCCACTTTCATCGTTTGCGAGTTCGTGTAGCCTGTAAGAGCATGCATCGTAATATCAATTGACTTTTGTTCTTTATTTGTGACCTCTTCCTCATGCTCCTGGACCTCCTCCTCTATATCTTCAATGGGTTCAATCAGTAGGAGGCACCCGTTTTTGCAACGATGGTCGTGGCTGCATGGTTCGTCGTAATACCAACAAAGACCCTTTGCCGATCTATCGCGTAGTTCTTCTTTTGTCAATTTTTTTGGCAGTGAAGGATGGCTTAGGAACAGAAGGAGTTTTATATGCTGTGGGCCTAAGCATGGTCCTCATCCTTCGAGCATCTTGGTTGAGCCATTCCTCTTGTATTCGGGTGAAAGAAATCGTAGCCATTATAGTGCGAGGCTAACGCACCTTAACCTCTCATTTAATCTCTGGTTTGAGTCCTTCAATGAATGGCTCTAACAATTATTGGTTAGTCCAATCATGAGCAAGATAGGACAACTGTTCAAACCTAGCTTGGTACTCTTGGATAATAGAGGTTTCTCGGATCTTTGCGAGTTGGCCGTCGATATTTTCATACTCTGTTAGTCCAAAAAGGTTCAATAGTGCATTCTTGAATTAAATCCACATTGGAGCCCCATGATTATATTCAAGCTAATTGTACCATTGTATAGCATCTCCTTCATGGTAGATGATAGTGATTTCTACCATAGCATCATCCGACGTTCAGTAGTAGTGGAAGTAATGTTCGGCACGTGAAATCCACCATGCCGGGTATCCTTCTTCCCATCGAGGGAAGTCCACCCTCATGCATGGCTGAAGAATGTCTAAGGGGTGTCCCTCCTTCTCTAAAGGCCTCTCTAAACTCTCTCCTCACTAAAATCTAGTTGGACTCGATGAATATTCAATCTTGAACTATGGGAACAAAGTGCACAGTTTGTCCTCCAAGCATGATTCAAGCCGTGATTCAAGCCAAGATTCCAATGCCTTAAATTTAGCATCAATTGGATCTTAAGAAGCCATAGCGTATGCTTATAGATTAGTGATGTCTTTATCTTTTTTCTTTGATGGGTCAATGGCATAGGGTGCTAGAAGGTTCAGACGAAAGATCAGTGGTAGAAGATTATGGCTGCAAGGGTTTACTATTTTAGGCTACGATTTTGGGTGCTATCAGGGTTATGAAAATATGTTATGACAATTGTACCTTAAGGCTAGAGGGATGCCCTAAAGATATCTTGATTGGTGGCAGCAAGATGGTTAGGTTTTGGTAGGTTAAGATGAAGAAGAAAGACAAAGATGCATAAATAGATTTATTATCGAAAAAATTCCAATAGTAAAGACATAATTTTTCCAGAAATTCATAATAAAAATTCAAGTAAAACTCAAGGGAAATTTGCTAATAAGGAAGAGGTAATGCTGTTAAAAAATTTATGAAAAATTATGGCAGTAAAAGATTTAACAAGATCAAAGATTACAAGAAGGTGCTGCGGTAGAATTTTTTCATTGAAAGATTTTAGCAGTATAGACAAGTTTTTTTTCCAGTAGTTCAAAACAAGGATCTGAGTAAAACTCAAGAAGAATCTACTGGTAAGGTAAAGATAATACCAACAAAAATTTCATGGAAGAAAATGGTTGCAAAATGTTCAGCAAAATCAAAGATCATGAAAAGATACTGTAGCGGATTTTTATATCTAAAGTGCAATAGATTGGACGTAAAACATCAGTAAGTTATATTGATAATTTTTTGACGAAACCAATGGGAAATCTGAAGTCAGGAAGTGCTAAAGATGTCATAAAAATTTTGTAGAGATTTGGTAAGTAAAAACACAGCAGCAAGATCAATTATGTAAGGTTATGCAGTTGAAATTCTGTAGTGTAACTTTCATCGTAGAGATGGAAACATTGCAATGAAAAGTTTATGCAGCAAAATATGAACAAATTTTTTTCTGGTTTTTTGAATAAGGATAACTAAATTGCAGTAGTAGTAAGGTAGAAAACTAGAACCTGTTGCAATTCACTAGAAGATCAAATGATGATCTGCGGTAGTAGAGATGACGATAAAATTTAGTGACGATCTTTAACCAATTGTGGGAATTATTTTGGATGACTATGGAAGGATGACGGATGGCTGTGGAAGGGCAGTAAGACACCAAGAACGCTGCTCTGATACCACGTGTTAGAACCCTTAGGAATTCTAAGCTTGGGGTGATCTCTATAGGGGATCAACCTCCTTAGAACTCTATAGAGGTTTCTCCCTCCAAGTTGCTGCTCAAAGGCTATAGAAAATATTCATTTATTCATGAAGAAAAGTAGATGATTACAACATTCCAAATCCTAACTCCTAATAGGACTCATACTCTAAGACTCCTACTCCTAACAACTCCTAATGCAACTCCTAATATTTCTCTAAGAAGCAACCTTCAACCGGCCCATTTAGGGGTGGCCAATTGCTTATTGATTCCTAATTCTATTATAACTTAACCCCACCTCGACCAACCCCTCTTTAACTAGGATCAGGGGTGGTTAACCAGGGTTACATGTGCCTCCAAATATCTTTCCTCAATAATATCCTAATCTTGCTGGCCTCTTCATCTTTTTAACAGGGGTCGGCTAGATATGATTTATATGTATACCCTCTTCAATGAAACTAAATTAGGACTCCCCTAGCTAGAGTCCTAACAAAAGGTAATTGGAGAATATATGACAATCAGAAGCATTTTGGTATATATCAATGACATATGAAGTTTTAGGAGCATATCAATAATACATGAAACACTTCTGAATATGTCAAGTTAACAAATAACAAACTTAAGCTTGTATGTCACATTTGAAGTTGGATGCATATCATCCAAAGCATAATAGGAAACACATAATCAATACTTTGGACAACATATCAAATAAAACATAGAGGGTGAAGTGGAATCACAAACATAATATGGTTCATCCATTACTGAATGACCACCATACTCATAAAAGGGTAGAGCATTGCGGGCTCTAAGCATAACTTACTTTATCATTTCTAGCAAAGGTTCACATTATTCCACAAATACCAGAGTATAAAAGGATAAGTGAACAATAAAATTGGTACGCATTCGGAAGCACATGCGAAATAATAAATCGTGCATGCATCTATATGGAACAATATGATGTAACATCGATTAATACATAATATATTTAGATATGTAGGGAAATCAAAGACAATAACATCAAAGAATTCCATTTTTAAAAAGGATGAAGCAAGAATAGGCAAAATTAATACAATCACTATACTGGCAGAATTCAGAAGGCATATTTCAAAGTTATTTAAAAATCAAATATTATCTAAATTACTTAGAAAAAAGTATCTTTTAGGTAAAATAAGTTTCATATAAATTGAAGGTCTCTATAAAGAGTTATTAATGATTTGATAACAAAAGGTCCGAAATTATAGTCTCAGTTTTGCAGAATTCATATGGTCCATCAAAATAGAGATTTTGATAGTCATTTGGACTCCAAATCTTTCAGTCTTGGCTTCAACGTAAAGATCTATGAGTCTAATTCCTAATGAATCTAGTTTTCTATAAATCAGAGACTCCAATAGGGAGATATAGGCAATTTAGTGATGAAAGGTTAGGAGTTACAAACTCTATTTTATAGATTTCATATGCTCATTTGAAATAAACGTTTGGGCGAGCAAATAAACTCCAAATTTTTTAAACTTAGTTTCAAAAGAAAGGTTTATGAATCTTTTTGAAGAAACTAAGTTTTATCCAAATCAGAGGTGTCATCCCATGAATTAAATCACATTCGAGAGTGTGACTCTAATCTAAAAATCAATAATATTATCAACAGTATAATCTATCCAGGATCCAAACAAACATTTGAGGATACTAAGAAAAATATGTAGAGTCATTCGATCACTTTTACATAAACCTGTGCAGATTATAATATCTTTGCATTCTCGTAATGAATCACAAAATTGATCCAAAACTAATATAACTATATATAACTTGCATTCAAAAGTCCACCAATACGATAAAATCTATATGACTTTGAAAACAACCATATACTACCACTTCATATGTTATATAACAAGTTTAACATTTGAGATCCCAAACAAGGGGATACTCTTAAGACTATTACATAGTTACCCCACTTCAAAATATGTCCACAACTTTACTTTAGACACCAGGTATACAGATACAAGGATAACATATTATCTAATAAAGATTTAGCCTAAGAACTTCTTGCTTTCCCACTGTTTTAGCCTCGTATCAAGTATTTCAATAAATACCAAGCTAACATGGAAAAGATTAGATAGCAACAGAGTAGGCTAAAATGCCCAGCAAGTATCAAATAGGTTCAAGACAAGGAAATATGTTTACAAATTGAACTTGATATAAGAATGCAAGACAGGGAGTATAAAAGTTTTCACATATAGCATCAAATCAGTTTTAAAACCACAAGGTTCATCTCTTTCGAAGCATACTTAAATCTATAACAATTTGAAAAGGTAATTAGAGTATATATGATAATTAGAAGCATTTTTTGATATATATCAATTACATATGAAGTTTTAGGAGCATATCAATAACACATAAAATACTTCTAGACATGTCAAGTGAACAAAAATTAAACTTAAGTTCTTATGTCACATTTAAAGTTGGATATCATAGGCATAAGAATGTCAACCAACATATCAATAACAAATGAAATCTTTCGAAGCATATCAATGAGAATATGAAATATTTCGGAGCATATTAAAGAGTTATAGGATATTTTGGAACATATCAATGATGTGTGAAATATTTCAGAATATATCAATAATAAATAAAATATTTTAAAACATAACTATGACATTCAAAACATTTAGGAGCATGTCAAAGATATATGAAATATTTCAGAACATACCAATAACAAATGAAAATATTTCGGAACGTATCAAAGATGCATAGGACATATTTTCAAAGCATATCAATGGTGTATGAATAATCTTAAAGCTTATCAAATGAATAAGGAATAGAAGCTCAAGTATTACATCAGACTTAACATTTATTTCATTCTTGTCCAGTGCGTACAAACAAACTCATAAGCAATACTTTGGATATCATATCAAAGTTATAGAGGGTGAAGTGGGATCATAAACATAATGTGGATCATTCATCGTTGAATGACCACCAAATATAAGTCTCCCATATTTGAGAGCTCCATCCACCCACGTCTGAGTGAAGTCATAGATGTTGGTTATAGATGCTCTGCAAGCCAATCACGTGAATGATGACACATGTGATATGCTGTGTGATCTTTTGCTTATGAGTAATATTGGCATATTCTCATATTATATTATTTGTAGCATATATATTGTGATGTCCTTAGTTTTATGCAATGGGAATCGGATCGTGATGAGATCACGATAATGAGATCGATTCACCCTTAAACACAGATCCTAAATAATCCCAGTTATAGGCTACTCGAGAGGGACATCGAGATAACTAGATAGACCATTGTACTATATACCCGTCTATATACTGGAAGCGACTGGTCTCATGGCCACTTATATAGAGACACTAAGGATATAGTACAGATGCTCATTGGAGAATGAGTTCACTAATTGATCCGCTTATGGAATGCTATATAGTTGATGATACCTAATGTCAAACAGTGATTCCATAGTCCTAGTTGTGTATTTGATCCTTTGACTTAAGATACCAAGGATGCTTTGTATGAGTATTTCTTTCTTTAATGTCAAACTTACAGGTTTGGAAAGTTTCAGATCTTATACAACTAGTTATTGGGATTGGTAGCCAACCTTAGGAAGGTAATTGAGTATTAATAGAGGATCATCCACTCTCGATATCACGAGAGAAATATCCCATATGTGCTTTCTCAAACAAATCCCTAGCCAAGGTCATACGGATTGAGAAAGAAAGAGTTCTCCGGTAGAATCCAATTAAAGCAAGACAAACTGATTCTGTATGTGGCCATGTCCAATATACGATCTCTGGGATATTAGTTAGATGAGGGATTATAGATACACAATAACTGTGGACAGACAAGCCCGATGGATTCGATCCTCCCTATACCATTTGGGGACTATGGTATAGTGGCCTAGTACGTCTATAGTTGATGAGTCAAATGAATTATTATAAGGATAATAATTCACTATATCAGAAGGAGTTTTGATGGGAGTGACTCATGGCCAGCTCGATATTGGGCTCAGAGGGTCACTCACATATGGTGGATGCTTAATATGACTTCAGCAGGGTTGAGTCCTAATCACCTTAGAAGTAATCAATAAGAATCCTGTTAAATTGTAATAAAGTCACTCATATCTAATGAAGGAGTATGGCTAGTGTTCAGATTAGCCCTTAGGGCTTAGTGGCCGCCGCCCCCTTACTGGGTTCGTTAGTTAGGGTTTCCCCCTGCTTAGGTTGGCTATAGAGCTAACTTAGTCGCCTCTATTCCTGTTAAGGCATATCAACTATATGTCACAGACTTAGCTGAATTTGCCTAAGTCGTGCAGCACCCTAGCGATACTCTCGAAGACTTAGCTAAAATTGCCTAAGTTATGAAGTAATCTTGCCCACTGTTCTAGACTTAGCTGGGATTGCCTAAGTCATGAAACACCTAAAGTATTATTTGTCCACAAAGGGTTAGCCCTCTCACAACCTCTTAAGGTTCCGTAGGACTTGCAAAGAAGAAGTTGATTAGCTTAGAAATGAGCGATGGACAAGTCCCGACATCTCGCAAAGTGGAAAGCTATATAAGCAATTCGTCAAACACCTTGAGTGCAACAGAGAAAAGAGAGAAAGAGAGTGAAACAGGACTTTAGAGGGTTGTAAGAACAATCGCAAGTCCACAAACAATAGTTCCCAAGGTGTCAAATGCAAGACAAGTTCAATTGTTGATGAAAGCCTATGCTCGACATATACTTGGAACCCCATCCAACCCAGTGCCACCCAGGGGGTTCTAAGGTGCTGAAATAGTTGATATTTTATACCACTTAGAATGGTTGTCGCAACACACAAAAAAGACCCAAATATAGGGCTATTTTGGGCTGTATTGGCTCCGCGCAGTGAGCGATCATTCTCTAGTATTCTACACTACTTTCACTCACATTTCTTAGGTAAAAACACGTAAACTCAAGGCAAAATAAGCTATTAAACATATGTACAAACAAGAAAAAGCAATGAACAATTCGCGGAGCGAAGATGTTGCGATTGAGCGACGATCATTTGTGACATATAAGAGGGGTAAACGGGTAATTCTACTTAGGTAAGCACCCCCTTAGGCTAGGGTTTTGATCTCTATTTAAAGGTGTAGCCACCCTCCCCTCCTGAATCAAGCAATCTACAATTTTATTTCAGCCTTGTGCTGAGTTTAGGAGGGAGGAACCCCTGCAGCATTCCAAGGGTTGATCCCCCTCAAGGGTCAAAATCTATAGAGCTCCATCTAGGGTCTTATCATCTAGTATTAGAGTAGTGATCTTGCTACCCCTGTAGCCATCTCAATTACCTCCACCTTCCCAAGTAATTCCCATAATTGTTGCGACACGTGCCTCCACCTTCCACCCCAGCTGCAGATCATATCAATCTGTCGTTGTCCCCTGTGTCAACATCATAGATCTAGAAATCTGGTATATTTTTAACATCAACACCTCTTTAATACTACAAGATTCATTACTTGACACATCAAAGATTTTTCCCAAATTTTATCCATTGCAAATTTCATTTGTCACAAACATTATCATTGTTGTGAATGCGGAACACTATAGAAATTTTCAACCATGTTTTTGCCACTTGAAACTAGTTTATTTCTTCTCTTTTCTAGCTAAAATATTTACACAGTTCTAAAGATCAACTTGACTTTCATTTGGAATTAATTTTAGGAAAAAACTCCTTTTGAAACTGGTTTTCTTGTGTAATCTTTCACCCTCACGCAGTTCTAAAATTTTTATGATAAAGGACCTACCTTTCGTCTTGTGCCCTATTTCCCTACTGTTACGTTGCTAAAATTTTATCAAAGTTTTTACTGGTGTTACCAAAATTAGAACCAAGGATTTCTGTATAATTTTCTTGAACTTTCCTTTAGAATTTATGTCGAGAAGTCATCATTTCTCTGATGTAAAATTTGTTCGGCAGGATAGCATATCATAGCACCTTTTTTCGCAGAATTCTATCAAATTTAAGTGCTATTTTTTATGAGATTTTAGATTCTTTTTTTTTCATCTCTAAACTCTATCATCCTACTAAGAACTCCTCCAAATCTTACCCTAAACTGAACCCAAATAGCCACCTAAATCAGCCCTAACCGCAGCCTACTTTCTTATCGACCCACTTACCTTTTTAGCCAGCTTTCCTTACCGATACACCTACCTTTGCTACCATGTATCATAGATCTAAAATCTATTTCCCTAACCTTCATCTACTGCTATTATAGCCCTAAAACCATACCAATTCACAGCCTAAACTCCATAAAACCATATCCCCAAATCACACCCAAAGCAGCCACAAACCGGATAAAAAAATCACAGCCTTCGGTCCACCAACTTTTGGACCGCCCAATCTCCCTTAACCCTTCAACTGCAGCATGCATCTTTCACCACCCAATGCTGGCAATAGTGACCTCTTGCTACCATCCTCCTTGATCTTAGCCAACAGTGATTCTTGTGACAAAGGGCTACCAATAGCGATCTTTCGCTACAATCTGTTTACACAGTAGCCTGCAACAATCGTTCACTGCCAACTATCTTGATCGTGGCCAGCAACAAATTAAGCACAACAGCAGTTGTCTCTTGCTCTATACCACTACTACCCTTCTCCATAATAACCGTGTATATCGTTGCCTCGTCTTCCTCCTATTGCAGCCACACCCTTGCTGCAACCGACACCACCTATAGCCACGAAGTTACACTACAGCCGTAACCAACATTATTGCTGCCCTCTTCTTCCTCTACCATCGCTCCTACCTTCTGACTCAGATCTCTTGGCTGCCATCTTCTGACAAATATCAGCCACCTAAAAAATATCAGGACCGTAGTCGACGTTACCGTTGCCATTTTCTTCCTCCATCATTACTGCTACCCTTGGCTACCATTCTCCACTTGGAGACTTTACCACCATAGCCCCGATATCATTGCCATTGATGTCTTCAAACTGAAGATTGTAGCTACACTATTTAATTGGTTTGATTTGACAGGTTGGAGATCCTACATCATAATATCGGTGGGCTTATTCGAAGCCAAATTAGAGTCTTTTGAGATGTGTATGGATGTTAAATTATGCATTCTCTTTGAGGAGTTTAGATTGGGCCGATCACCGAGCCTAATAAGATCAAAATATGATACAAATTTGGATTGTAAAAAGAATCTTAGTGAAGAACCAGCGATGATTCATCAAACCTCCACTATCCAAGAGTACCAAACTAGGTTTAAAAGGTTATCTAATCAAACTTATAATTAGTCTAAAAAATAGATATTGAGGACTTTCATTGAGGGCTTAAAGTCAGAGACTCATGAAGAAGTTAAAGCACGACAGTCGTACACACTTAAGGCAGCCATCTCCTTTGTGCAACATTAAGAGGAGCGATTAGACTATGAAGCTCGGAAGACTAGAGTTACTCCCCGACTAGCAAGAACAAAGTTTTCACCTCCTCTTACTGTCAGCCGACCCCTCAGCCACAAAAATTAACAAGAGAAGACATTCATGACAGATCGACAAAGGGCCTATATGGGTGTTATGATAAACTGTGGAGCCTAGAACACAAATATAAAAATGAGACACCACTGATGATTACGCCCATTGAAGAACCCAAACTTGAAGATACGACTTTCGAGCCCAAGGAGAAGGATACACCAGCATATCTTTGGCCATATTGCTATCCATATCTTCAGAGGATCGAAGCTAAAAGGATCATCCAAGAGACGCGGGAGACACGGATCATTCGGCCATGACCTTCCCTTACAATAACACTTTATTTCCAAAAGAGATAAGCTATTCCTAAAGTGCCACATTTAGCTAAACCAGCTATGGTTTCTGATGTAGCGCTCCCATATCTTGGGTTACTTCCATGACTTCACCAATGAGAAGACCATGATGCTAGAAGTCTTCCTTGATGATGACCTCCGATCCATGGCCCACAATCATAAGAAGAAATAAGAGAAAGGCATCCACATGACCTACATAGCCATGATACCATTTACATCAGTGCTAGCATTACCTGAACGTGGCAATGTGTTCATAATGGGAGCAGACATATCAAGAGTTAAGATCAGCACCATCCTCATCCAAGATGGTCAATAGCATGAAAAGTGAAAATGGGCCCCGAAAAATTACCACTCTTACCCACCTCAGACTCAGATGAGGCTCACACCACTAGAGATTTCATCAGAGGACAACCCTCACTCCAAAAGAAGGTATGACTACTATTATAGAGCAACCACGTAGCAGCCTATGCAAGGAAGAAACTTTCTCTTGACAAACGCTAGAGCGAAAGAAAGTTTCTTGAGAAAGATCAAGTCCTCTTTCATCTTTAGCTCCACTAACATGAAATTCAAGCCTCAAGAAAGTGGTCTCCCTATTTCTTTGGACCTTGTAAAATTGGGGATCATATTGGGACTGTAACATGGAGATCAGATCTATGCACCAAATCAAGATTACAGTTGATCCTCCAGGTGTCTCACATTAAATAGAAATTTAAAGAAGACAACTCAACCTAAATCCTTTCAACTAACACCCAAGATGATGAGGAGGCCAAAGTTCAGTTGATGATAGCATATGAATCATATGAGGAGCTGAAGACTTGGTTCACCTTAGAAGTAATCAATAAGAACCATGTTAGATTATAATAAAGCCACTCCTATGTTATAAAGGAGTATAACTAGAGTTTAGATTAGCCTTTAGGGCTTAGTAGTCACCGCGCCCCTTACCGAGTTGGTCGGCTAGGGTTTCCCCCTGCATAGGTCGGCTATAGAGCCAACTTAGCCGCCCCCTATTCCTGTTAAGGTAGGTTGACTATAGGAGGGGCAAAGGAGTAATTTTACTTAGGTAAGCAAACCCCTTAGCTAGGGTTTTGATCCATATTTAAAGATGTAGCCACCCCCCCTATTAAATCATGTAACTTATAATTTTATTTCAGCCTTGTGCCAAGTTTAAGAGGGAGGAACCCCTACAACATTCCAAGGGTTGATCCCCTCAAGGGTCAAAATCTATAGAGCACTATCTGGGGTTCTATCAATGCTTCAGTGAAAGAGGATTGGATGAAGATCTAAGTAGTCCCTATTCCCATTAGATGAAACCCTATGCTGATGGGCTCCTTGTTTAATGCTCAATTAAAAGCCTAAGGATATTATAGGATAGAGATCCAATAATGTAAGGTTAGTGGGTAATTGGATGAAGATCCAATACTCATAAAGGCAGGAGCCATAGTATTTTGGTGACTCTCTATAAATAGGAGAGGAGACTCATGGTTGATAGGCTGCATCTTTGGCCTCCGTCTCCTATTCTCTTCCCCTCCCTCTGCACAAGAGTTGTAAGATCACATTGGAGGAGTTTTGCTGCAGAGATCCATCGTGTGGATACCACTAGAGAGGAGGACGCTTGACCTCCTTCATCCTCTCCATCCGGATTTGGAATACAGGGATATACGATCTGCCTAGGTAAATCAATCTCTCACGTACTGTAGTTTTTTTTCATTTTTACGTTTTTCTCATGACCCCAATCTTTTGCACGATGATTTGATCTGCATGGAAAACCGATTTTTTTATTTTCATTTCTGATGCGCATATGATGCTCCCATTGAGGTTTTCCAATATTAGTATCAAAGCCAAGATTTTCATGTAAAAAATTAGTTTTAAACTGTGTGTGATGAGATTGAATCACATAGAATCGTTCTACGTATTCTTGCTATATTTTTATATCAAACACAGCGAGGACAGGGGGCAACTAGCCATGGCTAGACCATTTACAGGGGGTAGCTGGCCATGGCCAAGCCCCCTATAAGGGCAATCGGCCACAACACAAGCGCCAGCAGCGGCCAAGGTCCCCGCAAAGGCGACCGGCTGCCAAGGCCCCTATAAGGCGTGGATGCTACCATGGCCAGCCTACAGGGGTAGTAGCCCGTAGGGGCAACAGTGCCCACGGGCACGACCACTTGCATCGCGGTGCCCACAAGAAGCAGCCGCCAGCGGCTAGCCCATAAGGGGTGGCTCCAGCAGCTAGGGCTACTACCAGTAGGGGTAGTGACACCGGCCGTAGGAGTAGCTGCCAGCGAGAAAGGGCAGTCGCCACCTACGTAGAGGCAACGACGGTAGTGTAGAGGGGGCAAGAAGGGTAAGGGAAATCCTTTTGTGAAAAGGATGATCCTGCCCCTCTGAATTCAAAAAATTTCGAGGAATGTCCTCATGTACAAAATTTTTAAAATACCCTCAATAATTTTAGAAATTTCGAGGACTATCCTCTCTCATCTAAAATTATAAAAATACCCTTGATAATTTTAAAAATTTCAAGCATTTCTTGATTTCTAAAAAAATAATTAATTAAATAATTTAATTAATTATTATATATCTAATAATCCTACATATGATGTGATGTACATGTGATGTATAATGTGGATGGATAATCATGAGTCATGTGTTGTGATGTGTGCAATTGTGATTATTATTATTATTATTATTAGGGCTTGTGAGCCTCGATTTTTCTCATTTATTGTTGGGTCTACATGCTTATGATTACATGTAATTACATAGAGAGGCACGGTGGGAGCGTGGAGGTGACAGCGAGACCCATGATGCCATGGCGGGAGATCACGACGCATGGTGATGTGACGAGGATCTGACGAAACCGATGATGACGAGATTAACAATCATAGAGATGCGTTGATGCACACATAAATCCTATTATGAGTGATTAATCCCATTAGCTCGAGCTTAATCATATTAGGTGAATGCTCGAGATCATTCGGTATGGCTTGCATTTGTGATGTGTTATACACCTACTAGATATATGTATATATATTTGCATGCGATGTAGATATATATTAAATATGTATGTGTATGACGTGATATATTAGGAGACCGATACAAAATGAAAAAAAACCCCTCCTACGTTAGTATTAAATCGGTAAGCATGAGGCAAACGTGATTGATTTCTTGCCTATGACACATAGATGTCATCGATAACCTAAGGACATGGTATCACTTGGTTAAGCAGTCAAGAGCATATCCATCGAATCAGACTTATCTTGTAATGATGGTGATGACTTAACTAAACTTCATGGTTAGTCGAGCAGTTAAGACCATGATGATTCAGAGGCCGAACATGATGAGAATCACAAGGAGTTGTGATTGGCAAGAGTTGCCTACTTTTTGGTTTTAGTGTAATTAGTCGAGTCCTCAAGGTTGCACTAAGATGCTAATTGGATCCCGATCCCCACTAGGAATTTGCTGGGGACTTTCGTCTCATGTGTCGAGGGTATCACGTGATTCGCTAGGAAAATAGTGGGAATACATTAAGATAAAAATTCATATCTTAATTAGTATTTTTTTGTAAAGTCTATATGTTATTTATTTATATTATATCTTGTTTGTCACTTGCAAAACCCCTATGTGGCATACTTGATGCCAATCGCTTCATTAGTCCAAAGGCTCCACAATTTGAGAATTGTTCTTATGAAAGAGAAAATTATATATATCCTTAACATTATTATTCCCATGCGGAAGAAAGGACAAACGAGGATGAAATCGCTCGCTTTGTGAATTATAAAGATAGTCCTAGAGGATGACCTACATGTTGATCTTATACTTCTGTCCCTATCATATTCCTTTTCACAGTTCATTATTGACTTTAATATGAATAATTTTGAAGTGACTCTACCTGAGCTCCTCAATATATCGAGGGAAGCTGAGAGTACCATCAAGAAAGAGAAGTCAGTTCTCTATATTGGTGAGACCAATAGGAAAAAAGAAGGCTACTAAGACCCTTAAGAAGGGCACGTGCAAAGAAAGATCGAGTAAGGCAAAGGCTGCCAAGAAAAATTCGGTAAAGGACAAAGGACTGTACTTCCACTACAGCCAAGATAGGCATTGAAAGAGGAACTATAAGGAATATCTTGTAGATAAGGTGAAACAAAAGCTTAGAGAAGCTTTAAGTATATTCATAATTAGGCTCCACTTGTCATATTTTCATAATAACACATGGGTATTGGATACCGAAAGTGCTTATCATATCTGTAATTCGTTGTAGGTTTTGGCAAGACCTAGGAGATTGGCTAGAGGTAAGATGGACCTCAAGATGAGCAATAGAGCGGGCAATGGAGCATGAGTTGCTATAGTTGCTGTTGGGGAGGTCACCATACATCTCTGCCTAGTGGAGCTATTATTACATTGGATGCATGCTCCCTCTATTATCAAAAATATAATTTCCATCTCTTATTTGATAATTAGTGGATATAAATTAGTTTTTGAGAGCAATAGTTATGACAAAGGACAATACTTCCACTACGGCCAAGACGGACATTGAAAGAGGAACTGTAAGGACTACCTTGCAAAGAAGGCGAAATAGAAGCTTAGAGAAGCTTCAGGTATATTCATGATCAGTCTTCACTTGTCAAATTTTCATGATAACACATGGGTATTAGATATCGGGAGTGTTTATCATATCTATAATTTGTTGCATTTTCTGGCAAGACTTAAAAGATTGATTAGAGATGAGATAGACCTCAAGATAGGCAATAAAGTAAGAGTTGTTGTAGTTGCTATTGGACAGGTCACCATATATCTGCCTAGTGGAGTTATTATTGCATTAGATGCATGCTATTTTGTTCTCTCTATTATGTAAAACATTATATCCATCTCTTGTTTGACAATAAGTGGATATAAATTAGTTTTTGAGAACAATAGTTGTTCAATAATTATGGATGATGAGATCATCACCAGAGGGACCCTTATAAATGACTTATATATGTTAGATACTTCTCCATATATCATAAATATAAATATATCTAAGAGAAAAAACGATGAGGTGAATAATGCATACATATAGCATTATATGCTAGGTCATATACATGAGGGAAGGATTCAAAAGTTGCTGAAAAATTAATACTTAGATCCATTTAACTATGAGTCATATGCAACTTGTGAACCTTGCCTTCATGGGAAAATAACTAACTCTCTTTTTAGTGGAACTCGAGAGAGAGCCACTGAGTTATTTGAACTTATACATAGTGATGTATGTGGTCTCATATCGACTCAAGCTATAGGTGGTTACTTATACTTTATTACATTCACTGATGATTTCTCTAGGTATGGACACATGTACTTAATGAAGTACAAATCTAAAGCCTTTGAGAAATTCAGGTAATATAAGAATGAAGTAGATAACCAAATTGGAAAGAGTATTAAAACTCTTTGATCAGATCGAGAAGAAGAGTACTTGAGTACAGAGTTCACCCATTTCCTCAGGGAAAATAGGATTTTATCCCAGTGGACACCTCCTTGTACACCTCAGCTCAATGGAGTATTCGAAAGGAGGAATCAAATGTTGTTAGATATGATGCAGTCCATGATGAGTTTCATTGATCTACCCGTCTCGTTCTGGGGGTACGCCCTATAGACTGCAGCTTTCTGAACAGAGTTCCATCAAAGTTGGTAGTGTCTACACCATATAAGATATGGAAATGAAAGAAGCTCGATCTTGAGGTGGTTAAGATTTGGGGTTGTTCTGCTCACGTTAGAAGGCATAACCCTAATAAGTTGCAATTAAGGATGGAACGATGTACGTTTGTGGGATATCCTAAGGAGACTTTGGGGTATTATTTATATCATCCCGAGGACCAAAAGGTTTTTATTGCCAAGAGAGCTGTGTTCCTTGAGAAGGAACACATTCTTGGTAGAAACAGTAGGAGCAAGATAGGATTGAGTAAGGTTGGAGAATTTAGCTCATACACTATTCCAGAGCCCAAGTCTGTTCAGGTACCTAACACACAAGTTCCAACTTACATAGGTCTAGTAGTGTATCTCACCTTCCTGAAAGATATGTGGGACATATCAGTGGAGATGATTCTTAGGATGTTGATCCTCAGACCTACGAGGAGGCTATTATGAGTATAGACTCCGGGAAGTGGCAAGAAGCCATGAATTCTGAGATTCATTCTATGTACTCTAATAAGGTTTAGAACCATATGGATGCACCTGAGGGTATTATACCCATCGGCTGTAAATGGATCTTCAAGAAGAAGATCGGAGTGGATGGAAAGGTAGAGACCTATAAAGTAAGGCTGGTAGCTAAAGGATATCATCAAAGACAAGGAGTTGACTATAATGAAACCTTTTCACCTGTAGTCATATTTAAGTCCATTAAAATTATTTTGGCCATTGTAACACACTATGACTATGAGATCTGGCAGATGGATATCAAAACGACATTCCTCAATGGCAAACTCAAGGAGAAGGTGTATATGATACAGTCAGAGGGATTCGTATCCAAAGAGAATCTATATAAAGTGTGCAGGTTACTTAGATCCATTTATAAATTGAAACAAGCTTCCCGAAGTTGGAACATAAGATTTGATAAGGTGATTATATCTTATGACTTCGTTAAGAACAAAGATGAGCCTTCTATGTACAGGAAGGTAAGTGGGAGTGCTATCGCCTTCTTGGTACTATATGTGGATGACATCCTAATAATTGGGAATGATATAGGAGTGCTCTCGATATTAAAGGCTTAGCTATCCAGAAACTTCTTCATGAAAGACTTAGGGGAAGCATCCTATATTTTAAGGATCCGGATCTATAGAGATAGATCCAAAAGGATGCTTGGCTTGTCCGAGTTTAGGTATATAGACTCCAGTGTCAAAAGATTTGGTATGGAGAATTCCAAGAGAGGTCTTATATTAACGAGACATGGAATATCACTTTCTAGAAATATGTCCCCAAATACTTATGAAGAAATGACAGACATGGATAATATACCTTATGCCTTAGCGATAGGGTCTATCATGTATGCGATGTTATGTACCAGGTCTGATATAGCACATGCTCTGAGTGTCATGAGCAGGTATCAGGCAGATCCAGGTTTAGAACACTAGAAGGCAATAAACTATATCCTTAAGTACTTAAGAAGGACTAAGGATCTTTTACTGGTATATAGAGGAGGTAGCCTCCAGGTTGAGGGCTATATGGCCTCAAGTTTTCAATCCGACACTGATGATAGCAAGTCAAATTCAGGATATATTTTCACCCTGAATGGAGGAGCAGTAAGCTGGAAGAGTTCCAAGCATGATACTACTACTAAGTCGACCATAGAGGCGAAATACATTGCTGCAGTAGAAACAGTAAAGGAAGGGATATGGATGAAGATGTTCATCAAGGATTTGGGAGTCATATCAAGCAGCGTGGAGCTGACTACCATATATTGTGACAGCGACAGGGCAATAACTCTAGTAAGAGAACCTAGGTCTCATCAGAATTATTCTGAGGAGGTTTCATCTGATTAGAGTGATTATGACCCGAAAAGATATAGCAATGAAAAGATTTTCATCCGAAGATAACAATGCAGATCTATTGATGAAGCTACTGGCTTAGATTGTATTTGAGCATCATAAGGGTCTGATGGGGATCAGACACATAGGTGATTGGCTTTTGATCAAGTGGGAGATTACAAGTTACAAGTGCCCTGTAAGCTAATTACGTGAGTGATAACACATGTGACATATTGTATAATCTTTTTTCTTATGATTAATATTATTATATTCTTACATTATATTATTTGTATATATATTGTGATGTCCTTGGTTCTGTGCAATGGGAATCGAATCATGATGATATCACGATAATGAGATTGATTCATCTTTAAATATAGATCCTAAATAATTCTGATCATAGGTTACTTAAGAGGGATATTTAGATAATCAGATAGATTGGTATACTATATACCATCCATATGATGGAGGCGGCTGGTCTCATATCCACTTATGTGGAGACACTAAGGGTGTAGTATAGGTGCTCATTGGAGAATGAGTTCATTAATTGATTCGCTTATGGAATGCTATATAGTTAATGATACCTAATGTCAGACAGTGATCGTATAGTCCCAGTTGTGTATTTGGTTCTTAGACTTGAGATACCAAGGATGCATTGTATGAGTACTCCTTTCTTTGACGCCAGACTTACAGGTTTGGAAAGTTCCAGATCTGGTACAGTTGGTTATCGGGATTAGTAGCAAACCTTATGAAGGCAATTGAGTGTCAATAGAGGATCATCTACTCTCAGTATTATGAGAGGAATATCCTATATGTGCTTGCTCAGACAAATCCTTGGCCAAGGTCATTCGGATTGAAAGAGAAAGAGTTCTTCATGAGAATCCGATTAGAGTGAGACTATGACGGATTCCGTATGTGACTTGACACTAGCTCCGGGATATTAGTTGAATAAGGGATTATAGATACACGATAACTGTGGACAGATAGGTCTGATGGATTTGATCCCCCTGTACCATTTGGGGACTATGATATAGTGGCCTAGTACGTACATAGTTGATGAGTCGAGTGAATTATTATAGGGATAATAATTCACTATATCAGAAGGAGTTCTGATGGGAGTGACTCACTGTCACGGACAATAATGTAAACAAGATATTCGATGAAATGCTCATATTTGTCCGTGTCCTTCAGTTTAGGTACATATCTTATACAACAAGAAGCTGGCTTGCAGTAAGCTTAGCAGCCCTAGTTTTATTTGCTTTATGGCCAAGTTTGGCTTGTAAATACAAGTATGCCTTATAAGCACTTGTGGGGACCTCGGTCTGTAATGGACCATTATCTTTTGTGTGCAACCTCTCTGAGTTTGTAATGTCCATTAGTGTAATTTGTATTTTGGCTTTATAAAGTGTTTTCTTGAGCAGTTGCTTGTGGATCCCATGAGAACTGCTTCTTCTGGCCCATTTTCTCTTTTTGTGAGTCTATGGGACGTTAGGAGATCTCGGGGAGGGCTGACCTGTGCGGACGAACACGCATGGGTGCCGCACGGCTTAGGCAAAATCAGCTAAGCCCTGATAATATAGTATCAGAGCGGGACAAGTACACGCAGAAACACTTGCCATACAAACATGGGGGACCTAGCTAGGTTGTGTGGAGGATAGCCAGCATGCGCAACCGTTTGGGGGAAACGAACATTGAGATGTAGGGAAAGGAGTCGCTCAGAGGAGCGGGCATCCTAGTTTGGCATTCAAGGGATAGCCAACCCCTTTGCATGAGAGGCACCACGATGTCACGAATGGTCGTCGCTCAGCCGTAAGGCCTTTGCTCCTTGAACTGTTCGTCACTTTTTCTTACTTGTACATATGTTTGGCAGCTTGTTTTCCTTGAGTTTATATGTTTTTACCTAAGAAATGTGAGCGAAAGTAGTGTAGAAGGTGAGCGATCGCTCACAGAAAACAAAAACACCTTGTTTTGGGTCTTTTCATGTCTGGCAACCTTTCAGCGGTGTGAAATGTCAGCCATTTCAGCACCTTGGACCGGGCTGGATGGGGTTCGGGTATATGTCGGGCATAGGCATTCATCAGCAATTGAACTTGTCTTGCGTCCGATACCTTGGGAACCATCGTTTGTGGACTTGCGACCATTCCTACAACTCTCCAAAGTCCTATTTCGCTCTCTTTCTCTCTTTTCTTTGCTGCACTCAAGATGTTCGATAAATTGCTTGTACAGCTTTCCGCTTTGTGAGACGTCGGGATGTGTCCGTCGCTCGCTTCTGAATTAATCAACTTCTTCTTTGTAGGTCTTACGGGACCTCAAGAGGTTGTAAGAGGGCTGACCCTTTGCAGACAGAAAACACGTTGGGCGTTTCATGACTTAGGCAATCCCAGCTAAGTCCGGAATAGTGAGTAAGGTTGCTCTACGACTTAGGTAATTTCAGCTAAGTCTTCGGGAGTGCCGCGAGGGTGCCGCACGGCTTTGGCAAACTTTAGCTAAGCCCATGACAGTGTGGTATCAAAGCAGGCAAGCAATTCATATGAACAGCGAAGAAGATTCACAATCTCACCATGGTGAAACATCATGGTGAATCGAGCAAGATGGGGCAAGCCGGACCCTTGCTCCAAGCAGTCACAGGTGGGCTGCAAGTGCAAACTCGCTCGTAAACTATGGGAGTCACTCATGAGGAGCTCTACAGTGAACAAGACGAGCGTGAAGTTGGGTATTCTCCACGAGGGGAGGAGGCGCCAACCGGGAAAAAGAGTCACAAGGAGAGTTTTATAGCGGTGGAGACCCGCCTTGATGTTCTTGAAGCGAGTATAGAGGAACTCTACCAAGGCCAACAAGGGCTACTTAGGGTAGAGAGCTCGCTAGAAGAAGCTAAATCTCGGATCGAGAAAGTTGAATCTATGATGGATCAACTGACAGAGGACACCAAAGATTCCGTACGACACCTACATGAAGTTGTGGCGGAACTCACGGCTAAGGTGATGGTGTTAACAAGGACTCTTGATACAGGAGGGAACAACACCCGCGTTACGCCACCACAAAACTTCAGGGCACCAGAGCCGCAGTGCTACGGAGGTGCTAGAGATGCCAAAGAGCTTGAAAATTTCTTGTTCGACATGGAACAGTATTTCCGTGCTACAAGGCTTGATTCTGAAGAAACCAAAGTTGCTATAGCAACAATGTATCTGAATGGGGATGCAAAACTTTGGTGGCGAACCCGTTGGGAAGAGATCCAACAAGGCCGATGTCAAGTGGATACATGGGGAGACTTGAAGCGAGAGTTGAGAACTCAATTCTTACCAGAGAACACAGAGTTTGTCGCAAGAAGGAAACTGAGACAACTCCACCAAAGTACAATAATCCGAGACCATGTGAAACAATTTTCAGCACTGATGCTGGATATACAGGACATGTCTGAGAAAGACAAACTATTCAGCTTCCTCGATGGCTTGAAGCCATGGGCACAACAAGAACTACATCGAAGGAATGTCACTAATGTAGTCGAGGCAATTGCAGCCGCGAAAAGGCTAACTGACTTTGTTTCTTCGGAGGATTTGAGAAAGAAGAAACAATCTTCGGGAAATCGCCCATCTAAATACTCTCGAGCGAAGGAGTCTGGGGGCGAGCAAAAGAAGAAGAATTTCCACAAGGGACCGGGCTCAAGAGGTAGAGTCCCAAAGCCTACTGGATGCTTCTTGTATGGAGGACCGCACATGGTGAGGGAGTGCCCATAAAAACAGGCACTCAATGCTTTGACGACATCGATTCTACCCCGTAAGTCAGACAAGGGCAAAGCAATCGCCCTTAGTTCGAGTAGTTCTGACTCCAGTAGCGATAGTGAGGCGTCGCAAGGACCTAGGATGGGAGCAATGCATTTGTTGAATGCATTGCGGGGTCAAGTGGGGGAGAATACAAAGGTGAAGGTACCGAAGGCAGGAAGCAGCGAGTTGATGTATGTGGACATCAAGCTCAATGGCCGAACAACCCGTGCAATGGTGGACACGGGCGCGACCCATAATTTTATTACCGATCGCGAAGCTAAGCGACTGGGACTAATCTTGGAGAAGAGCCCAAGTCGTATGAAGGCGGTGAACTCGGAGGCCAAGCGGATCTCCGGACAAGCAAAGGGGGTCCCCATCAAGATCGGGACATGGAGCGGGAGCACAGACTTGATGGCGGTGCCATTGGACGACTTCCAAGTGATTCTCGGAATGGAGTTTATGCACACAGCAAAGTTGGTGCCAATACCATTCCTGAACTTCTTGTGTCTAATAGGAGGTGATGATCCCTGCATGGTTCCAGTTTCTCGAGTAGGAACCAAGGACCTGCAACAAATATCGTCTTTACAATTGAAGAAAGGGGTGTGAAAAGATGAATTGACCTTTTTAGTTGCTATGAAGCTAGAGACACTCGACGGGGAGGCCATTCAGGAACCTGCTATTGTGGCGAACATCCTGAAGGAGTTCTCAGATGTGATGCCAACATAGTTGCCGAGAACTCTACCACCACGCAGAGGCATGGATCATCATATTGAGCTGGAGCTGGGAGTTAAGCCTCCAGCGAGACCATCATACCGCATGGCCCCTCCAGAGTTGGCAGAACTGAGGAGGAAGTTAGATGAACTGCTAAGCGGTGGTCTCATCCGTAGTTCCAAAGCACCTTTCTGAGCTCCAGTCCTCTTTCAGAAGAAACAAGATGGGAGCCTCCGATTATGCATTGACTATCGAGCCCTCAACAAGATGACGGTGAAGAACAAGTACCCTATCCCGCTCATCACGGACTTGTTCGATCAATTGGGCAAGGCAAAGTACTTCTCCAAACTCGACCTTCGGTCAGGGTATTGGCAGGTGCGCATCGCAGAATGTGATGAGGCGAAGACTATCTGTGTGACTAGGTATGGAGCATTCGAGTTCTTGGTGATGCCTTTCGGCTTAACCAACGCTCCGGCCACATTTTGCACTCTCATGAATCAGCTGTTCAAAGAATATCTGGATAAGTTTGTGGTCGTCTACTTAGACGACATCGTCGTCTATAGCCAAACACTTGAGGAGTATGTTAGACACCTCCGAATAATTTTTAAAGTTCTCAGGGAGAACACCTTATTTGTGAAGAGGGAAAAGTGCTACTTCGCCCAAACAGAGATTTTATTCTTGGGGCATCGAATTGGGAATGGGTCCATTCGAATGGACAAGGCTAAGGTGTAACTTGTGGTGGACTGGCGAACACCAAAGAAGGTGCCAGAGTTGAGATCCTTCCTTGGGTTTGTTAACTATTATCGGTGCTTCATAGCTGGATATTCGAAGCGCGCAGCCCCACTGATGGAGTTGCTAAAAAAGGAACAGTCCTGGAGATGGTCGGACAAATATGAGGCGACATTTCAAGACCTGAAGACTGCTGTGTTAGAAGAACCTGTACTCAGATTGCCAGACTATGGAAAGTCTTTTGAAGTCCATACCGATGCTTCTGACTTTGCTATTGGAGGAGTTCTTATGTAGGAGGGTCATCTAGTGGCCTACGAGAGTCGCAAGCTCAACGAGACCGAGCGGCAATATCCTGTACATGAGAAGTTAATGACAGCGGTGGTCCACTATCTACGAGTGTAGCGACACTACCTTCTGGGAGCACCATTTGTGCTAAGGACCGACAATGTCGCATTGAGTTACTTTCAAACTCAAAAGAAACTCTCCCCAAAGCAAGCACGATGGCAGAACTTCTTGGCTGAGTTTGACATGGTGATGGAGTACAAACCCAGAAAAGCAAATGTCGTGGCCGATGCATTGAGTCGGAAAGTGGAGCTAGTGAATGCTATACAGTTGGAGGGCGGAGGCCAAGCAAGTCAATTGCGCTCCAACTTTCTTTCCAGGATCAGGGATGGACTGTACCGAGATCCTCAAGCAGTGACTCTGATTCAACTCATCAAAGAGGGAAGGCACGACGATTTTGGGTCCAGGATGTCACGAACGGTCGTCGCTCAACCGTAATGCCTTTGCTCCTTGAACCGTTCGTCACTTTTTCTTGCTTGTACATATGTTTGACAGCTTGTTTTGCCTTGAGTTTACATGTTTTTACCTAAGAAATGTGAGCGAAAGTAGTATAGAAGGCTGAGCGATCGCTCACGCGTGGAAAGCCAAAACAGCCCCATTTTGGGTCTTTTCATGTGCCACGACAACCTTTCGGTGCAAAATGTCAGCCATTTCAGCACCTTGGAACCCCGGTGGCACCGGGCTGGATGGGGTTCGGGTATATGTCGGGCGTAGGCATTCATCAGCAATTGAACTTGTCTTGCGTCCGATACCTTGGGAACCGTCGTTTGTGGACTTGCGACCGTTCCTACAACCCTCCAAAGTCCTATTTCGCTCTCTTTCTCTCTTTTCTTTGCTGCACTCAAGGTGTTCGATAAGTTGCTTGTACAGCTTTCCACTTTGCGAGACGTCAGGACGTGTCCGTCGCTCGCTTCTGAATTAATCAACTTCTTCTTTGTAGGTCCTACGGGGCCTTAAGAGGTTGTAAGAGGGCTGACCCTTTGCGAACAAGAAACACATTGGGCGTTGCATGACTTAGGCAATCCCAGCTAAGTCTGGAATAGTGAGCAAGGTTGCTCGACGACTTAGGCAATTTCAGCTAAGTCTTCGGGAGTGCCGCGAGGGTGCCGCACGGCTTAGGCAAACTTTAGCTAAGCACTGGCGGTGGTATCGAGCAGCAAGCAATTCATACGAACAGCGAAGAAGATTCGCAATCTCACCATGGTGAAACATCGTGGTGAATCGAGCAAGATGGGGCATGCCGGACCCTTGCTCCCAGCAGTCGCAGGTGGGCTGCAAGTGCAAACTCGCTCGCAAACTATGGGAGTCACTCATGAGGAGCTCTATAGTGAACAAGACGAGCGTGAAGTTGGATATTCTCCACGAGGGGAGGAGGCGCCATCTGGAGCGCCAACCGGAAAAAGGGTCACAAGGAGAGAATTATAGCGGCGACCGCCTTGATGTTCTTGAAGCGGCGTGGAGGAACTCTACCAAGGCCGAGGGCTACTTAGGGTAGAGAGCTCGCTAGAAGAAGTTGAATCTCGGATCGAGAAAGTTGAATCTATGATGGATCAACGGACACCAAAGATTTCGACACCTACATGAAGTTGTGGCGGAACTCACGGCTAAGGTGATGGTGTTAACAAGGACTCTTGATGCGGGAGGAACAACCCCCACACCACAAAACTTGAGGCACCAGGCCGGAGGTGCTAGAGATGCCAAAGAGCTTGAAAATTTCTTGTTCGACATGGAACAGTATTTCCGTGCTACAAGGCTTGATTCTGAAGAAACCAAAGTTGCTATAGCAACAATGTATCTGAATGGGGATGCAAAACTTTGGTGGCGAACCCGTTGGGAAGAGATCCAACAAGGCCGATGTCAAGTGGATACATGGGGAGACTTGAAGCGAGTTGAGAACTCAATTGTTACCAGAGAACACGAGTTTGTCGCAAGAAGGAAACGAGACAACTCCGCCAAAGTACAACAATCCGAGACTATGTGAAACAATTTTCAGCGATCTGGATATACGGACATGTCCGAGAAAGAAAAACTATTCAGCTTCCACGATGGCTTGAAGCCATGGGCACAATAAGAACTACATCGAAGGAATGTCACGATGTAGTCGGGCAATTGCATGGAAAGGCTAACTGACTTTGTTTCTTCGGAGGATTTGAGAAAGAAGAAACAATCTTCGGGAAATCGCCCATCTAAATACTCTCGAGCGAAGGAGTCTGGGGGCGAGCAAAAGAAGAAGAATTTCCACAAGGGACCGGACTCAAGAGGTAGAGTCCCAAAGCCTACTGGATGCTTCTTGTGTCGAGGACCGCACATGGTGAGGGAGTGCCCACAAAAACAGGCACTCAATGCTTTGACGACATCGATTCTACCCCGTAAGTCAGACAAGGGCAAAGCAATCACCCTTAGTTCGAGTAGTTCTGACTCCGGTAGCGACAATGAGGCGTCGCAAGGACCCAGGATGGGAGCAATGCATTTGTTGAATGCATTGCGGGGTCAAGTGGGGGAGAATACAAATGTGAAGCCACCGAAGGCAGGAAGCAGCGAGTTGATGTATGTGGACATCAAGCTCAATGGCCGATCAACCCGTGCAATGGTGGACACGGGCGCGACCCACAATTTTATTGCCGATCGCGAAGCTAAACGACTGGGACTAATCTTGGAGAAGAGCCCAAGTCCTATGAAGGCGGTGAACTCGGAGGCCAAGCGGATCTCCGGACAAGCAAAGGGGGTCCCCATCAAGATTGGGACATGGAACGGGAGAACAGACTTGATGGCGGTGCCATTGGATGACTTCCAAGTGATTCTCGGAATGGAGTTTATGCACGCAGCAAAGTTGGTGCCAATACCGTTCCTGAACTTCTTGTGTTTAATGGGAGGCGATGATCCCTGCATGGTTCCAGTTTCTCGAGTAGGAACCAAGGACCTACAACAAATATCAGCTTTACAATTGAATAAAGGGGTGCGAAAAGGTGAATTGACCTTTTTAGCTGCTATGAAGCTAGAGACACTTGATGGGGAGGCCATTCAGGAACCTGCCATTGTGGCGAACATCCTGAAGGAGTTCTCGGATATGATGCCAAAAGAGTTGCCGAGAACTCTACCACCAGGCGTGGATCATCGATTGAGCCGAGCCGGAGTTAAGCCTCCAGAAGACCACCATACCGCATGGCCCCTCCGAGTTGGCGGGCGAGGAAGCGGTTAGATGAGCGCTAAGCGGTGGTCTCATCCGGTTCAGAGCACCTTCGAGCTCGGTCCTCTTCGGAAGAAACAAGATGGGAGCCTCCGATTATGCATCGATTATCGAGCCCTCAATAAGATGACGGTGAAGAACAAGTACCCTATCCCACTCATCGCGGACTTGTTCGATCAATTGGGCAAGGCAAAGTACTTCACCAAACTCGACCTTCGGTCAGGGTATTGCCAGGTGCGAATCACAGAAGGTGATGAGGCGAAGACTACCTGTGTGACCAGGTATGGAGCATTCGAGTTCTTGGTGATGCCTTTCGACAACCAACGCCCCACATTTTGCACTCTCATGAATCAGTTGTTCAAAGAATATCTGGATAAGTTTGTGGTCGTCTACTTAGACGATATCGTCGTCTATAGCCAAACACTTGAGGAGCATGTTAGACACCTCCGAACAATTTTCAAAGTTCTCAAGGAGAACACCTTATTCGTGAAGAGGGAAAAGTGCTACTTCGCCCAAACAGATTTTATTCTTGGGGCATCGAATTGGGAATGGGTCCATTCGAATGGACAAGGCTAAGGTGCAAGTGGTGGACTGGCGAACACCAAAGAAGGTGCCAGAGTTGAGATCCTTCCTTGGGTTTGTCAACTATTATCGGTGCTTCATAGCTGGATATTCGAAGCGCGCAGCCCCACTGACGGAGTTGCTAAAAAAGGAGCAGTCCTGGAGATTGTCGGACAAATGTGGGGCGGCATTTCAAGACCTGAAGACTGCTGTGTTAGAAGAACCTGTACTCAGATTGCCAGACTATGGAAAGTCTTTTGAAGTCTATACCGATGCTTCTGACTTTGCTATTGGAGGAGTTCTTATGCAGGAGGGTCATCCAGTGGCCTACGAGAGTCGCAAGCTCAGCGAGACCGAGCGGCGATATCCTGTACATGAGAAGGAGATGACAGCGGTGGTCCACTGTCTACGAGTGTGGCGACACTACCTTCTGGGAGCACCATTTGTGCTAAGTACCGACAATGTCGCATTGAGTTACTTTCAAACTCAAAAGAAACTCTCCCCAAAGCAAGCACGATGGCAGGACTTCTTGGCTGAGTTCGACATGGTGATGGAGTACAAATACGGAAAAGCAAATGTCGTGGCCGATGCATTGAGTCGGAAAGTGGAGCTAGTGAATGCTATACAGTTGGAGGGCGAAGGCCAAGCAAGTCAACTGCGCTCCAACTTTCTTTCTAGGATCAGGGTTGGACTGTACCGAGATCCTCAAGCGGTGGCTCGATTCAACTCATTAAAGAGGGCAAGGCACGACGATTTTGGGTCCAGGAGGGACTCATCTACACCAAGGGGAACAGAGTTTATGTCCCACGAGCGGATAACTTGAGGCGTGAACTCTTGAAAGAGTGTCACGATTCCTTTTGGGCTGGACATCCGGGTATCCACCGAACAATGGCTCTCGTGGAGAGGGCCTTCTATTGGCCGAAGATGGGGACAGATGTGGAGGAATATGTTCGAACATGCCTTACTTGTCAAGAGGACAAGATAGAGCAGCAGAAGCCAGTGGGACTTTTGGAACCGCTGCCCGTACTAGAAAGGTCATGAGAGAGCATTTCTTTGGACTTCATATTAAGCTTGCCCGTAGTAGGGGACTTGGATCGATACTCGTGGTAGTTGACCGATTTTCGAAGTATGCAACATTCATTGCGGCACCCCTACATTGCTCAGCGGAGGAGGCGGCTAAGTTGATGATGAAGAATGTTGTTAAGTATTGGGGAGTCCCACACAACATCATTAGTGATCGGGATTCTCGGTTCTTGGGACGATTCTGGACCGAGTTGTTCAAGTTGTTGGGGTCTAAATTATACTTCTCCACAAGCCTCCACCCTCAAACGGATAGCCAAACAGAGAGAATGAACTCGCTCTTGGAGCAATATCTTCGGCACTACGTAAGTGCCAACTAACGAGATTGGGTGAAGTTGTTGGACATCGCCCAGTTCTCCTATAACTTGCAGCGGAGCTCTGCATCCAACAAGAGCCCATTTGAGATTATTACGGGACAACAGCCATCAACTCCTCATACCACAGTTATTGGTTATACAGAGTAGCCCATCAGCCTATCACTTTGGGAATGGCATCGTAATGCAGATATTGCGGGCTTACTTGGAGAAGGCGGCCAAAAGATGAAGAAGTGGGCGGACTTGGGAAGGCGACCACAAGAATTTAAAGTTGGTGACATGGTGTTGGTGAAGCTCAAGCATCACTCCAATTCTTTAGACACAAAGTGCACAAAGGATTGGTACGCAAGTATGAAGGGCCTTTCCCAATCATCAGCAGGGTAGGCAATGTCTCATACAAGTTGCAACTGCCAGCATGGTTCACAATTCACAATGTCTTCCATGCGAGCAACTTGAAAGCCTACCACTCAGATCCACGAGATGATTCCTGAAATGTTCCAACTCGACTACCCCCCACCAGAGCCTCTTACGAGAAACGAGTTGAAACTATTCTAGCGGATCGTATAATAAAGCTGCCCAATGGAGCGCAGCAAATAGAGTACTTGGTGAAGTGGCAAAAACTTCCTCAAACAGAAGCCAGTTGGGAGCCAGAAGATGCCCTACGACATGAAGAAGCTCGCATCAAAGCCTACCAACAAGCGTGACGAGGGCGTCGACAGTTTAAGTGGGGGAGAATGTCACGAACGGTCGTCGCTCAACCGTAATGCCTTTGCTCCTTGAATCGTTCGTCACTTTTTCTTGCTTGTACATATGTTTGGCAGCTTGTTTTGCCTTGAGTTTATATGTTTTTACCTAAGAAATGTGAGCGAAAGTAGTGTAGAAGGCTGCAGAACGATCGCTCCTGCTGAGCCAAAAAAACAGCCCCATTTTGGGTCTTTTTCATGTGCCACGACAACCTTTCGGTGCGAAATGTCAGCCACTTCAGCACCTTGGAACCCCCTGGGTGGCACCGGGCTGGATGGGGTTCCGGGTATATGTCGGGCGTAGGCATTCATCAGTAATTGAACTTGTCTTGCGTCCGATACCTTGGGAACCGTCGTTTGTGGACTTGCCACCGTTCCTACAACCCTCCAAAGTCCTATTTCGCTCTCTTTCTCTCTTTTCTTTGTTGCACTCAAGGTGTTCGATAAGTTGCTTGTACAGCTTTCTGCTTTGCGAGACGTCGGGACGTGTCCGTCGCTCGCTTCTGAATTAATCAACTTCTTCTTTGTAGGTCCTACGGGGGCTTAAGAGATTGTAAGAGGGCTGACCCTTTGCGGACAGGAAACGCATTGGGCGTTGCATGACTTAGGCAATCCCAGCTAAGTCCGGAATAGTGAGCAAGGTTGCTTTACGACTTAGGCAATTTCAGCTAAGTCTTCGGGAGTGCCGCGAGGGTGCCGCACGGCTTAGGCAAACTTTAGCTAAGCCCGTGACAAGGAGGGACTCATCTACACCAAGGGGAATAGAGTTTATGTCCCACGAGCGGATAACTTGAGGCGTGAACTCTTGAAAGAGTGTCATGATTCCCTTTGGGCTGGACATCCGGGTATCCACCGAACAATGGCTCTCGTGGAGAGGGCCTTCTATTGGCCGAAGATGGTGACAGATGTGGAGGAATATGTTCGAACATGCCTTACTTGTCAACAGGACAAGATAGAGAAGCAGAAGCCAGTGGGACTTTTGGAACCGCTGCCCGTACCAGAAAGGCCATGAGAGAGCATTTCTTTGGACTTCATATCAAGCTTGCCCGTAGTAGGGGACTTGGATCGATACTCGTGGTAGTTGACCGATTTTCGAAGTATGCAACATTCATTGCGACACCCCTACATTGCTCGGCGGAGGAGGCGGCTAAGTTGATGATGAAGAATGTGGTTAAGTATTGGGGAGTCCCACACAACATCATTAGTGATCGGGATTCTCGATTCTTGGGACGATTCTGGACTGAGTTGTTTAAGTTGTTGGGGTCTAAATTATACTTCTCCACAAGCCTCCACCCTCAAACGGATGGCCAAACAGAGAGAATTAACTCGCTCTTGGAGCAATATCTTTGGCACTACGTGAGTGCCAACTAACGAGATTGGGTGAAGCTGTTGGACATCGCCCAGTTCTCCTATAACTTGAGCTCTGCATCCAACAAGAGCCCATTTGAGATTATTACGGGACAAGACCATTAACTCCTCATACCCTGGTTATTGGTTATACAGGGAGTAGCCCATCAGCCTATCACTTCGCAAGGGAATGGCATCGTAATGCAGATATTGCACGGGCTTACTTGGAGAAGGCGGCCAGAAAGATGAAGAAGTGGGCAGACTTGGGAAGGCGACCACAAGAATTTAAAGTTGGTGACATGGTGTTGGTGAAGCTCCAACCAGCATCACTCTAATTCTTTAGACACAAAGTGCACAAAGGATTAGTACGCAAGTATGAAGGGCCTTTCCCAATCATCAGTAGAGTAAGCAATGTCTCATACAAGTTGCAACTACCAGCATGGTTCAGAATTCACAATGTCTTCCATGTGAGCAACTTGAAAGCCTACCACTCAGATCCGCGAGATGATTCCCGAAATGTTCCAACTCGACTACCACCCAACAGAGCCTCTTACGAGAAGCGAGTTGAGACTATTCTAGCGGATCGTAAAATAAAGCTACCCAATGGAGCGCAGCAAGTAGAGTACTTGGTCAAGTGGCAAAAGCTTCCTCAAACAGAAGCCAGTTGGGAGCCAGAAGACGCCCTACGACATGAAGAAGTTCGCATCAAAGCCTACCAACAAGCATCGACGAGGGCGTCGACAGTTTAAGTGGGGGAGAATGTCACGAACGATCGTCGCTCAACCGTAAGGCCTTTGCTCCTTGAACTGTTCGTCACTTTTTCTTACTTGTACATATGTTTGGAAGCTTGTTTTGCCTTGAGTTTATGTGTTTTTACCTAAGAAATGTGAGCGAAAGTAGTGTAGAAGGCTGCGAGCGATCGCTCACTGCGCGGAGCCAAAACAAAAAACCTTGTTTTGGGTCTTTTCATGTCTTGCGACAACCTTTCTGAGCGGTGTGAAATGTCAGCCATTTCAGCACCTTGGAACCCCTTGGGTGGCACCGGGCTGGATGGGATTCCGGGTATATGTCAAGCGTAGGCATTCATCAGCAATTGAACTTGTCTTGCGTCTGATACCTTGGGAACCGTCATTTGTGGACTTGCGACCATTCCTACAACCCTCCAAAGTCCTATTTCGCTCTCTTTCTCTCTTTTCTTTGCTGCACTCAAGGTGTTCGATAAATTGCTTGTACAGCTTTCCGCTTTGTGAGACGTCGGGATGTGTCCATCGCTCGCTTCTGAATTAATCAACTGCTTCTTTGTAGGTCCTACGGGACCTTAAGAGGTTGTAAGAGGGCTGACCCTTTGCGGAGAGAAAACGCGTTGGGCATTTCATGACTTAGGCAATCCCAGCTAAGTCCGAAATAGTGAGCAAGGTTGCTCTACGACTTAGGCAATTTCAGCTAAGTCTTCGGGAGTGCCGCGAGGGTGCCGCACGGCTTAGGCAAACTTTAGCTAAGCCCGTGACAACGAGGACAAGCAAGCGAAGAAGAATGCGTAGCACACAAAGATTGGGATGGTTAAGTTCGCGCTATAGCTCGACGTTGGCAACCAAACTTGACGGTGCTCCAAGCAAAGCAGGGCGCTTGGTGAAAGATGAGACCATGCAAGGTGGGAGGTGTTGTGTAACGACCGAAAGTGTTGTGCAAAGCTCACAGAGGTGAGGGGAATTACTAACTCGAAGGATTCAGAACTTATGCAACGGCTTATACACAGATGACGAAGTATTCGTGGCCATCCCAAGGCACGATTAGAACTCGACGCCTTGGAGCATCAGAACTTTCTCTTCGACATTGGTGGATGCATTTCGAGATCAAGTGGGGGAGCAATCCAAGGCAACATCATATGAAGGCACACTTAGAGTCCAGGCAGAAATCGAACTCAACAGAGGGCTGACCCGTGGAGTGGTGGACGTGAGGGCCACTATCAACTCAATGCAAATCGAGGAGCAGAGCGACTTGGGTGGAACTCGGTGAAGTATCCAAGCTGCATGAAGGGAGTCGACATAGAAGATGGAATATGGAGCGGAGGCAGAGCTTTCCTTAGATAGAGGTCAAGGGCATGAACTCTTGTAGAGGCAAGAGTGGGATCATGTCGTTCCATGGGTTCTCCATTCTTATGGGACAGACTTATTTTGCATGGTGCCAAAGATGAAGGGAGCTACATCAGAGATACATTTGATGGAGTAACTAAGGTGATTCAACTTACGGAGACAAAGTTGAGATCATGAGACCTCAGTATGGGGCAAGAGGACGTAGAGGCGGGTACTCTTGAAGAATATGCCACAGTGTTGCCATTCGAGTTGTCAGAAACAGGAGGTGCATAGCAAGATTGTGTTGGTAGGGGATAGAGGCCCAAGATCCAAACAATGGTGCACTAACTCTAGCGAAGTCAGGGGACTTCAGGAGCTACTAGGCGACGGACTGTCGTAGAGCTATGCTTCGTCCAGGTGTAACCCAAGAGTGGATGGATGAAGAGGAATTGCCAAGGGGGCGAACTAAAAGTCGGAGATGGCAGAGGCCCTACGATGTGTTGGCAGAGGCCACATGTGGACAAGTCGTAGTCCGAGTTCATCACACGAGAATCTGTATGCAATGGAGATGTCACCAGGAGACGACATGGTACAGCGGATCATGGTGGAACAGTTCGTGGCAATGCAATAAAGGTAATTTTGTCCCGTGATGTCACGGACAACAATGTAAACAAGGTGTTCGATGAAATGCTTGTGTTAGTCCGTGTCCTCGGTTTATGTACATATCTTGTACAACAAGAAGCGGGCTTGCAGTAGGCTTGGAAGCCCTAGTTTGATTTGCTTTATGGCCAAGTTTGGCTTGTAAATACAAGTGTGTCTTATAAGCACTTGTGGGGACATCGGTCTGTGGTGGACCATTATCCTTTGTGTGCAACCTCTCTGAGCTTGTAATGTCCATGGGTGTAATTTGTATTTTGGCTTTATAAAGTGTTTTTCTTGAGCAGTTGCTTGTGGATCTCGTGGGAGTTGCTTCTTCTGGCCCGTTTTCTCTTTTTGTAAGTCCGTGGGATTTTAGGAGATCTCGGGAGGGCTGACCTACGGACGGACGCATGGGTGCCGCGCTTAGGCAAAATCAGCTAAGCCCGTGACAATGTGGTATCGAGCGGGACAAGCACACGAAACACTTGCCATACAAATGTGGGGGACCTAGCTAGGGTGTGGAGGACAGCCCGGACGTGCAACCGTTTGGGGAAAGCGGACATTGAGATGTAGGGAAAGGAGTCGCTCGGAGGAGCGGGCATCCGGTTTGGCATTCAAGGAATAGCCAACCCTTTGCGAGAGGCACCACGAGGACAAACAAGCGAAGAAGAATCGTAGCACACAAAGACTGGATGGTTGAGTTTGAGCTATAGCTCGGCGTTGGCAACTAAACTTGACGGTGCTTAAGGCAAAAGCAGGGTGCTTGGTGAAAGATGAGACCGTGCAAGGTGGGAGGTGTTGTGTAACGACCGAAAGAGTTATGCAAAGCTCACAGAGGTGAGGGGAATTGCTAACTCGAAGGATTCGAAACTCATGCAAGGGCTTGTACACGGATGATAGAGTGTTCGTGGCCATCCCAAGGCGCGATTAGAACTCGACGCCATGGAGCATCGAACTTTCTCTTCAACATGGAAAGGATATGTCCGTAGGTGGCTGAAATGTGCAATAAATTCAGCATGTTGCTAGACCTTGAAGGGTGCGTGGTATTGGAGAAAGGGTCGCAATCTAGCAAGTACATTTGTGGGCGAACAAAGCACAAGTTCGAAGACGGAGTAGTCCAAAGGGATGATGGTCTCAAACTTCCGAAGTATATAAAGAGAAAAGTTGCTCCAAGAGATATCCGGAGGGATAAGTCCTAGTTCTCTAGTGGGAGAATCATGCGATTGCACATATTGAGGAAGAGTTTCTCGGGGTTATATCTTCATAAAGCTCAACGGACCGAGTGAGCGGAGAGTTGTCGCATGATCTCGAAGGAGGTAATGCATTGGGGATGCATTTCGAGATCAAGTGGGGAGCAATCAAGGCAACATCATATGAAGGCACACTTAGAGTCGAGGCGTAAATCGAACTCAACAGAGGGTGACCCGTGGAATGGTGGACGTGAGGGCCACTATCAACTCGGCAAATCGAGGAGAGAGCGACTTGGGTGGAACTCGGTGAAGTATCCAAGTCGTATGAAGGAGTCGACATAGAAGATGGAACATGGAGCGGAGGCACGAGCTTTCCTTAGACAGAGGTCAAGGGCATGAACTCTTGTAGAGGCAAGAGTGGGATCATGTCGTTCCATGGGTTCTTCATTCGATGGGACAGACTTATTTTGCATGGTGCCAAAGATGAAGGGAGCTTCAAGGCACATGCAAGCTACCTCAGAGATGCATTTGATGGAGTAACTAAGGTGATTCAACTTGCGGAGGCAAAGTTAGGATCATGAGACCTTAGTACGGGGCAAGAGGACGTAGAGGCGGGTACTCTTGAAGAATATGCCACAGTGTTGCCGTTCAAGTTGTCAGGAACAAGAGGTGCATAGCAAGATTGTCTTTGGTAGGGGATAGAGGCCCAAGATCCGGACAATGGTGCACCCACTCTAGAAGTCGGGGACTTGAGCTACTAGGCGACGACTGTCCTAGAGCTATGCTTCGTCCAGGAGTAACCCAGGAGTGAAGGGGACGAAGGGGAATTGCCAAGGGAGCGAACTAAAAGTTGGAGATGGCGAAGGCCCTACGATGTGTTGGCAGAGGCCACACGTGGAGAAGTCGTAGTCTGAGTTCATCACACAAGAATCTGTATGCAATGGAGATGTCACCAAGAGGCGACATGGTGTAGTGGATCATGGTAGAATAGTTCGTGGCAATGCAACACAGGCAATCTTGTCCCGTGAGGGACAAGATCATACGGGGGTATGATCAAGAGTTACTGGGAGCTCCACTTTGGTGTACAACACAAGAAGAAGAAGGGCTATGGATTCAAGGAGTGAATGTCGTAGTATCGCAGAGGCGGGTCTTCATGTGTGCATCAAAGCTTGCATTGGATGAAAGCCTTAGTCATCAGCATATGGGAGTATACCGAGGAAGAAGTCTAAGTGCACGTGCAGTGAGTCCCATGAAGGGGACATGATCATGTGAATGATCGGGGCTGGGAGCTCCACTTGGTGAACAATGCAACAAGAAGGGGTGGATTCAAGGAGTGAATGCCACCGATCACAGAGGTCTTCCGTGTATATACATCAAGCTTGCATCGGATGAAAGCCTTGGTCGTCAGATATGCTGTACCACCGAGGGAGTAGTCGATTGCAAGTACCGGTGAGTCCCATGGAGGGACTTGATTAACCGGGCTTGGAGAGTTGGATGCTTGCTCACATTCGCAAGGGAGCCCGGCAAGTCGAGGACAAGGCGACGTTGCTACCAAGGAAGCTAAGGAGAACAGAATCGACACGAGCCCGCAACAAGATGGCGGAGGCCATGCATGAGAGTTGCGATCTCTCCATCGACCAAGGAGAATCGCTAGGAGGACACGGTGGTGTCGGGGGTGGTCGAAAGGCGAGGAAGCGACGAGTCCAACGGGCTCAGCTACCCAAAAGAAAAGCGTCGGTTAAAGAGGAGGTGGACTTGGAGGAGCTCCACACACAGGCAGATCTACCGATCGCGGAGGAAGGGATGAAGATGCAAGGTAGCGGATAGTAGTGCTATGGGCTTGGCGCCATGGTACAGATGGGACTTCCGTGAAGTCATCGATCCCTTGCTCTCATGAAGGGACAACATTGGTCGTAAAGGGGCCAAGGAGGTGGAGAGTGCAGAGGCAAACTCAAGTACCAAGGCGAGGCGGAGGCGAGTCCAAGAAACTTCATAAGACCGATGTCGATGTGCTTCTCATCCGGATAGCGAAATTAAGGGACTTGGGTTGATGCGAGTGCTCGACCAAGGAAGCAAGTAAGACATGGTATTGTACCTTTCTACTCAAGAGGAGTAGGCGGCAAAGGTGATGGAGAAGTCGGTACAACCCCAAAGGCGACCAGATCTATCAAAGACTTACTCCAAGTTGGGGGACTCCAAGTTGGAGTAAACCTTTTGCTCTTTTCGGGCAAAACTTCTTGCATTCCAGAAGTTCAATGGCAGTGGGAAGGTGAATCACAGTAGCTAACCCAACGCAAGGAGGGCAACCACTTCAAGTGATTCAGAAGTGTGAGCAAAGAGCAGGCGAATGTTAGTAACCAACTCAATGCATGAAGTACAAACTCGAGGAGGCAGGAGAAATCAAGTAACCTTTGCCAGGCGAGATTGAGTAACCTTTGCCTTCTCAACTCGAGAGAATGGGCGAAACCGAGTACCCCAGTTCTCTTAACTCGAGGAAGTGAGCGAAGCCAAGCAAACTTTTTACACTTTTCGGGCAAAACTTCTTGCATTCCAGAAGTTCAATGGCAGTGGGAAGGTGAATCACCGTAGCTATCCCAATGCAAGGAGTGCAACCACTTCAAGTGCTTCAGAAGTGTGAGCAAAGAGCAGGCGAATGTTAGTACCCAGCTCAATGCATGAAGTACAAACTCGAGGAGGCCGAGAACCTTTGCTAGGCGAAATTGAGTAACCTTTGCCTTCTCAACTGGAGAGAATGGGCGAAACCGAGTACCCCAGTTCTCTTAACTCGAGGAGGTGAGAGAAGCCACCTTACCTCCTCAACTATGAAGAGAATGGGTGAAGTCGAGTATCCCGTTCTCTTACTTATCCAAGCAGGAGCTCTGCACAAGTTCGACCCTTCAAAGAAAGCTTATGAAAGACAATGGTTGTCAAATCCTCACCGTTGGTGATTAGTACTATTGAGAGTAGTTTTTTCCACTTCATTTCCCAATTGACTAAGAGGGAGTGATGCGAACATACTTGGAAGTGACAACTAACAGCGGAAGAAGGTTCAATGGGCAAATATTATGGAGAAAGGACCTTAAAAACTTCAAAGTCTGTGAAGCGATGCTCGTTAAAGCTCCAACAAGCATCTACCCAGTTCAAGCAATATGAGTATACTGCGATACTGGCACATCATAAGGCAGGTCTTTTCCTTCATCAGAGGGATCCGCGAGAACCAACAAGGATCAGCACAACTCAGTCAACCCCACACCAGATTCAATCATTGGTGAGTTGAAGCAGCATGGCAGATTGGAGTTCGACTACTCAACAACAGCAGTGGAGAGCGGCTAGGAGCCAAAGGGGTGTGTTGCAGCCTAAGAAGAAGATTAAAGATTCAGCAGAACGCGAGGAGATGCAGCGTCTACAGTGGCTTCGACGAGGACGTCGAAGGAATAAGTGGGGGAGAATGTCACGGACAACAATGTAAACAAGGTGTTCGATGAAATGCTTGTGTTAGTCCGTGTCCTTCGGTTTATGTACATATCTTGTACAACAAGAAGCGGCTTATGAGGCTTGGAAGCCCTAGTTTGATTTGCTTTATGGCCAAGTTTGGCTTGTAAATACAAGTGTGTCTTATAAGCACTTGTGGGGACATCGATGCATGGTGGACCATTATCCTTTGTGTGCAACCTCTCGAGCTTGTAATGTCCATGGGTGTAATTTGTATTTTGGCTTTATAAAGTGTTTTTCTTGAGCGATTGCTTGTGGATCCCGTGGGAGTTGCTTCTTCCGCCCATTTTCTCTTTTGTAAGTCCGTGGGATTTTAGGAGATCTCGGGAGGGCTGACCTTTGCGGACGGACACGCATGGGTGCCGCACGGCTTAGGCAAAATCAGCTAAGCCCGTGACAGTGAGGGACAAAGATCATACGGAGGTATGATCAGGAGTTACTGGGAGCTCCACTTCGGTGTACGACATAACAAGAAGAAGGGCTATGGATTCAAGGAGTGAATGTCGTAGTACCACAGAGGCAGGTCTTTGTGTGTGCATCGAAGCTTGCATTGGATGAAAACCTTAGTCATCAGCATATGAGAGCTGTATACCACCGAGGAAGAAGTCCAAGTGCATGTACCAGTGAGTCCCATGGAGGGGGACATGATTATGTGAATGATCAGGAGCTGCTAGGAGCTCCACTTCGGTGAATAATGTAATGGCAAGAAGGGTTGTGGATTCAAGGAGTGAATGCCATAGTACCGCAGAGGCGGGTCTTTCATGTGTATGCATCAAAGCTTGCATCAGATGAAAGCCTTGGTCGTCAGCATATAGGGGCTGTGTACCACCGAGGGTGTAATCAAATTGCAAGTACCAGTGAGTCCCATGGAGGGGACTTGATTAATCGGAGTAATTGGAGAGTTAGATTGCTTCAGTGCTCACATTCGCTTAAGGGAGCCCGGCAAGTCAGAGGACAAGGCCGAGTAAGCGAACGTTGCTACCAAGGAAGCTAAGGAGAACAGAATCGGCGCGAGCCCTGCAACAAGATGGCGGAGGCCATGCATGAGAGTTGCAGTATATCTTTCCATCGACTAAGGAGAACTGCTAGGAGGACACAATAGTGTTGAAGCAGGTGGTCAAAAGGGGCGAGGAAGCGACGACGAGTCCAGCGGGGCTCAGCTACCTAAAAGATAAGCGTCGGTTAGAGAGGAGGTGGACTCGGAGGAGCTCCATAATGCTATAGAGGCAGATCTACCGATTGTGAAGGAAGGGATGAAGATGCAAGATAACGGATAGTAGTGCTATGGGCTTGGCAGCACCATGGTACCGCAGATGTGGGACTTCCGTGAAGTCATCAATCCCTTGCTCTCATGGAGGGAGAGCATTAGTTGTAAAAGGGGCCGAGGAGGTGGAGAATGCAGAGGCAAGCTCCAAGTACCAAGACAGGGCAGAAGGGCAGAGGCCAAGAAACTTCATAAGACCGATGTCGATGGGCTTCTCATCAAGATAGCCAAAATTAAGGGACTTCGGGTTGATGCAGGAGTACTCGACTAAGGAACGAAGTAGGCAGTACATAGTACTGTACCTTTCTACTCAAGAGGAGTAGGCGACAAAGGTGATGGAGAAGATGGTACAATCCCAAAGGCGACCAGATCTATCAAAGGCTTACTCTAAGTTGGGGGATCCAAGTTGGGGTAAATTTTTTGCTCTTTTCGGGCAGAACTTCTTGCATTCCAGAAGTTCAATGGTAGTGGAAAGGAGAATCACAGTAGCTAACCCAACGCAAGGAGTGCAACCATTTCAAGTGCTTCAGAAGTGTGAGCAAAGAGCGAATGTTAGTAACCAGCTCAATGCATGAAGTACAAACTCGAGGAGGCAGGCGAAATCAAGTAACCTTTACTAGGCGAAATTGAGTAACCTTTACCTTCTCAACTCAAGAGAATGGGCGAAACCGAGTACCCCAATTCTCTTAACTCGAGAAGGTGAGAGAAGCCACCTTACCTTCTCAACTATGAAGAGAATGGGTGAAGTTAAGTATCCCAGTTCTCTTACTTATCCAAGCAGGGGAGCTCTGCACAAGTTCAGTGATCCTTCAAAGAAAGCTTATGGAAGATAATGATTGTCAAATCCTCACCGTTGGTGATCAGTACTACTGAGAGTAGATTTTTCACTTCATTTCCTAATTGACTAATCGAAAGCGGGAGTGATGCGAACATACTTGAAAGTGACAACTAACAGTGGAAGAAGGTTCAATGGGCAAACATTATGGAGAAAGGACCTTAAAAACTTCAAAGTCTGTGAGGCGATGCTCGTTAAAGCTCCAACAAGCATCTACCCAATTTAAGTAATATAAGTATACTATGATGCTGACACATAATAAGGCAGGTCTTTTCCTTCATCAGAGGGATCCGCGAGAACCAACAACGATCAGCACAACTCAGCCAACCCCACACCAGATTCAATCATTGGTGAGTTGAAGCAGCATGACGGATCAGAGTTCGACTACTCAACATCATTAGCGGAGAGCGGCTAGGAGCCAAAGGGGCATGTTATAGCCAAAGCATAAGATTAAAGATTCAGTAGAATGAGAGGAGATGCAGCGTCTACAGTGGCTTCGACGAGGACGTCGAAGGAATAAGTGGGGGAGAATGTCACAGACAATAATATAAACAAGGTGTTCGATGAAATGCTCGTATTTATCCGTGTCCTTCAGTGTAGGTACATATCTTGTACAACAAGAAGCGGGCTTGCAGTAGGCTTAACAGCCCTAGTTTGATTTGCTTTATAGCCAAGTTTGGCTTGTAAATTCAAGTGTGTCTTATAAGCACTTGTAGGGACCTCGATCTGTAATGGACCATTATCCTTTGTGTGCAACCTCTCTGAGTTTGTAATATCCATGAGTGTAATTTGTATTTTGGCTTTATAAAGTATTTTCTTGAGCAGTTGCTTGTGGATCCCATGGGAATTGCTTCTTCTGACCCGTTTTCTCTTTTTTGTGAGTCTATGGGATGTTAGGAGATCTTGGGGAAGGTTGACCTATGCGGACGGACACGCATGGGTGCCGCACGGCTTAGGCAAAATCAGCTAAGCCCGTGACATCACGACTAGCTCGGTATCGGGCCTAGAGGGTCACACACATATGGTAAAATCAATCTCTCACATATCGTAATTTTATCGATTTTTACATTTTTCTCCCGACCCCAATCTTTTACACGACGATTTGATCTGCGTAGGAAACCAGTTTTTTGTTTTGATTTTCGTTGTGCATGTGATGCACCCGCTGAGGTTTCCCAACACTCCTAGCAACCTCCGGTGAACCACTAGTGAATCACCAATGAGCTCTCGTCGCATTATCAGAACCCCGGCCCGATGCTCGATCTTAACTCTGGCCTAATGATAAATTCTTTCTTAATTGCTTTACCTTTTTATAGTCATAGTTAATCCTACATCAATTCTCTCTAACACATGGGTTAGATAACAAACACATCAATTAGTTTTATCATCGAAATCCGAGATTCAACAAGCACCTTCACACTCCCACTGTGTTACGTCATGTAATTACTACAACGTAATCACAAGCATGCATGCCTGATAATAAACAAAACAATCAGAGGCTTACAAGCCCTAATAATAATAATAATCATATATACACACATCATATCACATGATCCGTGATCATTTATCCATATCGTACATCACATGTACACACATAATCATGTAGGACTATTAGATAAATAGTAATAGTTAACTAAACCTTTTAATTAACTATGTTTTTAAAAATTTGAGACATCAAGAATTTTTAGATTTGTTAAGGGTATTTATGAAATTTTGAATAAAAAGACAAATCTTGGAATGTCTCAATTTTTCAGGGGTTAAATCATCCTTTTCACCAAAACCCTAATTCCCCTTCACGCAGTGGCCATTGCCCTTTGCGGTTGCTTCTTTCCATGAGTGGCCACCGGTGCAACGCCGCCTCAACTGCGCATAGAGGTAGCTGCCCACACTGTAGGCAGCCTCCGTATTTGCACGCAGTGTCGTATTGTGTAGCGCCACCTCACGTGGCCACTTAGCTCACATTCATAGGATAGTTCCAAATAAACTTGGTATCAAAATCTAAGGTAGAGAAATAAGATTTCATATATAGCATCTCATTAGATACAGAATCACAAAGGTCATTTTATTCAAAATATACTTTGTTCATAACAATATATGAAGCATATAATTAGTGCAAGAAATATTTCAAAGCATATTGATGGCATACGAAATATTTCAGAGTATATCAAAAGCGTAAACATATTAATGGTATATGAATTATTTCAAAACTTATCAAATAAACAAATACAAAATAGAAGCTCAAATGTCATATCTAACATCGTATTAATTTCATTCTTATCCAAAATATATATATAAACTAACAAACGATGCTTCAAATATCATATAAAAAATATAGAGGGTGAAGTGGGACACAGACAGAATTAGGTTCATCTATTTCTAGATGACCATCAGATAAAGGTCTCCCATGTTTGGGAGCTTCATCCACCCATGTTTGGGTGAAGTCAAAGTGGGCCAGTAGAGCATCGTGAGCTTTAAGTATAACTTCCTATATCATTTTTGGTAAAGGTTCATATTATCCCATAAATACTAGAGCACAAAAGGACATTTTGAGTTATAAAATTGACATATATCATAAGCATATGTGGAACAACGAAATATACATGTACCTATATGAAACAATACATTGCAAACATAAACTTTTACATAATGCATTCAGATATGCAAAGAATCCAGGATAAGAGCATATAAAAATTTAAAGCAATCATAGAAAGCTCAATTGAAGAAAAAATTCTATATTAATTTAATTTTTAAAGTAATGAACAAGGATATGAAAAATGGGTAAAGGCATTATTCTTGTAGATTCTAAGATGCACATTGCCTAAAATATTTGAATAACTAACTATGCTCTAATTTACTCAAATAGGTATTATTTGAAAGATATGTCATTCTAATTTCAGATGAATTAACTTTTATATGAATTAGAATTTCGAGTGAGGAGTTACATACAATTTAGTAACAAAAGATGAGAGAATATCATCTTTGTTTTGTAAAATTTGTAAGGTTAATTGGAATAAATGTTTGGGTAGGCATTGTAACTCCGAATCTTTCAATCAAGGCATAGAACGAAATATCTATAAGTCTAATTTTCAAAAAATTATATTTCATATAAATTATCATTTCAATAAAAAGTCACAAGTAATTTAGTATTAAGCGATCAGAAATTATAATGTTTGTTTTAGAGATTTCATAGAGTTAATTGAAACAAAAGTTTGGGTAGGCATTTGGATTCTAAATTTTTTAGTTTTAGTATCAAAAGAAAGATCTGAGTTTACTTTTGTATGAATTTGATTTTGTTTAAATCAGAATTCGGTGCATAGAGTTATGGCCGGAATAAAACAAAAAGATCATAATCCCAAAAATTTTAAATTTATAGTTTTACATCTAAACAGGAGAAATATCATGTTCTAAGCGACAATCTTTTAAATTATTTTAGACTAAGATAAAATCAGATATTAAGATTTTGTAAGATGGGATTAGAATATTGTAAGATGGGATTAGAATACTTGTCTTTAAAATTTTTGAATCAAAATGAGAGAATTTAAGCAAAAACCCTAAGTTCCTTTTTTTTTTTCCCTTCTTCTCTACCTTCTTTTTGTTATTCTTCCTCTTTTTCTCTCTTCTCCACTGATGCTGTCTTCTCTGGTTCCCTTTTATGTATTTTTTTAGTATAATCCTTATATTATTTATGTTTATGATTAGGTCTTAGGATTTATAAATAGATCCTTAGATTTTTAAATAGGTCCTTATAATTATAATTAAGTCTTATAAATAATTCAGAACATATTCTTATATTATAAACAAGTCCTTATAAGAAATAAAAGATATTACATACACTGAACCCATCATGATCACCATTTACATAAATTAATACTATGATTTGGGCAGTAAGGTCAACCAAGGCCATTGAGGTGTTGGCTATCATTCCATCAATGGTTCTTCCTCTAGGTAAGTGCAACTCTAACTCTAACTCTTGTAGTTATTCAGTAAGAGGCTTTGCATCATTAACTAGTGGTAACCATCCAAAGACGAGGGATATTGTTCTAATACCACCTACTCCATATCATGTTCAAGTTTGATTAATCTGGATAGAAGTTTTGACAGAGGAGAGAGATATTGTTAGAAACAAGCATAAAACATGAAAGGAAAATAATATATATTGCTCAGAAGATTATAGGGTCAACTACATAGGCTAAGCGATGGAATAAAATCACAATAAAAAAGACATAAATACATAAGAAGGGAACATGTCTTTACACAACACTTAGGTGCTTAGGGTAGGTTGAGGATCACTACCAATTTCGGTCTCCTCCTTTCTTGTTGCTTGAATATTTTCTTGAGGTTTAGACAGCATGTAACATGGTTTTAGGTTTCTCACAAGAGTTGGATGAAGTTTTGATGCAAGGCTTCTAGTATTAAAACTTGAGGAAGAAGGGGATATGGCTTGGGATGTCTTCAAGGGGGCTACAACCCCTTGATTTTATAAGATTAAGGGTGCCCAAAGTCATAACATGATTAGGATTTCTCTTTTATTTCTTGTAACTATAGGAGTCTTTTGTTGGATGATACCCTAGTTGACTAGGGGCTGCCCTAATCATAGTCCTATTAGGATTGGGATTGAGCTGACTTAAATCTTATCCTTAGTCTTGAGGTTGAGCTTGGGCTTGATTTGGTCTGATTATGATTGAATTGGAGTCCGATTGAAACTCTAATTAGGTCGAACTAGAGTTTGACTCAAATTTTGCTAGATCATTCCTTATCACTGCACACTTGTGGATATAATAAAAAGTATAATGAGTAACTTTAATTTACCTATATCCCATTGGAGTGAAGCACTTAAGGTTATTGTATATATATATTAAACAAGAATCTAAAGTTATTCCTAGAACTCCGTTTGAGTTATGAAAAAGGATGAAAACCAAGTTTAAGTTATTTATATTTTAAATTATTTAATAAAGTTAAATTTATTCTCACATAAAGAAATTAGACCCTAAAATAATCAATAAATTTTTTATTGGTCATGCTATTAATTCTAAAAGATATAGGTTTTGTTCTCTCTGATTTACCTAAAATTATTGAACTAGGAATGCTAAATTTCTTGAGGATCTTCAACTTAGTGGAAGTAGTTTTTCTCAAATAGAATCTAAGGAAATAAATACCAAGAATCAATTATGATACTAGTTTAATTTATATTATCCAACTTTATCATGTTAAAGTACTGCTTTAAGCAGAACAAGTTGATCCAAAATCCAGTGCCCCTAATTCAAAAAAAAGAAGGGGATCTTATGAGATTAAGGAAATATTCAAGGTTAAGGAGGTACAATTTTAATGTTAAAACTTAAGGATAATCCTTAGTTGTTTTCACAAGCCATGAGTCGAGATGACTAAAAATCAAGTTTGGAATCCTATTGAATTACAAAAAGGGCTACAACCATTGATTGTAAATGGGTCTATGAGACCAAAATGATGCTACGGATAAAAAGAGGAATTACCAAAATCAAGTTTGGCTAACTATGAAAGTGGGGCTCTTATTGAATTACTAAGAGGGTCTATAACTATGAACGAGGAATTAGAGCCTATGACTAAAATTAAAGTTTAAGATCTTGTTGAATTAACAAGAGGGCTATAACTATTAGTTGTAAATGGGTCTATAATACAAAAAAGATACTTATGTTATTATAGAGATATAAAGCCCGACTTATAACCAAATATTTGACTTCGAAGGAATGTATTAATTATCATGACACATTCTCTCATTCTCTCATGTTTCTAAGAAGGATTCATTTAAAATAGTTATCCGTTGTAGCTCATTTTGACTTAGAATTACATATAATGAATGTAAAAAAATATTCTTAAATGAGGATCTAAAGACAAAATTATTCAAGATAATCCTAAAGGTTTTTGTGATAAAAACAATTTGATTTTGTAAGTTCACGGAGTCAATATTTGGACTAGAAAAGACTTCTCATCCTCCTGTAGTGGTAACGTACCACACACCAACTTACCAAATGTTGAAAGGTTAAAAATCACATATAATATATTTTAGAAAAGGCATCGGTGTAGTGATGGCGTACTAGATCCACTTATCAAAAGTTGATGGTTTGAAATCTCATCTCAAAATCTTATTAAATATATTTTTACACTTAAAATATTGGTTTAGTAATTTACTGGGACACTTATCAAATGTTAAGTGTACAAAATCTTATCTAACATATTTTGATTATAAGAGAGATAAGTTACAATCGGTATGGCACTAAGGTTAGGGTAGTGGTGTGGTGCAGGGGGTTGGGGGTGCGATCAGGATGTAAATTAGTACTATTGCAAACATTAAGAGACTTCAAAATTTTGATCAAAAATAAAATAAGTATCAAAGTTAATTCAACCAAGAAATTAACATGTATAATTGACCAACTAAAGATAGAGAGGTCAACCAATTATTATAATTCTATCATACTGACCTATCACAATTTCTCCTATCTGGAGACCACTAACTTTGATGGTGGATCATAGATCTAACACATGAAGATCAAACTCTTTATAGACTTCTCCCTTTTTAGAGTTAGGAAAGAACCTTTAAACTAGATTACTCCTAAGATTTACATGAATCTCATGCCTTCTAAATCTAATAATCAATTAGAAACTAAAGAAGGTGAAAGGAACTCAAGCAAGGTTCTAAAAGATAATTTTGCCGCATGGATGGCTCTTAGTTATGCCAAAAGTGAGGTATTTATAATCCCCCAAAGATCCGCAAAGATAATATTGCCCATGCCATCCGTTTTCCTACATGGTACCACCACTTAAGCTGGGTGGTACCATCGCCCTTAGACAATACAACCACCAAAACCCATAGATTGGTTTAAAGAAGGGCTGACTTCTATTGGTTACAGTTGTCCTGCAAGTCAATCATGTGAGTAATAGCACATGTGATACACTGCATAGTCTTTTTTCATCATATTCTCACATTATATTATCTTATATATATATATATATATATATACTATGATGTCCTTGGTTCTGTGTAATTAGAATCAGATCGTGATGAGATCATGATAATGAGATCGATTCACCTCTAAACATAGATCCAAAATAATCCTGGTCATAGGTTGCTAGAGAGGGACATCGGGACAATTGGATAGACTTATGTGTTGTATACACATCCATATTATGGAGGTAACTGGTCTCATAGCCACTTGTGTGGGGACGCTAATGATATAGTACAAGTGCTCATTGGAGAATAAGTTTACTAATTGATCTACTTATAGAATGCTGTATAGTTAATGATATATAACATCAGACAGTGATTCTGTAGCCACAATTGTATATCTTATCCTTAGACTTGAGAAACCAAAGATCCTTTGTTCGAGTACTCATCTCTTTGACACTAGACCTATAAGCTTTGAAAGTTTCAAATCTGGTATAGTCGATTATCGGAATTGGTAGCCAACCTTACCAAGGCTATTGAGTGTTAATAGAGGATCATCTACTCTCGGTATTATGGGAGGAATATCTCGTATGCTCTCGCTCAGGTAAATCCCTGATAAGGTTGGTCAGATTGAGAGAGAAGGAGTTCTCCAAGAGAATCTGATTATAGTAAGACTACGGATTATGTATATCACCTTGTAGTATCATACCTAGTATATTATCTTTGGGTTATTAGATTGATGAGGGATTCTAGATACCTGGTAACTGAGGACAGATAGGTCTAATGGATAAGATCTCCTATACCATTTGGGAACTATGGCGAAGTGGCCTATTACATCCATAGTCAATGAGTCGAGTGAATTATTATGAAATAATAATTCACTAAGTCAAAAGGAGTTCTGATAGGTGAGACTTACCATTAGCTCAGTATTGGGCCTACAGGATTAAATATGAGTTATCCAATTAGCCCTTGTTCTCATTTGATGAGACCCTATATTGATGGGCTTCTTGCATGAGACCCAATTAGAGGCTAAAGGAGATTATTGGATAGAGATCCAATAATCCAAGATTAGTGGGTAATTGGATGGAGATCCAACACCCACTAAGGCAGGATCCCTAGGGTTTTTGGATACTCCCTATAAATAAGAGGTAGGGGTGTCACATGGTGTTGGGAAACCTATGTAGGAGCATTATATATACAACAAAAATCCAGTTTCCTATGTAGATTAAATCGTTATGCAAAAGATTGGGGTCGCGAGAAATCCATAAAAACTAATAAAATCGTGTCATGTGATATATTGATTACCTAGAGATATCATATATCCCTGTATTTCCAGATCCGGATAGAGAGGATGAAGGAGGTCAAGCGCCCTCCTCTCTAGCGGTATCTACATGATAGATCTCTATAGCAAAACTCCTCCAATCTGATCTCACAACTCTTACATAAAGGGAGGGAGGAGAATAGGAGGGGAGGCCAAAGCTACAGTCTATCAACCATGAGTCTCTCTTTCTATTTATAGAGATCCACCAAAACCCTAGGTCTCATTCCTTAGTAGGTATTGAATCTGCATCCAATTACCCACTAGTCTTGCATTATTGGATCTCTATCCAATAATCTCCTTAAACCTCTAATTGGGCCTTAAGCAAGGAGCCCATCAGCATAGGGTCTAATGAGAATAAGGGCTAATTAGATCTCCATCCAATCTTCTATTCACTAAAGCCTCTACCTTCTATGTGCGACCCTCTAGGCCCAATACTGAGCTGGTCATGAGTCACTCATATCAGAACTCCTTTTGATACAGTGAATTATTATCTCCATAATAATTCACTCGACTCGTCAACTATGAACATACTAGGCCATACACCATAGTTCCTAGACAGTACAGGAAGATTAAATCCATCGGACCTATCTGTCCACAATTACCGTATATCTATAATCCCTCATCCAACTAATATCCCAGAGATCGTATATTGGATATGATACTATTAGGTCATATATGGAATCAATTTGTTTTGCTCTAATCAGATTCTACCAAAGAACTCTTTCTCTCTCAATTTGAAGGATCCTGCCCAAGGATTTGTCTGAGCAAGCATATATGAGATATTCCTCTCATGATACCGAGAGTAGATGATCCTATACACTCAATTACCTTCGTAAGGTTGACTACAAATCTCGATAACTAGTTGTACAAGATCTAGAACTTTCCAAACTTGTAAGTCTGGTGTTATAGAAAGGAGTATCATACAAGGTATCCTTGGTGTCTCAAGTCAAAGGACCAGATGCACAACTTGGACTATGAAATCACTATCTAACATTAGGTATCATTAACCATACAAAATTTCATAAGTGGATTAATTAGTGAACTTATTCTCTAATGAGCACCTATACTATATCCTTAATGTCTCTACACAAGTAGCTACGAGACCGACCGCCTCCATCATATAGATAGGTATATAATACACTGATCTGTTTGGTTATTTTAATGTCCCTCTTGAGTAACTTATGACTAGGATTATGTAGGATCTATGTTTAAAGGTGAATCAATCTTATTATCGTGATCTCATCACGATCTAATTCTCATTGCACAGAATCAAGGACATCACAATATATATACTACAGATAATATAATGTGAGAATATGTCAATATTAATCATAAGCGAAAAGATCGCATAGTGTGTCACACGTGCAATCACTCACGTGATTGGCTTGCAAGACACCAGCACTTAGATGATAGGTTGCACCTTTAGCTGCCCCCTCCTATTCTCCACCCTCCCTTTGTGCAAGAGTTGTGAGATTTATGGTGGTGATTAGAGGAGTATCACTGTAGTGAACCATCGTGTGGATACTGCTAGAGAGGAGGACATTTGACCTTCTTCATCCTCTCCATCCAGATCTGAAAAATAAGGATATACAATCTCCCTAGGTAAATAATCTCTTACATGATGCAGTCTTTCAATTTTATGACTTTTTCTCGCATCAATCTTTGCATGATGATTTTGATTTATGTGGGAAACCAGTTTTGGTTTAATCTTCCACTGTATATGTGATGCTCCTACTAAGGTTTTCCAATAATTTCAGCCCCTATTCAACTTAAACATAGCCCACTTCGACATTAACATGAAATAGAACAAATTTAGCCTAATTGTAGCCTAATACAATTTCAAACCAGTCATCAAAATAACAATAACTCTTTTGACACTTTGTCAAAACTTTTGTCATATTGTTCACTCTTTTGGCATATCGTCCAATCTTCTAACACTTCATTCAAACATCTAACAAATCGACATGTCAACTTCATCATGACATTCTATCTTTTGGCATGATATTTAATCCTTCGACATGATATCTAATCCTCTAACACAAAGTTCAATCTCAATATTTCAACCAATCTTCTAGCTCAATGTTTAGTTTTTGACATGAAAATCATGACACAACATCCAACTCTCTAACTCAATATTTGGCCCTTGGATGAAGTGTTCCCCACATCACTTATGGTAATATTAGTTTATCAATTTTATCAATTGATTACATCAACAATTCTGACTCAATAAAGAATCGAAAGAAAATGTCTACTAGATTTTTTTCTCTTTCTACAGTGGCTTCCCTATAGTCATTGGTGTGTCTCCACTAGTGGTCTATATTAGGATCAATTAGCACTAAGAGGAGAGCGGAGGGTGAATTAGTGCAAGAGTAAATTAATATTTTAAATATAAAACTTTTCACTTGAAATAAGATAGAAAATTCAAAGCTTTCTGTTTAAGTTAAGCAAGTAAATCTTATAGAGAAGTGCTAAACTTATTGCTTCAAGATGACTCAAAAAGAACAAACAAATCCGAATAAAGAGATAGGTAATATCGTAAGTGAAGTGCTTGATTTCAAAGCCTTGCTTTCAAAATATAAATAAAAATTGGAAGCATCTATTAGTGCTTTGAAATTAATTAAGAACCCAATAATTGTAAGTAGTAAATCAAAAAAGTAAGAACACTTACAATTATAGTGGTTCGGCACTAATCGGCCTATGTCCACTTCTGAGTTCTCCTCCTTGAGGCACACCGGCGTCTACTATTGATCTTCTTTGGGTGAAGATCAAACCCTTATAACACTTATAAGGGAGATAAGATTACAACTCTTAGATCACTCCCTTATCCCTTTTCTTTTTCTTACAACTCATACATAATATTTTCTCATAATATAATCCCCAAAATTATTATATAGAATGCAAGAAAACTTGGTGTATTTATTGCCTTAAATGGCTTCAAAATTTTGGAGCCAAAATTCAAACATACTCAGAAAATTTGTGTATGGGCGGTTCACCCACTAACCTGAGCGACTCAACCGCCCGAAACCCTAGGTATAGGCGGCTTACCCATCGACCCTGGGCTGTTCAGCCACCGTTAGCCGCCCGAAAACCAAGGCGGAGACAGTTTACCATCGAAATCTCTAGAAAAGTGGTTCTCTCTACTTTTTGAATTTCGGCTTGAATTATCAGTTGACTAATCCTCTGCTCAACTAATTAAGCTCAACTGAGCTCAATTAAACCATAATAGTGGACCTGATTGCCTCTTTGAGTTGATTTCTAAATCGCACTCAAATCGGACTTACTCTTAACCTACGACTTAAAGATTACAATCGAACATGACCACCAAACTTAAGACATCACTCCTGCAGTCTGGCAACCTTCGGATTCTACAATGGTGAGTCTCACGGTCTTCCTCCAGCGATCTCCTGGCTTGTTCTCACGAGTTTCCTGATCCCTTCGGTGAATCTCCTAGTGAACTCCTAGCGAGCTCACTCTGCATCATCTAATCCTTAGCCTGATGCCTAAGCTTGATCCTGGATCCATGTCTGATCTGTAACTCCTTCTCCCATTGTGGTTAAACCTGCACGATGCTAACTATGACTTAATTAATTACAATCATAATTGCCAAACACATCTACTTCAAAACCTTTCCAACTCCCAACAAGCTTTTCGGCTACCCTCAACAATCTTTCGGTGAGTCTCAGTCTTCTTCTAGCGAACTCCCTTGTGCCATCCTGGCAAAATCCCAGTACCCTCAGCGAGCTCTTGATACACTCCTAGCGAGTTCTCAACCGCATCGTCTGAACACCGGCCCGATGCATGGACTTAACTTTGGCCAATCCTGATTATCATATTCTCTTTGTCATAGTTAATCCTGTCAGTTAAATTTAAGAGAATCACACACTCTTAAATTTAAGAAATCAAACATTCTACGTAAATTTTAATATAAATTTACATCAAATCATTAAATCAAGAGTCTTAAAAAGATATCCAAGTATATGATTAGTATCATGTATCATCAATGTATATTTTTTAATATCAAGTGTCATCAATGTATATTTCTCCCCCTTTATCATCAACAAATAGGTGAAATATAAGGCTAAGAATTTTAAGGCATATGAGTTTTTACAAAACATCATTTAGAAAAGCTCTTAATAATTTTAAAAAGAATATTAAGATGAGCTTAAAAGTCCAAGTTGAAACTATTTTAATCACACTATCATATCATTATAATAAAATCATGATTATTATTTCAAATCATTATGTATATTTTTAAAAATCAACATGCATTATCATCATATATGATTTCTCATCATCACATCTTCTCCCCCTTTGTTATCAACAAAAAGGAGAAGTACAATTAGTAAGTTTTTGATATATGAAAGTTTAGCAATTTATCAAATTTTTTTATCACTTTAGAACATGTAAGCTAGTGGGTTCTTTATTTTCTTTTGAGAAGTGAAAGCTAACAAATTGTTGCTTCCTTTGCAATGTTGAAGCTAGCAATCATACAAACTAACAAGTTGGCAAGTGTTACTTCTCTTCACATTTTTTTTTTTTTGAGAATATGAGGTTAAGCAAAATTTCTCTTGAGATTTATAAGATAGCACTTCTTGCTTCTTTCTTGAAATAAGCAAGCTAGCAAGTTTTGCTCCCCCTTTATCATTGTCAAAAAAAAGGGATAGTTACAATTCATGAAGATAAATTTTGAATATCAAGAGACAAATCATATGATAAACAAATAGAATCTCTTGATTCATGCATAAGAAATATCAAGTTATTAAAATTTTAATTTATAAAAGATTTTAAGTTATAATTTTGAGGAATCAAAATTATGATATAGGTAAAGAACTCATTCAATTTCAAAATCATCAAAAACACTTTCAAGAGATTTAAAATAAAATTAATAGACTTATTGCTCGCTTGAAATGCTAGTTATTTCCTTTCTCTCCTTTATGTGAACAAGAAAGTAGAATCAAGGTAGAGAAGTGAAAACATCATATCACAAAAATACTCAATTTTAAAGATGTAAATTTTATAGATCTGAATTTCAAAATCCAAGAAAAAAATTAAGAGCTACCCATACAGATTAGTTCATCTTATATAAATTTCAAACAAGATAGTAAATCATATCTTATGTAGATTTTGATAACAATCATCAACAATTCCAAAAGAAAACACGATAGTAGATTAAGCTCAAATTATAAATCTAATATTTTGCATATATTTAGAAAGTTCAAATTTTCTTCTAAGCACTTGTTTCTCATTTAATGTTATTATATCTATTTTTTTATAATCATCTTAGTAATTTTATTTTCCTTTTTGGTCATTATCATGAAATATGATGGCATAATTCCATTTCATCCATATTCAATTTGTGCCCAAAAGTATAAGAAGTATCATATCATTAAAAATGAAAATTCAAATCTAAAGACATCTTATGTATTTCCAAATAAAATTATCAACTCATGCTAAAATTATCAACTCATGCATATTTCATTTAATTTTTAACTTATTATATTCATGAGTTGTGAAATAAATTATGTAAAGAAAGATATTAATATCAAAAGGAATTCATAAAAATTAAAGATATGATTTAATTCAATAAATCCCTTCTTAGATGATAAATAGAATCTTAAGAAATCAAATAAGAGTATTCATTCATAAAGGTATCAAATTATAGATATCAAGATCTTAAGTTAATTTTAAGGAAGAAAAAGTAGAAGATCTTAATTTATATATATGAAACTTCAAGTTTTAAAGAATATGATTCATAAAAAGATTTTCAAGTTATAGATCCGAAGAGACAAATTATGATTTATTTATATGACTTTTCTTGAACGAATTTATCTAAGGATTTCAAAGTGTAATTTTTTTCTTAACTTGTCAAGATCATGATAAAAACTTATTCACGTTCAAAGAATCAAATCATCAAAATCAATTTCATAGTTCAAAAGATTTATAAAAAAATAACATAATTAATTTATTAATCTCTTTTTAAAAATTTATAAGATAGAAAAATTTTCAAGAAAATATATTCTTTTTTATTTTATACAAGCATGCCTTTATCTTTTAAGTCAAATAAAAATATGTATTTTCATTTAAAACCGAAAAAGGGCTTTCATTATGGCAAAGATCAATAAGCCATAAGTTATAAATATCATCTTGCATAATTTTGAAATATAAACTCACTAAGCATGGTCACAATCCATCATTAATTCATCAAACATGGTTTCATAAAACATCTTCAATGAAAATTCAACCTATCTTAATTTCAACTTTTAAAAGAGTCTAACTCTTTACACATAGTGCAAAAAGTTGACAAACTCATTTTCAAATTTTTGTTTGTTTTATATTCAAATTCAAAAGTATTCTATCATTTAACAACACACATTTAATCTTAACATACAACTATTCAACTATTTAATACAATCATTCAATAACCATAGCATTTAAGTCATTCAATAATAATCTTTCTAAATATTCAAGCCAATAATTTTGATCTTAGCATTCAATCAAAAATCTCATTTTTGTAAGTTCCAATAAATATATTTTTCAAAAACTAAGGTTCTTTGGTTCTAGGTCATTTTCATACTTGTATGCTCCAACTATGCATCATTAATATTAATTGTATAATAATAAAACATCAAAAGATTATTTATCAATAATTTTAATTTCAATAATTTTCTTATTATTACTTAGGCTAGTGACATTTGAAAGAATATTAGATCTTAATTCATGTGACTTAAGCATCTACTTTCAAAACATAACTTAGTGCTCCTAGACTTATTAGGAGGTAATTTTATATTATGAGAGGTTTTGATTTAGGTACACATTTGAGTTTGGGTCCTTCATGATATGTTCTTCCCATTTTCTCTAATGGCTTAAGGTTGTTTATCGTTCCTTTAGGAACCTAAATTAATTTGTGATGACTATAATTTTAAATGGACATTTGTAAGTCATATGTTCCAATCTTCCACAAAAATTACATTTAACTTTTGATAGTAGATTTAATGTTGGTCCTTTAACAAAAGTAGTTGGCTTTTGTTAGGTATTGCCCACCAAAACCTATTTCATTTCTTCTAATTAATATGACCTTTATTAGTAAGAATCATATTAAGGGATTTATTTCCTATTTTAAATTTCTATAAGGTTTGTTTTTGCATGATGTTTTCTTCTTTAACACTATCTAGCATATCACATTTAGAACAAGTATTTTGTAATAGTAAAGTATCATATAAGGTTTCATATTTGGTACATGTATTGTGTAATGGTGCTATTTCATGCATTTCATCAAGTTTACTAACTAATGATGCATGCTCTACCTTAAGTAATTTATAGGATTTACTAATCTTTCTAAATTCATCATAAAGTTCATGAAAAGAAAGTAATAACTCATTAAAAGTAAAAGAGCTTTCGGGTGTGTTACTTACCTCATTGTGGTTGGCCACGAGCGCGAGATCTTCTACTTCTTCTTGATTGTGTTCTTTATCTTTGGAGCATCTTGGCTTCTTACATTCATAGCAAAAAGTTTTGTCAATCTTTAAATCATTTTTATGGTTCATGTTGATTAAATTTCTCGATTCATTTGTTAAATGTTCAAAGTCCTCATCACTCAAGATTTCAATCAACGAGTCATATGTTCTTCTCGGTTCACATTCCTTTCGATTCTTAAAAAGGTATTCTTCTTGTTCATTTTTAGAAGTATTTTCATTTAATGATTCATTTAGATTAAGTGTGCTTTCATGTATTATTTCTAATGTATGCAATATATCGAAAGCCAAATCAAAACAAGAAATCCAATCAAATTTTTTTTTATCAAGTATACGATATAAGTCATTCATAGCCTTTGCATTCAACGAAAACATTTATTTTTCATAATCATTCCAATCAATTATTGGATTGGATGACTTCTGAAATTTTTTTTCAGTAATACACCATAAATCAAAATATATTGAAATAAAAAAGGTACATATTTGAATTTTTCAATATGTGTAGTTTATCCCATTAAATATAGGAGGACTTATGATGCATTGACCCTCGTTAATGCTAAAAAGAGCCATTTCTCTTAGGTGTTAAACCAAATGAGAAAAATATAGCTTTGAGACCAATTGCTAGGAACAATTGACACTAAGTGGGAGGATGAATTAGTACAAGAGTAAATTAACATTTTAAACAAAAATTTTTTTGCTTCAATTTTTTTGCTTCAAGCAAGATAGAAAATCCGAAGCTTTTCATTAAAGTTAAGTAAGTGAATCTCATAGAGAAGTGCTAAGTTTCTTGCTTAAAGAAGACTCAAAAGGAATAAGCAAATCTAAATAAAGAGATAGGAAATGTCGTAAGTTCTTGATTTCAAAACCTTGCTTTCAAAATATAAATAAAAATTAGAATCGTCTATTGGTGTTTGAAATCAATTAAAAACCCAAAAATTGTAAGTATTAAATCAAAGAAGTAAGAACACTTATCATTATAGTAGTTCGACAGTAACCAACCTACGTCCACTTCTGAGTCCTCCTCCTTGAGGCATATCGACGTCTACTATTGATCTCATTTGAGTGAAAATCAAACCCTTACAACACTTACAAGGGAGATAAGATTACAACTCTTGGATCACTCCCTTACCCCTTTTCTTTTTCTTATAATTCATACATAATATTTTTTCAGAGTATAATCTCCAAAATTATTATGTAGAATGCAAAAAAACTTAGGATATTTATAGCCCCAAATGGATTTAAACTTTTAGAGCCAAAATTCAAATATTCTCGAAAAATCTGGGTACGGGCGGTTCACCCGTTGACCTGGGCAGCTCAGCCACCCGAAACCCTAGGTAGAGGCAATTTACCTATCGAACCTGGGTGGTTCAGCCATCGTTAGCCGTTCGAAAACCTGGGTGATGACGGTTTACCCACCGCTTACTAGCGGTTTACCCGTCAGAATCTCTAGAAAAGTGATTCCCTCTACTTTTCGAATTTCGGCTTAAACCATCAGTTGACTAATCCTCTCTCAACTAATTGAGCTCAACCTAAGCTCAATCAAACCAAAATAGTAGACCCACTTGCCTCTTTGAGTTGATTTCCAAATCACACTCTAATCAGACTCACTCTTAACCTACGACTTAAAGATTACAATCAAACATGACCACTAAGCTTACGACCTCACTACCGCAATCCATCAACCTTTGTATTCTACAACGACGAGTCTCATGGTCTTCCTTCGGTGATCTCCCGGTGTGTTCTTAGCAAGCTTCCCGATCCTTTTAGTGAATCTCCTAGCGAACTCCTAGCAAGCTCCCTTCACATCATCCAATCCTTGGCCTGATGCCTAAGCTTGATCCTGGGTCCATGTTTGATCTGTCCCATCATGGTTAAACCTATATGATGCTAACTATGACTTAATTAATTATAATTATAATTGCTAAACACATCGATTTCAAGACCTTCCCAACTCTGAGCAAGCTTTTCGGCTACCCTCGATAATCTTCCAGTAAGTCTGGGTTTTCTTCTAGCGAATTCTCTTGCGCCATCCTGGGAAACTCCTGATACCATCGGTGAGCTCCCGACGCACTCCTGGCAAGTTCCCAACTGCATCATCAAAACCTCAGCCTAATGTATGGACTTAACTTTGGTCAATCCTGATTGTCATATTCTCTCTATTAAAGTTAATCGTGCATCAATCAACTTCTAACAACTCATGTTAGATCAATAACCCATCAATTGATTTCATCATCAAAATATAAGATTTAACAATCTAGTGGTGTAGCTCTTCCTCTCCCACTTTTATGACACTCATCTATTATAACACTCTACTCCTAGTTCTTATTGAGACACTATATAAATGACTAAAGTAAGATGTCGCATCAATTTTCATTACTACTATGATCAGAGTGCAACGAAAAGCAAACAATCTTAAAATTAAAATATGCTAACTTACTAAACAAAATTAATAGGCTTTCCGCCTAAGATAGTATTTTTGACACCTATATATAATTATATAATGTCTAACCAAATAAGACCACAAACATAACATGTCCAAAATTTATACACATAAAATGCCCACAGATCATTATCCATATCTATGCTGCTATTAGTTTGCATGTGCTCACTTTCTTACCCAATCACACTTCCCTACATAATCACTTGGGTGTAGTACTAGTATCCTTGTAAAATAGGATCTACAGTGAGTAATCAACTAGTAAGTATAAGCTTTTATAGCTTTATTTAAGTGAGCATGCATAATATCGTATTATATACCATATTTTAAAATCATCTTCTTAAGATAATTAACAATAAATATCTAATCATATGACTTCTTTAGAAAGCATAATCATACAATATAGCATATGCATAATAAGGAGGTAAAATTATACATGAAAACAATTCAAATGCTTGTATGCACATATAAGAGCATAACAAATTCATTGACTTCTATATCCCATATCATAATATATAAGTGCAGTCTCCATAATATATATGTGCACTCCCACGCTAGACGTCATAATATATAAGTGTACTCCTACACCTCATGTCATAATATATACATGCACTACCACTATGCATGTCATAATATATAGGTGTATTCTCACACTACACACTATAATACATATGTACGCTCTCGCACTGCACATAATATATACATGCACTCTCACACTATAAATCATAACATATATATGCTAGTCATATGTGCCCTAGAAGCCAATTACGCGAGTGATGACACATGATATACTATGCACTCTTTTGAGTTATTAATATTATGATATTTTCTCTTTATATTATTATTAGATTAAATTATTATGGTATCATTGGATCTGTGTAATGAAAGTTAGATCTTAATGAGATCATAATAATAAGACCAATTCATCTTTGAACACATAACCTAAATAATCTCAGTCATAGGTTACTCAAGAGATACATCGAGATAACTGGACAAATCGATGTACTATATACTTGTCCATATGATGGAGGCAATTAGTCTTATCGCTGCTTATGTAGGGACACTAGGGATATAGTGCAGGTGCTTATTAGAGAATGAGTTCACTTATTGATCCGCTTACGGAGTGCTGGATGGTTAATGATCCTTACTCATTAAACAACGATTCTGTAATCCTACTTGTGTGTCTGGTCCTTATAGTTGAGACATCAATGATATCTTGTTTGAGTACTTCATTCTTTGATATTAGACTTATGAGTTTAGAAATTTCAGATATAGTACAATCGGTTATTGGAAATGACAGCTCACCTTACAAAGGTAATTAAGTATCAATAGAGGATCATCAATTCTTTGTATTATGAGAGTAATAACCCATGTTTTCTCACTAAAGTAGGGTTGTTAGATTTTAAAAAAAAATTCTCTGAGAGAATTTGATTAGAGTGAGACTCGGATGGATTTTATATGGAGCTTGATAATATCATGTTAGGCTTGTAATAACACTGGGGTTGGGGGGGGGGGGGGTGGGGGGGGGTGTGAATTAGTGCTATCATAAAAAGATCTAATTTTTTAAAGTTTGATTGATAAATTCATATAAAAAATGTGTTTAACCAAAAGTGCAAGTAAGGATAGTGAGTGAAGTAAATCAGTAAGTAATAACAAAGAAAAGCAAGAGAATGATGCAAACGGATCTTATTTTTAACAGAAGAAGATAAACAATCCTTGTTACAACACTTCTCCTTTTACCATACTCAAGCAAGAATATTTATACTAACTCTTCTCCTTTTAATAGGTTTAGAGAGAACCTTTACACCTCTTTTATAAGAAACCTAAACCCTCCCACAACTTAGAACTCAAGAAGGAGGAAGAGACTTAGCAAATGCTCAAAGAAAGTTTACAACACTTTTATCTCCAAGAATTCTTACTCCATCAAGCAAGCACAAGTGGGGTATTTATGTTGAATCTTGAATCTTGATGATGAAATCAATTGAAGAGTTTTATTATCTAACTTATGTTATAGAAAGTGATGCAGGATTAATTATGATGGTAAAAGAAAGATTACAATTAGATATTGAGCTGGAGTCAAGTTCGGGCATTGGACCGAGGTTCGGACGATACAATGGGAGCTCATTGGGAGTTCGTCGAAGGTGATCGGGAAGCTCGTCGAAAGTTCACCGAAGGATACTGGGAAGCTCTTCGGGAGTTAGAAAGATCATTTGATATGTCAGACATAAATGGTTATAATTATGTAGTGAGTCATAATTAGCATCATAAATTAAGTCATACTTGAATTAGATTTGGACAAATCTAAATTAACTTAATGTGAAGCAATCTGGTCCACGTTGGGTTAGATTTGAAGTCATTTTGTTGACCTGAAAATGAGTCAATAGTAGGTTTAAGTTGGGTATACAAAAAGTAATAAGAGTATCTTTTGTAGGATTCCTGATGGTAGTACCACTAGTGGGCAGTGGTAGTATCGCCCAGTTAGTAGTAGTATCGCTCAAATGATAGTAGTACTACCGTTGCCCCTATTTTTGAGGCACTTTTAGTGGTAGTACCGCTTGTACCTGAGATTTACGGGATTGATTAAATTTTGGCTCTATTTTTTTGAAGCCAATTGAGGTCTATAAATACCCCAAGTATTCTTGCATTGGAAAGTAAGAAAAAGAGTAAGAAAGTGCATAAAAAAGAGGTGAAAATTCTGTTAAAAGTTTGTAAAATTTGATAGCTTCTCTTAAGTGCTTCAAGTGTTAAGTGAGTCTAAGAGAAGAAATAAAAACTTGTAAAATGTTTCTCTCTTAAATGTATGAAAATAAGAGAAGAGTAAGGGGTTTGGTCTTCACACATGGAAGAAGATCTTTAGCGGACACCTATTGGCCTTAAGTGAGAAGAGATCGGGAGTGGACATAGGTCAAGATTTTGACCGAACTACTATAAAAAAATTTTACTATTAAATTTAGTTGTTGTTAGCTAATTCAGAGAAAAGCACGAACATTTTCTTTTGGCTTCATTTTAAATCGCTCAATTATTTGCTCTTAACAGATTCCCAAAAAAGCTTTTAATTTTGATTTTACTTCCAGTAATATTTTTCAAAATGAAGTTTTAGCACTTGCATTAATACCCCCCCCCCCCCCCCCCCCCCTCTCTCCCCCTCTTAATGCCAACTTGATCCTAACAGTTGGTATTTAAGCGAGGTTATACTAAATTGGATTAACACCGAAGTGAGTAAATGACCTCATTTGGCATTAACGAGGGATATTCTATCACATGTCCTCCCATGTTCAATGTGATGGATTACACTTATTAGAAAACTATAATACATATCTTTTTTATTTCTATGGATTTCGATTTATGTCACATTATTAAAAATGGTTTTAAAAGTCTTCTAAACCAATGAATGAATGAAATAATTTAGAAAAGAAAACTTTCTCTTTGAATACTAAAGCGATGAACGTCTTATCTTGTGCTCTTGATAAAAATGAGTTTAATCGAATTTTTATATGTGAAATTACACGCGATATTTGACACACTCGAAATCACACACGAAGGCACTAGTTGAGTCAAAGAGTATAAAATTAATCTTTTAGCGCATAGCTATGAGTTGTTGCTGGTTATAGGTGCCCCGCACGCCAATCATATGAGTGATGGCACGTGTGACATGCTGCACGATCTCTTTGCATCATCATTATTATTATTAGCATATTCTCACATTATATTATCTGTTGAATATATATATATATATATATATATATATATTGTGATGTTATTAGTTCTATGCAATGGAAATCGATTTATGATGATATCACGATAGTGAGATTAATCCGCCTTTAAACATAGATCTTAAATAATCTCAGTCATGTTGGAAAACCTCAGCGGAAGCATCACATGCATAGGTTTTCCTACTCATATCAAATCATCGTGTAAAAGATTGGATCACAAGAAAGCTATAAAATCGAAAAACTATATCATGTAAGAAATTGTTTACTTAGGGAGATCGTATATCCCTTTTTTCCGAATCTAGATAGAAAGGCTAAAAGAGGTCAAGCCTCCTCCTCTCTAGCGGTATCCACACGATGGATCTCTGCAGCGATACTCCTCCAATCGCAATCTCAGGTCTCACAACTCTTGTACTTAGGGAGGGAGGGAGGAGAATAGGAGGGAGTGGCCAAAGTTGTAGCGTATCAACCATGAGCCTCCCCTCCTATTTATAGAGAGCCACAAAAAACCCTAGGGTTCTTGTCTTAGTGGATATTAGATCTCCATCCAATTACCCACTAACCTTACATTATTGGATCTTTATCCACTCTATCATCTTTAGGACATGGTTCTCAACCGATGTCCCTTCTATTATCCTAACTTGGAAGAATCTTTTAGATATCTCATATCTTTAAGTTCTTCCCTGTTTCTCAAATAGCTGGCAAAGATGAAGAATGATAGAATTGACATCCATGCTCTCATGTTGGCTCTATAACTTACTAATCATGGAAACCAATATATAACATTTTGTCAATGTAGAATCATCTATATACTTCATATAGCAAGTGATCTCATCCTCACTTGCCCCTTCTTCCAGCATAGGTATAATTGTATGAAGGACGTATGTGATGCTCGACTAACCATGAAGTTCAGTTAAGTCATCACCATCGTTACAAGATAAGTGTGATTCGATTGATATGCTCTCGATTTCTCGACCAAGTCATACCATGTCAGGTCACTAGTGACATTTATATGTCATAGGTAAGAACTCGATCACGATAATAGGTGAGCCTCGAGGGACTCGACCAACTCAACCTATGCCATGATTTAATTTCTTCCTATAATGATGGAAGGCCACATGGGTCAATCTTAATGCCTCACGCTTACTAACTTAATATTATCGCAAGAGGGGTTTTTGTTTCGTATCGGTCTCCTAATATGTCATCTCACACATATACATATTTAATATTTATATATATTATTTACAATTATATATATATACATATATATATATAGTAGATGTATAACACATCACAAATGCAAGCCACATCGGATGATCATTAGCCATCACCTAATATGATTAAGCCCAAGCAAATGGGCTTAATCACTTATAATAGGGGATTTATGTGTGAATCGACGCATCTTCATACCTTATGATCGTTGATCTCATCATCATCGATTTCGTTGGATTCTCGTCACATCACTATGCTTCGTGAACTTCCATCACGGTGTCGTGGATCCCACTATCACCTCCACGTTCCGCTGCATCTCTTATGTAATTATAAAATAATCACAAGCACGTAGGCCCGATAATAAATGAGAAAAAATAGAGGTTCGCATGCCCCAATAATAATAATAACAATAATAATTATACACATCACAACACATGGTCATTGATTATCTATCCACACACTATATCACATGTACATCGCATCATATCTAGGATTACTAGATATATAGTAATTACTTAAATTATTTAATTAATTATTTTTTTGGAAATCAAAACATATTGAGAATTTTTAGAATTATTAAGGGTATTTGGGGATTTTGGATAAGAGGATAGTTTTAAAATTTTTTAAAATTATTGAGGGCAACTTCGGTATTCTAGGTATAATAATGACCTTGGAATTTCTCTTGCTAAAAAACAGAAACACTAACCTCTCTTGCCCCCTTCCAACTGGTTGTCGCCGTCGTCGTCGTCGTTGCACAACGATAGTGCTGCGCGCCACTAGCAGTCGCCATGGGGCAGAAACATCCATTGCCAAAAAATAGAAACCCTAACCCATCTTGCCCTATTCCAACTGGCCACTGCGGTCGCCGCCCCTACGCAACGGCGGTGCTGCATGCCACTAGCGACTGCCCCTGCAGTAGGCATCGTTGCCCAAGTGGGAGGACGGGCGTCATTGCCATTGGGCAATAGCTCGTGTGGACACTATGCTTGCAAGCGCCTCCCTTGCAAGCGGGCACTATCCTCAAAGGTGATGCCTCCATGGGTGCCACCCCTACAGGCGCTACCTATGCCTACAGGTGGCCTGCCTACAAGCGTTGTGCCCGTAAGCAGTGCCTTTATAGGTGCCGCCCCCTTGTGGGCTAGCCATAAGCACTGCCCCTATGGCCTGGCCGCAATTGTCCTGACTGCAGTAGGTGGCTACTGCAGTGGCTACCGGGTCTACAGAGGTGGTCAGGGGTCTACCTGCAGGTGGCTGCCCCCATCCTCATTGCATTCGCTGTGAAAATACAACAAGAATGCATATAATAGTTCTACGCGATTCAATCTCATCATATGCAGTTCAAAACCATCTTTTGCAGGAGCATCACATGCATAGTGGAAGATCAAAACAAAACAAGTTTCCTGCGCAGATCAAATCATCATGCAAAATATTATGTCATGGGAAAGTCGTAAAATCGAAAAACTACATCGTGTGAGAGATTGTTTACCTAGGGAGATCATATATCCCTATTTTCTAGATCTGCTTGGAGAGGATGAAGGAGGTCAAGCACCTCCTCTCTAGCAGTATTTATACAATGGATCTCTTCAGCGATACTCCTCCAATCACAATCTCAGGTCTCACAACTGTTATGTAGAGGAAGGGAGGGAGGAGAATAGGAGAGGGTGGCCAAAGCTATAATCTTAGAACCCTTACGGATTATAAGCTTGGGCTGATCTCTATAGGGGATCGGCCTCCTTGGAACTCTATAGGGGTTCCTCCCTCCTTAGTACTTAAGCCATTAGCTAAAGAATGATTAATTTATTTATGATAAAAAGTGGATAATTACAAGACTATTTCTAGGCCTTCAATCCCTAATTTCTAAGAGGACTCCTACTTCAAGACTCCTACCTTTAAGCAACTCCTAAATAACTCTTAATGCACCTATAATTCTAACTTCCAACCGGCCCAACTAGGGGTGACCGGTTGCTTATTGTTTTCGTAATACTTTCCTAACTTAATCCCCTTCTTAACCAACCCCTCTTTAACTAGGATAAGGGGTGGTTAATTAAGGTAACTTACATCTTACTCTCCCCTCAAATAGCTTTCTCAACTAATCCTAACATAGCTAGCCTCCTCACTTTCCTTAATAGAGGTCAGTTAGATAAGATTTACATGAATACCCCTTAGATTTTACATGATTACCCTTTTTCATGAAACTAAATTAGGACTCCCCTAGCTAAAGTCCTAACAGACCCGCCCTCTTCAAATCAATATTGTCATCAAGGCTGAGGCTCCATGAACTTTATGTCTCGATCTGTAATTTCTCCTTGATGCTTCCTTCTGGTATCTATGGTAGGCACACTGTGGTCCGATGGTCCAACATTATCTTGTATCTCTCCATCAAGGGTAGTAGTATTTGGATGGTGGTGCATCATGATCCTATGATCCCATCTAATAATCAGCTAAACTTGAACTTCCACATCAATCGGGAAGTTAGGTGGATGGAACTAGGTTGAGTCGTCCTTTCTAAACTTCCATTTATGGTGAGATACTTGAATGATTAATTGTATTTTTAAATTGATATACTGATCTGATCCATAAGTCACGACTCCATTATGATCCCCAATTTTGCAAAGGCTAAAGTAGCAGGGGGACCACTTCCTTGAGGCTCGAATTTTCTACTGGTAGGGCTGGAGATGAAGGAAAACTCGATATTCAGTAGCAAACTTTCTTTTGCTCTGGTATTTATTGGGTGGCTATTTTTTTCTTGCATAGGCCACCACTTGGTTGTTCTTTAATAGTAAATGAGACTTGTTTTGGAATAATTGCTATCCTTTGATAAGGTTTCTAGTGCTGTGAGCCCATTCTGAGTCCGAGGAGAGTAGGAGCTGTAATTTTACTGAACATGTTTTTATCTGATCTGTATCATACCATACTTCAAATTTAGTAGTAATTAGTATCCCTTTATATATCAGAAGCATCGTCTGAAATGTAGGAAGAGCCTTAGTGTCACGGGCTTAGCTGATTTTGCCTAAGCCGTGCGGCACCCATGCGTGTTCGTCCGCAAAGGTCAGCCCTCCCCAAGATCTCCTAAAATCCCACAGACTTACAAAAAGAGAAAACGGGCCAGAAGAAGCAATTTCCACAGGATCCACAAGCAACTGCTCAAGAAAAACACTTTATAAAGCCAAAATACAAATTACACCCATGGACATTACAAACTCAGAGAGGTTGCACACAAAAGATAGTGGTCCACTACAGACCGAAGCTCCCACAAGTGCTTATGAGACACACTTGTATTTACAAGCCAAACTTGGCCATACAGCAAATCAAACTAGGGCTTCCAAGCTTACTGCAAGCCCGCTTCTTGTTGTACAAGATATGTACCTAAACCGAAGGACACGGACTAACACAAGCATTTAATCGAACACCTTGTTTACATTGTTGTTCGTGACATTCTCCCCACTTATTCCTTGACGTCCTCGTCAAGCCACATGATCTTCATCTCCTCGCATTCTGCTGAATCTTTAATCTTCTGCTTTGGCTGCAACACGCCCCTTTGGCTCCTAGCCGCTCTCCGCCGCTGTTGTTGAGTAGTCGAACTCTAATCCGCCATGCTGCTTCAACTCACCAATGACTGAATCTGGTGTGGGGTTGGCTGAGTTGTGCTGATCCTTGTTGGTTCTCGCGGATCCCTCTGATGAAGGAAAAGACCTGCCTTATTATGTGCCAGTATCGCAGTATACTCATATTGCTTGAATTGGGTAGATGCTTGTTGGAGCTTTAACGAGCATCGCCTCACAGACTTTAAAGTTTTTAAGGTCCTTTCTCCATAATGTTTGCCCATTGAACCTTCTTCCGCTGTTAGTTGTCACTTCCAAGTATGTTCGCATCACTCCCTCTTAGTCAATTGGGAAATGAAGTGGAAAAACTACTCTCAATAGTACTGATCACCAATGGTGAGGATTTGACAACCATTGTCTTCCATAAGCTTTCTTTGAAGGGTCACTGAACTTGTGCAGAGCTCCCCTGCTTGGATAAGTAAGAGAACTGGGATACTTAACTTCACCCATTCTCTTCATAGTTGAGAAGGTAAGGTGGCTTCTCTCACCTTCTCGAGTTAAGAGAATTGGAGTACTCGGTTTCGCCCATTCTCTTGAGTTGAGAAGGTAAAGGTTACTCAATTTTGCCTAGTAAAGGTTACTTGATTTCGCTTGCCTCCTCGAGTTTGTACTTCATGCATTGAGCTGGTTACTAACATTCGCCTGCTCTTTGCTCACACTTCAAGCACTTGAAGTGGTTGCACTCCTTGCGTTGGGTTAGCTCGTGATTCACCTTCCCACTGTCATTGAACTTCTGGAATGCAAGAAGTTTTGCCCGAAAAGAGCAAGAGTTTACCCCAACTTGGAGTCCCCCAACTTGGAGTAACTCTTTGATAGGTCTGGTCGCCTTTGGGATTGTACCGTCTTCTCAATCACCTTTGTTGCCTACTCCTCTTGAGTAGAAAGGTACAATACTATGTAATGCCTACTTGTTCCAGAGCACTCTGCATCAACCAAGTCCCTTAATTTCGGCTATCTGGATGAGAAGCCCATCGACATCGGTCTTATAAAGTTTCTTGGCCTCTGCCCTTCTGCCTCGTCTTGGTACTTGGAGTTTACCTCTGCATTCTCCACCTCCTTGGCCCCTTTTACGACCAATGATGTCCCTTCATGAGAGCAAGGGATCGATGATTTCACGGAAGTCCCACATCTATGGTACCATGGCGCTGCCAAGCCCATAGCACTACTATCCGTTACCTTGCATCTTCATCCCTTCCTTCGCGATCGGTAGATCTGCCTCTATGGCACTGTGGAGCTCCTTCGAGTCCACCTCCTCTCTGACCGATGCTTTTCTTTTGGGTAGCTGAGCCCTGTTGGACTCGTCGTCTCTTCCTCGCCCCTTTCGACCACCTACTTCGACACCACTGTGTCCTCCTAGCAGTTCTCCTTGGAGAGCATGCAACTCTCATGCATGGCCTCCGCCATCTTGTTGCAGGGCTCGCGCCGATTCTGTTCTCCTTAGCTTCCTTGGTAGCAATGTTCTCTTACTCGGCTTTGTCCTCTGACTTGCCGGGCTCTCTTAAGCGAATGTGAGCACTGAAACAGTCCAACTCTCCAACTGCTCCGATTAATCAAGTCCCCTCCCTGGGACTCACTGGTACTTGCAATCTGACTACTCCCTCGGTGGTACATAGCCCCCATATGCTGACGACCAAGGCTTTCATCTGATGCAAGCTTCGATGCATACACACGGAAGACCCGCCTTTGCGGTACTGTGGCATTCACTCCCTCAATCCACAGCCCTTCTTGCCATTGCATGGTTCACCGAAGTGGAGCTCCCAACAGCTCCCGATCATTCACATGATCATGTCCCCCTCCATGGGACTCACTGGTACGGGCACTTGGACTTCTTCCTCAGTGGTATACAGCTCTCATATGCTGATGACTAAGGCTTTCATCCAATGCAAGCTTTGATGCACACACGAAGACCCGCCTCTGCGGTACTACGACATTCACTCCTTGAATCTATAGCCCTTCCTCTTATTGTATCGTACACCAAAGTGGAGCTCCCAATAACTCCTGATCATACCTCCGCATGATTTTGTCCCTCACGGGACAAAATTAACTGTATTGCATTGCCACGAACTATTCCACCACGATCCGCTGCACCATGTCGCCTCCTGGTGACATCTCCATTGCATATAGATTCTCGTGTGATGAACTCGGATTACGACTTCTCCACGTGTGGCCTCTGCCAACACATCGTAGGGCCTCCGCCATCTCTGATTTTTAGTTCGCTCCCTTGGCAATTCCCCTTCGTCCCCCACTCACGGGTTACACTGGCATAGCTCTAGGACAGTCCATCGCCTAATAGCTCCTGAAGTCCTCTGACTTCAATAGAGTTGGTGCACCATTGTCTGGATCTTGGGCCTCTATCCCCTACCAACACAATCTTGCTATGCACCTCCTGTTTTTAACAACTCGAATGGCAACACTGTGGCATATTCTTCAAGAGTACCCGCCTCTACGTCCTCTTGCCCCGTACTAAGGTCTCATGATCCTAACTTTGCCTCCGCAAGTTGAGTCACCTTAGTTACTCCATCAACTGCATCTCTTAGGTAGCTTGCATGTGCCTTGAAGCTCCCTTCATCTTTGGCACCATGCAAAATAAGTCTGTCCCATCAGAATGAAGAACCCATGGAATGACATGATCCCACTCTTGTCTCTACAAGAGTTCATGCCCTTGACCTCTGTCTAAGGAAAGCTCTGTGCCTCCGCTCCATGTTCCATCTTCTATGTCGACTCCCTTCATGTGGTTTGGATACTTCACCGAGTTCCACCCAAGTCGCACTGCTCCTCGATTTGCACTGAGTTGATAGTGGCCCTCACGTCCATCATTCTACGGGTCAGCCCTATATTGAGTTCGATTTCTACCTCGACTCTAAGTGTGCCTTCATATGATGTTGCCTTGGATTGCTCCCCCACTTGATCTCGAAATGCATCCACCAATGCATTACCTCCTTCAAGATCATACGACAACTCTTCGTCGCTCACTTTGTCCGTTGAGCTTTATGAAGATATAACCCTGAGAAACTCTTCCTCAATATGTGCAGTCCGTTATACATGATTCTCCCACTAGAGAACTAGGACTTATCCCTCCTGGATATCTGTCCTGCTGGAGCAACTTTTCTCTTTATATACTTCCCATTGGAAGTTTCGGAGACCATCATCCCCTTTGGACTACTCCGTTTTACTGAACTTGTGCTTTGTTCTGCCCCCACAAATGTACTTGCTAGATTGTGACCCTTCTCCAATATAGTCTCCACTACACCCTTCAAGGTCTAGCAACATGCTAAATTTGTTGCACATTTCAGCCACCTACGGACATATCCTTTCCATGTTGAAGAGAAAGTTCTGATGCTCTATGGCGCCGAGTTCTAATTGCGCCTTGGGATGGCTACGAATACTCCGTCATCCGTGTACAAGCCCTTGCATGAGTTTCGAATCCTTCGAGTTAGCAATTCCCCTCACCTCTGTGAGCTTTGCACAACTCTTTCGGTCGTTACACAACACCTCCCACCTTGCACGGTCTCATCTTTCACCAAGCACCCTGCTTTGCCTTAGGCACCGTCAAGTTTAGTTGCCAACGCCGAGCTATAGCTCAAACTCAACCATCCCAATCTTTGTGTGCTACGCATTCTTCTTCGCTTGCTTGTCCTCGTGGTGCCTCTCGTGCAAAGGGGTTGGTTATTCCTTGAATGCCAAACCAGATGCCTCCTGAGCGACTCCTTTCCCTACATCTCAATGTCCGTTTCCCTAAGCGATGCGTCGGCTGTCCTCCACACAGCCAAGCTAGGTCCCCCACATTTGTCTGGCAAGTGTTTCTACGTGTGCTTGTCCCGTTCTGATACCACATTGTCACGGGCTTAGCTGATTTTGCCTAAGCCGTGCGGCACCCATGCATGTCCGTTCACAAAGGTCAGCCCTCCCCGAGATCTCCTAAAATCCCACAGACTTACAAAAAGAGAAAACAGGCCAGAAGAAGCAATTTCCACGGGATCCACAAGCAACTACTCAAGAAAAACACTTTATAAAGCCAAAATACAAATTACACCCATGGACATTACAAACTCAGAGAGGTTGCACACAAAGGATAATGGTCTACCACAGACCGAAGCCCCCACAAGTGCTTATAAGACACACTTGTATTTACAAGCCAAACTTGGCCATACAGCAAATCAAACTAGGGCTTCTAAGCCTACTGCAAGCCCACTTCTTATTGTACAAGATATGTACCTAAACCGAAGGACACAGACTAACACAAGCATTTCATCGAACACCTTGTTTACATTGTTGTCCGTGACATTAGGGCAAATTAGGTGTCGGCCAGCTTGTAAGAGGGTGGTGCTGATCTCAACTCCTGTTTTGTCTGCTCTAATTTCAAACACCTGATTTCGATCTGGTAATGCTAAGAATGATATAGATGGCATCATGGCTGTGGAGGCCTTGTAGATGGTGGACATGTGGATGCCTTCCTTCTATTCCATTAGAATTTTAATCTCCATCCAATCATAGATTCCATGATGGTACTATTGCTGGAGGGACCTGCTCTTCTTATGATCATCAATAGGGAAGACTTCGAACAACATAGTCCACTCCTGGGAGAAGTAATAGAAGTAGCCTGAGATTTAGGAGTGCTGCATCAAAAGCTATAGTTGGTTCAATTAGATGTGGCACTTCAGGAAGTGCTTATCCTTGCATACAAAGAGACAAAGCTTTTAGAGATAAAGTGTCATTGTAAGAGAAGGTCGTGGCTGAATGATCTGTGCCTCCTACGTCTCATAGATAATCCTTTTAGCTTCGGCCCTTTGAGGATGTGGACAATAATAGAGTCGAATATGTGCTAGTGGTTCCTCCTGTAAAATCAGCATACAGAGGTTGTGCAGTATGGTAGGATGAAATTGGCTTGGTTCAGTGGAGGTAGCAAACTTCTCCGAGCATTGTGTCCTTTCTTCACTCTCACATTTCCCATGTAAAGTCACTTGCTTTGCTTTGCCATTCATAAGGTCATTGGGGCTCTTGGTCTTGATGAGGATGGTGACCTACTGCTGCTTAAGAGATTCTTCAACTTTCATTGCTCGTGGGTTTACATGGTTGGCTAGAGTGTGAGTCATGCAATCGACCGATTGTGGGTCCTCCTTCCTATTCTCCTCCTTAGGTTCAAGGTCATCTTCTTTAGATTCTTCTATAGGTTCTACCATGGAAAGCTTCCCTTTTTTATAGTGATGGTTGCGGCTCCAAAGTTCATTGCAATGCTAATAAAGGCTCTTCACCGATCTATCATGAAGTTCTTCTCTCGTCAATTTCTTTGATAGTGAAGCAGGACTGGAAGCAGGGGGTGCTGAAGGTTTATATGCTACTGGTCTAGGAGTAGTTCTCATCCTTCGAGCATCTTGGTTCAACCGTTCCTCTTGGATTCACGTGAAAGAGATTGTAGCCTTCACGGTTGGGGGCTATCATGCTTTAACCTCTCCTTTAATTTTTGTCTTGAGTCCTTCAATGAACATCCCTAATAATTGTCTGTCAGACCAATCATGAGCAAAGTAAGATGATTCCTTAAACCTCGTTGGTATTCTTGGATCATGGAGGTTTGTCGAATCTTGAGAAGTTATTCGTTGATATTCTTATTCTTGGTCAGCCCAAAGTGGTTTAGTGTACGTACTTGAATTGTATCAATATCAGAGTCCCATAGTTGTATTCAAGCCAATTATATTATCGTATAGCATATCCTTCAAGGTGGATGACAGCGGTGTCCACAATGGAATCCTCTAGTGTTTGGTGATAACAGAAGTAACATTTAGCACGTGAAATCCATCTCGTCGGGTCTCCTTCTTTCTATCGAGGGAAGTCCTTCCTCATGCATGGCTGCCTCATATCAGTAGCTCATTCTTTCTTTTTGAGAGGCCTCTCTAAGCTTGCACTTTGCTAAAATTTTGTTGGGCTCAGAGATCGGTCCAATCCAAATTCGACGAATAAGGCATGACTCTGTCCTCTACGCATGATTCGAACACCTCCAACTTATCATCGATTGAATCTTGTGATATCATTACATGTGCCTCCAAATCTGAGATGTCAATATCCTTCTCCTACTGTCGGATCAGTGGTATAAAATGGTTGGGTAGGTTGATAGTCGAAATGCTGGTTACAGGTGCCCTACAAGCCAATTACGTGAGTAATGGCACGTGTGACACGCTGTGAGATCTTTTTACTTATGATTAATATTGGCATATTGTTACATTATATTCTTTGTTGCATATATATTATGATGACCATGGTTTTGTGCAATGGAAATCGGATCATGATGAGATCACGATAATGAGATCGATTCACCTTTAAACATAGATCCTAAATAATCCCGGTTATAGGTTACTCGAGAGGGACATCAAGCTAACCAGACAGACTGGTGTACTATATACCCATCCATATGATGAAGGAGGCTGGTCTCACAGCCACTTATGTGGAGACACTAAGGATATAGTACAGGTGCTCATTAGAGAATGAGTTCACTGATCGATCTGCTTATGGAATGCTATATGGTTAATGATACCTAATGTCAGATAGTGATTCCATAGTCCCAGTTGTGTATCTGGTTCTTAAACTTGGGACACCAAGGATGTCTTGTATGAGTACTCCTTTGTTTCACACCAGACTTACAGGTTTGGAAAGTTCTAGATCTGATAGAACTGGTTATCGCGATTGGTAGCCAATCTTATAAAGGCAATTGAGTATCAATAAAGGATCATCTACTCTTAGTATCACAAGAGAAATATCCCTTATGTGCTCGCTCAGACAAATCCCTAGCCAGAGTAATTTGGATTAAGAGAAAAAGAGTTCGCTGAGAGGATCCAATTAGAGCGAGACTATGACGGATTCCGTATATGACCTGACAGTACCATGTCCAATATATAGTCTCTAGGATATTAGTTTGATGAGGGATTATAGATACATGGTAACTATGGATAGACAAGTCCAATGGATTCGATCTCCCTATATCGTTTGGGGACTATAATGCAGTGGCATAGTATGTCCATAGTCGTTAAGTCAAGTGAATTATTATGGGGATAATAATTCACTATATCAAAAGGAGTTCTGATGGGAGTGATTCACGGCCAGCTTAGTATTGGGCCTAGAGGGTCACACACATATTGTAGATACTTCAGCGAATAGAGGATTGGATGGAGATCCACTTAGCCCCCATTCTCATTAGATGAGACCCTATGCTGATGGGCTCCTTGAGTAAGGCCCAATTAGAGGCCTAAGGAGATTATTAGATAGATATCCAATAATGTAAGTTTAGTGGGTAATTGGATGGAGATCCAATACCCACTAAGGAAGAAGCCCTAGGGTTTTTTGGTGGCTCTCTATAAATAGGAGGGGAGACTCATGGTTGATAGGCTACAGCTTTAGCCACCACCTCCTATTCTCCTCCCTCTCTCTCTGCAAGAGTTACGAGATCAGATTGGAAGAGTTTCGCAGTAGAGATCCATCATGTAGATACTGCTAGAGAGGAGGACACTTGACCCCCTTCATCTTATCCATCCGGATCTGGAATATAGGGATATACAATCTCCTTAAGTAATATCAATCTCTAACACAGCTGTTTTATTAGTTTTAATGTTTTTCTCGTGACCCTAATATTTTGCATGACAATTTGATTTACGTGGGAAACCAGATTTTATTTTAATTTCCACTATGCATATGATGCACCCGCTGAGGTTTCCCAATAGTGGTATCAGAGCTAAGGTTTTCGTGCGAAAGATTAGTTTTAAACTACGTGTGATGAGATTGAATTATGTAGAATCATTCTATGCATTCTTACTGCATTTTTGCAGTGAAGGCAGTGAGGAGGAGGGGCAACAGCCCGCAAGGGAGGGCCGGCCACCGACGGCCAGGCCGCGGCCAGGGCCAACCCATAAGGGAGGCCGACTCTACTCATAGGGCAACAGCCCGCAAGGGAGGCCGCCGCTGCTCGCGGGGGCAATAGCATATCCTGATTTATGAAAATACCCTTGACAATTCCGAAAATTTCAAGCATGTCCTGGTTTCTAGAAAAATAATTAATTAAATAGTTTAATTAATTATCATATATATCTAGTAATTCTACATATGATGTGATGTACATGTGATGTATGATGTGGATGGATAATCATGAGCTAAGTGTTGTGATTTATGTAATTGTAACTATTATTATTATTGGAGTCTGCGAGCCTGCATTTTTCTCATTTATTGTTGGGCCTACGTGCTTGTGATTATTTGTAATTACATGGAGAGGCGCAGTGGGAGCATGGAGGTTACAGCGGGACCCACGAAGCCATGGCGGGAGATCACGATGCATTGTGATACGACGATCTAACGTAATCGATAATGACGAGATCAACAATCACAAGGCATGGAGATGCTCCAATGAACACACAGATCCTATTATGAGTGCTAAGCTCATTGGCTCAGGCTTAATCATATTAGGTGACATCTCATGATCATCTGGTGTGGCTTGTATATATGATGTGTTATATATCTACTAGATATATGTATATATATATATATATATTTGCATGCGATGTAGATATATATTAAATATATTTATGTGTGATACGACATATTAGGAGACCGATATGAAACAAAAATATTGGAAAACCTCAGCGGGTCTATCACATGCGTAGCGAAAATCAGAACAAAAACCAGTTTCCTATGCAAATCAAATCATCGTGCAAAAGATTGGGGTCACGAGAAAAATAAAAAAACTGATAAAATCGTAATGTGTGAGAGATTGATTTTACCTAGGGAGATCGTATATCCCTATACTCCAGATCCGGATAGAGAAGATGAAGGAGGTCAAGCATCCTCCTCTCGAGCGGTATCCACATGATGGATCTCTGTAACGGAACTCCTCCAATCTGATCTTACAACTCTTATTCAAAGGGAGGGAGGAGAATAGGAGGTGGTGGCTAAAGCTACAGCCTATCAACAATGAGTCTCCCCTCCTATTTATAGAGAGCCATCAAGAAACCCTAGGGCTTCTGTCGTAGTGGGTATTGGATCTTTATCCAATAACCTATTAACCTTGCATTGTTGGATCTCTATCCAATAATCTCCTTAGGCCTCTAATTGGGTCTTAAGCAAGGAGCCCATCAACATAGGGTCTCATCTAACGAGAATAGGGGCTAATTGGATCTTCATCCAATTCTCTATTCACTGAAGCATGCACCATATGTGTGTGACCCTCTAGGCTCGATACTGAGCTAGCCATAAGTCGCTCCCATCAGAACTCCTTCTTATGTAGTGAATTATTATCCCTATAATAATTTACTTAACTCATCGATTATGGACGTACTAGGCCACTACACCATAGTCCCCAAATGGTATAGGGGGGATCAAATCCGTCAGACCTATCTGTCCACAGTTATCATATATCTATAATCCCTCATCCAAATAATATCCCAAAGACCGTATATTAGATATGGTACTGTCAGGTTACATACAGAATCAGTTTGTCTTGCTCTAATCGGATTCTATCGGACAACTCCTTCTCTCTCAATATGAATGACCCTATCTAGGGATTTGTCTAAGCAAGCACATATAAGATATTCGTCTCGTGATACTGAGAGTGGATAATCCTCTATTGACGCTCAATTGCCTTCGTAAGGTTGGCTACTAATCCTGATAACCAACTATACCAGATCTGGAACTTTCCAAACCTGTAAGTTTGACATCAAAGAAAGCAGTACTCATACAAGGCATCCTTGGTGTCTCAAGTCTAAGGACTAAATATACAATTGGGACTATAGAATTACTGTCTGACATTAGGTATCATTAACCATACAACATTCTATAAGCAGATCAATCAGTGAACTCATTCTCCAATTAACACCTGTACTATATCCTTAGTGTCTCCACATAAGTGGCTATGAGATCAGTCGCTTAATATGGACTAGTATATAGTACACCAATTTGTCTGGTTATCTCAATATCCCTCTTGAGTAACCTATGATCGGGATTATTTAGAAATTGTGTTTAAGAGTGAATCGATCTCATTATCGTGATCTCATCACGATCTAATTCCCATTGCACAGAACCAAGGACATCACAATATATATGCAATAAATAATATAATATAAGAATATGCCAATATTAATCATAAGCAAAAAGATCACACAATGTGTCTCACGTGATTGGCTTGCAGGGCACCTGTAACTAGCACGATGGGCCTCAACAAAGGAGGACTCCAAAAAGTGGACGTAGGTCAAGTTTTAGCCAAACCACTATAAAATCTATGAGTATCTCTACTCTTGCCTTTTCTATAGCATTTAATTGTTCTTAATTAGTTTGAAGAAAGGCACAAGCATCATCTTTCAACTTTATTTTAAATCGCTCACTTATTCAATGGAGTCTAAGAAACACTTCTGATTTCTTCTTTATTTCAAGCAAGTTTTTCAAATCGAGTATTTTTATCCTTAAACTAATTCATCCCCCCCTCTCTCTCTCCCCCCCCCCCCTCCCCCTCTTAGTGCCAGTTTGATCCTAACAAAGACTTGGCTATCTAAAAACTTCTCTATGAAGGATTTAGGAGAAGCATCTTACATTTTGGAGATTCAGATCCATAGAGATAGATCCAAGAGGATGCTTAGCTTGTCCCAATCTAGGTATATAGACTCTATTATCGAAAGGTTGTGGCATGGACAATTCTAAGAGATGTCTCACACCGATGAGACATTGAATATCACTTTCTAGGAGTATATCCCAAGAGACTCCTAACAAAAAGGTAGATATAGATAGCATACCCTTTGCCTCTATGATAGGGTATATAATGTATGCTATGCTATATACCAGGCCTGATATAGTGAATACTTTAAGTGTCATGAGCAGGTCTCAAGCAGATCCAAGTTTGGAACACTAGAAGGTAGTAAAGTGTATCCTTAAGTACTTGAAAAGGACTAAGGATTTTTGGAGGAAGTAGCCTCCAAGTTAATATTGTAATATGGTGCCTAAAAATTCAAACATATTAGGAAAATCTAGGTATAAGCGATACAACTGCCCAAAAGATACCCTGATAATATGGTGCGGGGGGTTCAACCACTGGCCTAGGCTGTCTAATCGCCTAGCTACCCAAAAACCTGAGTGGTGATGGTACAACCACCGCTCACCGACAATACAACCGGTAGGATTTTTGGAAAACACTTTTTTAATTCCAACTTGTACCTCCTGTTGACCAATTTTTAAGTCAACTAATTAAGCTCGACCTGAGCTCCATCCACTCTCCATAGTTGTCACGCCCCTCCAAAATATCGACAATATTTAAAATTTTGTCACACAACAACTAATCCAGGATCCAAACACACATTTTGAGGTCACTAAGAAAACATTCAGATCAAATTTTCACCTCTATAGTCTACAAATTCAACACCCTGTGCGTTCATAAACATATCACGCATCACTCGATAATTCATATAATCTGAACTCAACTCTTCAAAATAATAACCACACATAAACTCATAAGTGGGAAAGTCTATGCAGTCACCAAAACAACGATTACCATAAATTCATATCATTACATGCATTTAACTTAACATTCCAAAATCCTATACATGAGGGATCCTTTATCTTACACAAAATCCACAGGTTTAGATTCATCGTCACATTTCATAAGATGCAGGGTAGCTTATACAACAAAAACACATATGCTAACAAAGATCTAAAATCTTCTAAACTTTCCACCGCCTCAGCCCAATCTTAACAATTAAGCAAGCGATACGCTATCCTGAAAAATTTATCAACAAACGGGGTGAGCATAAGGAGCTCAGCAAGTGACTAACATATCCATATCAAAATAATACAATTTCCAAAGGGATACAGTTGCAAAGTACAAGGCAGAATATACGATTCGTAGACATAAAATTGTTAGGAGCGAAACATAATTGTCTTTTCAATCTTACATATTTGGTTCTTGACAGATGGGGCATAGAGTAATTGGAGCATCTCAGTATCAAAGGAAACATATCGAAGCTTATCAGTGGCATACGAAATGTTACGAAGCATATCAACGGCATATGGAATATTTCGAAGCAAAATCATCAGTGAATGAAGCATTTCAGAGCATATCAAAAACAAATATCGTACAGAAGCTCAAACGTCGTCCTTGACGTCGCAATCATATTATTCTTATCCAGAGCATGAACAGAAACAACTCACCAAAACTCTGGATGTCATATCAAACATATAGAAGGTGTAGTGGAATCTCAGTCAGAATGTGATCCATCCATTTCTGAATGACCACCTGACAAATGTCTCCCACGTGGGAGCTCCATCCACCCACGTCTAGGTGAAGTCGGAAGGCCGCAGAGCATCGCAGCTCTAAGCACATACCCTTTACCATTTCGCAAAGGTCCGAATATCCCACAGAGCGGGACCCCACATAGCGGGTAATAAGCACATACCCTTTACCATTTCGCAAAGGTCCGGACAATCCCACACACCGAGTACAAGAGGCGGTTTAACAATAAGTAGCATATGTCGGAAACACACGCGGAACAACAAAACGTGCATGTGTCTTTTCGAGATAATTCGAAACAAAGAACAAATCTCTCACAAATATATTCAGTTTTGGAATGAAATGGAAACAAGAATATACAGGGATTCCAAGCAATCATATTTAGCTCAATTCCAATAAGAAAGTTAGACGAATTCAAATATCCAAAGGAATAGAACAAAATACGCGAAATCGACCAAAGCTCGATTTCGGACAGATTTCTAGTGGCACAGCAAACAAATATTTCAGAATATCAATTATGCTCCAATACCCATAAGAAAGTTATGGTCAAACCCTTTATCAATCTATATTCTGATGGAACAAATTTCGTATGAAACAGGGTTCCCAACATGGAGTTACTTTTGATTTGGTAACCCAAGGGCAAAAACACAATCACTGTTTTGCAGAATTTATAGGGTCGGATTCAACAGATAATAGGGTAGGAAATTGAATTCCAAAATTTTCAAACTATATGTCAAAAGAAATATTTTCAAGTCTAGTTTCAAATAAAATCAGTTTGGTACAAATCAGAATTTTCAACAGGGAGTTATAGGCATTTTAGTATTGACAGGTCAGAAATCTTGAACCCTGTTTTACAGCGTCTATAGGCTCATTTGAAACAGATGTTTGGGTAAGTACTCGGTGTCCAAAATCTACAAAATCAGTGTCAAAAGAAAGATATATGAGTCTAGATTCATATAAAATAAGTTTAACCTAAATCCAAAATCAGTACAATAATCTACAGCCGGAACAAGACAGAAGGGTCAGGACTTTGATAATTTTCCAGATTCAAATCTTATAAGCAACAAGAGAGAATTCAGCTTTGCAGGTCTTGAATTCAGCAATTAATTTTGGAAAACAAGGCAAAACAGCAAGGATAAAGTATCAGAAGGCAAAAAAATTAGGATAGAACACTTGCCTTTGATAATTTTGACCCTAAGTGAAAAGATTTGAGCAAGAACCCTTAAAGCCCCAAATCTTCTTCTTCTTCTTTCTTTCTTTCTTTCTTTCTTTCTTTTTTCTTGAACATATCACCCACGTAGCTGCCTTCTCTGCTTCCTTAAGAATGAAGGCAGAGAGGCTTAAACGGTGGAATTTGTCATTTTTTATATTTTGCAGTTTAGTCCTTGTATTTAGTACATTTACGATTAGGTCCTCAGGGTTTACATATAGGTCCTCAGATTTTTTTTTTTTTTTTTTGTTTTGAACAGATTACCCAAATCTTACAAATAAGTACTTCTGATTCATACTCTATTTCCTTTGTCAATTTAAAATGAATGCTTACATTATCACCAGAAATTTATACGAAAATTCGGAAATGAGGGGTGTTACAATAGTGGACCCAGTTAGCCTCGAGTTAATTTAGATCTCTTATAAATCTAACTCAAACAGGTCTTAACCAACAAATCCACTTTAAGACCTTCTCAACTCCCGACAATCTTCTGGCAAGTCTTGATCTTCATCCGGTGAACTTCCTTGCGCCATCGTAGCAAGCTCCCGACACACTCTGAGTGAGTTTTGGTCTTCTTCCGATGAACTCCCTTGAACCATCCTAGCAAGCTCCCGATGCCCTCGATAATCTCCCGATGCATTCCAGGCGAGTTCCCAATCGCATCGTCATCACTTCAGCCTAATGCTTAGGCTTGACTTTGGCCAAACCTCTAGTTATAATTATCTCTGTATTATAGTTAATCTTTCATCAATCAACTCTAATATACTTTTTAGATCAATAATTCATCAATTGATTTCATCATCAAAATCTGAGATTCAATAGGCGATTGCTCAAGAAAGAAACTTAGGTCTCATCAGAAGTCCAAGCACATTCTAAAGAGATTTTAATTGATCAGAGAAATCATAATCCATAGAGATGTATTAATGGAAAGAGTTTCATCTGAAGATAACATTATAGAACCATTAACGAAGCCATTGTCTCAGATTATGTTTTAGCAACACAGGGGTCTGATCGGGATCAGATACATAGGTGATTGCTAGTTATAGGTACCCTACAAGCCAATCCCGTGAGTGATGACACGCGTGATATGCTATGCAATCTTTTTGCTTATTATTATTAGTAGCATATTCTCACTTTATATTATAGGTATCAGGATTAATAGCCAACCTTCCAAAGGAAATTGAGTGCAATAGAGTATCATCACTCTTGGTATTATGAGAGGAATATCCTGTGTACTCTTGCTCAAGTAAATCCATAGTTAGGGTCATTCGGTTGAGAGATAAGGAGTTCTCCGGGAGAATCTGATTAGAGCAAGACTCAGATAGATTCTATATGAGGCTTGACAATACCATGCCTGATATATGATCTTTGGGAGATTAGATAGATAAGAAAATATAGATACATAATAATTGTGAATAGATGAGTCCAATAGACTAGATCTTCCTATATCGTCTAGGGACTTTGGAGTAGCAGCTTAGTACATCTATAGTCGATGAGTTAAGTGAATTGTTATGGGATAACAATTCACTAAGTTAGAAGGAGTTCTCAATCAGAAGGAGTTCTGACATATGTTAACTCATAGGCAACTCAGTATTAGGCTTAGAGATCACACATAACAACTCGGAATTGTTATCCTATAACAATTCACAATACCATGCCTGATATATGATCTTTGGGAGATTAGATAGATAAGAAAATATAGATACATAATAATTATGAATAGATAGGTCCAATAGACTAGATCCTCCTGTATCGTCTAGGGACTATGGAGTAGCAGCTTAGTACATCTATAGTCGATGAGTTAAATGAATTGTTATGGGATAACAATTCACTAAGTTAGAAGGAGTTCTCAATCAGAAGGAGTTCTGACATATGTTAACTCATAGGCAACTCGGTATTAGGCTTAGAGATCACACATATATGGTAGATGTTACAACGAGTAGAGAATTGAATATGAGATATCCATGGAGCCCCTATTTTGTTAGATATCTAATAAGCCCTTGTATTATTGTATACTATAGATGAGATCGAAAAAGAGCTAATAAGAGATTATTAGATAGAGATCTATTGATTTAAGAAACTTGGGTAGTTGGATAGAGATCTGATACCCAAAAGGGTAAGATCCATTAGGGTTTAGTTGACAAAGATCTCTATAAATAGGAGGGGGCTAAATGGTTCATAAGCCAGAGCTTTTGGTGACTACCCCTCCTATTCTCCTTAGCCGACAGGTCTTGTGTGCTACATATGGAGAGGGAGATCTTGAAGCAATCTGAGAAGCATCATCGCGACATCAAAGAAAAAAAAAACTGCTAGAGAGGAGGACATCCAACCTCCTTCATCCTCTCTTATGGATCTGGTTTTTAAAGGATATACGATATCCCTAGGTAAAACATATAACACGTGTTATAAAGTTTTTAATTTTTATGATTTTTTGTACACCAATCATCACACGATGATTTGATAAACGCGGAAAACTAGTTTTGTAAATGTGGGAATCCAGTTTTGGTTTTATTTTTTCACTGCAAATGTGATGCTCATATTAGGTTTTCCAACAACTCCATCACTCATCCTCCTATGTTCGATAGGACGGATTACACCTATTGAAAAATACAAATGAAGATTTTCTTGCTTAATTTAGATTTAGATTTATGGAATGTTATCAAGTTTGGATTTCAAAAATCTTTTAAACCGATGGATGAAAGGAATAATTTTAAAGAAAAATTATTTTTTATAAATATTAAAACGATGAATGTTTTATTTTGTGCCTTCGATAAAAATAAATTTAATCAAGTTTCGACTTGTGACACCACACATGACATGGTATATCCTTGAAATAAAAAAGGAACCAATAGATTAAAATGATCTAAAATTAATCTTCGTATTCATAGTTATAAATTATTCAAATTGAAGCAAAGTGAATCTATTGGTGACATGCACATAGATGTTGTCAATAGATTAAAAGCTTTTGATAAAACCAATATTGATCTCCAATTATTAAGCAAAATTTGAAGGTCTCTTTCTAAAAGCTGAGATCTAATGGTAATGACAATTTAAGAAGCTTAAAAACTTGAACGACTTTCCTCTTATGAACTCATAAGATCTTTAATGACCTATAAAATAGCATGCAAAGCACATGATGAAGAAGGTGAAAACCTTTAAAAGAAAAGGAAGGATATTAGTCTCAAATCCAAATAAGATTATTTGAGTGAAATCTCAAGTGATGATAAAAAAGACATGACACTTCTTACAAAAAGATTTAAAAAGTTCATGAGAAAAATAACATAAATCTTGTAAAATGAGAAGGTAAGAATAAAAATTAGCCTAGGAAGCAGTCATATGCTACAAGTGCAAAAAGTCAAGCCACTTCAAAAATAAATATTCACAATTAAAAAAAAAATCATCAACCCAAAATAAGAAGAAATCACTCAAAGCAATATAGGATGAATTAAGTGAGTCAGATGTAAATGAGCAAATCAATAAATAAGAAGTGACAAATTATGCCTTAATGACTTTTAATGATAAGACATTTAACTTTCTCAAAACTTTTTTATTACATGATGAATTATTTGTGGTATTTCATGATTTATATGATGAACTTAAAATGATTAATAAAAAATATAATTATCTAGAATGATCATGTGTCACTTGCTAATGAATTTGATGTATTAAAAAATAAGTACGACAACTACTAGTTACAGGTGCCCTGCAAGCCAATTACGTGAGTGATGACACGTGTGATATGCTATGATCTTTTTGCTTATGATTAATATTAGTATATTCTCATGTTATATTATCTATAGCATATATACTATGATGTCCTTGGTTTTGTGCAATGGGAATTGAATCGTGATGAGATCACAATAATGAGATCGATTCACTTTTAAACACAGATCCAAAATAATCCCAGTCAAAGGTTACTCGAGAGGGACATCGAGATAACCAGACAGACCAGTGTACTATATACCTATCCATATGATGGAGATGACTGGTCTCATAGTGACTTATATGGAGACACTAAGGATATAGTACATGAGTTTATTAGAGAATGAGTTCACTGATTGATCTGCTTATGGAATGTTGTGTAGTTGATGATACCTAATGTCAGACAGTGATTCCACAGTCTCAGTTGTATATCTGGTCCTTTGACTTAAGACACCAAGGATGTCTTATATGAGTACTCCTTTATTTGATGCTAGATTTATAGGTTTAGAAAGTTTTAGATCTAGTACACCTTGTTATCGGGATTGGTAGCCAACCTTACAAAGACAATTGAGTGTCAATAGAGGATCATCCACTCTCGGTATCATGAGAGGAATATCTCACATATGCTTACTCAGACAAATCTCCGGCTAGGGTCATTCGGATTGAGAGAGAAAGAGTTCTCCGAGAGAATCTGATTACAGTGAGACTATGATTGATTTTATATGTGGCCTGATAGTACAATGTCCAATATATGATCTCTAGGGTATTAGTTGGATGAGAGATTATAGATACATAATAACTATAGATAGACAGGTCTGATTGATTCGATCTCCCTTGTACCGTTTAGGGACTATGACGTAGTGGCCTAGTACGTCTATAATCGATGAGTCGAGCGAATTATTATGGGGATAATAATTCACTATATCAGAAAGAGTTCTGATGGGAGTGACTCATGGCTAACTTAGTATCGGGCCTAGAGGGTCACACACATATGGTATATGCTTTAGCGAATAGAGGATTGGATGGAGATCGAATTAGCTCCTATTCTCATTAGATGCGACTCTATGTTAATGGGCTCCTTAATTAAGACCCAATTAGAGGCCTAAGGAGATTATTGGATAGAAATCCAATAATGCAAGTTTAGTGGGTAATTGGATAAAGATCCAATACCTACTAAGGCAGGAGCCCTAGAGTTTTTGGTGGCTCTCTATAAATAGGAGGGAAGACTCATAGTTGATAGGCTGCAGCTTTAGCCACCACCTCCTATTCTCCTCCCTCCCTCTGTGCAAGAGTTGCGGGATCAGATTAGAGGAGTTTCGCTACAGAGATCTATCGTGTGGATACCGCTAGAGAGGAGGATGCTTGACCTCCCTCATCTTCTCCATCCGAATCTGGAATATAGGGATATACAATCTCCCTAGGTAAAATCAATCTCTCATATATCATGGTTTTATCGATTTTTAGATTTTTCTCGTGACCCCAATACTTTGCATAACGATTTGATCTGCATGGGAAATTAGTTTTCATTTTTATTTTTATTGCGCATGTGATGCACCCACTGATGTTTCCTAATAACAACTATATGTCAACATATTTTATTTCTTACACTAAATGTGAAGATTTTGAATCATTAGCCTTGTGCCTAAAAATGAGTTAGTTTAAAAATCACTAGAATTGCATGCTTTGAAAAGTACGAAGAATGGCTTGCTTGTCATGAATGGAAAACTAGAACATTGCTTAAAGAAATCTATTGATAGTAATGATGTAATAGAATCACTAAAAAAGAAAAAATATTACTATGATAAACATTAGATAAATTTAAAATTAAAAACAAGTCACTTAATAGGATTCTTGCTAAACAAAATTATGTAGTAGAAAAGAAGGTAATGGTTTCACACGTAATAGCACACATTAAAAGTAACTAAATTTGTAAAAGGACTCATAGTACATATTCTTCCTAAAGTTAAATGTAACATTTGTAGAAAGTTTGGTCACTATGCCTACACATACTATCGTATGAAATATAGTATTCATAAATTAGTTTGGGTTCCTAAAGAAATCATAAATGATTTAATATCGAAAGGCAAGAAAGGTCAATCTAACTATGAAAGAATCAAAGTTAAATGAGCACCTAAAACAAACATCTCTTCTTGTAAGCGTGTCTCCAAAGAAGAACTAGGAGCAAAAGATGTTTTACAAACTTCTTAAAGCTTACTAGCTGAAATGGAGTATATGTTACTTCAGAGACAATAATAAAGGAAAAATTATTGGCATTAAAAATATTGATAATAAATCAAATCTCTTAATTAAAGATGTTTTATTTGTAGATGGTCTGAAACACAACTTAATAAGCATTAGCTAACTTTGTGATAAGGATTATAATGTTAAATTTAAATCTCATGCTTGCATTATAGAAATACCAAATAAAAATAAATATATGATAGCTTTAAGAAGGAATAATGTTTGTATAATTGATCTTGATGATTTTTATGATGCAAACATGTTTGTTAATTTTGAATGATGATGTATGACTTTGATATAGGAGACTAGGAAAAATGCTCGTATGAAATTAATTTCACAAATTAGAATGAAGAAATTTGTAAGAAGAATGCCTAAAATTGAATTTGTTAAAGATAAAATTTATGATGCATGCTAATTGAAAAAACATACAAATAGCTTTAAACCCAAAAATTAAATAAGTGTCTCTAGGCTATTACAACTAATTCATATGGATCTATTTGGACAAATTGATATCACCAGTCTAGTAGGTAGCAAATATGCTTTTGTGATTTTGATGATTATAATAGATACACTTGGACATACTTCTTAATACATTAAAATAATTATTTTAAATATTTTACTAAATATTTTATGATTTTCTCTATTTGTAGTGATCATGATAATGAATTTAAAAAATTATAATTTTAATAAATTTTATAATTTGAATGTGTATGGTCATAATTTCTTCACTTTAAGAAATTTACAACAAAATGAGGTTGTTGAGAGAAAGAATAGGAGCTTATAAGATATGACAATGACCATACTTAATGAATATAGTCTACCTAGATATTTTTGGGTTGAAGCCATTAATATAAAATTCTATGTCATGAACATGATAATTATATGACTTCATCTATTAGAAACTCTTTATGAATTATGGAAGAATAAATGACCCAACATCTTGTATTTCAAAGTTTTTAATTATAAATGTTTTATTTTAAATGACAAAGACGTCTTAGAAAAATTGAATGTAAAATCTAAGAAAGAAATATTTTTTAGATATTTTGATATTTCTAAAGCTTATTGAGTTTTTAATAAGATATCCTTAGTTATTTAAGAATATATTTTTGATATTTTTGATGAATCTCTTGAAACTAAGAAAAATAATTTTGATAATATTTTTAATTTGATAAATTAAATTTGAATATGGATTCTACTCCCTAATGTAACTCATATATATCTTATTCTAAATAAATTTTATCCAAGGAATGAAAGTATATAGATACACATTTTGATGAGCTAATTATTGAAGATATATCAAAAGATATTCAAACTCATTATTCACTAAAAAATATTTATGTAAATATTATTTTTTTATCTCAAATTGAGCTTAAATGCATTAATGATAGCCTTAAAGAAGACTCATGGGTCTCGGCTATATATGAAGTGCTAAATCAATTCGGGAAAAAAAAGTTTTGATGCTTGTGCCAAAACCTAGCGATCATCTTATCATTGACAATAAATAGATCTTTAGGAATAAGTAAGATAAATAAGGTGTCATGGTTCGAAACAAAGCTAGATCAGTAGTAAAAAATTTTAACTAAGAATAAGGTATAGATTATGAAGAAACCTTTGCTCTTGTGGCTAGACTTAAAGCTCTAAGGATACTCCTTACCTATGCATATTTTAAAAATCTTAAATTATTTAAAAATGGATGTCAAAAATAATTTTCTAAATAATTTTATTTTTAAAGAGGTTTATATTGAACAACCATCTGGATTCAAAAATGATCCTTTTCTAAGCTATATTTAAAAATTATCTAAGGCTCTATATAGGTTGTAGCAAGCACCTTGGGCTTAGTATCAGAGACTTAGCTCCTTTCTTATTTAAAATAATTTTTAAAAAGTAAGATCAACATCATATTATTTATTAATAGTTTAATAATAATTATTCTTTAAATTTATATTAATGATATCATTTTTTGTTCTACTAATGAATCTTTATATGAGCCATTTCCTAAGAGAATAAATTAAAATTTTAAAATGAGTTTATTGGGTGAATTGACATTGTTCCTAGGTTTACAAATTAATCAACTAAATAATGGTATTTTCATTAGTCAAACCAAATATGTTCTTGATCTATTAAAATAATTTCTTATGGATAATGCCAAAGCTATCGATACATCAATGAGCATCTCTACTATAGCTTGACTTAGGCAATGAAGGAGAATGTCTTAATTAACAAATATATAGAGGCATGATATGTAGTTTACTATACCTTACTGTAACAAGACCTAATATAATATTTAGTGCCATAGACCTTAAAAGAGGAGGGCAGCTACATCTTAAATAGAGATCAAAGTCCTAGCCCAAGGGGGCACTTATCTAGATGAAATTATCCTTTTGCCCCTCCTATAGCCATCTTACCTTAATAGGAACAAGGGGCAACTAGGTTAGCTTTATAGCCGACCTAAGTAGGGGGAAACCCTGGCCGACTTGCCTAGTAAGGGAGGCGACGACTTCTAAGCCCTAAGAGCTAATCTAAACTCTAACCATACTTCTTTATAAGATAGGAGTGACTTTATTATAATCTAGCAAGGTTTTATTGACTACTTCTAGGGAGATTAGAACTCAACCCTACTAGAGTCCTATCACTGAAATCTATTTCTCCAGAATCCAAGAGGAATGGTTGAACCAAGATGCTTGGAGGATGAGAACTATGCTACTTACAGGTGCCCTACAAGCTAATCACGTGAGTGATGGCACGTTTGACACATTGCATGATCTTTGTGCTTATGATTAATATTGATATATTCTCACATTATATTATCTGTTGCATATATATATTGTGATGTCCTTAGCTTTAAGCAATGGGAATCGGATCGTGATGAGATTATGATAATGAGATCGATTCACCTTTAAACATAGATTTTAAATAATTCCAGTCATAGGTTACTCGAGAGGGACATCGAGATAACCAGATAGACCGATGTACTATATAGGTCTATGCCAAAGTCTATGGCACTACTATCAGTTTTCTTGCATCTGCGTTCCTTTCTTTATGATTGATAGTTCCACCTTTGTAGCATTGTGGCACTCCTCCGAGTCTACCTTCATTCTGACTGACGCTTAGTTATTAAGGTAGCTGAGCCCCTCTGGACTCATCATTGCTTCCTCGCCCCTTTCGGTCACTTACTTCAACACCTCTGTATTCTCCAAGCAATTCTCCTTAGTCAATAGAAAGACAAATTATAACTCCCATGCATGGCTTCTGCTATCCTATTATAGGGCTCACATCGACTTTATTTTCCTTCGTTTCCTTGGTAGCAATGTTCATTTACTTGGCTTTGTCCTTTGACTTACTAAGCTTCCTTAAGCGAATATAAGCACTAAAGCAGTCCAACTCTCTAACTGCTCCGATCATACTTCTATATTATCAAGTCCCCTCATGGGATGTAATGGTACTTGCACTTAAAATTCTCCCTCGGTAGTACACAACTCCCATATGTTGATAACCAAAGCTTTCATCTAATGTAGGATTCAATACATGCATGGAAGACTCGCCTCTACGATACCATGAAATTCGCTCCTTGAATCTATAGTCCTTCTTTCCATCATGTTCTTCACCAAAGTGGAGCTCCCAATAGCTCCTTTTCATACCTTTGCATGACCAGTCCCTCAAGAGACCTCTTGTTAGGATCCTAGCTGAGTCGAGTCCTAGTCGATTGAGTCAAATCCTTAGATTGGGCCTTGTTGGCCAACCTAGACCTAATATTAGGTTAGCTAGGAGGAGGTTTGAGTCCATTATAATAAATCAACCCAAATCCTATTAGGATTAGGATTCGGCTGAACTGTAGTCTGGTTAGGAGTCGGACTTGGATACGGGTTGGAGGTAACTAAGTCAAGCTTGTAACCAACCTAATTGGCTATCTACTTTAATGAGGAGAAGTGCTCTATTTAGTTAGGACTCTCTCAAGGATCAAGAGTTAAATTAGGAGTTGGAGTCTTAGTTTACTTGGAGTGGGAGTTACTTCTTAGAGTTGGAGTTGGAGTTGGAGTTGTTGGAAGTAGGAGTTATTAGAAGTAGGAGTCGTAATATGAGTTAGGGTTTAGAAACCTTATAAATAGCTTTGTAATTAGCCACTTTTTATCATCAATAGATTAATTATGTTTTAGCCATAGCAGAAAAACCAAGGAGGGATGAACCCCTATAAAGTTCCAAGGAAGCCGATCCCCTATTGTGATTAATCCAAGCTTAGAATCCGTAAGAGTTCTAACACTTGGTATTAGAGCAATATTCTTGGCATCTTGCTACCCTTCCATAGCCATCCATCATCCTTTTATAACCACCCAAAATAATTTCCACAATTGCTCAAAGATTGTTGTCGAATTTCACCGTCATCTCCGCCACTGCAGATCATCATTTGATCTCCCCGTGAATTGCAATAGGTTCAGGTTTCCTATCTTACTACTACTGCAATTTAGTTATCCTTATTCAAAAAAACCAAAAATTTTATTCCTATCTTGCTGCATAAACTTTTCGTCGCAAACATTCCATTTTTACAACAAAAGTTGCACTGCATAATTTCAGCAACAAAAGTTGCTTATATGATCTTATTGCTATATTTTTTTCATCCAAATATTTATGAAAAGTTTACAACAGTTTTGGCACTTCCTAAAAGCAGATTTTCTTTTGATTTTATTAAAAAATTATCAATATAAACTGTTGATCTTTTACGTCTAAACTGTTGCACTTTGGATGCAAAATTTTGTTGTAGTTCATACCCGTGATCTTTGATTTTATCAAACCTTTTGCTACTGTTTTCTTCCATAAATTTTTTGTCAATATTATCTTTCCCTTATTAGTATCTGCTCCTTAAGTTTTACTCAAATTCTTATTTTAAACTATTGGAAAAAAATCTCATCTATATTGCTAAAATCTTTCGATGAAAAAATTTTATCGCAGCACATTCTCATAGTCTTTGATCTTGCCAAATCTTTTACCGCCATAATTTTCCATGAATATTTTTATGGCTTTGCCTATCCCTTACTAGTGGATTCCCTTTGAGTTTTACTTGAATCCTTATTTCGAATTGCTGAAAAAATTTGCATCTATACTGCTGAAATTTTTTTGATGAAATAAATCTACTGTTGTGCCTTTGTCTTTCTTCTTCTCTAAACCCACCAAACCCTAACCATCTTTGTAACACCCCTCATTTCCGAATTTTCGTATAAATTTCTGGTGATAATGTAAGCATTCATTTTAAATTGACAAAGGAAATAGAGTATGAATAAGAAGTACTTATTTGTAAGATTTGGGTAATCTGTTCAAAACAAAAAAAAAAAAAAAAAAATCTGAGGACCTATATGTAAACCCTGAGGACCTAATCGTAAATGTACTAAATACAAGGACTAAACTGCAAAATGTAAAAAATGACAAATTCTACCATTTAAGCCTCTCTGCCTTCATTCTTAAGGAAGCAGAGAAGGCAGCTACGTGGGTGATCTGTTCAAGAAAAAAGAAAGAAAGAAAGAAAGAAGAAGAAGAAGAAGAAGAAGATTTGGGGCTTTAAGGGTTCTTGCTAAATCTTTTCACTTAGGGTCAAAATTATCAAAGGCAAGTGTTCTATCCTAATTTTTTTGCCTTCTGATACTTTATCCTTACTGTTTTGCCTTGCTTTCCAAAATTAATTGCTGAATTCAAGACCTGCAAAGCTGAAATCTCTCTTGTTGCTTATAAGATTTGAATCTGGAAAATTATCAAAGTCCTGACCCTTCTGCCTTGTTCCGGCTGTAGATTATTGTACTGATTTTGGATTTAAGTTAAACTTATTTTATATGAATCTAGACTGATATATCTTTCTTTTGACACTGATTTTGTAGATTTTGGACACCGAATACTTACCCAAACATCTGTTTCAAATGAGCCTATAGACGCTGTAAAATAGGGTTCAAGATTTCTGACCTGTCAATACTAAAATGCCTATAACTCCCTGTTGAAAATTCTGATTTATACCAAACTGATTTTATTTGAAACTAGACTTGAAAATCTTTCTTTTGACATATAGTTTGAAAATTTTGGAATTCAATTGCCTACCCTATTATCTGTTGAATCCGACCCTATAAATTCTGCAAAACAGTGATTGTGTTTTTGCCCTTGGGTTACCAAATCAAAAGTAACTCCATGTTGGGAACCCTGTTTCATACGAAATTTGTTCCATCAAAATATAGATTGATAAAGGGTTCGACCATAACTTTCTTATGGGTATTGGAGCATAATTGATATTCTGAAATATTTGTTTGCTGTGCCACTAGAAATCTGTCCGAAATCGAGCTTTGGTCGATTTCGCGTATTTTGTTCTATTCCTTTGGATATTTGAATTCGTCTAACTTTCTTATTGGAATTGAGCTAAATATGATTGCTTGGAATCCCTGTACATTCTTGTTTTCATTTCATTCCAAAACTGAATATATTTGTGAGAGATTTGTTCTTTGTTTCGAATTATCTCGAAAAGACACATGCACGTTTTGTTGTTCCGCGTGTGTTTCCGACATATGCTACTTATTGTTAAAACTGCCCTCTTGTACTCTGGTGTGTGGGATTGTCTGGACCTTTGCCAGAAATGGTAAAGGGTATGTGCTTATTACCCGCTATGTGGGGTCCCGCTCTGTGGGATATTCTGGACCTTTGCCAGAAATGGTAAAGGGTATGTGCTTAGAGCCTGTGATGCTCTGCCGGCCCCTTCTGACTTCACCTAGACGGGTGGATGGAGCTCCCGACGGGAGACATTTGTCAGGTGGTCATTCAGAAATGGATGGATCACATTCTGACTGAGATTCCACTACACCTTCTATATGTTTGATATGACATCCAGAGTTTTGGTGAGTTGTTTCTGTTCATGCTCTGGATAAGAATAATATGATTGCGACGTCAAGGACGATGTTTGAGCTTCTGTACGATATTTGTTTTTGATATGCTCTGAAATGCTTCATTCACTGATGATTTTGCTTCGAAATATTCCATATGCCGTTGATATGCTTCGTAACATTTCGTATGCCACTGATAAGCTTCGATATGTTTCCTTTGATACTGAGATGCTCCAATTACTCTATGCCCCATCTGTCAGGAACCAAATATGTAAGATTGAAAAGACAATTATGTTTCTGCTCCTAACAATTTTATGTCTACGAATTCGTATATTCTGCCTTGTACTTTGCAACTGTATCCCTTTGGAAATTGTATTATTTTGATATGGATATGTTAGTCACTTGCTGAGCTCCTTATGCTCACCCCGTTTGTTGATAAATTTTTCAGGATAGCGTATCGCTTGCTTACTTGTTAAGATTGGGTTGAGGCGGTGGAAAGTTTAGAAGATTTTGGGCAGATCTTTGTTAGCATATGTGTTTTTGTTGTATAAGCTACCCTGCATCTTATGAAATGTGACGATGAATCTAAACCTGTGGATTTTGTGTAAGATAAAGGATCCCTCATGTATAGGATTTTGGAATGTTAAGTTAAATGCATGTAATGATATGAATTTATGGTAATCGTTGTTTTGGTGACTGCATAGACTTTCCCACTTATGAGTTTATGTGTGGTTATTATTTTGGAGAGTTGAGTTCAGATTATATGAATTATCGAGTGATGCGTGGTATGTTTATGAACTGCACAGGGTGTTGAATTTGTAGACTATAGAGGTGAAAATTTGATCTGAATGTTTTCTTAGTGACCTCAAAATGTGTGTTTGGATCCTGGATTAGTTGTTGTGACAAAATTTTAAATATTGTCGATATTTTTGGAGGGGCGTGACAATCTTACTACCACCAATTGACATCTTTAGGGTACCCCTCTAGCCTATGACACTGCTATCATAACCTATTTCTAGAACCTAAACAACACCTAGAACCGTAGCCTAAAATTGTGACCTATCACAACCTATCAACGTAGAATTATGTAGTACTACCTTTTAGTGTTTTTTCTTACACCCATATCTCATCCTTACCGAAATTGCTGCTCCACCCATGTCATCTTTAGGACACCCCTCTAGCCTTAAAATATAGTTATCATAACCTATTTCTGAAATATGTAGCCATCCTATATAGCAGCAGCAACTACAGTAAACAACAGCCTACCGTAGCCTTTTGCCTTGAGCAATCTAGCCTTTTCGGACACCAATCCACCCAACAAATCTATACTAGTGGTCCAACAAAAAAAGAAAGATCTTATCACAATAAATTTGGAGTTTTACATTATGTTATTAGGAGATATATTCAAAGCCAAGTTGGAGGCGCTGAAATCACGGCTTGAATCACACATGGAAGACAGATTGTGCACCTTATTCGCTGAATTCAGATTGGATTGATCTCCGAGCCCAACAAAATTCCACCAAGGAGAAAGTTTAGAGAGACCTTCAAAGAAGAAGGGACAACCCTCAGATATGATATAGCCACGCATGAGGGCGGACTTCCCTTAATGGGAAGAAGGAGACCCGATGGTATAGATTTTATGCACCGAACATTGCTTCTGCTATTACCGAACATCGAAAGATTTCTTGGTGGACACCTCTATCATCCACCTTGAAGGAGATGCAATACAATAGTACAATCAGCTTGAATACACCTATGGGTCTTCGACATGGATATAATTTAATAATACGCTACTAAATCATTTTAGGTCGACCAAGTACAAGAATATCAATGGACAACTTGCTAAGATCTGACAAACCTCCATGATCTAAGAATACTAGACCAGGTTTGAGGAATTATCTTACTTTACTCGTGATTGGTCTGATAGATAATTATTAGGGATGTTCATCGAAGGACTCAAGCCAAAAATTAAGGAGAGGTTAAAGCATCGTAGCCCTCCACCATGAAGGCTGAATGATAAGATCCCAAACGGAGCCCTATAGATTTTGATCCTTGAGGGCGATCAACCCTTGAAACACTATAAGGGTTCTTCCCTCCTAGACTCGGCACAAAGGCTGAATTGAAGATGATAATTACTTGATTAAAAGAGGGGGGGCAACTGCATCTTAAATAGGGATTAAAGTCCTAGCCCTTGGGGGCACTTATCTAGGTAAAATTATCCTTTTGCCTCTCCTAGAGCCATCCTACCTTAATAGGAACAAGGGGTGGCTAGGTTAGCTCTATAGCCGACCTAAGCAGGGGGAAACCCTGGTCGACTTGCCCAGTAAGGGAGGCAGCGACTTTTAAGCCATAAGAGCTAATATAAACCCTAGCCATACTCCTTTATAAGATAGGAGTAACTTTATTACAATCTAGTAAGGTTTTATTGACTATTTCTAGGGAAATTAGGACTCAACCCTGCTAGAGTCCTATCAAACCCATCCTCTTAAAATTAGCCTTGTCCTCAAGGTTGAAGTTCCATGAACTCAGGGAACCGGGTCTTCAGCTCCTCATCAGCTTGGGTGTCAGTTGGAAGAACTTGAGTTGAGTCATCGTCTTTACATTTCCATTTGAGGTGGGATACTTGGAGGATCAACTGTAATTTTGATCTGGTGCACAGATCTGATCTCCAAGTTAGGGCCCTAATATGATCCCCAACTTTGCAAGGCCTAAAGAAATAGGGAGACCAATTTCTTGATGCTTGACTTTCACGCTGGTGGAGCTGGAGATATAGGGGGACTTGATCTTTCTCAGGAAATTTTCTTCTGCTTTGGCGTTTGTCAGGGGGAAGTTTTTTCCTTGCATAAGTTGCCACATGGTTAGTCTTTAGTGATAGCTAATCTTTCTTCTGGAATAGTGACTACCCTCTGGTATGGTTCAGGATGATGAGAGCCCAATCTGGCGTGAGCATGGATTGTAATTCTTCTAGTTTAACTCCTCTTTCGTGCCATGGACCTGTATCCAATCATATTTTAATTTTGGTAGTAATTAGTATCTCATGTAAAAACCTCATATGAAGTGTAGGGGAAGCCTCAGTGTAAATTAGGAGTTGGCTATCTTACATAAAAATAGCCCAAATTCTAACTCCTGATGCATCAGCCTCAAGGACCAAAGTGCGTCTGAAATCGAGCAGTGCTAGGACCGACATCATCGTCATGACTACCTTGAGTCATTCGAAAGCTGTGGAGGCTTTATTTGACCACAAGGAGTCTTTCACAAAATTTTGGTAGTAGCCCGTAAGTCCAAGGGAACCGTATAATAACTGTATGTTTGTAGGTCTCGGCCATCCTTGCATTGCCTCGATCTTTGTCGGATTCACCGCCACTCTATCCTCTAATATAATGTGCCCAAGATACTCTAATTTATGTTGTAAGAAGCTGCACCTTGATTGTCGGGTCAATGCATGCACTGCATAGTTGGCCGGTGGGGACTCTTCCTCTATGACTTCTTCTTTAGGTTCAAGGGCTTTTTTAGATGTTTCATTGTCCTCATCCTCCACTAGTTCAATCACGAGGAGTTGGCCCTTTTTGCAGTGAAGTTCGCGGCTCCACGGTTCGTTGCAATGCCAACATAACTCCTTGGTCGATCATTCGTGAAACTCATCTCTTGTCAACTTTTTTAGTGCAGGGGCTTGCATGATAGTAGAGGGGGCAGTAGGCCTCGGCATGGCTGGTTGGGGAGTAACCCTTGTCCATCGTACCTCGTGGTTCAATTATTCTTCTTAGATACGCGCAAAGGAAATCGTCATCATAAGAGTGTACAGTTGCCGCACTTTAACTTATCCTATGATCTGTGGCTTTAGGCCCTTGATAAAAGTACTTAAAAGTTATTTCTTAGACCAATTCTTAGTTTGGTTAGATAAATACTCAAACCTTGTTTAGTATTCTTGTATTGTAGAGGTTTGACGAATCTTTGCCAATTGTCCGTCGATGTTGTTGAAATCGGTTGGTCTGAAGCGGTCTAGTGGTCCTTCCTTAAATCTCTGCCAAGAGAGTCCTCCATGGGTGTACTTAAACCAATTAAACCATTGAATAACATCTCCCTCGAGGTGTATGGCGGTGATCTCTACCCGTGTTGCATCGGCGGTTCGATAGAACCGAAAATAACACTCCGCGCGTGAGATCCATCTGATCGGGTCTCCTTCTTCCCATCTTGGGAAGTCAATCTTCATGCACAGATTGTTAGGATTAAAGGTGATGTGTCTATACTCTTGAGGATCGTCTCACTGATCTAAAGTCTCTCCATGGTGTGACTTCCTCGGGCTTGATGGTCGGCCTATGCTGAATTCGGCGAATAAGGATCACATCTTCTCTTCCATGTGATTTTCAAAGGCTTCAAGCTTTGCATCGATAGCTTCCTCCAATGCCATAGTATATGCTTTAAGATCTATAATACTAAGATCTTTTTTTTATTGTTAGGTTAGTGGCATAGGAATTTTGGAGAAGGGGGTGGCCGGTTAGAAGATGGATCGGTTTGGGTAGAAGTAGGCTACAGTTTAGGGCAGATTTGGGCCTGCAGTTTTGTGGAGTTTAGGCTACGAATTGATGTAGTTTTAGGGCTATGATAGCAGTAGATGAAGGTTAGGAAAATAGGTTTTAGATCTAAGATAGATGGTAGCAAAGGTAGGTGTCTCGGTAAGGAAAGTTTTCTAAAAAGGTAAGTGGATCGATAAGGAAGTAGACTGATTTAGGTGGCTGATTTGAGGGCTGTTTGTATTCGGTTTAGGGTAGGGTTTTGAAGGGTTTTTGGTAAGCATGGTAGGGTTTAGTGATGAGGAAAGGAGATTCTGAAATCCCACAAAAAATAGCACTCAAATCTGATAGAATTTGGTGAAAGAAGTGCTGCGATGTTATGTCCTGTTGAACCAGTTTTTACGTCAGAAAATGATGATTTCTCAACATAAATTCTAGGGGAAAATTCAAGAAAACTATACAAAAACCCTTAGTTTAGATGTTGTCAATACCAGTAGGAATTTTGACAAAATTTTGGCAGCATAATGGTAGGAAAATAGGACAAAAGATGCAAGGCTAATTCCTTCATAGTAAAATTCCAAAACTGCGTGATGGTAAAAAATCATATAAGAAAACCAGTTCTAGAAGGAGTTTTTGTATGAAATCAATTTCAGATGAAAGCCAACTTGATTTTGAGAATTGTGTAAAAATTTTGGCTAAAAAAGATAAACAAATGTTTGGTTTCAAGAGGCCAATAAACGGAAGGCAGATTCTACATTATAAAATTTTAGTACTGTGCAATAAGGAATCACAGTACTATAAGTCTAGATCTAGAAAGAGTCTTTTCACAAGATCAGTCTTAAATGAAATCTAACATGATCTATAAAATTGTATAAAAGTTTCAGCCAAAAAGGATGATTAAAAATTTAGTTTCATGAAGCAACAATCGACTAAAAATTTCTGTAGCGTTTCGCCTTTGCAATGATGATAAAGTTTACGACGAACAAAATTTGCAATGGATAAAATTAAAAAAAAATCTTCAATGTCTAAAGTAAGGAATCTTGTAATATTAAAGAGGTGTGGGTGATAAAAATATACCAGATCTCTAGATTAAATGTAGGGGGCAGCAGTAGACTGATTTGATCTGCTGCTAGGGTGGAAGGTGGAGGCGCGTGTCTTAGCAATTGTGGGAATTACTTGGAAAGGTGGAGGCAGCTGAGATGGATACAGGGGCAGCAAGATCACTTCTCTAATACCAGATGATAAGACCCCAGAAGGAGCCTTATAGATTTTGATCCTTGAGGGGGGATCAACCCTTGGAACGCTATAGAGGTTCCTCCCTTCTAGATTCGGCATATAGGCTAAATTGAAGATGATAATTGCTTGATTAAAAGATGAGGGCAGCTACATCTTAAATAAAGATCAAAGTCCTAGCCCAAGGGGGCACTTATCTAGGTGAAATTATCCTTTTACCCCTCCTACAGCCATCCTACCTTAATAGGAACAAGGGGTGGCTAGGTTGGCTTTATGGCCGACCTAAGTAGGGGGAAACCCTGGCCGACTTACCCAGTAAGGGGGTGACTTCTAAGCCCTAAGAGGTAATCTAAACCTAGCCATACTTCTTTATAAGATAGGAGTGACTTTATTACAATCTAGCAAGGTTTTATTGACTATTTCCAGGGAGATTAGGACTCAACCCTACTAGAGTCCTATCACTGAAATCTATTTCTCTAGAATCCAAGCGGAACGGTTAAACCAAGATGCTCGTAGGATGAGAACTATGCTACTTATAGGTGCCCTGCAAGCTAATCACGTGAGTGATGGCATGTTTGACACATTGCATGATCTTTTTGCTTGTAATTAATATTGATATATTCTCACATTATATTATCTGTTGCATATAGATATTATGATGTCCTTGGCTTTAAGCAATGGGAATCGAATCGTGATGAGATTATGATAATGAGGTCGATTGACCTTTAAACATAGATCTTAAATAATCCTAATCATAGGTTACTCGAGAGGGACATCGAGATAACTGGATAGACCGATGTACTATATACTCATCCATATGATGGAGGTGGCTGGTCTCATAACCACTTGTGTGGAGACACTAAGGATATAGTACAGGTACTCATTGGAGAATGAGTTCACTAATTGATCCATTTATGGAATGTTGTATGGTTGATGATACATAATGTCAAACAGTGATTTCATTATCCTAGTTATGTATCTGGTCCTTTGACTTGAGACACCAAGGCTGCCTTGTATGAGTACTCCTTTCTTTGACATTAGATTTACAAGTTTGAAAAGTTCTAGATCTGGTACATTTGGTTATCGGGATTGGTAGCCAACCTTACAAAGACAATTGAGTGTCAATAGAGGATCATTCACTCTCGGTATCACGAGAGGAATATCTCATATATGCTTGCTCAGACAAATCCCTAGCTAAAGTCATTCAAATTGTGAGAGAAAGAGTTCTTCAATAAAATTTGATTGGAGCAAGACAAACTGATTCTGTTTGTGACCTGATAGTACCATGTCCAATATACGGCCTCTTAGATATTAGTTAGATGAGGGATTATAGAGACACGATAATTGTAGATAGACAAGTCTGATGGATTTGATCCTCCTGTACCATCTGGGGACTATGGCATAGTGGCCTAGTACGTCCGTAGTTGATGAGTCTAGTGACTTATTATGGGGATAATAATTCACTATATCAAAACGAGTTCTAATAGGAGTGACTCACAGCTAGCTCGGTATTGGGCCTAGAGGGTCATACACATATGATAGATGCTTCAATAAATAGAGGATTGGATGAAGATCTAATTAGCATTTATTCTCATTAGATGAGACCCTATGCTGATGGGCTCCTCGATTGAGGCCTAATTAGAGGCTCAAGGAGATTATTGGATAGAGATCCAATAATATAAGGTTAGTGGGTAATTGGATGGAGATCCAATACCTACTAAGGTAGGAGCCTTAGGGTTTTTTGGTGGCTCTCTATAAATAGGAGGGAAAACTCATGGTTGATAGGTTGCAGCTTTGGCCTCCCCCTCCTATTCTCTTCTCCCCTCTGTGTAAGAGTTGCAAGTTCAGATTGGAGGAGTTTTACTACAGAGATCCATTATATAGATACTGCTAAAGAGGAGGATGCTTGACCTCCTTCATCCTCTCCATCCGGATCTAGAATATAAGGATATACGATCTCCCTAGGTAAAATCAATCTCTCACGTATCGTAATTTTTTTAATTTTTACGTTTTTCTCGTGACCCTAATCTTTTGCCAAACGATTTGATCTATGTGAGATTTTCACTATGCATGTGATGTTCCCGCTGAGGTTTCCCAATAGTTGTATCAAAGCCAAGGTTTTCATGTGAAAGAATGATTTTAAACTACGTGTGATGAGATTGTATCACATAGAATCGTTTTACTCGTTCTTGTTGTACTTTTACAGCAAACGCTATGAGGAGGAGCGGTGGCCACTCACGGCCAGCCTACATGTAGGGCCAGCCACCCACGGCCAAGCTGGCTACAGTCAGGGCCAGCCCACAAGGGATGCTAGCGGCTCCTGCAAGGAGGCAGACACCAGTGGCCTATAAGCGGCCGCGGGGGTAGCGCCGCGCACCGAAAGGCGGCGCCGTGAAGGTGCCACCCACTGGAGCGGAGCTAGCTGCAGGGGCGGTGGCCCCTTGGTAGGGCGGCTACCGATGGGCAAGGCAGTCACCTCCTTCGTAGGGGCAGCGACGACGCAGTGAGGATGATGGAAGGACTAGGGCATCCTTTTGTGAAAAAAATGATTCTGCTCCTTTGAAATTCTAAGGTATATCCTATACATATAATTATAAAAATATCCTCAAGAATTCTAAAAATTTTAAGGATTGTCCTCTTGTCCAAAATTATAAAAATACCCTTAATAATTCTAAAAGTTTTATGTATATCCTGATTTTAGAAAAATAATTAATTAAATAGTTTAATTAATTATTATATATCTAATAATCCTACGTATGATGTGATATACATGTAATGTATGATATGGATGGATGATCATGAGCCATGTGTTGTGATGTGTATAATTGTGATTATTATTGGAGCCTGCGAGCCTCTGTTTTTCTCGTCTATTGTCAAGCTTACATGCCTGTGATTATTTATAATTATATGGAGAGATACAGTGGGAGCGTAGAGGTGATAGCGGGACCCATGATGTCGTGGCGGGAGATTACGACGCATGGTGATGCGACGATCCGACGGAACCGATGATGACAAGATCAATAATCACAGGGTATAGAGATGTGCCGATGCACACATAGATCCTATTATGAGTGATTAGGCCCATTGGCTCGAGCTTAATCATATTAGGTGATGGCTCATGATCATCTGGTGTGGCTTGCATATATGATGTGTTATACATCTACTAGATATATGTATATATATATTTACATACGATGTAGATATATATTAAATATGTATATGTGTGATAAGATATATTAGGAGATCGATACAAAATGAAATCACCTCCTATGATAATATTAAGTCGGTAAGCATGAGACAAAATAAAATTGACTCACATGGCCTTCCATCGTTATAGGAAGAAATTGAATCATGACATAGGTTGAGTTGATCGAGTCACTCGAGGCTCATCTATCTACATGATCGAGTTCTTACCTACGATATTTATATATCACCGGTGACCTGAGGGCATGGTATGACTTGGTCGAGTAGTTGAGAGTATATCCATCGAATCAAACTCATCTTGTAATGATGGTGATGATTGGTCGAGCAGTCGAGACCATGATGATTTAGAGGCCGAACATGACAGGAATCATAAGGAGTTATGATTGACAAGAGTTATCTATCTTTTGGGCTTAGTGTAATTGGTCGAGTCCCTCGAGGTTGCACTAAGACGCCAATTGGATCTTGATCCCCACTAGGAGTCTGTCGGAGACTTTTATCTTATGTGTTGAGGGTGTCGCATGATTCACTAGGAAAATAATGGGAGTACATTAAGATAGAAGTCCATATCTTAATTAGTATTTTCTACAAAGTCTGCATGTTATTTATTTACGCTATATCTTGTTTGTCGCTTGTAAAACCCCTATATGACATACTTTATGCCAACCACCTCATTAGCCAAAAGGCTCCACAATTTGAGAATTATTCTCACAAAAGAGAAAAATTGTATATGTCGTTAATATGATTATGCCCATGCCGGAGGAAAGGACAAGCGAGGATGAAATCGATCACTTTGTGAAGTATAAAGATAATCCTAAAGGAAAACCTGTGCATTGATCTTATACTTCAGTTCCTACTAGATTCTTTTAAACAGTTCATTAGTAACATTAATATGAATAAGTTTGAAGTGACTCTACTTGAGCTCCTCAATATGTTGAGGGAATCTAAGAGTACCATCAAGAAAGAGAAGTTAGTTCTCTATATTGGTGAGACCAATAGGAAAAGCAAGGCTAGTAAGACCCTTAAGAAGGGCAGGGGCAAAGAAAGACCGAGTAAGGTAAAGGTTGCTACGAAATACCCAACAAAGAATAAAGGATAATGCTTCCACTATGGCCAAGATGGGCATTAGAAGAGGAACTGTAAGGACTACCTTGCAGATAAGGTGAAACAGAAGCTTGGAGAAGCTTTAGATATATTCATGATCAGTCTCCACTTGTCAGCTTTTCATGATAACACATGTGTATTGGATACCGGGAGTGCTTATCATATATGCAATTCATTGCAGGTTTTGGCAAGACTTAGGAGATTGGTCAAAGGTGAGATGGACCTCAAGATGGGCAATTAAGCAAGAGTTACTGCAATTATTATTGGGGAGGTCATCCTACATCTGCCTAGTGGAGCTATTATTGCATTAGATGCATGCTATTTTGTCCCTTCTATTATCAAAAATATTATTTTCATCTCTTGTTTGACAATTAGTATATATAAATTAGTTTTTGAGAACAATAGTTGTTCAATAATTATGGATGATGAGATCATCACTAGAGGGACCCTTATAAATGGCTTACATATGTTAGACACTTCTCCACACATCATGAATATAAATATGTCTAAGAGGAAAAGAGATGAAGTGAATAATACATACCTATCGCATTGTAGGCTAGGTCATATACATGAGAGAAGGATTCAAAAATTGCTGAAAGATGGATACTTAGATCCATTTGACTATGAGTCATATGCAACTTATGGACCTTTCCTTCGTAGGAAGATGACCAACTCTCCTTTCAGTGGAATTGAAGAAAGAGCCACTAAGTTATTGGAACTCTTACATAGTGATGTAGGTGGTCCCACGTTAACTCAGGCTATAAGTGGTTACTTATACTTCATTACTTTCACTGATAATTTCTCTAAGTATGGATATATGTACTTGATGAAGTATAAATTCAAGGCCTTTAAGAAATTCAGGGAATATAAGAATAAGGTGGGGAACCAAACTGGAAAGAGTATTAAGACTCTTCTATTAGATCGAGGAGGAGAGTACTTGAGTACAGAGTTCACCCATTTCTTCAAGGATAATGGTGTATCAGAAAGGAGGAATCATATACTATTAGACATGGTGTGATCCATGATGAGTTTCACTAACCTACCCATCTCATTCTGGTGATACGCCCTAAAGACCGCAGCTTACCTTCTGAATAAAGTTCCATAAAAATTGGTAGTGTCTACACTATATGAGATATGAAAAGGAAAGAAGCTCGATCTTAAGATAGTTAAGATTTGGGGCTATCCTGCCCACGTTAGAAATAGTTAAGATTTGGGGCTATCCGACCCACGTTAGAAGACACAACCCTAACAAGTTGGAATCAAGGACAGAACGGTATACATTCGTAGGATACCCTAAGGAGACTTTGGGGTATTATTTCTGTCATCCTGAGGACCAAAAGGTCTTTATTGCTAAGAGAGCTCTATTCCTTGAGAAGGATCACATTCTTGGTGGAAAAAGTAGGAGTGAGATAAAATTGAGCGAGGTTAGAGAACCTAGCTCAAGCACCATTCTAGAGCTTGAGTCTATTCAAGTACCTCACACATAAATTCTAACTTTGCGTAAGTCTAGTAGAGTATCTCACCCTCCTGAAAGATATGTGGGACATATCAATGGGGAGGACTCATAGAATGTTGATCCTCAGACCAACGAGGAGGCTATTATGAGTATAGACTCCAGGAAGTGGCAAGAAACCATGAATTCTGAGATGGATTTTATGTACTCTAACAAGGTTTGGAACCTTGTGGATATGCCTAAGGGTATCGTACCCATCGGTTGCAAGTGGATCTTCAAAAAAAGAAGATCGAAGTAGATGGAAGGTAGAGACCTATAAGGCAAGGCTAGTAGCTAAAGGATATCATCAAAGACAAGGAGTTGACTGTGACGAAACCTCTTCACCTCTAGCCATGCTTAAGTCCATTAGAATTCTTTTGGCCATTGCACCATACTATGACTACGAAATTTGGTAGATGGATGTCAAAACGGCATTCCTCAATAGCAACCTCGAGGAAGAGATATATATGATACAGCCAGAGGGATTCATATCTAGAGAAAGTCCAGAAAAAGTCTGTAGGTTGCTCAAGTCCATTTATGGACTAAAGCAAGATTCCCGAAGTTGGAACATAAGATTTGATGAGACGATCAGATCTTATGACTTCATTAAGAATGAAGATGAACCTTGTGTGTACAGAAAGGTAAGTGAGAGTGCTATCACCTTCTTGGTATTGTATATGGATGACATCCTAATGATTAGGAATGATATATGAATACTCTCTATAGTAAAGACTTGACTATCCAGAAACTTCTCCATGAAGGATTTAGGGGAAGCATCCTATATTTTGGGGATTTGAATCTACAGAGATAGATCTAAGAGGATGCTTGGCTTATCCCAATCTAGGTACATAGATTTTATTGTCAAAAGGTTTAGAATTCCAAGAGAGGTCTCATACCGATGAGACATGAAATATCACTTCTTAAGAGTATGTCCCCAAAGACTCTAGAAGAAAGGGCAGACATGGATAAGATACCCTATGCCTCAGCTATAGGCTATTATGTATGCTATGCTATATACCAGGCCTGATATAGCACATGCTCTGAGTGTCACAAGTAGGTAACAGACAGATCCAGGTTTAGAACAATGGAAGGTAGTAAAATGTATCCTTAACTACTTGAGATTTGATACCAGATGATAGAACCTCAGAAGGAGCTCTGATACCAGATGATAGAAACCTAGTAGTTTGATAGATAAATATTCCCTTGTCAATTTGTATGCCATGACTATGTCTTGCTCTTGTGGATTGAACGTTTATCAATACAAGAATATTAAACAAGGTTTGAACATTTATATAATCAAACTATGGATTGATCTAAAAAATAACTTTTAGGGACTTTCATTGAAGGCCTAAAGCTGGAAATTCGGGGAGAAGTAAAGTTGCGGCAATCGTACACTCTTATGATGATGATTTCTTTTGCACGTATCCAAGAAGAACAATTGAACCAAGAGGCATGAAGGACAAGGATCGCTCCCCGACCAGCCATGCCAAGGTCTACAGCCCCCTCTACTACCATCCGAGCCCCTACACCAAAAAAATTGACAAGGGATGAGCTTCATGAATGATCAGCCAAAGGATTGTATTGGCATTATGATGAACCGTGGAGCCGAGAACATCGCTGCAAAAAGGATCGGCTCCTTGTGATTGAACTAGGCCATTAAACTAAAGAAAAAAGCCATGGAGGAAGAATCCTAATCGGCCGACTACGTAGTGCACTATTAGCCGGCTACTCCAACCTGCAAACGATAAAAATTAGAGGACTTCTGAAATAACAACCCATCACCGTTCTCATCGACATGGGCCGCACAAATAACTTTCTCAATAGTAAGGTTGGTACAAGTTTGGTGCTTTAAATCAAAGGTTACAATAAGTTTGACGTAAAGGTTACCGATGACCAAATCCTCAATTGCGACCAATGGTGCCCGTGGGTGAAACTACTCCTCCAAGACCAAGAAGTGGTAGCTGATTTCTTCCTCCTGCCCTTTAATAATTTTGAAGTTGTACTCGGGATTGAATGGCACATGATGCTAGGTGATATCTCTTAGAATTTTTCTAAATTAATTATGAAATTTTATTGTAAAGAAAAATATGTCATGTGACGAGGTAAGCGCGGGAGCCATATTTTCACCATTTCATCGCAACGAATGGAGAAAGTTTTGCATAAAGCACATGGTGGATTCTTGATACATATCTAGCAGACATCTAAGGGGGAGAATATACAAAACTCAAGTCCTAAGCTTGCCCTTTTTCTAGATGAATTCATGGATATTTTCTCGAAGCCACAAGGGTTGCCCCCTAACCGGCCGTATGACCACCGTATTCCTATTTTGCTAAGCAAACCTCCAACAAATTTACAATTGTACCATTATCCTCACTTATAGAAAGATAAGATTGAGAACATTGTTAAAGAGATACTTGACACTTGGGTGATTCGACCGAGTTGCAGTCCTTACTCCTCACCAGTGTTGCTAGTGCACAAGAAAGATAGTATGTAGTGGATATGCGTTGACTACCTAGCTCTAAACGCCATCACTGTCAAGGATAAATATCCTATCCCAGTCATAGATGAACTCTTGGACTAATTTAAAGGAGCCTAAGTCTTCACTAAATTGGATCTTCGATCCAGATACCATCAGATTCAAGTATGCACTGAAGATATTCCGAAAACTACATTCTGTACGCATAATGGCCACTACGAGTTTTTGGTAATACCTTTCGGACTTAAAAATGGTCCTTCTACCTTTCAAAGTTTGATGAATGACATCTTTCGAAGGTTTCTACGCAAGTTTATATTGGTATTCTTTGATAATATTCTCATTTATAGCCCTACGCTTGATATACATTTTGAGCACTTACGAACTATTCTAACTGTACTTCAAGAAAATACTCTTTATGTTAAATAGTCAAAGTGCAGCTTCTTATAGCCTAAAGTAGAGTATCTAGGGCATATTATATTAAAGGATTGAGGGGCAGTAGACCCAACAAAGATTGAGGCAATGCAAGGATGGCCGAGACCTATAAGTGTAAAATCACTACGCGGCTTCCTTGGACTCACGAGCTACTACCATAAGTTTGTGAAAGATTATGACAAGATCAGTGCCCCACTCATATCCCTACTCAAGAAGGACTCCTTTTCATGGTCAGATCAAGCCTTCGCAGCCATTGAAAGACTCAAGGCTACCATGATGACGATGCCGATCATAGCATTACTTGATTTTAGTCTAACTTTTGTGATTGAGACTGATGTGTCCGAAGTTGGAATTGGGGATGTTTTAATGCAAGATGGCTGACCTCTTGCTTACATCAGCAAAGCTTTATCTCCCTCATATCTTAAAATATCTATGTATGATAAAGAAATACTTGTTATTGTACACACAGTTACAAAGTGGAGACCCAACCTGATCGGCCGATGCTTCCAGATTAAGACCGACCACTAAAGTCTTAAATATTTCTTAGAGTAGAAAATATCCTCCCTGGAGTAGCAATGATGGGTAACTAAACTCCTTGGCTTTGATTATGAAATTACTTACCGAAAAGGAAAAGAAAATGTTGTTGCATATGCCCTATCTCGGCTACCGGGACAAGTCAACATTTTAGCCATCTCTCTTCCCTCTATTGACTTCCTTGACAATGTTAGGGAGGAAGGGAAGAATGATCCAGAAGCCCGACTCATCATAGAAAACTTGGAGAAAGACCCGGGGTCCATGAGTCATTACTCGTGGGATTCAAAGTACTTGCGCTACAAAGATCGAATTATTATTATTCCTTCTTCCCCTTGCATTCAAATTATTTTACACGAGATGCATTCTTCACTCTCAGTAAGGCACTTCAGATTTTTGAGGACTTACAAAAGGGTGAAGCAAAACTTCTTTTGGAAGGACATAAAAAAATCAATTTAAGATTATGTATCCAAATTCTGATGTATGTTAGTAGCAAAAAGGTGAAATAGTGGCAAGACCAAGGAAACTACAATCACTACCCATACCAGACTCAGCATTGTCACGGACAACAATGTAAACAAGGTATTCGATGAAATGCTTGTGTTAGTTCGTGTCCTTCGGTTTAGGTACATATCTTGTACAACAAGAAGCGGGCTTGCAGTAGGTTTGGAAGCCCTAGTTTGATTTGCTTTATGGCCAAGTTTGGCTTGTAAATACAAGTGTGTCTTATAAGCACTTGTGGGGGCTCGGTCTGTAGTGGACCATTATCCTTTGTGTGCAACCTCTCTGAGTTTGTAATGTCCATGGGTGTAATTTGTATTTTGGCTTTATAAAGTGTTTTTCTTGAGCAGTTGCTTGTGGATCCCGTGGGAGTTGCTTCTTCTGGCCCGTTTTCTCTTTTTGTAAGTCTGTGGGATTTTAGGAGATCTCGGGGAGGGCTGACCTTTGCGGACGGACACGCATGGGTGCCGCACGGCTTAGGCAAAATCAGCTAAGCCCGTGACAATGTGGTATCAGAGCGGGACAAGCACACGTAGAAACACTTGCCATACAAATGTGGGGGACCTAGCTAGGCTGTGTGGAGGACAGCTAGCACGTGCAACCGTTTAGGGGAAACGGACATTGAGATGTAGGGAAAGGAGTCGCTCAGAGGAGCGGGCATCCTGGTTTGGCATTCAAGGAATAGCCAACCCCTTTGCGCGAGTGGCACCACGAGGACAAGCAAGCGAAGAAGAATGCGTAGCACACAAAGATTGGGATGGTTGAGTTTGAGCTAAAGCTCGACGTTGGCAACCAAACTTGATGGTGATTAAGGCAAAGCAGGGTGCTTAATGAAAGATAAGACCGTGCAAGGTGGGATGTGTTGTGTAACGACCGAAAGAGTTATGCAAAACTCACAAAGGTGAGGGGAATTGCTAACTCGAAGGATTCAGAACTCATGCAAGGGCTTGTACACAGACGACAGAGTGTTCGTGGCCATCCCAAGGCGCGATTAGAACTCGGCGCCATGGAGCATCAGAACTTTCTCTTCAACATGGAAAGGATATGTCCGTAGGTGGCTGAAATGTGCAACAAATTCAGCATATTGCTAGACCTTGAAGGGTGCAGTGGAGACTGTATTGGAGAAGGGTCGCAATCTAGCAAAGTACATTTGTGGGGGCAGAACAAAGCACAAGTTCAGTAAGACGGAGAAGTCTAAAGGGGATGATGGTCTCCGAAACTTCTAGTGGGAAGTATATAAAGAGAAAAGTTGCTCCAGCAGCACAGATATCCAAGAGGGATAAGTCCTAGTTCTCTAGTGGGAGAATCATGTGCAACGGACTGCATATATTGAGGAAGAGTTTCTCAGGGTTATATCTTCATAAAGCTCAATGGACCGAGTGAGCGACGAAGAGTTGTCGCATGATCTCGAAGGAGGTAATGCATTGGGGGATGCATTTCGAGATCAAGTGGGGGAGCAATCCAAGGCAACATCATATAAAGGCACACTTAGAGTTGAGGCAGAAATCGAACTCAACATAGGGCTGACCGTGGAATGGTGGACGTGAGGGCCACTATCAACTCAGTGCAAATCGAGGAGCAGAGCGACTTGGGTGGAACTCGGTGAAGTATCCAAGCCGCATGAAGGGAGTCGACATAGAAGATGGAACATGGAGCTGAGGCACGGAGCTTTCCTTAGACAAAGGTCAAGGGCATGAACTCTTGTAGAGGCAAGAGTGAGATCATGTCATTCCATGGGTTCTTCATTCTGATGGGACAGACTTATTTTGCATGGTGCCAAAGATGAAGGGAGCTTCAAGGCACATGCAAGCTACCTAAGAGATGCATTTGATGGAGTAACTAAGGTGATTCAACTTACGGAGGCAAAGTTAGGATCATGAGACCTTAGTACGGGGCAAGAGGACGCAGAGGCGGGTACTCTTGAAGAATATGCCATAGTGTTGCCATTCGAGTTGTCAAGAACAGGAGGTGCATAGCAAGATTGTGTTGGTAGGGGATAGAGGCCCAAGATCCAGACAATGGTGCACCAACTCTAGCGAAGTCAGGGGACTTCAGGAGCTACTAGGCGACGGACTGTCCTAGAGCTATGCTTCGTCCAGGAGTAACCCAGGAGTGGGGGGGGACGAAGGGGAATTGCCAAGGGAGCGAACTAAAAGTCGGAGATGGTAGAGGCCCTACGATGTGTTGGCAGAGGCCACACGTGGAGAAGTCGTAGTCCGAGTTCATCACACGAGAATCTGTATGCAATGGAGATGTCACCAGGAGGCGACATGGTGCAGCGGATCGTGGTGGAATAGTTCGTGGCAATGCAATACAGGCAATCTTGTCCCGTGAGGGACAAAATCATGCGGAGGTATGATCAGGAGTTATTGGGAGCTCCACTTTGGTGTACGACACAACAAGAAGAAGGGCTATGGATTCAAGGAGTGAGGGTCTTCGTGTGTGCATCAAAGCTTGCATTGGATGAAAGCCTTAGTCATCAGCATATGGGAGCTGTATACCACCGAGGAAGAAGTCCAAGTGCACGTACTAGTGAGTCCCATGGAGGGGGACATGATCATGTGAATGATCAGGAGCTACTGGGAGCTCCACTTCGGTGAACCATGCAACGACAAGAAGGGCTGTGGATTCAAGGAGTGAATGCCACAGTACCGCAGAGGCGGGTCTTCCGTGTGTATGCATCGAAGCTTGCATCAGATGAAAGCCTTGGTCGTCAGCATATGGGGCTATGTACCACCGAGGGAGTAGTCGATTGCAGTACCGTGAGTCCCATAGAGGGACTTGATTAATCGGAGCAGCTTGGAGAGTTGGACTGTGCTCACATTCGCTAAGGGAGCCCGTAAGTCGAGGACAAGGCCGAGTAAACGTTGCTACCAAGGAAGCTAAGGAGAACAGAATCGACGAGCCCTGCAATAAGATGGCGGAGGCCATGCGTGAGAGTTGCAGTCTGTCTCTCCATCGACCAAGGAGAACTGCTAGGAGGACACAGTGGTGTCGAAGCAGGTGGTCGAAAGGGGTGAGGAAGCGACGACGAGTCCAACGGGGCTCAGCTACCCAAAAGAAAAGCGTCGGTTAGAGAGGAGGTGGACTCGGAGGAGCTCCACAGTGCCATAGAGGCAGATCTACCGATCACGAAGGAAGGGATGAAGATGCAAGGTAACAGATAGTAGTGCTATAGGCTTGGCAGCGCCATGGTACCGCAGATGCGGGACTTCCGAGAAGTCATCAATCCCTTGCTCTCATGAAGGGACAGCATTGGTCGTAAAAGGGGCCAAGGAGGTGGAGAGTGCAGAGGCAAACTCCAAGTACCAAGAAGAGGCAGAAGGGCAGAGGCCAAGAAACTTCATAAGACCGATGTCGATGTGCTTCTCATCCAGATAGCCGAAATTAAGGGACTTGGGTTGATGCAGGAGTGCTCGACCAAGGAACAAGTAGGCAAGACATGGTACTGCACCTTTCTACTGAAGAGGAGTAGGCGGCAAAGGTGATGGAGAAGACGGTACAATCCCAAAGGCGACCAGATCTATCAAAGACTTCAAGTTGGGGGACTCCAAGTTGGAGTAAACTTTTTGCTCTTTTCGGGCAAAACTTCTTGCATTCCAGAAGTTCAATAGCAGTGGGAAAGTGAATCACAGTAGCTAACCCAACGCAAGGAGTGCAACCACTTCAAGTGCTTAAGTGTGAGCAAAGAGTGAATGTTAGTAACCACCAATGCATGAAGTACAAACTCGAGGAGGCGTAAATCGAGTAACCTTTGCCAGCGAAATTGAGTAACCTTTGCCTTCTCAACTCGAGAGAATGGGCGAAACCGAGTACCCCGGTTCTCTTAACTCGAGGAAGTGAGGGAAGCCAAGTAAACTTTTTGCACTTTTCGGGCAAAACTTCTTGCATTCCAGAAGTTCAATGGCAGTGGGAAGGTGAATCACAGTAGCTAACCCAACGCAAGGAGTGCAACCACTTCAAGTGCTTCAGAAGTGTGAGCAAAGAGCAGGCGAATGTTAGTAACCAGCTCAATGCATGAAGTACAAACTCGAGGAGGCAGGCAAAATCAAGTAACCTTTGTCAGGCGAAATTGAGTAACCTTTGCCTTCTCAACTCGAGAGAATGGGTGAAACCGAGTACCCCAGTTCTCTTAACTCGAGAAGGTGAGAGAAGCCACCTTACCTTCTGAACTATGAAGAGAATGGGTGAAGTCAAGTATCCCAGTTCTCTTACTTATCCAAGCAGGGGAGCTCTGCACCAGTTCAGTGACCCTTCAAATAAAGCTTATGGAAGACAATGGTTGTCAAATCCTTACCATTGGTGATCAATACTATTGAGAGTAGTTTTTCCACTTCATTTCCCAATTGACTAAGAGGGAGTGATGCGAATATACTTGGAAGTGACAACTAACAGCGGAAGAAGGTTCAATGGGCAAACATTATGGGGAAAGGACAAAACTTCAAAGTCTGTGAGGCGATGCTCGTTAAAGCTCCAACAAGCATCTACCCAGTTCAAGCAATATGAGTATACTGCGATACTGGCACATAATAAGGCAGGTCTTTTCCTTCATCAGAGGGATCCGCGAGAACCAACAAGGATCAGCACAACTCAGCCAACCCCACACCAGATTCAGTCATTGGTGAGTTGAAGCAGCATGGCGGATTGGAGTTCGACTACTCAACAACAGCGGCGGAGAGCGGCTAGGAGCCAAAGGGGCGTGTTACAGCCAAAGAAGAAGATTAAAGATTCAGCAGAATGCAAGGAGATGCAGCGTCTACAGTGGCTTCGACGAGGATGTCGAAGGAATAAGTGGGGGAGAATGTCACGGACAACAATGTAAACAAGGTATTCGATGAAATGCTTGTGTTAGTCCGTATCCTTCGGTTTAGGTACATATCTTGTACAATAAGAAGCGGGCTTGCAGTAGGTTTGGAAGCCCTAGTTTGATTTGCTTTATGGCCAAGTTTGGCTTGTAAATACAAGTGTGTCTTATAAGCACTTGTGGGGGCTCGGTCTGTAGTGGACCATTATCCTTTGTGTGCAACCTCTCTGAGTTTGTAATGTCCATGGGTGTAATTTGTATTTTGGCTTTATAAAGTGTTTTTCTTGAGCAGTTGCTTGTGGATCCGTGGGAGTTGCTTCTTCTGGCCCGTTTTCTCTTTTTGTAAGTCTGTAGGATTTTAGGAGATCTCGGGGAGGGCTGACCTTTGCGGACGGACACGCATGGGTGCCGCACAGCTTAGGCAAAATCAGCTAAGCCCGTGACAGCATGGACCAACATTTCTTTGGATTTCATCGAGTGGCTGCCACTATCCCAAGGTAAAAGCATGATCTTTGTGGTGGTAGATCACTTAATCAAGTAGCTCACTTTTGTGCTATGAAACATCCCTAGACGGCCAAATAGACGTGGTGAACAGATGCCTCAAGATATACCTACGGTGCTTCACGAGTGATCAGTCCAAAGAGTAGACAAGGTGGCTTCGTTAGGCTGAATGGTGGTACAACACGACATTTCATTCATCAACTAAATATACCCCTTATGAGGCATTGTATAGTCGACCGGCCCCTATAATACCCAGATATATGCTTGGTTTGGCCAAAGTAGATCGGGTCGACCAAAATTTGATTAACAAGGAGAAACCGTTGCAACTACTGAAAGACAACTTGAATGCGGCTCAAGCTCGCATGAAGCAACAGGCAAACAACCACCGGAGTGAGCGGGAATTCACAGTGGGAGATTGGATCTATCTTCAACTCCAATCATATAAGTAGCTATCAATTAATACAAGAGCATCAATGAAGCTGTCTCCACGATTTTATGGACTATACCAAATCTTAGAGCAAGTTGGGGCTGTGGCACACAAATTAAAGCTTCCAGATGATGCTAAAATACATCCTACCTTCCATATGTCATTATTAACACTAAAGTTGGGAGAACATGAGAAGGCCCAGACTCAGCTGCCGAGCACCACTAATGATGGCGAAACTAAAGCCCAACCTGAAGCTATACTTGATCGGAGGATTGTGATACGCTGACGACGCCCTTCAACCGAAGTACTTGTGAAGTGGACTAACTTACCTTCCGAAGATGTAACATGGGAGTCACACGAGAAGTTAAAGATCCAATTTCTAGAGTTTATGGATCCTCAGCCTTAAGGACAAGGCTGATCTAAAGAGGGCGGACTTGATAGGACTCTAACAGGGTTGAGTCTTAATCATCTTAGTACTAGTCAATAAAAACCCTATTAGATTGTAATAAAGTCACTCCTATCTTATAAAGGAGTATAGCTAGGGTTTAGATTAGCCTTTAGGGCTTAGTAGCTGTCACACCCTTTACTGGGTTGGTCGGCTAGGGTTTCCCCTGCTTAGGTCAGCTATAGAGCCACTTAGCCGCCCCATGTTCCTATTCAGGCAAGTTGGCTATATGAGAGGCAAAGGGGTAATTCTACTTAGGCAAGCACCCCCTTAGGCTATGGTTTTGATCCATATTTATATATGTAGCCGCCCCCTCTCTTAAATCAAGTAATTATCATCTTTTATTCAGCCTTTGTGTCGAGTTTAAGAGGGAGGAACCCCTATAGCATTCCAAGGGTTGATCCCCCTTAGTAATCAAAATCTATAGGGCTCCTACTTATCACGGATAATAATATAAATACAGTGTTTGATGAAATGCTCATGTTTGTCCGTGTCCTTCGGTTTGTATATATACATTGTACAGTAAGAAGCGGGCTTATAATAGGCTTAACAGCCTTAGTTTGGTTTGCTTTGTGGCCAATTTTGGCTTATAAATACGAGTGTGTCTTATAAGCACTTGTAGAGACTTCAGTCTATAATAGATCATTATCCTTTGTGTAATTTGTATCTGGCTTTATAAAGTGTTTGCTTGAGCAGTTGCTTGTGGATCCCGTTGGAATTACTTCTTCTTGCCCATTTTCTCTTTTGTAAGTCTAAGAGATCCTAGGAGATCTCAGGGAAGGCTGACCTTTGCGGATGTATACACATGGGTACCGCACGACTTTGGCAAAATCAACTAAGCCCATGATAGTGTGGTACTACAGCGGGACAAGTACACGTAGAAACACTTGCCATACAAATATGGGGACCTAGCTGGGCTGTATGGAGGACAGCCAGCATGTGTAACCGTTTAGAGGAAATGGACATTAAGATGTAGGGAAATGAGTCACTCAGAGGAGCGGGCATCTAGGATTGGTATTCAGAGGAATGGTCAACCCTTTACGCGAGAGGCACCACGAGGACAAGCAAGCGAAGAAGAATGCATCGCGCACAAAGATTGGGATAGTTGAGTTCGAGCTACGGCTCGACATTGGTAACCAAATTTGATGGTTCCAAGATAAGCAGGGAGCTTGGTCAAAGATGAGACCGTATAAAGTGGGATGTGATGCTCAATGACTGTAAGAATTGTGCAAAGCTCAAAGAGGTGAAAGGAATCGCTAACTCAAAGGTCGATACTCATACAAGGGATTGTACACAAACGACCATGTGTTCATACCCATCCCAAGGTGTGATGGGAACTCAATGCCATGGAGCATCAGAACTTTCTCTTCAACATGGAAAGGATATATTTGTAGGTGGCTAAAATATACAATGAGTATGACACATCGCTAGACCTTGAAGGGTGCAGTAGGGACTATATTGGCGAAGAGTCACAATCTAGCAAGTACATTTGTAGGGGCAAAACAAAAAATAAGTTGTTTAACAAGATGAAGTAGTCCAAAGGGGATGGTAGTCTTTAAAACTTCCAGTGGGAAGAATGCGAAGAAGAAAGTTACTCCAATAGGACAGATATCTAGGAGGGATAAGTCCTAGTTCTCGAGAGGGAGAATCATGTGCAACATATTGCACATATTAAGGAAGAGTTTCTTAAGATAATATCTCCACAAAGCTCAATGGACCGAGCGAGTGACGAAGAGTCATCGTATGATCTCGAATGAGGTAATGTATTGGTGGATGCATTTCGAGACCAAGTGGGGAGCGATCCAAGGCAACATCTTATGAAGGCACACTTAGAGTCGATGTGGAAATTGAACTCAACGGAGGGTTGACCCATGGAATGGTGGACACGAGGGCCACTATCAACTCAATGCAAATCGAGGAGCGGAGCGACTTGGGTGAAACTTGGTGAAGTATCCAAGCTGCATAAAGAGAGTTGATATAGAAGATAGAATATGGAGCGAAGGCATGAAGCTTTCCTTAGACAAAGATCAAGGGCATGAACTCTCGTAGAGGCAAGAGTGGGATAATGTTGTTTCATGGGTTCCTCATTCTGATGGGATGGACTTATCTTGCATGGTGCCAAAGATAAAGGGAGCTTTGAGGCACATGCAAGTTACCTCAGAGATACATATGACGGAGTAACTAAGGTGATTTAACTTGTAGAGGTAAAGTTGGGATCAGGATACCTTTGCACGGGGCAAGAGGACGTAGAGGCGAGCACTCTTAAAGAATATATCACAGCATTACCATTCGAGTTTTTAGGAACAAGTAGTGCATAGCAGAGATTGTGTTGGTAGAGGATAGAGGCCTAGGATCCATATAATAGTGCACCAATTCTAGCGAAGTTAGGGGGACTTCACTTCGTCCAAGTGTAACCCAACAGTAGGTGGACGAAGGTAAATTATTAAGGGAGTGAACAAAAAAAATCGGAGATGGCGGAGGCCCTACGATGTGTTGGCAGAGACCACACATGGAGAAGTCATAGTCCGAGTTCATCACATAAGAATCTGTATGCAATGGAGATGTCATTAGGAGGTGACATGGTGCAGCAGATCATGGTAGAATAGTTCGTGGTGATGCAACACATGTGGTCCTATCCCATGAGGGACAAGATCATACAGAGGTATGATCAGGGGTAAACTGGGAGCTCCACTTTGGTGTATGACACAACAAGAAGAAGGGCTATGAATTCAAGGAGTGAATGTCATGGTACTGCAGAGGTGGGTCTTCGTGTGTGCATCGAAACTTGCATTGAATGAAAGCCTTAATCATCAGCATATGGGGGCTGTATACCACCAAGGAAGAAGTCCAAGTGCAAGTACTAGTGAGTCCCATGGAGGGGGACGTGATCATATGAATGATCAGGAGCTATTGGGAGCTCCACTTCGGTGAACAATGCAATGGCAGGAAGGGCTTGGATTCAAGGGATGAATACCATGGTACCATAGAGGCAGGTCTTCCGTGTGTACCTATTAAAGCTTGCATCAGATAAAAGCCTTGGTCGTCAGCATATGGGGGCTGTGTACCACCAAGGGAAAAGTCAGATTACAAATACTAGTGAGTCCCATGGAGGGGACTTGATTATACAAAGGTATAATCAGAGCAGCCAGAGAGTTGGACTACTTCAGTGCTCACATTCGCTTAAGAGATCCCAACAAGTTAGAGGACAAAATCGAGTAAGCGAACGTTGCTACCAAGGAAGCTAAGGAGAATAGAATTGGTGCGAGCCCTGCAACAAGACGACGGAGGCCATGCATGAGAGTTGCAGTTTGTCTTTCCATCAACTAAGGAGAACTACTATGAGGACAGTGGTGTTGAAGTAGGTTATCGAAAGGGACAAGGAAGTGATGATGAGTCCAATGGGGCTCAGCTATCCAAAAAGCAAAGCATCAGTTAGAAGGAAGGGATGCAGATGCAAGGCAACGAATAGTAGGTTCATGAGCTTAGCAGCACCATGCTATGTAGAGGCGGGACTTCCATGGAGTCATCGATCCCTTGCTCTCATAGAGGGAGGGTATTGGTCATAAAAGGGGCCAAGGAGGTGGAGAATGCATCCAGGTACCAAGACAGTGCGGAAGAGCAGAGGCCAAGGAACTTCATAAGACCGGTGTTGATGAGCTTCTCATCAAGATAGCAAAAAACAAGGGACTTTGGGTTGACACAAAAGTGCTCGACCAATGAATGAAGTAGGCAGTACGTGATACTATACCTTTTCTACTTAGAGGACTAGGCGACAAAGGTGATGGAGAAGATGGTACAATCCCAGAGGCGACCAGAACTATCAAAGACTTACTCCAAATTGGGGGACTCTAAGTTAGAGTAAACTTTTTACTCTTTTCGAGCAAAACTTCTTGCATTCCAGAAGTTCAATCATAGTGAGAAGGTGAATCAGAGTAGCTAACTCAATGCAAGGAGTGCAAACACTTCAAGTGCTTCAGAAGTGTAAGCAAAGAGTGGGCGAATATTAGTAACTAGCTTGATGCATGAAGTATAAACTCGAGGAGGTAGGCAAAATCGAGTAACCTTTGCCTTCTTAACTCAAGAGAATGGGCAAAACCTAGTACCCCAATTCTCTTAACTCGATGAGATGAGCGAAGCCAAATAACCTTGCCTTCTCAACTAATAAGAGAATGGGTGAAGTCGAGCATTCCAGTTCTCTTACTTATCCAGCAGAAAAGCTCTGCATAAGCTCAGTGACCCTTTAATACTACTGAGAGTAGATTGTCCGCTTCATTTCCCAATTGAATGCCAATCGAAAGTGGGAGTGATGCGAACCTACTTGGAAGTGACAACTAAAAGTGGAAGAAGGTTCAATGGGCAAACATTATAGAGGAAGGACCTTAAAAACTTCAAAGTCTATGAGGTGATGCTCGTTAAAGTTCCAACAAGCATCCATCTAGTTTAAGCAACATGAGTATACTTTGATACTGGTGCATAATAAGGTAGGTCTTCTCCTTCATCAGATGGATCCACAAGAGTCAATAAGGATTAGCACAACTCAACCAACCCCACATCAGATTCATTCATTAGTGAGTTAAAGCAACATTGCCTAAGCCATGCGGCACCCGTGCGTGTCCATCCACATAGGTCAGCCCTCCCCGAGATCTCCTAGAGTCCCTTAGACTTACAAAAGAGAAAATGGGCCAAAAGAAGTAATTCCCATGGGATCCACAAGCAATTGCTGAAGCAAACACTTTATAAAGCCAAATATAAATTACACCCATGGACATTACAAACTCAGAGAGTTTGCACACAAAGGATAATGGTCCATTACAGACAGAAGTCCCTACAAGTGCTTATAAGACACACTTGTATTTACAAGCCAAACTTGGCCATAAAGTAAATCAAACTAGGGCTGTTAAGCCTACTGCAAGCCCGCTTCTTGTTGTACAAGATATGTACCTAAACCGAAGGACACGGACAAATACGAGCATTTCATCGAACACCTTGTTTACATTATTATCCGTGACATTCTCCCCCACTTATTCCTTCGACGTCCTCGTCGAAGCCACTGTAGACGCTGCATCTCCTCGCATTTTGTTGAATCTTCAATCTTCTGCTTTAGCTGCAATATGCCCCTTTGGCTCCTAGTCGCTCTTTGCCGCTGTTGTTGAGTAGTCAAACTCTGATCCGCCATGCTGCTTCAACTCACCAATGACTGACTCTGGTGTGGGGTTGGCTGAGTTGTGCTGATCCTTATTGGTTCTCATGGATCCCTTAGATGAAGGAAAAGACTTGCCTTATTATACACTAGTATCGCAGTATACTCATATTGCTTGAACTAGGTAGATACTTGTTGGGGCATTAACGAGTATCGCCTCATAGATTTTGAAGTTTTTAAGGTCCTTTCTCCATAATGTTTGCCCATTAAACCTTCTTCCATTGTTAGTTGTCACTTCCAAGTATGTTCGCATCACTCCCTCTTTCGATTAGTCAATTGGGAAATGAAGTGAAAAATCTACTCTTAGTAGTACTGATCATCAATGGTGAGGATTTGACAATCATTGTCTTCCATAAGCTTTCTTTGAAGGGTCACTGGACTTGTGCAGAGCTCCCCTGCTTGGAAAAGTAAGACAACTGGGATACTTGACTTCACCCATTCTCTTCGTAGTTGAGAAGGTAAGGTTACTTGGCTTCGCTCACCTCCTCGAGTTAAGAGAATTGGGGTACTCGGTTTCGCCCATTCTCTCGAGTTGAGAAGGCAAAGGTTACTCGATTTCGCCTGCCTCGTCGAGTTTGTACTTCATTCATTGAGCTGGCTACTAACATTCGCCCGCTCTTTGCTCACACTTCTGAAGCACTTGAAGTGGTTGTACTCCTTGCATTGGGTTAGCTACTGTAATTCACCTTCCCACTGCCATTGAACTACTAGAATACAAGCAATTTTGCCCGAAAAGAGCAAAAAGTTTACCCAAACTTGGAGTCTCCCAACTTGGAGTAAGTCTTTGATAGATCTTATCGCCTTTGGGATTGTACCATCTTCTCCATTACCTTTGCCACCTACTCCTCTGAGTAGAAAGGTACAGTATAGTATACTACCTACTTCGTTCCTTGGTCGAGCACTCCTACATCAACCCAAAGTCCCTTAATTTCGGCTGTCTTGATGAGAAGCCCATCGACACCGGTCTTATGAAGTTCCTTGGCCTCTGCTCTCTCGCCCTATATTAGTACTTTGAGTTTGCCTTTGCATCTCCACCTCCTTGGCCCCTTTTATGACTAATGCTCTCCCTCTATGAGAGCAAGGGATTGATGACTCCACGAAAGTCCCGCCTCTATGGTATCATGGTGCTGCCAAGCCCATAGCACTACTATCCATTACCTTGCATCTTCATCCCTTCCTTCGTGATCGGTAGATTTGCCTCTGCAGCACTATGGAGCGCCTCCGAGTCCACCTCCTTTCTAACCGATGCTTTTCTTTTAGATAGTTGAGCCTCGCTGACACCACTGTGTCCTCCTAGTAGTTCTCCTTAGTCAATGGAAAGACAGACTACAACTCTCATGCATGGTCTCCGTCATCTTATTGTAGGGCTTGCACCGATTCTGTTCTCCTTAGCTTCCTTGGTAGCAATGTTCGCTTACTCGGCCTTGTCCTCTGACTTGTCGGGCTCCCTTAGCGAATGTGAGGCCCAACTCTCACCGCCTCGATTATACCTTAGTACTTGCAATCGACTACTCCCTCGGTGGTACACAGCCCCCATATGCTGATGACCAAGGCTTTCATCTGATGCAAGCTTCGATGCATACACATGGAAGACCCGCCTCTACGGTACTATGACATTCACTCATTGAATCCACAGCCCTTCTTGCCGTTGCATTGTTCACCGAAGTGGAGCTCCCCGCAGCTCCTGATCATTCACATAATCACGTTCCCCTCTATGGGACTCACTGGAACTTGCACTTGGACTTCTTCCTCGGTGGTATACAGCTCTCATATGCTGATGACTAAGGCTTTCATCCAATGCAAGCTTTGATGCACACACGAAGACCCACCTTTGCGGTACTACGACTTTCACTCCTTGAATCCATAGCCCTTCTTCTTGGTGTCTCGTACAGCAAAGTGGAGCTCCCAGTAACTCCTGATCATACCTCTGCATGATCTTATCCCTCACGGGACAAGATTGCCTGTATTACATTGCTACAAACTATTCCACCACGATCCGCTGCACCATGTCGCCTCCTGGTGACATCTCCATTGCATACAGATTCTCGTGTGATGAACTCGGACTACAACTTCTCCATATGTGGCCTCTGCCAACACATCGTAGGGCCTCCGCCATCTCCGATTTTTAGTTCGCTCCCTTGGCAATTCCCCTTTGTCCACCCACTCTTGGGTTACACCTGGACGAAGCATCGCTCTAGGACAGTCTATCGCCTAGTAGCTCCTGAAGTCCCCTGACTTCACTAGAGTTGGTGCACCACTATCTGGATCTTGGGCCTCTATCTCCTACCAACACAATCTTGTTATACACCTCTTATTCCTAACAACTCGAATGACAATACTGTGGCATATTCTTCAAGAGTACCTGCCTCTACGTCCTCTTGCCCCGTACTAAAGTCTTATGATCTCAACTTTGCCTCCGTAAGTTGAATCACCTTAGTTACTCCATCAAATGCATCTTTGAGGTAGCTTGCATGTGCCTTGAAGCTCCCTTCATCTTTGGCACCATGCAAAATAAGTCTGTCCCATCAGAATGGAGAACCCATAGAACGATATGATCCCACTCTTGCCTCTACAAGAGTTCATGCCCTTGACCTCTGTCCAAGGAAAGCTCTATGCCTCCACTCCATGTTCCATCTTCTATGTCGACTCCCTTTATACGACTTGGATACTTCACCGTGTTCCACCCAAGTCGCTCTGCTCCTCGATTTGCATTGAGTTGATAGTGGCCCTCACGTCCACCATTCCACGGGTCAACCCTTTGTTGAGTTCGATTTCTGCACTGACTCTGAGTTTGCCTTCATATGATGTTGCCTTGGATTGCTCCCCTGCCTGATCTCGAAATACATCCACCAATGCATTACCTCCTTCGAGATCATGCGACGACTCTTCGTCGCTCACTCGACCCATTGAGCTTTGTGGAGATATCGCTTTGAAGAACTCTTCCTCAATATGTGCAGTCCGTTGCACATGATTCTCCCACTAGAGAACTAGGACTTATCCCTCTTGGATATCTGTTCTGCTGGAGCAACTTTTCTCTTTACATACTTCCCATTAGAAGTTTTAGAGACCACCATCCCCGTCGGACTACTCCGTCTTGCTGAACATGTGTCTTGTTCTGCCCCCGCAAATGCACTTGCTAGATTGCGACTCTTTGCCAATACAGTCTCCACTGCACCCTTCAGGGTCTAATAACGTGCTGAACTTGTTGCACATTTCAGCCGCCTATGGACATATCCTTTCCATGTCGAAGAGAAAGTTCTGATGCTCTATGGCGCATTGTCCGTGACAGCATGGCGGATCAGAGTTCGACTATTCAACAACAGCGACGGAGAGCAGTTGAGAGCCAAAGAGGCGTGTTGCAGCCAAAGCAAAAGACTAAAGATTCAGTAAAAGGTGAGGAGATGCAGCGTCTATAGTGGCTTCGACGAGGATGTCAAAGGAATAAGTGGGGGAGAATGTCATGAATAATAATATAAATAAGGTGTTCGATGAAATGCTCATGTTTGTCCGTGTCCTTCGGTTTATGTACATACATTATACAACAAGAAGTGGGCTTGCAATAGGCTTAGCAGCCCTAGTTTAGTTTGCTTTATGGTCAATTTTGGCTTGTAAATAGGAATGTGTCTTGTAAGCACTTATGGAGACTTCGGTCTATAATGAACCATTATCCTTTATGTGCAATCTTTCTGATTTTGTATTGTCCATGGGTGTAATTTATATCTAGACTTATAAAGTGTTTGCTTAAGCAATTGCTTATGGATCCCATTAGAATTACTTATTCTGGCCCATTTTCTCTTTTGTAAGCCTAAGGGACCCTAGGAGATCTCAAGGAAGGCTGACATTTGCAGACGGACATGCATGGGTGTCGTATGACTTAGGTAAAATTAGCTAAGCCCGTAGAATTCTGGGGTCTTATCATCAAACTACTCATTTTTTCCACGAGTGAGTGGGTTTTTGGTGACGATAGTAAGGTTTGGTGATGAGTAAAAGAGAGCCCAAAATTTCACAAAAATAGTACTCAAATTTAATAGAATTCGACGAAAAAAAGTGCTGTGATATGTAGTCCTGCCAAATAGATTTTACGTCAGAGAAATGATGACTTCTTAATATAAATTCCATAGGAAAGTTTATGGGAATTATGCAGAAACTCTTGGATCAAATGTTGGTAATCCCATTAAAAATTTTGGCAAAATTTTGGTAGCATAACAGTAGGGAAATAAGGCAAAAGATGAAAGGTAGATCCTTCGTTGTAAAAATTTTAGAACTATATGATGGTGAAAGATTATGTAAGAAAATTTCAGAAGATATTTTTTTATGAAATTAATCCTAGATGAAAGCCAAGTTGATCTTTGGACTTATATAAAAATTTTGACCAAAAAGGATGAACAAAAGTTTGGTTTCAAGAGGCCAATGGACGAAAGGCAAATTCTCTATCATAAAATTTTAATACTACGCAATGAAGAATCACGGTGCTATAAGTCTGGATTCAGAAGGAATTTTCTTATGAGATCAATCTTAATGAAAGCTAAAACAATCTATGAAATTTTCTAAAAGTTTTAGCCAAAAAGGATGACTAAAAGTTCTATTCCAAGAAGCAAAAATCGGTTGAAAATGTTTACAGTGTTTCACCTTCGCAATGATGAGAACATTTGTGATGCTAAATTTTATACCAAGGAAACTTTAGAAAAACTTCTCCCATATATAAGATAGAGGAATAGCAGTAGCAAGAGGTGTAGCTTTAGAGTTTTTACCAGATCTTTTGATATTGATGTAGAGGAAGGTAGCAGATTGATGGATCTACGGCTTGGTGGGCGACGGTGGAGGCAACGACAAAAGCAATTGTGGGAATTGCTTGGGAAGGTATAGGTAGCTGAGATGGCTACAGGGCAGTAGGAACATGACTCTGATACTAGATGATAGAACCCTAGAAAGAGCTCTATAGATTTTGATCCTTGAGGGAGATCAACCCTTGGAACACTGTCGGGGTTCCTCCCTCCTAGATTCGGTACAAGGCTGAAATAAAATTGATAATTGCTTGATAAAAGAGAGGGGGTGGCTATATCATTATATAGAGTTACAAACCCTAACTCATGGGGTGCTTGCCTAATCAAAATTATCCTTTTACCTCTTCTATAGCCTACCTATCTTAGAGGGAATAGGTGGCAGCTAGGTTGGCTCTATAGCCGACCTAAGCAGGGGGAAACCCTAGCCGAGTAGCCCAGTAAAGGGGGCGATGACCATTATGCCCTATGGTCCCAAAATAAACATTAGCTACACTTCTTTATAGGATAGAAGTGACTAGGTGGGGTTTTCTTACAGTCTCATAGGGTTCTTATTGATTACTTCCCCTTGGTAGGACTCCAGCAGGATTGAGTTCTAATTTCCCTAGAAGTAGTCAATAAAACCCTACTGGCTTATAATAAAGTCACTCCTATCTTATAAAGGAGTATGGCTTGGGTTTAGTATAGTCGTTAGGGCTCAATGGTCGTTGCCCCCTTATTGGGTTGGTAGGCTAGGGTTTCCCCTTGCTTAGGTCGGCTATAGAGCTAACCTAGTCGCCACATGTTCCCTCTAAGGCAGGTAGGTTATAGAAGGGGTAAAAGGATAATTTTAATTAGGCAAGTACCCCCTAGGGCTAGGGTTTGTAGCCCTATATAAGCATATAGCCTCCACCTCTTTTTATCAAGTAATTATCAATTTTATTTCAGCCTTGTGCCAAGTTTAGGAGGAAGGAACCCCTATAAAGTTCCAAGGGTTAATCCCCCTCAAGGATAAAAAACTATAGAGCTCCATCAGGGGTTCTATCATCTAGTATTAGAGCAACATTCTTGCTATCCTGTAGCCATCTCAATCACCTCCATCTTCCCAAGTAAATCCCATAATTACTTTTGACATCACCTCCATCCACTATCGCCCACCAAGCCGCAGATCCATCTATCTGCTGTCGCCCCCTACATAATCTAGAAATCTAGTATATTTTTATCATCCATACCTCTTTAATTCTGTAAGATTTCTTACTTTACATATTGAAGATTTTTTCTAGATTTTATCCATTGCAAATTTTGATCATCGCAAACATTGTTATCATTGCAACGACGAAATGCTGTAGAAATTTTCAACCGATTGTTGCTTCTTTAAACTGAACTTTCAATCCTCCTTTTAAGCTGAAACTTTTATATAATTTCATAGATCATCTTAGCTATCATCTAATACTAATCCTGTGAAAAAAATCCTTCTGGATCTGGACTTATAGCGCAGCAATTCTTTATTGCACAGTACTGTAATTTTATAATGTAAAATCTATCTTCCATTTACTAGCCTCTTGAAACCAAACTTTTGTTCATTCTTTTTAGCCAAAATTTTTATACAATTCCAAAAATCAACTTAAATTTCATTTAAAATTTATTTCTAGAAAAAATTCCTTCTGAAACTAGTTTTCTTTTGCAATCTTTCACCATCACATAGTTCTGGAATTTTTACAATAAAGGATCTACCTTTCGTCTTTTGCCCTATTTCCCTACTGTTACGTTGTCAAAATTTTGCCAATATTTTTACTTGTGTTACCAACATCTAAACCAAGGATTTCTGTATAAATTCCTTGAACTTTCCTCTAGAATTTATGTCAAGAAGTCATCATTTTTCTGACATAAAATCTGTTCAGCAGGACAGCACATCGCAGCACCTTTTTTTGTCGAATGCTATCAGATTTAAGTGCTATTTTCTTATAGGATTTTGGACTATCTTTTCCTCATCTCTAAACCCTACTATCTTCACTAAAAACTCCTCTAAATCTTGTCCTAAACTGAACCCAAATAGCCACCCAAATCAGCCCTAATCGTAGCCTACTTTCTTATCGATCCACTTACCTTTTCAGCCAACTTTCCTTGCCGATACACCTATCTTTACTGCCATCTATCCCAAATCTAAAATCTATTTTCCTAACCTTCATCTACTATTATCACAGCCCTAAAACCATACTAATTCACAACCTAAACTCCACAAAATCATAGCCCCAAATCGTACCCAAAACAGCCACAAAACTGCACAAAAAAACTATAGCCTTCGGTCCACCAACTTTTCAGCCGCCCAATCTCCCTTATCCCTTCAATCATAACATGTATCTTTCGCTATCCAACGCTGCCAATAGTGACCTCTTGCTGCTATCCTCCTTAATCGCAGCCAGCAGTGATCCTTGCAACAAAAAAGCTACCAACAGCGATCTTTTGCTACAATCTGTTTACATTGCAGTCCGCATCAATCGTTCGCTGCCAACTATCTTAATCACAGCCAGCAACAAAATGAACGTAATAGCAGCCATCTCTCACTCTATACTGCTGCTGCATTCCTTCGCAATAGTGCCTCATCTTCCTCCTATTGCAGTTGCACCCTTGCTGCAACTGACGCCACCTACATCCATGAAGTCGCACCACAACCGTAGCCAACGTTGTTGCTATCCTCTTCTTCCTCCATTATCACTACTGCCTTCCAACTTACATCTCTTAGTTGCCATCTTCTGATAAATATCAGCCACCAAAAAAATCACAGCCTTGATGACATTGCAACGTCAACATTGCAGCATCACCGAAGGATCACAACCGATGTTACTACTGCCATTTTCTTCCTCCATCGTTGCTGCTACCCTTGGATGCTATCCTCCACTTGGAGATTTCACCACTACAGCCTTGATATCGCTACCATTGCTGCCTTCAACCTGAAGATTGTAGCTACACTCTTTAATCGGTTTGATTTATCAAGTTGGAGATCCTTACGTCATGACATCGGTGGGCTTATTTGAAGCCAAATTGGAGGCCCTTGAGATGCGTATGGATGCTAAAGTATGCGCTCTCTTTAAGTCGTTTAGATTGGGCCAATCACTAAGCCCAATAAGATCACAACATGGTGCAAATTTAGATTATAAAAAGAACCTTAGTGAAGACTAGCGATGATCCATCAAACCTCCACCATCCAAGAGTACCAAACCAAGTTTAAAAGATTATCTAATCAAACTGATGATTAGTCTAAAAAATAGATATTGAGGACCTTTATTAAGGGCTTAAAGCTAGAGATTCAGGAAGAAGTTAATGCACGACAACCATACATACTTAAGGCAGCCATCTCCTTTGCGCGACATCAAGAGGAGCGATTGAACTATGAAGCTCAAAAGACTAGAGTTGCTCCCCGAGTAGTAGCACCAAAGCTTTCACCTCCTCCTACTATCAGTCGACCCCCTCAGCCATAGAAATTAACAAGAGAAGATCTTCATGATGGATCGACAAAGGGCCTATGTGGGTGTTGTGATAAACTGTGGAGCCTAGAACATAAATGTAAAAAGGAGACACTACTAATTATTATGCCCACTGAAGAACCCAAACTTGAAGATATGACTCTCAAGACCAAGGAAAAGGATACACCACAATCGGCCACCCGCACAGTCCCTACCTTAGCCGGCTACACCAACCTACAAAAATTAAAGAACGAAGGGTCTCTCAAGCAGTAGTCTATCATCATCCTCGTCGACGCTAGAAGCACACACAACTTCATGAGCAGTAAAGTTGCTACCCACTTAATGATCCAAAAAGAAGATTACGATGCATTCGAAGTCAAGGTAGCTAATGGTCAAATTCTGAAGTGTAACCAGAAGTGCCCATGGGTTAAACTTAGCCTACAGGAGCAAGACGTAGTTGCTGATTTTTTTCTCCTCTCTCTTGAAGGTTTTGATATAGTGCTTGGCATTGATTGGTTGTCCATGATTGGAGATATTTTTTAAAATTTTTCGAAGCTAACCATGAAATTTTTGAGAAAAGGAAAGTAGATGATTCTACAAGGGAGCCCGACGACTACAACCACAACACAACACTCGGAGGGGGTACCAAAAGAAGAATCCAGTGGTTTCTCAATTCAAATTCAAGAGTTTCATGAGATTGAAGATAAAAAACCCCTCCCACAGCTTGCTGAATTTTTGGGTGTCTCCACCCAAGAGCTGACTACCTCCTCTGAAGATAGCCGACCCCCATATGTTGAACAGGCCAAAACTTCTATCAGTTGTTGCTCAACCAGATTACTTCATACAACCTTAGAAGGTCGAAGATGAAAGGATCATCCAAGAGATAATAGAGACATAGATTGTTTAGCCATGCTTATTTCCCGTTATGACACATCTCTACATCATTTTCCCTAGAGATAAGCTACTTCTAAAGTGTTACATCCTATCGAACTCACCATGGTTGTTGATGCAGCACTTCCAGATCTCAGGTAACTTCTATGACTTTCCCCAGGATTCGACCATGATGCTTAAAGACTTCCTTGATGATGATATCTGATCTACGACCCAATACCGTGAGAAAATTGAGCCCTCCAGTGGCAAAATCAGAAAAGGGGAAGGATTATTCGTAGGACTCAACAAAGCATGAACATCATCCCTCTCATTATAAAGATAGATGCACCACCTTGGCCGAGTGAAACTATAGCCCTCAAGACCATGATGTCATCCACACCAAATCGTGTCCAGATATTCATTATTGGAGTAGACACATCCAGAGTAGGGGTCAGTACCATCCTCCTGCAAGATAGTCAATAAGAAGTAAAAATATGCCCCAAAAAATTACGACTCCTATACACCTCAGACTCAGATCGGGCTCACACCACTATAGATTTTATCAGAGAATAGCCCTCAGTCCAAAAGAAGGCATGACTACTATTACAGAGCAACCACGTGGCCGCCCATACAAGGAAGAAATTTCCCCCTGACAAACGCCGGAGCAGAAGAAAGTTTCTTGAGAAAGATCAAGTCTCCCTTCATCTCCAGCTCCACCAGTACGAAATTCAAGCCTTAAGAAAGTGGTCTCCCTATTTTTTGGGGTCGTGCAAAATTGGGAATAATATTGGGGCGCTAACCTGGAGATCAGATCCGTGCACCAGATCAAATTTATAGTTGATCTTCTAAGTATCCCACCTCAAATGGAAATTTAAAGATGATGACTTAGCTCAAGATCTTCCAATTGACACCCAAGATAACGAGCTAAAGATCAGGTTTCCTGAGTTTATAGAACTTCAGCCTTGAGGACAAGGTTGATTTTAAGAGAGCATGTTTGATAGGACTCCAGTAGGGTTGAGTCCTAATCTCCCTAGAAGTAGTCAATAAAACTCTACTGGATTGTAATAAAGCTACTCCTATCTTATAAAGAAGTATGGTTAGGGTTTAGATTATCCCTTAGGGCTTAGTGGCCACTGCCCCCTTACTAGGTTGGAAGGCTAGGGTTTCTCCCTACTTAAGTTAGCTATAGAGCCAACTTAGCCGCCACCTGTTCCCTCTAAGTTAGGTAGGCTATATAATAGGTAAAAGGGTAATTTTAGTTACGCAAGCACCCCCTAGGGCGAGGGTTTGGAGCCCTATATAAGCATGTAGCCTCCACCTTTTTTTATTAAGTAATTATCAATTTTATTTCAACCTTGTGCCGAGTTTAGGAGGGAGGAACCCCTACAGCGTTCCAAGGGTTGATCCCCCTCAAGGATCCAAATCTATAGAGCTCCATCTGGGTTTCTATCATGTATCATTAACTACTTAAGAAGGACTAAAGATCTTTTACTAGTATATAGAGGAGGTAGCCTCCGGGGTAAGTGCTATATGGACTCGAGTTTCTAGTCTGACATTAATGATAGCAAGTCAAACTCAGGGTATGTTTTCACCTTGAATGGAGGAGCAATAAGCTGGAAGAGTTCCAAGCAAGATACTACTACTGACTCGGCTACAAAGGCAAAATACATTACTGTAGCACAAACAATAAAGGAAGGGGTGTGGATGAAGAAGTTTATCAGAGATTTAGGAGTCATATCATACAACGTGGAGCCGATTCCCAAATATTATGATAACAACGAGGCGATCGCTCAAGCGAAGGAACCCAGGTCTTATCAGAAGTCTAAGCATGTTCTAAGGAAGTTCCATTTGATTAGAGAGATCATAGCCCGTAAAATAGCAATAGAAAGAGTTTCATCTGAAGATAATATTGCAGATCCATTGACAAAGCTGCTTGCTCAGATTGTATTTAAGCATCATAGGGGTCTAATGGGGATCAGATGCATATGTGATTGGCTTTAGGTCAAGTAGGAGATTGCTAGTTACAGGTACCCTACAAACCAATCACGTGAGTGATGGCATGTGTGACACACTGCATGATCTTTTTTGTTTATGATTAGTATTAGTATATTCTCACATTATATTATCTATTGCATATATATATTGTGATGTCCTTGGCTTTGTGCAATGAGAATCGGATCATGATGAGATAATGTTAATGAGATTAATTCACCTTTAAACACTGATCCTAAATAATCTGGGTCATAGGATATTCGAGAGGGACATTGAGAAAATCAGACAGACTAGTGAACTATATACTCATTTATATGATGGAGACGGCTGGTCTCATAGCCACTTGTGTGGAGGCATTAAGGATATAGTACAGGTGCTCATTGAAGAATTAGTTCACTAATTGATCTGCTTATGGAATATTGTCTGGTTGATAATACATAATGTCAGATAGTAATTTCATAGTCCCAGTTGTGTATCTGGTCCTTTGGCATGAGACACCAATGATACCTTGTATGAGTACTCTTTTCCTTGATACCAGACTTACAGGTTTGGAAAGTTCCAGATCTAGTACAGTTTGTTATCGAGATTGGTAACCAACCTTACAAAGACAATTGAGTGTCAATAGAGGATCATCCACTTTCAGTATCATGAGAGGAATATCTCATATGTGCTTACTCAGACAAGTCCCTAGCTAAGGTTATTCGGATTGAAAGAGAAAGTGTTCTCAGTAGAATCTGATTAGAATAAGACAAACTGATTTTGTATGTGATCTGACAGTACTATATCCAATATACGGTCTCTGGGATATTAGTTGGACGAGGGATTATATATACACGGTAACTGTGGACAGATAGGTCCAATGGATTTGATCCCCTATACCATCTGGGGATTATAGCGTAGTAGCCTAGTATGTCCATAGTTGATGAGTCGAGCGAATTATTATGGGGATAATAATTCACTTTATCATAAAGAGTTCTGATGTGAGTGACTCACGGCCAGCTCGGAATCTGGCCTAGAGGGTCACACACATATGGCTGATAGTTTAGTTAATAAAGGATTGGATGGAGATCCAATTAGTCCCTATTCTCATTAGATGAGACCCTATACTGATAGGCTGCTTGATTGAGGCCCAAGGAGATTATTGGATAGAGATCCAATAATGCAAGGTTAGTGGGTAATTGGATGGAGATCCAATACCCACTAAGGCAGGAGCCCTGTGATTTTTTGGTGGCTCTTTATAAATAGGAGGGGAAACTCATGGTTAATAGGCTGCAGCTTTGGCCTCCCCCTCCTATTCTCCTCCCCCCCTTGCACAAGAGTTACGAGTTCAGATTGGAGGAGTTTCATTACAGAGATCCATCATGTGGATACCGCTAGAGAGGAGGACGCTTGAACTCCTTCATCATCTCTATCCGGATCTAGAATACAAGGATATATAGGGATCTCCCTAGGTAAAATCAATCTCTTATGTATCATAATTTTTTTGATTTTACGTTTTTCTCGTGACCCTAATCTTTTGCACGATGATTTGATCTACATGGGAAACTGATTTTTATTTTGATTTTTGCTATATATGTGATGCTTTCGCTGAGATTTCCCAACAAACCACTCCTATAACAGCAACATATAAACCTTCCTCTGCTCCTAGCTATTCTTTGTTGCCAAAAGAATTGACAGGAGAAGAGCTATACAACAAATCGACGAAGGGCCTTTATTGGCATTGCAATGAACTTTGGAACCACAATCATCGCTACAAAGAAGGGGAGCTTTGTATAATAAAATCTATTAAAGAATCTAAAGAAGAGGTCTAAGAACCTGAGGAGAAGAATATAAAGGAGGACTCGTAGCCGGCCGATTGCATGACCCATGCTTCAACCAACCATGCGAACCCGCAAGCAGCAAAAGTTGAAGAATCCTTTAAGCAGCAACCCATCACCGTCCTCACCAACAATCTTATGAAGGCAAGGGAGGAGAAGTGACCTTATGTGATAAACATGGGAGCGAAGTAATGATGATCTCAACATAGCGCTTACAGAAGCTTGCTGAAATTTCATGCGCCTCCGCCGAACCAAGCTAATTACTTCCTACTAGACTATATGATCTTCATATGCTGATCTTGCTGGAGTAACCACTAGCACATTTCGGCCATATTGTTGTCCACATCCTTAGAGGGCCGAAGCTAAAAGGATCATCTGGGAGACACAGCAGAGATTATTTGACCACGACCTTCCCTTGCAACAACACTTTATCTCTAAAAGCTTTGCCTCTTTGTCTGCAAGTATAAACTCTTCCTAAAGTGCCACATCCAACTGAACGAACTATGGCTTCTGAAGTAGTGCTCCCATATCTCGGGCTGCTTCCATGACTTCTCTAAGGAGCGGACCATAATGCTCAAAGTCTTCCCTGAAGATGACCACCGATCTACGGCCCCCGACCGCAAGAAGATTGAGTCCCTCTAGTGATAGTACCGACATGGAATCTGTGATAGCAAACCTTACTAGATAGAGATCAACATTCTAAAGGAAAAGAAGGAAGGCATCCACATGTCCACTATCTACAGGACCCTTATAGTCATGATGCCATCTACATCAATGCTAGCATTACCCGATCATGGCATTGTGTTCGTAATTGGAGCAGACATATCAAAAATTAGGATCGGTACCACCCTCATGCAAGATGACCGACTCCTGATATGCACCAAGGCTCTCCCTATATTTCACACAATGCTATTGATCTATAAAGGGATATTAGTTGCTACTAAATTTGAAGTTTGGCATGATACAGGTCAACAGCATAAAGAAGAGATAAAAATAGGCTTAGTAAAATTATAGCTCCTACCCTCATCGGACTCAAAATAGGCTCACACCACTAGCGACTTTATTAAAGTGGAGTAATTATTCCAAAAGAAGGTTTAGTTTAAATAACAACCAAGTGACAGCCCATGCAAGAAAGAAACAATACCCTGTCATGGGCTTAGCTGATTTTGCCTAAGCCGTGTGGCACCCATGCATGTCCGTCCCCGCAGGTCAGCCCTCCCCGAGATCTCCTAACGTCCCATAGACTCACAAAAAGAGAAAATGGGCCAGAAGAAGCAATTCCCACGAGATCCATAAGCAACTGCTTAAGAAAACACTTTATAAAGCCAAAATACAAATTACACCTATGGACATTACAAACTCAGAGAGGTTATACACAAAGGATAATGGTCCATTACAGACCGAAGTTCCCATAAGTGCTTATAAGATACACTTGTATTTATAAGCCAACATTGGCCATAAAGCAAATCAAACTAGGGATGATAAGCCTACTGCAAGCCCACTTCTTGTTGTACAAGATATGTACCTAAACCAAAGGACACGGACAAATACAAGCATTTCATCGAACACTTGTTTACATTATTGTCCGTGACATTCTCCCCCACTTATTCCTTCGACGTCCTCGTCGAAACCGCTGTAGACGCTGCATCTCCTCGCATTCTGCTGAATCTTTAATCTTATGCTTCGGCTGCAACATGCCCCTTTGGCTCCTAGCCGCTCTCCGCCGCTATTGTTGAGTAGTCGAACTCTGATCCACCATGCTGCTTCAACTCACCAATGACTGAATCTGGTGTGGGGTTGGCTGAGTTGTGCTGATCCTTGTTGGTTCTCGCAGATCCCTCTGATGAAGGAAAAGACCTACCTTATTATGTGCCAGCATTGTAGTATACTCATATTGCTTGAACTGGGTAGATGCTTGTTGGAGCTTTAACGAGCATCGCCTCACAGATTTTGAAGTTTTTAATGTCTTTTCTCTATAATGTTTGCCCATTAAACCTTCTTCCACTATTAGTTGTCACTTCCAAGTACGTTCGCATCACTCCCACTTTCGATCAGTCAATTGGGAAATGAAGTGAAAAATCTACTCTCAGTAGTACTGATCACCGATGGTGAGGATTTGACAATCATTGTCTTCCATAAGCTTTTTTTGAAGGATCATTAAACTTGTGCAGAGCTCTCCTGCTTGGATAAGTAAGAGAACTGGGATACTTAACTTCACCCATTCTCTTCGTAGTTGAGAAGGTAAGGTTACTTGGCTTCGCTCACCTCCTCGAGTTAAGAGAACTGGGGTACTCGGTTTCGCCTATTCTCTCGAGTTGAGAAGGCAAAGGTTACTCAATTTTGCCTAGCAAAGGTTACTCGATTTCGCCTGCCTCCTCGAGTTTGTACTTCATGCATTAAGCTGGGTACTAACATTCGCCTGCTCTTTGCTCACACTTCAGAAGCACTTGAAGTGGTTGCACTCCTTGTGTTGGGTTAGCTACTGTGATTCACCTTCCCATGCCATTGAACTTCTGGAATGCAAGAAGTTTTGCCCAAAAAGAGCAAAAAGTTTACCCCAACTTGGATCCCCCAACTTGGAGTAAGTCTTTGATAGATCTGGTCACCTTTGGGATTGTACCATCTTCTCCATCACCTTTGCTGCCTACTCCTCTTGAGTAGAAAGGTACAGTACCATGTACTGCCTACTTCGTTCCTTGGTCGAGCACTCCTGCATCAACCCGAAGTCCCTTAATTTTGGCTATCTTGATGAGAAGCCCATTGACATCGGTCTTATGAAGTTTCTTGGCCTCTACCCTTCTGCCCTAACTTGGTACTTGGAGCTTGCCTCTGCATTCTCCACCTCCTCGGCCCCTTTTACGACTAATGCTCTCCCTCCATGAGAGCAAGGGATTGATGACTTCATGGAAGTCCCACATCTGCAGTACCATGGTGCTACCAAGCCCATAGCACTACTATCCATTATCTTGCATCTTCATCCCTTCCTTCGCGATCGGTAGATCTGCCTCTGTGGCATTGTGGAGCTCCACCGAGTCCACCTTCTCTCTAACCGACACTTATCTTTTGGGTAGCTGAGCCCCGCTGGACTCGTCGTCGCTTCCTCGCCCCTTTTGACCACCTGCTTCAACACCACTGTGTCCTCCTAGCAGTTCTCCTTAGTCGATGGAAAGCCAGACTACAACTCTCATGCATGGCCTCCGCCCTCTTGTTGCAGGGCTCGCGCCGATTCTATTCTCCTTAGCTTCCTTGGTAGTAGCGTTCGCTAACTCGGCCTTGTCCTCTAACTTGCCGGGCTCCCTTAAGCGAATGTGAGCACTGAAGCAGTCCAACTCTCCAATTGCTTGATTAATCAAGTCCCCTCCAAGGATCTTACTAGTACTTACAATCTGATTACTCCCTCGGTGGTACACAGCCCCCATATGCTGACGACCAAGGCTTTCATCTGATGCAAACTTTGATGCATACACACGAAAGACCCGCCTCTACGGTACTATGACATTCACTCCTTGAATCCACAGCCCTTCTTGCTGTTGTATTATTCACCGAAGTGGCGCTCCCAGAAGCTCCTGATCATTCACATGATCATGTCCCCCTCCATGGGACTCACTGGTACGTGCACTTGGACTTCTTCCTCGGTGGTAGACAGCTCCCATATGCTGATGACTAAGGCTTTCATCCAATGTAAGCTTCGATACACACACGAAGACCTACCTCTGCGGTACTACGGCATTCACTCCTTGAATCCATAGCCCTTCTTCTTATTGTGTCGTACACCAAAGTGGAGCTCCCAATAACTCCTGATCATACCTCCGCATGATCTTTGTCCCTCACGGGACAAGATTGCCTGTATTGCATTGCCACGAACTATTCCACCATGATTCGCTGCACCATGTCGCCTCCTGCTGACATCTCCATTGCATACAGATTCTCGTATGATAAACTCGACCTACGACTTCTCTACGTGTGGCCTCTGCCAACACATCGTAGGGCCTCCGCTATCTCCGATTTTTAGTTCGCTCCCTTAGCAATTCCCCTTTGTCCACCCACTTGGGTTACACCTGGACGAAGCATAGCTCTGGGACAGTCTGTCGCCTAGTAGCTCCTGAAGTCCCCTGACTTCGCTAGAGTTGGTGCACCATTGTCTGGATCTTGGGCCTCTATCCCCTACCAACACAATCTTGCTATGCACCTCCTATTCTTGACAACTCGAATGGCAACACCGTGGCATATTCTTCAAGAGTACCCGCCTCTACGTCCTCTTGCCCCGTACTGAGGTCTCATGATCCCAACTTTGCCTCTACAAGTTGAATCACCTTAGTTACTCCATCAAATGCATCTCTGAGGTAGCTTGCATGTGCCTTGAAGCTCCCTTTATCTTTGGCACCATGCAAAATAAGTCTGTCCCATCAGAATGGAGAACCCATAAAACGACATGATCCCACTCTTGCCTCTACAAGAGTTCATGCCCTTGACCTCTGTCTAAGGAAAGCTTCGTGCCTCCGCTCCATGTTCCATCTTCTATGTCGACTCCCTTCATGCGGCTTGGATACTTCACCGAGTTTCACCCAAGTTGCTCTGCTCCTCGATTTGCATTGAGTTGATAGTGGCTCTCATGTCCACTATTCCACGGGTCAGCCCTCTGTTGAGTTCGATTTCTGCCTCGACTCTAAGTGTGCCTTCATATAATGTTGCCTTGGATTGTTCCCCCACTTGATCTCGAAATGCATCCACCAATGCATTACTTCCTTCGAGATCATGCGACAACTCTTCGTCGCTCACTCGGTCCGTTGAGCTTTGTGGAGATATAGCCTTGAGGAACTCTTCCTTAATATATGCAATCCGTTGCACATGATTCTCCCACTAGAGAACTAGGACTCATCCCTCCTGGATATCTGTCCTGTTGGAGCAACTTTTCTCTTTACATACTTCCTACTGGAAGTTTCGGAGACCATCATCCCCTTTGGACTACTCCGTCTTACTGAACTTGTGCTTTGTTCTGCCCCCACAAATGTACTTGGTTTAAATAACAACCAAGTGACAGCCCATGTAAGAAAGAAACAACACCCCCATAAATACCAGAGCAGAATAAAGTTTGTTGTTGAATATCTAGTTTTCCTTCATCTCTAACCGTACTAGTAGAAAATTCGAGTCTCAAGGAAGTGGTCCTCCTGCTACTTTGGCCCATGCAAAATTGGGGATCACAATGGAGCCGTGACTTATGGATCAAATCAGAATATCAATTTAAAAATATAATTTATCCTCCAAGTATTTAATCACAAATGAAAGTTTAGAAAGACGGACTCAATTCAGATCCATCCACCTGACATCCCAACTGATGACGATATTCAAGTTTAGTTGATGATCGCATGGGATCGCAGGATCGTGATGCACTACCGTGCAGATACTACTACCCCTGATGTAGAGATACAAGATAATGCTGGACTGCTAGACCACAGTGCACCTATCGTAGATACCACAAGGAAGCTTCAAAGAGAATTACAAATTAAGACCCAAAGTTCATGAAGCCTCAATCTTGAGGACAAGGCTGATTTTAAGAGGACGGGTCTGTTAGGACCCTAGCTTAGTAGGATCCTAGTTAATTGAATCGAGTCCTTAGATTGGGTCTTGTTGGCCAACCTAGACTTGACATTAGGTCGGCTAGGAGGAAGTTTGAGTCTATTATAATAAATCAGCCTAAATCTTAGTATATTAGGATTCAATTGAACTGCAGTATGGTTAGGAGTCGGACTTAGATACGGATTGGGGTTAACTAAGTTAAGCTTGTAACTAACCCAATTGGCTACCCACTTTAATGAGGGGAAAAGCTCTATTCAATTAAAACTCTCTTAAGGATTGATTAGGAGTTAAATTAGGAGTTAGAGTCTTAATTTACTTAGAGTAGGAGTTGCTTCTTAGAGTTGTTGGAAGTAGGAGTTGCTTCTTGGAGTTGTTAGAAGTAGGAGTCTTAAGTAGGAGTCTCATTATGAGTTAAGGTTTAGAAACCCTATAAATACTCATGTAATCAACCATTTTTCATCATCAATAGATCAATTATGTTAGAGCCATAGTGCAGAAAAATCGAGGGTTGAACCCCAATAGAGTTTTAAGGAAGTCGATCCCCTATAGAGATCAACCCAAGCTTAGAATCCATAAGGGTTCTAACACCTCTCTCGCATGTGTTTTATTACCTTAAACTATTCCACCACGATCCACTATACCATGTCGCCTCCTAGTGACATCTCTATTGCATTCAGATTCTTGTGAGATGAACTCGGACTATGATCTCTCTATGGGCTGTCTTTGCCACCTCTGATTGTGTTCACTCCTTTGGCAATTAACCTTCACCCACCCATTCTCAGGTCATACCTAGATGAAGCATTGCTCTAGGATAGTCCGTCACCTACTAGTTCTCAAAGTCATCAGATTTCATCCTGAGCCTCTATCCCCTACTAGCACAATCTCCACTATGCACCGCTTTCTTCATGACAACTTGAATGATAGCAATGTGACATATTCTTCAATAATACCTACCTTTATGTCCTCTTGCCCCATGCTAAGGCCTTTTGATCCCAACTTCACCTCTGCAAGTTGAATTACGTTAGTTTCTCCGTTAAATGCATCTATAAGACAAGGTGCATGTGCCTTAAAGCTACTTTCATCTTTGGCACTATGCAGGCTGAGTACGCCCTATCAGAATTAAGAACCTATGGAACAACATGATCCCACTCTTGCCTCTATAAGAGTTCATATCCTTGACATCTGTCAAAGGAAAGCTCCGTGTCTCTGCTCTATGTTTCATCTTCTATGTCAACTCCCTTTATGCAGCTTGAATACTTCACCAAGTTCCACCCAAGTTGCTTCGTCCCTCGGATTTTATTTAGTTAATGGTGGCCCTTGCACCCACCATTCCACGAGTTAGTCCTTTGTTGAGTCTGATTTTCACATAAGCTCTAAATGTGTCTTCATTTGATGTTATCATGGTCGCTCCCCCACTTGATCTTGTAATGCATCCACTAATACATTACCTTATGCAAGATCATGTGATGATTTATGGTTGCTCACTCGGTCCATTGAGTTTTATGGAGTTATTGTTTTGAGATACTCCTCAATAAGTGTGATCCATTTGTAACACCCCTTAGTCTCACATTGGAAAAATGAGAACATATGAATGTTTTATATGAGTTTATGAGTGTACTACTATTAACTCTTGGCTCGAGTATTATGGCCAATGGTTGGGCCAAACTAAAGCTATTAGGATAATTAGCTTAGCAACTCGGGTTGTGACATTTGGTATTAGAGCTGACCTAGTATTCGAGCATGGTGAGGGGACCCGAGTAGGAAAGAGCTATAACACCATGTTAGGGTTCGATTTGGGATATATTCGACCTTGATGAGGATGTCAAGCATTTGAGTGGGGGAGAGTGTAACAACCCTTAAACCCACATTGGAAAAGGGGGAACATATAATGATAATTAGCTCATCAACTCAGGGTCGTGACACCATTGCACATGATTCTCCCTTTGGAGAACCAAGACTTATCCCTCATGGATATCTGTCAACAAACTGTATATTATTCTAACTCTACAAATGCACTTGCTAGATTGTGACTCTTCACCAATACAACCCCTACTGCACCCTCTAAGGCCTAGCAATATATTAAACTTATTACACACTTTAGCCTCCTACGGGTATATCCATGCACTCTATTTAGGTCCGTTTCACCCAAACAGTTGCACGTGTTGGCTGCACTCCATGTAACCCATATAGGTCTCCTATATTTGCATAGCAATTGTTTCCATATGTGCTTGTCCCACTCTGATACTAAATGTTATAAACTTAGCTAGATTTACCTAAGTCTTATGACACCATCATGTGTCCATTTATAAAGATTAACATCTTCAAAACCTCATATGGTCCCTTAGGACCTACAAAAGAGAAAATGGGTTGGAAAAAGTATTTTTCATGGGATTCACTAGCAACTATTTCAGCAAATACTTTATATAACCAATGTAAATTACAACCATAGACTTTACAAACTCTGAATGGTCGCACATAAAGGGCCATGGTCCTGTTGGAAAACCTCAATGGGAGCATCACATATGCAGCAAAAAATCAAATCAATCGTGTGAGAGATTATTTACTCAAAGAGGATGAAGGAGGTCAAATGTCATTTGCTTTAGCGATATCCACATGATAGATCACTGTAGCCATATTCCTCTAATCACAGCCACAAATCTTACAACTCTTGCATAGAGGGAGGGAGGAAAATGAGGGGGAGCAAATTAAGGTACAGTATATCACATAAGAGTCGCACCTGCCTCCTATTTATAGAGAGCCACCAAAAACTCTAGAAAATCTTGCCTTAGTGGGTATTGGATCTCCATCCACTTATCTGCTAACCTTGGAATATTGGATCTCTATCTAATAATCTTCTTTGCCCGCTAATTGGGCCTCAAGGAGCCCATTAATGTTAGGTCTCATCTAATGAGAATAGGAGCTAATTGGATCTCAATCAAATTCTCTATTTGCTGAAGCATTCACCATATGTGTGTGACCCTCTAGGCCCAAACACTGAGCTAGCCATGAGTCCTCCCGATCAAGACTCCTTCTAACTCAGTAAATTATCATATCATAATAATTCACTCGACTCATCGACTATAGACATACATGGCCACTACGCTATAGTCCCAAGATGGTTCAAGGGATCTTATCCATTCGATCTGGGATATGTTCGACCTCGATGAGGATATCAAGTATTTGAGTGGGGGAGAGTGTAACTTCCCTTAATCCCATATTGGTAAATGGGGAACATATAAATGTCTTATAAGGGTTGATGAGTGTACTATTGTTAACTCTCGGCTTAAGCATTTTTTTTCTTATATCTTAATGTCTATTTCACCCAAACGGTTGCACTTGATGGCACTCTGATACCAAATGTCATAAACTTAGCTAGGTTAGCCTCTTTGAAACCTTATATGGTCGATTTTCCATATAGATCATTGATATACTGATAGAGAGGATGAAGGAGGTCAAACGTCCTCCGCTTTAGTGCATATGTGATGCTCCCATTGAGGGAAGAATAAGATATATGTCGGTTGCTTCTTAGAGTTGGAGTTGTTGGAAGTACGAGTTAGGATTAGTTTAGAGGTTGCTTCTTAGAGTTGGAGTTGTTGGAAGTACGAGTTGCTTCTTAGAGTTGGAGTAGGAGTTGTTAGGAGTTATTAGGACTAGGAGTCTTAAGTAGAAATCCTATTAGGAGTTGGGGTTTAAAAGCCTTATAAATAGTCTTGTATTCTCCCCTCTTTTATCATCAATAAATCAATTATTTTTTAGCCATCATGTAGAAAACTGAGGGAGGAACCCCTATAGAGTTCCATAGAGGCCGATCCTCTATAGACCTCACCCCAAGCTTAGAATCTGTAAGGGTTCTAATACTTGGTATCAGAATAGAAATCTTGGCATCTTGCTACCCTTCCATAACCATCCATCAGCCCCCTAGAACCGTCCAAAGTAATACCCACAATTGCTTAAAGATTATCATCAAATTTCACCGTCATCTCCACTATCGCAGATCATCCTTTGATCTCCCCTTGAATTACAATAGGTTCTGGTTTTCTACCTTATTGCTACTGTAATTTAGTTATCCCTATTCAAAAAATCCAAAAAAAAAAAATGTTCCTATTTGCCACACAAACTTTTCGCGTAAAGTTTCCATCTTTACAACGAAAGTTACACTATAGAATTCCAACCGCACACCCTTGACTATTTGATTTGCTATTAGATTTTTATTGATCCAATCTGTACGAAATTTTTACGACTGCTTTAGCACTTCCTATCTTTGGATTTTCTTTTATTTTCATCAAAAAATTCTCAATATAAACCATTAATCTTTTACATCCAGTCTATTGCACTTTAGATGTAAAAATCTACTTCAGTACCTTCCCATGATCTTCGATTTTGCCAAACCTTTTAGTGTCATTTTCTTTCACAAATTTTTTGTTGACATTACCTTTCCCTTGCTAGTAGATTATCTTTAAGTTTTACTTAAATCCTTTTTTTGAATAGTTGAAAAAAAAAATCTTGTCTATACTGCTAAAATATTTTGACGAAAAAATTCCATGGTGGACACCATTGTCATCCACCTTGAAGAAGATGCTATACGATGATACAATTAGCTTGAACACAATCATGGGGCTCTGACGTGGATACAATTCAAGTACGTACTATTGAACCTCTTTGGGCTGACCAAGAACGAGAATATTAACGAATAACTTGCCAAGATCTAATAAACCTCCACGATCTAAGAATACTAAACCAGGTTTGAGGATTTAACTTACCTTGCTCATGATTGGACTGACCGACAACTATTAAGGACATTCATTAAGGGGCTTAAATCAGAGATTAAAGGAGAGGTTATGGTGCGGCAACCCCGAACCATAACGGCTGCAATTTCTTTCGCCTAATTACAAGAGGAATGGCTCAACCAAGATGCTTAGAGGATGTGAACCACCCTAGACCCATAGCATACGAACCTCCTTCTGCTTTCAACCATCCTTTGCTATCAAAAAAATTGATAATAAAAGAACTATGCGATCGATTGATAAAGGGTCTTTATAGGCATTGCAATGAACCATGGAGCCATGATCATCATTGCAAAAAGGGTTGCCTCCTACTAATTGAACCTCTTGAAGACACAGAGGAGAAGGCCCAGAAGTATGAGGAAGAGGTCACGGATGAAGAACAATAGCTAGTTGATTTTACAATGCATACTTTTGCCAGCTATACGAACCCACAAACAATAAAAGTGGGAGGATTTCTAAAGCAACAACTAATCATCATCGAGAAAGATATCCACAGGTGAAATTATTGCAACAAGACCAAGAGATACTTGCTAATTTCTTCCACCTTCCTCTTGATGATTATGAGGCTGTGCTCAACATTGAATGGCTAACTATATTTGGTGATATTCCTTGAAATTTTTTGAAATTTATTATGAAATTTTTCAGCCATGAGAAATAGGAGATCCTACACAAGAAACGTAGGAGCGACGTAACAATGACTTGCATGCAACTAACGGAGAAAGTTTTAAATAAAGATAATAATAACTTCCTAATGCAACTTAAGTAGTACTTTATAGGAAGCCAAAAAAATTTGATGACCTGAATATACTCCAATTATTTGCTAAAGTTTTAGATATTTTTGTCGAACCGCACAGCCTACTTTCTAATTGCCAACATGACTACTAAATTCTGATTCTCTTAGGCAAACCAATAGCAAATTCTTAGTCATATCATTATCCTCACCTCTAAAAAGCTGAAATAGAGAGGATTGAAGATAAGATTTTTAAAACAGGGGTCATACAGCCAAGTCACGGCCCCTACTCTTCGTTGGTGCTAGCTTTACCCGACTTCGACAAAGTGCTTATTATTGATGCATCGGGAGCTAAAAATTATATTATCCATATGCAAGATGACTGACTCCTAGACTACATCAATAAAGCCCTTACTCCAAATCACTTGAAGCTACCAGTCAATGATGAGACAATGCTTACCTTTGCTGAATTTGTTGCTTAGTATAATATAGGACAATAGCATGAAGAGGAGATGAAAGTAAGCCTTAAAAAATTACAACTTATGCTCCTTCCAAACTCAGATCGAGTTTACCTTACCATGGACTTTACTAGAAGACAACTACCATCATAGAGGAAGGTTTGGCTATCAATAAAGAACAACCACATGCCAACCCGCATAAGAAAAAAATAGTCGCCCGACAAACATCGAAGTAGAAGGAAGTTTGTTATTAAAGATCGAGTCTTTCTCCATATTCATCATTACCAATTTATGAAGACTCGAGCCTCATGAAAGTGGTCTCCTAGTTTCTTTGGACCTTATAAAATTAAAGATCACATTAAAGCCGTAAATTATAGATCGGACTTGTGCACTAATTCAAAATTACAACTCATCCTCTAAGAATCTCATCGCAAATAGAAGTTTGGAGAGGACAACTCAGCCCCAACGTATCCACCTAACACCCAACTTGATGAGGAGGCCCAAATCTAGCTGATGATTGCATAGGATCACGGGATCATGACACATCATCATCTAGTCACTACTACTAATGTTGGACCCCAGGAACAGGATGTGCCTACTATAGGGCCACGAGGGACCCTCATGACAAGTTACAGATCACAACCCAGAGACGTGAAGATCAGCCTTGAGGGTAAGACTGATTTGAAGAGGGTGGGTCTGTTAGGACTCTAGTTAGGAGTGTCCTAATTTAGTTTCATTGAAGAGGACAAATATGTAAATCCTAAGGGTATTCATGTAAAACCTATCTAGCCAACCCCTATTAAAGAGGTGAGGATGCCAGTTATGTTAGGATTAGTTTGGAGGAAGATATTTTGAGGGAAGAATAAGATACATATCACCCTAATTAACCACTCTTATCCTAATTAAAGAGGGGTTGGTTGAGGGATTAAGTTAGAATAGGATTATGATTAGTTTGGAGGTTTTTTCTTAGAGTTGGAGTTGGAGTTGTTGGAAGTAGGAGTTGCTTCTTAGAGTTTGAGTAGGAGTTGTTAGGAGTAGGAGCGTTAAATAGGAATCCTATTAGGAGTTGGGATTTAAAAGCCATAGAAATAGTATTGTATTCTCCTCTCTTTCAACATCCATAAATTAATTATTTTTCAGCTATTATACAGAAAACCAAGGAGGGAGAAACCCCTGTAGAGTTCCATGGAGGCTGATCCCCTATAGAGATCACCTCGAGCTTAGAATCTGTAAGGGTTCTAATAATCAGGCTCTGATCTCTCTAATTAGTTGGAACCTCCTTAGTCAATTCTAATAAGACATGGGTTCCCTTACTAGGGCTATTGCCCCATTTGTATCACTATATATGGGAATTGGTTCTACGCTGCTCGGTACGACTCCTAAATCCTTGATGACCTTTTCATCCACACCCCTTCCTTTGCTGCCTCTACTGCAGCAATATATTCTGCCTCTATGGTCGAGTCAGTAGTATAATCTTACTTGGAACTCTTCTAGCTTACTACTCCTTCATTCAGAGTAAAAAGATACCTTGAGTTTTACTTACTATCATCAATATCAGACTTAAAACTCGAATCTATATAGCCCTCAACTTGGAGGCTATCTCCTTCCTATACTAGTAAAAGATCCTTAGTCCTTCTGAAGTACCTAAGGATATACTTTACTACCTTCCAGTATTCCAATCCTGGATCTGTTTGATTCCTGCTAATGAAACTCAAAGCATGCACTATATCAAGTATAGTACATAATATAAGAAAAATAATAGACCCTATCATTGAGGTATAAGGTATCCTATTTATGTCTATCATTTCTTCTGGAGTCTTTAAGGATATACTCCTAGAAAGTGATATTCTATGTCTCATCGATATGAGACCTATATTGGAATTCTCCATGCTAAACCTTTTGATAATGGCGTCTATGTACCTAGAAGCCAAGCATCCTCTTGGATCTATCTCTATAGATCCAGATCCCCAAGATATAGGATGCTTCCCCCAAGTCCTTTATGGAGAAATTTTTGATAGCAAAGCCTTTATTGTGGAGAGCATTCCTACATCAGTCCCAATTATCAGCATATCATCCACATATAGCACCAAGAAGGTGATAAACGCTCTTACTTACCTTCATGTATACACAAGGCTCATTTTTATTCTTAATAAAGTCATAAGATCTTATCACCTCATCAAATCTTATGTTCCAACTTTTGGAAGCTTGTTTCAGTCCATAGATGGACCTAAGCAACTTAAACATTTTATTTGGACTCTCCCTAGATATGAATCCCTTTAGATATATCATATACACCTCCTCCTCAAGGTTGCCACTAAGGAATGTAGTTTTCATATTCATCTACTAGATCTCATAAGTTAAAAGAATTCTGATGGATAAAGCATAGCTACAGGTGAAAAGGTTTCTATATAGTTAACTTCTTGCCTTTGACGATATCCTTTAGCCACTAACTATGCTTTATAGGTCTCCACCTTTCTATTTTCTTTGATCTTCTTCTTGAAGATCCATTTGCAACTGATGGGTACAATACACTCAGGTGTATCCACAAGGTTCTAAACCTTATTGGAGTACATAGAATCCATCTTAAAATTCATATCTTTTGCTACTTTCTGGAGTCTATACTAATAATAGCCTCCTCGTAGGTCTGAGGATCGACATCCTGAGAGTCCTATCCACTAATATGTCCTGCATAGCTTTCAAGAGGATGTGATACTTTGTTAAACCTATGCAAAATTAGAATTTGTGTGCTAGGTATCTGAACAAACTAAGACTCTAGAATGGTGCTTGACCTAGGGTCTTCAACCTCTCTCGACTCTATCTCACTTCCATTGTTTCCACAAAAAATGTGTTCCTTCTTAAGAAACATAGCCCTCTTGGCAACAAAGATCTTCTAGTCCTTAGGATGATAGAAATAATATCCCAAAGTCTCTTTAGGGTATCCTATGAATGTGCATTGTTCCCTCCTTGATTTTAATTTGTTAGGGTTGTATCTTTTAACATAGGTAAGACAGCCCTAAATCTTAACCACCTTAAAATCGAACTTCTTTCCTTTCCATATCTCATATGTTGTAGACACTATCAAATTTGATAGAACTCTGTTCAGAAGATAAGCTACAGTCTCTAGGGCATATCCCCAAAATGAGACAGGTAGGTTAGCGAAACTTATCATTGATCGCACCATGTCTAACAGCATGTGATTACTCCTTTCTAATACATCATTGAGCTGAGGTATATAAGGAAGTGTCCATTGGGATAGAATCCCATGGTCCCTAAGGAAATGAGTGAAATCTGTACTCAAATACTCTCCTTCTCGATTTAATCAAAGAGTCTTCATGCTCTTTCTAATTTAGTTCTCTACTTCATTCTTATTTTCTCTAAAATTTTCAAAGCCTTATACTTATACTTTATCAAGTACATGTGTCCATACCTAGAGAAATTGTTAGTGAATGTAATAAAGTTTAAGTAACCACCTAGAGCCTAATTCGACATGAGGCTACATATATCACTATATATGAGTTCCAGTAGCTCAGTGGCTCTCTCTCCAATTCTACTAAAAGGAGAGTTAGTTATCTTTCCATGAAGACAAGGTTCACAAGTTACATAAGACTCATAGATGAATAGATCTAAGTATCCATTTTTCAACATGAATGAACTTTGAGGTTTCTATCAAGGATAATTGATCTATGTAAAGGATCAGCCCTCCTCGATCTCTATAGGGGATCGACCCTTCTTGATCTCTATAGGGGATCGGCCCTCCTAAAGTTTTAGCCACAAGGCTGAAGGGAAACTCAATTCTTCATTGCTTTCTAAAGAGAAATTACATAGGTATTTATAGGGTTCATGAAGAGACCCGCTACATCAGGACTCCTAATTAGAGTCCTATTGGGAATAGAACTCTACTCCAACTCCTACTCCTAATCAAACTCCAATTCAGTTGAATCCTAATCCTACTAGGATTTGGGCTAGTTTATTTAAATTAACTCTTAGATGACTTAATGTTAGGTCTAGGCAGGCCAATAGAGCCCAATCTATGGACTCGACTTAACAGACTAGGACCCAACTCGGCTAGGGTCCTATCACAGCATTCTTTGAATCTTTCCCTCATGGATATGTCCTAGACTATAATGTCATAGGTATACATTGTTCACCTTATCTTATGTCCTCTTAGACGTATTTATATTCATGATATATGGAGAAGTGTCTAACACATATAAGTCATTTATCAATGTCCTTCTAGTGATGATCTCATCATCAAATGTTATTAAACAACTATTATCCTCAAAAACTAATTTGTATCCACTAATTATGAAATAATAAATAAAAATAATATTTCTGATAATAGAGGGAACAAAGTAGTATGTATCCAATGCAATAATAGCTCCACCAGGGAGATGTAGGGTGACCTCCCCAATGGCAATTAAACCAACTCTTGCTCCATTGCCCATCTTGAGGTCCATCTCACCTTTAGCCGGTCTCCTAGGTCTTGTCAGAACCTATAATATATTACAAATATAATAAGCACTCTTGGTATATAATACTCATATGTTATTATAAAAAACTGATATGTAGAGACTGATTATGAATATACATGAAGCTTCTTTAAGCTTCTATTTCGCTTTGTCTGTAAGGTAATCCTTACAGTTCCTTTTCCAATGCCTATCTTTGCCACAGTGGAAGCAATGTCGTTCATCCTTTGCTGGGTTTTTCTTGGCAATCTTTGCCTTACCCAGTCCTTCTTTGCCCTTGCCATTATTAAGGGTCTTACTAGCCTTCCTTTTTTTTTTGTTCTCACTAATATAGAGAACTGGCTTCTCTTTCTTGATGGCACTCTTAACTTTCCTCAACATATTGAGAAGCTCAGGGAGAGTTACCTCAAACTTTCTAATGTTTAAATTTATGATGAAGTGAGAAAAGGAATCTAGTAAGGAATAAAGTATAAGATCAATTCATAGGTTATCCTCTAGGTCTATTCCTAGACTTGTGAGTTTCTCGATCCACTCTATCATCTTCAGGACATCATTCTGAACCGATGCCCCTTTTTTCATCCTAGCTCGGAAGATAGCCTTAATATCTTATATCTTTGAGTTCTTTTATGTTCCTCAAACAGTAAGCGGAGATGAAGAAGGATAGAATTCTCATATTGCCTTTGTAACATAGGAGTAATGGAGGCCAATATATAGTATTTTGCCAACATGGAATCATCTATATACTTCACATAGCGAGTGATCTTATCCTTGCTTGCCCCTTCTTCTAGCGTGGGCATAATTATATTAAGGACATACACGATTATATCCGTTGTGAGAACTATTCTCAAATTACAAAGCTAATCTGTATATTTTGGACTGGTGAGGTAGTTGCATCAAGTATTCCATGAAGGAGATTTGCAAGCGACATGTTTCTGACAAATAAGATATAGCATAAATAAATAACATACAGATTTTATGTAAAAACTAATTAAGATATGGACTTCTATCTTAATGTACTCCCACTATTTTTCTAGTGAGTTATACAACACCTCAGCACGTGAAACATAAATCTCCAATATACTTCTAGTGGGGATCAGGATCCAATCGACGTCTTAGTTCAACCATGAGTGACTCGACCAATTACACAACCCAAAAGGTAGGTAACTCTTACCAATCACAACTCATTGTGATTCCCGTCAAGTTTGATATCTAAATCATCATGGTCTCGACTGCTTGACCAACCATGAAGTTCAGTTAAGTCATCACCATCATTGCAAGATGAGTCTGATTTGATGATATACTCTCGAGTAACTCGACCAAGTATACCATGTCCTTAGGTCACCGGTGACATCTTTACGTCATAGGCAAGATCACGATCATATAGATAAGTGAATCTCGAGTGACTAGACCAACTCAACATATATCATGATTCAATTTCTTCCTGTAATGATGGAAGGCCACGTGGGTCAATCTTATTATCTCACATTCACCTACTTAATATTATCATAAGAGGGATTTTTGTTTTGTATCGATCTCCTAATATATCATGTCACACACATATATATTTAATATATATATCGCATGTAAATATAAATATATATATAGTAAGTGTACATCACATATCACATATACAAGCTACACCTGATGATCATGAGCTATCACCTAATATAATTAAGCTCAAGTTAATAGGCCTAATCACTTACAATAGGATTTGTATGCATCGACGCATCTCCATACCCTGTGATCGTTAATCTCGTCATAATTGGTTTTATTGGATCCATACATCGTGATCTCTTGCCACGATATCGTGATCTCTTGCCACGATATCGTGAGTCTAACTGTCACTTCTATGCTCTCATCACGTCTCTTTGTGTAATTACAAAATAATTATAGGCACACAAGCTGGACAATAAACGAGTAAAATGGAGGCTTGTAGGCCCCAATAATAATAATAATCATATGTACACACATAATATTATATGGTTCATGATCATCCATTCACATCATACTTCATATGTACACATCAACATGTAAGATTACTAGATAATAAATAGTTAATTAAACTATTTAATTTATTATTTTTCTCAAAATCAGGACATGTCAGGAATTTTTAGAATTATAAAAGTTATTTTCAAAAATATGGACAAAAGGATAGACCTCGAAATTTTTAAAATTGTTAAGCATATTTTTGGGATTCTATGAAGGAGGACACACCTCAAAATTTTGTAAATTCTTAGGGGCAGCATCACCATCACCCTTTGCCCCTTCGAGTGGTCATCGTCGTTGCCCCTATGCATGCGACAATGTTGTGCGCAGCCGTTAGCCACCTTTACCAATAAGCGATCATCCCCGCGGGTGGGTGAGTGTCATTGCCCTAAGGCAACTGCCTTTGCTGGCTAGCATCACCCCTACAAGGGCCTGCCCGTTATCACGAACGGTCGTCGCTCAACCGTAATACCTTTGCTCCTTGAACCGTTCGTTACTTTTTCTTGCTTGTATATATGTTTGGCAGCTTGTTTTGCCTTGAGTTTATGTGTTTTTACCTAAGAAATGTGAGCGAAAGTAGTGTAGAATGTCGAATCGATCGTCATTGCGGAGCCAAAACAACAAAACAAATGATTTTTGGGTCTTTTTCGTGTGTTGCGGTAACCTTTCTGAGCAGTACGAAATGTCAGCCATTTCAGCACCTTGGAACCCGCCGGTTGGCACCGGGCTGGATGGGGTTCTGGGTATATGTCGGGCATAGGCGTTCATCAGCAATTGAACTTGTCTTGCATCTGATACCATGGGAACCGTCATTTGTGGACTTGCGACCATTCCTACAACCCTCCAAAGTCCTATTTCTCTCTCTTTCTCTCTTTTCTTTGCTGCACTCAAGGTGTTCGATAAATTGCTTATATGGCTTTTCGCTTTGCGAGACGCCGGGACGTGTCCGTCGCTCGCCTCTAAGCTAATCAACTTCTTCTTTGCAGGTCCTACGGGACCTTAAGAGGTTGTAAGAGGGCTGACCCTTTGTGAACAGATAACGTGTTGGGTGTTTCATGACTTAGGCAATCTCAGCTAAGTCCAGAATAGTGGGCAAGGTTGCTCTATGACTTATGCAATTTCAACTAAGTCTTCGAAAGTGCCGTGAGGGTGCCGCACGGCTTAGGCAAATTCAGCTAAGTCCGTAACAGTGTGGTATCAGAGCAGGCAAGCAATTCATATGAACAGCGAAGAAGATTCACAATCTCGCCATGGTGAAACATCACGTTGAATCGAGCAAGATGGGGCAAGCCGGACCCTTGCTCCAAGCAGTCACAGGTGGGCTGCAAGTGCAAACTCGCTCGCAAACTATGGGAGCCACTCATGAGGAGCTCTATAGTGAACAAGATGAGCATGAAGTTGGGTATTCTCCACGAGGGGAGGAGGCGCCATCTGGAGTGCCAACCAGGAAAAAGAGCCACAAGGAGAGAATTATAATGGCAGAGACCCACCTTGATGTTCTTGAAGCGAGCGTGGAGGAACTCTACCAAGGCCAGTGAAGGCTACTTAGGGTAGAGAGCTCGCTAGAAGAAGTTGAATCTTGGATCGAGAAAGTTGAATCCCTGATTGATCAACTGACAGAGAACACCAAAGATTCCATACGACATCTACATGAAGTTATAGCAGAACTCACGGCTAAGGTGATGGTGTTAACAAGGACTCTTGATGCGGGAGGGAATAAGACCCGCACTACACCACCATAAAACTTCAGGGCACTAGAGCCGCAGAGCTACAGAGGTGCTAGGGATGCCAAAGAGCTTGAAAACTTCTTGTTTGACATGGAACAATATTTTCGTACTACAAGGCGCGATTCTGAAGAAACCAAAGTTGCTATAGCAACAATGTATCTGAATGGGGATGCAAAACTTTAGTGGCGAACCCATTGGGAAGAGATCCAGCATGGCCGATGTTAAGTGGATACATGGGGAGACTTGAAGCAAGAGTTGAGAACTTAGTTCTTGCCCGAGAACACAGAGTTTATTGCAAGAAGGAAACTGAGACAACTTCGCTGAAGTACAACAATCTGAGACTATGTGAAACAATTTTTAGCACTGATGCTGGATATACGGGACATGTCAGAGAAAGACAATCTATTCAGCTTTCTCGATGGCTTGAAGCCATGGGCACAATAAGAACTACATCGAAGGAATGTCACCGACGTAGTTGGGGCAATTACAACCGCGGAAAGGCTAACTAACTTTATTTCTTCGGAGGATTTGAGAAAGAAGAAACAATCTTTGGGAAATCGCCCATCTAAATACTCTCGAGCGAAGGAGTCTGGGAGTGAACAAAAGAAGAAGAATTTCCACAGGGGACCGGGCTCAAGAGGTAGAGTCCCAAAGCCTATTGGATGCTTCTTGTGTGGAGGACCGCACATGGCGAGGGAGTGCCCACAAAAACAGGCACTCAATGTTTTAACGACATCGATTCTACCCCGTAAGTCAGACAAGGGCAAAGCCATCATCCTTAATTCGAGCAGTTCTGACTCCAGTAGCGACAGTGAGGCGTCTCAAGGACCCAGGATGGGAGCAATGCGTTTGTTAAATGCGTTGCGGGGTCAAGTGGGGGAGAATACAAAGGCAAAGCCACCGAAGGCAGGAAGCAGCGAGTTGCTATATGTGGACATCAAGCTTAATGGCTGAACAACCCGTGCAATGGTGGACACGGGTGCGACCCACAATTTTATTGTCGATCGCGAAGCTAAGCGACTGGGAGTAATCTTGGAGAAGAGCCCAAGTCGTTTGAAGGCGGTGAACTCGGAGACCAAGCGGATCTCCGGACAAGCAAAGGGGGTCCCCATCAAGATCGAGACATGGAGCGGGAGCACAGACTTGATGGCGGTGCCATTGGATGACTTCCAAGTGATTCTCGCAATGGAGTTTATGCACGCAGCAAAGTTGGTGCCAATACCGTTCCTGAACTTCTTGTCTAATGGGAGGCGATGATCCCTGCATGGTCCCAGTTTCTCGAGGAGAAACCAAGGACCTACAACAAATATCGGCTTTACAATTGAAGAAAGGGGTGTGAAAGGGTGAATTAACCTTTGTAGCTGCTATGAAGCTAGAGACACTTGACGGGGAGGCCATTCAGGAACCTGTTGTTGTGGCGAACATCCTAAAGGAGTTCTCGGATGTGATTCCAACAGAGTTGCCGAGAACTCTACTACCACGTAGAGGCGTGGATCATCAGATTGAGCTGGAGCCGGGATTTAAGCCTCCAACGAGACCACCATACCGTATGGCCCCTCTAGAGTTGGCAGAACTGAGGAAGCAGTTAGATGAACTGCTAAGCGGTGGTCTCATCCACAGTTCCAAAGCACCTTTTGGAGCTCCAATCCTCTTTCAGAAGAAACAAGATAGGAGCCTCCGATTATGCATTGATTATCGAGCCTTCAACAAGATGACGGTGAAGAACAAGTACCATATCTCACTCATTGCGGATTTATTCGATCAATTGGGCAAGGCAAAGTACTTCTCCAAACTCGACCTTCGATTAGGGTATTGGCAGGTGCGCATTGCAGAAGGTGATGAGGCGAAGACTACCTATGTGACCAAGTATGGAGCATTCGAGTTCTTGGTGATGCTTTTCGGCTTAATCAACGCTCCGGCCATATTCTACACTCTCATGAACCAGCTGTTCAAGGAGTATCTAGATAAGTTTGTGGTCGTCTATTTAGATGATATCCTCGTCTATAGCTAAACACTTGAGGAGCATGTTAGACACCTCCGAATAATTTTCAAAGTTCTCAAGGAGAACACCTTATTCGTGAAGAGGGAAAAGTGCTACTTCGCCCAAACAGAGATTTTATTCTTGGGGCATCGAATTAGGAATGGGTCCATTCGAATGGACAAGGTTAAGGTGCAAGCTATGGTGGACTGGCGAACACCAAAGAACGTGCCAGAGTTGAGATCCTTCCTTGGGTTCGTCAACTATTATCGACGCTTCATAGCTGGATATTCGAAGCGCGTAGCTCTATTGACGGAGTTGCTAAAAAAGGAGCAGTCCTAGAGATGGTCGGATAAATGTAAGGCAGCATTTCAAGACCTAAAGACTGCTATGTTAGAAGAACCTGTACTCAGATTACCGGACTATGGAAAGTTTTTTGAAGTCCATGCCGATGCTTCTGACTTTGCTATTGGAGGAGTTTTTATGCAGGAGGGTCATCCAATAGCCTATGAGAGTCGTAAGCTCAACGAGACCGAGTGACGATATCGTGTGTATGAGAAGGAGATGACAGCAGTGGTCAACTGTCTACGGATGTGGCGACACTGCCTTTTACGAGCACCATTTGTGCTAACGACAGACAATGTCGTATTGAGTTACTTCCAAACTCAAAAGAAACTCTCCCCAAAGTAAGCACGATGGCAGGACTTCTAGGCTGAGTTCGATATGGTTATGGAGTACAGACCCGGAAAAGCAAATGTTGTGGCCGATGCATTGAGTCGGAAAGTGGACCTAGTGAATGCTATACAGTTGAAGGGCGGAGGCCAAGCGAGTCAATTGTGCTCCAACTTTCTTTCCAAGATCAGGGATGGACTGTACTGATATCCTTAGGCAGTGACTCTGATTCAACTCATTAAAGAGGGCAAGGCACGACGATTTTGGGTCCAGGAGGGACTCATCTACACCAAGGGGAACAGAGTTTATGTCCCACGAGCGGATAACTTGAGGCGTGAACTCTTGAAAGAGTGTCACGATTCCCTTTGGGCTGGACATCCGGGTATCCACCGAACAATGGCTCTCGTGGAGAGGGCCTTCTATTGGCCGAAGATGGGGACAGATGTGGAGGAATATGTTCGAACGTGCCTTACTTGTCAACAGGACAAATAGAGCAGCAGAAGCCAGTGGGACTTTTGGAGCCACTGCCCATACCAGAAAGGCCATAGGAGAGCATTTCTTTGGACTTCATATCAAGTTTGCCCGCAGTAGGGGGACTTGGATTGATACTCGTGGTAGTTGATCGATTTTCGAAGTTTACAACATTCATTGCTGCACCCCTACATTGCTTAGCGGAGGAGGCGGCTAAGTTGATGATGATGAATATGGTTAAGTATTGGGGAGTCCCACACAACATCATTAGTGATCGGGATTCTCGGTTCTTGGGACGATTCTGGACTGAGTTGTTCAAGTTATTGGGTCTAAATTATACTTCTCCACAAGCCTCCACCCTCAAACGGATGGCCAAACAGAAAGAATTAACTCGCCCTTGGAGTAATATCTTCGGCACTACGTGAGTGCCAACCAACGAGATTGGGTGAAGCTGTTGGACATAGCCCAATTCTCCTATAACTTGCAGCGAAGCTCTGCATCCAACAAGAGCCAATTTGAGATTATTACGGGACAACAGCCATCAACTCCTCACACCCTGGTTATTGGTTATACAGGGAGTAGCCCATCAGCCTATCACTTTGTAAAAGAATGGCATTGCAATGCAGATATTACGCAAGCTTACTTGGAGAATGCGGTCAAAAAGATGAAGAAGTGGGCAGACTTGGGAAGGCGACCACAAGAATTTAAAGTTGGTGACATGGTGTTGGTGAAGCTCCAACGAGCATCACTCCAGTTCTTTAGACACAAAGTGCACAAAGGATTGGTACGCAAGTATGAAGGGTCTTTCCTAATCATCAACAGGGTAGGCAATGTCTCATACAAGTTGCAACTGCCAGCATGGTTCAGAATTCACAACGTCTTCCATGCGAGCAACTTGAAAGCCTACCACTCAGATCCACGAGATGATTCTCGAAATGTTCCAAGTCGACTACCCCCCACCATAGCCTCTTACGAGAAGCGAGTTGAAACTATTCTAGTGGATCGTAAGATATCGCATTAGGCGTTTCATGACTTAGGCAATCCCAGCTAAGTCCGGAATAGTGGGCAAGGTTGCTCCACAACTTAGGCAATTTCAGTTAAGTCTTCGGGAGTGTCACGAGGGTGTCACACGGCTTAGGCAAATCCAGTTAAGTCCGTGACACCGTGGGGCATGGCTGCCCCTATAGTGATCTGACCATAGACGGTCGCCTAAAGGGGGCTTGGCCGTAGGTGGCCACACTAGAAGACGGCCTACCTGTAGGTGGCCGTCTCTTCACCTACAGGCAGCTTGCCTGTGTGTGCTGTGTTCGTTGCAAGAATGCTAGAACAATTCTACGCGATTTAATCTCATCACACGTAGTTTAAAACCAATCTTTTGCACAAAAACCCTTGGCTCTAATATCATTATTGGGAAACTTCAGTGGGAGCATCACATGTACACTGAAAGATTAAAACAAAATCGGTTCCCTATGTAGATCAAAATGGTCGTGCAAAGATTGGTGTGTAAAATGTCGCAAAACTTAAATTTGCATTGTGTGAGAAATTATTTTTCCATATCTAAATGAAGAGGATGAAGGAGGTCAAATGTCCTCCTCTCTAGTGGTATCCACACGATGGATCACTGTAGCGATACTCCTCTAATCACAGCCACAAATCTCATAACTCTTGTGTAAATGGAGGGAAGAGAATAAGAGGGGGTGGCCAAAAGTGTAACCTATTACATAAGAACTGCCTCTGCCTCTTATTTATAAAGAGCCACCAAAAACCTTAGTAAATCCTGCCATAGTGGGTATTGGATCTCTATCCACTTACCCACTAATCTTAAATTATTGGATCTCTATCTAATAATCTCCTTTAGCCTCTAATATGACCTCATACAAGGAGCCCATCAATGTCGGATCTTATCTAATAAGAATAGGGGCTAATTGAATTTCTAGCCAATCCTCTACCCGCTGAAGTATCCACTATATATGTGTAACACTCTAGGCCCAATACCGACCTAGCCGTGAGTCCTTCCTGTCATAACTCCTTCTGACTCGATGAATTATTATCTCAAAATAATTCACTTAATTCATCTACTGTGGGCATACTAGGTTACTGCGCCATAATCCCCAAATAATATAGGGGATCCTATCCATTGGACTTAGCTATCCTCAGTTACCATGTATTTATAGTCTCTCATCCAACTAATATCTCAGAGACCGTATATCAAGCATGGTACTATCAAGCCACATACAGAATCCGTCTTAAGTCTTACTCTAATCGGATTCTCCTGGGAGACTCATTCTCTCTCAATTCGACTAACTTGATCAAGGATTTACTTAAGCGAGAGTATATAAGATATTTTTCTGATAATACCAAGAGTGGATGATCCTCTATTGGCACTCAATAGCCTTAGTAAAATTGGCTACCAATCCCGATAATCGGTTGTGCTAGATTTGGAACTTTCTAAACCTATAAGTCTGACATCAAAGCAAAAAGTACCAAAATAAGACATCCTTGGTGTCTCAAGTCTAAGGATCAGATACATAACTGGGACTATGGAATCATTGTCTAATGTCAAGGATCATTAACTATATAACATTTCATAAGTGGATCAATCAGCAAACTTATTATCCAATGATAATGAGCATTTGCACTGTATCCTTAGTGTCTCCACACAAGTGGTTATGAGACCAACCGCCTCCATCATATGGATGGGTATATAGTACACTAATCTATCCAGTTGTCTTGATGTCCCTCTCGAGCAACCTATGACTAAGATTTTTTAGGATCTATGTTTAAAAGTGAATCAGTTTCATTATTGTGATCTCATCACAATCTTATTTCCATTGTATAGAACCAAGGACATCACAACATATATATTCAACAGATAATATAATGTAAGAATATATCAATAATAATAGTAATATAAAGAGACTGTGCAGAATATCACACGTGCTATCACTCACGTAATTAACTTGCAGGGCACCTTTAACTAGCAGGTCCATTATAGACTAAAGTCCCAAGAGTGTCCACATGATACAATGCTCATTTACAAATAGAAATCAACCATAAAAGCTAACCAAACTAGGGCTGCTAAACTAACTGCTAGCCCGCTACTTGTTGTACAAAGTATAAACAAAATCTGATGACATAAACATATATTAGCATTACAATAAGCACACTCTTCATATTTTTGTTTGTGACAGTCTAGGGACTACAGCGTAGTGGCCTAGTACGTTCATAGTCAATGAGTTTAGTGAATTATTATGGGATAATAATTTAATGATTCAGAAGGAGTTATGACAAGTGGAACTCACAGCCAGCTTAATATTGGGCCTAGAGAGCCATATGCATATGGTGGATCATTGCAGCGAGTAAAGAATTAGATATAAGTTATCCAATAAGCCCCTATTGTCATTGGATGAGACCCAATATTAATAGACTCATTGTATAAGGCCCAATTTGTCACGGGCTTAGCTAAAGTTTGCCTAAGCCGTGCGGCACCCTCGCGGCACTCCCGAAGACTTAGCTGAAATTGCCTAAGTCGTAGAGCAACCTTGCTCACTATTCCGGACTTAGCTGGGATTGCCTAAGTCATGCAACGCCCAATGCGTTTCCTGTCCGCAAAGGGTCAGCCCTCTTACAACCTCTTAAGGTCCCGTAGGACATACAAAGAAGAAGTTGATTAATTCAGAAGCGAGCGACGGACATGTCCCGACGTCTCGCAAAGCGGAAAGCTGTACAAGCAATTTATCGAACGCCTTGAGAGCAGCAAAGAAAAGAGAGAAAGAGAGCGAAATAGGACTTTGGAGGGTTGTAGGAACGGTCGCAAGTCCACAAACGACGGCTCCCAAGGTATCGGACGCAAGACAAGTTCAATTGCTGATGAATGCCTACGCCCGACATATACCCGGAACCCCATCCAGCCCGGTGCCACCCGGGGGGTTCCAAGGTGCTGAAATGGCTGACATTTCGCACCGCTCAAAAAGGTTGTCGTGGCACATGAAAAAGACCCAAAAATGGGGCTGTTTTGGGCTGTTTTGGCTCCGCGCAGTGAGCGATCGTTCTGCAGCCTTCTACACTACTTTCGCTCATATTTCTTAGGTAAAAACATGTAAACTCAAGGCAAAACAAGCTGCCAAACATATGTACAAGCAAGAAAAAGTGACGAACGGTTCAAGGAGCAAAGGCATTACGGTTGAGCGACGACCGTTCGTGACATTCTCCCCCACTTAAACTGTCGACGCCCTCGTCGACGCTTGTTGGTAGGCTTTGATGCGAGCTTCTTCATGTCGTAGGGCATCTTCTGGCTCCCAACTAGCTTCTGTTTGAGGAAGCTTTTGCCACTTCACCAAGTACTCTATATGTTGCGCTCCATTGGGTAGCTTTATTATACGATCCGCTAGAATAGTTTCAACTCGTTTCTCGTAAGAGGCTCTGGTGGGGGGTAGTCGAGTTGGAACATTTCGGGAATCATCTCGCGGATCTGAGTGGTAGGCTTTCAAGTTGCTCGCATGGAAGACATTGTGAATTCTGAACCATGCTGGCAGTTGCAACTTGTATGAGACATTGCCTACCCTGCTGATGATTGGGAAAGGCCCTTCATACTTGCGTACCAATCCTTTATGCACTTTGTGTCTAAAGAATTGGAGTGATGCTGGTTGGAGCTTCACCAACACCATGTCACCAACTTTAAATTCTTGTGGTCGCCTTCCCAAGTCTGCCCACTTCTTCATCTTTTTGGCCGCCTTCTCCAAGTAAGCCCGCGCAATATCTGCATTACGATGCCATTCCCTTGCGAAGTGATAGGCTGATGGGCTACTGTATAACCAATAACTGTGGTATGAGGAGTTGATGGCTATTGTCCCGTAATAATCTCAAATGGGCTCTTGTTGGATGCAGAGCTCCGCTGCAAGTTATAGGAGAACTGGGCGATGTCCAACAGCTTCACCCAATCCCGTTGGTTGGCACTCACGTAGTGCCGAAGATATTGCTCCAAGAGCGAGTTAATTCTCTCTGTTTGGCCGTCCGTTTGAGGGTGGAGGCTTGTGGAGAAGTATAATTTAGACCCCAACAACTTGAACAACTCAGTCCAGAATCGTCCCAAGAACCGAGAATCCCGATCGCTAATGTTGTGTGGGACTCCCCAATACTTAACCACATTCTTCATCATCAACTTAGCCGCCTCCTCCGCTGAGCAATGTAGGGGTGCAGCAATGAATGTTGCATACTTCGAAAATCGATCAACTACCACGAGTATCGATCCAAGTCCCCCTACTGCGGGCAAGCTTGATATGAAGTCCAAAGAAATGCTCTCCCATGGCCTTTCTGCACGGCGGTTCCAAAAGTCCCAGCCACGCTCTATCTTGTCCTGTTGACAAGTAAGGCATGTTCGAACATATTCCTCCACATCTGTCCCCATCTTTGGCCAATAGAAGGCCCTCTCCACGAGAGCCATTGTTCGGTGGATACCCGGATGTCCAGCCCAAAGGGAATCGTGACACTCTTTCAAGAGTTCACGCCTCAAGTTATCCGCTCGTGGGACATAAACTCTGTTCCCCTTGGTGTAGATGAGTCCCTCCTGGACCCAAAATCGTCGTGCCTTGCCCTCTTTAATGAGTTGAATCAGAGCCACTGCTTGAGGATCTCGCAGTCCAACCCTGATCCTGGAAAGAAAGTTGGAGCGCAATTGACTTGCTTGGCCTCCGCCCTCCAACTGTATAGCATTCACAAGCTCCACTTTCCGACTCAATGCATCAGCCACGACATTTGCTTTTCCGGGTTTGTACTCCATCACCATGTCGAACTCAGCCAAGAAGTCCTGCCATCGTGCTTGCTTTGGGGAGAGTTTCTTTTGAGTTTGAAAGTAACTCAATGCGACATTGTCGGTCCTTAGCACAAATAGTGCTCCCAGAAGGTAGTGTCGCCACACTCGTGAGCGTGGACTACCGTCATCTCCTTCTCATGTAGGATATCGCCGGTCTCGTTGAGCTTGCGACTCGAGGCCACGGATGACCCTCCGCATAAGAACTCCTCCAATAGCAAAGTCAAGCATCGGTATGGACTTCAAAAGACTTTCCATAGTCCGCATGAGTACAGTTCTTCTAACATTCGTGTCTTGAAATGCCGCCTCACATTTGTCCGACCATCTCGTGGATCGCTCCTTTTTAGCAACTCCGTCGGTGGCGCTTGAATATCCAGCTATGAAGCGCCGATAATAGTTGACAAACCCAAGGAAGGATCTCAACTCTGGCACCTTCTTCGGTGTTCGCCAGTCCACCACAGCTTGCACCTTAGCCTTGTCCATTCGAATGGACCCATTCCCAATTCGATGCCCCAAGAATAAAATCTCTGTTTGGGCGAAGTAGCACTTTTCCCTCTTCACGAATAAGGTGTTCTCCCTGAGAACTTTGAAAATTGTTCGGAGGTGTCTAACATGCTCCTCAAGTGTTTGGCTATAGACGACGATGTCGTCTAAGTAGACGACCACAAACTTATCCAGATATTCTTTGAACAGCTGATTCATGAGAGTGCAAAATGTGGCCGGAGCGTTGGTTAAGCCGAAAGGCATCACCAAGAACTCGAATGCTCCATACCTGGTCACACAGGTAGTCTTCGCCTCATCACCTTCTGCGATGCGCACCTGCCAATACCCTGACCGAAGGTCGAGTTTGGAGAAGTACTTTGCCTTGCCCAATTGATCGAACAAGTCCGCGATGAGTGGGATAGGGTACTTGTTCTTCACCGTCATCTTGTTGAGGGCTCGATAATCAATGCATAATCGGAGGCTCCCATCTTGTTTCTTCTGAAAGAGGACTGGAGCTCCGAAAGGTGCTTTGGAACTGCGGATGAGACCACCGCTTAGCAGTTCATCTAACTGCTTCCTCAATTCTACCAACTCTGGAGGGGCCATGCGGTATGGTGGTCTCGCTGGAGGCTTAACTCCCGGCTCCTCAATCGATGATCCACGCCTGCGTGGTGGTAGAGTTCTCGGCAACTCTTTTGGCATCACATCCGAGAACTCCTTGGGATGTTCGCCACAATGGCGGTTCTGAATGGCCTCCCGTCAATCTCTAGCTTCATAGCAGCTAAAAGGTTAATTCACCTTTTCGCACCCTTTCTTCAATTGTAAAGCCGATATTTGTTGTAGGTCCTTGGTTCCTACCGAAAGCTGGAACCATGCAGGATCCTCGCCTACCATTAGACACAAGAAGTTCAGAGTATTGGCACCAACTTTGCGTGCATAAACTCCATTCCGAGAATCACTTGAAGTCGTCAATGGCACCGCCATCAAGTCTGCTCTGTTCCATGTCCCGATCTTGATGGGGACCCCCTTTGCTTGTCCGGAGATCCGCTTGGCCTCCGAGTTCACCGCCTTCATACGACTTGGGCTCTTCTCCAATATTAGTCCCAGTCGCTTAGCTTCGCGATCGGCAATAAAATTGTGGGTCGCGCCCGTGTCCACCATTGCACGGGTTGTTCGGCCATTGAGCTTGATGTCCACATACATCAACTCGCTGCTTCCTGCCTTCGGTGGCTTCGCCTTTGTATTCTCCCCCACTTGACCCCGCAATGCATTCAACAAACGCATTGCTCCCATCCTGGGTCCTTGCGACGCCTCACTGTCGCTACCGGAGTCAGAACTACTCGAACTAAGGGCGATTGCTTTGCCCTTGTCTGACTTACGGGGTAGAATCGATGCCGTCAAAGCATTGAGTGCCTATTTTTGTGGGCACTCCTCACCATGCGGTCCTCCACACAAGAAGCATCCAGAGGTTTTGGGACTCTACCTCTTGAGCCCGGTCCCTTGTGGAAATTCTTCTTCTTTGCTCGCCCCTAGACTCCTTCGCCGAGAGTATTTAGATGGGCGATTTCAAGATTGTTTCTTCTTTCTCAAATCCTCAAGAAACAAAGTTAGCCTTTCATGCAATTGCCCCAACTACATCGTGACATTCCTTCAATGTAGTTCTTGTTGTGCCCATGGCTTCAAGCCATCGAGGAAGCTGAATAGTTTGTCTTTCTCGGACATGTCCGTATATCCAAAGATCGCTGAAAATTGTTTCACATAGTCTCGGATTGTTGTACTTTGGCGGAGTTGTCTCAGTTTCCTTCTTGCGACAAACTCTGTGTTCTCCGGTAAGAACTGGGTTCTCAACTCTCGCTTCAAGTCTCCCCATGTATCCACTTGACATCGGCCTTGTTGGATCTCTTCCCAACGGGTTCGCCACCAAAGTTTTGCATCCCCATTCAGATACATTGTTGCTATAGCAACTTTGGTTTCTTCAGAATCAAGCCTTGTAGCACGGAAATACTGTTCCATGTCGAACAAGAAATTTTCGAGCTCTTTGGCATCTCTAGCACCTCCGTAGCACTGCGGCTCTGGTGCCCTGAAGTTTTGTGGTGGCGCAGCGCGGGTGTTGTTCCCTCCCGCATCAAGAGTCCTTGTTAACACCATCACCTTCGCCGTGAGTTCCGCCACAACTTCATGTAGGTGTCGTACGGAATCTTTGGTGTCCTCTGTCAGTTGATCCATCATAGATTCAACTTTCTCGATCCGAGATTCAGCTTCTTCTAGCGAGCTCTCTACCCTAAGTAGCCCTCGCTGGCCTTGGTAGAGTTCCTCCATGCTCGCTTCAAGAACATCAAGGCGGGTCTCCGCCGCTATAATTCTCTCCTTCTGACCCTTTTTCCCGGTTGGCGCTGCAGATGGCGCCTCCTCCCCTCGTGGAGAATACCCAACTTCACGCTCGTCTTGTTCACTATAGAGCTCCTCATGAGTGACTCCCATAGTTTGCGAGCGAGTTTGCACTTGCAGCCCACCTGCGACTGCTTGGAGCAAGGGTCCGACTTGCCCTATCTTGCTCGATTCACCATGATGTTTCACATGGCGAGATTGCGAATCTTCTTCGCTGTTCGTATGAATTGCTTGCCTGCTCTGATACCACACTGTCACGGGCTTAGCTAAAGTTTGCCTAAGCCGTGCGGCACCCTCGCGGCACTCCCGAAGACTTAGCTGAAATTGCCTAAGTCGTAGAGCAACCTTGCTCACTATTCCGGACTTAGCTGGGATTGCCTAAGTCATGCAACGCCCAATGCGTTTCCTGTCCGCAAAGGGTCAGCCCTCTTACAACCTCTTAAGGTCCCATAGGACATACAAAGAAGAAGTTGATTAATTCAGAAGCGAGCGACGGACATGTCCCGACGTCTCGCAAAGCGGAAAGCTATACAAGCAATTTATCGAACGCCTTGAGAGCAGCAAAGAAAAGAGAGAAAGAGAGCGAAATAGGACTTTGGAGGGTTGTAGGAACGGTCGCAAGTCCACAAACGACAGCTCCCAAGGTATCGGACGTAAGACAAGTTCAATTGCTGATGAATGCCTACGCCCGACATATACCCGGAACCCCATCCAGCCCGGTGCCACCCGGGAGATTCCAAGGTGCTGAAATGGCTGACATTTCGCACCGCTCAAAAAGGTTGTCGTGGCACATGAAAAAGACCCAAAAATGGGGCTGTTTTGGGCTCCAGAAGCGATCGTTTTGCAGCCTTCTACACTACTTTCGCTCATATTTCTTAGGTAAAAACATGTAAACTCAAGGCAAAACAAGCTGCCAAACATATGTACAAGCAAGAAAAAGTGACGAACGGTTCAAGGAGCAAAGGCATTACGGTTGAGCGATGACCGTTCGTGACAAATTGGAGGTAAATTGAGATTATTGGATAGAGATTTAATAATCTAAGGGTTATGGATAATTGAATAACGATGAATACCCACTAAGGCATGATTCATAAGGGTTTTTTGTGGATCTCCATAAATGGGAGGTAGGGATGGCAAATAAGATAATAGGCCACATATTTGACCAACCCCTACTATTCTCCTCTCTCCCATCTCTTCTCAGCTGACCACCCCTTTCCCCACTGCAAGAGGACAGCGAAGAAGAAAGGACTTCTTCTACGTTCACTGTAATGTAGTGCACAAAAGTTACAAGCCTTTGACTGCGATTTGAGGAGCATCACTACATCGATTCATTGTGTGGATACCACTAAAGAGGAGGACATCTGACCTTCATCCTCTTCTATTGGATCTGAAAGTTTAGGAATATATGATCTGCCTGAGTAATAAATCTCACACGATTCACAGTTTTTTATTTTAATATTTTTTTTGCACTAATCATTGCATGACGACGTAATTAACATGGGAAACCTTTTGTTTTGTTTTTCCACTATACATGTTATGCTCTTATGGTTTCCCAACATAAGCATAAGTTATACTCTAGGACCATTCTTAGACTTGTAAGTTTCTCGATCAATATAATCATCCTCGGAATTTGGTTAAGTGATTCTTGGATATCTCATATCTCTGAGTTCTTCCCTATTCCTTAAACAGCTTACGAAGATAAAGAATGATAGAATTGGCATCCATGCTCTTATATTGCCTCTATAGCTCAGGAGTCATAGAGGCCAACATATAACATTTGGAGTGGAATCGTCTATATACTTCACGTAGCAAGTGTGATAGGACACTAATAGGGTTAGGTCCTCGTCTATTGAGTCATGTTGGTTAGTCCAGTCAAGTCAATTAGGAGTCCTAGTAGAAGTTAGAGTTTATTTGATTAGGAGTCCTAGTAGGATAAAGTATATTTTATTAGAGTCCTAATAAATAAGGGTGTAACACTTCTATTTTCATCAATCAATAAAGAAAATATGTTTTAGCCTATTAGCTAAAACCTTAGGAGGGTCGATCCCCTATAGAGATCAAGGAGGCTCGATCTCCTCGAAGTGATCATTTATCCCCTTTTCTGTCTTTATCCATAATAGAACCCTAGGGGTTCCTACGAATTGTTATTAGAGCAGTGTTCTTGGCGTCTCGCTATTTATCCACTCCACCGTCATCCCTACAATGATCATTTATCTTTGATAAAAACCTTTAGGATCCTATCAAAGTGATCCTCACTTGTCTCTTCCTTCGGTGTAGGTAATATCGTGTTAAGGACATATGTGATTTTCTTCACTGTGAGAATGATTCTTGGGTTACAAGGCCAATATGTGTAGTTTAGAATAGTGAGGTAGTTAGAACCAAATATGCCTAATAGGGGTTTGTAAGTGACATATTTCCAACAAAGCAAAGATGTAGCATAAATGAATAATATGTAGATTTTATAGAAAAGTAAATAATTAAGATAAGGACTTCTATCTTAATCTACTCTCAATATTTTTCTAATGAATCACGTGACACCCTCGGTACATGAAACAGAAGTCTCTGGCAGACATCTAGCGGGTATCGGAATCTAATCAACATCTTAGTGTATCCTTGAAGGACTCAACCAATCACACTAAACCAAAAAGTATGCAACTATTGTCAATCATAACTTCTTATGATTTTTGTCTTGTTCGGCCTCGGAACCGTCATGGTCTTGAGGGACTCCAACAACCATGATGTTTAGTTAAGTCATCACTATAATTCCAAGATAAGTCTGATTTGATGATATACCCTTGAGGGACTTGACCAAGCATACCATATCCTCAAGTCATCGGTGACATCTCTATGTCGTAGGCAAAATCTCGAATTATTAGATAAGTGAGCCTCGAGGGACTTGAGTAATTCAACCTATAGCGGGATTTGATTTCTCCCTATAATGATAGAAGGCCACGTGGGTCAATCTATTGAGAAACTAAGAGAGCATCATATGCACAGTGAAAAAATAAAACAAAATAATGAATCATATGAGATTTATTACCTAGGGAGATCTTATATCCTTGAAACTTCTAGATCTAGTAAAAGAAGATGAAGGAGGTCAGATGTCCTCATCTCTAGTCATATCCATATGGTGGATCGATGTAGCGATACTCCACTAATCATAACCAAAAACCTACAACTCTTACCCACCTTCTTACAGCAAACATGGAAGAAGATCTCTTAAATTCTTTGCTGTCCTCTTGTAGCAGGGAGATGGTGGTCACTAAGAAGAGGTGAGAGAGAGGAGAATAGGAGGGGGCAGCCAAAGATGTAGCCTATTACTCTATTGACCGCCATTGCCTCCTATTTATAAAGAGCCACCAAAAATCCTAAGGGGTGCTGCCTTAGTAGGTATTGGATCTCTATCCAAGTACCTCACTTATCGGATTATTAGATTTTTATCCAATAATCTCAATTGGCCTCTAATTAGGCCTCATACAAGGAGTCCATTAATATTGGGTCTCATCTAATGTTAATAGAGGCTTATTTGATAACTCATATCAGATCCTTTACTCGTTGTAATTATCCACCTATATGTGTAACCCTCTAGGCCCAATATTAAGGTGACTGTGAGTTCCACTCATCAGAAATTATCCACCTATCTTATAACAATTCACTCAACTCATCGACTATAGACATACTAGGCCACTAAGTCATAGTCCTTAGACGGTACAAGGGATCTAATTTATTGGACTTATCTGTCATCAATTACTATTTATTCTATAGTGTCTCATCCATCTAATATCCCAAAGACTATATATTAGGTGTGGTACTATCAGGCCACGTACGGAAATAGTCCGAGTCTCTCTCTAGTCGGATTCTCTCGAAGAATTCATTCTTTCCCAATCTAAATGATCCTAACCAGGGATTTGCTTAAGCAAGAGCATATGAGATATTCCTCTCATGATACCAAGAGTAGATGATCCTCTATTGACACTTAATTACCTTTGTAAGATTGGCTACCAATCCCAATAATCGGTTATACCAGACTAGAACTTTCTAAACCTATAAGTTCGATGTCAAAGAAAGAAGTACTCAGACAAAATATCCTTGGTATCTCAAGTCTAAGAACTAGACACACAATTAGGACTACGAAATCCTTGTCTAACATTAGGTATCATTAACCATCTAGCATTCCATAAGCGGATTAATCAGTGAACTCATTCTCCAATGAGCTCTCGAGTAGACAAATAGTTGATTGAGCAGAAAGACAATTGAACTGATACCCCCCTACAATTTGAATTCGAACTCCCTAAATAGAGACCTGAGAAAAAGGATAGTAAAATCAAACAAGAAAATAAGAATCTTTCTTTTGATTGGCATATTGCCTTCCTAAGCATTCTTTCTGAAATTCTTTGTAATCTTGGTGTGAATAGAACAGGTTATTTCTTCATCGAGAGCTTGTCGGATTCTTATGATCTTGCTCTATCTGTCTATACATGTAAACAGTGAGTTGAGGAGTGTTACACTGGAGCCGAGACAAAGTAAGCAAGCAAAGATTAGTTGACTACCCAAAGGAACATAAATGAGATAACTACCGGGAGGAACATAAATGAGATAAAAGGTGAACTGTAAGGTTACAACGATTCTATACGTAAGCCACTATCCAAAATGATTATACTTCTAGACTCAACACTATCCATAATTCTTCTAGATTCAATGATTGAATTCAATTCTTCAAGCAATAGTAGCAATGCTTCTTTTGTAGATTAAACAAATACAAAACCCCTTTCGTCACCAACAACAAGAACTCGACTTTCTCTTTGACCTTAACCAGAAGGAGACTTTTCTCAAGCTAGAAGATAAAGAAATCACACCATTAAAGCTATCAGATATCGTTCACCGATAGATTCAAGTTAAACAGATACAAAATTTTCAGATCTAGCTTCTATAGCTGATATAGATATGGATATAACATGTAACTACTAGACAAGCAATGGGGAATGATAAAAGTAAAGCACCGAACCTCTCTCATGGATGAAAAGCCAAGCACTACAAGGAAAGTAAAGCACGCAAAGTGACTCTATTCTCAATGAAAGTAAAGCATGCAAAGAGACTCTATCCTCAATCTATAGTTGAATGGAGCATCTCCTCAGTTATAGTGAAACTCTATCCTTAGTCAATAGAACAAGCAAAGCCAACTCAGGCAAGATGTTAATACTGATAGATTAAAAAGAAAAGCTTGATTGTTTCATTGACATAAGCTCTAACTCTATTTATACAGGTTTAGAGGATCTATCAAGGTTAGGTAAAATCATCATCATCATCTTCAGGTGGTTGAATCATCTTCAAGTGGTTGGAGATTCTTCTATCCATATCTTCTATGATGCCCCCGTAAGATTGAGCTCTTGTCAAGGATACGATCTTAGATTGATGTAAAGAAAATACTTCATTGGCAAGCAGCCTTATGAGAGAGTCTACTAATTAATCGATAGTATATATGAGAAACTCATAGTTGATGTCTGACAAGTTGATTTTAATGAGATGAAAGTATATAGCAATGTGTTTTATGCGTGAGCAAAACACTGGATTGGCGCATAGGTAGGTGGCTCTGACATTATCATAGTATATTGTTAGAGTTATAGTGGAGTTGATGTCCAATTCTTTTAGTAGATTCCTGACCTAATTGAGTTCTGTAGTAGCGGTGACCATGGCTCAATATTCAATTTTCAGTTGTAGACCTTACGACTATCTTCTACTTCTTTGAACACCAACTGATTGGATTTACACCAAGAAAGATAATATATTCCGATATAGAGGTTCTGTCATCAATGTTTCCTGCCTAGTCTCATCGACAAAGGCATGGAGATGAACTGGTGAGTATTTTTAAAGAAAAAATCCATGAGTGAGAGTCCCTTTGAGATATTGTATGACACTTTTTACTGCAGACCAATGGATAGTAGATGGTCGATGCATGAATTGAGATAATTTATTAACTGTAAATTGGACATCTAGATGGGTAAGAGACAGATACTGTAACTACTTAATGGTATTATGTAGGATCTGTAATAACACTATTATCATATAGCTCAAGTGATTCAGTAGTAGAGATTAGAGTGGCAACCTCTTTGGCATTCTACATATTTATCTTTAATAATAGATTTTAAATATACTTTATTTGAGATAGAAAGAATCCTGAAGATGTGTAAGTAGCTTCCACTCCTAGAAAGTAACTCATGGTTCCAAGATTTTTAATGAAAAATCGATCTGCCAATTCATTGAGGAATTTCTTGATCTCCATAGGATTATTGCTTGTGACGATAATGTCATTCATATACACCAATATATATTGTACCTTCATTTTGTTTTCTTAGAAATAATGATGTATTTGACTTAGAGTTGATGAAGTCAATTGATGTCAAAAATGAGCCAAGTTCGATATACCAGGCTCTTGAAGCTTGACAAAGCCCATAAATAGCATTTTATAAATTGTAAACATGTTTCAGATACTGAGGATCGATGAAGCTAAGTGGTTGCTACATAAAGACGTTTCAGTTAAAGTCCCCAGTAGGGAAGCATTATTAACATCCAATTATCGTAATTCCCAGCCTCTGATAATGGCCAAACTCAGGATAAGTTGGATCATTGTCGGCTTAACAACGAGACTAAATGTTTTTGTGAACTCAACACTAGGTCGTTGATGAAAACATTTAGCCACTAGATATGCTTTATATCTAACAACGGATCCATCTGGGTTCCACTTAATCCAAAAAACCCACTTACACTTGATGATATTTTGTATATGATAAAAGATTAAGTCCATGTAGAATTATGGAGTAAGACATCATATTCTACGTATATGGCCTTTCACCAATGTGGAGATTTTTTAACTTTAGTGGTGGCGGTGGGTTCAATTGGCTTTGGAGAAAGATTTGTTATAGCATAAATGTCAAGTATTTGATGTAGTTTGAGAATACCACTTTTGGAACATATGGTCACGGGATGGCCAGGTGTGATGGGATTGTTAGGTTGTATTGGTGGAGAGGCACTTGCTGGGAAACCAAGCAGGAGCATCACATGCACAGCGGAAGATCAAAATAAAATAATTTTCTTATGTAGATCACAATCATCGTGTAAAAGATTAGATCATGACAAAAATCATAAAACTAAAAAACTACATCATGTGTGAAATTATTTACCTAGTGTCACGAACGGTCATCGCTCAACCGTAACATCTTCGGTCAGCAAATCATTCGTCACTTTTTCTTTTTTGTACAGATGTTTGGTGGCTTGTTTTTGCCTTAATTTTATGTGTTTTGCCTAGGAAATATAAGCAAAAATAATTTATAATGCTACAAAATGATCGTTCACCATGTAAAGCTAAAACTACCCAAAACTACTCCATATTTTGAGCATTTTTGTGTGCTGTGGTGACCACTTTGAGCGGTGTGAAGCCATCTTAGTACCTTAGAACCCCCGGGGTGGCACCAGGCTGGATGGGGCTTCGAGTATATGTCGGGCATGAGCGGATATATATTGGGCGTGAGCATACATCAACAGTTGAACTTGTCTTGCGTCCAATACCTTAGAAGCCATCGTTTGTGGACTTATGACCATTCATACAACCCTCTAATATCATGTTTCGCTCTCTTTTCTCTCTTTTCTCTATTGCATTCAAGTTGTTCGATACATTGCTTGTAAAGCTTCCTTCTTTACAAGATGTCAAGACTTGTCCCTCGCTCATTTTTAAGCTAATTAACTTATTCTTTGTAGGTCCTTTAGAACCTGCATGAGGTTGCAAGTGGGTTGACCCTTTACGGGCAAATAACACTTCGGCGTTTCATGATTTAGCCAATCCCAGCTAAGTCTGAAACATTGGGCAAGGTTGCTTCATGACTTAGGCAATTCCTTCAAGTTTACCGCTAGGGTGTCGTATTGTCATGGACTTAGCTGAATTTGCCTAAGCCGTGCGGCACCCTAGCGACACTCCCGAAGACTTAGCTAAAATTACCTAAGTTGTGAAGCAACCTTGCCCACTATTCTGGACTTAGCTGGGACCGCCTAAGTCATGAAACACCTAAAGCGTTATCTGTCCGCAAAGGGTCAGCCCTCTTACAACCTCTTAAGGTCCTGTAGGACCTACAAAGAAGAAGTTGATTAGCTTAGAAGCGAGCGACGGACACATCCCAATGTCTCGCAAAGTAGAAAGCTATACAAGCAATTTGTTGAACACCTTGAGTGCAGCAAAGAAAAGAGAGAAAGAAAGCGAAATAGGACTTTAAATGTTTGTAGGAACAGTCATAAGTCCACAAACGATAGTTCCCAAGGTATCGGACACCTACGCCCGACATATACTTGGAACCCCATCCAGCCTGGTGCCACCCGGGGTGTTCCAAGGTACTGAAATGACTGATATTTCACACCACTCAGAAAGGTTACTGCAGCATATGGAAAAGACCCAAAAATAAGGCTGTTTTGGGCTGTTTTGGCTCCGCACAACAAGCGATCATTCTGTAACCTTCTACACTACTTTCGCTCATATTTCTTAGATAAAAGCACATAAACTCAAGGCAAAACAAGCTGCCAAACATATGTACAAATAAGAAAAAGTGACAAACGATTCGTAGAGCGAAGGCGTTGCAGTTGAGCGATGACCATTCGTGACATTCTCCCCAAATTAAACTATCGACACCCTCGTCGATGCTTGTTAGTAGGCTTTAACGTGAGCTTCTTCATGTTGTAGGGCATCTTGGCTCCTAACTGGCTTATGTTTGAGGAAGCTTTTGCCACTTCATCAAGTACTCTATTTGCTGCGCTCCATTGGGTAGCTTTATCTTGTGATCTGCTAGAATAGTTTCAACTCACTTCTCGTAAGAGGCTCTAGTAGGGGGTAGTCGAGTTGGAACATTACGAGAATCACCTCGCGGATCTGAGTGGTAGACTTTCAAGTTGCTTACATGGAAGATGTTGTGAATTCTGAACCATGCTAGTAGTTGTAACTTGTATGAGACATTGCCTACTCTGCTGATGATTGGGAAAGGCCCTTTATACTTGCATACCAATCCTTTATGCACTTTATGTCTAAAGAACTGAAGTGATGCTGGTTGGAGCTTCACCAACACTATGTCACCAACTTTAAATTCTTGTGGTCGCCTTCCCAAGTCTGCCCACTTCTTCATCTTTTTAGCTACCTTCTCGAAGTAAGCCCGCGCAATATCTGCATTGCAATGTTATTCTTTTGCAAAGTGATAGGCTGATGGGCTACTCCCTGTATAACCAATAACCAAGGTGTGATGAGTTAATGGCTGTTGTCCCGTAATAATCTCAAATGGGCTCTTGTTAGATGCAGAGCTCCACTGCAAGTTATAGGAGAATTGGGCTATGTCCAACAACTTCACCCAATCTCGTTGGTTGGCACTCACATAGTGCCGGAGATATTGCTCCAAGAGTGAGTTAATTCTTTTTATTCGGTCATCCATTTAAGAGTGGAGGCTTGTGGAGAAGTATAATTTAGACCCTAACAACTTGAACAACTTGGTCCAGAATCATCCCAAGAACTGAGAATCTCAATCACTAATAATGTTGTGTGGAACTCCCCAATACTTAACCACATTCTTCATCATCAACTTAGCTGCCTCCTCCGCTAAGCAATGTAGGGGTGTAGCAATGAATGTTGAATACTTTAAAAATCGATCAACTACCACGAGTGTCGATCCAAGTCCCTCTACTATGGGCAAGCTTGATATGAAGTCTAAGGAAATGCTCTCCCATGGCCTTTCTGGTACAGGCAGCGGCTCCAAAAGTCCCATTGGCTTCTGCTGCTCTATCTTGTCTTGTTGACAAGTAAGACATATTCGAACATATTCCTCCACATCTATCCCCATTTTCAGCCAATAGAAGGCCCTCTCCACGAGAGCCATTATTCGGTGGATACCCAGATGTCCAGCCCAAAGGGAATTGTGACACTCTTTTAAGAGTTCATGCCTCAAGTTATCCGCTCGTCGGACATAAACTCTGTTCTCCTTGGTATAGATGAGTCTCTCCTGGACCCAAAATCGTCATGCCTTGCCCTCTTTGATGAGTTGAATCAGAGTTACTACCTGGGGATCTTGGTATAATCCATCCCTAATAATGGAAAAGAAGTTGGAGTGCAATTGACTTGCTTGGCCTCCGCCCTCCAATAGTATAGCATTCACTAGCTCCACTTTCCAACTCAATGCATCGACCACGGCATTTGCTTTTTCAGTAATATGAGTACAAGTTCTTCCAACACAATAGTCTTCAGGTCTTGAAATGCCGCCTCACGTTTGTCCGACCATCTCCAGGACTGCTCCTTCTTTAGCAACTCCGTCAATGGAGCTGCATGCTTTGAATATCCAGTTATAAAGCGCCGATAATAGTTGACGAACCCAAGGAAGGATCTCAACTCTGGCACTTTCTTTGGTGCTCGCCAGTCCGCCACAGCTTGCACCTTAGCCTTGTCCATTCGAATGGAACCATTCCCAATTCGATGCCCCAAGAATAAAATCTCAGTTTGGGCGAAGTTCTCTCTTCAAGAACAAGGTGTTCTCCTTGAGAACTTTGAAAATTGTTTGGAGGTGTCTAACATGTTCCTCGAGTGTTTGGCTATAGATGATGATATCGTCTAAGTAGATGACCACAAACATATCCAGATACTCCTTGAACAACTAGTTCATGAGAGTACAGAATGTGGCCCGAGCATTGGTTAAGCCGAAAGGCATCACTAAGAACTCGAATGCTCCATACCTGATCACGCAGATAGTCCTCGCCTCATCACATTCTACAATGTGCACCTACCAATACCCTGACCGAAGGTCGAGTTTGGAGAAGTACTTTGCCTTGCCTAATTGATCGAACAAGTCCGTCATAAGCGGGATAGGGTACTTGTTTTTTACCGTTATCTTGTTGAGGGCTCGATAATCAATGCATAATCGGAGGCTCCTATCTTGTTTCTTCTAAAAGAGGACTAGAGCTCCGAAAGGTATTTTGGAACTGTGGATGAGACCACCGCTTAGTAGTTCATCTAACTGCTTCCTTAGTTCTGCCAACTCTTGAGGGGCCATGCGGTATGGTGGCCTCGCTGGAGGCTTAATTCCTAGCTCTAGCTCAATCTGATGATCCACACCTCTGCGTGGTAGTAGAGTTCTCGGTAACTCTGTTGGCATCATATCTGAGAACTCCTTCATGTCTCTAGCTTCATAGCAGCTACAAAGGTTGATTCACCTTTTTGCACCTCTTTTTTTAATTATAAAGTTGATATTTATTGTAGGTCCTTGGTTCCTCCTCGAGAAACTGAAACCATGCAGGGATCGTCACCTCCCATTAGACACAAGAAGTTCAGGAATGGTACTGGCACCAACTTTCCTACATGCATAAACTTCATTCCGAGAATCACTTGGAAGTCATCCAGTGGCACTGCCATCAAGTTTGTGCTCCCGCTCTATGTCCCGATCTTGATGGAGACCCCCCTTTGCTTGTCCGGAGATTCGCATGCCCTCCAAGTTCACCGCCTTTATACAATTTGGGCTCTTCTCTAAGATTAATCCTAGTCACTTAGCTTCGCGATCAGCAATAAAATTATGGGTCGTGCCCGTGTCTACCATTGCACAGTTGTTCTACCATTAAGCTTGATATCCACATACATCAACTCGCTACTTCCTGCCTTTGGTGGCTTTGCCTTTGTCTTCTCCCCCACTTGACCCCGTAACGCATTCAACAAATGCATTGCTCCCATCCTGGGTCCTTACGATGCCTCACTATCGCTACTGGAGTCAGAACTGCTCAAACTAAGGGCGATAGCTTTGCCCTTGTCTAACTTATAGGGTAGAATTAATGTTGTTAAAGCATTGAGTGCCTATTTTTTTGGGCGCTCCCTCACCATGTGCAGTCCTCCACACAAGAAACATCCAGTAGACTTTGGGACTCTACCTTTTGAGCTTGGTCCCTTATGGAAATTCTTCTTCTTTTGCTCGCTCCTAGACTCCTTCGCTCGAGAGTATTTAGATAGGTGATTTCCCAAAGATTGTTTCTTCTTTCTCAAATCCTCTGAAGAAACAAAGTCAGTTAGCCTTTCCATGGCTGCAATTGCCCTGACTACGTCGGTGACATTCCTCCGATGTAGTTCTTATTGTGCCCATGGCTTCCAACCATCGAGGAAGCTGAATAACTTATCTTTCTCAAACATATCCCGTATATCCAGCATCAGTGCTGAAAATTATTTCATATAATCTCAGATTATTATACTTTGGCAGAGTTATCTTAGTTTCTTTCTTGCGACAAACTCTATGTTCTCGGGTAAGAACTGAGTTCTCAACTCTTGCTTCAAGTCCCCCCATGTATGCACTTGACATCGGCCTTGCTAGGTCTCTTCCTGACGGGTTCACCACCAAAGTTTTACATCCCCATTTAGATACATTGTTGCTATAGCAACTTTGGTTTCTTCAGAATTGAGCCTTATAGCATAAAAATACTATTCCATATCGAACAAGAAATTTTTAAGCTCTTTGGCATCCCTAGCACCACCATAGCACTAGGGCTTCGGTGCCCTAAAGTTTTGTAGTGGCGCAGCGTGGGTATTGTTTCCTCCCGCATCAAGAGTTATTGTTAGCACCATCAGCTTAGCCGTGAGTTCCGCCACAAATTCATGTAGATGTTATTTGGAATCTTTGGTGTCCTCTGTCAGTTGATCAATCAAGGATTCAACTTTCTCGATCTGAGATTCAGCTTCTTCTTGCAAGCTCTCTACCCTAAGTAGCCTTTGCTGCCCTTGGTAGAGTTCCTCCATGCTCGCTTTAAGAACATCAAGGCGAGTCTCCATCGTTATAATTCTCTTCTTGTGGATCTTTTTTTCGGTTGGCGCTCCAAATGGCGCCTCCTCCCCTCATGGAGAATACCCAACTTCATGCTCGTCTTGTTCACTGTAGCGCTCCTCATGAGTAGCTCCCACAGTTTGCAAGCAAGTTTGCACTTGCAGCCCACCTGTAGCTGCTTGGAGCAAGGGTCCGGCTTGCCCCATCTTGCTCGATTCACCATGATGTTTCACCATGGCAAGATTGTGAATCTTTTCACTATTCATATGAATTGTTTGCCTGCTCTGATACCACACTATCACGGACTTAGCTGAATTTGCCTAAGCCGTTCCGCACCCTAGCGGCACTCCCAAAGACTTAGCTAAAATTGCCTAAGTTGTGAAACAACATTGCCCATGTTCTAGACTTAGCTGGGATTGCCTAAGTCACGAAATGCCTAAAGCGTTATCTATCCATAAAGGGTCAGCCCTCTTACAACCTCTTAAGGTCCCGTAGGACCTGCAAAGAAGAAGTTGATTAGCTTAGAAGCGAGTGACGGACATGTCCCAACGTCTCGCAAAGCGGAAAGCTATACAAGCAATTTGTCGAATACCTTAAGTGCAGTAAAGAAAATAGAGAAAGAGAGCGAAATAGGACTTTGGAGGGTTGTAGGAATGGTCGCAAGTCCACAAATGACGGTTCCCAATGTATCAGACACAAGACAAGTTTAATTGTTGATGAACGCCTATGCCCGACATAGCCTGGTGCCACCTGGAGGGTTCCAAGGTGCTGAAATGGCTGACATTTTACACCGCTTAGAAATGTTGCAGCAGCACACGAAAAAGACCCAAAAATAGGGCTGTTTTGGGCTATTTTGGCTCCACGCAGCGAGCGATCATTCTGTAACCTTCTACACTACTTTCGCTCACATTTCTTAGGTAAAAATACATAAACTCAAGGCAAAACAAGCTACCAAACATATGTACAAGCAAGAAAAAGTGATGAATGATTCATGGAGCGAAGGCGTTATGGTTGAGCAACAATCGTTCATGACAACATGGCTTAGGCAAATTCAACTAAGTCCATGACAGTGTGGTATCAGAGCAGGTAAGCAATTCAAACGAACGGTGTATTAGGATCAATTGGCACTAAGAGAGGGGGGGAGGGGAAGAGAAGGAGGGTGGGGGGGGTGGGCGTTAGTGTCGGGGGGTGGGTGTGTCGGTGGTCAATTAGTGCAAGTTAAAATTCTTGTTTTAATAAAAATCTTTTGGCTTAAAGCAAGATAGAAAGATCTAATGCTTTTCGTTAGAGTAAAGCTAGTGAATGATTAAAAAAAGATTACTAAGTTACTTAAGAAAGAACAAGCAAACCCAAAAGATAAGCAATGTCGAAGAGAAATAATTGACTTGAAACTTCGCTTTCAAAGATTAAGTAAAAATCTGAAGCGTCTAATTGATATTTAGTTCAAAGAAATTAAGAACTCGATAATTGTAAGTCGTAAATGCAATAAGAATCAAACACTCACAATTATAGCGGTTCTACACCAATAGGCCTACGTCCACTCCCGAGTCCTCCTCCTTGAGGCACATCGATGTCTACTATCGATCTTCTTTGTGTGAAGATCAAACCCTTAGTATCTTACAAGGGAGACAAGATTATAAATCTTTTATCACTCCCTTACCTATTTTCTTTTTCTTACAATTCACACAAGTTTTTTGTATAATTTATCCTCCAAAATTATTGTGTGGAATATAAGAAAACTTAGGGTATTTATAGCCCCAAATGACTTCAAAATTTTGGAGCCAAAATTCAAACATACCCGAAAATTTTGGGTATGGGCGGTTCACCCATCTGAAATCTTGGTACGGGCATTTTACCCACCCATCCTGGGTGGTTCAGTCGCCCGAAAACCTGGGCGGTACCAATTAAATCGTCGCTCACTAGCGATTCATCCATCCGCAAGTACCAATTGAACCGTCGCTCACTAGCGATTCATCCGTCAGCAATCCCAAAAAAGTGATTTCCTTCAATTTTCCAATCCCGACATGAACCACATGTTGACTAATTCTTTGGTCAACTAATTGAGCTCAACCTAAGCTCAATCACTCCCCTTTAGTGGACCTGATTGTCTCTTTGAGTTAATTTGGATTCCTTCGAAATCACACTTATTTAGGACTCAATCTTAACCTACAATTTAAAGATTATAATCAAACATGACCACCAAGCTTACAACCTCACTTCCATAATCTGGCAACCTCCAGCATTCCTTACAGCGAGTCTCACGGTCTTCCTCCGGTGATCTCCTAATGTGTTCCTAGCGATCTTCTCGATACCTTCAGCAACGTCCTAGGGAACTCCTGGCGAGTTCCCACTGCATCATCCAATCTTTGGTCCGACGCGTAAGCTTAATCCTGCATCAATCAATTCTAACAACCTTGTTAGATCTAACACTCATCAATTGATTTTATTATCAAAATCCAAGATTCAACAATCTCTCCATTTTTTATGATGACAATCAATTGATGATAGGACTTAATCCTAACTCCGCCTAAATCCATGCCTCAATAAAGAAAGCTTAAATTCAAGAGAACCACACCCTCTTGAATTCAAGTATCACGAAACAAATCATATTCCAAGCAAATTTCAATAAAAATTTACATCAAATCATCGAATCATGAATTTCCAAAAGAATTATGCATCCATATCTAAGATATCTATATCATAAGTATCATGTGTCATTAATGTATATCATTAATATCATGTGTCATTAATATATATTTCTCCCCCTTTGTTATCAACAAAAAGGTGAAATGTATAGCTAATAATTTCAAAGCACATGATAACATTATTCTCCCTTAGTAAAATAGAATATGCATTATAAAATTTTATTCCCCTTCATGATTAATACGAAGAAAAACAAAGGAGTTGTTAAAGCATCATTAAGAAGAGCTCTTAATAAATTTAAAAAAGAATATTAAATAATCTCAAAAGTCCAAGTTGAAACTATTTTAATCATATCATATGTAATACATCATATCATCATAATAAAATCATGATTATTATTCCAAATATTATCATGTATATTTTCAAAGTCAACATGTATTATCAACATACATGATTTCACATCATCATATCTTCTCCTCCCTTTGTCATCACCAAAAAGGAGAAGTGTAATTAGTAAGTTTTTTATATATAAAAACTTAGCAATTTAGCAAATTTTTCATCACTTTAGAACATGCAAGCTAGTGAGTTCTTTCTTCTTTTTTATAAGTGCAAGCTAGCAAATTTTTGCTTCCTTTATAATGTTTAAGCTAGCAAGTTTTGCTCCCTCTTTGTCATTGTAAAAAAGAAGGGATTGTTACAATGGTGCAAAAATTTTTTCATTATATCACTTTTCAATTCATGAAGATAAATTGTAAATATCATCACATAAAATATATCAATAAAAATTAACATGGTGATGAGATATACAATTCATGAAGATAAATTATGAATATCAAAAGACAAATCATCAGGAAAACAAAAAAAATATCTTGATTCATGTAAGAAATCTTTAGTTGTCAAAATCATGATTTATATAAAAAATCTCCTTTTAAGTAATGCAAGAATATAAAATAAGATATTTTGATTCATAAAGGAATTAAAGTTATACTTTCGAGGAATCAAAATCATGATATAGGTAAAGAACTCATTTAATTTTAAAATCATCAAAATCACTTTCAAGCGATTCAAAATAAAATTAATAGAGTTATCGGTCTCTTGAAATGCTAGTGATTTTCTTTCTCTACTTTATGTGAACAAGAAGGTAGAATCAAAGTGAAGTGAAAAATATCACCAAAATACTCAATTTTATAAATATAAATTTTATGGACGTAAATTCTAAAATTCAAGGAAAAAATAAGAGCTTCCCATGCACTTTAATTTATCTTATGCAAATTTCAAGCAAGGTAGCAAATCATGCAAATTATGCATTTTACATATATTTAGAAAATTTTAAATTTTAAATTTTCTTCTAAGCAAATTGTCTATCATTCAATGTTATCATATCCAATTTGCTTCTAACCATATTGATCATTTTATCTCCCACATTTTGTGATTGTTAAGGAAGAAATATGGTTGCATAATTTCTTCTTGACATCCATATTCAAGTTACGCCCAAAAGTATAAGGAGATCATGTCATAAAATTAAATCTTTAAATACAAAAAGATATTATTTAAATTAATAAATTTGCCCCTACTTATTGTTTGTAAATTTTAGCATAAGTAATTAAGAAATCTTATGTATTCAAAATTGATAATTTTCTTTTTAGCAAATGGCTCCTCATCCAATGAAGGTTTTTCATAATCAAAGTATTTAAATTTATTATGAAAATACAATAGTAACAAGTTTTAAGATTATAACTTTGTAGATTATGATATGAAAAATAGGATCTCAATATATATATGTGATTTTAAATCATCAAGATCATTGCTTATAAAAATATTCATAGTATAGTTCCAAAAAGATAAACTAATGATTTATTTATAAACTTCTTCAAATGAACTTGATTTATGTAAAGATTTCAAGTTCCATTTTCTAAACTTGCCAAAATCAATGTAATAACTTATTCAAGTTCAAATCATCAAATCATCAAAGTCACTTTTACAGTTCAAGAGATTCATAAAAAATAACATAATGATTCATTAATCTTTTTTTAAAAAAATTATAAGATAGAGAAATTTTTAAGAAAAATGTATTTCCCTTTTTATTTCATACAAGCATGCCTTTGTCTTTTAAACCAAATAAAAAAAATATGTATCATCATTTAAAATTAAAAAAATAGCTTTCATTATGGCCAATATCAATAAGCCATAAATCATAAAGACCATCATGCATAATTTTGAAATATAAACTCCTTAAGCATGATCACTATGCATCATTAAATAATCAAGCATGGTTTTCAAAACCATCTTCAATCAAAATAAAAAATCAATACGAAAATCATCAAGATATACATTATTGTTTCTTAAAAGCATACAAAGGATTTATTTTAAGAATTAGATTTAAGTCTAATATTTTATTTTTATCATAAAATATGTAGTTTTTATGATCAATATAATTTTTCAAAATCACTAGAAAATGAAGTATGATTTTTCTCTCTCTTTTCTATATTATTCTATGCTCAAATTTTATCATTTAACATTAATCATTTATCATACAACCCATACACTATCATAGCATTTAAATCATGTAACATTTAAATTAATCATTCAATAAGGATATTTTACTTAACCAAAAACACCATGATATTTAAGTCATTTAATTATAGCCTTTGTATTTAAATTAACAAATATTCAAGCCAATGATTTTGAATATAAAATCTTTCTTTCATAAATCTAAGTTTAGATAAAGTTTCTAATTCATTTTTATACTAGCATGCCAAAGTTAGAGCAATCAAGATTAATGAGTTATCCAAAGATTCATTACAAATGTTTTGATTTTACTAATTTTTATTATTACTTAGGCTAGTGAGCTTTGAAAGAGTATTAGATCTCAAGTCATGTGCCTTGAGCATCTACTTTCAAAACATTACGTAGTGCTCCTAGCCTTGTTATGAGGCAACTTTATATTATAGGAGGTTTTGATTTAGGTACCCATTTGAGTTTGGGTCCTTCATGATATGTTTTTTCGATTTTCTCTAATGGCTTAAGGTTGTTTATGGTTCCTTTAGGAACCTAAATTAATGTATATGGACTATAATTTTTGAATGGATAAGTTGGCTTTATGTCCTAATTTTCTAGAAGAATTACATTTAACTTTTGATGGTAAATGTAAGGTAGGTTCTTTAAAAAAAATGGTTGACTTTTGTTGAATGTTACCAACAAAACCTATGTCATTTCTTCTATTAACATGACCCATATTGGTAAGAATCATATTTAGGAATTTGTTCTCAATTTTAAACTTTTCTAATGTTGTCTTAAGTATGATATTTTCTTCTTTAACATTATCTAGCATATCACATTTAGAACATAAGTTATGTGATACAAATGAATTATGCATTTCATCAAGTCTACTAACTAATAAATCATGATCATTCTTAAGCAACTTAAAATATTTGCTAATTTTTCTAAACTTATCAAAAAATCATGGAACATATTTAATAACTCTAAAAAAAGAATACTTAATGAATCACTAACCTCATCTTCGATCGCCATAAGTGCGAGATTCTCCACTTCTTAGTTGTGCACTTCATCTTCGGAGCGCCTTAACTTTTTGCATTAATAGCAAGAGATTTTCTCAATTTTAAGATCATTTTTAAGGTTCATATTTATTAATTTATCTGGTTCATGTATCAAAGGTTCAAAGTCCTTATCACTCGATATTTCACTTAAGGAGTCATATGTTCTTCTCAGTTCATATTCCTTCCTGTTCTTTGGAAGGTGTTCTTGGGTTCTTAATGTCAAATTCTTAGGAAGGTATTCATCTTGTTCATTTTTAGAAGTATTTTCATTTAATGATTCATTCAGATTAGTTGTACTTTCATATGTGATTTTCAATGTATGCCAAATATCAAAAGCCAAATCACAAGTGGAAACACGATTAAACTCATTCTTGTTAAGAGTACAAAATAAGACATTCATAGCCTTAACATTTAAAAAGAAAGTCTTCTTCTCCAAATCATTCCAATCATTCATTGGAAGAGAAGATGTTTCAAATCTATTTTCAACAACATTCCATAAATCAAGGTTCAAGGAAAGCAAAAAAACTGTCATTTGAGTTTTCCAATAAGTGTAGTCCGTCCTATTGAACATAGAAGGACAAACTAAAAAAAAGCCCTCTTAAAAGCCAAAAAGAGCCATTTCTCTTGGGTGTTAAATCAAATGAGAAAAATAATACTCTAATACTAATTGTTAGGATCAATTGGCACTAAGAGGGGTGGGGAGGAGAGGGGTAAATTAGTGCAAGTTAAAATTCTCATTTTAACAAAAAAACTTTTGGCTTGAAGCAATATAGAATGATCATAAGCTTTTCGTTCAAGTAAAGTGAGTGAGTGATTAAAAGAAGATTACTAAGCTACTTACTTAAAAGTTACTTAAGAAAGAATAAGCAAACCCGAAAGATAAGCAACATCGATGGAAAATACTTAACTTGAGACTTCGCTTTCAAAGAGTAAGCAAAAATTGGAAGCATCTAATTGATATTTAGTTCAAAGCAATTAAGAACTTGATAATTGCAAGTAGTAAATGTATCAAGAATAAAACACTCATAATTATAGTGGTTCGGCACCAACGTTTACGTGAAGACAAACCCTTACAATCTTACAAGGGAGACAAGATTACAAATTTTTTATCACTCCATTACCCCTTTTCTTTTTCTTATAATTCACATAAGTTTTTCACAGAATTTATCCCCCAAAATTGTTGTGTAGAATATATGAAAACTTAAGGTATTTATAGCTCTAAATGGCTTCAAGATTTTGGAGTCAAAATTCAAACATACTAAAAAAATCCATGTATGGGCAATTCATGTTAGGAAACCTTAGCGGGTGCATCATATGTGCAATATAAATTAAAACAAAAAATTGATTTCCCATGTAGATCAAATCATTGTATAAAACATTGAGGTCATGAGAAAAACCGTAAAAACTGAAAAAATTGAAATACATGAGAGAATGATTTTACCTAGGGAGATCATATATCCCTGTATTCTAGATCCGGATGGAGAAGATGAAGGAGGTTAAGCATCCTCCTCTCTAAGATGGATCTCTACATTTGATCTCGCAACTCTTGCATGGAGGGAGACAGGAGAATAGGAGGTAGTGGCTAAAACTATAGCCTATCAACCATGAGTCTCCCCTCTTATTTATAGAGAGCCACCAAAAATCCTAAGGCTCCTGCCTTAGTATGTATTGAATCTCTATCCAATAACCCACTAACCTTACATTATTGGATCTCTATCCAATAATCTTCTTAGGCCTCTAATTAGGCCTTAAGCAAGGAGGCCATCAGCATATGGTCTCATCTAATGAGCATAGGGGCTAATTGGATCTTTATCCAATCCTTTATTCACTAAAGCATACACCATATATGTGTGACCCTCTAGGCCTGATACCGAGCTGGTCGTGAGTCACTCACATCAAAACTCCTTCTAATATAGTGAATTATTATCTTCATAATAATTCACTCGACTCATCGACTATGAATATACTAGGCCACTACGCCATAGTCCCCAAATGGTACAGGCGGATCGAATCTGTCGAACCTATCTGTCCACAATTACCATGTATTTATAATCCCTCATCCAAATAATATCCCAGAGACCGTATATTGGATATGGTACTATCAAGTTACATACAGAATCAGTTTATCTTGCTCTAATCGGGTTCTACCGGAGAACTCCTTCTCTCTCAATCCGAATGACCCTAGCTAGGGATTTATCTGAACAAGCACATATGAGATATTTCTCTCATGATAGTGAGAGTGGATGATCCTCTATTGACACTCAATTGCCTTTGTAAGGTTGGCTACCAATCTCAATAACCAACTGTATAAGATCTGGAGCTTTCCAAACCTGTAAGTCTAGCATCAAAGAAAGGAATACTTATACAAGGCATCTTTGGTGTCTCAAGTCTAAGGACCAAATATACAATTGGGACTATAGAATCACTGTCTGACATTAGGTATCATTAACCACACAACATTAAATAAGTGGATTAATTAGTGAACTCATTCTCTAATGAGCACCTGCACTTTATTCTTAGTGTCTCCATATAAGTGGCTATGAGACCAACTGCCTCCATCATATGGACGGGTATATAGTACACTGATCTGTTTGATTATCTCAATGTCCCTCTCGAGTACCCTATGGCAGGATTATTTAGGATTTATGTTTAAATGTAAATCGATCTCATTATCGTGATCTCATCACGATCCGATTCTCATAGCATAGAACCAAGGACATCACAATATATGCTATATATAATATAATATAAGAATATATCAATATTAATCATAAGTAAAAAGATCACACAGCATGGCATACATGTCATCACTCACGTGATTGGCTTATAGGGCACCTATAACCAGTAATCTCCTACTTAACCTAAAGCCAATAACCTATGTGTCCGATCCCTATCAGACACCTGTGATGCTCAAATACAATTTGAGCTAGCGGCTTCGTTAGTGAATCTGCAATGTTTGGATAGAACTCTTTCTATTGCTATATCTTTTTGGGTCATGATCACTCTAATCAAATGGAACCTCCTCAGAAAAATTCTGATGAGACATGGGTTCCCTTGCTAGAGTTATCACTCTATCGCTGTCACAAAAATATACGGGAGTCAGCTCCATGTTGCCTGGTATGACTCTGAAATCCTTGGTGAACTTTTTCATCTACACCCCTTCCTTTGCTGCTTCTGCTGCATTAATGTATTCTACTTTTATGGTCGAGTCAGCAGTAGTATCTTGCTTGAAATTCTTTCAGCTTACCGCTCCTTCATTCATGGTGAAAATATACCCTGAATTTAACTTGCTATCATCAATGTCAGACTAAAAACTCGAGTCCATGTAGCCCTCAACCTAGATGCTACCTTCTCCATATATTAGTAAAAGATCCTTTAGTGCTTTTCAAGTACTTAAGGAGACACTTTACTGCCTTCCAGTGTTCTAAACCTAGATCCACCTGATACCTGCTCGTGACACTCAGAGCATGTGCTATATTAGGCTTGTACATAGCAACGCATGCATGATAGACCCTATCACTGAGGCATAAAGTATCTTATCCATGCCTGCCCTTTCATCAAGAGTCTTTGGGGACATACTACTAGAAAGTGATATTCCATATCTCAACGGTATGAAACATCTCTTGGAATTTTTCATGTCAAACCTTTTGATAATGGAGTCTATATACCTAGATTGGGACAAACGAAGCATCCTTTTGGATCTATCTCTATAGATCCAGATCCCCAAAATATAGGATGCTTCCCCTAAGTCTTTCATGGAAAAGTTTCTAGATAGCCAAGCCTTTACTATGGAGAGCATTCCTACATCATTCCCAATGATTAGGATGTCATCCACATATAGCATCAAGAAGGTGATAGCGCTTCCACTTACCTTCCTATACACACAAGGCTCATCTTCGTTCTTAACGAAGTCATAAGATTTTATCACCTCATCAAATCTTATATTTTAACTTCGAGAAGCTTGCTTCAATCTATAAATGGATCTAAGTAATCTATATACTTTATCTGGACTCTCTTTAGATATGAATCCCTCTGATGTTGTATCATATACACCTCCTCCTAGAGGCTGTCATGCAGGAATACCGTTTTGACATCCATCTACTAGCTCTCATAGTCATAGTGTGTTGTAACGGTCAAAATACTTCTAATGGACTTAAGCATGGCTACAGGTGAAAAGGTTTCATCATAGTCAACTCATTGTCTTTGACGATATCCTTTAGCTACTAGTCTTGCTTTATAGGTCTCTACCTTTCCATTCACTCTGATCTTCTTCTTAAAGATCCATTTGCAGCCGATGGGTACAATATCCTCAGGTGCATCCACAAGATTCCAAACCTTATTAGAGTACATAGAATTCATCTCAGAATTCATAGCTTCTTGTCACTTCCCAGAGTCTATACTCATAAGGATCAATATTGTGAGAGTCATCTCTACTAATATATCCCACATATCTTTCAGGAGGGTAAGATACTCAACTAGACCTGCGTAAATTTGGAATTTATGTGTTAGGTACCTGAACAGACTCGGGCTCTGGAATGGTGCTTAAGCTAGGTTCTCTAACTTCACTCAATTCTATCTCTCCCACTATTTCCACCAAGAATGTGTTCCTTCTCAAGGAACACAGCTCTCTTGGCAACAAAGACCTTTCGATCCTCAGGATGATAGAAATAATACCCATAAGTTTCCTTTGGGTATCTCACGAATGTGCACCATTCTGTCCTTAATTCTAACATATCGGGGTTGTGTCTTCTAACGTGGACAGGACAACCCCAAATCTTAACAATCTTAAGATCGGGCTTCTTTCCTTTTCATATCTCATATGGTATAGACACTACCAACTTTAATGGAACTTTGTTCAGAAGGTAAGCTATAGTCTCTAGGGCATACCCCCAGAATGAGACGGGTAGGTCAGCAAAACTTGAGTCGACCTATAACTTATTCAGAAGGCCTCAGATTTATACTTCATTAAGTACATGTGTCCATACCTAGAGAAATTATCAGTGAATGTAATGAAGTATGAGTAACCATCTATAACTTGAGTCGACATGGGACCATATACATCACGATGTATGAGTTCCAATAGCTCGGTGGCTCTCTCTCTAGTTCCACTAAAAGGAGAGTTGGTCATCTTCCCCTGAAGGCAAGGTTCGCAAGTTTCATATATCTCATGGTCAAATGAATCTAAGTATCTATCTTTTATCAACTTTTGAATCCCTCTCTCATGTATATGACCTTGCCTACAATGTCATAGGTATGCATTATTCACCATATCTCTTTTTCTCTTACACATATTTATATTCATGATATGTAGAGAAGTGTCTAATACATATAAGCCATTTATAAGGGTCCCTCGAGTGATGATCTCATCATCCATAATTATTAAATAACTATTATTCTCAAAAACTAATTTATATCCACTAATTATCAAACAAGAGATAGAAATAATATTTTTGATAATAGAGGGGACAAAAAAGCATGCATCTAATATGATAATAGCTCTATCAGGCAGATGTAGGATGACCTCTCCAACAGTAACTGTAGCAACTCTTGCTCTATTACCCATTTTGAGGTCCATGTCACCTCTAGCCAATCTCCTAGGTCTTGTCAGAGCTTGCAACGAGTTACAGATATGATAAACACTCTCAATATCTAATACCTATGTATTATCATGAAAATCTAACAAGTGAAGACTGATCATGAATAAACCAAAAGCTTCTCCAAGCTTTTGTCTCGCCTTCTATGTAAAGTAGTCCTTACAGTTCCTCTTCTAATTCTGTCTTGGCCATAGTGGAAGCACCATCTTTTGTCCTTTCCCAGGTATTTCTTAGCAACCTTTGCCTTACCTGGTCCTTCTTTACCCTTGCCCTTCTTAAGGGTCTTGCCGGCCTTTCTTTTCTTTTTTGGTCTTACTAATATAAAAAATTGGCTTCTCCTTCTTGATGACACTCTCAGCTTCTCTCAACATATTGAGGAGCTCAGGGAGAGTCACCTCAATCTTGTTTATATTAAAATTAATAATGAACTGTGAAAAGGAATCCGATGGGGACTAAATTATAAGATCAATACACATGTTATCCTCTAGGACTATCTATATACTTCATAAAGCGTGCGATCTCATCCTAGCTTATCCTTTCCTCCAACGTGAGCATAATCATGTTAAGGACATATACGATTTTCTCTTCCATGAGAATAATTCTCAAATTATGGAGCTTTTGGACCAATGAGGTGGTTGGCATCAAGTATGTCACGTAGGGGTTTTGCAAGCGACAAGTAAGATATAACATAAATTAAATAACATGCAGATTTTATAAAAAATACTAATTAAGATATGGACTTCTATCTTAATGTACTCCCACTATTTTCTTAGCAAATCACACGACACCCTTGATACTTGAGACAGAAGTCTTCGGCAGACTCCTAGTGGGGATCGGGATCCAATTGGCGTCTTAGTGCAACTTCGAGGGACTCGACCAATTATACTAAGCCTAAAAGGTAGGCAACTCTTGTCAATCACAACTCCTTGTGATTTTTGTCACATTCGGCCTCCAAATCATCATGGTCTCAAGGGACTCGACCAACCATGATATTCAGTTAAGTCATCACCATCGTTACAAAATGAGTCTGATTTGATAATATGCCCTAGAGAGACTCGACTAAGCATACCATGCCCTCAGGTCACCGGTGACATCTCTATGTCATAGGCAAGAACTCAATCACGTAGATAGGCGAGCCTCAAGGGACTCGACCAACTCAACCTATGTCGTGATTCAATTTCTTCCTATAACAATGGATGGCCATGTGGGTCAATCTTATTGTGTCATGCTTACCGACTTAATATTATTGTATGAGGGGTTTTTTCTATCGGTTTCCTAATATGTCGTGTCACACACATACATATTTAATATATATCTATATCGCATGCAAATATATATATACATATATCTTGTAGCTGTATAACACATCACATATGCAAGCCACACCAGATGATCATGAGCCGTCACCTAATATGATTAAGCCCAAGCTAATAGGCCTAATCACTCACAATAGGATCTATGTGTGTATTGGCGCATCTCCATGCCTTGTGATTATTGATCTCGCCATCATCGGTTCCATAGGATCGTCGCATCACCATGCGTCGTGATGTCCCACCACGGCATTATGGGTCTCGCTGTTATCTCCATGCTCTGGTCGTGCCTCTTCATGTAATTACAAATAATCACAAGCATGCAGGCCCAACAATAAACGAGAAAAATATAGGCTTGCAGGCCCCAATAATAATAATAATCACAATTACACACATCACAACACATGGCTCATGATCATCTATCAAAATTATATATCACATCATATGTAGGATTACAAGATATATATAATAATTAATTAAACTATTTAATTAATTATTTTTTTGGAAATCAAGACATGCTCGAAATTTTCAGAATTATCAAAGGTATTTTCATAATTCTGGATGAGAAGATAGTCCTCGAAGTATCTAAAATTGTCAAGGGTATTTTCATAATTCTAGATGAGAGGATAGTCCTCAGAATTTCTAGAATTATTGAGGATATTTTCAGAATTCTAGATGAGAGGATAGTCCTTGGAATTTTTTAAATTTATAGGGGCATGATAATCCTTTTCTCCAAATGATGCCTTAACCCTCCTTCACCCTCATGCGCCGCCCTGCCAAGGGGCACACCACACCGCGCCACCGATGGGCGAGGGTCGGTCGGCTAGCTCTTGAGGGCCGCTAGTGGCTGCCTTCGGTGGGCCACGGCACCGCCGCAGCTAGCCACTAGCAGTGCCCCGTGGCCACCTCAGACTCGCCCATGCGGGTGGTCACCCTTCCCCGCAAGCAGTGCCTACTGCTACCAATGCCTACAACAAGCGCGTAGAACAGTTCTACGCGATTCAATCTCATCACACACAGTTTAAAACCAATTTTTTGTATGAAAACCTTGGCTCTGATATCACTGTTGGGAAACCTCACCGAGTGCATCACATGCGCAGCAGAAATCAAAACAAAAAATTGGTTTCCCATACAGATCAAATCGTCATGCAAAAGATTGGAGTCATGAGAAAAACCACAAAAATCAAAAAAATCATAATACGTGAGAGGTTGATCTTACTTAGGAAGATCGTATATCTCTGTATTCTAGATCCGGATGGAAAAGATAAAGGAGGTCAAGCGTCCTCCTCTCTAGCGGTATCCACACGATGGATCTCTATAGTGAGACTTCTCCAATCTGATCTCGCAACTCTTGCATAGAGGGAGGGAGGAGAATAGGAGGTGGTGGCTAAAGCTGTAGCCTATCAACCATGAATCTCCCCTCCTATTTATAGGGAGGCCCCAAAAACCCTAGGGCTCCTGCCTTTGTGGATATTGAATCTCCATCCAATAACCCACTAATCTTGTATTATTAGATCTCTATCCAATAATCTCCTTAGGCCTCTAATTGGGCCTTAAGCAAGGAACCCATCAGTATATGGTCTCATCTAATAAGAATAGGGGCTAATTGGATCTTCATCCAATCCTCTATTCATTGAAGCATCTACCATATATGTGTGACCCTCTAGGCCCGATACCGAGCTGGCTGTGAGTCACTCATATAAAAACTTATTCTAATATAGTGAATTATTATCCACATAATAATTCACTCGACTCATCGACTATGAACGTACTAGGCCACTATGCCATAGTCCCCAAACTGTACAGGGGAATCGAATCCGTCGGACATGTCTATCCATAATTACTATGTATCTATAATCCCTTATCCAAATAATATCCTAGAGATCATATATTGGACATGGTATTGTCAGGTCACATACAAAATTAGTTTGTCTTGCTCTAATCAGATTCTATCGGAGAACTCTTTCTCTCTCAATCCGAATGACCCTGGCTAGGGATTTGTCTTAACAAGCACATATGAGATATTCTTCTTGTGATACTGAGAGTGGATGATCCTCTATTAACCATACAATATTCCATAAACGGATCAATTAGTAAACTCATTCTCTAATGAGCACTTGTACTATATCCGTAGTGTCTCCGCACAAGTGGCTTTGAGACCAACTGCCTCCATCATATGGACGAGTATATAGTACACTGGTCTGTCCAGTTATCTCAATGTCCCTTTCGAGTAACCTATAACTAGGATTATTTAGGATCTATGTTTAAAAGTGAATCGATCTCATTATCGTGGTCTCATCACGATCCGATTTTCATTGCACAGAACCAAGGACATAACAATGTATATGCTACATATAACAAAATGTGAGAATATGCCAATATTAATCATAACCAAAAAGATTACTTAGCGTGTCACACGTGTCATCACTCACGTGATTGGCTTGCAGGGCACCTGTAACCAGCAGTTCACTTGCCGCACCGAGCGGTGTCACCAAAAATCCTAGCATGGGTTGTTTGCCCATCCGTCCTAGGCAGTTTAGCCACCCGAAAACTTGGGTGGCACCGGTTGAACCGCCGTTCATCGGTGGTTCATCTGTTGAAAATCTTGAAAATGTGATTTCCTTTACTTTTCCAATCCCGACATGAACCACAAGTTGACTAATTCTCTGGTCAACTAATTGAGCTCAACCTGTTTTGGGTTGTTTTGGCTCCACATAGTAAGTGATCGTTCTGCAGCCTTCTACACTACTTTTGCTCACATTTCTTAGGTAAAAACATATAAACTCAAGACAAAACAAGCTGCTAAATATATGTACAAATAAGAAAAAGTGACGAATAGTTCACAGAGCGAAGATGTTGCGATTGAGCGATGATTGTTCTTGACATTCTCCCACACCTAAACTGTCGACACCCACATCGGTACTTGTTGGTAGGCTTTGACGTATGCTTCTTGATGTTGTAGGGCATCTTCTGGCTCCCAACTGGCTTCTGTTCGAGAAAGCTTTTGCCACTTCACCAAGTACTTGATTTGCTATGCTCCATTGGGTAGCTTCGTCTTGCAATCTGTTAGAATAGTTTCAACTCGCTTCTCGTAAGAGGCTCTGGTGTGGGGTAGTCGAGTTGGAACATTTTAAGAATCATCTTGCGGATCTGAGTGGTAGGCTTTCAAGTTGCTTGCATGGAAGACGTTATGAATTCTGAACCATGCTGACAGTTGTAACTTGTATGAGACATTGCCTACCCTGTTGATGATTGGGAAAGGCCTCTCATATTTACGTACCATTCCTTTATGCACTTTATGCCTAAAGAACTAGAGTGATGCTGGTTAGAGCTTCACCAACACTATGTCACCAACTTTAAACTCTTGTTGTCGCCTTCCCAAGTCTGCCCACTTCTTCATCTTTTGGCCACCTTCTCGAAGTAAGCTCGCGCAATATCTACATTGTGATGTCATTCCTTTGCAAAGTGATAGGCTGATGGGCTACTCCCTGTATGACCAATAACTAGGGTGTGAGGAGTTGATGGCTGTTGTCCCTTGATAATCTCAAAGGGGCTCTTGTTGGATGCAGAGCTTCACTGCAAGTTGTAGGAGAATTGGGGTATATCCAACAACTTCACCTAATCTTGTTGGTTAGCACTCATGTAGTGTTAGAGATATTACTCCAAGAGCGAGTTGATTCTTTTTGTTTGGTCATCCGTTTGGGGGTGGAGAATTGTGGAGAAGTATAATTTAGATTCTAATAACTTGAATAACTCGGTCCAAAATCATCCCAAGAACTGAGAATCTCGATCACTAATGATGTTGTGTGGGACTCTAATATTTCACCACGTTCTTCATCATCAACTTAACTGCCTCCTCCGCTGAGCAATATAGGGGTGCAGTAATGAATGTTGCATACTTCGAAAACTAATCAACTACCACGAGTATCGATCCAAGTCCCCCTACTACAGGCAAACTTGATATGAAGTCTAAGAAAATGCTCTCCCATGGCCTCTTTGGTATGGGTAGCAAGTCCCACTAGCTTCTGCTGCTCTATCTTGTCTTGTTGACAATTAAGGCATTTTCGAACATATTCCTCCACATTTGTCCTCATTTTTAGTCAATCGAAGGCTCTCTCCATGAGAGCCATTGTTCGGTGGATACCCGGATATCCAGCCCAAACGAAATCGTGACACTCTTTCAGGAGTTCACGCCTTAAGTTATTTGCTCGTGGAACATAAACTCTGTTCCCATTGGTGTAGATGAGTCCCTCCTGGACCCAAAATTATTGTGTCTTGCCCTCTTTAATGAGTTCCATCGGAGTTATTGCTTGAGGATCTTGGTATAGTCCATCCCTGATCCTAGAAATGAAGTTGGAGTGCAATTGACTTGCTTGGCCTCCGCCCTCTAACTGTATGCATTTACTAGCTCCACTTTCCGACTCAATGCATTGGCCATGATATTTGCTTTTTCGGGCTTATACTTCATTACCATATTGAACTTAGCCAAAAGGTCCTACCATCGTGCTTGCTTAGGGGAGAATTTTTTTTGAGTTTAGAAGTAACTCAATATGACATTGTCTATCCTTAGCATAAATGGTGCTCCCAGAAGGTAGTGTCGCCACACTCATAGACAGTGGATCACCGCAGTCATCTCCTTCTCATGCATAGGATATCATCGCTCGGTCTCGTTGAGCTTGTGACTCTTGTAGGCCACTGGATGACCCTCTTGCATAAGAACTCCACCAATAGCAAAGTCAAAAGCATCTGTATGGACTTCAAAATACTTTTTATAGTCTGGTAATCTGAGTACAGGTTCCTCCAACACAATAGTATTTAGGTCTTAAAATGTCATCTCACATTTGTCTGACCATCTACAGGATTGCTCCTTTAGCAACTCCGTTAATAGAATTACGTGCTTCAAATATCCAACTATGAAGCATCGATAATAGTTGACGAACTCGAGGAAGGATCTCAACTCTAGCACCTTCTTTGGTGTTCGCCAGTCCGCCACAGCTTACACCTTAGACTTGTCCATTTTGATGGAACCATTACCAATTCGATGCCCCAAGAATAAAATTTTCATTTGGGTGAAGTAGCACTTTTCCCTCTTCATGAACAAGGTGTTCTCCCTAGGAATTTTAAAAATTATTCGGAGGTGCTTAACATGCTCCTCAAGTGTTTGGCTATAGACTACGATATCATCTAAGTAGATGACTGCAAACTTGTCCAGATACTCCTTGAACAGTTAGTTCATGAGAGTACAGAATGTGACTGAAGCGTTAGTTAAGCCGAAAGGCATCACCAAGAACTTAAATGCTCCATACCTGGTCACACAAGTGGTCTTTGCCTCATCACCTTCTGCAATATGCACCTGCCAATACCCTGACCGAAGGTCGAGTTTGGAGAAATACTTGGCCTTGCCCAATTGATCGAATAAATCCGTGATGAGCAGGATATGGTACTTGTTCTTCACCGTCATCTTGTTGAGGGCTCGATAATCAATGTATAATCAGAGGCTCCTATTTTGTTTCTTCTAGAAGAGGATTGGAGCTCCGAAAGGTACTTTTGAACTGTGGATAAGACCACCGCTTAGCAGTTCAACCAACTGCTTCCTCAGTTCTGCCAACTCTGGAGGGGCCATGCGGTATGGTGGCCTCGCTAGAGGCTTAACTCCTAGCTCCAGCTCAATTCGATGATCCACGCCTCTGTATGGTGGTAGAGTTCTCGGCAACTCCATTGGCATCATATCTGAGAACTCTTTTAGGATGTTCACCACAATAACAGGTTCCTGAATGGCCTCCCCGTTCAGTGTCTCTAGCTTCATAGCAGCTACAAAGGTTGATTCACCTTTTCGTACCCCTTTCTTCAATCACAAAACTGATATTTATTGTGGGTTCTTAGTTCCTCCTCGAGAAATTGGAACCACGCAAGGATCATCGCCTCCCATTAGATACAAGAAGTTTAGGAATGGCATTAGCACCAACTTCACCGTGTACATAAACTCCATTCCGAGAATCACTTGGAAGTCGTCCAATGGCATGGCCATCAAGTTTGTGCTCCTACTCCATGTCCCGATCTTGATGGGGACCCCCTTTGCTCGTCCGGATATCTGCTTGGCCTCCGAGTTCACAGCCTTGATAAAACTTGGTCTCTTCTCCAAGATTAGTCCCAGTCACTTAGCTTCTCGATTGGCAATAAAATTGTGGGTCACGCCTGTGTCCACCATTGCACGGGTTGTATGACCATTAAGCTTGATGTCCACATACATCAACTCGCTGCTTCCTGCCTTCAGTGGCTTTGTCTTTGTGTCCTCCCCCACTTGACCCTGCAATGCATTCAACAAATGCATTACTCCCATCCTAGGTCCTTGCGACGCATCACTATCGCTACTAGATTTAGAACTACTTGAACTAAGGGCGATAGCTTTGCCCTTGTCTGATTTACGGGGCTGAATAGATGCAGTTAAAGCATTAAGTGCCTATTTTTACGAGTACTCCCTCACCATGTGCGGTCCTCTACACAAGAAGCATCCACCAGACTTTGGGACTTTACCTTTTGAGCTTAATGCCTTGTGAAAATTCTTCTTATTTTGTTCGCCCCTAAGACTCCTTCGCTCGAGAGTATTTAGATGGGCGATTTCCTGAAGATTATTTCTTCTTTCTCAAATCCTCTGAAGAAAGAAAGTTAGTTAGCCTTTCTACGGCTGCAATTACCCAGACTACGTCAATGACATTCCTCCGATATAGTTCTTATTGTGCCCATAGCTTCAAGCCATTGAGGAAGCTGAATAGCTTATCTTTTTTAGAAATGTCCTGTATATCCAGCATCAGTGCTGAAAATTATTTCACATAATCTCATATTATTGTACTTTGGCAGAGTTATCTCAGTTTTCTTCTTGCAACAAACTCTATGTTCTCAGGTAGAAACTGAGTTCTCAACTCTCTCTTTAAGTCCCCCCATGTATCCACTCGATATCAGCCTTACTAGATCTCTTCCCAACGGGTTTGTCACCAAAGTTTTGCATCTCCATTCAGATACATTGTTGCTATAGTAACTTTGGTCTCTTCAAAATCGAGCCTTGTAGCACGAAAATACTATTCCATATCGAACAAAAAATTTTCAAGCTCTTTAGCATCCCTAGCACCCCCATAGTAATGCGACTCCGATGCCCTAAAGTTTATAGTGGCGCAGCGTAGGTATTGTTCCCTCCTCCATCAAGAGTTCTTGTTAACACCATCACCTTAGTCGTGAGTTCTGCCACAACTTCATATAGATGTCATATGGAATCTTTGATGTCCTCTGTCTGTTGATTAATCAGGGATTCAACTTTCTCGATCCGAGATTTAGCTTCTTCTTGCGAGCTCTTTACCCCAGGTTACCTTCGCTGGCCTTAGTAGAGTTCCTCCAAGCTCACTTCAAGAACATCAAGGCAAGTCTTCACCATTGTAAGTCTCTCCTTATGGCTCTTTTTTCCGGTTGGCGCTCCAGATGGCGCCTCCTCTACTCGTGGAGAATACCTAACTTCACGCTCGTCTTGTTCACTGCCATGCTCCTCATAAGCGGCTCTAATAGTTTACGAGTGAGTTTACACTTGCAGCCCACCTACAACTGCTTGGAGCAAGGGTCCAGCTTGCCCCATCTTGCTCGATTCACCATGATGTTTCACCATGGTGAGTTTGCGAATCTTCTTCATCGTTCATTTGAATTGCTTGTTGGCTCTAATACCACACTATCACAGACTTAGCTGAAGTTGCTTAGGTCGTGCAGCACCCTAGTGACATTCTCGAAGACTTAGCTGAAATTGCCTAAGCCATGAAGCAACATTGCCCACTGTTCCGGACTTAGCTGGGATTACCTAAGTCATGAAATGCCCAAAGCGTTACCTGTCTATAAAGGATCAGCCCTCTTGCAACCTTATGCGGTCTCGTAGAACCTACAAAGAAGAAGTTGATTAGCTTAGAAATGAGCGACGTACAAGTCCCAACGTCTCGCAAAGCGGGAAGCTATATAAGCAATCCGTCGAACACCTTGAGTGCAGTAGAGAAAAGAGCGAGAGAGAGAAGAGAGAGAGAGGAAATAGGACTTTAGAGGGTTGTAAGAATGATCGCAAGTCCATAAACGACAGTTTCCAAGGTATTGGATATAAGACAAGTTTAATTGTTGATGAAAGCCTATGCCTGATATATATCCGAAACCCCATCCAGCCCCCATGGTTTCCAAGGTGCTGAAATGGCTGACATTTTGCACCACTCAGAGTGGTCACTATAGCATACGAAAAAACCCAAAAATGGGGCTGTTTTGGCTTCCCATGGTGATCGATCATTCTGCAGCCTTCTACACTACTTTCACTCATATTTCTTAGATAAAAACACATAAACTCAAGACAAAACAACCTGCCAAACATATATACAAACAAGAAAAAGTAATGAACGATTCACGGAACAAAGATACTGTTATTGAGTGATGATCCTTCATGACATTTAGTAGACCTAATTACCTCTTTAAGTTGATTTAGATTCTTTCCAAATCACACTCATTTAGGACTCAATCTTAATCTACAACTTAAAGATTATAATCAAACATGACCACCAAGCTTATGACCTCACTCTCGTAATCTAACAACCTCTGGCATTCCTTGCAGTGAATCTCATGGTCTTCCTCTAGTGATCTCTCGGTGTGTTCCTAGCGATCTTTCCGATACCTTCGGCGAAGTCCTAGTGAACACCCGGCAAGCTCCCACCACATTATCAAATCCTTGGCCCATTGCCTAAGCTTGATCCTAGGTCCATGTCTGATATGTAATTCCTTTTCACTGTCATGATTAACCTACACAATGCTAACTACAACTTGATTAATTATAATCAACATGACCATAAATCCACTTCAAGACCTTCCCAACTCCCGGTAAGCCTTTCGACTACCCCCGATAATCTTCTGGCGAGTCTCGATCTTCTTCCGGCAAACCCCCTTGTACCATTCTTACAAGCTCCCGATACCCTCGGTGAGCTCCTAACGTACTCCATGCAAGTTCCCAACCATATCATTCGAACCTCGACCCAATGCTTAGACTTGACTCTAGTAAAACCTTTGATTGTAATAATTTCTCTATCATAGTTAATCGTGCATCAATCAACTCTAACAACTTTGTTAGATCAAACAGTTATCAGTTGAATTCATCATCAAAATTTGAGATTCAACACAATGAAAAAGATTCACAATCTCACCATTTTGAAACACTATGGTGAATCGAGCAAGATGGGGCAAGTCAGACCCTTGCTCCAAGCAATCACAGGTGGGCTATAACTGTAAACTCACTCATAAACTATTGGAGCTACTCATGAGGAGCATAGTAGTAAACAAGACAAGTATGAAGTTGAGTATTCTCCACGAGCAGAGGTGGCGCCATCTGGAGCACTAACCAGGAAAAAGAGCCACAAGGAGAGATTTACAATAGTAAAAACCCACCTTAATGTTCTTGAAGCGAGCTTGGAGGAACTCTACCAAGGCCAATGAAGGCCTTTGGAGTATTGAGCTAGCAAGAAGAAGCTGAATCTCAGATTGAGAGAGTTAAGTCCCAAGTCGACTAACTGATAGAGGATACCAAAGACTCCGTATAACATCTACATAAAGTTGTGGCAGAACTCATAGACAAGGTGACATTGCTCACAAGGACTCTTATTGCGGGAGAGAATAATACCCATGCTGCGTCGCTACTAAGCTTCAAGGCACCCGGACTGCATTGCTATGAGGGTGCCAAGGATGCCAAAGAGCTTGAAAATTTCTTGTTCGACATGGAATAGTATTTTCGTGCTACGAGGCCTAATTCTGAAGAAGCCAAAGTTGTCATAGTAATAATGTATCTGAATGGAGATATAAAACTTTGGTGGCAAACCTATGAGGAAGAGATCCATATATTGGGAAATCTCAGCAGGAGTATCACATATGCAGCGAAAATCAAAACAAAAAATTGATTTTCCATGCAGATCAAATCATCGTGCAAAAGATTAGCATCATGAGAAAACCGCAAAAACAAAAAAATCACGATGTGTGAGAGATTAATTTTACCTACGGAGATCATATATCTCTGTATTCTAGATCTAGATAGAGAGTATAAAGAAAGTCAAGCGTCTTTCCCTTTAGCGGTATCTACACGATGGATCTCTATAGCAAAACTCCTCTAATCTAATCTCACAACTTTTGCATAGAGGGAGGGAGGAGAATAGAAGGGGGAGGCCACAGCTATAGTCTATCAACCATGAGTCTCCCCTCCTATTTATGGAGAGTTACCAAAAACCCTAGGGCTCCTGCCTTAGTGGGTATTTGATCTCCATCCAATAACCCATTAATCTTGTATTAATGGATCTCTATCCAATAATCTTCTTGTATCTCTAATTGGGCCTTAAGCAATGAGCCCATAAACATAGGATCTCATCTAATGAGAATAGGGGCTAATTAGATCTCCATCTAATCTTCCATTCGTTGAAGCATCCACCATATATATATGACCCTCTAAGCCCGATACCGAGCTGGTCGTGAGTCACTCCTATCAGAACTCCTTCTAATATAATGAATTATTATTCCTATAATAATTCATTCGACTCATCAATTATGGACGTACTAGACCACAGTGTCATAGTCCCTAGACGGTATAAGGGGGATCGAATCCATCAAACCTATCTATCCATAGTTACCATGTATCTATAATCCCTCATCCAACTAATATCCGAGAGGTCATATATTGGACATGATATTGTTAGGTCACATATGGAATCAATTTGTCTTACTCTAATCAGATTCTATCGAAGATATTTTTATCTCTCAATTGGAATGACCCTGGCTAGCGATTTGTCTAAGCAAGCATATACGGGATATTTCTCTTACGATATCGAGAATGAATGATCCTTTATTGACACTCAATTACCTTCGTAAGGTTGGCTATTAATCCTGATAAATAGCTATACCAGATCTAAAACTTTAGAAACATGTAAATATAGCGTCAAAGAAAGGAGTACTCATACAAGGTATCCTCAGTGTCTTAAGTTAAAGGACTAGATACACAACTTGGACTATGGAATCACTGTCTGACATTAGGTATCATCAACCATATAGCATTCCACAAGCAGATCAATCAATGAACTCATTCTCTAATAAGCACCTGTATTATATCCTTAGTGTCTCCACACAAGTGGCTATGAGACCAATCGCCTCCATCCTATGGGTGAGTATATAGTATACCGATCTGTCTGGTTATCTCTGTTGGTTACAAGTGCCTTGCAAGCCAATCACGTGAGTGATGGCACATGTGACACGCTATGTGATCTTTTTACTTGTGATTAATATTGGCATATTCTTATATTATATTATCTGTTGCATATATATTGTGATATCCTTAGTTCTGTGCAATAGGATTCGAATCGTGATGAGATCACAATAATAAGATCAATTCACCTTTAAATATAGATCCTAAATAATTTCGGTCATAGATTACTCGGGAGGGACATCAAGATAACCAGACAAACTAGTGTACTATATACTCATCCATATGATGGAGGCGGTTGGTCTCATAACCATTTATGTCGAGACACTAAAGATATAGTACAGGTACTTATTGGAGAACTAGTTTACTGATTGATTCACTTATGGAATTATATATAGTTAATAATACCTAATGTCAAACAGCGATTCCATAGTCCTAGTTATGTATCTGGTCCTTAGACTTGTATGAGTACTCCTTTCTTTGATGCTAGACTTACATGTTTGAAAAGTTTCAGATCTGGTACAGTTGGTTATCGAGATTAGTAGCTAACCTTGCGAAGGTAATTGAGTGTCAATAGAGGAATATCCACTCTCGGTATAATGAGAGGAATATCCCATATGTGCTTGCTCAGACAAATCCCTAGCCAGGGTCATTCGGATTGAGAGAGAAAGAGTTCTCCAGGAGAATCTGATTAGAGCGAGACTGTGATGGATTCTTTATATGACCTAATAGTACCATATCCAATATATAGTCTTTAGGATATTAGTTAGATGAAGGATTATAGATACATGATAACTGTGGACAGACAGGTCCAATGGATTCAATCCCCTTATACTATTTAGGGACTATGACATAGTGGCCTAGTTCATCCATAGTCGATTAGTCGAGTGAATTATTATAGGGATAATAATTCATTATATCAGAAGGAGTTCTGATGGGAGTGACTCAAGGCCAGCTCAGTATCGAGCCTAGAGAGTCACACACATATGGTGGATGCTTCAGCGAATAGAGGATTGGATTAAGATCCAATTAGCCCTATTCTCATTAGATGAGATCCTATGTTGATGGACTCCTTGATTAAGACCCAATTAGAGGCATGAGGAGATTTTTGGATAGAGATCTAATAATGCAAGGTTAGTGAGTAATTGGATGGAGATCTAATACCCACTAAGGAAGCAACCCTAGGGTTTTTTGATGGCTCTCTATATATAAGAGTGGAGACTCATGGTTGATGGGTTGTAGCTTTAGCCACCACCTCATATTCTCCTCCCTCCCTCTGTGCAAGTGTTACGAGATCAGATTGGAAGAGTTTCGCTGCAGAGATCTATCGTGTAGATACCGCTAGAGAGGAGGATGCTTGATCTCCTTCATCTTCTCAATCTGGATCTGGAATACAGGGATATATAATTTTTCTAGGTAAAATCAATCTCTCACACATCGTGGTTTTCCAATTTTTATAGGATTTCTCACGACCTCAATCTTTTGCATGACGAGTTGATCTGCATGGGAAATTAATTTTTTATTTTAATTTTAACTATACATGTGATGCTTCCGCTGAGGTTTCCCAATAGTAGTATTAGAGCCAAGTTTTCATGCGAAAGATTTTTAAACTATGTGTGATGAGATTGAATCACATATAATCATTCTATGCATTCTTACTCTGTTTTTGCAGTAAACACACCGAGAAAAGGGGTGGCTGGTCACGACCAGGCCCCCCGCAAGGGCAGCCAGCCATGGCCAAGCCACCTATAGTGGTGGCCAACCACGGCTAAAACCCCTTGTAGGGGCAGTCACTAATAGCCGTGGCCCCTCGCAGGCATGATTGGTGCTTGCGGGCGTAGGCACCGCCCGCGACTAGGCTGGCGAGGCGCAGGGGCGCCCGTGGCCATGGCTACCGCCTGCAAGGGCGGCCACTAGCAGGCGGCGCACAAGATGGCACCGCCCACTCGCGAGGTGTCGCCCGAGGGCAACGGTGCCTACCACAGGCGGCAGCGACAGCACAGAGGGGACAAAGGGGTTAAGGCATTTCTTTTGAAAAAAGACTATTTTACCCCTATAAATTTAAGAAATTCTAAGGATTATCCTTATTTATAGAATTTTTAAAATACCCTCAATAATTCTGAAAATTCTGAGGACTATCCTCTGATCCAGAATTATGAAATTGCCTTGATAATTCTAGAAATTTTGAGCATGTCCTGATTTTTAGAAAAATAATTAATTAATTAAATAAATAAATTATTATAGATATCTAGTAATCCACATATGATGTGATGTACATGTGATGTATGATATGGATAAATGATCATAAGCCATGTGTTGTGATATGTGTAATTATAATAATTATTATTATTGGGGCCTACGAGCCTCCGTTTTTCTCGTTTATTCTTAGGCATGCATGCTTGTGATGCGATAATATATATGCTACAGATAATATAATGTAAGAATATGCCAATATTAATCATAAGCAAAAGATCGCAGTGTGTCACGCATACCATCACTCATGTGATTGGCTTATATGGCACTTATAACTAATAGAAGTAATGTCGGTTGCGAGTTTTGAGGCTATGGTGGTGTGATTTTCAAGTGGCTAATATTTGTTAGATGATGGCAGCCGAGGGATTTGAATCGGGAGACAGCAGTAATGGTGGAGGAAGAAGCAAGCAGTAGAGTGCATGGTTGTTTTAGAGGAGGACAGCGACAGTATGGAGTGAGAGACCACTATCGGTCGTGTTCAGTTAGTTGCTGGCTGCGATCAAGGCAGTTGGTAGTGAAATATTGCTGTTGGTTGCTTTTGTGCCTCTCCATGTAATTACAAATAATCACAGGCACGTGGGCCCAACAATAAACGAGAAAAACTAAGGCTCGCATACCCTAATAATAATAATAATAATAATAATAATAATAATAATAATAATAATAATAATAATAGTCATAATTATATACATCATAACACATGGCTCATGATCATCCATCCACATCATATATCACATCATATGTAGGATTACGAGATATATATAATAATTAATTAAATTATTTAATTAATTATTTTTTAAAAAATCAAGACATATTCAAAATTTCTAGAATTGTCAAGTACATTTTCATAATTATGGATGAGAGGACAATCCTTAGAATTTTTAATATTGTTAAGGGCATTTTTAGAATTTTGGAATGAAAGACAATTCTCAAAATTTTCAGGATTGTTGAGGGCATAATCATCTTTTCCTTAAAAAGATGCCCTAGCCCTCTTTGCCTTCACTACACCGACGTCGCTGCCCTTGTGCTAGCGACGGTGGCCCCTTGCGGCCAGTGCCACCACCCCTGCTTGTCATGGATAATAATGTAAACAAGGTGTTCGATGAAATGCTCAGGTTTGTCCGTGTCCTTCGATTTGTGTACATACCTTATATAGTAAATAGCGGGCTTGCAGTAGGCTTAGCAGCCCCATTTTGGTTTACTTTGTGGCCAATTTTGGCTTGTAAATATGAGTGTATTTTGTAAGTACTAGTGGGGACTTTGGTCTGTAATGGACCATTACCCTTTGTATGCAACCTCTCTGAGTTTGTAATATCCATGGGTGTAATTTGTATGTGGCTTTATAAAGTGTTTGCTTGAGCAAGTTGCTTATGGATCTAGTTAGAATTGCTTCCTCTGGCCCATTTTCTCTTTTGTAAGTCTAAGGAACTCTAGGAGATCTCGGGGAGGGCTGACCTTTACGGACGGACATGCATGGATGCCGCATGGCTTAGGCAAAATCAGCTATGCCTGTAGCAAGTGTGGTATCAGAGTGGGACAAGCACACACAGAAACACTTGCCATATAAACGTGGGGGACCTAGCTGGGCTATGTGGAGGACAGCCAGCACGCATAACTATTTGAGGGAAAACGGACATTGAGATGTAGAGAAAGGAGTCACTCAGAGGAGCAGGCATCCAAGTTTGGCATTCAGAGGAATGGCCAACCCCTTTGTGCGAGAGGCATCATGAGGATAAGCAAGCGAAGAAGAATACGTAGTGCATAAAGATTGAGATGGCTGAGTTCGAGCTACGGCTCGACGTTAGCAACCAAACTTGATGGTGCTCAAGGCAAGCGGGGTGCTTGGTGAGAGATGAGACCGTGCAAAGTGGGAGGTGTTGTGTAACGACCGAAAGAGTTGTGCAAAACTCACAGAGGTGAGGGGAATTGCTAACTCGAAGGATTTGGTACTCATGTAAGGGCTTGTACACGGACCATGGAGTATTCGTGACCACCCAAGGTGCGATTGGAACTCAGCGCCATAGAGCATCAGAACTTTCTCTTCGACATGGAAAGGATACGTCCATAGACGGCTGAAATATACAACAAGTGCAGCATATTGCTAGACCTTGAAGGGTATAGTTGAGACTGTATTGGCGAAGGGTCACAATCTAGCAAGTGCATTTACGGGGGCAGAACAAGGCACAAGTTGTTCAGCAAGGCAGAGTAGTCCAAATGGGATGGTGGTCTCCGAAACTTTCAATGGGAAGTATGTAAAGAGGAAAGTTGCTCCAGCATGATAGATATCCAGGAGGGATAAGTCCTAGTTCTCTAGAGGGAGAATCATATGCAATGGACTACACATATTGAGGAATAGTTCATGAAGGCTATATCTTCATAAAGCTCAATGGACTGAGCGAGTGACATGGAATTATCGATTGATCTCGAATGAGGTAATGCATTGGTGGATGCATTTCAAGATCAAGTGGGGGAGCAATCCAAGGTAATATCATATGAAGGCACACTTAGACTCGATGCAGAAATCGAACTCAATGAAGGGCTGACCTATGGAATGGTGGACGTGAGGACCACTATCAACTCAATGTAAATCGAGGAGCGAAGCAACTTAGGTGGAACTAGGTAAAGTATACCAAGCTACATGAAGGGAGTCGACATAAAAGATGGAACATAGAGTAGAGATACGGAGCTTTCCTTAGACAGAGGTCAAGGGCATGAACTCTTATGGAGGCAAGAGTGCGATCATGTCATTCCATGGGTTCTTCATTCTGATGGGACAGACTTATCTTGCATGGTGCCAAAGATGAAGGGAGCTTCGAGGCATATGCAAGCTACCTTAGAGATGTATTTGATGGAGTAACTAAGGTGATTCAACTTACAGAGACAAAGTTGGGATCAGAAGACCTTAGCATGGGACAAGAGGATACAGAGGCTGGTACTCTTGAAGAATATGCCACAATGTTACCATTCGAGTTGTCAGGAAAAAGTGATCCATAGTAGAGATTGTGTTGGTAGGGGATAGAGGCCCAGGATTCAGACAATGGTGCACCAATTCTAGCGAAGCTAGGGGGACTTCATGAGCTACTAGTGATGAATTATTCTAGAGCTATGCTTCATCCAGGTGTGACCCAAGAGTGGGTAGATGAAGGTGAATTGCCAAAGGAGTGAACTAAAAATCGGAGATAGCGGAGGCCCTACGATCTATTGGCAGAAGCCACACATAGAGAAGTCATAGTCTAAGTTCATCACACGAGAATCTGTATGCAATGGAGATGTCACCAGGAGGCGATATGGTGCAGGGGATCATGGTTGAATAGTTCATGGTAATGCAACGCAGGCGATTATGTCCCGTGAGAGACAAGATCATGCGAAGGTATGATCAGGAGTTACTAGGAGCTCCACTTTGGTGTATGACACAACAAGAAGAAGAGCTATGGATTCAAGGGGTGAATGTCATGGTACCACAGAGGTGGGTCTTTCGTGTGTGTGCATCAAAGCTTGCATCAGATGAAAGCCTTGGTCATCAGCATATGGGGGCCATATACTACCAAGAAAGAAGTCCAAGTACAAATACCAGTGAGTCCCATAGAGGGGGACGTAATCGTGTGAATGATCAGGAGCTGCTGGGAGCTCCACTTCGGTGAACAATACAATGGCAAGAAGGGCTGTGGATTCAAGGGGTGAATGTCATGATACCACAGAGGCGGGTCTTCCGTGTGTACACATCAAAGCTTGCATCAAATGAAAGTCTTGGTCATCAGCATATGGGGCCTGTGTACCACTAGGGAGAAGTCAGATTGTAAGTACTAGTGAGTCCCATGGAGGGGACTTGATTATACAAAAAGTATAATCGAAGCAGCTAGAGAGTTGGACTGCTTCAGTACTTACATTCGCTTAAGGGAGTCCGGCAAGTCAGAGGACAAAGCTGAGTAAGTGAATGTTGCTACCAAGGAAGCTAAGGAGAACAGAATTGGCATGAGCCCTGCAACAAGATGGTGGATGTCATGCATGAGAGTTGCAGTCTATCTTTCTATTGACCAAGGAGAACTACTAGGAAGAAACAGTGGTGTTGAAGCATATGGTGAAAGGGGCGAGGAAGCAACGACAAGTCTAGTAGGGCTCAGCTACCTAAAAGCAAAGCGTCGGTTAGAAAGGAGGTGGACTCAAGGAGCGCTACAGTGCGGTAGAGGCAGATCTACCAATCGTAAAGGAAGGGATGAAGATGCAAGGTAATGGATAGTAGTGCTATGGGCTTGGTAGCACTATGGTACCGTAGAGGCGGGTCTTCCGTGGAGTCATCGACCCCTTGCTCTTATAGAGGGAGAGCATTGGTCGTAAAAGGGGCCGAGGAGGTAGAGAATACAAAGGCAAACTCCAAGTACCAAGACAGGGCGGAAGAACAGATGCCAAAAAACTTCATAAGACTGATGTCGATGGGCTTCTCATCAAAATAGCCGAAAGTAAGGGACTTCGGGTTGATGCAGGAGTGCTCGACCAAGGAATAAAGTAGGCAGTACGTGGTACTGTACTTTCTTTACTCAAAGGAGTAGGCGGCAAAGGTGATGGAGAAGACAGTACAATCTCAGATGCGACCAGATCTATCAAAGACTTACTCCAAGTTGGGGGACTCCAAGTTAGGGTAAACTTTCTGCTCTTTTCGGGTAAAACTTCTTACATTCTAGAAGTTCAATGGCAGTGGGAAGGCAAATCACAGTAACTAATTTAACGCAATGAGTGCAAACACTTTAAGTGCTTCAGAAGTGTAAGCAAAGAGTGGACGAATGTTGGTAACCAGCTCAATGCATGAAGTACAAACTCGAGGAGGTATGCAAAATCGAGTAACCTTTGCCTTCTCAACTCAAGAGAATGGGCGAAACTGAGTACCCCAATTCTCTTAACTCAAGGAGGTGAGCGAAGCGAAATAACCTTGCCTTCTCAACTACTAAGAAAATGGGAGAAGTCAAGTATCCTGGTTCTCTTACTTATCCAGCAGAGGAGCAATGCATAAGTTCAGTGACCCTTCAAAGAAAGCTTATGGAAGACAATAGTTATCAAATTCTCACCATTGGTGATCAGTACTACTGAGAGTAGATTATCCATTTCATTTTCCAATTGAATGCCAATCGAACGTGGGAGTGATGCGAACCTACTTGGAAGTGACAACTAAACGTAGAAGAAGAATCAATGGGCAAACATTATAGAGGAAGGACCTTAAAAACCTTAAAGTTTGTGAAGCGATGCTCGTCAAAGTTTCAACAAGCATCCACCCAGTTCCAGCAACATGAGTATATTGTAATACTGACGCATAATAAAGTAAGTCTTTTCCTTTATCAAAAGGATCTGGGAGAACCAACAAGGATCAGCACAACTCAGCCAACCCCACACCAGATTCGGTCATTAGTGAGTTGAAGCAGCATGGCGGATCAGAGTTTGACTACTCAACAATAGCAACGGAGAGCGATTGGGAGCCAGAGGGGTGTATTGCAGCCAAAGCAGAAGATTAAAGATTCAGCATAATGCGAGGAGATGCAGCATCTATAGTGGCTTCAACAGCGTCTATAGTGGCTTCAACGAGGACAACGAAGGAATAAGTGGGGGAGAATGTCACAGACAATAATGTAAACAAGGTGTTCGATGAAATTCTCATGTTTGTCTGTGTCCTTCGGTTTATGTATATATCTTGTACAACAAGTAGCGTGCTTACAGCAGGCTTAGCAGCCCTATTTTGGTTTACTTTGTGGCTGATTTTGGCTTATAAATATGAGTGTATTTTGTAAGCACTAGTAGAGACTTCGGTCTGTAATGGACCATTATCCTTTGTGTGCAACCTCTCTAAGTTTATAATGTTCATGAGTGTAATTTGTATCTATCTTTATAAAGTGTTTGCTTAAGTAAGTTGCTTGTGGATCCCATTGGAATTGCTTCCTCTGGCCCCTTTTCTCTTTTGTAAGTCTAAGGGACTCTAGAAGATCTCGGGGAGGGCTGACCTTTGCAGACGGACACGAATGGGTGTCGCACGGCTTAGGTAAAATCAATTAAGCCCATGACATGCTGGCAATAGGGCTAGCCGCGGGCGACAACCCCTTATGGGCTGGCCCTTGCCAGCTAGCCCTTGCAGGCTAGCCACTAGCAGTGTCTTCTTTGAATCTTGTAAAGAAAATTTCTTATAAATCTGGTGACATCACATATATGGTGGGTGTTGCTAGCAGATTTCTTGCAAATCTAGGCAAAGAGCATTAAACAACAATGAAGTGGATTTTTAGATATCTCAGAGAAAATTTTTAAAGTTTGTATAAGTTTTGGAGGTAGACCACCTATATTGACAGGTTACACAAATGCAGATATGACAAGAGATATTGACACAAGGAAGTCCACATCAGGTTCTATACTTATTTTTACAAGAGGAGTTATGTCATGGCAATCCGGATTGCAAAGGTGTATTGCTCTTTCCACCTCAGATACAGAATATATTGCTACTACAAAAGCTTGCAAAGAAATGTTATGGATGAAAGAATTTTTACAAGAATTGGGCCTAAAACAAGAAAACTATGTGATGTATTATCACAACCAAAATGCCATCTATTTGTGCAAGAACTCAATATTCCATTCCAAGTCAAAGCATATATATGTCAGATATCACTCGATCACAAATGTATTTGAAGAGAAGCAGTTACAGCTTCAGAAAATTTATACAGATGATAATAGGGTAGACACATTGATTAAGACTTTACCAAAAGAAAGACAGGAGATGTGTTGATAGTTGGTCGGCATGACTTCACATTGAGGGGTCATAGGACAGTCTCCCTTATGGGCTGAAGGGGAAGGTTGTTGGGCAGATGGCCTAGATTCAGCCCATGGTGAGTTTTACTGAAGCCCACAGCTCTAGCATTTATTTATCTTAACCTAAACCCTAGTTTTGGTGACTAGAGTTGAGGAAAAGTGAGCAGTGACGGCTACAAACATGGGAGAGAGAAAAAAATCACAGATTGACAATAGAGAGCAGGAAATAAGAGATCCAGGAAAAGGAAGAAGACAAGGACAAAGAAAGACTATTCTCAATCATCCAAACAGTATTCTCATCTCAAGTTAGATAAGATCTATAATGGATTCTTACTGTGATCACTTGGGGAGATTTTGGATATTGTGAATAGTAATATAATCCTTGTATCCCTATCATTCTCTTGTGATTATTGCTTAGGCTTAGGTAGAAAGCATTGAGATTTGTACATTCATTATTTTTATAGTGGATTTTCTCTAGCTTACCTCATGATTTTATCCTTCGAGTTGAAGAAATTTTCTAAATAAATTTTAGTATTTATTTGATTATAATTTTTATTTAATTCTATTATATATGATGATCTACTAATATTTATTCATATATAAATTTTTTTTTTATATATTCCTATCCACTTACATTTAAAAGGCTTTCCCTCTATAGAAAGAATACTTATTATACATGGCACAATAGTCAGACACTTCGCACCTCAGTCTTCAAAGAAGCCCTACTTTAATGAAAGCTCCTCCTCCAAACTTTTTGGTCTCATTAGCATTAGTGCCAATTAGCAGCCTTTTGGGCTTTTTCTGATTTGAAGTTGTAGTTTGCTAGCTAGGTATGCTCAAAAGTAGTTTCACTATAAATATTGGTTATGCATGCATAAACATCAATATTTACTTTAAATATATTTGTAATAAAAAAAGCATAATCTTTCTGTGCAACAAGCCTAAGTTTATTAACGGATATATTATGAAGTTAAATTATGATAATAAGCATATATATATATATATATATATATATTGACTAGAAGTGGTTGTTGAATTGTAATTGGCAAGATTCTCGAAGTTTGAATAATTAAAGCAAGCAATTTTGATGTCTAAATATCATTTATATAAGGGATAACAACTTAAGTTGCATACACATGAGTAGATGATTAAGTGAAAATGAGAAATTAAAGAGGATTGCTACCTTAAAAATGTTGAGATCAATAAGTGAGATTGAAGAATAATTTTAAATTGAAAACCTTTTTATTTATATCAATATAAATTAAACTTATATTAAGCTGGGACTATACTAAAAGAAGAAGGAAAAAATAAAAAGGAAAACATCATAGGATGGGATTAAACCTAAGGCCTCTAGGCTACCTCTTAAGCTTGTACATCTCCTATTTTGGCCTTGTACATCTCACCAGCTTAACCTCTTTCCTAATTCTTTACTTCTTCTTCAGATGCTGAGTTCCTCCTTTATTCTAGCTCAAGAGCCCTGGCTTTAAGGAGGAATGAGGTAAGAAAACCTAATTCCTGCCAGCTATACCTAAGATTTCAGTTTTACAATTTGTAAGATTTTTTTTTTTTGTGATTTCGAGTGACCTAGGATTTGATTTAAGATCTAACTTTTTGTTATGTTTTGTATGGTGAAGCTAAGATTCTATGACTTTTAGAATAATTTAATCTGAGTTTTGTTATTCAAGTTGGATCTATCAATTTGAAGCACGTAGAATCGCCTTTTTTGTGTGAAGGGGTTTTTTTTTAGTTGAATTGGTTTCTTTAGATATAAAATAGGATCTTAATATGTTGATATGTCTTAAGGGGATTCATAGGGTTCTTCAAGCATTAGCATTTAGTAAATATTACCTTTGTACATCAATATATAAGGTGTAGAAATTTATATAGTCTTAACCCAGTTTTAACAGAATATTATAGATGATGGTAGTTAAATATGGAGGAAAATGATTTTATTTTAATCTAAAATTTAGTGTGTATTTAATTTTATATATCTCATAGTATTTTATAAAATTTTATGATAGTTCAAGATCAATTGGTTAGATAAAATAGTAAAGTAAGATTACTTTACAAAATCATATAGTGGTTTGATTGATACTAACTAGTTCGTATAATTATAGAGTGAATTATTAAAAAATTAGTAGTGAAATTTAGATGAATTTTTAAGTTAGGTATTGTCCTAGAAGAGATTTTATCAAAAGTTTTGTATGAATTATTGATATGAACTATTATAAAACATTAATTCAAGAGATAGGATTTTTAATTAAGGCATCTCATAACTCTATGCTCCAAATTTGATAAGTTTATCATTCCCTAATGCACCCGATCATTAAGGAATGTGGCTTGGTATCTTCATTTTTGAGTTAAATTAAGTAAGTATAAATTTAATTTATTACAAAATAATATTTATATAAATTATTATAATTATAAAATATATAAATTATGGTAAGAATATATTATATACATGCATATATAATGATATGCGATGTGTGAGTCACAGATATATTATGACATATGATGCATGTCTATATCTGTGATGTAAGAGTGCATATATAATATGACATACGATATAATAGTGCATATATATATATATATATATATATATATATAATGATACGCTCTATGAGAATACGCACATATATTATTACATATAGTATAGGAATACATGTATATATTATGACATACGATGTATGAATGAATAAATATATATTATGATAACATGCGGTGTAAAAATGTACTATATATTATTATATGAGATATAGAAGTCCATAAATGTGCTATCATTTCTTTATATGCATATAATTTGAGTTATTTTGACATAGAATTTTATCTCTTTATTATGCATATGCTATATTGTAAGATTATGTTAGGTAAAGAAGTCATAAAATCAAATGTCTTATACATATGATTTTAAAATATTATATCAATGACATAAAACATACTTATGTTCTCCTAAATAAATCTAAAAAACATACTTATTGAGTGACTACTCAATATAGATTCTATTTTATATGTAAGAATACTAGTACCTCTACTGAAGTGATTGAGTAGGGAGATGAGCATATGTGCCAGAGTAGATATTTTTATGTATATAAATTTTATTATATGTGTGATTTTCTTTTGATTGGATGTAATAATTATGTATATATAAGTTAAAATCACTATACACAAGAAAAATTATATTATTTTATTTAGTAAACTAGTATGTTTTATTTTAAAGATTACCTTTTTTTTACTGCACTATGGATAGTAGTAACTAAACTAAAATGTGATAACTTATTTTAGTCAGGATATGTGTGGAACTAGACGTATGGTGTTGTCTTTTATTTTTTACATCTCATTTAATATTTTTTATTATTAACCTTAATTGTGTAACTTTGGCTCTATCCAAAAGATATGAAAATATCTTTTATATCTTTTATGCAAAATGTAGAAGTTGATGTAAATTTTTTTTTTTTGGTACCTGATGTGGATTATCAACTCTAATATTAATTTTTGGATAAAATGATATGAACTTTATGATTGTATTATCTCTAATATTGAATTTTTGATAAAATGAACATTATAATGTAAAGCTTCAAATATCATTTTTATATTTTTATAGTGGTTATTAATATTCTGATATGATTTTAAAATTATTAAAAATTGATAGGTTGTCACAAAAAAATTATTATTGACAGTATAACCCATCACTTGTTTTCATTAAAAATTTGACAGTATATGGTATTTGAAAGTATTAGTGATAGATTTATGTAATTTTTCACTGAAATTTTTATCTAAAATTATAGTGACAAGTTCATCATTAAATCATTATTGCTATGTTCATTTAATTAGAAATTAGTGATAAAACAAAGTTCTCGCTAAAACTTTTCATTAATTTATTTAGTAATAAAATCATCCATCACCATATATTATCATAAAAATATTATTTTATCAATTAATTTATTTTTAATGATAGGTCTTAAATGTATAAGCCAAAAATATATGTCATCAATAAAAATCATAATTTGGTGAAAATTATTTTTTTATCACTAAATTTTATAATCATGGGGCTTGAGTTGAAAGAAATATATGACAACCCATTCCAATACTAATTTGTTTAGGATTAAGATTTATTTTAGTCTTTAGCTATTTTGATCATGAATCACTTAAAACCTTATGATTTACTCGTACCTAAAATAATCCATATACTTTTAACAACATAACATATAAGCTCCTTTCATCAATTCTGAGTTAACAAACATTAGATTCTACTTATGTGACATATGGACTCATAATAAAATATTAATATAATAATATATAATTTAAGTTTAATAATAAAATAGTTCATTTTAGCCCTTGTAGTTTTGGTCATAGACCATTTAAGATCTTATGATTTTACTTACGTCTAAAATAGCCCATATATCTTTAAAAATGAAGTATATAAGCTCCTTCCATCAAATATGATTTGATAGACATTATAGTATACTTATGTAATATGCTGACTCCTAATAAATTATTAATATAATGATACATGTAATTTAAATTTAAGAAATTAACTTATCTTGTCGAGAAAAAGGAAGCGGTAGAAGTCGTAACGGTGGATGAAGGTAGAGAGATAGAGGTAGGAGAGGTTGAAAGAAAGGTGTTGAAAAACTAGACCATCACGTCGTAGGCACGATGGGTGAGGAGTAAGATAGGATGAAGTGGTAGGCGGTGGGGACGAAAATTCTCAACAGGAAGAGGGACTAGGAGACTATTGCATGCCTAGCATCGGACTGGTCAACCCACATTCACCTAAGGTAGGACCGGAAGCTTCTGAGATTTTTGTCTGCACAAAAGAAGTTGCATGCGTACGACGCCCCGCTAGGCTGTAGTGGCTCGATGGTGTTGTTGGTAGTCGCTTCCACAAGGATGCATTTCCTATCATTGATGGTGGTTTTAATTTTTTAATTTAAATTATATATTATTAATATTTATTATTTATTATGAGTCAATATGTCATATAATTAAACTCTAACGTTTATTAACTCAGATTTGACAAGAGAGATGCTATGTGTTTGAAAGTGTAAGAGTTATTTTAGATAAGGGCTTAAGTGATACATGACGAAAATCACAATAGTTAAAATATTTTTTTAATTTAAATTATATATTATTATATTAATAATCTATTATGAGTCAGTATGTTACATAAGTGCACTCTAACATCTATTAACTCAAATCTTACAGACTTATATACTGTATTTTTAAAAATATAGGAATTATTTTAGACATGAGAAAACTATAAGAATTTAAATGATTCATGATCAAAATGATAGGGTTAAGATAACTTATTTTTCTATCATATTTTTTTAAGTCTCAATAAGACTTATATCTATAGCTAATGTTCATTTTTCTTTAACTGCCCTTTATAATCATAATATTTCATAATATATCAACTATTAATTATTAGAAAATTTATTTTATATCGATATTTTGTTCCTGGACCATTAATTATCCCATAGAGTTATTTTCTTCACAGAAAGTTATATGATTTCTACCACTAACCATCTGCATGTTCATGGTTTCAGTAATGCTTCTCCAAGAAAGATTAAGATATCTTCTATATCTTCCAAGATTTGCAATCCAAACATACCTGCAATATTTAGCCTTCAAAATTTCACCAATTAACGAATGAGGATACCATGTGTTCTCCATGCCTGCTTCGTTTTCCATCGCAGGTTAATATCTAGCAGACTCCAGTCGTTAGGTAGTGGGGTTGTCGAGTGTTCTCTATGGTTGCGTAGAGAACATTGGCCATTATAACCGAAATCACCATTCTTCTACAAGTAACACTTCGCATTTTGCCACCCAAATCGCTTAATCCCGCGTTCCATTTAGGAAATGCATCGGAGTGTAGCTTCTAATTAGGTGCAGTCATAGTGGGGTTTCATTTTCGGTGACGGTTAAAAAATTGATGTTAATGAATAACATCGTTGGCGTTTCTTCGCAGTTAGCTGACTGTTACGTAGCACCCATTATTTGTTGGGTACTGCAGTTACTTCCAATCTATCAGAACATGTTCTAATTTTAAGTGTTTTTTCGAAGTGACAAAATTCTTTGCATCTTTTTTATCTCTATTATATTAGGATGATTTCTTTAAAAAATATTTATATTTTTAATATTTTCTAAAATGTATCTTCTCTTTTTTTTCTCTCAAGCAATATCTCTAATTTAAAAAATATTCACAATATTTCTCAAAAAGATTTTGTTCATTTTTTATCAGTTTTCAACTGTTACAATATTTTCATCTGGCTCATTTATAATATTTTTAATAATATTTATAATGTTTTATTGATATATTAAAAATACTATAAATACTATTAAAAATACTACAAGTAATATCATATTCTGCTTCTTTAATTGTTATTGCTCATAATGTTTACTCATAAATTATTACAATATCATATTTTTAGATTTATAATTAATTTGATTAATGTTAGAAGTCTATTTAGATCATTTATAATATTTTTAAGTAAGACTATAATGTTCTTATTGCGGTGGTCAAAATAGTGAAACAAGCTAATTTTTAAATTATATTTAGGTGATATGATTTTTAATTAATATAAAAACCTATACGAAGCATAGTATAATATATCAGATGATTTATAATATGTTTTAATTTTATTTGAATTATTTATAATACTTTTAATAATTTTGTTTGAATTATTTATAATACTTTTAATTATTTTATTTGACTTATTTTTAATAATTTTATAATACTTATTTATCTATTTTATTATGATGATCAAAATATTATATCGAAATATTATAAGAAACCAAAATACTATAATAGATAAAAAAAATTAAAGGATACTTTAGGTAGTTTTCAAATTAGGAGTCCTTCAAAAATTAAAGGATATCAATTAAAAAATACTAAAAATATGAGTATTTTGTTAGAACCTTTGCGGATTCTAAGCTTGGGGTTGATCTCTATAAGAGATTGGCCCTCCTAGAATTCTATAGTGATTTCCTCTTCTAAGGTATTCGGCATAAGGCTAAAGAAAGATGATCAATTGTTATTCAAAAAGTGAGGTAGCTACATGCTTAAATAGAACTTAAGAAATCCTAACCCTATCTAACCAACCCAAGAAGGAAAGGAGGCGACGACTAGGAATTTCTAACCTAGTAATGACTCCTCAACCGATGGGAATGATGGCTAAATTAGGAGGATCCTCTCCTAGTCGATTTTTTATTCAAGAGGGATTATGGCTAGATTAGGGGGATATTACATGACTCAATGCTTTATTGACTCTATGACTTATTGGACTTAGGACCCATCCAAACTAGGGTCCTAACAGATAAGCCCTCTTTAAATAAGCATTGTCCTCAAGATTGAGACTCCATGACTCCGGGTCCTAATCTGTAACTCTTCATGAGGCTACCTTGTTGCATCTGTTGTAGGCATATCACAATCCCATGATCTAACTTTGTCTTATATCTCTTCATTAGTGATAATGTCGGGATGGTGATGCATCATGATCCTGCAATGCCATACAATCTCCAATTGGAGCTGGGCCTCCTCATTGACTTGGGTGTCGGGTGAATGGATCTAGGCTGAATCATCTTCTCTAAACTTCCATTTGCAATAAGATACCTAGAGGATTAATTATAATTTTGAATTGGTGTGCAACTTTGATTCATAGGTCACGATTCCAATATGATCCCCAATTTTATAAGATTCAAAGTAATAGGAGACCACTTCTTTGAGGCTTGAGTTTCCTACTGATAGTGTTGCAAGTGTAGGAGAACTTAATCTTTAAATTTTCTTCTATTCTGAAGTTTGTCGGGAGACCATTTCTTCAAAAATTTGATCTTCATCTAGTAAGCTTTAGCATCATGTATTCTATGTTGGTACTACCATTAGAGGAGCTCGACCTTCTTACGATCGTATGCTCTTCGGAGAGGTTGTGGAAATAGCCCGAGATCTGGGAGTACTGCATCAGAAGCCACAACTGGTTCGGCTGGAGGTGGCACCTTAGGAAGAGCTTGTCCCTGCAGACAAGGTGGTAGAGCTTTTGGAGATAAAATGTCATTATGGGGGAAAATCACGATCGAATGATCTGTGTCTCTAGCGTCTACTGGACGATCCTCTCAACTTCGGCTTTCTGAAGATGTGAATAGCAATATGGCCAAATATAGGTGGGTGGTTCCTCGTACAAGATCAACATACGGAGGTTATACAGTCAGGTAGGAAGTAGTCAGCTCGGTTCAGCGGAGGCACCTGAAATTTCATCAAGCTTCTCCAAGTGTTGTCTCGAGACTATCGTTACTTTGTTCCCACATTGCTTCAATAAGATCACCTATTTTCTTTTATTGTTTATAAGGTTGTTGGAGCTCTTGGTGTCAATGAGGATAGTGACAGGCTACTGCTTAAGGGAACCATCAATTTTCATTGTCTGTAGGTTCACTAGCTGGGTTAAGCATGAAAGGTGCTAATGATCGGTTATGGTTTCTCCTCTATATCCTCCTCCTCAGACTCAAGATCCGTATATTTAGGTTCAGGTTCTTCAATGGGTTCAATCATCAGAAGTCTCTCCTTTTTGCAATAGTGGTTGTGGCTCCACAACTTGTCACAATGCCACCATAATCCCTTTGTAAATCTATCATGGAGTTCTTCTTGTGTCAACTTCTTTAGCTGGGAGGATCGACGGGCAACAATGGGGCTGAAGGCTTAGGTGCTGCTGATCGGGTGGTGATCTTAGTCCTTCAAGCATCATGGTTCAGCCTTCCTTCTTGTAGTAGCGCGAAGGAGATAGCTACTGTCATCATGTAGGGTCATCGTGCTTTGACTTCTTCTCAAATTCTTGGCTTCAATCCCTCGAGGAAAGTCCCTATCAATTATTTTTCAGCTTGATATAAACTCTAGCTTATAGCCTCCGTAGCAACCCCCAAACAGCAACACAAACCGCCCTTCAAATAATAGCTTATTGAGTCCAAACCATAGCCCTTAACCTTTGGTCCACCATCCCTTTCAACCACCAAATTATCTAACCAATACATGCCCTTAACCCGGCAGCAAAAGAAGGACCTCAACATTACAGATCTAGACTTGTATGTCATTGCATTAGAAGAACTAATCAATGCCAAGTTGGAGGCCTTCAAGACGCATATGGAAGACAAACTATGTGCACTTCTTGCAGAATTCAGTTTGGATTAACCACCGAGCTCAAGGAAATATCAGAAAGGCAAAAGTTCAGATCATAGATGGAACCCCCCAGAAAAAGAAGAACCTACGATGGACTCTATGTACCCACGCATGAGGGTGGACTTCCCTAGGTGGGAAGATGGAGACCCGACCAAGTGGATTTCATGTGTGGAACGATTTTTTCACTATCACAAGACCTCAGACGCATCCATAATGGACATTGCTGCCATACACCTTGAAGGAGATGTGATCTAATGGTACGATTGGTTTGAACACACCCATTGAGTCCCTACATAGAGATAATTTAAAATCGATTGCTAATCTGCTTTGGACCAATCGAATATGATAACATCGACGACCAACTTGCGAAAATTCGTCAGACATCCACAGTTCAAGAATATCATATCAGGTTTGAAAGACTATCTAACCAAATAAGAAGTTAGTCTAAAAAATAATTGTTAGGAACTTTCATTGAAGAATTGAAACTGGAGATCCAAGGAGAAGTTAAGGCACGACAAATGTATACACTAATTGTGGCTATCTCCATTGCATGACTCTAAGAGGAGTGATTGAACCAAGATGTCCGAAGGACTAGGGTTATCACTCGATCAGTAGCTCCTAGGTCTTTGGCCCCTCCTACTGCCAGTCGACCCTCTCAACTAAAGAAATTAACAAGATAAGAACTTCATGATAGATCCACAAATATTTGTGTTAGCACTGCAACAAGCCTTGGAGCTGCGAACATCGTTGCAAGAAAGGGAGGCTTCTTATGATCGAACTCATTGAAGCATCTGAGCACAAAGAGGAGGACCTTGAGTATGATAAGGAGGACATAGAGGAGGAGCCACAACCAACCGATTGTATGGTCCATGCTCTAGCCGGCTATACGAATTCGCGAATGATGAAGATTGGAGGTTTCCTCAAGCAATAACCCATCACTGTCCTCATTGATATTGGGAGTACCAATAACTTCGTGAACAGCAAGGTGGTTGTAGATGCGCTCTCCCGATTGCCCGAGTAAGCTGAAATTTTGGCCATCTCTCTTCCGATCAGCGACATCCTCAAAGATATCAAGAAAGAAAAGTGAGATAATCCCGAAGTAAAGGAAACCATCAAAAAATTAAAAGAAGAATAGAATCTATTGTCATAAATGGTCATCACTCAACTGCAACATCTTCACCCCGCAAACCGTTTATCACCTTTTCTTGTTTATACATATGTTTGGTAGCTTGTTTTCCCTTGAGTTTATATGTTTTTACCTAAGAAATGTGAGCGAAAGTAGTGTAGAATGCTGCAAAACGATCACTCACTATAATGGAGCCAAAATAGCCCAAAATAGCCCCGCTTTGGGTCTTTTTCATGTGTTGTGGCAACCACTCTGAGCGATATAAAATGTCAGCCATTTCAGCACCTTGGAACCTCCTGGGTGGTACCAGGCTAGTTGGGGTTCCGGGTATATATTGGGCGTAGGCTTTCATCAATAATTGAACTTATCTTGCGTCCAATACCTTGGGAATCATCGTTTGTAGACTTGTGACCATTCTTACAACCCTCTAAAGTCATGTTTCACTCTCTTTCTCTCTTTTCTCTGCTGCACTCGAGGTGTTCGATGAATTGCTTGTATAGCTTCCCGCTTTGTGAGACGCCGGGAGTTATCCATTGCTCATTTATAAGCTAATCAACTTCTTCTTTGTAGGTCCTATGGGACTGCACGAGGTTACAAGAGGGCTGACCCTTTACGGATAGATAATGTTTTTGGTGTTTTATGACTTAGGCAATCCCAGTTAAGTCTAGAATAATGGGCAAGGTTGCTTCATGACTTAGGTAATTTCAACTAAGTCTTCGAGAGTGCCGCTAGGGTGCCACACAGCTTAGGCAAATTCAGTTAAGCCCATGACAATGTGGTATCAGAGCAGGCAAGTAATTCAAATGAATAACAAAAAAGATTCGCAATCTCACCATGGTGAAACATCGTGGTAAATCGAGCAAGATGGGGCAAGTTGGACCCTTGCTCCAAGCAGCCATAGGTGGGCTACAAGTGCAAACTCGCTTGCAAACTATTCGAGCCACTCATGAAGAGCATGACAGTGAACAAGACGAGCATGAAGTTGGGTATTCTCCATGAGTAAAGGTGGCGCCATCTGGAGCGCCAACCGGGAAAAAGAGCCACAAGGAGAGACTTACAACGATGGAGACCTACCTTGATATTCTTGAAGTGAGCTTGGAGGAACTCTACTAAGGCCAACGAAGGTTCCTTGGGATAGAGAGTTTGCAAAAAGAAGCTGAATCTCGGATTTATAAAGTTGAATCCCTGATCGATCAACTGATAGAGTACACCAAAGATTATGTATGACATCTACACGAAGTTGTGGTGGAACTCACGGCTAAGATGACGGTGTTAACAAGGACTCTTGATACGAGAGGGAACAATACTCACGCTGCACCACCACAAAACATCAGGGCACTGGAGTCACATGGCCACGGGGGTGCTAGGGATGCCAAAGAGCTTGAAAATTTCTTGTTCGACATGGAACATTACTTTCGTGCTACAAGGCTCAATTCTAAAGAGACTAAAGTTGCTATGGCAATAATATATCTGAATGGGGATGTAAAACTTTGGTGGCGAACCCGTTGGGAAGAGATCCAGCAAGACCGATGTTGAGTGGATACATGGGGAGACTTGAAGCGAGAGTTGAGAACTCACTTCTTGCCCAAGAACATAGAGCTTGTCACAAGAAGGAAACTAAGACAATTCTACCAAAGTACAATAATCCAAGACTATGTGAAATAATTTTCAGCAATGATGCTGGATATACAGGACATGTCTGAAAAAGATAAACTATTCAGCTTCCTCGATGGCTTGAAGCCATGAGCACAACAAGAACTATATCGGAGGAGTGTCACCGACATAGTCGGGGCAATTACAATCGCAAAAAGGCTAACTGACTTTATTTCTTCATAGGATTTGAGAAAGAAGAAACAATCTTCGAGAAATCGCCCAGCTAAATACTCTCGAGCGAAGGAGTCTAGGGGCGAATAAAAGAAGAAGAATTTTCACAAGGGACCAAGCTCAAAAGGCAGAGTCCCAAAGTCTGGTGGATGCTTCTTATGTGGAGGACTGCACATGGTGAGGGAGTGCCCACAAGTATAGGCACTCAATGCTTTAACTGCATCAATACAGCCTTGTAAGTCAAATAAGGGCAAAGCTATCGCCCTTAGTTCGAGTAGTCCTAAATCCAGTAGTAACAGTGAGGCGTCGCAAAGACCCAGAATGGGAGCAATGCATTTGTTGAATATGTTGCGGGGTAAAGTGGGGGAGAACACAAAGGCAAAGCCACTGAAGGTAGGAAGCAACGAGTTGATGTATGTAGACATCAAGCTTAATGGCCGAACAACTCGTGCAATGGTGGACACGGGCACTACCCATAATTTTATTATCGATCGTGAAGCTAAGCAACTCAAATTAATCTTGGAGAAGAGCTCAAGTTGTATGAAGGCTATGAACTCGGAGGCCAAGTATATCTCCGGACGAGCACAGGGGGTCCCCATCAAGATCGGAACATGGAGCGGGAGCACAAACTTGATGGCGGTGCCATTGGATAACATCTAATTGATTCTCAGAATGGAGTTTATGCACGTGACGAAGTTGGTGCCAATACCATTCTTGAACTTCCTATATCTAATGGGAGGCGACGACCCCTGCGTGGTTTCCGTTTCTCGAGGAGGAACCAAGGACCCATAATAAAAATCGACTTTACAATTAAAGAAAGGGGTATGAAAAGGTGAATCAACCTTTGTAGCTGCTATGAAGCTAGAGATACTTGATGGGGAGGTCATTCAAGAACCTGTTGTTATGGCAAACATCCTGAAGGAGTTCTCAGATGTGATGCCAATTGAGTTACCGAGAACTCTACCACCACACAGAGGCATGGATTATCAGATTAAGCTGGAGCTGGGAGTTAAGCCTCCAACGAGACTACCATATCATATAGCCCCTCTAGAGTTAGTGGAACTGAGGAAGCAGTTGGATATACTGCTAAGCGGTGGTCTCATCCGCAGTTCGAAAGCACCTTTCGGAGCTCCAGTCCTCTTCTAAAAGAAATAAGATGGGAGCCTCCCATGATGCATTGATTATCGAGCCCTCAATAAGATGACGGTGAAGAACAAGTACTCTATTCCGCTCATTGCAGACTTGTTCAATCAAATGGGCAAGGTAAAGTACTTCTCAAAACTTGACGTTCGGTCAAGGTATTGACAGGTGCACATTGCAGAAGGTGATGAGGCGAAGACTACTTATGTGACTAGGTATGGAGCATTCAAGTTCTTAGTGATGCTTTTCGGCTTAACCAATGCTCTGGCCACATTCTACACTCTAATGAACTAACTGTTCAAGGAGTATTTAGATAAGTTTGTGGTCGTCTACTTAGACAGTATCATCATCTATAGCCAAACACTTGAGGAGCATGTTAAGCACCTCCGAACAATTTTCAAAGTTCTCAGGGAGAACACCTTGTTCGTGAAGAGGGAAAAGTGCTACTTCGCCTAAACGAAGATTTTATTCTTGGGGCATCGAATCGGCAATGGTTCCATTCGAATGGACAAGTCTAAGTGCAAGCTGTGACAGATTAGCGAACACCAAAGAAGGTGCTAGAGTTGAGATCCTTCCTTGGGTTCATTAACTATTATCAGCGCTTCATAGCTGGATATTCGAAGTATGCAGCTCTATTGACGAAATTGCTTACTCAAATTATCAGACTATGAAAAGTCTTTTGAAGTTCATACATATGCTTTTGACTTTGCTATTGGGAGAGTTCTTATGTAGGAGGGTCATCCAGTGGCCTACGAGAGTCGCAAGCTCAATGAGATCGACCGACGATATCTTGTGCATGAGAAGGAGATGACGGTGGTGATCCAATGTCTATGGGTGTGGCAACACTAACTTCTGGGAGCATTATTTGTGTTAAGGACAGACAATGTCACATTGAGTTACTTCCAAACTCAAAAGAAACTCTCCCCAAAGCAAGCATGATGGAATGACTTCCTAGCTGAGTTCGGCATGGTAATGGAGTACAAACTCAAAAAAGTAAATGTCATGGCTGATACATTGAGCCAGAAAGTGGAGTTAGTAAATGCTATACAGTTGGAGGGTGGAGGCCAAGTAAGTCAATTACGCTCCAACTTCCTTTCCAGGATTAGGTATAGACTGTACTAAGATCTTCACGCAGTAACTTTGATGCAACTCATCAAAGAGGGCAAGGCACGATGATTTTGGGTCCAAGAGGGACTCATCTACATTAAGGGGAATAGAGTTTATATTCCGCGAGTGAATAACTTAAGGCGTGAACTCTTGAAAGAGTGTCATGATTCCCTTTAGGCTAGACATCTGGGTATCCATTGAATAATAGCTCTCGTGGAGAGGGTCTTCTATTAACTAAAAATAGGGACAGATGTGGAGGAATATGTTCGAATATGCCTTACTTGTCAATCGGACAAGGTAGAGCATCATAAGCCAGTGGGACTTTTGGAGCCACTGCTTGTACCAGAGAGGCCATAGGAGAGCATTTCCTTAGATTTCATATCAAGTTTGCCCGTGGTAAGGGGACTTGGATCAATACTCATGGTAGTTGATCGGTTTTCAAAGTATGCAACATTCATTGTTGCACCTCTACATTACTTAGTGAAGGAGGTGGCTAAGTTGATGATGAAATATGTGGTGAAGTATTAGGGAGCCCCACACAACATCATTAGTGATCAAGATTCTTAATTCTTGGGATGATTATAGATCGAGTTGTTCAAGTTATTGGGATCTAAATTATACTTTTCTATAAGCCTCCACCCGTAAATGGATGGCGAAATAGAAAGAATTAACTTACTCCTGGAGCAATATCTCTGGCACTATGTGAATGCCAACCAACGAGATTGGGTGAAGCTGTTGGACATAGCCCAATTCTCCTATAACTTGCAGCAGAGCTCTACATCCAATAAGAGTCCATTTCAGATTATCACGGGACAACAACCATCAACTCATCATACCTTAGTTATTGGTTATACAGGGAGTAGCCCATCAGCCTATCACTTCGCAAAGGAATAGCATCGCAATGCAGATATTGTGCGGGCTTACTTGGAGAAGGCAACCAAAAGGATGAAAAAGTGGGCAGACTTGGGAAGGCGACCACAATAGTTTAAAGTTGGTGACTTAATGTTGATGAAGCTCCAACCAGCATCACTCCAGTTCTTTAGGCACAAAGTGCACAAAGGATTGGTATGTAAGTATGAAGCATCTTTCTCAATCATCAGCAAGGTAGACAATGTCTCATATAAGTTACAACTGCTAGCATGGTTCAGAATTCATAACGTTTTCTATACGAGCAACTTGAAAGCCTACCACTCAGATCCGTAAGATAATTCTCGAAATGTTCCAACTCAACTACCCCCCACCAGAGCCTCTTATAAGAAGCAAGTTGAAACTATTATCGTGGATCACAAAATAAAGCTACCCAATGGAGCGTAGCAAATTGAGTACTTAGTGAAGTGGTAAAAGCTTCCTCGAACAGAAGCAAGTTGGGAGCCAGAAGACGCCCTACGACATGAAGAAGCCTACATCAAAGCCTACCAACAAACATCGACAAGGGTGTCAACATTTGAAGTGGGGGAGAATGTCATGAACGATCGTCGCTCAACCACAACATCTTCGCCTCACAAACCATTTATCGTTTTTTCTTGTTTATACATATGTTTGGCAGCTTATTTTGCCTTGAGTTTATATGTTTTTACTTAAGAAATATGAGCGAAAGGAGTGTAGAAGGCTGCAGAACTATCACTTACTACGCGGAGCCAAAACAGCCCAAAACAGCCCCGTTTTTGGATCTTTTTCATGTGTTGCGGTGACCACTCTGAGTGATACGAAATATCAACCATTTTAGCACCTTAGAACCCCCCAGGTGGCACCAGGCTAGATGAAATTTCGGGTATATATTAGGCATAGGCTTTCATTAACAATTGAACTTGTCTTACGTTCGATACATTGGAAATCATCGTTTGTGGACTTGCGATCATTCTTACAACCCTCTAAAGTCTTGTTTCACTCTCTTTCTTTTTTTTCTCTGCTACACTCAAGGTGTTTGATGAATTGCTTGTCACTTTGCAAGATGTCGGGACCTGTCCATCGCTCATTTCTAAGCTAATCAACCTCTTCTTTGCGAACAGATAACACTTTGAGCATTTCATGACTTAGGTAATCCCAGTTAAGTTCGGAACAGTGGGCAAGGTTGCTTCATGACTTAGGCAATTTCAGCTAAGTCTTCGAGAGTATCATTAGGGTGCCGCACGGCTTAAGCAAATTCAGTTTAGTCCATGACACTATGACGCACTTCAATTGGGATTCGAAGGACTTATTTTATATAGGACGTATAGTACTAGTGCCAAATTCCCCTTACATAAAGATTGTCTTACAAGAGATGCATTCCACACTAGTGGTAGTGCACTCTATATTCCTTCGAACTTACAAGAAAATTAAATAAAACTTTTATTGGAAAGGGATGAAGAACACTATTACTAAATTTATAGCGCGATGTGACATATACCAATGACATAAAAGTAAAATGATGTCAAGCCCAGGGAAGCTGCAACCTCTACCCATACCAGACTGGTGTAGACCGATATATTGGGACTTCATCGAAGGGTTGCCCTCATCGCAAGGAAAAGGTATAATCCTTATTATAGTCGATTGTCTCACTAAGTATACTCACTTTTATACTATCTACAACCCTTATACCTGTTAAGATCAATTAGCACTAGGGGGAGGGGGAGGGGAGTAAAGGGAGGGGTGAATTAGTGCAAGTGTTGAATTCTCGATCTAAAGAAAAATTCTTGTTCAAATAAAATCGAGATCGGAAGTGTTTCTTAGAATTTTAAATATGTGAGTAATTCAAACTAAAGATTGAGAAACTCATATTTAGCAAATAAATGCTGAAAATAAATAACAGAGAAACACTCACAATTTATAATGGTTCGACCCTAATATTAGCCTACGTCCACTTCCCGAGTCTTCTTCATCGAGACCCACCAGTATCCACTACTGATCTTCTTTGAGTGAAGACCAAACCCCAAGCTTTCAACTTACAAGGGATACTTTTTATAAGAATTACAACACTTGGCTCACTCCCTTCCCCCTTTTCTTTTTCTTGCATACTTTTAGCACACTTTTCTTTTCACACATTTTTGTCCAATGATTTATGTGAATTCTTATCCTAAATATAAGAAGACTTGGGGTACTTATAGACCCCAATTCACTTCAGAAGAATAGAGCTAAAATTCAAACATATCTAGAAAATTCGAGTATGGGTGGTACAACTACTGGCGCTGACGGTACTGCTATCAAAAGTTGCCTGGAAAACTGCATGATGGCGGTACAATTGCTGAACTGGGCGATACAACTATTGGGAATCCTGGAAAAGTAATTCCCTCTACTTTTTCAATCATGATGTATACCTTCTATTGATCAATTCTTAGATCAACCAATTGAGATTAACCTGAGTTAAATTCATCCCTATAGTGGACCTGGTTGCCTCACATTGAGTTTATTTGGATTCCTTCCAAGTCAAACTCAATTAGGACTCGAACCTAACTATGACTCACTGATTATAACTATACAAGACCATTAAGCTTAATAAATAATCTAACCCTCGGCAATCCAGCAACCTCCGGCATTCTTGCGGTGAGTCTTACGGTCTTCTTCTAGTGATCTCCGATGTATTCCCAATGAGCTTCTCGATTCCTTCGGCGAACTCCCAACGAGCTCCTACTTCATCGTCCAAACCTTAGCCTGATACCCAAACTTAATCCTGGCTCAACATCTAGTTGTAACTTCTTTTCTCCATCGTAGTTAAACTTAGATTACTTTATCTAACATATAAATGTTAAATTAAACACCTATCAATTAATTTCATCATCAAAATCTGAGATTCAACAATATCGCCACTAGCATTGCTTGAATTTTTATAGATAATATTATAAAATTACATGGTATGCCTAGATATATTGTGATTGATCGAGACAGGGTCTTCACTAATAAATTTTGGACAGAGCTTTTCTAGTTATAGGATAACAAATTAAAGATAAACATGGCATACCATTCTCAAACCGATAGCTAAACCGAAGTGGTGAATAGGTGCTTAGAGACATACCTCAGATGTTTCACCATTGACTAGCCAAAAGAATAAACGAAGTGGCTCCCCTAGACTAAGTGGTAGTATAATACGACTTACCATTATTCCACTAAATGTACTCCTTATGAAGTAGTGTATAGTCGACCACCCCCTGTAATCCCAAAATATGCAATCAGCTCAGCTAAAGTAGACCAAGTGGACAAGGAACTCATGGACAGGGATTAAATTCTGAAATTGCTAAAGGATAATCTTTTGGTGGCCCATAAAAGGATGAAGCAATAATACGATATGCATAAAAACGAGAGGAAATTCTCAATGGGAGATTGGGTATTTCTTTGACTCTAGACTTATAAGCAAACAATCATCCACACTGAAGCATTCATGAAGCTATCACCTCACTTCTACGGGCCCTATTAAGTCATAAAGCGTATTAGAGTAGTGGCATATAGGTTGGACCTACCCGTAGATTCCAAGATCTCCCTAGTTTTTTATGTTTCATGCCTGAAGCCCAAACTTGAAGTGAATGAGATGGCCCTGAGTCACCTACCAAACATTATAGCCCATGAAGAACTCTAGATCCAACCGAGAGCCATCATTGATCGTTGGATCATGACACGCTATCGATGTCCTATTACTAAGGTGTTAGTGCAATGGACAAATTTACACACCAGAGATGCCACGTGGGAGTCTTACGAAAACTTGAAAATCAGATTTTTAGAGTTTATTGAGTTTCGGGCTTGAATACAATACTGAATTAAAGAGGGTGGGTTTGTTAGGACACTCGCTTAGATGGGTCCTAAGTCTAATAAGTTATAGAGCCAATAAAGCCTTGAGTCATGTAATATCCCCCTAATTTAGCCATTATCCCCCATGATTGAGGAGTCATGTAATATCCCTATAATCTGGCCATCATCTCCCTTGAATGAGGAGTCATCTAGCAGAGGATCCCCCTAATTTATCCATCATTTTCCTTGATTGAGGAGTTCTCACTAGGTTAGGAATTCCTAACCATCGCCCATTTTCTTTCTTGAGTTGGTTAGTTAGGGTTAGGGTTTTTTGAGTTCTAATTAAGCATGTAGCCACCCCTCTTTCTGAATAAGAATTGAGCACCTTTCTTCAGCCTTGTGACAAATACCTTGGAGGAGGGAACCCCTATAGCATTCCAGGAGGGTTGATCCCCTATAGAGATCAACCTCAAGCTTAGAATCCATAAGAGTTCTAATACTTGGTATCAGAACAATGATCTTAGTGCATCGCAACCTTTCTAACCATCCACCATCATCTAAGCAACTCCCACAATTGCTAACCCCATCACTGACTACACTGTCATCACCCTCTATTGCAGATCCATCATTTGATGTCGCTACTCTAATTGCAATAAGATCTGATATTGCTTCTTTTGCAAGAACCTTACTGTTGCTGCAATTTTATATCCAAAAACCCAAAAATAATTACATCTATTTCTTGCTGCAAATATTCCCATGCAATCAAAACTTATCATCACAAAGTTGCTATCTTAACGAATGAAAGTTACATTGCAAAGTTTTCAGTAGCATACTGGCTGCCAATTATCGATCTTGCTACCATCTTTTTTTGAGAAATTTTACATAAAATTGGCTTTCATCAACATCAGTTCCTTGTTGAAATCATCTCTATAATGTTGGTATACTGCTAAAAATTTTTGTCATAAAACTACTGATTTTTTCTATGAGAATTCTGCTATCAAACTTTTGTCGGTGTTCTTGCTGCATTGCTGTCGAATTCATATCTAAGTTTTCATTGACTTTGTTGTCACCAACACCTATTTCTTGTTGACAAATCCCTCCATAAACTATTGGCTTATTGTTGGAACTTATGTCGAGAAACTGTTATCTCTTCGACGAAAATTCTGCCACCATATTTCAGCATTTATTTGTTGCATACCCAACCAATCCTTGTCAAACTTATTACTATCATCAACAGCAACTCTAAATCATCTCTTTAGCCTTAAGCCACTGCCATCATATCCCCCATGCATCCTCCACAACACCTCCAAACAATAATATAAACTGCACTTTAAACAATAGCCTACTAAGTCCAAATCGCAGCCTTCAACCTTTGGTCCACCATCCCTTTTGGCCACCAAATCATTCAACTAATACATGCCCTTAACCTATAGCAAAAGAATCAATCACCTTTCTTCAGCCTTATGCCAAATACCTTGGAGGAGAAAACCCCTATAGCGTTCTAGGAGGGCCGATCCCCTATAGAGATCAACCTTAAGCTTAGAATCCGTAATGGTTGATAAGCTGTTATTTGAGGGGCGATTTATGTTGCTGTTTGGGGGTTGCTACCGATGCTATAAAGGGACTATGATGGTAGTGGCTTAAGGCTAGAGAGATTGCTTACGTTTATTGTTGATGGTAGTGACAAGTTCAATTAGACGCTAAAAATATGGTGACAGAATTTTCATCGAAGAGACAATAGTTTGTCGATGAAAGTTCCAGCAATAAGCTAATAGTTTGTGGAGAAATTTGACAACAAGAATTAGGTGTTGATGATAGCAAAGTTAATGAAAATATATATAGGAATTTGGCAGCAATGTAGTAAGAAACATCGATGAATGTTTTGGCAATAGTATTCTCATCGAAAAAATCAACAGTTTTATGACAAAAAGTTACAGCAATATACGAACAATATAGAGATAATTTTGATAAGGAACTAATGTAGATAAAAGCCAAGTTGATGTAAAATACATAGAATTTTTTGCTAGAAAAAGATGGTAACAAGATCGGCAATTGGCAACAAGTATACGGCTAAAAACTTTGCAATGTAACTTTCATTCATAAAGATAGCAACTTTATGACAATAACTTTTTTGCAGTGAGGGAATGTTTGCAGTAAGGAATAGATATAACTATTTTTGGGTTTTTGGATATAAAATTGCACTAGCAGTAAGGTTCTTGCAATATAAGCAATACCAGATCCTGTTGCAATTGGAGTAACAATGGCAGATGAGGATCTATAGGAGAGGGTGATGATGGTGGAGTCGATGATAGGGTTAGCAATTGTGAGAATTGCTTAGATGATGGTGGGTGGCTCAAGGGCAGTGAGGCACTAAGAGCGCATCTCTAATACCAAGATTAACCCCAGGCTTAGAATCTGCAAGGGTTCTAACACTTGGAATCAAAGCAGCAATCTTGGTGCCTCGCTGCCCTTCCAACCACTCACCATCATCCAAGCATTTTTCATAATTGGTAACTCTATTACTGACTCCACCATCACACCTTTGCCACAGATCCACCATCTGTTGTCGCTACTCCAATTGAAACAGGATCTGGTATTGCTTCTCTCACAAGAACCTTACTATTGCTGTAATTTTATATCCAAAAATCTGAAGTTAGTTACATATATTCCTTGCTATAAATATTCCCACGTATGAAAACTTATCATCATAAAGTTGTTATCTTTACGAATGAAAGTTATGCTATAAAGTTTTCAACCGCATACTTTCTGACAATTATCGATCTTGCTGCCATCTTTTTCTAACATATTTTATATCAACTTGGCTTTCATCGACATTAGTTCCTTGTTGAAATAATCTCTATAATGTTGCTATACTGCTGAAACTTTTCATCGTAAAACTATTGATTTTTTTGACGAGAATTTTGTTGCCAAACTTTTGTTGTGTTCTTGTTGCATCTTCTTTCCTCCTTACTGCCACCATCTCCTATCCCTTCAATCGTAGCAAGTATCATTACTGCACAACACTGCCAACAATAATCTCTCACTGCCATCTACCTTGGTCGTGGCCAGCAGCAATCTCTCATGGCCAGCAGCGATCTCTCGCTGCACAACGCTGCCAACAGCTATCTCTCACTACACATTGTTGCCAACAGTGATCTCTCTCTTCTCTCCTGCTTCTCCTTCAACCTTCTTTCGCTGCTACACCTTTTGCTATTGTCGCATGCTTCAACACTTGCTGCTCACCATTTCCATCTTTGCTTCCCCTGCTCTTTGTAATAATCTTCCAACCACTATCCTTCCTTCACCATCACTGCTGCTGCTATTCCTAGGCCAAGGGACCATCGGTAAACCTTGGTGTCATTGCTCCCGGTCGTACCATCAAAGCTCGCTTCCCTCTTCTTCCCTGCACCGCTTGCATCTATGTTCCAACCCACCGCAGCCAGTAGCCTCCTCTGCTTCCCACCCCGATTAGCTGCTAGCAGCCCATGCTGTTGTCATCCTTTTATGCCGCAGTCGCATGACCTTGCTGCCACTATTCTTTCCACGTCGTTCTATCGCCGGCCACACCGATGTTGCCTTCCACTCCGGCCACGCCCTCATATGCAACAATCATGCCCTCCTCTGCCTCTTCTTCTTCTTCTTCTTCCCTCTACCACAGCTGCACCTCTATTGCAGCCACACCCTCCTCAACCTCTTTTGTCGCCCCTTGCACCTTTGCCATCGCTACCCCTCCCTTGATATCACTTCTCTTTAGTGATTTCATCTCCCTTGCATCCTCCTTTGCTGCCTTCGATAACGCCTCATCCTGTAGTCACCCAAGCCACTATTGTTGCCCCATCTACCATCACCTATCGACAACCACCATCTCCCTCTATAGCCTACGCAATCACACTATAGTCATAGCCGGTGTTGCTGCTACCCTCTTCTTCCTCCGTCGTCACCGTTGATTCCCACTACCGAGCCACGTTGCTAGCGTCAACCCTTCTTCCACCTCCTTCGTCGCTCAACAAGACCCAATCTAGATTCCCTCGGCTGCCATCCTCCAACAACACAACAACCTCTAAGAACTTATAGCACTGCTCCTTTCTATCTATCGTAGTCTCGACGATCTTGTAGTATCACCAAAGCCACCCCCTCTCATCACCATATTGCCGCTACTACCATCAATCTCAAGATCACAATAGCCCTTTCTCATCCTCTTACTGCCACTACTACCATCAACCTCAAGATTGCAACCATCATCTCCAATCAGCCTATTCGGCAGATTGGTGATCCCTATGTTATGACATCAGTAGATTTAATCAATACCAAGTTGGAAGCCTTTGAGACGCGTATGGAAGACAAATTATATGCTCTCTTTACAAAATTCAGATTGGGCTAATCACTACGAAATTATAACATGGTGAGAGTTCAGATCGCAAGCAGAACCCATCAGAGAAAGAGGAATAAGCGACGGATTTATTATATCCACGCATAAGGGTGGACTTCTCTCGATGGGAAGGTAGAAACCCGACGAGATGGATTTCACATGTGGAGCGATACTTCCGCTATCATAGGACCCCGGAGGCTTCTATGGTCGACATTGTTGTCATTCATCTAGGAAGAGAAGTTGCTCAATGGTATAATTGGTAATTGGAGTAGTAATAAGGTTCTTAGAGGAGAAGCAATATCATATTCTGTTGTAATTGTAGTCGCAACAACAGATGGTGGATCTACGACAAAGGGTGATGATGGTGGAGTCGACGACAGAGTTAGCAATTGTGTGAATTACTTGGATGATGATGGGCAGTTGGAAGGGTAGCGAGGCACCAATATTGCTGCTCTAATACCAAGTATTAGAACCTATGTGGATTATATGCTTGGGGTTGATCTCTATAGGGGATTGACCCTCCTAGAACACTATAGGGGTTCCCTCCTCCAAAGTATTTGACACAAGACTGAAAAAAGATGATCAATTCTTATTCAAAAAAAGGGGTGGCTATATGCTTAAATAGTACTAAAAAAATTCTAACCCTAGTCGACCAACCCAAGAAAGAAAGGGAGCGACAACTAGGAATTCATAACCCAGTGAGGATTCCTTGATTAAGAGGATGATGGCTAAACTAGGAGGATATTATATGACTCAAGATTTTATTGACTTCATAATTTATTGAACTTAGGACCCATCCTAACTAGGATTCTAACATATTTTCTATAAGAATTATCATTATAAGTATAGTATTTGAGTAACTAAACAGTGCTCGGTGCTATATCATAAATTATACTATTGTAAAAATATATATATTGTTTTGATATATATATATATATATATATATAAACTAGTGGAACACGAAACATGCACGCGCGTGCACATGCCAGTGGCAGCCGGTGGTTTCGGCCCGACAGTCTGCCGACCTCGGAGATAGCGGGTCCCACCAAAAACGGAAACACGGCGCAAACACTTACCGCCGACTTCTTTCCTCTATGCGCCAACATTCGTGTTCGTCCTCTGCCGAGGACAAATCCACGGTGCCAACTCCCTATAATCGCCAGGTGGACACGTAAAACGCTCATGGGATTGAGCAAGCTCATCCTTCCGTGTCCCTTCAGCACACCTGATCAGAAGATTTTTAACGTCTTCCCTACTGAGAACAAAAAAAGAAAAAACATTCCCCTCGTTTTACCGATGCAAGAGACTACAATTGTACCGTTTCTTCCTTGCAAACTAACCGTCCACATAGGAAACCGCTCGTTGTCTTCCAAGTCTACAACCCTTCTTCCTCTTTTCTTTTCGAATCCCACCACCGTCTCCGTCCCGCCTCTTCCGTTCTCCCATTGAGCGCAGGTACTTCTCTCTGTTCCTTTGTTGACGCGTAAATTGTGGCATCAATTCCAATCTTGTTTTATCTTCATCGTCTCCTTTGTTGTCCTTCGTGGCTTGAGGCTTTTAGCGGTTGCTGGTTAGACGAGAACGACTTGTGGGGGATGATGGGGAGAAAAAGCATGAGCAGAGCGTCGCCGTTGCTCCTACTGCTGTTGGGATCGGGGTTGTTCTTCGCCGCCTACAACCTGCTCTCGATGGTCCACCACCACCAGCGGCGCGAATCGGGGAGGGAACTGCCGCGCGACGATCAGATCACTTGGATGCCCCACGAGGTGAAGGGATCGGGCGGGCCGAGGAGGCCGTTTCACGTCGCTGTCACGGCGACCGAGACGACCTACAGCAGGTGGCAATGCCGGATAATGTATTATTGGTACAAGAGGGTTAAGGACGGGGAGGGGTCGGAGATGGGAGGGTTCACCAGAGTGCTGCACTCTGGGAGGCCTGATAGCTTGATGGACGAGATCCCGACCTTTGTGGTGGATTCCCTCCCTGCCAACATCGATCGGGTGGGAATTCTTCCTCGGTTTTCGTTCTTATTTCTTGGTTTCATTATCAGAGCACCTCCTTGATTATTTATCAACAATATTTGTTTCATATGCTTTCTTAATTTGGTGCTAGGGCTACGTTGTCCTAAATAGACCTTGGGCCTTCGTGCAATGGCTAGAAAAAGCAACCATCGAGGAGGAGTAAGCTTATTCCTCCTAGAATATTGTGTCATTGTATTTTGTTTTCTGACAAAATGCTTCCTATTCTGGATCGCGAAACTGCAGGTATATATTGATGGCTGAACCAGATCACATATTTGTGAAACCCTTACCAAACTTGGCTCGTGACGATTATCCTGCAGGCTTTCCATTCTTCTATATGAGACCAGATGAACATGCACAGACAATAAGGAAGTATTTTCCAGAAGAGAATGGTCCTGTGACTAAAATTGACTCCATAGGCAATTCCCCTGTGATAATTAAAAAGGTTGATATTGAATTTTGAATTGTTGACCGGATTATACTATCTGACATTGTTAAATATGTTTTCTTTTATAATATTATATATATATATATATATATATATATATTGGCAATCTTTAAAATGTTTGTAATTGTTGGTTCTATTAGAACTCATTCAATATTTCTAGAATATTCTGATAAATTCTGCATTTGTATTTGGCTCATTTTAGTCCATGCTAGAGATGATTGCTCCTACTTGGATGAATGTCTCTTTGAATATGAAAAAGGATCCAGAGACCGACAAAACATTTGGATGGATTTTGGATATGTGAGAACTAATATGCTTAATTTATATTTCGACTAGTTTATAGATACTGAATTGATTAAGGTGATCAATGATTTATTATCTCTGCGGCATCATAGGTATGCTTATGCAATTGCAAGTGCATTACACGGCGTTCAACATATTCTTTGTAAAGATTTTATGATACAGGTAGCTATAATTTTTTTTTTTTTTTGTGTGGTTGCTACGTAATTTTTCTTATTATATACCACAATGATGCCTCTATGTGGATGATAATGATTGATTACAGCCGCCTCTTGACGAAAAGTTGGGAAACACATATATTATCCATTTTACTTATGGATGTGATTATTCATCAAAGGTAACTTTGTCTACCCTAGATATGCATTGAATTGTAAGACAAATTTTTTGGAACTGCTCTTCATGTTGTGCTTACTTTTCTGTGTTGTTTTTTGTGCAATATTAGGGTGAACTGACTTACGGGAAAATTGCGGAATGGAGATTTGACAAAAAGTCCTATACCAGTGGTCTGCCACCAAGGAATCTGTCCTTACCTCCTCCAGGTGTTCCTGAAACTGTGGTAAGTAACTCTTGAAAAATACTATAGTAGTCCTTGAACATTATTAAGATATTCTTTCAAGTCTTCCTGTCCTATCTTTTGCATTTCCACAATGGCAAATACAAAGTTTTTTCTACCTTTTTAAAGTCCTCATTTTGTCTCATTCTTAATTCTACATTGTTTTGTAGTTTAGTTAATGTTTATTTATTTTTATTGCTAACATTTTATTATTTTTTCCAGCTACTTTTTATTGGACACTACACTTGTTCATAACTTGGATACATTTAAAAAAAAACTTGGTTACGTTTATATTTATCAGAACTTTTGATCCTATTTTTACTTCAAAGAATTAAATGTAAGGCTATCCAACAATTCACTTTAGGACCGGTTCCTACTAAGTAGCTTGTGAACTCGCTATTTAGATAATAAAAGACGAAACTATTATTAAAACAAATTATGCAGGAAAATTTGGATTGTTGAGTTCAATTAACTAGGCACACATGTTGGACTGAAGACACTGAATTTTCATAGTTGGCACAAAATATTTGGAAACTTAATTTCAATTGTTGTAGATGATCTTAACGGTTCAATGGCATATATAATATTGGGTTTTTAGGTGAAACAAGGCTTGTAAGATTGAAAATGTTAGCTGGTTTAGCTAGTAGTTGACTCTAAGTTTAGGAACTCATCTTCATTGTTTATCTTTGTAAAAAAAAGTTTACAATTAAGAATACCCTTTAATTCTTGCAAAAAAGGATCATGGGTTAGCCAAATGCTGAAATCATGAAAATTTTAGACTATTATCTAGAAAAAATAGAAAATAAGAAGTTATATATGCATTATAACTTTTCAAATTACTATAAAGGACTAAGAGGTGACTGGATGGGTATTGAGCCTCAAAGTTGGAATAGGAAAGGAGAGTACATATCGTCACCTACCCCTTCTGTCCCTACATCATGATAGCATTGGCCAACGGTGGCAGTAAACAAAATAAATGTTTCCTCATCTTCTTCCCTAGTTTATAGGATTTGTCCTGATTTTTCTAATTTCTTTGTCATGAACTGATCTGATACGATAATTACCCTATTCTCTTTGTTGAGCTTGATGACCCAAAATGATTTAAGTTTAATTTAATAATATTATACTCATAAGATTCATAAAAAATGGTCCGACTCAACTCACCAAGGCCCGTGCCAAATCAATGGCCACGTCAGTGTCTGAGGTGGAGTCGCATCTGTTCTCGCTTGGCGGCCAAGTCGGCGGTGACGTTAGCATCCGAGGTGGAGGGTTCCATACACTGCGCCACCCAATTCTCCTCCACACGTCATTAATGTCGCATGGAGCACCATATCCTCGTCCCATACCACTGCACCAACTGTTTCGCCATACGACTCGACCATGCCCGAGGTGATGACAGAAGTAAGGCCGAGCATGCGGACGACTTTCTCCCTGGTAAATATAAAATCCCCTTTTGGCAACACCAGAAGAGGGCTCTCTCTCTCTCTCTCTCACTCTCACTGGACTCCTCAAAATGGAAAAACAACTCGCTTCCCTTTTCTGACAGACCAACTAAGTCGAGCATCGAAGGGGTCACGTCGGACACCCCCCACCCCCGATGAGACCCTTGTGTAGGATCCACAGTGTGGACATGAAGCAGAGCAGGCAGGCAAACGATCGAGCTGATGCCAGGGCGTTGACTTCCGAAGGATGGTCCCAACCCGAGTCAAAGATCCCAATTCCGATCGACATGGGCGAACTTGCGTAGTCGGCTGGAACCAGGTCGGGCTGACACCTCAGCACGACCCCAAAAGTTCAACAACATTTTTGACAATAGAAGGAGGGCTGATATCGCAAGAATGCCCAACAAGTAACTCAAACTCATAGCACGTCAATGGATTCACCCACATCCTCCCACCGACTTTATAGGCGACCAAACAAACCCCCTGCTTACTCGCGGAGGAGCCAAACATAGTGGCACCCACACCAAATTGCTACTGGAGATTGCTTAATGACCCGGGATTTACTCTTCCAGCACCGAACCCTGGGCTTCCTGTTGTTTCGACCGAGGCATTTCGGCCTCACCTAGTAGGTCCAAACGTTAATTGGGATGAGGCAAGCCATCGTCACCTACATCCCCTAATTGGCGCAAGCACTAGCACACCAACGTCGGACGCCCTCGACAGACATTGCAAAAGGAAGTACCTCAATCAACACTGACCTGAGAGGAGCATCCCGACAATGAGGTACCACATCGCCTCCCGAACGAAGTTATGGTTGAAAACCCGAATGCCTTAGTAAGTCAACCGATGAGTCATTCCCGAAACATCGTACGTATCCCATCTGAGCCAGATGCCATCTCCTCGGATTCAACTGACTCAGTGACGGAACAACTTCACCAAGTCAACCAGAGGCTAGATGAGGTCCAAAGAGACTTTGTCAACTCCAAGGAGGAGGTCAGAGAGACCTCAAAAGGTGGGTCCCTGTTTGTCCCCAAGATTCAAGACAAACTGGTCCCATGCAGCTTTTGGCTCCCGATCCTGGAGCCCCACGATGGAAGCACTGACCCATCGGAACACGTCGCGACATTTAGAGCTCAAATGGCTCTCTGTGACACTTTTAATGCTTTGATGTGTCACGCCTTCCCATAACCTTCAGGGGGCCGGCTCGGATGTGGTATAGCCAACTGAAGCCGTCTTCCATCTCATCCTTTGACCACCTCGCCAAAGAATTTGAGCTCAACTTCATGGCGAGCTCCCACCCAAAGCCGACAGCCGCTTCACTACTCGGCCTCGGGCAAGGAAGCGATGAACCACTCACCCAATTCATCAGTAGATTTATGGTAGAGGTCCGAAGGATGCCCAATGCATATCCTTCGCTAGTAATCTAGGCATTCCTAATGGGGCTTTGTCCCTCCCAATTGTTCTGGTCTCTGATCAAGTGACTGCCATCAATAGTACTGGAGATGTTGCAATGGGTAAATCAGTATGTGGCTGCCAAAGCGCTGGTGGCTAGAAAGCAAGAGGATCATAAGAGGTCACAAAATGACAAACCCCAAGGACAACCCCTGGGAACCTCCAGAAGAAGGGATAGGCCAAAGCTACCCACTCCCATGCCATTCCGATCCCGCTCAATTCAACCCAAACGAAGGTTTTCCTCCAAATCCATTACAAAGGACTCCTCAGGACCCCTAACCCGATCAGGACAAAGATCGAAGATCGTGATAAAAGAAGGTACTACCATTTTCACTGAGACTACAGGCATAACACATCGAAGTGCAATGACCTCAAGAACCAGATTGAGGACTTAATTTGCCGAGTGCACCTTCATTAGTTCATCCGAGATCGACAAGCACTTACTGACAAAGCTCCTTGCTGAGAAAGAGAATCCTCACCCCGATTGGAGCAGCCAATTGAAAAGCAAATAGACGTCATCGTCGGTGGACTGGCATCCGAGGGAGATAGTTCCTCAGCCAGAAAAGCTTATGCATGATCTGCAGTGGAAAAAAGACCAAGGAGCAACCAGGACCCTGAGATTACCTTCGGGTCGAGGAGTGAAGTATACCCGGTCCATTACGATGCCCTAGTAATCTTGGCCCAGGTCGCCAACGCTTGAGTCAAAAGAATCATGGTTGACATGGGAAGTTCAGCTGATATCTTATATTTTGACGCTATTCAAAAACTCAGGTTGACTAACAAAGATTTGCCCCCTGTGACATCAATGCTGATAGGATTCACTAGAGACTCGGTATCCCCCCACCGGAACAACGATCCTTCCAATCACCATTAGAGAAAAGCCGAGGTCAAAGACATTGATGGTGTCATTCATTGTGGTTATACTCCCCTCGGCAAATAATGCCATCCTTGGCAGGCCAACACTCAATAAACTCAGAGCGATCATCTCAACATATCATCGAATCATGAAGTTCCCGATCAGAACTAGGGTCGAAGAAGTCATAAGCGATCCTCGGGAGTCAAGGTAGTGCTACCTAATTGTGACAACACTACCCAACAAACTCAAAAATTCGGCCCCTACCTTCGACACCTGAGACACAAATAAAATGTCACCACAGCCCGATCTAGCAAAGAAAGTAATCAAAGTCCCCCTAGACCTAAGGATCCCAAACAAAATCATCAAGATCGACTCGATGCTTCCAAAGGAACAACGAGTCCAGCTAGTAGAATTTCTCGGTAAAAATGTCGACATCTTCGCTTGGTCCCCGAAGGACATGCCCAGCATCGATCCCAAGGTGGCTCAACACCGTCTCAATATAAAACCCACTGCCCGACTCGTGAAGCAACGGCTAAGGAAGCTCACTCCTGACCAACAAAAAGCCATTGAGAAGAAAGTCACCCATTTGCTGGATGCAGGGCTCATCATAGAAGTAAAGTACCTAACTTGGTTGTCCAATGTTGTATTAGTCAAAAAATCTAATGGAACCTGGAGGATATGCATTGACTACACCAGCCTCAATCGGGCTTGCCCGAAGGATTGCTACCCTTCCAGAGGATCGACCACCTGGTCGACGCAACCTCTGGTTATGAGCTACTCTCATTCATGGACGCCTTCTCGGGGTACAATCAGATCTATCAATCGGCAGTTTGAGAATCAAATCAGGCATAATATGGAAGTATTTGTCAATGACATAATAGTAAAAAGTCGGGAAGTACTCACTTCATAAATTTAGCCGAGACGTTCTAAACATTAAAACAATACAAGATGCGGCTTAACCCGACCAAGTGTGTATTCGGTGTTGGGTCCGGAAAGTTTCTCAGGTTCGTCATTCACCAGAGAGGGATTGATGTGAACCCATGAAAAGTGGATGCCATCCTCCAGATGCAGTCCCCACAGACAGTGAAGGATATCCAACGACTAACTAGAAGACTAGCAGCACTGAGTCGATTCATCTCCCGAGATGGAGATAAGAGTTTCCCCTTCTTTCGAGCCTTAAAGCGAGCAAAGGACTTCGAATGGGACTGAGCTAACAACTAAAGGCACATGTAGCCCACCTTATGTGCCTCACCTCGACCGCTCTCGGAGAATCCCTCGGGATTTATTTGGCAACCTCGGAAGCAGCGGTTAGCTCAGTCCTCGTCAGGCTAAAAAAGGATGGACAGAGACTAGTATACTACTTTAGCCACGTCTTGAGTGGTCCTGAGGAGCGATACCCACTGATTGAAAGGCTCGCCCTCGTGCTGATCTTGGCGTCAAGGAAGTTGAGGCCCTACTTCCAAGCTCACCCCATTAAGGTGATCACCGACCAACCCTTGCATCAAATACTCTCAAAATTTGATGTTGCAGGTCAGATGTTGAAATGGTCAGTCGAACTTGGGGAATTCGACCTTGAATACATTCCAAGGACTGCAATAAAGGCCCAGGCTCTAGCTGACTTCATATCGGAATCAACGAGCCCCGAGAGTCCATAACCAACCCCGAGGTGGACCCTGTACGTTGATGGTTCTGCCAACTTTGACTTGAATTCAAGGCCACTAACAATGAAGCTAAGTACGAAGCATTGTTGTTTAGCCTAAAGCTTGCCAATGAGTTGCATGTTGAAGACATTGAAGTCTTCATCGACTCCCAGCTCGTTGTCGGACAGGTCAACACATAATTCGAAGCCCAAGACCGGTCAATGGTTGACTACTTGGCCGAGGTACGATGCCACGCCCAATGATTCAATAACTTTGTCATCACCAAAATACCTTAGTCGGACAACATGCAAGCTAACGCCCTAGCAAAACTAGCCTCCATGTGTAGACCGGTGGACTACCCAATGTGGATGGCTAAGATCCTGAAGCCCTCGATATCTGTCGAGGTGGCTGTGGTCGAAATCAACCATGATTGGGTCGAAGAGATGCTCAGGTTCAAGGATGACGACACATTACCCCAAGACCGTACCATAGCTCGACATGTGAAGACGGTGAGCCCGTGGTATTGCATCCTTAACGGATGCCTATACCGATGAGGATTCGCGCAGTCGTTGTTCCGATGCTTGCATTCGCTAGAGGCACATACCATATTGGTGGAGGTCCATGAAGGGATATGTGGCGAACATATTAGCACCCGAACCTTAGCCCACAAGATACTCAAACAGGGATATTAATAGCTGACCATGTACCAAGATGCACAGGCTTATATGCAGAAGTGTGAATAGTGTCAGAGGGACGCCAAAATCTAGCACCAATCGATGGTCCCAATATCCACCTCAAACTGCGCCTGGCCATTCACCAAGTGGGGAATGGACCTACTCAGTCCATTCCCCCCGGCATCGGGACAGTGAAAGTTCCTTATAGTCGACATCAACTATTTTTCCAAATGGGTCGAGGCCAAACCACTTACATCTATCACCGAGAAACAAGTTGAGGGGTTCGTTTGGAGAAACATCATCACAAGGTTTGGCATCCTGAGTGCAATCATCATCAACAACAGAATTGTTGGGAAACCTCAGTAGGTGCATCACATGCACAACGAAATTCAAAACAAAAATTGGTTTCCCATATAGATCAAATCGTCGTGCAAAATATTAGGGTCGCGAGAAAAACATAAAAACTAATAAAACTGCCATGTGTGAGAGATTGTTTTTACCTAGGGAGATTATATATCCCCCTGTATTCCAGATCCTAATGGAGAAGATGAAGGAGGTTAAGCGTCCTCCTCTCTAGCGGTATCCACATGATGGATCTCTACAGCGAAACTCCTCCAATCTGATCTTATAACTCTTGCACAGAGGGAGGGAGGAGAATAGGAGGTGGTGGGTAAAGCTACAGCCTATCAACCATGAGTCTCTTCTCCTATTTATAGAGAGCCACTAAAAACCCTAGGGCTCCTGCCTTAGTGGGTATTTAATCTCCATCTAATTACCCACTAACCTTGTATTGTTAGATATCTATCCAATAATCTCCTTAGGCCTCTAATTGGGCCTTAATCAAGGAGTCCATCGGCATAGAATCTCATCTAATGACAATAGGGACTACTTTGATCTCTATCCAATTCTCTATTCGCTGAAGCATCCACCATATGTGTGTGACTCTCTAGGTCCGATACCGAGCTAGCCGTGAGTCACTCTCATCAGAACTCTATCTGATATAGTGAATTATTATCCCCATAATAATTCACTCGACTCATCGACTATGGACGTACTAAGCCACTACGTTATAGTCCCCAGATGGTATAAGGGGATCAAATCCATCGAACCTGTCTGTCCATAGTTACCATATATTTATAATCCCTTATCGAACTAATATCCCAGAGACCGTATATTAGACATGGTACTGTTAGGCCACATACAGAATCCATCATAGTCTCGCTCTAATCGGATTCTCTTGGAGAACACTTTTTCTCTTAATCTGAATGACCCTGGCCAGAGATTTGTCTGAGCAAGCACATATGAGATATTCTTCTTATGATACCGAGAGTGGATGATCCTCTATTAATACTCAATTGCCTTCGTAAGGTTGGCTACCAATCCCGATAACTAGTTGTACCAGATCTAGAACTTTCCAAACCTATAAGTCTGGTGCCAAAGAAATGAGTACTCATACAAGACATCCTTGGTGTCTCAAGTCTAAGGATCAAATATACAACTAGGACTATGGAATTGCTGTCTGACATTAGGTATCATTAACCATATAACATTCTATAATCGGATAAATTAGTGAACTCATTCTCAAATAAGCACCTGTACTATATCCTTAGTGTCTCCACACAAGTAGCTATGAGACCAGTCGCCTCCATCATATGGATATGTATATCATACACCGGTCTATTTGGTTAACACGATGTCCCTCTTGAGTAACCTATGACCAGGATTATTTAGGATCTGTATTTAAAGGTGAATCGATCTCATTATCGTGATCTCATCACGATCCGATTCCCATTGCACAAAACCAAGGACATCACAATATATGCAATAGATAATATAATGTAAAAATATATCAATATTAATCATAAGTGAAAAGATTACACAACGTGTCACACGTGCCATCACTCATGTGATTGGCTTACAGGGCACTTGTAACCAGCAATCTTCCACTTGACCAAAAGCCAATCACCTATGTGTCTGATCTCCATCAGATCCCTGTGACGCTTAAATACAATCTGAGCCAGCGGGTTTATCGGTGGATCTACAATGTTATCTTTGGATGGGACTCCTTTCATTATTATATCTTTTCAGGTCATGATCGCTCTAATCATATGGAACCTCCTCAGAATAATTTTGATGAGACCTGGGTTCCCTTGTTAGAGTTATCGCCATGTCGATGTCACAATATATGGGAGTCAGCTCCATGCTGCTTAGTATGACTCCCAAATCCTTGATAAACTTCTTCATCCACACCCCTTCCTTTGCTGCTTCTGCTGCGGCAATATATTCTGCCTCTGTGGTCGAGTCAGTAGTGGTATCTTGATTGAAACTCTTCCAGCTTACTGCTCTTCCATTCATGATGAAAACATACCCTGAATTTGACTTGCTATCATCAATGTCAGACTGAAAACTCGAGTTCATGTAGCCCTCAACCTGGAGGTTACCTCCTCCATATACTAGTAAAAGATCCTTAGTCCTTCTTAAGTACTTAAGGATACACTTTACTGCCTTCCAGTGTTCTAAACCTGGATCTACCTAATACCTGCTCGTGACACTCAGAGCATCAGGTATATTATCCATGTCTACCCTTTCTTCAGGAGTCTTTGGGGATATACTCTTATAAAGTGATATTCCATAACTCATCGATATGAGATCTCTTTTAAAATTCTTAATGTCAAACCTTTTAATAATAGAGTCTATGTACCTAGACTAGGACAAGCCAAACATCCTCTTAGATTTATCTCTATAGACCTAGATCCCTAAAATATAGGATGCTTTTCCTAAGTCTTTCATGGAGAAGTTTCTGGATAGCCAAGCCTTTACTATGGAGAGCATTCCTACATCATTCCCAATGATTAAGATATCATCCACATATAGCATCAAGAAGGTGATAGCGCTCCCACTTACCTTCCTGTACACACAAGGCTCATCTTTATTTTTAACGAAGTCATAAGATCTGATTACCTCATCAATTCTTATGTTCCAACTTCGAGAAGCTTGCTTCAATCTATAAATTAATTTAAGCAACTTATACACTTTATTTGGACTCTCTTTGGATTCGAATTCCTCTAGCTATATTATATACACCTCCTCCTCGAGATTACCATTGAGGAATGTCATTTTGAAATCCATCTGTCATATCTCATAGTCATAGTGTGCTGCAATGGCCAAAATAATTCTAATGGACTTAAGCATGACTACAGGTGAAAAGGTTTCGTCATAGTCAACTCCTTGTCTTTGACGATATCCTTTAGCTACTAGCCTTGCTTTATAGGTCTCTTCTTTTCCATCCACTCCGATCTTCTTCTTGAAGATCCATTTGCAGCCGATGAGTAAAATACCCTCAGGTGTATCCACAAGGTTCCAAACCTTGTTAGAGAATCCATCTCAGAATTTATGATTTCTTGTCATTTCCCGGAGTCTATACTCATAATAGCCTCCTCGTAGGTTTGAGGATCAATATCCTGAGAGTCATCTCCACTAATATGTCCTATATATCATTCAGGAGGATGAGATACTCTACTAGACCTACATAAAATTAGAATTTGTGTGTTAGGTACCTAAATAGACTCGGGCTCTAGAATAGTGCTTGAGCTAGGTTCTCCAACCTCGCTCAATTCTATCTTACTCCCACTGTTTCCACTAAGAATATATTCTTTCCTTTCGGTCCTTGAGATGATAGAAATAATACAAATAAGTTTCCTTTAGGTATCCCATGAATGTGCACCATTCTATCTTTAATTCCAACTTATCGGGGTTGTGTCTTCTAATGTGGGCAAAACAGTCTTAAATCTTAACAATCTTAAGATCAGACTTTTTTTCTTTCTATATCTCATATGGTGTAGACACTATCGACTTTGATGGAACTCTGTTCAGAAGGTAAGCTGGAGTCTCTAGGGCGTACCCCTATAATAAGACGCGTAGGTCAGCAAAACTCATCATAGACTACACCATATCTAACAGTGTGTGATTTCTCCTTTCTGATATACCATTGAGCTTAGATGTATAAGGAGGTGTCCACCGGGATAGAATCCCATTGTCCTTGAGGAAATGGGTGAACTTCATACTCAAGTACTCTCCTCTTCGATCTGATCGAAGAGTCTTAATACTCTTTCCAATTTGGTTCTCTATCTCATTCTTATATTTCCTGAATTTCTTGAACGCCTCAGATTTGTACTTCATTAAGTACATGTGTCCATACCTAGAGAACCATCAGTGAATATAATGAAGTATGAGTAACCACCTATAGCCTGAGTCGACATGGGACCACATACATCACTATGTATGAGTTCCAATATCTCGGTGGCTCTCTCCAGTTCCACTAAAAGGAGAGTTGGTCATCTTTCTACGAAGACAAGGTTCGTAAGTTACATATGTCTCATAGTCAAATGGATCTAAGTATCCATCTTTCAATAACTTTTGAATCCTCCCCTCATATATATGACCTAGCCTACAATGTCATAGGTATGCATTATTCACCTCATCTCTTTTCCTCTCAGACATATTTATATTCATGATATGTGGAGAAGTGTCTAATATATATAAGCCATCTATAAGGGTCCCTCTAGTGATGATCTCATCATCCATAATTATTGAACAACTATTATTCTTAAAAACTAATTTATATCCACTAAATGTCAAATAAGAGATAGAAATAATATTTTTAATAATAGAGAGAACAAAATAGCATGCATCTAATGCCATAATAGCTCCACCAAGCAGATGTAGGGTGACCTCTCCAATATTAATTACAATAACTCTTGCTTCATTGCCCATCTTGAGGTCCATCTTACCTCTAGCCAATCTCCTAGGTCTTGCCAAAACCTGTGATGAATTACAGATATGATAAACACTTATGGTATCTAAGTAGAGACTGATCATGAATATACCTAAACAAGCTTCTATCTTGCCTTCTTTGCAAGCTAGTCCTTACAGTTCCTCTTTCAATGACCGTCTTGGCCACAGTGGAAGCACTGTCCTTTGTCCTTTGCTGGGTCTCTCTTGGCAACCTTTGCCTTACTTGGTCTTTCTTTTACCTTGCCCTTCTTAAGGGTCTTGCTGATCTTCCTTTTCTTTTTGGTCTCACCAATGTAGAGAACTGGCGTCTCCTTCTTGATGGCAATCTCGGCTTTCCTCAACATATTGAGGAGCTCAGGGAAAGCCACCTCAAACTTATTTATATTAAAATTAATTATGAACTGTGAAAAGGAATCCAGTAGGGACTGAAGTATAAGATCAATGCACAAGTTATCCTCTACGACTATTCTTAGACTTGTGAGTTTCTCGATCCACTCTATCATCTTCAGGACATGGTTCTCAACTGATGTCCCTTCTATCATCCTGACTTGGAAGAGTCTCTTAGATATATTATATATTTAAGTTTTTCCCTGTTTCTCAAATAGTTGGCAGAGATGAAAAAGGATAGAATATGCATCCATGCTCTTATGTTGCCTCTGTAACTCAAGAGTCATGAAGGCCAATATATAACATTTTACTAACGTGGAATCATCTATGTACTTTACAAAGTGAGCGATCTCATCCTCACTTGTCCCTTTTTCCAGCGTGGACACAATTGTATCAAAGACGTATGCGATTTTCTCCACCGTGAGAACAATTCTCAAATTACGAAACCAATCTATATAGTTTGGACCAATGAGACGGTTGGCATCAAGTATGTCACATAGGGGGTTTATAAGCGATATGTTTATGACAAAACAAGATATAGCAAAAAAAAGTAATATGCAGATTTTACAGAAAATACTATTAAGATAGACTTATATCTTAATGAACTCCCACTATTTTCTTAGAGAATCATGCGACACCCACGACATGTGAGATGGAAGTCTCCGGTAGACTCCTAATGGGGATCGGGATCCAATTGGCGTCTTAGTGCAACCTCGAGGGACTCGACCAATTACAACTCTTGTCAATCACAACTCCTTACGATTCTCATCATGTTTGGCCTCTGAATCATCATAGTCACGAGAGACTTGACCAGCCACGATGTTCAGTTAAGTCATCACCATCGTTACAAGATTAGTATGATTCGATGATATGCCCTCGAGGGACTTGATCAAGCATATCATGTCCTCGGGTCACCGGTGACATCTCTATGTCATAGGCAAGATCTCGATCATGTAGATAAGTGAGCTTCAAGGGACTCGACCGACTCAACCTATATCGTGATTCAATTTCTTCCTATAATGATGGAAGGCCACGTGGGTCAATCTTATTGCCTCACTCTTACTGACTTAATATTATCTTAGGAGTGGTTTTTGTATCGGTCTCCTAATATGTCTTGTCACACACATACATATTTAATATATAACTACATCGCATGCAAATATATATATACATATATCTAGTAGGTGTATAACATATCTCATATACAAGCCATATAAGATGATCATGAGCCGTCACCTAATATAATTAAGCCTGAGCCAATGGGCCTAATCACTCACAATAGGATATATGTGTGCATTAGTGTATCTCCATGCCTTGATTATTGATCTCATCATCATCGGTTCCGTCAGATCATCACATCACCATGTGTCGTGATCTCCCGCCATGACATCTTGTTGTAACCTCCACGCTCCCACTACGCCTCTTCATATAATTACAAATAATCACAAGCATGCAGGGCCAATAATAAACGATAAAAACACAGGCTTACAGGCCCCAATAATAATAATAATCATAATTACACACATCACACACTTGGCTTATGATCATCCATCCATATCATACTTCACATCATATGTAGGTTTACTAGATATATATATAATAATTAATTAAACTATTTAATTAATTATTTTTTTAAAAATCAGGACATGCTCAGAACTTTTAGAAACATTAAGGGTATTTTCATAATTCTGGATGAGAGGACAGTCCTTGGAATTTATAGAATTATTGAGGGATTTTTTAGAATTCTGAGCATAGTACAACCCTTGGAATTTCTCAAATATAAGGGGTAGTATTATCCTTTTCTAAAAAAAGCCCTAGCCCTTTCCTTCTCGCCATCGCCACGCGCCCTATGTCGGTTGCATGCCGACGCAGCCGCCCTTGCGGGGCGCTGTTCCGGCACCTCGTGGACGGGTGGCACCGCCTTGCATGGGCACGCCTGGCGGTCGCTCGCCAACCCGCCTACAAGGCTACGGGTTGCCCTGCGGCCGCCGGTAGTCGCCCCTGTTGCGGCCGCCTGGCCTAGCCGCGGCTGCTATGCATGCAAGCGTTGCCCCAGGCGCCATGCCAGGCCGCGCTATTGGCGCAGCCCAAGGGCTTTGGCCATGGCTGGCCACCCCTGCAGGGGGCTTGACCCTGGCTAGCCACCCCTTTCCTCATTACGTTTGTTGCAAATATACAGCCAGAATGCGTAGAACGATTTTACGCAATTCAATCTCATCACACACAGTTTATAACCAATATTTCGTATAAAAACCTTGGCTCTGATACCACTATTAGGAAATCTCAACGGGTGCATCACATGTAGGATGAAAATTAAAATAAAAACTGGTTTCCCACATAGATCAAATCGTCATGCAAAATATTGGGGTCACGAGAAAAATATAAAAATCGATAAAACCACGATATGTGAGAGATTGATTTTACTTAAGGAGATTGTATATCTTAGTATTCCAGATCTGGATGGAGAAGATGAAGAAGGTCAAGCGTCATCCTCTCTAGCGGTGTCCACACGATGGATCTTTGTAGTGAAACTTCTCTAATCTGATCTCGCAACTCTTGCACAGAAGGAGGGAGGAGAATAGGACATGGTGGGTAAAGCTGCAGCCTATTAACCATGAGTCTCCCCTCTTATTTGCAGAGAGCCACTAAAAACCCTAAGGCCTTAGTGGGTATTGGATCTCCATCCAATTATACACTAACCTTGCATTATTGGATCTCTATCCAATAATCTCCTTCGGCCTCTAATTAGGCCTTAATCAAAGAGCCCATCAACATATAATCTCATCTAATGAGAATAGGGGCTAATTGGATCTCTATCCTATCATCTATTCACTAAAGCATCCACCATATGTGTGTGACTCTCTAGGCCCAATATCGAGCTAGCCGTGAGTAACTCCCATCAGAACTCCTTCTGATATAGTGAATTATTATCCCCATAATAATTCACTCGACTCATCGACTATGGACGTACTAGGCCATTACGCTATAGTCCTCAGACGGTACAGGAGGATCAAATCCATTGGACCTGTCTGTCCACAGTAACTATATATCTATAATCCATCATCTAACTAATATCTCAGAGACCATATATTGGACATGGTACTGTCAGGCCACATACAGAATCTGTCATATTCTCGCTCTAATCGGAATCTCCCAGAGAACTCTTTCTCTCTCAATCTGAATGACCCTAACTAAAGATTTGTCTGAGAAGTATATATGGAATATTCCTCTCATGATACCGAAAGTGGATGATCCTCTATTGACACTCAATTGCCTTCGTAAGGTTGGCTACGAATCCTGATAACTATCTGTACCATATCTCGAACTTTCCAAACCTGTAAGTCTGGCGTCAAAGAAAGGAGTACTCATACAAGGCATCCTTAGTGTCTCTAGTCTAAGGACCAGATACACAACTAGGACTATGGAATCGTTGTTTGACATTAGATATCATTAACTATACAGCATTCTATAAACGGATCAATCAGTGAACTCATTCTCTAATAAGCACCTGTACTATATCCTTAGTGTCTCCACACAAGTGGCTATGAGACCAGCCACCTCCATCATATGGGTGGGTATATAATACACCGATCTATCCGGTTATCTTGATGTCCCTCTCAAGAAACCTATGATTGAGATTATTTAGGATTTGTATATAAAAGTGAATCGATCTCATTATCATGATCTCATCACCCGATTCCCATTGCACAAAACCAAGGACATCACAATATATATACAACAGATAATATAATGTTCTTGCTCCACTTTAAGAAGGAGTTTTGAGAATATGTCAATATTAATCGTAAGCAAAAAAATCATACAGCGTGTTACACGTGCCATCACTTATGTGATTGGCTTGTAGGGCACCAACCAACAGGAACACAGTTCAATAATCCCAAATTCAAGGCATTTTGTGAAAGCTACAAAATTCAACTAAGGTTCAGTTCGGCCACCCACCCCCAAGCCAACAGACTAGCCGAAGTCACGAATTAAGCCATCCTCAACGAACTGAAGAAAAGGGTACAAGTGCGTGCGGGACTTGGGTGGATGAGCTCCCGAGCATCCTACGGGCATCCCGGATGACTTTGAAATGTCTAACTAGAGAGTCACTATTCAACCTGACTTTCGAGACCGAAGCGGTTCTCCCACTCGAGGTGGTCTAACTGACCTTGCGGGTCGAGTTCTACAAAGATTCCTCTTCGGCCAACCAACTAAGGGAAAATCTCGATCTTCTTGAAGAACGAAGGGCTGCCACGCACCTATGAACCCTCGAGTACAAGAAGGCTATAGCGAGGCTCTACAACTGCAGAGTGCACCCTCGGGAGGTCAAAGTGGGTGACCTAGTGCTGCCGAAGGTCAAGGTCAATGATCCAACTCAGTCCCGGGGTAAGCTGGCTGAATTGGGAGGGGTCGTACCAAGTGGAAAGTTCACCATTAGAAGACACCATTAAAAGAATGTCGAGAACTTGGCATATTTCAAATTTATGAAAATTCTATGTTTAATGAGACCCGAGCAATTTCACGAAAAGAAGCACTTTGCATTAATTAGAAAGGATTACAACCATCAGTCGGGGGTTGGCACAAAAAGAAAAAGAAGACCCCCGATGACCAAAAACAAGCGACAACAGGACCTACAAGGACTTCCATTCCTCGAGTGGTGGAAGGGAATTGTCGAAGGGCAGTTCATCGGCCATCGACATGCCATCATCCTCGAGAAGAGAAGCGAAGGGGTCCGACTTGATCTCCACTCTCGAGTGTCGGGCCCGAAGCCGAGCTAACGCCAGCTGGTACCCGTACACCAACGACACACGCCCCATCCGTACTAGGCCCATCTCGAACTTGTCGAGTGACTTCTTGTAATCCTCGATTACTCTCCTCGGTAGATCCACTCGAAGAGCATCCTTGGACTGAGTCAATTCTAGCAACTCGGTCTCCATATGGCAGACTTAGGTCCTGGCGCCTTGGAGTTGGCCCTCAGAGTTGTCAAGTTGTTCCCGCACGTCGGCGAGCTATCTCCGCAAGTTGGTCCATTCCGCCCGAGCTACCTCAGATCCACCTCCACCAATGCTCGGCGGCTATTCGCCTCGTCAAGTTCGACCCGGAGATGCTCCGCTAGAGATTGGGCCTCTGATTCCTGAGCTTCTGCCGTGACCACTATGTCCAGATCTCCACCCTCCTTCAGCCTCTGCACTTCTTGGCACAAGAGGTTCACCTTGCTGTCCAAGGAGGTGATCACCCGACCCGCGTCATGATTGCGATCAAATAGGGCTGCCTGGTAATTTTGATTCTACAAGAAGAAGGTCGGGCAACAATGTCAGGGTCGGATACCGAGCGAAGAAAAAATAGAAAAGGACTGAGGCAAAACTTACCAGCACCATGGTTTTCGCTACCTCATCCATTAACACCTCGGACGGTAAAGTATACTGGTTGAAGGTCAACTGCGGGATCAATGTGCCTTGGATATACTTTGTCGAAGCCTCCCCGTCTTGCGAAATGAGCATCCCATGGGTTAATGGCCTTAAGTCGACATCAATGGGGGCACCGGTGCCCACTCCAGTAGTTTGCACATCCGGATGGCGTGGTAGTCCTGACCATCCACCTCGGCACTGGTGCTGCAAAGCTCCCTCACCGACATCGGTTTTTGCCTCAGAGCCAGGGGTTCTTCTGAGACGTCTATCGACCCTTGGCCCTTGGTCGTGGCCCTATCAACTTTGTGGGGGAACTTGCACCAGTCTTTCTTTCTCTGGCTGGTCGAGTCCTCCCCTCGTCGCTTGTAGGAAACCTCGGGTGCTCCCCTTGCCTCTTCAACGAGGATTTCTTGCACTTTAGATGCCGAGCCGGATTCAGCGCGCGGTGCTAGCGGGGGTGGTGGGGCTGAATCTAGGACTGAGGAAGCGGCTCCGGGATGCCCCCTCCTAGTTTGGGGATTGTCGCACATCATGTTTATGCTCACCATCTCTACAAAGTCAATCGTGAGTAAGGAAATCAGGCAACAAAACCCATAAGTGAGACAAACAAAGCATACCGTAAGAAGCTGGACTAAGGCCTGCCTCGACCAGCCACAACTCGGTTAGGCTCCTAATGGCCAGAGACGCAGACAGGATGCCCTTCAGTCGCCCAATCAAGTTCGTCTCCTCATCAGAAAGGTTCAAGGGGATATTGCTAACAAGGTCGGCCGACCACTTGACACCGAACTCCCAACCCCGACGCCTATTTACAAACAGAAACTGTGTCGTCCAACCCTTGTTGTTGGAAGGGGCACCCCTGACCCTAAAACTTGCCCGAGAGGTCAAGTAGTAACCCCCTAACCCCTACATAAATGGAAACAAGATAGGAACAAGTCCTAGGTCGGGACGATGCCTGACCCCTTACACTCCCAAAGGAAGGTTATAATGTAGTGCCAGGAGTTTGGCGCTACCTGACTGGGTGATATTTGCCACCATCCAAGACACTCCCTGATGACGGGGTGAAGGGGGAACGTCAATCCCGCCTCCAAAGCATCAATAGAGATGCTGAACCCCTTGGGACAAGAGTGGTATGACCGTTGCCCTGGTCCCAAAGCATGTAGAACATACTCGTTCATAATGCTAAAACACTTTCGAATTGATGCTAAAGACTCGAGACTCACGGTTGAGTCAAAGTCGTGGTGTGACTTCATCGCTTCTAAGGTTTGAAGAGTATCCGCCCTGGCCATTATGCCCGAGGATGAACTCTGGGGACTGGACTGATCCCCAAGGAACCGCTAGGCCTATACTCCTCCCGAGGCAGGGGGACAGGGGAAGAAGGGACATAAGAAAAACTCGAGACCGAGAATGAAGGAGAAACCACCATCTCGACCTGATCGAATGAAGGGAGCAGAAGATGAAGGTGGAACGACTGAGACAGAAGGTCCAAAGGCTCAGGGAAGGGAAGATGAGGAGGAATGAAAGTGATCCCTCATCACCACCATGGTGAGGCTTATATGAAATGTGTCGCTTCGACTTCTCAATGAGGTGAAATGAGTTCGCCTAGGGAATACACGAACCACATCCATGACGGCACATAGAGGAACAAGGGAATCACCACGTCACCCCAATGCCTCGTATGTTGCTCGTCCCTCTCTCATCGTGCACCTTTAACTTATATCATTTGCACAGACATAATATGTTACGAATAGACCACACTTAAGTGCCAGTCCATCAGTCCTTTGCCCGAGTTATGTACCTTGACTAGTTCTTCAGTCTTTTGCCTAAGTTATGTACCTCGGCTAATTCATCAGTCCTTTACTCAAGTTATATACCTCGGCAATCCATTAGTCCTTTATCCGAGTTATGTACCTCGGCCAGTCCATCAGTACTTTACCTGAGTTATGTACCTCGGCCAGTCCATCCGTCATTTGCCTGAGTTATGTACCTCGGCCAATCCTTCAGTACTTTACCCGAGTTATATACCTCGACCAATCCATCAGTCCTTTGCCCGAGTTATGTATCTTGGTCAGTCGATCAGTCCTTTGCCCGAGTTATTTACCTCGGCCAGTCCTTCAGTCTTTTACCCGAGTTATGTACCTCAGTCAGTTCTTCAGTCCTTTGCCTGATTTATGTACCTCACTAGTCTTTCAGTCTTTTGCCTAAGTTATGTACATTGGCCAGTCCTTCAGTCTTTTGCCCGAGTTATGTACCTCAGCCAGTCTTTCAGTTTTTTGCCCGAGTTATGTACCTCGGCTGGTCGTTCAGTCCTTTACCCGAGTTATGTATCTCGGCCAGTCCTTCAATCTTTTGGCCAAGTTATGTACCTTGGCCAGTCCTTCAATCCTTTGCTCGAGTTATATACCTCGGCCAGTCCATCAGTCCTTTGCCCGAGTTATGTACCTCGGCTAGTCCTTCAGTCTTTCGCCCGAGTTATGTACCTTGGCCAGTCCATCAGTCCGTTGTCCGAGTTATGTACCTCGGCCAATCATCAGCCTTTACCTAGGCTGTGAGACCCGGTCGAGCCATGACGATCCCACAAAGAAGCAAGAATCTGTAACAACTATCACTCAGGATCTTCCCTTCGGTCTAAGAGTACCTCGACAAGACCCCTTTCGGGGGGGAAGAATGATAGGACAAATAATGGGCCGACCCAACTCACTCGAGCTCGTGCCAAATCAACGGCCACGTCAGCGTCTGAGGTGGAGTCGTGTCCGTTCCCGCTTGGCGGCCAAGTCGGCGATGACGTCAGTAGCCGAGGTGGAGGGGTCCACACGCTGCGCCACCCGACTCGCCCTCCACGCGTCATTAATGCTGCATGGCGCATCATATCCTCACCCCATACCACTGCACCAACTGTTCCACCGTATGACTCAGCTATACCCAAGGTGATGGCATAAGTAAGGCCGAGCATGCGGATGACTTCCTCCCCGGTAAGTATAAAATCTCCTTTTGGCAATGCCAGAAGGCTCTCTCTCTCTCTCTCTCTCTCTCATTGGACTCCTCAAAAAGGAAAAATAACTCGCCTCTTTTCTTCGATAGACTAACTAACTCGAGCATTGGAGTAGTCACGTCAGACACTCCCCACCCTCGATGAGACCCTTGTGCAGGATCCATAGTGCACTGACTTCCACGGAACGGAGCAAGCGGGTAGATGATCGAGCTGACGCCAGGGCGCTGACTTCTGAAGGATGGTCCCAACCCGAGTGGGAGATCCCAATTCCGATCGACGTGGATAAACTTGTATACTCGACTGAACCAGGTCCGCCCCAAAAGTTCAAGAACAGATTCTTATAAAAAAATATAAGATTTAACACTAAGTAGAACTTACTTTGGGGCGTTACACTCTTTTCCTTCCCTTGGATTCTGCCACAGGATAAATTGATTGGATTGGTTAGATCTATTCATGATTAGCCAACTTCTATTCTAGCCAATTTCCTAGTATGCCAAGAAATTGGCCATATCAGCACATTTTGATGAATCAGTTAAAACTATTGGGATAAGTCAATCCAGCAAAGCATGACGTCAAGTACTATGGTTAAAATTTGTACTACAATAGTTCAGTATAATTCAAATTTAACGGCACAGGAATATGAATTAAACAGGTCTAGTTTGCTGTATAAGAGTCCAAGCGTCTGGCTTTGCAGGGAGAAAAACGTAGTATATAACCTGTTATTCGTTTGACCTGCAGGAAGAAACTGAATTGAGAGGGATTAGAGGAAATAGACGGACAAATACAAGATGGAAGCATAATGAATCTGTTAGATTCTAGAAAACGAATGTGTCCTCAAATTTCATCAAGCTCTCCAAATTTCTGTGTATTTAATTAATGCCCCTCTACCCTGACTATCATTCTTTAATTTTACTATTTTACCTTAAAGATACATAATATTCTTGTTGGGTATATCTTTTGTACAATGACTTTTCATCTTGATTTAACCATATTATAAGCATTTGCACCTTTGGGAAAATTCCATATAGTTGGTTGTTTGTATTTTACGGGATACTGACGTAATAAGAATAGAAAATTTTGCCTTGTTACAGACAAATAACCTCAATATTTAAGTCTGGATTATCTGACTTTCAAAGGTATGCATGATTTTGAGGGTATTGATGCAAATTGATTTCTTAGGTGTAAATGTAAGTTTATTCAAAATATTTAAAGAAATGGCTTGCTTCAATTTTATTAATTACCAACACACTATCCTAATAAGATTTCAATTTATAACGTAGAACTGTAATTTGCTGAAGTAATTGCTGATTAATTACAGAAACACGAAAAGCCAAAAACTTACTCTCAAAGCAACCAAAATAAGCTAAGGATTAAAAGAAAAACATGCTGTAATATTGACAGCTCGTTCATAGTAGGGCCCATATGTCTCTCACAACTGTTATGCAATAATTTAATGAGTAAGATGAGTTGCATAATGTTGCAGAATTATCATCGAAAAAGTATATTCCTTAACTCTTTTAGCAAGTAACGAGTTTAAATGAATGCCTACTTCCAATAACAGCCTTTTCTTTGCCTCGCAAACGAATAACTGGTATGCTTGTCTGATAAGATGTTTTAATTAGAGCATTCTGTTGTACTGGAGATCTTCTGAGTTTAGAATATTGCTTGTTTTTATTAACCAATCAAACAACTATCAACGTCATCTCCCTGTTGGCTACCTCATATTCTTAATATTTTTGATGCAGGTCAAACTGATAAAGATGATAAACGAGGCTACAGCCAACATCCGTGGGTGGGATGACGAAAGAAATTACTTGCCTCCAGGCGCTAACAAGTAGACAAAGAATAGCTACATAAATATGAGACCACAGGTAAAAAGCATGACAAGAGAGGATGAACTAGTTTTAAGGGTGTCAAATAAGGAATTCAGTGATTGATGTCCATCTTTTTAACTGATTGCAGGTGCAACTCTATTCTACAAGAATTCCCCCTGACATACTGATTAGACTGATATAATGGAATATCTGCATTGATATGTGCTCACCCTTCCTACTTTTTACTAATTATTGTTTGCATAAGTTGTTATGAGATTAAGTTCTTGTAACAAAAGATACTGATGTAATGATGGAATTAGATACCTTTGAGGGCTAATTAGATACCTTAGGTATCAAGAAGTAATAGAATATGATATGCACTTACATTCTTATTATGATTGGTAAGTATCATCAATTTTAAGAAACTCTATTATATTTCTCCTCTTTTTCTATTTTTTTGTATTATGATTATTAATGGAGTAGAGATTATTGAATCATAGATTTTGATGATGAAATTAATTAATAAATTTATGGATTAATATGCTTTCTAGATATATAACGTAGGTAATACTTCGATTATGGCCTCGACCTATTGAAGGACAAATTGTTGAAGTGAGAGAATCAGACTTTGTGCCAAAAAAGTATCATATTAAAAATTAGATATCAAACTGAAAGATTTGTTGTGATGTCAAAGATTGAACTTCTTGCGATAAGTTCAGGTATCATGCCGAAATGTCACGGACAACAATGTAAACAAGGTGTTCGATGAAATGCTTGTGTTAGTCCGTGTCCTTCGGTTTATGTACATATCTTGTACAACAAGAAGCGGGCTTGCAGTAGGCTTGGAAGCCCTAGTTTGATTTGCTTTATGGCCAAGTTTGGCTTGTAAATACAAGTGTGTCTTATAAGCACTTGTGGGGACATCGGTCTGTAGTGGACCATTATCCTTTGTGTGCAACCTCTCTGAGCTTGTAATGTCCATGGGTGTAATTTGTATTGTGGCTTTATAAAGTGTTTTTCTTGAGCAGTTGCTTGTGGATCCCGTGGGAGTTGCTTCGCCCGTTCTCTTTTGTAAGTCTGGGATTTTAGGAGATCTCGGGAGGGCTGACCTTGACGGACACGCATGGGTGCCGCAGGCGTAATCAGCTAAGCCCGTGACAATGTGGTATCGAGCGGGACAAGCACGCAGAAACACTTGCCATACAAATGTGGGGGACCTAGCTAGGCTGTGTGGAGGACAGCTAGCACGTGCAACCGTTTAGGGGAAACGGACATTGAGATGTAGGGAAAGGAGTCGCTCAGAGGAGCGGGCATCCTGGTTTGGCATTCAAGGAATAGCCAACCACTTGCGAGTGGCACCACGAGGACAAACAAGCGAAGAAGAATGCGTAGCACACAAAGATTGGGATGGTTGAGTTTGAGCTATAGCTCGGCGTTGGCAACCAAACTTGACGGTGCTTAAGGCAAAGCAGGTGCTTGGTGAAAGATGAAACCGCAAGGTGGGAGGTGTTGTGTAACGAAAGAGTTGTGCAAAGCTCACAGAGGTGAGGGAATTGCTAACTCGAAGGATTAGAAACTCATGCAAGGGCTTGTACACGGATGATAGAGTGTTCGTGGCCATCCCAAGGCGCGATTAGAACTCGACGCCATGGAGCATCAGAACTTTCTCTTCAACATGGAAAGGATATGTCCGTAGGTGGCTGAAATGTGCAATATATTCAGCATGTTGCTAGACCTTGAAGGGTGCAGTGGAGACTGTATTGGAGAAGGGTCGCAATCTAGCAAGTACATTTGTGGGGGCAGAACAAAGCACAAGTTCAAGAAGACGGAGTAGTCCAAAGGGGATGATGGTCTCAAACTTCCAAAGGGAAGTATGTAAAGAGAAAAGTTGCTCCCAGACGAGATATCCGTGAGGGATAAGTCCTAGTTCTTTAGTGGGAGAATCATGTGCGACGGACTGCACCTATTGAGAAAGAGTTTCTCAGGGTTATATCTTCATAAAGCTCAACGGACCGAGTGAGCGACGAAGAGTAGTCGCATGATCTCGAAGGAGGTAATGCATTGGTGGATGCATTTCGAGATCAAGTGAGGGAGCAATCCAAGGCAACATCATATGAAGGCACACTTAGAGTCGAGGCGTAAATCAACAGAGGGCTGACCCGTGGAATGGTGGACGTGAGGGCCACTATCAACTCAGTGCAAATCGAGTAGCAGAGTGACTTGGGTGGAACTCGGTGAAGTATCCAAGTCGTATGAAGGGAGTCGACATAGAAGATGGAACATGGAGCGGAGGCATGGAGCTTTCCTTTGACAGAGGTCAAGGGCATGAACTCTTGTAGAGGCAAGAGTGGGATCATGTCGTTCCATGGGTTCTTCATTCTGATGGGACAGACTTATTTTGCATGGTGCCAAAGATGAAGGGAGCTTCAAGGCACATGCAAGCTACCTCAGAGATGCATTTGATGGAGTAACTAAGGTGATTCAACTTGCGGAGGCAAAGTTAGGATCATGAGACCTTAGTACGGGGCAAGAGGACGCAGAGGCGGGTACTCTTGAAGAATATTCCACAGTATTTCAAGTTGTCAGGAACAAGAGGTGCATAGCAAGATTGTGCTGGTAGGGGATAGAGGCCCAAGATCCAGACAATGGTGCACCCACTCTAGCGAAGTCAGGGGACTTCAGGAGCTACTAGGCGACGGACTGTCCTAGAGCTTTGCTTTGTCCAGGAGTAACCCAGGAGTGAGGGGGACGAAGGGGAATTGCCAAGGGAGCGAACTAAAAGTCGGAGATGGCAGAGGCCCTACGATGTGTTGGCAGAGGCCACACGTGGAGAAGTCGTAGTCCGAGTTCATCACACGAGAATCTGTATGCAATGGAGATGTCACCAGGAGGCGACATGGTGCAGCGGATCGTGGTGGAATAGTTCGTGGCAATGCAATATAGGCAATCTTGTCCCGTGAGGGACAAAATCATGCGGAGGTATGATCAGGAGTTACTGGGAGCTCCACTATGGTGTATGACACAACAAGAAGAAGGGCTATGGATTCAAGGAGTGAATGCCGTAGTACCGTAGAGGCGGGTCTTCGTGTGTGCATCAAAGCTTGCATTGGATGAAAGCCTTAGTCATCAGCATATGGGAGCTGTACACCACCGAGGAAGAAGTCCAAGTGCACGTACCAGTGAGTCCCATGGAGGGGACATGATCATGTGAATGATCGAGCTGCGGAGCTCCACTTGTGAACAATGCAAGAAGGGCGTGGATTCAAGGAGTGAATGCCACGATCACAGAGGGTCTTCCGTATATACATCAAGCTTGCATCGATGAAAGCCTTGGTCGTCATATGGGTGTACCACCGAGGGAGTAGTCGATTGCAAGTACCGTGAGTCCCATGGAGGGACTTGATTAACCAGCTTGGAGAGTTGGATCGCCGGTGCTCACATTCGCTTAAGGGAGCCCGGCAAGTCGAGGACAAGGCCGAGTAAGCGAACGTTGCTACCAAGGAAGCTAAGGAGAACAGAATCGGCACGAGCCCTGCAACAAGATGGCGGAGGCCATGCATGAGAGTTACAGTCTGTCTCTCCATCGACCAAGGGGAACTGCTAGGAGGACACAATGGTGTCGAAGCAGGTGGTCGAAAGGGGCGAGGAAGCGACGACGAGTCCAACGGGGCTCAGCTACCCAAAAGAAAAGCGTCGGTTAGAGAGGAGGTGGACTCGGAGGAGCTCCACAGTGCCACAGAGGCAGATCTACCGATCGCGGAGGAAGGGATGAAGATGCAAGGTAACGGATAGTAGTGCTATGGGCTTGGCAGCGCCATGGTACCGCAGATGCGGGACTTTCGTGAAGTCATCGATCCCTTGCTCTCATGAAGGGACAACATTGGTCGTAAAAGGGGGCCAAGGAGGTGGAGAGTGCAGAGGCAAACTCCAAGTACAAAGACGAGGCAGAAGGGCAGAGTCCAAGAAACTTCATAAGACCGATGTCGATGTGCTTCTCATCCAGATAGCCGAAATTAAGGGACTTCGGGTTGATGCAGGAGTGCTCGACCAAGGAACGAAGTAGGCAGTACATGGTACTGTACCTTTCTACTCAGGAGGAGTAGGCGGCAAAGGTGATGGAGAACACGGTATAACCCCAAAGGCGACCAGATCTATCACAGACTTACTCCAAGTTGGGGGACTCCAAGTTGGAGTAAACTTTTTGCTCTTTTCGGGCAAAACTTCTTGCATTCCAGAAGTTCAATAGCAGTGGGAAGGCGAATCACGAGCTAACCCAACGCAAGGAGTGCAACCACTTCAAGTGCTTGAGTGTGAGCAAAGAGCGAATGTTAGTAACCATCAATGCATGAAGTACAAACTCGAGGAGGCAGGAGAAATCAAGTAACCTTTGCCAGGCGAAATTGAGTAACCTTTGCCTTCTCAACTCGAGAGAATGGGCGAAACCGAGTACCCCAGTTCTCTTAACTCGAGGAAGTGAGCGAAGCCAAGCAAACTTTTACACTTTTCGCAAAACTTCTTGCATTCCGTAAGTTCAATGGCAGTGGGAAGGTGAATCACCGTAGCTATCCCAACGCAAGGAGTGCAACCACTTCAAGTGCTTCAGAAGTGTGAGCAAAGAGCAGGCGAATGTTAGTACCCAGCTTAATGCATGAAGTACAAACTCGAGGAGGCAGGCGAAATCAAGTAACCTTTGCTAGGCGAAATTGAGTAACCTTTGCCTTCTCAACTCGAGAGAATGGGCGAAACCGAGTACCCCAGTTCTCTTAACTCGAGGAGGTGAGAGAAGCCACCTTACCTTCTCAACTATGAAGAGAATGGGTGAAGTCGAGTATCCCAGTTCTCTTACTTATCCAAGCAGGGGAGCTCTGCACAAGTTCAGTGACCCTTCAAAGAAAGCTTATGGAAGACAATGGTTGTCAAATCCTCACCGTTGGTGATTAGTACTATTGAGAGTAGTTTTTTCCACTTCATTTCCCAATTGATTAAGAGGGAGTGATGCGAACATACTTGGAAGTGACAACTAACAGCGGAAGAAGGTTCAATGGGCAAATATTATGGAGAAAGGACCTTAAAAACTTCAAAGTCTGTGAGGCGATGCTCGTTAAAGCTCCAACAAGCATCTACCCAGTTCAAGCAATATGAGTATACTGCGATACTGGCACATCATAAGGCAGGTCTTTTCCTTCATCAGAGGGATCCGCGAGAACCAACAAGGATCAGCCAACCCCACACCAGATTCAATCATTGGTGAGTTGAAGCAGCATGGCGGATTGGAGTTCGACTACTCAACAACAGCAGTGGAGAGCGGCTAGGAGCCAAAGGGGCGTGTTGCAGCCAAAGAAGAAGATTAAAGATTCAGCAGAACGCGAGGAGATGCAGCGTCTACAGTGGCTTCGACGAGGACGTCGAAGGAATAAGTGGGGGAGAATGTCACGGACAACAATGTAAACAAGGTGTTCGATGAAATGCTTGTGTTAGTCCGTGTCCTTCGGTTTATGTACATATCTTGTACAACAAGAAGCGGGCTTGCAGTAGGCTTGGAAGCCCTAGTTTGATTTATGGCCAAGTTTGGCTTGTAAATACAAGTGTGTCTTATAAGCACTTGTGGGGACATCGGTCTGTAGTGGACCATTATCCTTTGTGTGCAACCTCTCTGAGCTTGTAATGTCCATGGGTGTAATTTGTATTGTGGCTTTATAAAGTGTTTTTCTTGAGCAGTTGCTTGTGGATCCCGTGGGAGTTGCTTCTTCTGGCCCGTTTTCTCTTTTTGTAAGTCTGTGGGATTTTAGGAGATCTCGGGAAGGGCTGACCTTTTGACGGACACGATGGGTCCAGCTTCAGAATCAGCTAAGCCCGTGACAGAAAGGATCAAAAGTTCATATGTTACGGGAAAGTCAATATGTCAATAGATCGAACGATATACCGAATGAAATGATGGTATACCAAAAATTCGAACGAAGTGCTAAAAGATCGGACAATATGTCAGAATGACATACAATGTGCTGAAAGCTTCGTAATTATGTCAGATATGTGGTTGATTATCAAAGTCTTGATCTTTTTAGGTTCAATTATATTGAGTTTAAACCATGCCAACTTGTCAAAAAGGCCAATGGGTTTCGACCCATGTCGAGTTAGGCCTATTAGAAGGCCAAAATGATAGTACTGCCTAAGTCAGCCGACAAGCACAAATTGCAGTGCTTCTGATGGATGTACCACTTATGTAGGTGATGGTACCGCCCAGGGCAATGGTGGTATTGCTAAGAATTCAAAAATTATAGCTGTAGTATCACTCAGAAGTCAGAAACTAGAACATCAAAAGTTACGATGGTGGTATCATCGTGTCAGTGGTGGTACCACCTATACCTTGAAATTTTAAAAATTTTAATTTTGTAGCTTCATTTTTAGAGCCTCTTGGGGCCTATAAATACAATACTAAATTTTAGTTGATAGAGCATCAAATTCTAAGTTTGTGAAGGGTCGTATCTCTCTCTTTGAAGATTGTTTGAGTCTCTTTCTCCTTCTTGAGTTTAGAGATGATTCTAAGTTGTAGGAGGTGAGAGATCTAGTAAAAGAGTGAGTATGGAGATTTGTGTTGAATCTCGAATTTTGATGATGAGACTAATTGATGGTTTATTTATCTAATATGAGTTATTAAAAATTTATTGATGCAAAATTAACTACAATAGAGAGAATATGACAATCAGGATTGACCAAAGTCAAGTCTATGCATCGGGCCAGGGTTCAAATGATGTGATTGGGAGTTCACCAGGAGTGCATTGGGAGTTCGCCAAGGGTATTTGGAGCTTGCTAGGATGGTGTAAGGGAGATCGCCAGAAGAAGACCGAGACTCACCGAAAGATTATTGGGGGTAGCCGAAAAGCTTGTCAGGAGTTGGGAAGGTCTTGAAGTGGATATATTTGGTAATTATGATTATAATTAATTAAGTCATAGTTAACATCATGCAGGTTTAACGACGACGGGAGAAGGAGTTATAGATCAGACATGGACCCAGGATCAAGCTTAGGCATCATGCCAAGGATTGGACAATGTGGTAAGAGCTCACCGGGACTTCGCTAGGAGATTCGTCGAATGGATCGGGAAGCTTGTTAGGAACACATTGGGAGATCACTGAAGGAAGATCGTGAGACTCATCGCTGGAGATTCTGGAGGTTGACGGAGTGCAGGAGTGAGGTCATTAAGCTTGGTGGTTATGTTTGATTGTAATCTTTAAGTCGTAGGTTAAGTATGAGTCCGATTTGAGTGTGATTTGAAAATCAACTTAAAGAAGCAACCAGGTCCACTATTGGGATTTGATTGAGCTCAGGTTGAGCTCAATTGGTTGACCAAAGGATTGGTCAACATCAGGTTTAAACCAAAATTCGAAAAGTGGAGGGAACCACTTTTTCGGAGACGGGTAAACCATTGGTAAGCGATAAGTAAATTGCTGCTGCATAGGTTTTCGAGCGGTTGACGACGGCTAAACCGCCCAGGGCCGATGGGTAAATCGCCCGTACCCAAGGTTTCAGGTGGTTGAGCTACCTAAGTCGGCAGGTAAATCGCCCGTACCCGAATATTTTTTGGTATATTTAAATTTTGGCTCCAATCTGAAGCCATTTAGGGCTATAAATACCCCAAGTTTTCTTGTATTTTACACAATAATTTTGGAGATTATATTCTAAGAAAATATTATATACGAATTATAAGAAAAAAAAAAAGGGAGTGATCCAAGAATTATAATCTTGTCTCCCTTGTAAGTGTTGTAAGGGTTTGATCTTCACCCAAATGAGATCAATAATGGATGTCGGTATGCCTCAAGGAGGACTCAGAAGTGGATGTAGGCTGGTTAGTGCCGAACCATTATAATTGTAAGTGTTCTTACTTCTTTGATTTACTGACTACAATTGTCGGGTTCTTAATTGATTTCAAAATATAAATAGATGCTTTCAATTTTTTATTTACGTTTTGAAATCAATGCTTCAAAATCAAGCACTTCACATATGATATTGTCTATCTCTATATTTGGATTTGCTTATTCTTTTTTAGTTATCTTTAAGCAAGAAGCTTAATACTTCTCTATAAGATTCATTTGTTTAACTTAAACAAAAAGCTTCGAATTTTCTATCTTGCTTCAAGCGAAGAATTTTTTGTTTAAAATGTTAATTTACTCTTGCACTAATTCATCCCTCCTCTTAGTGTCAATTGATCCTAATAATTGGTATTAGAGTAATGTAGTTACTCATTGAATTAACATTAACTTGAGTAAATGGCTTATTTTGACATGAATAAGGGACATTGATTTATGGAATGTTGTGTATCTTTCTTATCTCTTTAGACATTGATTTATGGAATGTTGTTGAGAATAGATTTGAAAAATTTTCCAAGCTAATGAATGAGCTAAATGATTTGGAAAGGAAGATTTTTCTTTAAATGCAAAGGTTATTAATGTCTTATTTTATGTTCTTGATAAGAATGAGTTTAATTATGTTTTTGCTTGTGATTTGACTTTCAATATTTGACATACATTAGAAATGAAAGCACACTTAATGTAAATGAATCATTAAATAAAAATACTTTTAAAAATGAACAAGAAGAACACCTTCCTAATAATCGGAAGGAATGTGAACCGAGAAGATCATATGACTCATCAAGTGAATCTCGAGTGATGAGAACTTTGAACCCGTGACAAATGAACCGGATAAATTAATGAACATAAACCTTAAAAATAATCTAAAGATGGACAAAACCTCTTGCTATGAACACAAGAAGCTGAGAAGCTCCAAAAACAAAATGCACAACCAAGAAGTGGAAAACCTCGCTCTTATGATAATTGATGATGAGGTTAGTGATTCATTAGCATTTATTTTTCAAAATTATTAAACATGTTCCATAATTTGTTTGATAAGTTTATAAAACTTAGCAAATTTTTTAAGTTGCTTAAAAGTGAATATGATTTATTAGTTAGTAAAGTTGACAAAATGCATGAGTAATAGCATCACATAATCCTAGTTCTAAATGTGAAATGCTAGACAACATTAAAGAAGAAAACATCATGCTAAAATAAACCTTACATAAATTTGAAATAGGGTATAAATCCCTTAGTATGATTATTGGGGTTATATTAATAGTAGAAATGACATAGGTTTTATTGGTAATGTTCAACAAAATCAAACCATTTTTGTAAAAAGACTTACATTAAATGTGCAATCAAGAATCAAGTGTAATTCTTATGAAAAATTAGGACATAAAGTCTACAAATGTTCATTCAAAAATTATAATCCATATAAATTAATTTGGGTTCCTAAATGAACCATAAATAACATTAATCCATTAAAGAAAATGAAAAGAACATACCATGAAGGACCTAAACTCAAATGGGAACCTAAATTAAAACCCCCCCATACTATAAATTTGTCTCATAATAAGCCTAGGAGCACTAAGTAATATTTTGAAAGTAGATGCTCAAGATATATTACTTGAGATCTAACACTCTTTCAAGCTTACTAGCCTAAGTAGAAATAAGAAAACTATTAAAATTAAAATTAATGACAATAAATCTTTTGATTGTTCATTATTATATAATTAATATTGATGATGTATAGCTAGAGCATACAAGTATAAAAAATGAACTAGAATTAATGAACGTTATTTATTGAAAATATGTTAAAATTTATATGAATGCGATTTTGATGGTGATTGAATAATAGGTTCAAAATCATTAGGCTAGATATTGGTTTAAATGTAAAGATTATTGTTAAATGGTTAAAATATTGATAAAATCTATGAAATGATTGATTTAAATGTTATATTGATTGAAATGCTATGATTAAATGATTATGTTGAATGATAAAATTTTAGCATAGAATAATATAGAAAATGGAGAGAAAACTCATGATTTATTGTATAATTTTTTTGTAAATTAAAAATATATTTAATAAGAATGAAATAAGCATGATAACTCACTACACTAAGTCTAAAAATCATTGAAATTTAAATAAGTCAAAGTTTTTGTTTGAAAATATTTTATTACAATGATCTTGGTGAAATTTTATTTTTGACTTTAAATGACATTGCCTTCTTGAAATAAATTTAAAAAGAAGGACAATTATTTTTCAAAGAATTTTTATCCTATTAATCCTTCAACAAGAGATAAAATAATAATATTATTAAATCTCTTAAACTATAAAATAAGATTAGAGAACTTAAGCTAATGAAATACAATCTATGATGCCTTCATTGAATTTTTCGATAAGCGATTTTTATGATGATTTGGATAAGTTTTCAAATGATATTGTTTTAAAGAGATTTTGATGATTTTGATATTTTGATGATTTTGTCTTGACAAGTAAAAAAGAAATTATAATTTGAAATCCTTATATAAATTCGTTCAAAGAAAGTCATATAAATGAATCATAATTTGTCTCTTCATATCTATAACTTGAAAATCTTCTTATAAACCATATTCTTGAAAACTTGAAGTTTCATATATATAAATCACGATCTTCTCCTTTTTCTTCCTTAAAATTAACTTCTGGTCTTGATATCTATAATTTGATATCTTTATGAATGAAGACTCTTGTTTAACCTCTTAATATTCTATTTTATCATCTAAAAGGGAATTTATTAAATTAAATTAAATCATGTCTTTAATATTACACAACTCATGAATATGATAAGTTAAAAATTAAATAAAATATGCATGAGTTGATAATTTTATTTGGAAATACATAAGATGTCTTCTAGATTTAAATTTTTATTTTTAATGACATGATACTTTTTATACTTTTGGGCATAAATTAAATATGGATGAAATAAAATTATGCCGTGACAATGACAAAATAAAATAAAATTATCAATATGATAAGAAGGAAATTGGATATAATAACATGAAGAACAAGTGCTTAGAAGAAAATTAGAACTTTCCAAATGCATGCAAAATATTGGATTCACAATTTGAGCTTAATCTACTATCATATTTTCTTTTGAAATTCTCGATGATTATTATCAAAATCTACATGAGATATGATTTGCTTGATTGGCTACCTTTTTTGAAATTTGCATAAGATAAACTAAATTGTATGGGTAGCAATTGATTTTTTCTTGGATTTCGAAATTCATATTTATAAAATTTACATCTATAAAAGTGAGTATTTTTGTGATATGATATATTTCACTTCTCTACCTTGATTCTACCTTTGTTCACATAAAGAGAAGAAAGGAAATAACTAGCATTTCAAGAGACCAATAAGTCTATTAATTGTATTTTAAATCTCTTGAAAGTGTTTTTATGATTTTGAAATTAAATGAGTTCTTTATGTTGGGAAACTTCAGCGGGTACATCACATGCGCAGCAGAAATCAAAACAAAAATCGGTTTCCTACACAGATCAAATTATCGTATAAAAGATTGGGTCACGAGAAAAATGTAAAAACTGATAAAACCATGATGTGTGAAAGATTGATTTTACGTAGGGAGATCGTATATCCCTGTATTCCAGATTCGGATAGAGAAGATGAAAGAGGTCAAGCGTCCTCCTCTCTAGCGGTATCCACACGATAGATCTCTGTAGTGAAACTCCTCCAATCTAGTCTCGTAACTCTTGCTCAGAGGGAGGGAGGAGAATAGGAGGTGGTGACTAAAGCTGCAGTCTCTCAACCATGAGTCTCCTCTCCTATTTATAAAGAGTCACCAAAAAACCCTAGGACTCCTGCCTTAATGGGTATTGGATCTCCATCAAATAACACACTAACCTTACATTATTGGATCTCTATCCAATAATCTCCTTAAGCCTCTAATTGGGTCTTAAGCAAGGAGCCAATCAGCATAGGGTCTCATCTAATGAGAATAGGGGCTAATTGGATCTTCATCTAATCCTATATTTGCTGAAGCATCCACCATATGTGTGTGACCCTCTAGGCCCGATACCGAGCTGGCCGTGAGTTACTCCCATCAGAACTACTTCTGATATAGTGAATTATTATTCTCAAAATAATTCACTCGACTTATTGACTATGTAGGTACTATGCCACTACGCTATAGTCCACAAACGGTACAAGGGGATTGGATCTGTCGGACTTGTCTGTCCACTATTACCATGTATATATAATCCCTCATCCAAATAATATTCCAGATACCATATATTAGACATGGTACTATCAAGTTATATACAAAATTAGTTTGTCTTACGAAGAACTCCTTCTCTCTCAATCCGAATGACCCTGGCTAGGGATTTGTCTGAGTAAACACATATGAAATATTCCTCTCATGATATCATGAGTGGATGATCCTTTATTAACACTCAATTGCCTTCGTAAGGTTGGCTACCGATCCCGATAACCAGTTATACCAGATTTGAAACTTTTCAAACCTATAAGTCTGGTATCAAAGAAAGGAGTAGTCATACAAGGCATCCCTGGTGTCTTAAGTCTAAGGACCAGATACATAATTAGGATTATGGAATCGCTGTCTGACATTAGGTATCATTAACCATATAACATTTCATAAGCGGATCAATCAATAAACTCATTCTCCAATGAGCACCTGCACTATATCCTTAGTGTCTCCACATAAGTGGCTTTGAGACTAGCCGTCTCCATCATATAGACGGGTATATAGTATACCGATCTGTTGGGTTATCTCAATGTCCCTCTTGAGTATGACTAAGATTATTTAGGATCTATGTTTAAAGGTAAATCGATCTCATTATCATAATCTCATCACGATTCGATTCCCATTGCACAAAACCAAGGACATCGCAATATATATATATAATAAATAATATAATGTGAGAATATGCCAATATTAGTCATAAGCAAAAAGATTATACAACGTATCACACGTGCCATCACTCACGTGATTGGCTTGTAGGGCACCTATAACCAACAATCTTCCACTTGACCAAAAGCCAATCACCTATATGTCTAATCCCTATTAGACCCCCTATGATGCTCAAATATAATTTGAGCCAGTGGCTTCGTCAGTGGATCTGCAATGTTATCTTCGGATGGAACTCTTTCCATTGCTATATCTTTTCGGGTCATGATTGCTCTAATAAGATGGAACCTCCTCAAAATAATTCTGTTGAGACCTGAGTTCCTTTGTTAGAGTTATCACCATATCGCTATCATAATATATGGGAGTTAGCTCTATGCTGCTTGGTATGACTCCCAAATCCTTGATTAACTTCTTCATCTAAATCCCTTCCTTTGCTATTTTTGCTGCAGCAATGTATTCTACCTCTATGATCGAATCAACAGTAGTATCTTGTATAGAACTCTTCCAACTTATTGCTCCTCCATTCAAGGTGAAAACAAACCCTGAATTTGACTTACTATTATTAATGTCAGACTGAAAACTCGAGTCTGTGTAGCCCTCAACCTGGAGGCTACCTTCTCCATATATCAATAAAAGATCCTTTAGTGCTTCTCAAGTACTTAAGGATACACTTTACTGCCTTCTAGTGTTCTAAACCTGGATCTGCCTGATACTTGCTTGTGACACTCAGAACATGTGCTATATCAAGCCTGGTACATAGCATCGCATATATGATAGACCTTATTGCTGAGGGATAAGGTATTTTATCTATGTCTGTCCTTTCTTCAAGAGTCTTTGGGGATATACTCATAGAAAGTGATTTTCCATATCTTATCAATATGAGACCTCTCTTAGAATTCTCTATGCCAAATCTTTTAACAATGGAGTCTATGTAACTAGATTAGTACAAGCCAGCATCTTTTTGGATCTAGATCTATAGATCTAGATCCCCAAAATATAGGATACTTTCCTTAAGTCTTTCATGGAGAAATTTCTAGATAGCCAAGCCTTTACTGTGCAGAGCATTCCTACATCATTCCCAATGATTAGGATGTCATCCACATATAGCACTAAGAATGTGATAGCGCTTCCACTTATCTTCCTATACACACAAGGCTCATCTTCATTCTTAAGGAAGTTATAAGATCTGATCACCTCATCAAATCTTATGTTCCAACTTCAGGAAGCTTGCTTCAATCCATAAATGGATCTAAGCAACCTGCACACTTTATCTGGACTCTCTTTGGATATAAATCCCTCTAGTTGTATTATATACACCTCCTCCTTAAGGTTACCATTGAGGAATATCATTTTGACATCCATCTGCTAGATCTCAAAGTCATATTATGTTGTAATGGCCAAAATAATTCTAATGGATCTAAGCATGGCTACAGGTAAAAAGGTTTTATCATAGTCAACTCCTTGTCTTTGACGATATCCTTTAGCTACCAACCTTGCTTTATATGTCTCTACTTTTTCATCTACTCCGATCTTCTTCTTGAAGATCCATTTGTAGCCGATGGGTACAATACCCTCAGGTACATCCACAAGGTTCCAAACATTGTTAGAGCATATAGAATCCATCTCAGAATTCATAGCTTCTTGCCACTTCCCGGAGTCTACTCGTAATAGCCTCCTCATAGGTCTAAGGATCAACATCCTGAGAGTCATTTCCACTGATATATCCTACATATCTTTTAGGAGGGTGAGATACTCTACTAGACCTACGTAAATTGGAATTTGTTTGTCAGGTACCTAAACAGACTCGGGCTTTGGAATGGTGCTTGAGCTAGGTTCTCCAACCTTACTCAATTCTATCTCACTCTCACTATTTCTACCAAGAATGTGTTCTTTCTCAAGGAACACAGCTCTCTTAGCAACAAAGACCTATCGGTCCTCGAGATGATAGAAATAATACCTACAAGTTCCTTTGAGTATCCCACGAATGTACATCATTCTGTCTTTGATTCCAACTTATCAGGGTTGTGTTTTCTAATGTGGGCGGGACAACCCTAAATCTTTAAAATCTTAAGATCAATCTTCTTTCCTTTTCATATCTCATATAGTATAGACACTACCGACTTTGATGGAACTCTGTTCAGAAGGTAAGCTACAGTCTCTAGGGCATACCCCCAGAATGAGATGGGTATGTCAGTGAAACTCATCATAGACCGCACCATATCTAACAATGTGTGATTCATCCTTTCTGATACACCATTGAGCTGAGGTGTATAAGAAGGTGTCTACCGGGATAGAATCTTATTATCCCTAAGGAAATGGGTGAACTCCGTACTCAAGTACTCTCCTCATCGATCTGATCGAAGAGTCTTAATACTCTTTCAAATTTGGTTCTCTATCTCATTCTTATATTCCCTGAATTTCACGAAGGCCTCAGATTTGTACTTCATTAAGTACACATGTCCATACCTAGAGAAATCATCAGTGAATGTAATGAAGTATGAGTAACCACCTATAGTCTGAGTCGACATGGGACCACATATTTCTATTTACCTCATCTCTTTTTCTCTTAGATATATTTATATTCATGATATGTGGAGAAGTGTCTAACACATATAAGCCATTTATACGGGTCCCTCTAGTGATGATCTCATCATCCATAATTATTGAATAACTATTATTCTCAAAAACTAATTTATATCCATTAATTGTCAAACAAGAGATAGAAATAATATTTTTGATAATAGAGGGAACAAATAACATGCATCTAATGTAATAATAGCTCCATTAGACAGATGTAGGGTGACCTTTCCAACAACAACTACAGCAACTCTTGCTCCATTGTCCATCTTGAAGTCCATCTCGCCTCTAGCCAATCTCCTAGGTCTTGCCAGAACCTGCAACGAATTACAGATATAATAAAAACTCCTAGTATCCAATACCTATTTGTTATCATGAAAATCTGATAAGTGGAGATTGATCATGAACATACCTGAAGCTTCTCCAAGCTTCTGTCTCGCCTTCTCTGCAAGGTAGTCCTTACAGTTTCTCTTACAATGTTCGTCTTGGCTAAAGTGGAAGCATTATCCTTTATGATTTCCCGGATATTTCTTGGCAACCTTTATCTTACCTGGTCTTTCTTTGCCTTTGCCCTTCTTAAGGGTCTTATTGGCCTTCCTTTTCTTTTTGGTCTCACCAATATAGAGAACTGACTTCTCCTTCTTGATGGCACTCTCAACTTCCCTCAACATATTAAGGAGCTTAGAGAGAGTCATCTCAAACTTGTTCATATTAAAATTAATAATGAATTATGAAAAGGAATCTAGTAGGGACTGAAGTATAAGATCAACACACAAGTTATCTATCCTCTAGGACTATCTATATACTTCACAAAGCGAGCGATCTCATCCTTGCTTATCCTTTCCTCTAGCATGGGCATAATCATGTTAAGGACATATACGATTTTATCTTTTGTAAGCATAATTCTCAAATTGTGGAGCTTTTGGACTAATGAGGCAGTTGACATCAAGTATGCCACGTAGGGGTTTTGCAAGCGACAAATAAGATATAGTGTAAATCAAATAATATATAAATTTTACAGAAAATATTAATTAAGATATGAACTTCTATCTTAATGTACTCCCACTATTTTCTTAGTGAATCACACAATATCCTCGACATATGAGACGGAAGTCTTCGGCAGACTCCTAGTGGGGATCGAGATCCAATTAGCGTCTTAGTGCAACATTGAGGGACTTGACCATTTGCACTAAGCCCAAAAGGTAGGCAACTCTTGCAAATCACAACTCCTTATGATTCCCGTCACGTTCGGCCTCAGAATCATTATGGTCTCGAGGGACTCGACCAACCATGATATTCAGTTAAGTCATCACCATCGTTACAAGATGAGTCTAATTTGATGATATACCCTCGAGGGACTCGACCAAATATACCATGACCTCAGGTCACTGGTGACATCTCTCTGTCATAGGCAAGAACTCGATCACGTAAATAGGTAAGCCTCGAGGGACTCGACCAACTCAACCTATATCGTGATTCAATTTCTTCCTATAACGATAGAAGGCCACATGGGGCAATCTTATTGCCTCACGCTTACCAACTTAATATTATCGTAGGAGGGGTTTTTGTTTCATATTAGTCTCCTAATATGTCGTGTCACACACATACATATTTAATATATATCTACATCGCATGTATATATATATATATATATATATATATATATATATATATATATATATATATATATATATAAAATAGGTGTATAACATATCACATATGCAAGCCACATCGGATGATCATGAGCCATCACATAATATGATTAAGCCCGAGCCAATGGGCCTAATCACTCATAATAGGATCTATGTGTGAATCCGTGCATCTCCATGCCTTGTGATTATTGATCTCATCATCATCGGTTCCGTCGGATCGTCACATCACCATGAGTCATAATCTCCTGCCACGACATCGTGGGTCCCGTTGTCATCTCTACGCTCCCATCGCGCCTCTCCATGTAATTATAAATAATCACAAGCACGCAGGCCGACAATAAATGAGAAAAACAGAGGCTCGTAAGCCTAATAATAATAATAATAATAATCATAATTAGACACATCACAACACATGGCTCATGATTATCTATCCACATCATATATCACATGTATATCACATCATACGTAGAATTGCTAAATATATAATAATTAATTAAACTATTTAATTAATTATTTTTTTGAAAATCAAGAAATGCTTAGAATTTTCAGCATTGTTAAGGGCATTTTTATAATTCTGGATGATAGGACAATTCTCAAAATTTTCAGAATTATTATGGGCATTTTTATAATTTTGATTAAGAGGACAGTCCTCAAAATTTTTAGAATATTAAGGGTATTTTAGGAATTTTATATACAAGGATAGTCCTCGAAATTTTCTAAATTCACATGGGTAGGATCATCTTTTTCCAAAAGGATGCCTTAGCCCTCTTGCCCCTTTTGCGCCGCTGTTGCCCTACGCAAGCGATGGTTGCCCTTTGCGGATGGTAGTCGCCCTGCTAAGGGAAGGTCACCCTTGCGGCCGGCACCGCTGCCCATGCTAGTGATAGGGTCGGGCGGCCGCCACCCGTGGCCCTTGCGAGTTGGCGCGGCGTGCTGTGGTGGTCGCCTTGTGGGGCAAGCCCGCCTTACAAGGGGCCTTGGCTGCAGATGGCCTAGCCATGCCTGGCTGCCCCTCCTCCTCACTGCCTTAGCTGCAAAAATACAGCAAGAATATGTAGAATGATTCTACGCAATTCAATCTATCACACGCAGTTTAAAACCAATCTTTCACACGAAAACCTTGGCTTTGATACCATTATTGGGAAACCTCAACGGGTGCATCACATGCGCAATGGAAATCAAAACAAAAATCTATTTCCCATGCAGATTAAATCATCGTGCAAAAGATTAGAGTGGCTAGAAAAACATAAAAATCGATAAAATCATGATGTGTGAGAGATTGATTTTACCTAGGGAGATCGTAGATCCTTATATTCTAGATCTGGATGGAGAAGATGAAAGAGGTCAAGTGTCCTCTCTAGCGGTATCCACCTGATGGATCTCTGTAGTGAAACTCCTCTAATCTGATTTCGTAACTCTTGCTCAGAGGGAGGGAGGAGAATAGGAGGTGGTGGCAAAAGCTATAGTCTCTCAACCATGAGTCTCCCTTCCTATGTATAGAGAGCCACCAAAAGACCCTAGGGCTCTTGCCTTAGTGGGTATTAGATCTGCATTCAATAACCTACTAACCTTGTATTATTAGATCTCTATCTGATAATCTCCTTAGGCCTCTAATTAGGTCTTAAGCAAAGAGCCCATCGACATAGGGTCTCATCTAATGAGAATAGGGGCTAATCGGATCTTCATCAAATCCTTTATTTGCTGAAGCATCCACTATATGTGTGTGGCTCTCTAGGCCCGATACCGAGCTGGCTGTGAGTCACCCCCATCAGAACTCCTTCTGATATAGTGAATTATTATTCTCATAATAATTTACTCAACTCATCGACTATGGACGTACTAGACCACTAAGTCATAGTCCCCATATGTTACAGGAGATTAAATCCATCGGACCTATTTATCCATAGTTACCATGTATCTATAATCTCTCATTCAAATAATATCCCAGAGATCGTATATTGGACATGGTACTATCAGGTCACAAAAGAAATCAGTTTGTCTTGCTCTCATCAGATTCTACTAGAGAACTCCTCTCTCAATTCGAATTACCCTGGCTAAGGTTTTGTTTGGGTAAGCATATATGAGATATTTCTTTTATGTTACTGAGAGTGGATGATCCTCTATTGACACTCAATTGTCTTCGTAAGTTTGGCTACTGATCCTGATAACTAGTTGTACCAGATCTGGAACTTTCCAAACCTATAAGTTTGGCATCAAAGAAAGGAGTACTCATACAAGACATTCTTGGTGTCTCAAATCTAAGGACCAGATACACAACTAGGACTATGGAATCACTGTCTAACATTAGGTATCATTAACCATATAGCATTCTATAAGCAAATCAATCAGTGAACTCATTCTCCAATGAGCACCTGTACTATATCCTTAGTGTCTCAACATAAGTGGCTATGAGACTAACCACCTCTATCATATAGATGGGTATATAGTATACCGATCTGTCCTGTTATTTTAATTTTTCTCTAGAGTAACCTATGATCGGGATTATTTAAGATCTGTATTTAAAGGTGAATCAATCTCATTATTGTGATCTCATTACAATTTGATTCCTATTGCACAGAACTAAAGACATCACAATATATATATATATATATATATATATATATATATATATATATATATATATATAACAAAGAATATAATGTGAGAATATATCAATATTAATTATAAGCAAAAAGACCACAAAGCGTGTCACACGTGTCATCACTCACGTGATTGACTTGCAGGGCACCTGTAACCAACACTTTACCTATATCATAATTTTGATTTCTTGGAATTATAACTTAAAATCTTTTATGAATCAAAATCTTGACAACTTGAGATTTCTTATGCATGAATCAAAAGATTTTATTTCTTTCTCATATGATTTATCTCTTGATATTCAAAATTTATCTTTATAAATTGTATATCTCATCACCATGTTAATTTTTTTGGATATATTTTATGTGATGATTTAAAAATAATGTAATAGGAAAAGTTTTACACTATTATAATCATCCCTTCTTTTTGACAATGACAAAGGGAGAGCAAAACTTGCTAGCTTGCTTATTAAAAAAAAAAGCAAGAAGTGCTATCTTGTAAATCTCAAGAGAAGCAAAAAATTTTGCTTAATCTCATATTCTTAAAAAAAAACATGATAAGAGAAGTAACACTTGCCAACTTATTAGTTTGCATGATTGCTATCTTGAATATTGTAAAGGAAGTAAAAATTTGCTAGCTTATACTTCTCAAAAGAGAAGAAAGAACTTACTAGCTTGCATGTTCTAAAGTGATAAAAAAATTTGCTAAATTGTTAAGCTTTCATATATCAAGAACTTGCTAATTGCACATCTCATTTTTATTGATGATAAAAGGGGAGAAAGTATAATGATGTGAAATGATGTATAATGATCATGCATATAATGATGATTTTGAGAATATACATGATGATTTGTTACGCTCATATTCAAAATATTCTTTTAAATTTTATAACTACAAGATTGAGGTTGAGAGTTAAGAATGCTAAATCATGAAAATATATATGAATTGCTAATCTAGATTTCATTATATTAAAGCTTTTTGTGATAATATTTTTGAAACTTTCTTTATATTTTTATTATTTACAAAAAAGGGAGAAAATTGCATGAAGATGATGAATTATTACATTTGAAATTCATAAGTAGTCTTTAAATCTCTTAGACTTTTGAGCTTAGCTTAATATTCTTTTTGAAATTTATTAAGAGCTCTTCATAATGATATTTTACGACTCCTCCCTTATTTTCTTTCCTCCTTTTTCATAAAAGGAAGAAAATTTTTTGTGGCGTATGTCATATTTTACAAAGGAAGAGTAAAAACTCATATGTCTTAAAATTGTTAGCCCTATATTTCACATTTTTATTGATGAAAAAGAGGACAAAATATACATTGATGACACTTGACATTAAGAAATATACATTGATGACACATGATATTGAGAAATATACATCAATGACACATGATACTAATCATATACTTGGATATCTTGGATTTCATTTTGAAACTCATGATTTAATGACTTGATACAAATTTGTGTTGAGATTTGTGTAGAATGTTTGATTGCTTGAATTTAAGAGTGTGTGATTCTTTTAAATTTAAGTGGCATGAATTTAGGGGAGTTAGGATTAACTCCTATCATCAATTGATTGTCATCATTAAAAAGGGAGAGATTGTTGAATCTAGGATTTTGATGTTGAAATCAATTGATGGGTTATTGATCTAACATGGGTTGTTAGAAGTTGATCAATGTAGGATTAACTACGACAGAGAGAATATGACAATCAGGATTGGCCAAAGTCAATTCCATGCATCGGGCTAGGGTTCAGACGATGCGGTTGGGAACTTTCCAGGAGTTCGTCAGGAGCTCACCGAGGGTATTGAGAGTTTGCCAGGATGGCACAACGGAGTTCGCTAGAGGAAGACTGAAACTCATCAAAAGATTATCGAGGGTAGCCAAAAAGCTTACCAGGAGTTGGGAGGGTCTTGAAATGGATGTGTTTGACAATTATGATTATAATTAATTAAGTCATTGTTAGCATCGTGTAGGTTTAACCATGATGGGAGAAAGTATTATAGATCAAACATTGACCCAAGATCAAGCTTAGACATTAGGCTAAGGATTGGACGATATGATGGGAGCTCGTCGAGAGTTCGCTAGAAGATTCGCTGAAGGGATCGGGAAGTTTGGTAGGAACACACCAAGAGATCACTAGAGGAAGACTGTGAGACTCACCGCTAGAGATTCCGGAGGTTGCCGAAATGCAGGAGTGAGGTTATTAAGCTTGGTGGTCATGTTTGATTGTAATCTTTAACTCGTAAGTTAAGTGTGAGTCCAATTTGAGTGTGATTTACAAATCAACTCAAAGAGGCAACTGGGTCCACTATTGGGGTTTGATTGAGCTCAGGTTGAGCTCAATTAGTTAACCAAATGATTGGTCAACATCAGGTTCAAGTCGAAATTTGAAAAGTAGAGGAAACCATTTTTTCGAAGATTTCGACGGGAAAACCGCTAGTAAACGATGGGTAAATCACCACCGCCCAAGTTTCCGAGCAGCTGACGATGGCTGAACCGCCCAGAAATCGCTTGTACCTAGGGTTTTAGGCGGTTGAGTCGCCCAGGTCGGTAGGTAAATCGCCCATACCCAGATTTTTCGGGTATGATTGAATTTTGGCTCCAAAATCCAAAAGTCATTTGGGGCTGTAAATACCCTAAGTTTTCTTACAATTTACATAATAATTTTGGAGATTATATTCTAAAAAAATATTATGTATTAATTATAAAAAAAAGGGATAAGGGAGTAATATAAGAGTTGTAATCTTGTCTCCCTTATAAGTATTGTAAGGGTTTAATCTTCACCCAAAGTAGATCAATAGTGAATGCCAATGTGTCTCAAGGAGGAGGACTCGAAAGTAGACGTAAGCCGGTTGGTGTCGAACCATTATAATTGTAAGTGTTTTTACTTCTTTGATTTACTAATTACAATTATCAGGTTCTTAATTGATTTCAAAATACAAATAGACACTTTCAATTTTTTAATTTATGTTTTGAAATCAAGGCTTCAAAATCAAACACTTCACTTACGACATTTCCTATCTCCTTATTCAAATTTGCTTGTTCTTTTTGAGTCGACTTTAAGCAAGAAAAGTAGCACTTCTCTATAAGATTCACTTGCTTAACTTAAATAAAAAGCTTTGGATTTTATAATCTTACTTCAAGCGAAAAGTTCTTTATTTAAAATATTAATTTACTCTTGCACTAATTCACTCCCCCCTCCCCCCCCAAGTGCCAAGTGATTGTAACAATTTGCTCTCAAGCCTGTTAAAAGGAGAAACGTCATAACAAGTGTCACGGGCTTAGCTAAAGTTTGCCTAAGCCGTGCGGCACCCTCGCGGCACTCCCAAAGACTTAGCTGAAATTTCTAAGTCGTAGAGCAACCTTGCTCACTATTCCGGACTTAGCTGGGATTGCCTAAGTCATGAAAGCATGCGTTTCACATCGCAAAGGGTCAGCCCTCTTACAACCTCTTAAGGTCCTGTGGGACCTACAAAGAAGAAGTTGATTAATTGAGCAGCGGACACGTCCGGCGTCGCAGCGGAAAGTCACAAGCAATTTATCGAACACCTTGAGTGTAGCAAAGAAAAGAGAGAAAGAGAGAAACAGGACTTTGGAGGATTGTAGGAACGTCAAGTCCACAAACGATGGTTCCCAAGGTATCGGACGCAAGACAAGTTCAATTCGATGAATGCCTATGCCCAACATATACCCGAACCCCATCCAGCCGGTGCCACGGGTTCAAGGTGCTGAAATGGTTGACATTTCACACCGCCGAAAGGTTGCCGACACATGAAAAAGACCCAAAAACAGGGCTGTTTTGGCTCCGCGCAGTGAGCGATCGTTCTGCAGCCTTCTACACTACTTTCGCTCACATTTCTTAGGTAAAAACACGGAAACTCAAGGCAAAACAAGCTGCCAAACATATGTACAAGTAAGAAAAAGTGACGAACGGTTCAAGGAGCAAAGGCATTACGGTTGAGTGACGACCGTTCGTGACATTCTCCCCCACTTAAACTGTCGACGCCCTCGTCGACGCTTGTTGGTAGGCTTTAATGCGAGCTTCTTCATGTCGTAGGGTATCTTCTGGCTCCTAACTGGCTTCTGTTTGAGGAAGCTTTTGCCACTTCACCAAGTACTCTATTTGTTGCACTCCATTGGGTATCTTTATTCTACGATCCACTAGAATAGTTTCAACTTGCTTCTCGTAAGAGGCTCTGGTGGGGGGTAGTCGAGTTGGAACATTTCGGGAATCATCTCGCAGATCTGAGTGGTAGGCTTTCAAGTTGCTCGCATGGAAGACATTGTGAATTCTGAACCATGCTGGCAGCTGCAACTTGTATGAGACATTACCTACCCTGCTGGTGATTGGGAAAGGCCCTTCATACTTGCGTACCAATCCTTTATGCACTTTGTGTCTAAAGAATTGGAGTGATGCTGGTTGGAGCTTCACCAACACCATGTCACCAACTTTAAATTTTTGTGGTCGCCTTCCCAAGTCTGCCCACTTCTTCATCTTTTTGGCCGCCTTCTCCAAGTAAGCCCACATAATATCTGCATTACGATGCCATTCCCTTGCGAAGTGATAGGCTGATCGGCTACTCCCTGTATAACCAATAACCAGGGTATGAGGAGTTGATGGTTGTTGTCCCGTAATAATCTCAAATGGGCTCTTGTTGGATGTAGAGCTCCGCTGCAAGTTATAGGAGAACTGGGCCATGTCCAACAGCTTCACCCAATCTCGTTGGTTGGCACTCACGTAGTGCCGAAGATATTGCTCCAAGAGCAAGTTAATTCTCTCTGTTTGGCCATCCGTTTGAGGGTGGAGGCTTATGGAGAAGTATAATTTAGATCCCAACAACTTGAACAACTCAGTCTAGAATCATCCCAAGAACCAAGAATCCCGATCACTAATGATGTTGTGTGGGACTTTCCAATACTTAACCACATTCTTCATCATCAACTTAGCCACCTCCTCCGCTGAGCAATGTAGGGGTGCAGCAACGAATGTTGCATACTTCGAAAATCGGTCAACTACCACGGGTATCGATCCAAGTCCCCCTACTGCGGGCAAGCTTGATATGAAGTCCAAAGAAATGCTCTCCCATGGCCTTTCTGGTACGAGCAGCGGTTCCAAAAGTCCCACCTGCTGCTCTATCTTGTCCTGTTGACAAGTAAGGCACGTTCGAACATATTCCTCCACATCTGTCCCCATCTCCGGCCAATAGAAGGCCCTCTCCACGAGAGCCATTGTTCGGTAGATACCCGGATGTCCAGCCCAAAGGGAATCGTGACACTCTTTCAAGAGTTCACGCCTCAAGTTATCCGCTCGTGGGACATAAACTCTGTTCCCCTTGGTGTAGATGAGTCCCTCCTGGACCCAAAATCGTCGTGTCTTGCCCTCTTTAATGAGTTGAATCAGAGCCACTACTTGAGGATCTCGGTACAGTCCAACCCTGATCCTGGAAAGAAAGTTGGAGCGCAATTGACTTGCTTGGCCTCCGCCCTCCAACTGTATAGCATTTACTAGCTCCACTTTCCGGCTCAATGCATCAGCCATGACATTTGCTTTTCCGGGTTTGTACTCTATTACCATGTCGAACTCAGCCAGGAAGTCCTGCCATCGTGCTTGCTTTGGGGAGAGTTTCTTTTGAGTTTGAAAGTAACTCAATGCGACATTGTCGGTCCTTAGCACAAATGGTGCTCCCAGAAGGTAGTGTCGCCACACTCGTAGACAGTGGACCACCGCTGTCATCTCCTTCTCATGTACAGGATATCGCTCGGTCTCGTTGAGCTTGCGACTCGTGCCACTGGATGACCCTCCTGCATAAGAACTCCTCCAATAGCAAAGTCAGAAGCATCGGTATGGACTTCAAAAGACTTTCCATAGTCCGGCAATCTGAGTACAGGTTCTTCTAACACAGCAGTCTTCAGGTCTTGAAATGTCGTCTCACATTTGTCCGACCATCTCCAGGACTGCTCCTTTTTTAGCAACTCCGTCAGTGGGGTTGCGCGCTTCGAATATCCAGCTATGAAGCGCCGATAATAGTTGACAAATCCAAGGAAGGATCTCAACTATGGCACCTTCTTTGGTGTTCGCCAATCCACCACAGCTTGCACCTTAGCCTTGTCTATTCGAATGGACCCATTCCCAATTCGATGCCCCAAGAATAAAATCTCTGTTTGGGCGAAGTAGCACTTTTCCCTCTTCACGAATAAGGTGTTCTCCCTGAGAACTTTGAAAATTGTTCGGAGGTGTCTAACATGCTCCTCAAGTGTTTGGCTATAGACGACGATGTCGTCTAAGTAGACGACCACAAACTTATCCAGATATTCTTTGAACAGCTGATTCATGAGAGTGCAAAATGTGGCGAGCGTTGGTTAAGCCGAAAGGCATCACCAAGAACTCGAATGCTCCATACCTGGTCACACAGGTAGTCTTCGCCTCATCACCTTCTACGATGCACACCTGCCAATACCCTGACCGAAGGTCGAGTTTGGAGAAGTACTTTGTCTTGCCCAATTGATCGAACAAGTCCGCGATGAGTGGGATAGGGTACTTGTTCTTCACCGTCATCTTATTGAGGGCTCGATAATCAATGCATAATCGGATGCTCCCATCTTGTTTCTTCTGAAAGAGGACTAGAGCTCCGAAAGGTGCTTTGGAACTGCGGATGAGACCACCGCTTAGCAGTTCATCTAACTGCTTCCTCAGTTCTGCCAACTCTGGAGGGGCCATGCGGTATGGTGGTCTCGCTGGAGGCTTAACTCCTGGCTCCAGCTCAATCTGATGATCCACGCCTCTGCGTGGTGGTAGAGTTCTCGGCAACTCTTGTGGCATCACATCTGAGAACTCCTTTAGGATGTTCGCCACAATGGCAGGTTCCTGAATGGCCTCCCCGTCAAGTGTCTCTAGCTTCATAGCAGCTAAAAAGGTTAATTCACCTTTTTGCACCCCTTTCTTCAATTGTAAAGCCGATATTTGTTGTAGGTCCTTGGTTCCTACTCGAGAAACTGGAACCATGCAGGGATCATCGCCTCCCATTAGACACAAGAAGTTCCGGAATGGTATTGGCACCAACTTTGCTGTGTGCATAAACTCCATTCCGAGAATCACTTGGAAGTCGTCCAATGGCACCGCCATCAAGTCTGTTCTCCCGTTCCATGTCCCAATCTTGATGGGGACCCCCTTTGCTTGTCCGGAGATCCGCTTGGCCTCCGAGTTCACCGCCTTCATACGACTTGGGCTCTTCTCTAAGATTAGTCCCAATCACTTAGCTTCGCGATCGGCAATAAAATTGTGGGTCGCGCCCGTGTCCACCATTGCACAGGTTGTTCGGCCATTGAGCTTGATGTCCACATACATCAACTCGCTGCTTCCTGCCTTCGGTGGCTTCACCTTTGTATTCTCCCCCACTTGACCCCGTAATGCATTCAACAAACGCATTGCTCCCATCATGGGTCGTTCGCCCTCGCCGCCATCGAGTCGAACTACTCGCACTAAGGGCGATTGCTTTGCCCTTGTCTGACTTACGGGGTAGAATCGATGTCGTCAAAGCATTGAGTGCCTGTTTTTGTGGGCACTCCCTCACCATGTGCGGTCCTCCACACAAGAAGCATCCAGTAGGCTTTGGGACTCTACCTCTTGAGCCCGGTCCCTTGTGGAAATTCTTCTTCTTTTGCTCGCCCCCAGACTCCTTCGCTCGAGAGTATTTAGATGGGTGATTTCCCGAAGATTGTTTCTTCTTTCTCAAATCCTCCGAAGAAACAAAGTCAGTTAGCCTTTCCGCGGCTGCAATTGCCCCGACTACATCAGTGACATTCCTTCGATGTAGTTCTTGTTGTGCCCATGGCTTCAAGCCATCGAGGAAGCTGAATAGTTTGTCTTTCTCAGACATGTCCCGTATATCCAGCATCAGTGCTAAAAATTATTTCACATAGTCTCGGATTGTTGTACTTTGGCGGAGTTGTCTCAGTTTCCTTCTTGCGACAAACTCTGTGTTCTCTGGTAAGAACTGAGTTCTCAACTCTCGCTTCAAGTCTCCCCATGTATCCACTTGACATCGGCCTTGTTGGATCTCTTCCCAACGGGTTCGCCACCAAAGTTTTGCATCCCCATTCAGATACATTGTTGCTATAGCAACTTTGGTTTCTTCAGAATCAAGCCTTGTAGCACGGAAATACTGTTCCATGTCGAACAAGAAATTTTCAAGCTCTTTGGCATCTCTAGCACCTCCGTAACCTGTGCCCTCAAGTTTTGTGGTGGGTGTTGTTTCCTCCGCATCAAGAGTCCTTGTTAACACCATCACCTTAGCCGTGAGTTCGCCACAACTTCATGTAGGTGTCGTCGAAATCTTTGGTGTCCTCGGTTGATCCATCATAGATTCAACTTTCTCGATCCGAGATTCAGCTTCTTCTAGCGAGCTCTCTACCCTAAGTAGCCCTCGCTGGCCTTGGTAGAGTTCCTCCACGCTCGCTTCAAGAACATCAAGGCAGGTCTCCGCCGCTATAATTCTCTCCTTGTGACCCTTTTTCCCGATTGGCGCTCCAGATGGCGCCTCCTCCCCTCGTGGAGAATACCCAACTTCACGCTCGTCTTGTTCACTATAGAGCTCCTCATGAGTGACTCCCATAGTTTGCGAGCGAGTTTGCACTTGCAGCCCACCTGCGACTGCTTGGAGCAAGGGTCCGGCTTGCCCCATCTTGCTCGATTCACCACGATGTTTCACCATGGCGAGATTGCGAATCTTCTTCGCTGTTTGTATGAATTACTTGCTTGCTCTGATACCACACTGTCACGGGCTTAGCTAAAGTTTGCCTAAGCCGTGCGACACCCTCGCGGCACTCCCGAAGACTTAGCTGAAATTGCCTAAGTCGTAGAGCAACCTTGCTCACTATTCCGGACTTAGCTGGGATTGCCTAAGTCATGAAACGCTCAACGCATTTCCTGTCCACAAAGGGTCAGCCCTCTTACAACCTCTTAAGGTCCCGTAGGACCTACAAAGAAGAAGTTGATTAATTCAGAAGCGAGCGATGGACACGTCCCGACGTCTCGCAAAGCGGAAAGCTGTACAAGCAATTTATCGAACACCTTGAGTGCAGCAAAGAAAAGAGAGAAAGAGAGCGAAATAGGACTTTGGAGGGTTGTAGGAACGGTCGCAAGTCTACAAACGATGGTTCCCAAGGTATCGGACGCAAGACAAGTTCAATTGCTGATGAATGCCTATGCCCGACATATACCCGGAACCCCATCTAGCCCGGTGCCACCCGGGGGGTTCCAAGGTGCTGAAATGGCTGACATTTCGTACCGCTCAGAAAGGTTGCCGCGGCACATGAAAAAGACCCAAAAACAGGGCTATTTTGGGCTGTTTTAGCTCCACGCAGTGAGCGATCGTTCTGCAGCCTTCTACACTACTTTTGCTCACATTTCTTAGGTAAAAACACGTAAACTCAAGGCAAAACAAGCTGCCAAACATATGTACAAGCAAGAAAAAGTGACGAACGGTTCAAGGAGCAAAGGCATTACGGTTGAGCGACGACCGTTCATGACACAAGGGTAGTTAATATTTGTCCGTTAGAATGAAAATCAATGGAAAAAGCCAATGACTTCGATAAAAGAGGAATTGAGAGTGGACATAGGTTAGGAATATCGAACCACTATAAATTGGTTTGTATTGTTTCACTTGCTTTTGATTTATTTTTGCTTACTCTATTGAATCTCAAATTTTGATAATAAAATTAATTGATGAATTATTTAATCTAACTTATGTGTTAGAGGAAGTAATGCATGTCTAACTACGACGAAGGAATTGAGTTACAACTAGATTATAGGCTAGAATCAAGTATGGGCATCGGGTTAATGTTCAGACGATGTTGTGGGAGCTCATCAGGAGTCTTATAGTCTTCCTCCAGCGATCTCCTGGCATGTTCCCAGTCAACTCAATTAGGATTTAGGTCATTATTTAGCTTGATGGTCTCTATGATTGTAATTAGTGAGTCATAGTTAGGGATTGAGTCCTATTTGAGTTTGATTTGAAGGAATCTAAATCAACTCAATGTAAGGCAACTTAGTCGACTAAGGGGATGGATTAAGCTTAAGTTAAGCTCTTGGTTGACCTGAAAATTGGTCAACAAGAGGTACAAGTTAGGATTGGAAAAGTAAAGGGAATCACTTTTCTGGAAATCCTAGCGGTTGTACCGTTGGTGAGCAGCAGTTGTATCATTGTCACCCAGGATTTTGAGCAACAGGCGACGGTTGGACCACCCAGGCCAGTGGTTGAACCACCCATACCCTATTTTCAGGGTAGCTTTCGGCGGTTGTACCACCCATACCCGATTTTTCTGGGTATGTTTGAATTTTGGCTCTATTCTTCTGAAGCCAATTGGGGCCTATAAATACCCAAAGTTTTCTTGCATTTAGTATAAGCTTCACACAAGTCATTAGGCAAAAATATGTGAAAAAATATATGCTAAAAGTGTGTATGAAAAATAAAAGGAAAAGAGAGTGAGCTAAGTATTGTATTCTTGTAAAGAGTCACCCTTGTAAGTGAAAGTTGTAAGAGTTTGGTCTTCACCCAAAGAAGATCGGTAGTGGACACTTGTGAGCCTCGACGAAAAGGACTCGGAAGTGGATATAGGCCAAGGTTGGGGCCGAACCACTATAAAATTGTGAGTGCTCTTCACTTATCTTATTTGCTACTTTCAATTGTTTTTAATTGGAAAGGCAAGAGCATCATCTTTCGATTGTGTTCTAAATCATTTACTTATTCACCTCCATGTCCAAGAAACACTTCTGATTTTAATTTTATTTAAATAAAACGTTTTTCTTTAAAATATGATTTTACATTTGCACTAACCCCCCCCCCCCTCTCAATGCCAATTTATCCTAACAATTGGTATTGGAGCAAGGTCTTACTCATTGGACTAACACCCACTTGAGTTAATGGCTTTGTTTGGCATGAATGAGAGACATTCTATTTCATGTCCTCCCATATTTAATGGGACAGATTACACGTATTAGGAAATAAGGATGCATATTTTTCTCATTTATATGGATCTTGATTTATAGCACATTGAAAAGAATGGATTTGAAAAATCTTCCAAACCAATAAACGAATGAAATGATTTAGAAAGGAAAAATTTTTCTTTGAATGCAAAAGCTATAAATGCCTTATTTTGTGCTCTTGACAAAATAAATTTAATCATATTTCCGTTTATGAATTCGCTTATGATATTTGGCATACACTAGAAATCACAAACGAAGGCACTATTAGAGTTAAGAATTTAAGATTAATATTTTAGTTCATAGTTATAAATTATTTAGAATAAAGCCAAATGAGTCCATTGGAGACATGAACACCCATTTCACGGATATCGTCAATGGCTTTAAAGTGCTTGAATTTTTTTTTTCAAATTTTGAACTTGTAAGTAAAATTTTAAGATCTTTATCTAAAAATTAGGATCCTAAAGTAGCTGCTATACAAGAAGCCAAAGATTTAAATAACTTGCCTCTTGAAGAACTTATTGGCTCACTCATGCTATATGAACTGAATTGTAAAGCTCATGATGAGCTTGATGAATCCCTTCCAAAGAACAAGAAGGATATAGAACTAAGAAGTGCAAATGACTCCTCGAGTGAAACCGCGAGTGATGAGCACCATGATACTACACTATTATCAAGAAAGTTTAAAAAATTTATGAAAATAAAAATGAATCAAAAAAGAACAATGCCATATTCTTTGACTGTAGAAAACTAAGATATTTCAAAAATGAATATCCGCAATTGAAGAAGAAGGCATCTTACAAAAAGAAAGCTCTTTCAGCAACTTGAGATAACTCAAGCTCTACAGATGAAGAAGACCACTCCAAAGAAGAAGTTGCTAACCATGCTATAATGATTATCTAAGATGAGGTTAATGATTCTTTAAGCATTTCCTTTACCAAGTTATTAAATATGTTTCATGAATTGTTTGATGAATTTAGAAAAATAGTAAATCTTTTAAGTTGCTTAAGAATGAATATGATTTATTAGTTAATAGACTTAATAAAATGCATGATTCATTAATATCACACAATCCTTGTTATAAATGTGAAATACTAGATAATGTTAAAGAAGAAAACATCATGCTAAAAAAATATTAAAAAAAATTTAAATAGGAAATAAATCTCTTAATATGATTATTGCTAATAAAGGTTATATTTTAGAAGAAATGGTATAGGCTTTATTCGTAATAACATTCAACAAAAGTCTATCATTTTTGTCAAAAGGACCTACCTTAGATTTGGCACCAAAAATTAAATGTAATTTTTGTTATAGATTAGGACATAAAGCCAACAAATGTCTATTTAGAAAATATAGTCCAAATTATTTTAGATTCCCAAGAGAACAACAAATAAAAAAAAACTATTAGAAAGGAAAGATAAAGTTTTGCATGAAGGACCTAATATAAAATGGGTACCTAAATTTAAACCATCTTTCTTGTAGGTTTGTCTTTAAACTAAAGCTAGGAACCTCAAATGGTACCATAATAGTGGATGCTTAAGATACATGATTGGAGATCCAACTTATTTTTCTAAGTTACTAGTTTAAGTGAAGGAGTTGTCACCTTCGGAGACAACAACAAAGGTAAAATCATTGGAAAATGAACCATAGGTAATATATTAAACCTTTTGATTGAAGATTTGTTGTTAGTTGATGACTTGAAACATAATTTGCTTAGCATTAGCCAATTGTTGAATCTTAAATTTTGATGATGAAATCAATTGATGAGTTATTGATCTAACAAGTATGTTAGAGTTGATTGATGCATGATTAACTATGATAAAGAAATAATTACAATAAGAGGTTTAGCCAAAGTCAAGTCCAAGCATCAAGGTGAGTAAGAACGATGTGGTTGCGAACTCTCTTAGAGTACGTCGGGAGCTTGCCGAGAGTATCATAAGCCTACCAGTATGGTGCAAGGGAGTTTGCCTGATGAAGAACGAAACTCATTGGAAGATTGTCGGGGGTAGCCGAAAAGCCTGTTGGGAGTTGTGAAGGTCTTGAAGTGGAATTGTTGGCCATATTGATTATAATTAATTAAGTCATAGTTAGATTTATAAGGGATCTAAATTAATTCAAGTGAGGCTAACTAGGTCCACTTTGAAGAGTGGATTAAGCTCAACTTGAGTTCAATTGGTTGACTTGAGAATTGGTTAATAGAAGGTAAAAGTTAGGATTGGAAAAGTGAAGGGAATCACTATTCTGATAATCTTGGCGGTTGTGTTGTCGGTGAGCGACGATTGTACCACCACCGTCCAGAATTTTAGGCAGCTAGGTAGTTAGACCATCGAGGCTGGCGGTTGAATCGCCTGTACCCTATTTTCAGGGTAGCTTATGGTTGTACCACTAGCACTAGTGGTTGTACTATCTGTACCCAGATTTTTCGGATACGTTTAAATTTTGGCTCCAAATCCTAAGCTAAATAGTGCTTATAAATACCCTAAGTTTTCTTACATTCCAAAATAATTTTTAGGTAGAAATTCAATGATAAATTGTGTATAAAAATTATAAAAAAGGGAAAAGTGGTAAGGGAGAGAGGAAAGTCTTTTAAAACTTGTAGTTCTCCCTTGTGAGATTGTAAGGTTCATCTCCTAAGCCTGGTAAAAGAAGAGAGAAAGTTGTAAGGATTTGGTCTTCACTCAAAGAAGATCAATAATGGACACCGGTGGACCTCGAAGAAGAGGACTCGGGAGTGGATGTAGACCAGGTTAAGGCTGAACTACTATAAATCTGTGAGCTTCTCTCTACTTTATTGTTTTTTATTATACATGTTCTCATACGGAACTTTCTTTTAGCATAATCATAACTTAGCTTCATTCAATCGGTTATTGCTCACTTACTCAACGAAATGCTTTCAATTTTCAGTTTTGATTCTCGTGAAAAGTTTTTCTTAAATCGTGATTTTACACTTATACTAATTCACCCTCCCCCCGCTTAGTGTTAATTGATCCTAACAGTTGGTATCAGAGCAAGGTCCTTACTCATTGGATTAACACCCACTTGAGTAAATGACTTTATTTGGCATGAATGAGGGACATTTCATTCTACGGCCTCCCATGTTCAATAAGATGGATTACATATCTTGAAAAATCTGAATCCGTATCTTTTTTATTTCGATAGATTTTGATTTATAGTGTATTGTTGAAAAATATTTTCAGAAGTCATCTAATCTAATAAATGATTGGAATGATTATGAAAAATAAATATTTTTTTTAAATACAAAAGCAATAAATGCGTTACTTTATGTACTTGATAAAAATGAATTTATCAGATTTCTTCTTTTGACTCGACTTTCGATATATGACATACATTAGAAATGACACATGAAAACATAACTAAATTAAATGAATCATGAAATGCAATGTCTTACAAAAATGAACTTAAAAGAACACCTTCCAAAGAATATGAAGGATTATGAATTGAGAATAACATATTACTCCTTGAGTGAAACCTCGAGTGATGAGAACCTTGAACTTGAACACTTGATTATAGAAACGAGAAATTTAATGAATATGAATAAAAATAAACTTAAAATGGAGAAAACCTCTTGTTGTGAATGCAAAAAGTCGTGATGCTCTGAAGTTAAAGTGCACAACCAAGAAGTGGAGAATCTTGCGCTTATGGCCATCTAAGAATAGGTTAGTGATTCATTAAGTATTTCTTTTACCGAATTATTAAACATGTTTCATGAATTGTTTAATGAATTTAGAAAAATTAATAAATCTTATAAGTTGCTTAAAAATAGACATGACTCATTAATTAGTAGATTTGATCAAATACATGATACATTATCATCATATAATCTTTGCTCTAAATGTGAAATGCTAGATGATATTAAATAGGAAAATATTATGCATAAACAAATGTTAGAAAAATTTTAAATAGAAAATAAATCTCTTAATATGATCCTTACTCATAAGAGTCATATTAATAGGAGAAAAGGAATAAGCTTTATGAGCAATACCTAACAAAAGCCAACTACATTTATTAAAGGACCAACTTTAAATTTACCATCAAAAGTTAAATATATGTTTTATGAAAAATTAGGACATAAATCCTACAAATATCCATTTAGAAATTATAGTCTTCACAATTTTAATTTGGGTTCCTAAATGAACCATAAACAACTATAAACCAATAGATAAAATGAGAAGAACATTTCATGAAGGATCCAAACTCAAATGAGTATATAAACTAAAACCCTATATACTATAAATTTATCGCCTAATAAGGCTCGGAGTACTAAATAATATTTTGAAGTAGACGCTCAAAGCACATGACTTGAGATCTAATACTATTTTAAGCTCACTAGCCTAAGTAATAACAAGAAAAATTATTGGAAACAAAACTATTAGTAACGAATCTCTAGATGATTCATTGTTATAATCAATCTTGATTGCTCTCAATGTACATGACTTTTTGCATAGCTGGAGCATGCTAGAATTAGAACAAAGAAAGTTTAGTGCAAAATTATCTAAGTTGAAATATATAGAAGGGAGATTTTGATAATGATTATGCTTGTATGCTTGTATTGACTTGTAACATTTAAAAGAGTGTACATTGTCTTGAGATAAAATTGAATCAAATGATTAAATGCTGAATTTGAACTTAAAAAAAATATATATGAAATCATATTTTATTTTATAATGTGGTTGAAAAATTAAAAAAATTAAATAAGAAGGAAAATTTCTTTGTAACATATTATGCTCATTTAATAAACAAAAATCATTGGATTGAAAATATACCAAAAGATTTTGTTTAAAAATATATTGTTATAATAATCATAATGATTTTATTTGAAAATATTTTACTCGTATGAAAATTTCATATTGTAATGAACTTGATGATGTTATGTTAATATTAGTATTAAAAAGTAACTTGAAATATGATTGAATGGTTGAATATTAGAATTTGAGCATAGAATAAAATTAAAAAGGGGGGAAAATGATCAAGTTTTATTTTTTAGTATTCTTAAAAATTAAAAATATTTTTAAAATGAGAATGAAATGAGCATTGTAACTCATTTCACTAAGTCTAAAGAATTAGACTCACTTAAAAAGAAAAAATTATTAGAATGAATCAAAGCTCTTATTTGAAAATATTTTACTTGGTTGAAAATATTTATTATGATTTTGATGTTTTCTTTTATAAATAAAACTTAATTTTTGATTATAATACAAAAGGGCATGCTTAAAACAAGTCACATGAAACAACTAAAAAGGAGTATATTTCTTAAAAATATCTTTATCCTATCAAGCTTTCAACAAGAGATAAAACGATACCTTTATTATTGAATCTCTTAAACTACAAAAATAAATTAGAGAATTTTAGCTTTTTTTGATAAAACTATCTATATTGTCTTCATTAAAATTTTTTAAAAAGCGATTTTTGATGATGATTTTGGATATGTTTTCAAATATATTTTTTAAAAAGAGATTAATGAATCCATCCAACTTTATTGATATTTTGATGATTTTATCATGATCATTCTTTTATTTTTAAAAAGATTTATCTAAATAAATTAGGTGACTCAAAAGTTCTTGGATGAATCAAGATTTTTTAATCTCTTAAAACTCATTTTTATTATTTATAAAGGAAAAAAGGGGAGAGATTTATTAAATTAAATCATGTCTTTGGATAATTATAATATGATCTTTTATCCTTAATAACATGATTCCTTGTACTCATGGTCATATTAAGAATATGAATGCCAAAGGAAAATTAAACCATCATATTTCTTTTTGACAATAACAAAGGGGGAGATAAAATTATGAATGTGATTTAAAGAAAATTGATATATCTTATAGCATTGAATGAGGAACAATTTGTTAAAAGAAATTTTAGAATTTTAAAACACATGCAAAATGCTTAAGCTTGATTTACTATTATATTTTCTTTTAGATTTCTTAGCCTTTATAAATTATATTTGTTATCAAAATTTGCATGCAAAATGCATGATTTACCTGATTTGCTACCTTACTTGAAATTTGCATAAGATAAATTAGTAGCTCTTGATTTTTTTCTTAGATTTCAGAATTTACATCTATAAAATTTACATATATAAAATTGAGTATTTTTGTGATGACGTTTTTCACTTCTCTTCCTTGTTTCTATCTTCTTATTTACAAAAAGAAAAGAAAATGTATATGAAGATGATGATTTACTATTTTACGGGTTTATTTGCTATGTTTGCTTGAAATTTACATCAGATGATTTTAAATGCATGAGTAGCTCTTAAATTTTTTAATCTTCCTGGATTTTTTTGGATCTTTGAGCTCATCTTTAAAATAATTATTTCTAAATTTACATCTATAAAATTGAGGTTGAGAGTTAGGAATGCTAAACCATGACAATGTTTGAATTACTTGATTTGCAACTCTTGTTTAAAATGAAATGAATTAAATTGAATGGGTAGTTATTAACTTTTGAATTTTAAAATTTATAATATTAAATTCTATTTTTATGATATGATGGTTTTCACTCTCCTCCCTTGTTTTTTATTTATTATTCAAAGAAAGGGAAGAAAAATTTTCATAAAAAAATTATGATTTATCCTATTTTACTAAAGGAGAGCAATATAAAATTTATTTTATAAAAATATAAAAACTTTGACACATGATGACCTTATGTATCGTAAAATTTCTTACTTATTATTTCACCTCTTAAAAGGGGAGAAATAGCAAATTAATTATACAAAATGATACATATGATACATACATATCTAAGGAAAATAATTTTCATGAGAAAATTATTGCTCATATCCTTTTTTATTAAGGGGGAGTAATGATACATGTGTCTTAAAATCATTGGCTCTACATTTCACCTTTTTGTTAATGATAAAGGGACAGAAATTGATATTGATAAGACGTAAGAAAATTTTAATATAGTCTTCTCTCTTTGTTTATTAATAAACAAAGGGGAGAATTTATTAATGACTTAAGTGGAGATTTTCAAATGTATGACTGATACATAATTTTGAAATTCATGTTATATATCTTGAAAATTTTTGATGAGTTGATGACTTAAATTATTATTGAAATTCATGGTATATCATTTTCAAGATTTCAAGTGGTTGGTTCTCTTAAATTTATGTTTTTCTTATTTGGATTATGGCATGGATTTAGGGGGAGTAAGGTTTAGTTCATGTCATCAATTGATTGTTATCATAAAAAAGGGGAAGAATGTTAAAACTCGAATTTTGATAATAAAATCAATTGATGAATTATTAATCTAATAAATGTGTTAAAGTTGATTGATGAAAGATTAACTATGATAGGAAGATAATTATAATATGAGGTTTGGTCAAAGTCAAATTTAAACATTAGGCCGAAATAAAAATGAAACTACTAACACACATATAAGAATGAAATTCACTCTTGCCTTACCCCTATAAGTATAGAAAAATGAGTAAATATCACTGATTTGCATTAACGCAAGTAACCACTAAACGTAAAAAGCAACTACTACACAAACAACAGTGTGACAAGTAACTACTAGACAAGTTACTATTAACGTGATGAGTTAGTGAGCCAGTATAGCGTCAGCAAGGTAGGTATGAGTTTAATGAAGTTAATAGGGAGTTATAACTCATTATTACAGTGATGTTTATATGGTGCCAGCGAGCCAGTGTAGTGGCAGCCAATAATAGTTATAACTAAGTTATTACAAGTGATGTTTACAGGGGTTGATGAAAAAAGAATCCAATTCAATCTCCCCTCTTAGGGAAAATATCCTTACTATAAAAAAACAAAGGGTTTCGTAAAATTGGAATGATTTTGGGGTCCGCTATTAAGAAAAATCTATTTGCATCATTTTTCCCAGGTTTTGTCAAAAAAATCTATTTTTATTGGCCTATTAGGGAAAACTAGGTTGTGTTGTTTTTTCTCGGTTTAGTCAACTTTTCCTTATTTTTGGGTTCTCTATTAAGAGAAAATGGGCACTGCCAAAAATAAAAAAATACGGGTTTTGGTGAAAAATCATATAATTTGGGTTTTGTATTAGGGGAAATTCCCTTGCATTGTTTTTTTTCGGGGTATGATAAAAATATATATATCAATTTTTGGGCCCTAAAACTCTTATTTAGAATTGAATGTGAGTGCTATCATGAGAATATGTAACAAGCTCGTTATATACTTCCCCGAACCCTTACTTTCGAACATAGATTTCAGACTTATGCACAAGCAACGAAGTTAAATCAAGCCAATAAAAAATCTTCTCTCCACCGCACCATGCTACCGTTCAAAGCTAATACTTTATTCATCCCTTCCTGCTCCGTGGACTTTATTAAAGAAAGAAATGAGCTTGTGTCAGAGATGACATTGATTCACTGACTGCAATATTGATTACCTTAGCGCAGCACTCTTACTGAACTTAACCGACTCATATCATATATATATATATATATATATATATATATATATATATATATATATATATATATATATATATATATATATAGCGCAGCACTCTTACTGAACTTAACTGACTCATATCATATATATATATATATATATATATATATATATATAAAGGGGAAAAGAAAAATATACTCAGTAAGTTAAGTAGAAAGGAGTAGGCGTCGCAAAGAGGTAAGCATCAATTGGTTCCGTTTGAGCTCAGGTTTCTGTTTAGGGAGTGAGTTCCATGAAGTATATGAGTTCCATTCTTGTTGTTGTTGGCGAAGGAGTTTGATAAGGAATAGTGCAAAGGAAGTTTACAAGTTATGTTGCTGCAAGTACTTATGTAAGTGCAAGTGAAGTGGATATAGGGTTGGATGTTAATCTTGTCAGATTAAGAAGAGAAAATAATAAGATATATAAGATAGTCTATAAAAAAGAAAGAAGAAAAAGGATAAAAGATAAAGAAGTTAAGCATCAATATCGTGTCCGATAGATACCTTCATTCAAAAGAGGATTTTCCATAAGCAACGTAACAGAGATCTTAAACTTAAACTTTATTAACTTGATAATTCTGTACTTTGTAGTGCTTGGCTAGCTCCATTTAGTGGACTACAGTATCATGTTTACAATTCTTAATTTCAAGTCAGGGGAGGGTGGAGTTGGTTGTGCTAGTGAGAAGTCTCCTCTGATACTTACGTTCCTTGTTGAGTTCCTTACTATTTTACTTTGCTTCGAGCCGTCGCTTGCCTCCTCTATTTGCTTTTTGAGTAGTTGCCTGGAGCTCATCAATTCAATTCTTTTTAAAAATATTAGTAAAATTGTTACACTGTTAAGAAAAATCCTTTCTTTCTAATTTTTCTAATATATTTTCTTATATATATAAATAGGTGTTGAGAAGAGGAATAAAATATATAATTCACTCTTTCTTTATTCACTCTTATTTTCTAACATGGTATTAGATTTCATTCTCTTTTTAAGAGAGATTACTTTTTCTTATTGTCAAATGACACCCTCTTGCTCTTAGTTCTCAACTACCGCTACCTACTGTCATAGCCCACCTGTATGACCTCATTGTCTAGTCGTATCCTGACGAGTTGCAGCTTTCATTCTGATCGAGAGCTACATCCTGAGTCCTAAACACCCACCCTGCAACGTTTCTTCCTACACCACAGTAGGCAGCTCTACCGCTACCTATTGTTTCTATCACTTATTCTTCTCCTGATGGTAGCACCGACTCCTTCCTCTCCAGCCCCTATTGGGAGATAGATTAGAGAATATAAGGAATGAAGGAAACACTATTTTCCGATCCCACTCTTCTACTTTGCTGACTCAACCGACCCATTGTACTGGTGACCGAGGAAGTAAACAATCCTTCCCTCCCCTTGTCCGTAGGCAGGGACCATAGCAGCCCTATTATCACTGAAATACAATAGTTGTCTTCCTTTGCTATTGTAGTCTCCAGTTCTCGCATCCTAGTCAGCCACATAGCTGATTTACATGAACTTCAGCAAGGCAAATCTTTTGGATCTAGCTGTAATAGTGATTGAAACTTTTTCTCTCAATATCTTCGTCATCTATCTCTTACGTTTCCATCACTATCCCTGTGGGGAGCAATAGTACTTCTCAGAATACAGGATTTGTCTCCATCAATGTTTTAGCTCTCATCCCTTTCAAATTATCCAAAGTAGGTAACAATGCATCATAACATGCTCCATTCTCCAATCTCCTCTTTGGATATGATTTATTAGGTTACGTTGATAGAATTTTTAGTTGTCCACCAACAATAATTGATATCCCGGAGGCAGCAAGTCAAATACAAAATCTAGAGCATAAATTGTGGTTAGTCAAGATTGTCTTTTTCTTCAGGCGATTCAAGCCTCCATCATTGGATCCATCGCCCCACTTATATCTTCCTGTGCTATTGCTGCCGAAGCCTAGTGCAAGTTACAAACTACATTAACAAATCACTTGTGCACTCACATACTTGGCCTCCTCTCTAGTTTAATGAACATAAAACAAGAGGGAAATACCATCGCTGATTATCTCCAAGCTATAAAGGTTATTATCGATGATTTAGCTTTAATAGGACACAACCATAATTATGATGAAGTAATTGTCCACAACCTCAATGATCTTGGGTTGAGTATGAAGAATTGGCAGCAACAATACGGGCATGTGACTCGTTGCTATCATTTGAAGAGGTGTACGATAAGTTGACTAACTACGAGACATATTTAAAGCGCGAAGATAGGGCACCAGGACCACCTATCGCTGCTCAAGTAAGTCACAAATCTAAAAGGAAGAACAATCAGTATTCTAAGCCTATCAACAAGGGTATGGGCTAGGTACTGTCTTTCCATAATCAAGGTAGCAACTTTGGTTCCTAATAGCCTTAGCATCCTGCTCCCATGCCTCAAGATAGTAACTTCAATTACCAACAGCCTTAGTGTCCTACTTCTACGCCTCAACAACGAATTGTCTGTCAGTTGTGTGATAAAGTTGGTCACTCTGCCGAAGTCTATTAGTCTCATCCTCAACCTTTAACTACTATGCCCCAAGTGCATCTCATTACTGCCCTGACTTCTGATCAACATTCTTGGATTATGGACTGGTGCCTCCCATCACATAATCTTAGATCTCCAGAACTTGTCCATTCATAATAGTTATGGTTGTAATGATGACACTATCATCGGTGATGGTAAGCTACTTCTCATTTCTTAGACTAGTTCCACAATGCTCAATTTGCATACTCTAAACTTTACACTTGATGATGTGTTATGTGCTCCTCATATTAAATAGAATCTTATTTCTATCTCCAAATTCTGTAAACAAAATAATATCTCTATTGAATTTTTTCCTGGCTCCTTTCTTGTCAAGGATCTAAGCATGGAGGCATCATTAGTTCAAGGCCAAAGTAACGATAATATCTACTAGTGGCCATCAATCTCTTAACCAACTGCCTACTCTTATATTGCTGCTCCAATAGATGTGTACCATCGTCGTCTTAATCACTCTTCTTCCTCAACTCAACAAAAGTTTTTCTCTCGTTATTCTCTTCCAACTTTTAAAACTAGCTCTATTTTTAATTATTATGATATATGTCTTAGTAATAAAAGTCATAGACTATCGTTTGATAATTCTTCTGTCTCTTACACACAACCATTTGAAATTCTTTATACTAACATTTAGGGTCCTACACTTTTATTTGATAAATACAGATTTTATGTTGTCTTTATCAACTATTTTACCAAGTATACATAGTTTTATCCTCTGTAATACCGAAAAATATTCTCCACCATTTTTTCAAAGGTAATAATTATTGTAGAGACCTCAAACTTATGTTAGCTTGTGATATTCAACATCTCAAGTCTCCCCTATATACTCCTCAACTGGTTGGCTCAGTCGAATGTAAACATCAGCATATAGTTGAAATTGGTCTCACACTTCTTCATCATGCCTCCATGTCAACTACTTTTGGTCTGCAGCCTTCCAAACTACGGTCTATCTCATTAATTGCATGTCTACTCCAGTCCTCCATAATTAGTCACTATTTAGAAAACTATTTCATAAATCTCCAAAAACTTAGAGTTTTTGGTTATGTCTGTTATCCTTGGCTACATTCTTATGCATCACATAAACTAGCCCCAAAGTCAAAGCCTTGTATTTACTCTCTTGAACATAAACCTTACCGATGCTATGATCCTTATGTCTCATAGTGCTATCTTTGTTAAGTCATCCTTTCTATTTCACTAATCTAAGTCTTCTATTATACAAACTATCTAGTGAATATATATCAGTGGCACATGCCATCATCCAATGAGTTTCTATACGAATCACCCACTCTAGCAAACATATATGAGTGGAGTACTCCTCCAGTACAATATCTCGTCCCCTCTTTTTCTTCTCTTTCTTTTGCATACGTATCTCCTACTGTTGACGTCCAAACCTCGGACACTCAGTCACTAGATTTTTTCTCTCCTCAACCCAGTGAGGCTAATATTCCTTAATCTAACTCACCTTGTTCCACTACTTCCCTAGCACCCATTCCACCATCACCTCCTAAACCACTTGGACATCCCATGACTACATGATATAAAAGTGGTGTTTTCAAACCATATTAGATTCTTTATCTCAATACTGTTGTGACTCATTCTCTTGAGACTTGTGAACCTACCACGATTACTCAAGCCCAAAAGTCTCCTTGTTGGCTTAAAACTATGTATGATGAATATGATGCCCTCCTTTCATAATTCTACTTGGACACTTGTTTTATTTCATCCCGCACAAAATGTCATTGGGTCTAAGTGAGTTTTTCAAGTTAAGCAAAATCCTAATGGGTCCATTGGCAAATATAAAGCCTGTCTACTGGCCAAAGGTTTTCATCAATGTTTTGATATTGACTTTATAGAGACATTCAATCCTATTATTAAACCCATGACAATCTGACTTATTCTGAGTTTAGTCATCTCAAAAGGCTGGCATCTACGGTAACTTGATGTGAACAATGCCTTTTTATAAGGAACCTTAACTGATTATGTCTTCATGGAATAATCTCCTGATTTTTTTTATACTTAGTATCTGAAACATGTTTGTAAACTCCACAAATCTATTTCTGGACTTTGTAAGGCTCCATGAGCCTGGTACACAAAAATCGATTCATTTTTTACGTCAATTGATTTTTCTAACTCTAAGTCTGATACCTCGTCATTGCTCCATCAACAACCTGACAGTATAATATATCTTCTAGAATATGTGGATGATATCATTGCGATAAGTAATAACCCTATAGAGGTCACAATGTTTCTTAAACGGTTACCGACCGATTTTCTCTCAAAGATCTCAGTCCCTTTAATTATTTTCTGGGTGTGGAAGCAATGTATATATCTTTGAGACGCTTCCTCTCTCAACCGAAGTATATTTAGGACTTATTATTAACGACAAACATGAATGATGTAAAAACTATTTCAACTCCTCTCTTAACCAGTGAATTGCTCAAGTCAACTGATGGCAGTGCTGTTACGAATTCTACTCAATATCGATAAGTAATCGACTCTTTATAATACTTAGCTCTCACTCGCTTAGATATCTCATTTGCAGTTAACAAGCTATCACAGTTCATGCATATATCATCTATCACACATTGGTCAGTAGTTAAACGAGTATTATATTATCTTAATAAAACTCTCGACTATGGTATATTTCTATATAAACACTCTCCACTCCAAATTCATGCTTATGTTAATGCTGATTGGGCTAGGAACTTTGATGATAGAACATCGACATCTAAGTATATCATCTTCCTCAGAGTCAATCCAATCAGTTGGAGTTTTAAGAAACAAAAGACAGTCGCTCGGTCAACCATTAAAGTTGAGTATCGCTCTATTGCAACTGTTGTTGCATAATTTAATTGGATAATGAATCTGCTTAAGAAACTTGACATCCACTCTACTACTACTCCTACAATATACTATGATAATGTTGGGGTTACCTACTTATGTGTCAATCTAGTATTTTACTCTCATATAGAACATATAGTCATTGAATTTCACTGCGTACAAGATTAAGTTGTCAATCATAAACTATGTGTTTCTCATACTTACATAGCATATCAACTGGCGGACTCCCTCGTAAAGTCACTTGCTCGTAAATTATTTTCACTATTTAGATCCAAGATCGACGTTCGACGTCCTTGACAAGAGTACGATCTTACGGGGATATATTAATATATAAGATTTTTATAATAGTATTAGTAGAATTATTAGACTATTGAGGAAAATCCTTCATTCCTAATTTTACTAACATCTTTTATTATATGTATAAATAGATGTTGAGCGAAGAAATAAAATGTAAAATTCACTCTTTCTTCGTTCACTCTCATATTCTAACAGAGTGATGGTGTGGGCACCGAGATCGGGATTGGGATATGAAGCAACAGAATCAACAGCTCCCCACGAAGAAAAGTATGCAGCTCAATTTCAATATAATTCTTGAAGTAGAGGTCGGTTCAGAAAGTGAATGAGTTCGGGTTCGAGGAAAGGAAACTGACGCTCGTATCGAGAGTTGGGTTTGCTTATGAAGAAGTAGTTTGAGTTGGATTTGCTTATCTTTAGTGCACTATAACTATAGCTTTAAATTTAGTCAAGGCAAGTTCTGTTCTTGTCAAGTTTGGGGCAGAATATAAAGATAGTACCGGCTCTTAAGCAAGGTGTCGATCAGTAAACAAAGAAAGGTGATTGTGATTTTGTCTAAGGGGTGAGTGTTGTCTCTCGATTAAGGCGAAAGGAAGCTGTATAAGCCCGTTTCAAGATAAGATGTAGGAGCCGGCGGAGAAGAAGAAGCAATTACTGGGGTTGGCGATTCGAGAAGAAATATGGTTGAAACGATTGGCTTAACCGAGTTATGTTAATATGGTAGAAAAGTCAGGACTGAGCGGGTGGTGAGAAAGAACAAGCATTATTATTGTTCTGTCTGTTGCCCGTTACAAGAAGTAAGCGTCTGTTATATAGAAAAAGTTCCGAACCAACTGACAAATCACTTGAAACTGAAATGTCACTTGCCTCCGCGAGTCCTGTTTTCCTCATCTGTTAGTGTTGGCGGTGAAGAATGTCCTAATTATCTTTCACTTCTTGTTTCCGACTTTATAGGGCAGGGTCCGAGCAGCAATCGATTCTTCAAGTTTACAAGTTATGTGGCTTAGTGATGTTGACTGGTGACACGTCAGCGAGTAATAAAGAGTTGTAACGAAGTTATTAAAGAATATAATCTAGATAGTTAACTCTAGTATAGAAACATGAACAGGACACTTCTTTGCTTTCAAGGCTAAATTCACTGGGAGAATCGATAGGATCAGAATAGAATAGGAAACAAGAGTATTAGAATAAGAAGCAGGGTATTTATTTGTCTGAAGCAGGATTTTGAGTTGGAGCAGAAGAAGGAAAGTAAAGTTAGTTGTCGCCTATCTACTTTTTAATCAATTATATATATATATATATATATATATATATATTATTGTGCTAAGGTATATTCATTTATTTGTAGTTGATGGGCAAGTCAGTAGTGTTTTACTCTTCGTCTGTCCCTGGGGTGATCTAGTAAAGGAAATTCAATATAAAAAAGTAAGCAATAGAATGAATGGCAATGAGAGACAAAGAGAATAAAAAAGAGGAGAATATCATCTGCTGCAGGTCATTCTGTTCTTGTTTTGTTTCCACCGATAAAAGAATCCACGTTAGCTGCCGAGGGGTTTGAGAGTGGAGTTCGAGTTTAATCCCTAGTTTCATTGTCTGGAATGGAGGGGTTAGAATCAATTAGGTCTTCAGCATACAGTTAGGTTTGAAAGGAAGGAAGAAGATAGTGCTGGATTTGGCTCTGTTCTATCAGCTTGCTTTTTAACTGCTTCTGATCCCATCGATTCTCTTGCACTATCAGTTCTCGGATAGAAAGTATCATAGATGGTATCTCAACTCAACGGAACTATCAAGCTGAAGTGCATCTGCATAGGAGTCTATTGATGTTCGACTTTCCAACTTACATGTTTAGGGTCGGGCAGCAATCGAATCTTCAATTCCTATTTATATAACATGTGCATAAGTTCAATTGAAATTACTGTTTGACTCATCAAGTCCTGTATTTTCTGGGCAAAGAGGTAATTCTCTATGAACTCCTATTTTTTGGGCACAGGCACTCACGAAGCTTCAGCCTCGAGAACAAGATTGACGCGAAGAAGACGGGTATGTTAGAATCCTAGTTAAATCGTATCCTAAGTTCACTAAGTCATGATGTCAATAAAACCCTAAGGCATGTAATAAATCCTAATTATCTTAATTAAAAAGATCGACTAGGGTTAGGAGTCACTTAGCCACTCCTCCCCCCCCCCCCCCCCTTACTAGAGTTAGGATTTTTTTAGCTCTATATAAGCACTTGTAGTCACTCTTTTTTTTAACAAGCAACCAACACATTTTTTTTTTCAGTCTTGTGGCTGACTATCTTGGAAGAGAGAACCCCTATAGCATTCTAAGAGGGCCGATCCTCAATAGTGATCAATCTCAAGGTTAGAATCATGTAGGGTTCTAACACTTGATATCAAAGTCGTGATCTTGGCGCGTCGCTACTCTTCCACCTTGCCACTACTATCTAGCCTCGTGTAAGGATCAATTGACACTAGAGAGGGGGGGGAGTGAATTAATATAAGTACTAAAATCTGGATTTAAAGAAAACTTTTGTTTGAAGCAAAACCAGAAATCGAAAGCATTTCGTCAAGTTGAGTAAGCAATAAAACTATTTAATGAAGCTACGTTATAATCTTACTAAAGAAAAGCTCGAATAAGAATATGTATAATAAAAAAGCAAAGTTAACATATACTTACAATTTATAGTGGTTCTACCATAATTTGGCCTACGTCCACTTTTCGAGTCCCCTTCATTGAGGCTCACTGGTATCCACTATTGATCTTCTTCGGATGAAGACCAAACTCTTATAAGTATTTCACTTACAACTCATAAGGGAGACCCTTACAAGGATTATAAACTTTCTTACTCACTCCCTTACCCCATTTCTTTTTGTTGTACACTTTTAACATAATTTTGTTTTCATAGTTTTCTTGCCCAATTTCTTGTGCTTAATACAAGAAGACTTGGGGTTTTTATAGATCTCAATTGACTTCAGAAAATAAAGTAAAAAAATTTAAATATATATGAAAAATCTGGGTACGGACAGTACAACCACCAGTGCCGACGATATTGCTACCACAAGATGCCCTAAAAATAGGGCAATGATGGAACAACCATCGACCTATGTGGTACAATCGTCGCCCACCGGTGGTACTACTATCGGGAACCCCTTTCTAGGTCAACTAAATAAACTCAACCTAAGCTCATTCCAAACCCAAACGTGGACCCAGTTTACCTCACTTGAGTCAATTTGGATTCCTTTCAAAATTAACTCAATTAGGATTCGAACGTAACTATGACCCACTGATTACAACCATACAAGATTATCAAGTTCAACAATCGACCTAACTCCCGGCAATCCCGTAACCTTCGATATTCTTCCGGCAAGTCTTATAGTTTGATCTCCCGACATGTTCCCAGCGAGCTTCCTGATTCCTTCGATGAACTCCTAACGAACTCCTGGCGAGCTCCCACGCATCGTCCGAACCTTAGCTCGTTGCCCACACTTGATTCTGACCCAACATCTGGTTGCTACTTATTTTCTCTATCGTAGTTAAACTTGCATTACTTTCTCTAACACACATGTTAGATCAACAAACCATCAATTGATTTCATCATCGAAATTCGAGATTCAATAATCTTCCCCTTTTTTATAATGACAATCAATTAATGATAGGAGTTAACATTAACTCTCCCTATGTTCATGCTATCATTCAAATAGAGTAAACTTAAATTCAAGAGAACCAACCACTCTTGAATTCAAGTATCATGTAACACATTTCATCAAATAATGCGATATTACATTTATTTATCAACTATAGAAATGATGTAACATCAATTTCAAGCATTTTGTCTTAAGTCATCAAATCATCAAAGATTTTTAAAATATATAAAATTACATTTAAATTTATGCATTAGTTATACATTAATTTAAAAAATTATTCCTCTTATATCATCAATCATTTCTCCAATTTGTTTATCAATAAAAAGAAATGTGCCCATTTTACTAATTTTTCTTACATGTGTCATTTTTCCCCTTTTGTCATCAACAAAAAGGTGAAATATTGAGCATCATTGGCCCCCCTAAGTAAAATAGGATAAGAGATATAATTTTCTTATATTTTTTTCCTTTTTGTGAGTAAGAAAGAAGAAATGAAGAAGGGGGGTGTCAAAGATTCAAAAATTTAGTATAAAAAAAATAAGTAGGGAGTGATACATTTGAAAGTAATAATTAAGAATATAGAAGATCCATGAATTAAAATAATTTTTGAGAGAGGATACAAAAGAGAGCTCATATCAGGCATCATAAAAGTTCATATCACATAGTTTTATTTTATAAATATTAATCATGAATTAAAATAATCTTTGAAAAAGGATAAAAATACCATCATAAAAAGAACTTTGAAGCTTATTCTTATAATGTGAATTTCAAGGAGAATCATTTCGGAAGAGAGCTTATAAAGAACCAAGAAATCTAAGAAAAATTAAGAGCTACTCATGCAATTAAATTCATCTTATGTAAATTTCAAGCAAATTAATAAATCTGAAATATAGCAAATCATTTATTTTAATGGTTTAGCATTCCTAACTCTCTTATAATAAAGTCAAATTACTCTTCATTTAATGGCTTAGTAAAACTGTCTATTAATTGATGCTTAGTATTAATAAATACTGGTTACAAGTGCCCTGCAAACCAATTATGTGAGTAATGACGCATATGACACGCTGCGTGATCTTTTTGCTTATGATTATTATTGGTATATTCTCACATTATATTATCTGTTGTATATATATTATGATTTTCTTGGTTCTGTATAATGGGAATCAAATCATAATGAGATCATGATAATGAGATCGATTCACCTTCAAACACAGATCCCAAATAATGCTGGTTATATGTTACTCAAGAGGGACATCGAGATAACTGGATAGACTGGTGTACTATATACCCGTCTATATGATGGAGATGATTGGTCTCATAGCCATTTGTATGGAGACACTAATAATATAGTACATATACTCATTCGAGAATGAGTTAACTGATTGATATGCTTATGAAATGTTATATAGTTAATGATACATAATGTCAAAGAGTGATTCCATAGTCCCAGTTGTATATATGGTCCTTAGACGTGAGACACCAAGGATGTCTTATATGAGTATTCCTTTTTTTGACATCGAACTTACAAATTTGAAAAGTTCTAGATCTGGTACAACCGGTTATCGGGATTAGTAGCCAATCTTACGAAGGTAATTGAATGTCAATAAAGGATCATCCACTCTCGATATCATGAGAGGAATATCACATGTGTACTTGCTCAGACAAATCCCTGGCCAAGGTTATTTAGATTGAGAGAGAAGGTGTTCTGGAAGAAAATCTAATTAGAGCAAGACAGGCGAATTCCATATGTGGCATGACTGTACTATATCCAATATACGACCTTTGAGATATAAGTTGGATGAGAGACTATAGATATATGGTAACTATAGACAGACAGGTCTGATAAATTTGATCTCCTCTGTATCGTCTAGGGACTATAGTATAATAGCCTAGTACATCCATAATTGATGAGTTGAGTGAATTATTATGAGGATAATATTTCACTATATCAGAAGGAGTTCTGATGAAAGTGATTCACGGCCAGTTCGGTATCGGGCCTAGTGGGTCACACATATATGGTGGATGTTTCAACGAATAGAGGATTGGATAGAGATCCAATTAGCCCCTATTCTCATTAGATGAGACCCTACACTAATAGGCTTCTTGCATGAGGCTCAATTAGAGGCCAAAGTGGATTATTTGATAAAGATCCAATAGTATAAGGTTAATGGATAATTTAATGAAATATAATACCTACTAAGGTAGGACCCCTAGGGCTTCTGATGACTTTTTATAAATAGGAGGGGAGACACATAGATAATAGGCTGTATCTATGGCCATCCCCTCCTATTCTCCTCCCTCCCTCTATACAAGAGTTGTGAGATTTGAAATTGCGATTGGAGGAATATCGCTACAACAATCCATCGTGTGGATACCACTAGAGAGGAGGACACTTGACCTCCTTCATCTTCTCCATTCAGATCTGAAAAAATAGGGATATACAATCTTCCTAGGTAAACAATCTCTTACATGATGTAATTTTTTAATTTTGTGGCTTTCTCGGGATCCAATATTTCGTATGATAATTTGATCTATATTATAAACTTGTTTTGTTTTGATCTTTCGCTGCGAATGAGATGCTCTCGCTGAGGTTTCCCAATAATAAATTCTAAAGATATGCCAAGATTATTCACATGATCTTTAATAAAATGATGCCTAATATCAATATATTTAGTTCTTGATTGTTAAATGAGATTTTTAGTTAAACATATTGCACTTGTGTTGTCACATTTTATAGGGATATTTTTTAAACGAATTTCATAATCTTCTAAGGTGTTTTTCATCTAAATAACTTGGGCACACTATGCACTAGCTGCAATGTATTCAACTTTAGCTGTAGATAAAGCAATCAAATTTTATTTCTTAGAAGACTAGGAAACAATAGCATGTCCTAATAATTGACATGTTTCAATAGTACTTTTTCTATCTATTTTACACCCTCCAAAATTGGCATCTGTATAAGCAAATAAATCAAAATCGGCATTCATAAACCTAAGTTAAAGGTTCCTTTTAATTATCTAAATATCCGTTTAACTGCCTTAAAGTGAAAAATTTTAGGATTAAATTGAAATCTTGCACATAATCTAACACTAAATATTATATGTGGTATAGTAGCAGCTAAATACAAAAAAGCTACCTATCATTCCTCTATAAGTTCTTTGATCAAAATTTTCTCCCTTATTATCTAAGTCTAATTTTGTAGAAGTGCTCATGGGTGTATTTATGGCCTTAGCATTTTTCATACCAAAATGTTTTAAGTTAAGGTATATTTAGTTTGACCAATAAAGATACCATCATTTAATTATTTTATTTATAGTCCTAAAAAAGTTAATTCACGCATTAGGTTTATTCAAATTTTTAACTCATACTTTCAGCAAAAGATTCACATAATGATTCATTTGTTGAACTAAAAATTATATCATAAACATGAATTTGAATAATAAGAAAATTATTTTTAAAATACTTAAATAATAATATGGTATCAACTTTGCCTTTCAAAAAATTATTCAAAATAAAGAAAGAGCTAAGTCTTTCATACTAAGCTTGAGGGGCTTGTTTCAATCCATAAAGAGTTTTAAAAAGTTTGAAAACATGAATCGGAAAAAGATTATGTTCAAAATCGGGGGGTTGTTCAACATACACTTCTTCGGAATGAACCCATTAAGAAAATTACTTTTAACATCCATTTAAAATAATTTAAAATCTTTTAAAGATGCAAAGGCAAGGAGCATCTTATGGCTTCAAGTCTAGTCACAGGAGTGAATGTTTTATCATAATCAATCCCTTCTTAGTTGAAACCTTTGGCCACTAATCTAGCCTTATTTCTAACCTTGATATCATTTTCATCTTACTTATTTCTAAAGACCAATTTAGTACCAATTACTAAACAATCATTATGTCTATGAACAAGCTCTCATATCTCATTTCTCTCAAATTTATTTAACTCTTCATGTATTACATAACCCAAGAGTCATCTCTTAGGTCTTCATCAATGTTTTGAATACCTCTTGATGTATCTCCTATCATAAGCTCTCTAGGATGAGCATTTACATACTTCCATTTCTTGGGTAAGGATTTGGAAGTAGATTAATCCAAGTTACTTTTAGGAGAGTTATCATTTAAATTAAAATTATCAAATTTTAATTCATTATCAAAATACACAAGAAGCTTTTGAAACAAAAGAATAACTAACAAAATATTCGCATCAAATTTTCCTAAGGCATCATTTTCATTCAAGATAAAATATTTTCAACCAAAAACTTTAAAATATAAAATATTATATTTTTTTACCATTCCATAATTCATAGGGAGTTTTAGAAAGTAATGGTCTTACAAGAACCCTATTTATAATATTGTTGGGAAACCTCAGTAGGAGCATTACATGCGCAGCGAAAATCAAAACAAAATACCGGTTTCCCATGCAGATTAAATCATCGTGCAAAAGATTAGGGTCATGAGAAAAATATAAAAAACAAAAAAATCACAACGTGTAAGGGATTGATTTTACCTAAGGAGATCGTATATCCCTGTATTCTAGATTCAGATGGAGAAGATGAAGGAGGTCAAATGTCCTCTCTAGCAGTATCCATACGATAGATCTCTACAGCAAAACTCCTCAAATCTGATCTCGCAACTCTTGCACAGAGGGAGGGAGGAGAATAAGATGTGATGGCTAAAGCTGTAGCCTATCAACTAGGAGTCTCCCCTCATATTTATAGAGAGCCACCAAAAATGCTAGGGCTCCTGCGTTAGTAGGTATTAGATCTCTATCCAATAACCCACTAACCTTGTATTATTGCATCTCTATCTAATAATCTCTTTAGGCCTCTAATTGGGCCTTAAGCAAGGAGCCCATCAGCATAGGGTCTTATCTAATGAGAATAGGGGCTAATTCGATCTCCATGCAATCATTTATTCATTGAAGCATCCACTATATATATGTGACCCTTTAGGCCCGATACCGAGCTGGTCATGAGTCACTCCCATCATAACTCATTATGATATAGTGAATTATTATTCTCATAATAATTCAGTCGACTCATCGACTATAGACATACTAGACCACTATGCCATAGTCCCCAAACGGTATAGGGGGATCGAATCCATCGGACTTGTCTGTCCACAGTTACCATATATCTATAATCCCTTATCCAAATAATATCTCAGAGACCATATATTATATATGATACTGTCAGGTCACGTACGGAATCAGTTTGTCTTATTCTGATCGGATTCTACCAGAGAACTTCTTCTCTCTCAATCTGAATGACTTTGGCTAGGGATTTGTCTGAGCAAGTACATATAATATATTCCTCTCATGAGACTGAGAGTGAATAATCATTTATTGACACTCAATTACCTTCGTAAGGTTGGCTACCAATCCCAATAACCAATTGTACCATATTTGAAACTTTCTAAACCTATAAGTCTGGCGTAAAAAAAAGGAGTACTTATACAGTACATCCTTGGTGTCTCAAGTCTAAGGACCAGATACACAATTGGGACTATGGAATCATTGTCTGACATTAGGTATCATTAACCATACAGCATTCCATAAGTGGATCAATCAATGAACTCATTCTCCAATGAGCACCTGTACTATACCCTTAGTGTCTTCACACAAGTGGCTATGAGACCAACCGTCTCTATTATATGGATGGGTATTTAGTACACCAATCTGTCTAGTTATCTCAATATCCCTCTTGAGTAACCTATGACCGAGATTATTTAGAATCTACATTTAAAATTGAATCGATCTTATTATTGTGATCTATCATAATTCCATTCCCATTGCACAGAACTAAGGACATCACAATATATATACAACATATAATATGATAATATGCCAATATTAATCATAAGTAAAAAGATCACATAGCGTGTTACACGAGCTATCACTCACGTGATTGGCTTGTACGGTACATATAACTAGCAATCTCCCACTTGACTAAAATCCAATCACCTATGTGTCTGATTCCCATCAGACTCCTGTGATGCTCAAATACAATTTGAGCCAGCAGCTTCGTTAGTGGATTTGCAATGTTATCTTCAGATGAAACTCTTTCCATTGCTATATCTTTTCAAGTCATGATTACTCTAATCAGATGGAACCTCCTCAGAACAATTCTGATAAGACCTGGGTTCCCTTGCTAGAGTTATCACCCTGTCACTGTCATAATATATGGGAGTCAGCTCCACGCTGCTTCGTATGACTCTCAAATCCTTCATGAACGTCTTCATCCACACCCCTTTGTCTTGCTACTTCTACTACAGTAATGTATTCTGAGATGGATTTTATGTACTCTAACAAGGTTTGGGACCTTATGGATGCACCTGAGGGTATTGACCCATCAGCTGCAAATGAATCTTCAAGAAGAAGATCGAGTGGATAGAAAAGTAGAGACCTATAAAGCAAGGCTGGTAGCTAAAGGATATCATCAAAGATAAAGTGTTGACTATGATGAAACATTTTCACCTGTAGCCATGCTTAAGCCCATTAGAATTATTTTGGCTATTGCACCATATTATGACTATGAGATCTAGCAGATGGATGTCAGAATGGTATTCCTCAATAGCAACATCGAGGAAGAGGTGTATATGATACAACCAGAGGGATTCGTATCCAGAGAGAGTCCATATAAAGTGTGTAGGTTGCTTAGATCCATTTATAGATTAAAGCAAGCTTCCCGAAGTTGGAACATAAGATTTGATGAGGTGATTACATATCAGATAGATTCAGGTTTAGAACACCAGAAAGTAGTAGAGTGTATCCTGAAGTACTTGAGAAAAACTAAGGATATTTTACTAGTATATGGTGGAGGTAGCCTCTAGGTTGAGGGCTACACAGACTCGAGTTTTCAATCTGACATTGATGATAGCAAGTTAAATTCAGGGTATATTCTCACCCTAAATAGAGGAGCAACAAGCTGGAAGAGTTCTAAGCAAGAGACTATGGCTGACTCGACTATAGAGGTAGAATACATTGCTACAGCAGAAGCAGCAAAGGAAGGGGTGTGGATGAAGAAGTTTATCAAGGATTTGAGAGTCATACCAAGCAGTGTGGAGCTGACTCCCATATATTGTGACAGCTATAGGGCGATAACTCTAGCAAGGGAACCCAGGTCTCATCAGAATTATTCTGAGGAGATTCCATCTGATTAGAGTGATGAAGACCCGAAAAGATATAACAATGAAAAAAGTTCCATCCGAAGATAACATTGCAGATCCACTTACGGAGCCGCTGGCTCAGATTGTATTTGAGCATCACAAGCGTCTGATAGAGATTAGATACATAGATGATTAAATTTTGATCAAGTAGGAGATTGCTAGTTATAGGTGCCCTGCAAGCCAATCACGTAAGTAATGACATATGTGACATGCTGTGTGATCTTTTTGCTTATGATTAATATTGGCATATTCTCATATTATCTATTGCATATTTATTGTGATGTCCTTGGTTCAGTGCAATGAGAATCGAATCATGATGAGATCACGATAATGAGATCGATTCACCTTTAAACAAAGATCTTAAATAATCATAGTCATAGGTTACTCAAGAGGGACATTGAGATAACCGGACAGATCGGTGTATTATATACCTATCCATATGATGGAGGTGGCTGGTCTCATAGCCAATTGTGTAGAGACACTAAGTATATAGTACAGATGCTCATTGAAGAATAAGTTTACGATTGATCCATTTATTAAATATTATATGATTAATGATACCTAATATCAGACAGTAATTTCATAGTCCCAGTTATGTATCTGGTCTTTAGACTTGAGACACCAAGGATGCCTTATATGAGTACTCTTTTTTTTTACGCCAGACTTACAGTTTAAAAATCTCCGGATCTGGTATAGTTGGTTATCAGGATTGGTAGCCAATCTTACGAAGGTAATTGAGTGTCAATAAAGGATCATCCACTCTCGGTATCACAAGAGGAATATCTCATATGTGCTTTCTAAGACAAATCCTAGCCAGGGTCATTTGGATTGAAAGAGAAGAAGTTCTTCGATAGAATCGATTAGAGCAAGACAAATTGATTCTGTATCTGACCTGATAATACCATATCTAATATACGATCTCTGGGATATTATTTGGATAAGGGATTATAGATACATGATAAGTCGATGGATTTGATCGCCGTACCATTTGGGGACTATAGTCGATGGCCTAGTACATCCATAGTCGATGGGTCGAGTGAATTATTATGGGGATAATAATTTACTAAATCAGAAGGAGTTCTAATGGGAGTGACTCACAGCCAACTTGGTATCGGGCCTAGAGGGTCACACACATATGGTGAATATTTCAGCGAATAGAGGATTGAATGAAGATCCAATTAGCCCCTATTCTCATTAGATGAGACTCTATGTTGATAGGCTTCTTGATTAAGACCCAATTAGAGGCCTAAGGAGATTATTGGATAAAGATCCAATAATGTAAGGTTAGTGGGTTATTGGATGTAGATCCAATACCCACTAAGGAAGGAGCCCTAGGGTTTTAGTGGCTCTCTATAAATAGGAGGGGAGACTCATGGTTGATAGGCTGTAGCTTTAGCCACCACCTCCTATTCTCCTTCCTCCCTCTGAGCAAGAGTTGTAACATCAGATTGGAGGAATTTCGCTACAAAGATCCATCATATGGATACCGCTAGTGAGGACGTTTGACCTCCTTCATCTTCTTTATCCATATTTGAAATATAGGGATATATGATCTCCCTAGGTAAAATCAATCTCTCACACATCACGATTTTATTGGTTTTTATATTTTTTTCACAACCCCAATCTTTTACACGATGATTTGATCTGCGTGGGAAACTGGTATTTTGTTTTGATTTTCGCTGCGCATGTGATGCTCCCGCTGAGATTTCCTAACTGTATATTATCCATGTCTACCCTTTCTTCATGAGTCTTTGAGGACATACTCCTAGAAAGTGATATTCTATGTCTCATCGGTATGAGGCCTCTCTTGGAATTTTCCATGCCTAACCTGTTGATAATGGAGTCTGTGTACATAGACTAGGACAAGCCAAGTATCCTTTTGGATCTATCTCTATAGATCCGGATCCCCAAAATATAGGATGCTTTCCCTAAGTCTTTCATGGAGAAGTTTTTAGATAGCCAAGCCTTTACTGTGGAGAACATTCCTGCATTATTCCTAATGATTAGGATGTCATCCACATATAGTACTAAGAAGGTGGTAGCGCTTTCACTTACCTTCCTGTACACACAAGGCTCATCTTCGTTCTTAACAAAGTCATAAGATCTGATCACCTCATCAAATCTTATGTTCCAACTTCGGGAAGCTTATTTTAATCCATAAATAGATCTAAGCAATCTGTATATTTTATATGGACTCTCTTTGGATACGAATCCCTCTAGCTATATCATATACACCTTCTCATCGAGGTTGCCATTAAGGAATGTCATTTTCACATCCATTTGCTAGATCTCATAGTCATAATGTGCTGCAATGACCAAAATATAGGTTCCAAATCTTGTTATAGTACATTGAATCCATCTCAGATTCATGGCTTCTTACAACTTCCCGGAGTCTGTACTCATAATCGCCTACTCGTAGGTTTGAGAATCAATATTTTGAGGGTCATCTCCATGATATATCTCACATATCTTTCAGGAGGGTGAGATACTCTACCAGTTCTACGTAAAGTTAGAACTTGTGTGTTAGGTACATGAACAGACTCAAGCTTTGGAATGGTGCTAGGTTCTCCAACCACACTTAATTTCATCGTGCTCCCACTGTTTCCACCAAGAATGTATTCCTTCTCAAGGAACACAGCTCTCTGGGCAACAAAGACCTTTCGGTCCTCAGGATGATAGAAATAATACCCCAAAGTCTCCTTAGGGTATCCCACGAACATGCACCGTTCCGTCCTTGATTCCAACTTGTCAGGGTTGTGTCTTCTAGCATAGGCAGGATAGGCCCAAATCTTAATAATCTTAAGATCGAGCTTCTTTCCTTTCCATATCTCATATAGTATAGACACTACCGATTTTGATGGAACTCTGTTCAGAAGGTACGCTGTAGTCTCTAGGGCATACCCCTAGAATGAGACGGGTAGGTCAACGAAGGTTATCATGGACTGCTCCATGTGTAACAGTATGTGATTCCTCATTTCTGATACACCATTAAGCTGAGGTATATAAGGAGGTGTCTACTGGGATAGAATCCCATTGTCTCTGAGAAAATAGGTGAACTCCGTATTCAAGTACTCTCCTCCTCGATCTAATTGAAGAGTCTTAATACTCTTTTCAATTTGGTTCTCTACCTCATTCTTATATTCCCTCAATTTCTCGAAGGCCTGAGATTTGTACTTTATTAAGTACATGTGTCCATACCTAGAGAAATCATCAGTGAATTAATGATGTATGAGTAACCACCTATAGCCTTAGTTGACATGGGATCACATACATCACTATGTATGAGTTCTAATAACTCAGTAGCTCTCTCTCTAGTTCTACTAAAAGGAGAGTTGGTCATCTTCCTACGAAGGCAAGGTTCGCAAGTTGTATATGTCTCATAATCAAATGGATTTAAGTATCCATCAACAACTTTTAAATCATTCCTTCATGTGTATGACTTAGCCTACAATATCATAGGTATGCATTATTCAGCTCATCTTTTTTCCTCTTAGACATATTTATATTCATGATATGTGGAGAAATGTCTAACATATATAAGCCATTTGTAAGAGTCCCTCTAGTGATGATCTCATTATCCATAATTATTGAATAACTATTGTTCTCAAAAACTAATTTATATCCACTAATTATCAAACAAGAGATGGATATAATATTTTTGATAATAGAGGGAACAAAATAGCATGCATCTAATGTAATAATAGCTCCACCAAGTATATATAGGGTGACCTCTCCAACAACAACTATAGCAACTCTTACTCAATTGCCCATCTTAAGGTCCATCACGCCTCTAGCCAATCTCCTAGGTCTTGCCAGAACTTGTAACGAATTACAGATATGATAAACACTCCCGATATCTAATACTCATGTGTTATTATGAAAATTTGACAAGTGGAGACTGATCATGAATATACCTGAAGCTTCTCCAAGCTTCTGTCTTGCCTTCTCTACAAGGTAGTCCTTACAGTTCCTCTTCTAATGTCCGTCTTAGCCACAATAGAAGCATTGTCCTTTATCCTTTCTCGGGTATTTCTTGGTAACCTTTGCCTTACCTGTTCTTTCTTTGCCCTTGCCTTTCTTAAGGGTCTCGTTGGCCTTCCTTTTCTTTTTGGTCTCACTAATATAGAGAACTGACTTCTCCTTCTTGATGGCACTCTTAGCTTCCCTCAACATATTGAGGAGCTCAGGGAGAGTCACCTCAAACTTGCTCATGTGAAGATTCATAATGAAGTGAGAAAAGAAATTTGATAGGGACTGAAGTATAAGATCAACGCACAGATTATCCTCTAGGATTATTCCTAGACCTGTGAGTTTTTTTATCCATTCTATCATCTTTAGGATATGGTTCTCAATCGATGTCCCTTCTGTCATCCTGGCTTGGAAGAGTCTCTTAGATATCTTATATCTTTGAGTTTTTCCTTGTTTCTCAAATAGTTGGCGGAGATGAAGAAGGATAGAATCTGCATCCATGCTCTTATATTGCCTTTGTAACTTAAGAGTCATGGAGGCCAACATGTAACATTTTGCCAATGTGGAATCATCTATGTACTTCACATAGTGAGCGATCTCATCCTCGCTTGCCCCTTCTTCCGGCATAAGCACAATTGTCTCAAGGACATATGCGATTTTCTCCACCGAGAGAATAATTCTCAAATTGCTGAGCTAATTTGTATAATTCGGACCAGTGAGGCGGTTGGCATCAAGTATGCCACGTAGGGGGTTTGGAGCGACATGCTTATAACAAAACAAGATATAGCAAAAAATAAATAACATGTAGATTTTATAAAAAATACTAATTAAGATATAGACTTCTATCTTAATGTACTCCCACTATTTTCTTAGAGAATCACACGACACCCTTGACATGTGAGATGGAAGTCTCCAATAGACTCCTAGTGGGGATCAGGATCCAATTGGCGTCTTAGTGCAACCTTGAGTGACTCGACCAATTACACTAAGCCCAAAAGGTAGGCAACTCTTGCTAATCACAACTTCTTGTGATTCCCATCATGTTCGGCCTCTGAATCATTATAGTCTCGAGGAACTCAACCAACCATGACATTTAGTTAAGTTATTACCATCGTTACAAGATGAGTCTGATTCGATGATATGCCCTGGAGAGACTCGACCAAGCATACCATGTCCTCAGGTCACCGGTGACATCTCTATGTCGTAGGCAAGATCTTGATCACATAGATAGGTGAGCCTCGAGGGACTCAACCAACTCAACCTATGTCATGATTCAATTTCTTTATATAACGATGGAAGGCCATGTGGGTCAATCTTATTGCCTCACGCTTACTGACTTAATATTATCTTAAGAGGGGTTTTTTGTATCGGTCTCCTAATATGTCGTGTCACCCACATACATATTTAATATATACTATATCTTATACAAATATATATATATACACATATATCTAGTACGTGTATAACACATTACAAATGCAAGTCATACCGGATGATCATGAGTCATCACCTAATATGATTAAGCCCGAGCCAATGAGCCTAATCACTCACAATAAGATCTATGTATGCATTGGCACATTTTCATGCCCTGTGATTGTTGATCTCATCATCATCGATTCTGTCGGATCGTCGCATCACTATGCATCATGATCTCCCGCCACAACATTATGGGTCCCGCTGTAATCTCCACGCTCCCGCTGCGCCTCTCCATATAATTACAAATAATTATAGGTATGCAGGCCCAACAATAAATAAGAAAAACATAGGCTCGCAGGCCCCAATAATAATAATAATAATCACAATTACACACATCACAACATGGCTCATGATCATCCATTCACATTATACATCACATGTACGTCACATCATATGTAAGATTACTAGATATATATAATAATTAATTAAACTATTTATAAAACTCAGGATATGCTTAAAATTTCTAGAATTATCAAGGGTATTTTTATAATTTTGGATCAAGGAAGTCCTTGGAATTTTTAGAATTATTGAGGGTATTTTAGAAATTATGTATATGAGTACAATCCTCAAATTTTTTAAAATTATTGAGGGTATTTTTTATATTCTAGATGAGAGGAAAGTCCTCAGAATTTCTAGAATTATTAAGGACATTTAAGAAATTATGTATAAAAGGGACAGAGTTGGTATTTCTCAAATTCTGAGGGGCATAACCATCTTTTTCTCAAAAGGATGCCCTAGCCCTCCTTCACCCTCACCGCGCCGCCATTGCCCCTATGTAGGCGGCAGACCACGCCGTTGGCGCCTTTACTAGCGGCATGGCCACACAGGTGCAGGTGCCCATGCAAACGACCGCCACTCTTGGTTGGTGCCGCTTCTGGCGCCGGCCCATGGGTTTGCCCAAGTGGCCCGATTGCCCCAGAGGGGCCTTGGCCGGTGGCCGCAAGGGTTTGGCCATGGTCACACCAGAGGGCTGGCCGTGGCTTGCTTCCTCTTTCCTTGCTTTCTTCGCTGCAAAAACACATAGAACAATTCTACGTGATTCAATCTCATCACACGCAGTTTAAAACTAATCATTCACATGAAAACTTTAGCTCTAATACCACTGTTGGGAAACCTCAGTGGGAGCATCACATGCATCATGAAAATTAAAATAAAATACCGATTTCTTACGCAGATCAAATCATTATACAAAAGATTAGGGTCACGAGAAAAATGTAAAAATCGATAAAACCGCGATGTGTGAGAGATTGATTTTATCTAGGGAGATCGTATATCCCTATATTGCAGATCCGGATGAAGAAGATGAAGGAGATTAAGCGTCCTCCTCTCTAGCGGTATTTGCACGATGGATCTCTACAGCGAAACTCCTCCAATCTGATCTTGCAACTCTTGCATAGAGGGAGGGAGGAGAATAGGAGGTGGTGGCTAAAGCTGCAACCTATCAACCATGAGTCTGCCCTCCTATTTATAGAGAGCCACCAAAAACCCTAGGGTTCCTGCCTTAGTGAGTATTGGATCTCTATCCAATAACCCACTAACCTTGCATTATTAGATCTCTATCCAATAATCTTCTTAGGTCTTTAATTAGGCCTTAAGCAAGGAACTCATCAGCATAGGATCTCATCTAATGAGAATAGAGGCTAATTGGATCTCCATCCAATCCTTTATTCTTTGAAGCATCTACCATATGTGTGTGACCCTTTAGGCCCGATACCGAGCTGACCATGAGTCACTCCCATCAGAACTCATTCTGATATAGTAAATTATTATCCTCATAATAATTCACTCGACTCATCGACTATGGACATACTAGGCCATTATGCCATAGTTCTTAAATGGTACAGGGGAATCGAATTCATCGGATTTATCTGTCCATAATTACCATGTATCTATAATCCCTCATCCAAATATTATCCCAGCGATCGTATATTGGGCATGATACTATCAGGTCACATACGAAATTAGTTTGTCTTGCTCTAATTAAATTATATTAGATAACTCCTTCTCTCTCAATCCGAATAACCCTGACTAGGGATTTTCTGAGCAAGCACATATGAGATATTCCTTTTGTGATACCGAAAATGGATGATCCTCTATTGACACTCAATTGCCTTCGTAAGGTTGGCTACCAATCTCAATAACTAGTTGTACCAGATCTGAAACTTTCCAAACTTGTAATTCTGGCATCAAAGAAAGGAGTACTCATACAAAGCATCCTTAGTGTCTCAAGTCTAAGGACCAGATACACAACTGGGAGTATGAAATCACTGTCTGACATTAGGTATCATTAACTATACAGTATTCCATAAGCAGATTAATCAGTGAACTCATTCTCCAATGAGCACCTATACTATATCCTTAGTGTCTCCACACAAGTGGCAATGAGACCGGTCGCTTCCAACATATGGACAGGTATATAGTACACCAATCTGTCTGGTTATCTTAATGTCCCTCTTGAGTAACTTATGACTGGAATTATTTAGGATCTATGTTTAAAGGTGAATCGATCTCATTATCGTGATTTCATCATGATTTAATTCCTATTGCACAGAACCAAGGACATCACAATATAAATGCAACAGATAATATGAGAATATACCAATATTAATCATAAGTAAAAAGATCACACATTGTGTCACACGTACCATCACTCACGTGATTGGCTTACAAGGCACCTGTAACTAGCAAACATAGCATATCATGTTAATAGCTTCGACCAAAAAATATTTGGGTAGATTATGTTTGTTTAACATAGTTCTAGCCATTTCTTATAAGCTCCTATTTTTTCTTTCTACTACTCCATTTTGTTGTGAATTTTTAGGAGTAGATAAGTTATGGATATACCAATTGGACTCACAAAAATTTTGAAACTCATTTTTTGGAATTCACCACCATGATCATTATATATTGACGAAATTATAAAACTTTTTTTATATGAATACTTTTATAAAATTTTGAAAAGTATTTAAAAGAATTACTTTTGTGTGTCAAGAAATAAGTTCAAGTATATCTACTGTAATCATCTGCTATGACAAATGTATATTTACTATCTCCTAAGCTTATAGTATCAATTGATCCAAATAAATCTATATGGATCAATTGTAATGGCCCAGTAGTGCTTATTTGATTTTTTGACTTAAAGCTACTTTGTATTTGACAAGTATCACACATTTTATTTTTAGAAAACCTAAGGCTAGGTAATCCTCCTACTAAATCTTTAATTAAGATTTGGTTTAGTAATTTCATGCTAGCATATTCTATTCTCCTATGCTATACATATCTGAGCATCACCATTTAAAGCCATAAAGCAAGTTTGATCACAAAAATTTTTAATATCAATAGTATACATATTATTTTCTCTTAAGATAATCAAATATTTATTTTTATAAGATATTTCAATTACATAATATTAGATTTAAATTTAATAATATATTTTTTATCACATAATTGGGTAATACTAAGTAGATTATGTTTTAAACCATTAACCAATAACACATCTTCAATCAATAGATTTGATTTATTACTTATGGTTCTTTTCTCAATGAGTTTTCCTTTGTTATTATCTCCGAATGTGACAACTCCTTCATTTAAGCTAGTGAGCTTAAAAAAAGTAAGTTGGATATCCGAAAATCATGTGTCTTGAGCATCCACTATCTAGGTACCATTTGGTGCTCCTAGCCTTAGTTTCGAGATAAACATATAAAACAAATGGTTTTAATTTAGGTACCTATGTTACATTGGGTCCCTCATGAAGAGCTTTACCTAGTTTAACTAGAGGTTTTTGGTTCTTTATGATTCTTTTAGGAACCTAAATTAATTTACATGGACTATACCTTCTAGATGAACACTTGTAAGTTATATGTCCTATTCTACTACAAAAGTTACATTGTCCTCATCACTCGAGATTTCACTCGAGGAGTCATCTACAGTTCTCAGTGCCAAGTCCTTATTCTTTAGAAGGTGTTTATCTTTAGTTCTCAATGCCAAGTCCTTCAAGTTCTTTGGAAGGGGTTTTTCAAGTTCGTCATGAGCTTTACAACTCAGTTCATAAGGTACAAGTGATCCAATAAGTTTTTCAAGAGAAAAATTAATTAGATCTTTAGCTTCTTGAATTGTAATTACTTTAGGATCCCAACTTTTTGAAACAAAACTTAATATCTTACTAACAAGTTCAAAATTAGAAAAACTTTTACTAAGAGCTTTTTGACCATTGATGACATACATGGACCGAGTGTACATGTCTCCAATGGTCTCACTTAGTTTTATTCGAAATAATTCATAACTATACACTAAAAGGTTAATCTTAGACTCTTTAACTCTACTAGTTCCTTCGTATGTGATTTTAACCATGTGTCAAATCTCTTAAGCAGTTTCACAAACAAAAACCCGATTAAACTCATTCTTATCAAGAGCACAAAATAAACATTCATTGCTTTTGCATTTAAAGAAAAAAATCTTATTTTCTAAATCAATTCATTCGTTCATTAGTTTGGAAGAGTTTTCAAAACCATTCTCAACGATGTGCCATAAATCTGTCTCATTGAATATGAAAGGATATGCAATACAATATCCCTCGTTCATGCTAAAAAAAGCCATTTACTCAATTGGGTGTTAGGTCAATTTATAGAACATCACTCTGATACCAATTGTTAGGATCAACTGGCATTGGGGGGGGGGGGGGGATGTGTTGGGGATATGGTGGTAGTGAATTAGTACAAGTGTTGAAATTTCAGTTTAAAGAAAATTTTTGTTTGAAGCAAAACTAGAAATCGAAAGCATCTAGTTCAAGTTGAGTAAGTGAGCAATAAAACTATCTAACTAAGCTAAGTTATGATCTTGCTAAGGAAAGCTTAAATAAGGACATGTATAATCAAAATCCAAAGTTAAGAGATGCTCACAATTTATAATGGTTCGACCACAACTTGACCTACATCCACTTCCTGAGTCCCCTTTGTTGAGGCCCACCGGTGTCCACTACTGATCTTCTTAGGGAAGACCAAACCCTTATAAGTATTTCACTTAAAACTCACAAGAGAGATCTTTACAAGGATTACAAACTTTCTTGCTCGCTCCCTTACCCCCTTTCTTTTCCTTGCATACTTTTAGCACACTTTTTTTTTTACAATTTTCTTGCCCAATTTTTTGTGCTTAATGTAATAAGACTTAGAGTATTTATAGAGCCCAATTGGTTTTAGAAAATAGAGCCAAAAATTTAAACATATCTAAAAAGTCCGAGTATGAGTGATACAACCATCGGTACCGGTAGCATTGCCGCTGAAAGCTGCTTTGAAAATAGGATGGCGATGGTACAATCATCGACCTAGGTAGTACGACTGCTGATCTGGGTGGTACAACCGTCGCCCACCAACGGTACTACCATCAAAAATCCCAAAAAAGTGTTTCCTACACTTCTCTATTCCCATCTTATACCTTAAATTGACCCCTTTTTAGATCAATGAAATAAGCTCAACCTGAGCTCAATCCAAACCCAAACACGGACTCGATTTATCTCATTTGAGTTAATTTGGATTCCTTCTAACTTAACTCAATTGGGACTTGAACCTAACTATGACACATATTACAACCATACAAGACCATTAAATTCAACAATCGACCTAACCCCCGACAATCCGACAACCTCTAGCATTCTTCTGGTGAGTCTTATAGTCATCTTCTAGTGATCTCCTAATATGTTCCCAATGAGCTTCCTAATTTCTTTGGCGAACTCCTAGCGAACTCTCGGTGAGCTCCCACCGCATCGTCCGAACCTTGGCCCGATGCCCAAACTTGATTCTGCCCCAACATCTGGTTTTAACTCATTTTCTCCATTATAGTTAAACCTGCATTACTTTCTCTAACACACATATTAGATCAACAAACCATCAATTGATTTCTTTATCAAAATCTGAGATTCAATACTGCCCACCACCTCCCAAGTAATTCCCACAATTACTGTGTTCTCCACTGTTATCACCCTCTGCCACAAACCTATCATCTGCTGCCACTACACCCATTGTAACAGGATCTGGTATTGCTCTTATTGCAAGAACCTTAATGTTGCTGCAATTTTTATCCAAAAACGAAAAAAGAAGTTACATCTATTCCTTGCTGCAAATGCCCCATTAGCCATTCACACGCTGTAAAAACTTATCGTCACAAAGCTGCTATCTTTATTATGAATGTTATGTAACAAAGTTTCAGCTGCATACTTGTTATCATTTGCCGATCTTACTGCCATCTTTTTCTGACAAAATCTTATATGTATTTTACATCGGCTTGACTTTCATCATCATCAATTTCTTACTGAAATCATCTCTAAAACATTGGTATACTATTAGAATCTTTCGATGCAGAACTATTATTTTCGATGAAGAAATCTGTAGCAACATCTCTTGACTCTTTTTGCCACAGCAACACCAAACATGTTGCTGCCCAACAACAACTCTAAACCTTCCTTCAAAACCCCAAATCATTGCCACCAAATTTCCTTTACAGCCTCCACAACACCTTCAAACAACAGCCCTAAATAGTCACACCTTCTACACCCAAACTGTAGCCTACTATAGCCCCTCTTCCCTAATCCTTATCGATTTCCACCATCGATCTATGCTCTTAACCTGACAGTAAAAGAAGGACCTTAATATTACAGATCTGAAGATATACGTCATGGTGTCAAAAGAATTGATTGATGCAAAATCGGAAGCCTTCGAGACATGTATGGAAGACAAACAATTCAAAAGTAGGCTACTAGTCCGCTTTGGGCTATCCGAATACGAGAACATCAATGGTCAACTTGCAAAGATCTGACAGACCTCCATGATTCAAGAATACTAGACTAGGTTTGAAAGGTTATCTAACCAAGCACATGATTGGTTTGAGAAATAATTGCTAGGGACTTTCATCAAAGGATTAAAACCCGAGATAAGAGGAGAAGTTAGCCCTACACATTGATAGTAGTGATATCCTTCGCATGGGTTCAAGAGGAGTAGCGCAATCAAGATGTTCAAAGGACGAGAACCACACCACGACCACTGACATATAAATCTCCACCCCCATTCACTTCTAGTCGTCCCCTACAGCCAAAGAAATTAACAAGAGAAGAGCTCTGCAATAGGTTGGCAAAGGGCTTATGTTGGCATTGCGACGAGCCATGAAGCCGTGACCATCGTTACAAGAAGGGACAATTTATCATGATCGAACCTATTGATGATTCTGAACATGAAGAAGAGGACCATCAACACGAGGAGAACATAGAGGAAGATCCACAGCCAATTGATTGTATGGTGCATTGCGGGCTACACGAACCCACAAACAATAAAAATTGGATGTTTCCTCAAGCAGCAGCCCATCACTGTCCTCAATGATACCAAAAGTACCAATAATTTCATGAACAACAAGATTGCTACACAGATGACACTTCCTATTAAGAATTGCAATAAATTCAACATCAAGGTGGCTAATGACCGAATTTTGACATGCAACCGAAAGTGCCTACGGATGCAATTAATGTTACAAAATCAAGAAATCATTGCTGAATTCTTTCTCCTCCCTCTCGATGATTATGGGGTAGAACTTGGCATCAAATGACTAATCATGCTAGGTGATCTTTCTTGAAATTTATTAAAATTTAATTATGAAAATTTTCAACAACGGGAAACAAGTGATCCTGTGCGGTAAATGTGGGAATGATGTGATGACAGTTTCGATATAGCGCATGGAGAAAGTCCTATAGGAAGTGTACAATAGCTTCCTAATGTAGCTTTAGCAGTTACAAACAAAGGAACTGATGAAAAATGAAGATCTAAACCTTATCTAATTACTTACTGAATTTTTGAACATCGTCATTGAACCATGCAGCCTACCTCCTACCTGACTGCATAACCACCATATACTGATTCTGCCAAGCAAACCACCAGCCAATACTCGATTGTACCACTATCCCCATCTTTGGGAGACCGAAATTAAAAGATTGTATAGGAGATGGTTGAGACAAGGACCTTTCGGCCAAGCTGTAGCCCCTACTATTAGCTAGTGCTCCTTGTACGAAGAAGGATGGAACATGGCATATATGCATGGACTATCGAGCCCTCAGCAACATCACGATTAAGGATAAATATCCTATTCCAATGGTAGATGAGTCACTCAATGAATAAAGGGAGCCCGAGTCTTCACAAAGTTAAATCTGCGATCTGGATATCATCAAATTTAAGTGCACGAGGAAGATGTACCGAAGACCACTTTTTAGACACACAATGGCCACTATGAATTTTTGGTAATGCTCTTCGGTCTCACCAATATTCCCTCCACTTTTCAATGCCTCATGAATGATGTTTTCTGAAGTTATCATTGTAAGTTTGTGCTGGTTTTCATCGATAACATTCTCATTTTCAGCCCCTCGCTTGAAAGCCACCTTTATCACTTACAACTTGTTCTGACGGTTCTTCGAAAGCACACACTTTTTATTAAATAGTTAAAATGTAGTTTTCTTTAGAAAAGTTGGAGCATCTTAGGCACATAATTTCAGAGGAAGGTGTAGCCATGGGCCCTTCAAAAATCAAAGCAATGTAAGGCTGGGACGCCCAAGAACATAAAAGCACTGCACAGATTTTTCGAACTTACTAGCTACTACCACAAGTTTATAAAAGATTATGAAAAGATCAGTATCCCCCTTACATCCTTGTTGAAGAAGGCTGCCTTACAATAGTCGGATAAAACCTTTGTAGTCTTTGACACTCTCAAGGCTACAATGTCGTCGACACGCGTGCTCGCGCTACTCAACTTTGACAAAACGTTTGTAATTGAAGCTGACGTATCAGGAGCTGGGATCAATGTGGTCCTTATGCAAAAAGGTCAACCCCTCACCTACACCAGCAAAGCCTTATCTCCTTCACTCCGAAATATGTCTATCTACGACAAGGAGATGCTTGTGTCAAATTGAAAATTCTTTTCTGTGTTCGATGCTTGCTTAATAGAATCAATTCTTTACTTACTATTTGACTTGGAACAACCAGTGGCATCAGCATCAGTGAGTTGGCAATCCTTTAACTAGAATCTTGTTTTTGTGAGTGATGGTGTTGTAGATGAGAGAATAAAAAGGGTATTTATCATTCATTCGATCGAGTAGTTGAAGAGAGGTCTTAGATAAATAAGGGTTACTGACCAATGTGCTGTAAACCAAGATTTTTTAGTCTTTGTAGGTAAGCAACAATTGAGTAATCTTAAACTTCCAAAAGAAAAGAATATCATCTAGATAAAAGCAAACAACATATAGATAGAAAGTAACAAGGAGTACACCCAAAAGCTTAAAAGGTGAAGTAGAAAGTCCAGGTCCCCTACTTGATGCAAATTCAGATAACACAATACAATCTAACTCTCGAACACCAGTTTTAAGAGACTCGACACTAGAAACTAGGTTTGAAGAGACTTCGACACTAAAAACTAGTCCTGTTGTTGGTTCAGAAAGGAGAGTTCTAGAACCAGAAAATGAAGCATCAAAAGCGGTTCTTTACTGAAAGAAAAGTATTGTTTAGGGAAATCATATAGTACTGACATGAAAGCAAGGTTCATAACTTCATATCTTTGGCAAGGAAGCCATAAGTACTAAATAAATCTTGTCTCTCTCCTTTGGTGCGAAATTAATCTGAAGATGGTTATGCTTCAGTTGATTGTGTTGGCACAAGTCGTATTTTTAGGCTTTGCTTTGAAGCACTATCGGATGTTGTTGATGTTGAAGTTGATATGAAGAAAGGATAGAGTTACCACACTAAGGAAGAGTAGAAGAAGGCTAAATCTTCTGTATTTCTCTCAATATTTTTATAATTTCACAAACTCTATATTTTTCATGACTCAACATATGAGGTTTATATAGTTCCCCAAGATACATTACATTTATGTAGATTTATGCAGTAAGAATGAATCTTTCTTCCAATAAACTCTTTCAAGAATCAATAACTAATTTGACTTATCCTTCCACAAATATTTTCTCTTGAAGAAATGAATATTTCTTCTGATGAAATTAATCTCTTCATAATAATTGCACAAGTTTAATTCCAACATTCTCTCCCCTTAAACTTGTTCCATCCAACATGCCAAGTTTTCTGCGAAGATGTTGAAATATTTTAATTTTGAGAGGTTTTGTAAAAATGTCAGCCACTTGTTCACTTGTATTGGCATGGTGCAGCTCCACTTCTTTATTTTTGACATAATCTCTTATAAAATGAAATCTTATGTCGATATGCTTTGATCTTTTATGGTAGACTAGATTCTTGGCTAAGGCAATAGTTGATTTATTATCAATATAAATTTTGCTTAACTTCTCCTATGACATATGAAGTTCCTGAAGCAATCTTCTTAGCCATATTGCATGACAAACACAAGAAGATACTGCTATGTATTCTGCTTCACAACTTGATAGAGCAACTATATGTTATTTTTTTGAAGACCGAGTAAATGTAGCTCCACCAAAATAAAATACAAATCCAGTTGTACTCTTTCGATCATCGTAGCTTCCAGCCCAATCACTATCACTATATACAATAAGATCCAGTCCTTTTGATGATGAATATAATATTCCATACTCAATTGATCCTTTAATATATCGTAAAATTCTTTTAGCGATATTTAAATGAGAAGTCTTGGGAGATTCCATGTATCTACTTATTAAACCAACTCCAAATAATATATCAGGTCGAGTACATATCAAATACTTTAAACATCCAACTAGACTTTTGTAATAAGTTGGATTAATATATTTACTTTTGCCTTCTTTGGTCAACTTGGTGCCATACTCAATAGGTGTATCTGTAGGATAACAATCTTCCATAGAAAACTTCTTTAGAACCTCTTTTGCATAATTTTCTTATGAAATAAAAATTCCTTCATTGTTTTGTATAATTTTGATACCAAGGAAATAAGACATTAAGCCCAAGTCAGTTATCTCAAACTCCTTCTTCAAAGAGTATTTAAAATCTTTAATTATGGAGCTACTACTGCCTGTAAATATTAAATCATCTACATATAGGCACACAAACATGATATCTCGATCAATGTTAGATTTTGTATAGAGAGCAGGTTCATGTGGACATTTAGAAAAACCGTTTTGAATAAAATAAGTATCTATCTGAGAATTCCATGCTCGTGGGGTTTGTTTAAGCCCATAAAGAGCTCTTTTTAACTTGTATACTTTGTATTTTTGTTCATAAATAATAAAACCAGGGGGTTGTTGAACATATACCTCTTCTTCAAGAACTTCATTAAGGAATACTGATTTGACATCCATTTATAAAATTTTTCATTTCATTTGAGCTGCCAGGGAGATAAGTAATCTTATTGTCTCTATTTATATTGCTATTTATATCCCTTTATGACCAATCATGCTTTATATTTCTCCACCTCTCCTTGTGCATTTTTTTTTTTGTTTTGAAGATCCACTTAACACTGATCACTTGGTGGTCTTCTGGAAGTGTAGTAAGCTCCCATGTATCATTTTGGTTGATTACATTAACCTTCTCCTTCATAGCTTGTCTCCATTTTTTTTCTTTACAAGCTTCTTCAAAAGTTAATGGATCATATCTTGCAAAAAGATAAAATAGAGAAAGTTCATCATTATTAGTATCAATTCTTTGAGTCACATCATATAGCTCCTGGATTAGTCTTGTCCTTCTTATAATCGGACTTCTTGAATCATGTGACCTAGCTGATCTCGGTGATGATTCTAGTAAAGCCTCTTCTGTGCTTGCTTGTATTATATCATCCTCCTCTGATGATATAGCTTTCCTATGTTTTTTATTACTTTTTCAGTCCCAAATCTGTTGTTTATTAAACTCAACATCTCTTGACATCACAACTTTATTTGTGATAGGATTGTAGAGTTTGTATCCATTGGAATTCTCAGCATAACGTAATAAAATGCATTTCTAACTTTTATCTTCAAGTTTTGTTTTTTTTTCTTCTGGTATCTTGGCAAATGCAACATTTCCAAAAATTCTTAAATGATCAACTCTTGGTTTATGTAGGCTCGATACTTCTTCTGGTGTAGAATTACCAATTCACTTTGTTGGAAACTTGTTAAGCAAATAAACTGCATAAGCAACAGCATCCCCCCAAAATTCTTTAGGAATCTTTCTTTCCTTTAACATGCGTCGGACCATATTAAGTATAGTCTTATTTTTCCTTTCTGAAACACCATTTTGTTGAGATATGCATGGCATAATACATTGATGTAAAATTCCATTATTTCTATAAAAACTTTCCAATTCATTTGATGTATATTCACCACCTCTATATGTTCGTAAACATTTAATCTTGCAACCACTTTGTCTTTCAACTAAGTCTTTAAATTCTTTGAATTTGTTTAACACTTATTTCTTTTCCTTTAAAATATAGACCCAAGTTTTGCTACTATGATCATTAGTGAAGGTAAGAAAATACATGCTTCCTCTAAGTGATACTGGGCTAATAGGGCCACAAACATCCGAGTGTACCAGATCAAGTCGATGTCATGCTCTTTTTGTTCTACTGATTTTGAAAGGCTTTCTTTCTTGCTTACCCATAACACATACTTCACATAATTTTGATGGGCGATCAATTCTTGGCATTCCTGTCACCATATTAAAGTTTTCTAGAAGTTTTAAAACTTCAAAATTTAAATGTGTATATCTAAGATGCCATAATATAGAAATATTCTCAATATCAGTCTTAAAACAACTTGATCGATCAAAAATGCATAAATATAGAGGAAACATTCTATTCTTCACCATTTTCACATGTGAGATTAATGTCTTGGTCTTATCATAAATTGAAAGAGTCATATTTTTCATCTCAATATTATAACCTTTTTCAAGTAATTGTCCCAAGCTAAGAATATTATTTTTCATATCAGGCATATAATAAACATCTGAAATGCATAACTCTTTGCCATTGTAGAGTCCAAGAACAATTTTACCTTTACCTCTTTCTGGTCTTTGAGATAGATCACCAAATGTAATATTTCCAGAATAGCTTGTATCCATTTCTGAAAATAATTCTTTAATGCCACACATGTGATTTGAAGCTCTTGTATCTAGATATCATGTCATAGACTGATCTTCCTTCAAATTCTCATAAGTCATTAGTAAAACTTGATTTTTATTCTTCTCTTCTTTTTCAATAAAATTTATCTTATAACCTTGATTGTTAGGATTATAATAACATTCAAAGGAGTAATGCACATACCTTTTGTAAATATAGTATTGTAGTTCAAACCTTTTAGAAATTCTGCCACGTCCACGGCCTCGGCCATGTCCTCGACCATAACCTCGCCTCTTTGGCTAGAATTTTCTCTACCTCCTTCATTGTTTGGAGATTCTTTATAGGTCTAATTTCTATCACATTTTCCTCTTTGTTCACAACCTCTTCCTCTTTGAAAATTTGATTCACTTTTATTTTCAAGAGTAAGCTTGGTCTGTAGTGCTTCTTCCATAATTCTTTCTTCTGCTCCTTTTGTAATCCTTTGTTCATGAACTTGAAGGGAACCCATAAGTTGTTCTAAAGATATTTCTTCCAAATCTTTAGACTCTTCAATCACAATAGCAATAAAATTAAATTTTGAATCTAGTGATCTTAGTATCTTTTCTATCACTCTTTGATCACTTATTTGTTCACCATTTCTTCTCATTTGATGAACAATAGAAATAACTTTTGTGAAATAATCAGAAATAGTTTCAAAGGTACCTTGTTATAATTTTTTAAAATTGGTTCGTAAAACTTGTAGATAGAGTTTTTTTTACCTTATCAACACTACCAAATGTTTTTGGAAGCATTTCCCAAGCCTCTTTTGAAGTATTTGCTGGAGCGATAATCTCGAACATCGTATCACCAAGCCCTTGGTAGATTGTGAACAAGGCCTTTTTCTCCTTCTTTCTTCTATCTTTGAGTTGCTTTTTTGCTTTTGCATTCATCGCTCTTTCTTCTGCTAGACTTGGTTCAACAAATCCATCTTCTACAAACTCTCATACATCTTGGGAGCCTAGAATAACTTTCATTTGGATGCACCATATGTCATAATTTTCTTTTGTCAATCTATGGATTTGGAGTTGGAAGGGGCTTGAGGATGAAGTCATAGCTCTAATACCAATTATTGAAATTGATAGGAAGAAAGAATAGAGTTAGCACACTAAGGAAGAGTAGGAGAAGGCTAAATCTTTTGTATTTCTCTCAATATTTTTATAATTTTATAAACTCTATATTTTTCATGACTCAACATATGAGGTTTATATTAGTTCCCCAAGATACATTACATTTATGTAGATTTATGCAATAAGAATGAATCTTTCTTTCAATAAACTCTTTCAAGAATTAATAATCAATTTGACTTGTTCTTATATAAATATTTTCTATTGAAAAAATGAATCTTTCTTCTGATGAAATTAATCTCTTTATGATAATTACACAAGTTTAATTTCAACAGTTGACCACTTAATAAATAGTCGGCTAGAGTTACTAATTTGATAGGTTGGCTGAAGATAGTCATCCAAGTTCAGGCCCTACTGTTTGTTGCAAGAGAAGTATATCAAGTAGTACAAAGTAGAACTCCATAAGAATAATAAAGAGAATCAGATCATACCCCCACTCCCATTGGTAAATACTCAATCGAGTTTGAGTTCAGTTCAGAATTAATTCTTCCCTCAGGGCTATATCCTTTGTATCTCTTTTCTTTTAATGCTTGTATTGGTGCAGTATAGAGAATCAATAGTAGAAAGTGGAATTCGCACTTCAGCAGCAAATTCAATTCTAGGGTTTAGGTCATAATAAGGAGCAGAGCAAAAGCCAGCAGTAACCAGTTCTTTAGAGGAATCAATAGTTCTGATGTAATCCATTAAGTCAACTCAATCATCCATCAGAATCATAAGCCGTGGGGGAGGGGGGGTTGGGACACACATATGATCTTGGGAAGGGGGGGGTGGGACACACATGATCTTGGGAAGCTAACAACACTTTCAATCGAAACTACACTTGAAGAACTGAACTATCCTCGAACTCCCTTTTCAACTAAACCGCCTGCAACTTATATTCTTTAAACTGAGTTTTATTCTTATGTTCCTACTCGTCTGATCTAACATTTTATCAAATCGTAAGAACAAATACAGATGAAACTCGAACTACGTGAACATAAAGATATGATCTTAATGATGAAACAAGAGCAAACCCGCTTGCATATTATTGACTTGATACTATTTAAGTTCTTTCAACTACTTATTCTTTAATCGATGCATATCAATTTCACTATCAATAACTTCCCCGTTAGTCATGTAAAACTTCCTCAACTCCTTCACTTGCTTACTTTTTTACTTTGTATCCTTATGTAAGCCCTTGCTTCTTGAATTATGTGAAGAGAGATAAGACAATATCCTTTTATTGCACCTACCACCAGTAAAATACTTATATTGAATTGTTGCCTATAATGGAATTGTTGTCAATAGAAGAGAAGATAGGATCACAAGCGTTAAAGGACCATAATGGAATTGCCTTCCTTATTGACAGCTTGCTTGTAGTTAAGGGTAGAAAATAAGTTCCTTTGCATGCTTGAAGAACAGAAAACACTCAGCCGGCAAACATTCTTCCTTAAACACAAGCAATACTTGAAAGTGAAATGTTGCCTCTACAAGTAAGTCTAGTTTTCATTTCTTTTGTCTTTGATTTTGCTCTTGATGAAACGATTCTATATTTTATTTCCTAGCAAGCTTGTTACACATGATAAACATTGCTTACTGCTCCTTGACTCCTTACTACAGATTTTATTTGCTCTTAAGCTCTAGAAACTCACTTTAAGGAGCAACATAAGCAGGGCGAGTTACGTCTTACTACGATATCTTGTATATGAAGTGGGAAGGTAAGTTGAATAAGGAAATGAAAGTGTAGATGGAAAGTCGGTTGTGAAATGTCCTATTTCAGTTGAATCCGCGTTTGGGACAAACAGACCTGAACTTAAAAGAATAGGTTGCCAAAGGGTCTGTCTATGCTATGTTATTAAGAAGAAATGAAATTGAACAGCTGTTACAAAGGCTTAATAGGGAATTTTCTATAAAAGCCGATGACCCTGAAAAAACCCTTGGGAATAGGCTTATTTACAGGCCAAGTAGTGGTCCAAGTTATTTTTCTTCAACACTAAGTGGTTCTGTTCGAGGTGAAAGAGTAGGTGAGGAAGAATCCAAAGTTTAGTCCGTCGGCTAAGGCTGTGAGAATAAATCTGCAGTAACAGAAGATGCAGTTCGAGCTTAAGGAGTCTATACGAGTAATTATAAAGTCCTTTTTGGGGCCTGAGGAGTAGGGATCTTATTAGCTTTGAAGCAAGGTGTACTGATTCCAAATATCTTTGAGTGCGCCCACAGAAAAGGAGACTACTTGTTCTGTTGTAGTAATAGATTCTAGTTTAAAGTCAAAGGGAGGTTCAGTTGAATGCGAAAGGGGAGTTCTTTCTTGTGTTGGCAACAAGCGGTTCTTGAAGTTGAGCATGGAAGAAAGCTCTAAGACGTTCAACAAGTATAGTTCTTGTGGAAGATAAAAGTACTGTTGAAGCCATAAGTACCAAAATAGAGTATCCTTCCTTCTATACTTGTGCTCTGAAGTAAAGTAGAGTATCCTTACTTCTATTCTTGGTGCTTGACCTAGTGGAGAATAAATAGGTTCAGTTGAAAGATAAAAGATAACGATAAGGATACGAGACAAGATCTGTTGTGCGAAGGAAAGAAAGTATATACAGGGTTGACATGTAGGATCAAATGCAGTGCTGGGAAAGTATACTTGTTACTGTTGGTATATCTGATAAGTAGGTTTAGATTGAATATTTAGACATTTAGGATTTATTATTAAAAAAATAAAATATAAGTGGACGTGATGTGATGCATTTTTGAGGTAGACGGAACAAACAAAGATGTAAACAGTAATTATATAGGAAAAAAAAGAGAAAATAAGCTTTTGCATGACGAATGAATGACAAAATCTTGTCAATTTTGGCCTAAATTTTATGTAAATAATCCTTGTAACAAGCTATACAATCCTAATGGTACTGATCTATAGTTTATCCTTTATATTAAAGTTTTATGATATTCTCACTTAGTGAGTTTAGATCCTTTCCTTTTGTGAGATCCATCTATGTTGATGATGATATGTCACTGGTGAACCAAGATCTATATTCTTGATGTAATTATAATTCTTTATTTATTCTAGAGAAGTTTTAATGTAAACTTATTATCATTATTGGTGATACTAAAGGTTTGAGTGGACTACGGTCCCCTGATTTTTTTCGCATTGGATTTTCCATGATAAAAATATAGTGTTTCATTTTATGGTTGATTCATTATTCTATTATTTATCTTATTCTTGTTAATATTTGCTTTTGGTAATAAGTTAGTAATTTGGTGAGAAACCTATTTTAATACACAAAGAGGGAAAAATCATTCTGCTTCAATAGTTTTTTCCAACAAGTGGTATCAAAGCATATGATGTTTGGTGTAAATTTTTCTTTTATGATTGAAATGAAAGAGTTAGATAGTATAATTAAATTAAACTCATCAAATTATTCCATTTGGAGGCGTACAATGGAAGATTTGCTCTATTACAAAGATCTGTATAAGTCCATCAAAGTTAAAGTAAAACCTTCTACTATGGATGATGAGGAATGAGAGGTACATAATAGAAATGTTATTGCCTACATTAGAAGATGTATAAATATAAATTTGTACGAGTATATTTCTAATGAAACCAGAGCTGATATTGTTTGGCATAGGTTATAAAATCTTCTTACAAAGAAGATAATGAGAAATATAATTTCTCTCCTTAGAAGGCTTGTCAATTTAAATTATAAAGATGATGATAATATTATTCAGCACATAAGTCTACTTTAGAGTCTTGCTAACAAGTTGATTACTATGAAAATAAATATAGATAATAAGATACAAGGATTGTTACTCCTCAACTCTTTACTAGATAATTGAGAAACATATATAGTGACAATTTCTAACTCCACGCTAGAGGAGAGTCTAACTGTAGACATGGTTAAAGACAATTTACTAAATGAAGATGTCAGAAGAAAATAACAAGGAGAATCATTTTTTGTGCACTTGCTATTAAAAAATAAGAAAGACGTGGAAAAAGTCATAGCAGGAATTCACATGGTTATATAGAAAGATCCAAGTCCAAAAGAGATATCAAGTGTTTCTATTACAACAGGCCAAGTTACAAGAAGAAAGAGTGTACGTTCTGGAAGAATGAGAAAGAGACTAATACAATTGCTGTTGAAGGTAATATTGTTATTATTTGTGATGATGGATGTGTCAGTCTTGCAGCTCAGGACAATAACTAGGGAATTAACTTTGGTGCTTCTTTTTAAGTTACTTTTCATGGTGATTTCTTCATATCTTACACTGTTGGTGATTTTGGCAATGTCAAAATAGGAAATAGTAGTACATCTAAGAATGTGGGTATTGGAGATATTTAATTGGAGACTAGTATTGGGAGCAAATGATACTCAAAGATGTAAGACATATATCAGATATTCGTCTAAGCTTGATATCTATAAGAAAACTTGATGATAGAGATTTATGCACTATTTTGGTGAAAGCAAATGAAAGCTCACTAAAGGTTCTCTGGTTGTGGCGAGAGGAAAGAAGAACTCTTTTTATATTATGGAGGCTAAGCTACACAAAGGAGAGATTAGTGCAATCCAAAGTAATGAAAGTATAGATCTTTGACAAAAAAGGCTTAGTCATATCAGCAAGAAGGGACTTCGAACTCCTACTAGAAAATAGTTATTACCAAAGTTGCAAGGTATATATCTTAAATCTTGCAATCATTGCTTAATTTAGAAAAGCATATAGAGTTATATTTCATACTTATCCATAATCTAGAAGATTAAATGTTATTGACTCGATTCATACTGATGTCTGCACTATGTAAACTATTGAATCTCGGATTTTGATGAGGAAGTCAATTAATGAGTTTGTTGATTTAACATATGTGTTAAAGATGAATGATGTTGTATTAACTATGACAAGGCAATACAATCATATGTTGGGCTGTAGTCAAGTTCAAGCATAGGGTCTGGGTTTGGATAATGCAGTGGGAACTCATTGGGAGATCGCCTGAAGCTCGTCGAATGTATCAGGGGCTAGCCGAGAGTTCACCGGAAGCTCACTGAAGGTATCAAGGGCTTGTTGGGAGTTCGTCGGGAGCTTGCATGGGATGCGTCCGGGGTTCGTCAGAAGATAACTTAGACTTATCGGGAGTTCACCAGAAGTTACCAGGAAGATCATCGGGAGCTGGGAAGGTTACTTGACATGTTGGTCAAATTGATCATATTTGTATGCCTTAGTATGTCGTAGTTAGCATCGATTTGGTATTTAGTCCTTATTAAGTTAAGTTTGGAAGGAATCTAAATTAACTCAAGTGATGCAAATCGGGTCCACATTTGAATTTCGATTGAGCTTAGGTTGAGCTCATTTGGTTGACTTAGAAAGGGGTCAACAGAAGGTACAAGTTATAAATAGAAAAGTAGAGGAATCACTTCTCCAAGATTCCTAGTGGTAGTATCGTCATCGCCTTATTTTCAAGGCAGCTTTCGGTAGTAGTGCCACCGGCACTAGCATCGCCAATTGTATCGCCCATACCTAGATTTTTCGAATATGTTTGACTTTTTAGCTCTAATTTTTGAAGCCAATTGGGGCCTATAAATATCTCAAGTCTTCTTACATTAAGCATCTATAATTGGGCAAGAAAACTGAGAAAAAGTATGCTAAAAGTGTGCAAGAAAAAGAAAGGGAGCAAGAGAGTGAGAAAAAGTGTTATAATCTTTGTAGATGTCTCTCTTGTGAGTTGTAAGTGTAATACTTATAAGGTTCCTCTCCTAAGCCTATGAAAAGGAGAGTGGGAAGTCTAAAGGTTTGGTCTTCACCCAAAAAAGATCGATAGTGGACATCAGTGGACCTCGATGAAGATGACTCGGGAAGTGGTGATAGGCCAAGTTATGGTGGAACCACTATAAATTGTGAGCATCTTTTTACTTTACCTTTTTTAGTATACCTATTCTTATATGGAGCTTTCTTTTAGCAATATCATAACTTAGCTTCGTTCAATAGCTTATTGCTCACTTATTTAATGAAACATTTTTTATTTTCGATTTTGCTTCAAATGAAGGTTTTTCTTTAACCCAATATGGCAACTGCCTCTTATTCCTCCTCTGCCACTGCATCCTCTACTTCCTGTGGCTTTTTCCTTCATTAGCCGCACTGTTGCCCTTCTATGCCATAGCAACCTTACTCAACCATAGTTGCAGCCCTCCTCCTTCCTCCTCTGCAGCCACTCTTAGCCGCAGCCTCGGCGCCATCCCCTATCGGCTGCTACCTTCTGCTCCCAGCCACTGACCACCACTGCCCTTAACCTTTTCATTACTACTTCCAACTGCACCCATCTTGTCATCGCCTCTGTTACCGCTGCAACCCACGTAGCCGTCGGTTGCGCCTTGGCATGATCATTTTGCTTTAATTGCTACTGCCTATCATCTCAGCTGTAGCACTCGTCTCCTCCCCTTGCGGCTAGCGTTGTTCCTCACCTTATGCAGCAATCGTCAGAAAAAAAAAAAAAAACAGAGGGAAAAGAGAGAAAGAGAAGAAGATGAAGGGCACCACTTTCGCATCTTTCTCCCCTTGCTTCAAGTCCTTACTGCTATCATCTGCTCACTTGGTGAGATCCTTCTATCCACTGCCGCTGCTCGGCTGCACCGACACCTTCTTCCCCGGTAGTCAGCCCCAACTCTATCAATTCTCCACTTCATTGTCCAATGACAACTTATGCTCCATCCTTTCTGCTGCACATGCCTCATGCCGGATCTCCTCTTCCTACCATGCCTGCACCCTCCTTCTCAGCCAGGCTTATATAGCCGCTGAAGCCAACTACCATCAGACCTTCATCACGATTGACAATATAGTGGTCTTTTCTCAGCCAGGCTTATATAGTCGCGAAAGTCAACTATCGTCAAACCTTCATCGTGGTTGACATCAATTCAAGATTTGCATCCTTCATAGGTGCTTGATCTTACGGGTGCATGGTAGTCCGATCTAATCAGATTTGCAAACCTGGCTCTAGCAGAATCGTCTCCTCCTTCTCTACTAAGCTAACATCGTCGTCAGATCTTCATTGCAATTGATAACACAATGGCTTCCTTCTCAACTAGGCTGATATCACTATCGAAGTCAACCGCCGTCAGGTCTTCACTGCTTGATAATATAGTGGCTTTCTTCCTTCAGATTCATTATCAATCGGTTCAAGATCGATGTTCTTAGTTCAAGATCAGTGTCCTTATAGGAGCTCGATCTTGGTAGGGTATGATAGAAGATAGCGTTAAGTTAGGATTTAGATATGTTTTTCCTAATTAAATGAGAAAATTATGTAAGTTAGTTGAGGAAAATTCTCCTATCTTCATTTGCATAAATTGATGATGAATCAATAAACTCAATGGGCTTTATTACTTTTTCCTATTTCAACATGTATTAAAATAAAATCCTAGTCACCTATTTCTTATTTTTAAAAAATATGATAATTTGATTAATCTGATTGAAAAAAAGGTGCCTAGCTATTAAAGTCTAGAAGTGACAGAAATTAATGAATTATATTGCAAACCATCAGGTTGATATTTTTGAAGAAGTATAGGAAAATGAAGTCAAGTTTTGAAGAAGTATAGGAAAATGAAGTCAAGTCTAATTAATGTAGTAGTTTGCAGCTTGGTAGACTTATCTCGTGGGAGTCAAGGATCAAACGTCAATGCTTTTAATGAGTAATATTCTTCCAATTGCAAATAATTCAAGTAGTTAACATTAATTTAGTTTAAATAGTTAAGATTAGATAAATATTTAAATATAAATCTAATTCATATGAGGATAAGATTAGTTTAGATGAGGTTAAGATTTATTAAGATGTGATTAATTTTTTAGTATTTTAAAAATCTGTATTCTTGGAGTAAATGTTCCTAATCAACTTCTTCCTATTTTTATTTTGAAAGATGATAATTATCAATTTTGGGATGTTAAGATGAAAACTATATTTATTTCATATGGGTTAAAAAATTTGATAAATGATGGTTTTGTTTAGTATGATATGTAGAATCATAGTATTACAAAATATCAAAAAAATCAAACGAAAGAAAATATAGAGAAAGATGCAAAAGGCCTTTTCATGCTACAATAAGCAATAGATAATTTACTATTTCCCATAATTATGATGGCATCAACATCAACATAAACCTAGAAGATATTAAAAAGTGTGTTTGGAGGCACAAAAAAGGTAAAACTTTCAAAGCTTCAAATTCTTCGTCGTGAATTTGAAACTTTTATGATAAAAGATTTGGAATTGATCGCTGATTTTTTTTTCAAAAGTTTCTTCTATTGTGAATCAAATGATATCTTACGATGAATACCTAAAAGATCAAATTGTAGTAAAAAAAGTTTCACGAAGTTTGTCTCCAAAATTTAATATGATCTCAACCGCTATGGAAGAAGCTAATGATATAAGTATATTATCTGATGAATTAACAGACTCTTCTTTAGTTCATGAACAAAAAGTGAATAGATCTTGAGATAAGATTTCAAAATATGCTCTTCAAATGAAGATAGATCAGACAAAGGAATAAAAGAAAAATTTTAAAACAAGATCTCAAGGGAAAGATTAAAATATCAAGAAAGAGGTCGATAGAGCCGATCAAATGAAGGTAATAAAGAAACTTGATAATATTTTTATTGTAAAAAAATAGGGCATATTAAAAGAGATTGCTAGTATAAAAATAAAATCCAAATATTCTGCTTTGCTCTTATTATTCAAAATATGAACATCTTGAAAAAGAATGTTGGAATAAAAATCAAATAAATTATCATGAGAAAAATAATAGTGAATGAATGAATAAAGAAAATATTCTCTTTATAGCATATTATGAACAATGTTCTAGATATATTTGGTTTTTGGATAGTGGATGTAGTAATCATATGACAATGGATAAAAGTTTGTTCTAGAGAATTGATTCAATTAGATCTATTATACATATGGGAAATAGCAACAAGGTTTAAGTGAAAGAAAAAAGATCAGTTGTTGTAAAGACCAAATCTTGTAAAAAAGTTATTGATGATGTGTTATTTATTCCTAATATAAAATAAAATCTCATTAATATAGGACAACTAATGAGAAAAGGATATTATGTTATTTTTTTGATAAAAAATACCTAATTTATGATAAAAATTAAAAAATTGATAGTCAACTACAAGGATGACAAAAAATAAAATGTCTCCTTTGTTATTTTTAAATTTTACTACTCCTACTGACGAATTAACATTATGACATAAAAATTATGATCATTTAAATTTATGTATATGTATGCAAACTATACAAGTCATGATAATTTGGAAACTATAGTTGATAAAACACATTCACATGAAAAGGATGGGATCTTAAACTTCAATGAAAACAATAAAGGTGCACAGACAGAGATGGTATACGTTTATGATAATGTGAAGAAAGCTAAGACAAAGAAAAAGGAAGCCTCCGTATATCCTATGAGATTTGGTCATACAAATACAAAGCCTCTATTAAATCATCAGAAATAAATATCAAAGGTGAAAAGGTCAAGTTATAGACTTAAGCATAAGCATAAGATAATTGCTTAATACTGAATATCAGCTTGCCGACATCCTCACAAAATTTTGGTGAAAGAAAATTTCTTTAAAAATAATTTTAAATTATAATTACTTGAATTAAGAGATTATTTTAAAAATAATTCAAGTAGTTAAGATTAATTTAAGTAGTTAGGATTAGATAAAGATTTAAATCTAAATCTAGTTTATATGAAGATGAGATTAATTTAGATGTGAGTGAGATTTATTAAGATGTGATAAATTTTTTAATATTTAAAAAAATTTATATTATATTTTTAATTAATATAAATAGATATTTTTGAATAGGTATTATATACAGTTTACTATAATGGTTGTTAGGTGTGTCAGCACTCAAAATTTTCCTTCAACGTGGAATTGGAAGAGTGGACGCACTGACGTACCAACTCGGTTAGTCCATTGTGGTGACTGCTGAGGGATGAGAAAATGGTTGCAAGTTGTAAATGCAGCTGACCTCATTTTAAAGACTGTTGATTAGATGCATGTATGGATTTCTTCTTCTCTTCCATCGTTAACCCTTTTGATCAATGCATCGTCTTAATTAGGTCGACATGTGATGAGGATAATCTATTCCACTCTTGTGTCCCATATTCCAAATGGAACAAGACTTCCAAGTCCTCATCCGGAATTTTGGAAGGGATAAGGATGGTGGGGAGAAAGAACAAGCTGTTGCCTTTCGTTTTCTTCCATCAGGGAGCCAAGTATTTCAAGAAGAGGGTAGACCTGATGGACTGATGCCTGTGGCGAAACCTCTATATAAGGAGTAGGAACACAGCATGTTGATGAACACACAAACCATTTCAGCGGGGAAGAAGAGAACCCTTTTGACAGAGTTGTCATGGCAAAAAAAGCTTCTCTCTCCATAAATGGCTTTGCCTTGCTGGTTTCAGTCCTTGTTGCAGTTCCCACAAGTTCTCTCTCTTTCTCTCTCATATTATTTGATGGTTAAATCTTACAAATTTATTAGGGTTTTTATAAGTGTTCAAGCTTTTGGTAATTTAATCATGGTATTAAGGTAGGTTATATTTTCAAAACTCGTAACCTGCGTTTTGCTCTCTTTATTTCATGAAATATTCTTTACCTTAATGGTCTTACGTCATCTACTTGAGTTAGCTCATATGTAACAATTTAAATATTTGGGATTATTGGTTAACCGATAAAAAAATTAATTTATTTTAGAAACAATGCTATATTTAAGATATACAATATATATATATATATATAATATATATATATATATAAGCAAAGTCCACTTCACCAAGTTCTTATGATTTCTCTCGCCATTTTGCTAAAAAGAAAAATGGGTCATAATCAGTAGAAACTTGGTATAAGTCACACGGACGTTTGCTTTATCTGAATAAAATGAGTAGTTCTTTGCATGCAAACTAGTCTTACTCCACTTGCAGATGCACGACCAATTTGCTTGATCATCTTCCATAGAACATCACAGCTAAGTCTTCGATGTGTTACTACTGCAGGAGTGCAATCGATTGGTGTCTGCTACGGCATGCTCGGCAACAATCTTCCCCAGCCTAGCGATGTGGTCAGTCTCTATAAATCCAACAACATCGCGAGGATGAGAATCTACGGCCCAAACCAAGCCGCCATGCAAGCCCTCAGGAACTCCAACATCGAAGTCTTGTTGGATGTCCCCCGATCCGACCTGCAGTCACTGGCCTCCAATCCTTCGGCCGCAGGCGACTGGATCCGGAGGAACGTCGTCGCCTACTGGCCCAGCGTCTCCTTTCGATACATAGCTGTCGGAAACGAACTGATCCCCGGATCGAATCTGGCGGAGTACATCCTCCCCGCCATGCGCAACATCTATAATGCTTTGTCCTCAGCTGGCCTGCAGAACCAGATCAAGGTCTCGACCGCGGTCGACACGGGCGTCCTCGGCACGTCCTACCCTCCCTCCGCCGGCGCCTTCTCCTCCGCCGCCCAGGCGTACCTGAGCCCCATCGTGCAATTCTTGGGGAGCAACGGAGCGCCGCTCCTGGTCAATGTGTACCCTTATTTTAGCTACACCGGCAACCCGGGACAGATCTCGCTGGCCTACGCCCTGTTCACCGCCTCCGGCGTCGTCGTGCAGGACGGGCAGTTCAGCTATAAGAACCTGTTCGATGCCATCGTCGACGCGGTCTACGCGGCGCTGGAGAGAGTGGGAGGGGCGAACGTGGCGGTGGTGGTGTCGGAGAGCGGGTGGCCGTCCGCGGGCGGAGCCGAAGCGAGCACCAGCAACGCGCGGACGTACAACCAGAACTTGATCAGGCATGTTGGTGGAGGAACGCCGAGGAGACCAGGGAAGGAGATCGAGGCGTATTTATTCGAGATGTTCAACGAGAACCAGAAGGCTGCAGGGATAGAGCAGAACTTTGGCCTGTTTTATCCCAACAAGCAGCCTGTCTACCCAATAAGTTTCAGCTAATTAAACCTTGTAAGGTTGATGAATCAGCTCCTACCTATCAATAAAAGATGAAATAACACCAGAATAAAGGAAGAATTATGGTCTTGGAGAAAGTTGAATCATGATGATATATAACACCCCTCTTTACTCTTATCAATATATTAGAAGTTTCTAGAAACTTGAACGGATCACAGTTTGAACCTAAAGTATTTTGCGTGATAATTATTTCATTGAACAATATCTTGGCAAATGGTATCGGAAACTACCTACTATTGTGCTTGGTGCATGGTTAAATAGAATATGGATCAATTATTCTATCAAGCGGAATCCTGAGAAATAGTATCAAAGACTATTAAGAGTTCCAAATTAACATTAAAAAAAAAAGGATCGAAGATACACTACGGTGTAAAGATACTATTGACTTAGGCCTTCGCTAAATACCTTAGAAATGGTAGAAAATTTGAATTTATTTACAAAAATTTATGGATATACTATTGGCGGTGTAGGCTCAAGGATTTTGGATCACATAATTTTAGGTCTGTCAATTAGTTGACTTAATTTGATAAATGGGTGAGATAAAATATGTGATGATATGGATCAATATGGTTTGGTAGTCCATTGGTACTCGTTTGAATTAATAAGGATAATTTTAAACCAATGTATATAATACAAAGCTTGCGAATTTTAAGGTTAGGGTGATCTTTATATGGGATTGACCTCCTTGAAACTCTATAGAAGTTCCTCCCTCCATGATTTTCTGCACAATGGCTAAAAAGATATTGATATGTTAATAATGAAAAGTGGCTAAATACATAGCTATTTATAGGGCTTCTAACCCCTAACTTCTAATAGGATTCCTACTCAAGACTCCAGCTCCTAACAACTCCAACTCCTAAATAACTCCTAAGCGGCCTAAACTAGGAGTGGCCCCACAGCTAACAACTCATAATCCTTCTTCATTTCTAACCCTAACTCTAGCCAATCCCTTTAGCTATAGTAGGGGGCGGCTAGCTAATGTTTAATGTATGCCTCCTTTATTAATTAAATTTAGGACTTAATTAACTAGAGTCCTAACTTCCCAGTCTTGGCTCCTAATCAGACTCCAGTTCAGCCAAATCCTAATCCTACTAGGATTTATGCTGATTTATTATAATAGACTTAAATCTCCTCGTAGCCAACCTAATGTCAGATCTAGGTTGACCAATAATGTCCAATCTAAAGACTTGACTCAATCGACTAAGACCCGACTCAACTAGGATCCTAACCGACTTACTTTTACATCAGCCTTGTCCTCAAGGCTGAGGTCCATGTCTCAGGGTTATGATCTATAACTCTTCATGAGGCTCCCTGCCCCTGTAGTAGGCGTATCCTGCTCGAGTGGTCTAGCATCAACAGTAGTGACTGGACGGTGATGTGTCATGATCTTGTGATCCCACATGATCATCAACTAAATTTGGGCCTCCTCATTAGCTTGGGTGTTGGATGGATAGATCTGGGCTGAGTCATCCTTTCTAAACTTCCATTTGCGGTGAGATTCCTGGAGGATCAGTTGTAATTTTGAGTTATCACGCAAAACCGATCCATAGGTTATGACTCTAATATAAACTCCAAATCTGTTGGGTTTAAAGAAACTTAGAGACTACTTTCGTAAGGCTCAATAGATTCCTAGTGGTAGGGCTGAAGACAAAGGAAGACTTGATCTTAAATTGTAAACTTCCTTCTACTCCAACATTTGTTGGCCGATTATTTCTTTTTTGCATGGGCTAGTGTGTGGTTATTTTTTAATAGTAGCCAGACTTTCTTTTGAGATGGTGGCTACTCTCTAGTAGAGTTCATGGTAATGTGAGCCCGATCTGTCTTTGGATGGAGTAGAAGCTATAATTTTTTTAGGACTTATTTTCATCTCTCCTTTGTGTCATTGTCCTGTATCATGTCAAGCCACAAATTTAGCAATAGTCAGTATTTTCTCATTGGAGATTGATAGTCTCAGGTGATATTGAGAGAGGGCTTTGTTGGTGTAGGCTAGGGGTTGGTCATCTTGCATTAGGATAACATATATTCTAGCTTTCGATGCGTCAATAACAAACACTTTGTCAAAGTTGAGTAAAGCTAGCACCGCCGAAGATTAGGGGTTGCAACTTGGCAAGATGACTCATGTTCCAAGCATCTCATTTACAATCCTCTCTATTTCAACTTTTTGGAAGTGAGGATAATAATATAGCTGAGTGTTTGTTGTTGTTTTACTCGGTAGAATCAAATTTGATTTTCATGCTATCGGGTATGAGGTAGGCTGCATGGTTCAACGAAGACATCTGAAAATTTAGCAAGCAATTGGAGAAGGTTTGGGTCTTCAATTTTTGTTGACTCCCCCATAGGTTTTCTAATGGAGTTGCATCAGAAAGTTGCTCTTCACTTTGTGTAAGACGTTCTCTTTTTGTTGTATTGAAACTGCCATCATGTTGCTCCCGCATTCCCCACGTAGGATCACTTGTTTCCTATGATTGAGAAATTTCATGATAAATTTTAAAAAAATTTCAAAAAATATCACATAATGTAGTTAGCCATTTAATATTGAGCACGACCTCATAATCATCGAGAGAGAGGAGGAAAAAATATGCAATTATCTCCTGGTCCTACAACAATAGTTTCACCCACTAGCACCGGCGGTCACACTTTAAAATTCATTCGTTAGTGACCTTAACATCAAACCTGCTACAATCCTTGATATGTAAGGTCATCCGAATAGCAACCTTGCTACTCATGAAGTTATTAGTGCTCCCGGTGTTAATGAGAATGGTAATTCGGTCGGCTATTGTTCTTCCTCCATAACCTCCTCCTTATGCTCCTGGACCTCGTCCTCCATGTCTTCAATAGGCTCAATCAATAGAAGGCATCTATTTTTATAGGGATGGTCACGACTCTATGGTTCGTCGTAATGCCAATAAAGGCCCTTCTCCGATCTGTTGTAAAGTTCTTCTCTCGTCAATTTCTTTGGTAGCAAAGGATGACTGGGAATATGGGGTACTAGAGGTTTATATGTTACTGGTTTACGATTGGTTCTCATCCTCTGAGTGTCTTGATTGAGCTGCTCCTCTTAAATTTAAGCGAAGGAGATTGCAATAGTCATGGTGCGGGGCTACCACACTTTAATTTCTCATTTAATTTCTAGCTTAAGTCCTTCAATGAATATCCATAATAGTTATTTGTCAGACCAATCACAAGTGAAGTGAGATAATTTCTCAAACTTGGTCTAGTATTCTTGGATTATGGAGGTTTGTTCGATCTTCGCATGTTGTCTGTCGATATTTCACACACCATTGGTCCAAAGTAGTTCAGTAGCTCGTTCTTGAATTATATCCATGTTGGGACCCCATGAGTGTATTCAAGTCAATTTTACCATTGAGTTACATCTCCTTCGAGGTGGACGATAGTGAAGACCCTACCTAATTGGCCGATGCTTTCAAATAAAGATCGACCACAAAAGCCTTAAATACTTTTTGGTGCATAAGATATCGACCCCCTAGCAACAAAAATGGGTAACAAAATTCTTTAGATATGATTATGAAATAACTTATAAGAAATGTAAAGAGAATCTACTCGAGCAAGCTGGATTTTTTGGCCATCTTTATTCTAATCAGCGACTTCCTTGAAGACATCAGAAAGGAATGGCGAGATAACTTAGAAATTCAGGAGACCATCTAAAAATTAGAGGAAGAACCAGGCTCCATGGTGCATTATAATTGGGATAAAGGACATATAGTTCGACATGTGTCAAACCATGGTACTAGTGCCAAATTTCCCCTACATAAACACCATCTTATAGGAGATGCATTCCTCACCATCGGTTGAGCACTTTAAATTCCTTCGAACCTACAAGAGGATTTAAACAAAATTTCTTTTGGAAAGGGATGAAGAACTCCATTGCTAAATTTGTAGCATAGTGCGACATGTGTCAATAACATAAAGGTGAAACAGTCTGAAACCTCTACCAATTTCAGACTCAATTTAGATTAATATCTTGATGGACTTTATCGAAGGGTTGCTCTCATCCTAAGGAAAAGTTATGATCCTTGTTATGGTTGATTGGCTAACCAAATATGCTCATTTTTTGTGTCGTCCGTAACCCTTACACCGCCACTAGCATTGCTCAAATATTCATAGATAATATTATAAAACTGCATGGGATGCCTAGATCTATTGTGAATGATCATGCCAAGATTTTTACTAGTAAATTTTTGATAGAACTCTTCTAGTTATAAGGCACCAAATTGAAGATGAGTATAACATACTATCCATAGACCGAAGGCCAAACTGAAGTAGTAAACAGGTGCTTAGAGACTTACCTCAGATGATTCACTAGTGACCGACCCAAAGAATGGACGAAGTGGCTCCCCTGGGCCAAGTGGTGGTATAACACAACTTATAACTCCACTAAATTTATCCCTTTTGAAAGTGTGTATGGCCGACTACCCCCTGTAATCCCGAAGTATGTAATCGGCTCATCTAAGGTAGACCAAGTAGACAGGGAACTCATAGATAGAGAAAATAATAAAATTACTGAAGGATAATATTTCAGTAGCGTAGGCCAGGATGAAGCAACAATACGACATGCATAAAAGCGAAAGAGAGTTCTCAATGGGAGATTGGTCTTCCTTAGGCTCCAACCGTACAAACAAACATTCATTTATACTAGAGCATCTATGAAGCTATCACCTCGCTCTTACAGGCCTTACCAAATTATAAAGCACATTAGAGCGGTGGCATATAGGCTGGACCTACCTACAAACTGCAAGATTCATCCTGTCTTCCACGTATTATGTTTGAAGCCCAAGCTTGGTGAGAACAGGACGGTCGATAGTCACCTATCAAACACTACCACCCATGGAGAGATCTAGATCCAATTAAGGTGATTCTTGATTGATGGATCGTGATGTGTCATTGACATTCTACTACTTAAGTGCTAGTACGATGGATGAGTCTACCCGCCGAAAATGCCATGTGGGAGTCCTATGAAAAGTTGAAGATCAAATTCTTGGAGTTCATGGAGCTTTAACCTTGAGGATAAGGTTGATTCAAGAGGGTGGGTTTATTAGGATCCTAGCTCGGTCAGATCCTAAGTTCACTAAGTCATGATGTCAATAAAACTCAAAGGCATGTAATAAACCCTAACCACCTTAATTAAAAAGGTCGACTAGGGTTTAGGAGTCATTCAGCTCCCCCAACCCCTCCCCATTGGGGAAAGACGACTATGGTTGTGAGAGTAGGAGTTGGAGTCTTCATTACGGTTAGAGGTTTTTTAGCCCTATATAAGCACTTATAGACCCCCTTTTTTTCAAGTAATCAACACATTTTTTTTTTCCAGCCTTGTGGCCAATTATCTTAGAGGAGAGAACCCCTATAGCATTCCAGGAGGGCCGACCCCCTATATTGATCAACCCCAAGCTTAGAATCCTACGGGGTTCTAAGAATGTCTAGTTCCAATAAGCAGGGAGTACTTGTCTTCATCGTCTTTTAGTTTTGTTTTGGGAAGAATATCTTACTGGTGTAGCAATTAAGGGTAGAATCAACTCCTTGTTAGCCAGTTCCAGTGCAGGTTCTAGGGATCAAAAGCAACAATTCAAATTCTTGTTGATAATAAATCAACCTTACCTTCTTCCCCGCTAAGTCCTCAATAATTTTCATTTTCCAATGCGAGTATTGGTGGTGATAGAAGAAGAGATGAAAAAGATATAAAAGACTATATATTTATATTATTTTATGCCATATTGTCACGGACTTAACTAATTTTGTCTAAGCCGTGTGGTATCCATACGTGTCCGTCCGCAAAGGCCAGCGTTCCCCGAGATCTCCTAGGGTCCCATAAGCTTACAAAAGAGAAAATGGGCCAGAAGAAGCAATTCCAACGAGATCCACAAGTAAATACTTTATAAAGTTAAATATAAATTATACCCATGGACATTACAAACTCAGAGAGGTTGCACACAAAGGATAATGGTCCATTACAGATCGAAGTCTTCACAAGTGCTTATATGACACACTCGTATTTACAAGCCAAAATCAGCCACAAAACAAATGAAACTAGGGCTGCTAAGCCTACTATAAGCTCGCTACTTGCTGTACAAGGTATGTACATAAACCGGAAGACATGGACAAACATAAGCATTTCATCAACCACCTTGTTTATATTATTATCCATGAACATTCTCCCCCACTTATTCCTTCAACGTCCTCGTCGAAGTCACTGTAGACACTGCATCTCCTCGCATTTTGCTGAATCTTCAATCTTCTACTTTAGCTGCAACATGCCCCTTTGACTCCCAGCTACTCCCTGCCGCTATTGTTGAGTAGTCGAACTCTGATCTGCCATGTTGCTTCAACTCACCAATGACTGAATCTGGTGTGGGGTTGGCTGAGTTGTGCTGATCCTTGTTAGTTCTCAGGGATCCTTCTGATGAAGGAAAAGACCTACTTTATTATGCATTAGTATCATAGAATACTCATGTTGCTTGAACTAGATGGATGCTTGTTTGAACTTTAACGAGCATCGCCTTCAGACTTTGAAGTTTTTAAGGTCTCTCCTCCATAATGTTTGCCCATTGAACCTTCTTCCACTTTTAGTTGTCACTTCCAAGTAGGTTCGCATCACTCTCGCTTTCGATTAGCCAATTGGGAAATGAAGTAAAAAATCTACTCTCAGTAGTACTGATCACCAATGGTGAGGATTTGACAATTATTGTCTTCCATAAGCTTTCTTTGAAGGATCACTAAACTTATGTAAAGCTCCTTTGCTAGATAGATAAGAGAACTGGGATACTTGACTTCACCCATTCTCTTCATAGTTGAGAAGGTAAGGTTACTTGGCTTCGCTTACCTCATCGAGTTAGGAGAATTGGGGTACTCGGTTTTGCTCATTCTCTCGAGTTGAGAAGTCAAAGGTTACTCGATTTCGCTTGCCTCCTTGAGTTTATACTTCATGCATTAAGCTGGTTACTAACATTCGCCCGCTTTTTGCTCACACTTCTGAGGCACTTGAAGTGTTTGCACTCCTTGCATTGAGTTAGCAAGTGTGATTTGCCTTCTCACTGCCATTGAACTTAAAGTGTTCGCACTCCTTGCGTTGAGTTAGCTACTATAATTCACCTTTTCACTGCCATTGAACTTCCGGAATGCAAGAAGTTTCACTCGAAAAGAGCAAAAAGTTTACTCCAACTTGGAGTAAGTCTTTGAGAGTTTTGGTTGCCTCTGGGATTGTACCATCTTCTCCATCACCTTTGCCACCTACTCCTATGAGTAGAAAATGTGCAGTGCCGCGTACTGCGTACTTCATTCCTTGGTCGAGCACTTTTGCATCAACTCGAAGTCCCATCGACACCGGTCTTATAAAGTTCCTTAGCCTCTGCCCTTCTACCCTGTCTTGGTACCTAGAGTTTACCTTTGCATTCTCCACCTTCTCAGCCCCTTTTATAACTAATGCTCTCCCTTCATGAGAGCAAGGGATCGATGACTCCATGGAAGTCCCGCCTCTGCATACCATGGTGCTGCCAAGCCCATGGCCCTACTATCCGTTGTCTTGCATCTGTATCCCTTCCTTCTAACCGATGCTTTACTTTTAGGTAGCTGAACCCCACTGGACTCATCGTCGCTTCCTCATCCTTTTTGACCACCTGCCTCAACACCACTGTGTCCTCCTAGTAGTTCTCCTTGGTCAATGGAAAGACAGACTGTAAATCTCATGTATGGCCTCGCCATCTTGTTGCAGGGCTCACTCTGATTCTGTTCTCCTTAGCTTCCTTAGTAGCAATGTTCGCTTACTCGACTTTGTCCTCTAACTTGTCGAGCTCTCTTAAGCGAATGTGAGCACTAAAGTGGTCCAACTCTCCAATCGCTCTAATCATACCTTTGTATAATCAAGTCCCCTCTATGGGACTCACTAGTACTTATAATCTGACTTCTCCCTCAATAGTATATAACCCCCATATACTGACGACCAAGGCTTTCATTTGATGTAAACTTCAATGCATACACATAGAAGATCCACCTCTGCGGTACCATGGCATTCACCCCCTTGAATCCACAGCCCTTCCTGCCGTTGCATTGTTTATCAAAGTGGAGGTCCCAGCAGCTTCTGATCATTCACATGATCGTATGCCCCTCCATGGGACTCCCTAGAACTTGCACTTAGACTTCTTCCTTGGTGGTATACAGCCCCCATATGCTGATGATTAAGACTTTCATCTAATGCAAGCTCCGATGCACACACAAAGACCCGCCTCTGTGGTACTACAACATTCACTCCTTGAATCTATAGCCCTTCTTCTTGTTGTGTCGTACACCAAAGTGGAGCTCCCAGTAACTCCTGATCATATCTCCGCATAATCCTATCCCTCACGAGATAGGACCACATGTGTTACATTGCCACGAACTATTCGACCACGATCCATTGCACCATGTCGCCTCTTGGTGACATCTTCATAGTATACAGATTCTCGTGTGATGAACTCGGACTATGATTTCTTCGTGTGTGGCCTCTGCCAACACATTATAGGGCCTCCGCCATCTCCATTTTTTTTTCGCTCCCTTAGTAATTCACCTTCGTCCATCCACTCTTGGGTCACACCTGGACGAAGCATAGCTCTAGGACAGTCTGTCGCCTAATAGCTCCTGAAGTCCCCTGACTTCACTATAATTAGTGCACCATTATCTGGATCTTGGGCCTCTATCCCTTACCAGCATAATCTCTAATATGCATCACTTGTTCCTAGAAACTCGAATGGTAATACTATGACATATTCTTCAAGAGTACCCGCCTTTGTGTCCTCTTGCCCCGTGCTAAGGTATCCTGATCCCAACTTCACCTTCGCAAGTTGAATTACCTTAGTTACTCCGTTAAATACATCTCTGAGGTAACTTACATGTACCTCGAAGCTCCCTTTATCTTTGGCACTATGCAAGATAAGTCTATCCTATCAGAATGAAGAACATATGAAACGACGTGATCCCACTCTTGCCTCTATGAGAGTTCATGCCCTTGACATCTATCCGAGGAAAGCTTTGTGCCTTCGCTCCATGTTCCATATTCTATGTCGACTCCATTTATGCGGCTTGGATACTTCATCGAGTTCCACCCAAGTCGCTCCACTCCTCGATTTGCAGTGAGTTGATATTGGCCCTCATGTCCACCATTCCACGGGTCAGCAGTCCATTGAGTTTGATTTCTACATCGACTCTAAGTGTGCCTTCATAAGATGTTGCCTTGGATTACTTCCCTACTTGATCTCGAAATACATCCACCAATGCATTACCTCATTTGAGATCATGCGATGACTCTTTGTCGCTCGCTCGATCCGTTGAGCTTTGTGGAGATATTGCTGGTTACAGGTGCCCTGCAAGCCAATCACGTGAGTAATGACACGTGTGACACGCTGTGTGATCTTTTTGCTAATGATTAATATTGGCATATTCTCACATTATATATAACATATATATTGTGATGTCCTTGGTTCTGTGCAATGAGAATCGGATCGTGATGAGATCATGATAATGAGATCGATTCACTTTTAAACACAGATCCTAAATAATCCCGGTCATATGATACTTGAGAGGGACATCAAGATAACCGGATAGACCAATGTACTATATACCCATCTATATGATGGAGCTGGCTGGTTTCATAGCCACTTGTGTGGAGACACTAAGGATATAGTATAGGTGCTCATTGGAGAATGAGTTCACTGATTAATCTTCTTATCGAATGCTATATGGTTAATAATACCTAATGTCAGATAGCAATTCCATAGTCCCAGTTGTATATCTAGTACTTAGACTTGAGACACAAAGGATGTCTTGTATGAGTACTCCTTTCTTTGATGCCAAACTTACAGGTTTGGAAAGTTTCAGATCTAGTACAGTTGGTTATCGGGATCGGTAGCCAACCTTATGAAGGCAATTGAGTGTTAATAGAGGATCATTCACTCTTAGTATCACAAGAGGAATATCTCATATGTGCTTGCTTAGATAAATCCCTGGCCAGGGTCATTCGGATTGAGAGAGAAGGAGATCTCTGGAAGAATCTGATTGCAAGATAAACTGATTTCGTATGTGACCTGACAGTACCATGTCTAATATACGGTCTCTAGAATATTAGTTGGATGAGGGATTATAGATACATGGTAATTATGGACAGATAGGTCCAACAGATTCGATCCTCCTATACCATCTGGGGACTATGACATAGTGACCTGGTACATCCATAGTCGATGAGTCAAGTGAATTATTATGGGAATAATAATTCACTATATCAGAAGGAGTTCTAATGAGAGTGACTCACGCTAACTCGGTATCGGGCCTAAAGGGTTACACACATATGGTAGATGCTTCAGCGGATAGAGGATTGGATAGAGATCCAATTAGACCCTGTTCTCATTTACTGAGACCCTATGCTGATGGACTCCTTGCTTAAGGCTCAATTAGAGGCCTAAGGAGATTATTAGATAGAGATCCCATAATACAAGGTTAGTTGGTTATTGGATAGAGATCCAATACCCATTAAGGAAGGAGCCCTAGGATTTTGGTGGCTCTCTATAAATAGGAGGGGAGACTCATGGTTAATAGGTTGCAGCTTTAGCCACCACCTCCTATTCTCCTCCCTCCCTCTGAGCAAGAGTTGCATGATCAGATTGGAGGAGTTTCACTACAGAGATCCATCATGTGGATACCGCTAGAGAGGAGAACGCTTGACCTCCTTCATCTTCTCCATCCGGATCTGGAATATAGGGATATACGATCTCACTAGGTAAAATCAATCTCTCACGTATGGCGATTTTATCAGTTTTTACATTTTTCTCGTGACCCAAATCTTTTGCACGACGATTTGATCTGCATGGGAAATTGATATTTTGTTTTGATTTTCACTGCGCATGTGATACACCCGTTGAGGTTTCCCAACAGTGATATCAGAGCCAAGGTTTTTGTACAAAAGATTGGTTTTAAACTGCGTGTGATGAGAATGAATCGCGTAGAATCGTTCTACGCATTCTTGCTACGTTTTCGCAGCGAAGGCAGCGAGGAGAGTGGGTAGCAGCGCATGGCCATGGCCAACCCCCCTGCAGGGGCGGCCGATCACCTACAAGGGGGCGACCGGCTGCAGCCAAGGCCATTTGCAAGGGGGTGGGCGATTCTTTAGGCCCCTTGCAAGGCGGCCACCGTGAGGCGGCGGCCTTCATGGGGCAAGCGCCACGACCAAGCTGCGGCACTGGGGACGGACGCCAGCAGTATGCTGCAAGGGGCTATTGCTAGCCGAAGGGGCCGATGAGGCGGCCATAGGGGTTGCTACCTTGGCGGGTGTCGATGGCGAAGGGAAGGACCTAGGGCCTTTTTTTAGAAAAAGATAGTTATGCCCCAGAGAATTCAAAAAATTATAAGGACTATCCTCGTGTACAAAATTCTAAAAATACCCTCAATAATTCTAAGAATTTCGAGGACTGTCCTCATATCTAAAATTATAAAAATACCATTAATAACTTTAGAAATTCTGAGGACTGTCCTCTCATCAAGAATTATAAAAATACCCTTGATAATTCTAGAAATTTTGAGCTTGTCTTGATTTTTAAAAAATAATTAATTAAATAGTTTAATTAATTATTATATATATCTAGTAATCCTATATATGATGTGATGTACATGTGATGTATAATGTGGATGGATGATCATGAGCCATGTGTTGTGACACGTGATATTATAATGATTATTATTATTGGGGCTTACGAGCATGTATTTTTCTCGTTTATTGTTGGGCCTGTGTGCCTGTGTTTATTTGTAATTACATGGAGAGGCACGACGGGAGCATAGAGATGACAGCAGGACCCACGATGCCATGGCAGGAGATTATGACGCATGGTGATGCGACGATCCGATAGAATCGATGATGACGAGATCAACAATCATAGGGCATGGAGATGCGTCGATGCACACATAGATCCTATTGTGAGTGATTATGCCCATTGGCTCGGGCTTAATCATATTAGGTGACGGCTCATGATCATCCGGTGTGGCTTGCATATGTGATGTGTTAGACACCTACTTGATATATATATATATATATATATATATATATATATATATATATATATATATATATATATATATATATATATATATTTATTTACATACGATGTAGATATATATTAAATATTTATGTGTGTGACACGACATATTAGGAGACTGATACAAAACAAAAACCCCTCCTACGATAATATTAAGTTGGTAAGTGTGAGGCAATAAGATTGATCCACGTGGCCTTCCATCGTTATAGGAAGAAATTGAATCATGACATAAGTTGAGTTGGTCGAGTCCCTCGAGGCTCACTTGCCTACTATATAGAGATGTCACCGGCGACCTGAGGACATGGTATGCTTGGTTGAGTCCCTCGAGAGTATATCATCAATTCGAACTCATTTTGTAACGATGGTGATGACTTAACTGAACATGATGGTTGGTCGAGTCCCTTGAGACCATGATGATTCGGAGGCTGAACGTGACAGGAATCACAAGGAGTTGTGATTGGCAGGAGTTGCCTACCTTTTGGGCTTAGTGTAATTGGTCGAGTCCCTCGAGATTACACTAAGACACCAATTGGATCCTGATCGCCACTAGGAGTCCGTCGGATACTTCGGTCTCACGTGTCGAGGGTGTCGCATGATTCGCTAAGAAAATAGTAGGAGTACATTAAAATAAAAGTCCATATCTTAATTAATATTTTTTATAAAATTTATATGTTATTTAATTTATGTTAAATCTTGATTATGACTTGCAAAACCCCTACGTGGCATACTTGATGCCAACCACCTCATTGGTTTAAAAGTTTTGTAATTTGAGAATTGTTCTCATGAAAAAGAAAATCATATATGTCCTTAATATGATTGTGCCCATATTGGAGGAAAAGATAAGCGATGACGTGATCACTTACTTTATGAAGTATAAAGATAGTCCTAAATGATAACATGTGTATTGATCTTATACTTCAGTCACTTCAAGATTCCTTTTCATAGTTTATTATTAACTTTAATATGAACAAGTTTGAGGTGACTCTCCCTGAGCTCCTCAATATGTTGAGAGAAGCTGAGAGTGTCATCAAGAAGGAGAAGTCATTTCTCTATATTGGTGAGACAAAAAAAAAGAAGGCCAACAAGACCCTTAAAAAGGGCAAGGGCAAAGAAAGACCAGGTAATGCAAAGGTTGCCAAGAAATACCCTAGAAAGGACAAAGGATAGTACTTCCACTATGGCCAAGACGGGCACTGGAAGAGGAACTGTAAGGACTACCTTGCAGATATGGTGAAAAAGAAGCTTGAAGAAGCTTCAGGTATATTCATGATCAATCTTCACTTGTCAGATTTTCATGATAACACATGGGTATTGGATACTGGGAGTGTTTATCATATCTGCAATTCATTGCAGGTTCTGGTGAGACCTAAGAGATTGGCCAGAGGCGAGATGGATCTCAAGATGGGCAATGGAGTAAGAGTTACTGTAGTTGTTGTTGGGGAAGTCACCCTACATTTGCTTGGTGGAGCTATCATTGTATTGGATACATACTATTTTGTTCTCTCTATTATCAAAAATATTATTTCTATTTCTTGTTTGACAATTAGTGGATATAAATTAGTTTTTGAGAATAATAGTTATTCAATAATTATGGATGATGAGATCATCACTAGAGGGACCCTTATAAATAGCTTATATGTGTTAAACAATTCTCCACATATCATGAATATAAAGATGTCTAAGAAGAAAAGAGATAGGTGAATAATGCATACCTATGACATTGTATGTTAGGTCATATACATGAGGGAAAGATTCAAAAGTTGTTGAAAGATTGATACTTGATCCATTTGACTATAAGACATGCAACTTGCGAACTTTGCCTTCATGGAAAGATGACCAACTCTCCTTTTAGTGGAACTGGAGAGAGAACCATTGAGTTATTGGAACTCATACATAGTGATGTATGTGGTCCTATATCGACTCAAGCTATAGGTGGTTACTCATAATTCATTACATTCACTGATGATTTCTCTAGGTATGGACATGTGTACTTAATGAAGTATAAATCTGAGGCATTCGAGAAATTCAAGGAATATAAGAATGAGTTAGAGAACTAAATTGAAAAGAATATTAACACTCTTCGATCAGATCAAGGAGGAGAATACTTAAGTATGGATTTCACCTATTTCCTCAGGGACAATGGGATTCTATCCCAGTGGATACCTCCTTATATACCTCAGCTCAATGGTGTATCAAAAAGGAGGAATCACACGTTGTTAGACTTGGTGCGGTCCATGATCAGTTTCGCTGACCTACCCGTCTCATTCTGGGGGTATACTCTAGAGACCACAGCTTATCTTCTGAACAGAGTTACATCAAAGTCAGAAGTGTCTACACCATATGAGATATGGAAAGGAAAGAAGCCCGATCTTAAGATTGTTAAGATTTGGGGTTGTCTTGCCCACATTAGAAGATATAACTCTGATAAGTTGGAATCAAGGACAGAATGGTGCATATTTGTAGGATATCCAAAGGAAATTTATGAGTATTATTTCTATCATCCCGAGGATTAAAAAGTCTTTGTTGCCAAGAGAGATATGTTCCTTGAGAAGGAACACATTCTTGGTGGAAACAGTGAGAGTGAGATAGAATTGAGCGAGATTGGAGAACCTAGCTCAAGTACCATTCCATAGCCCAGGTCTGTTTAGGTACCTAACACACAAATTCCAAATTTATGTAGCTTTAATAGAGTATCTCACCCTCCTGAAAGATATGAAGGATATATCAATAGAGATGACTCTCAGGATGTTGATCCTCAGACCTACGAGGAGGCTATTATGAGTATAGATTCCGGGAAGCGGCCAAAAGCCATGAATTCTGAGATGGATTCCATGTACGCTAATAAGGTTTAGAACCTTATGGATGCACCTGAGGGTATTGTACCCATCGGCTGTAGATAGATCTTTAAGAAAAAGATTGGAGTGGATAGAAAGGTAGAGACCTATAAAGCAACGCTGGTACTAAAGGATATCATCAAAGACAAGGAGTTGACTATGACGAGACCTTTTCACCTGTAGCCATGCTTAAGTCTATTAGAATTATTTTAGCCATTGCAACACACTATGACTATGAGATCTGACAGATGAATGTCAAAACGACATTTCTCAATGATAACCTCGAGGAAGAGGTATATATGATACAACTAGAGGAATTCGTATTTAAAGAGAATCAAGATAAACTGTGCAGGTTACTTAGATTCATTTATAGATTAAAGCAAGCTTCCCAAAGTTGGAACATAAGATTTAATGAGGTGATTAGATCTTATGACTTCGTTAAGAATGAATATGAGCCTTGTATGTACAACAAGGTAAGTGGAAGTGCTATCACCTTCTTGGTACTATATATGGATAACATCCTAATCATTGGGAATAATGTAGGAATGCTCTCCACAGTAAAGGCTTGGCTATCCAGAAACTTCTCCATGAAAGACTTAGGGGAAGCATCCTATATTTTTGGGATCCAGATCTATAGAGATAGATCCAAAAGGATGCTTGGCTTGTCATAGTCTAGGTATATAAACTCCATTGTCAAAAGGTTTAGCATAGAAAATTCCAAGAGAGGTCTCATACTAATGAGACATAGAATATCACTTTCTAGGAGTATATCCCCAAAGACTCCTAAAGAAAGGGTATACATAGATAAGATACCATATGCCTCAGCGATAAGGTCTATCATGTATGCGATGCTATATACCAGGCCTGATATAGCACATGCTTTGAGTGTCACGAGCAGATATCGGACAGATCCAAGTTTAGAACATTAGAAGGTAGTAAAGTGTATCCTTAAGTACATGAGAAAGACTAAGGATCTTTTACTGGTATATGAAGGAGGTAGCCTCCAGGTTGAGGGCTACACGGACTCGAGTTTTCTGTCCAACATTGATGATAGCAAGTCAAATTCAGGGTATGTTTTCACCATGAATGAAGGAGCAGTTAGCTGGAAGAGTTCCATGCAAGATACTATTTTTAACTCGACCAAAGAGGCGGAATACATTGTTGCAGCAGAAGCAGCAGAGAAAGGGGTGTAGATAAAGAAGTTCATCAAGGATTTGGGAGTCATACCAAGCAACGTGGAGCTGACTCCCATATATTGTGACAGCGATAGAGCGATAACTCTAGCAAGGGAACCCAGATCTTATCAGAATTATTCTGATGAGGTTTCATCTGATTAGAGCGATCATGACCCAAAAAGATATAGCAATGGAAATAGTTCCATCCGAAGATACCATTGCAGATTCATTGATGAAGCCACTAGCTCATATTGTATTTGAGTATCATGGGAGTCTGATGAGGATCAGACACATAGGCGATTGACATTTTGTCACGGACAACAATGTAAACAAGGTGTTCGATGAAATGCTTTTGTTAGTTCGTGTCCTTCGGTTCAGGTACATATCTTGTACAACAAAAAGCGGGCTTGCAATAGGCTTAGTAGCCCTAGTTTGATTTACTTTATGGCCAAGTTTAGCTTGTAAATACAAGTGTGTCTTATAAGCACTTGTGGGGACTTCGGTCTGTAGTGGACCATTATCCTTTGTGTGCAACCTCTCTGAGTTTGTAAGGTCCATAGGTGTAATTTGTATTTTGGCTTTATAAAGTGTTTTTCTTAAGCAATTGGTTGTGGATCCCGTGGGAATTGCTTCTTCTGGCTCGTTTTCTCTTTTTTGTAGGTCTGTGGGATTTTATGAGATCTCGGGGAGGGCTGACCTGTGCGGACGGACACGCATGGGTGCCGCACGGCTTAGGCAAAATCAGCTAAGCCCGTGACAATGTTGTATCAGAGCGGACAAGCACACGCAAAAACACTTGCCATACAAATGCGGGGACCTAGCTAGGCTGTGTGGAGGACAGCCAGCATGCGCAACCGTTTGGGGGAAACGGACATTGAGATGTAGGGAAAGGAGTCGCAGAGGAGCGGGCATCCTGGTTTGGCATTCAAGGAATAGCCAACCCCTTTGTGTGAGAGGCACCACGAGGACAAGCAAGCGAAGAAGAATGCGTAGCACACAAAGATTGGGATGGTTGAGTTTGAGCTATAACTCGACGTTGGCAACCAAACTTGACGGTGCTTAAGGCAAAGCAGGGCGCTTGGTGAAAGATGAGACCGTGCAAGGTGGGAGGTGTTGTGTAATGACCGAAAGAGTTGTGCAAAGCTCACAGAGGTGAGGGGAATTGCTAACTCGAAGGATTCGGAACTCATGCATGGGCTTGTACACGGATGATGGAGTGTTCGTGGCCATCCCAAGGCGCGATTAGAACTCGGCGCCATAGAGCATCAGAACTTTCTCTTCAACATGGAAAGGATATGTCCGTAGGTGGCTGAAATATGCAACAAGTTCCGCATGTTGCTAGACCTTGAAGGGTGCAGTGGAGACTATATTGGAGAAGGGTCGCAATCTAGCAAGTACATTTGTGGGGGCAGAACAAAGCTCGAGTTCAGCAAGACAGAGTAGTCTAAAGGAGATGATGGTCCCCGAAACTTCCAGTGGGAAGTATGTAAAGAGAAAAGTTGCTCCAACAGGATAGATATCCAGGAGGGATAAGTCCTAGTTCTCTAGTGGGAGAATCATGCGTAACGGACTGCACATATTGAGGAAGAGTTTCTCAAGGTTATATCTCCATAAAGCTCAACGGACCGAGTGAGCGATGAAGAGTTGTCGCATGATCTCGAAGGAGGTAATGCATTGGTGGATGCATTTCGAGATCAAGTGGGGGAGCAATCCAAGGCAACATCATATGAAGGCACACTTAGAGTCGAGGCAGAAATCAAACTCAAGAGGGTGACCGTGGAATGGTGGACGTGAGGGCCACTATCAACTCAATGCAAATCGAGGAGCGAGCGACTTGGGTGGAACTCGGTGAAGTATCTAAGCCGCATGAAGGAGTCAACATAGAAGATGGAACATGGAGCGGAGGCACAGAGCTTTCCTTAGACAGAGGTCAAGGGCATGAACTCTTGTAGAGGCAAGAGTGGGATCATGTCGTTCCATGGGTTCTTCATTCTGATGGGACAGACTTATTTTGCATGGTGCCAAAGATGAAGGGAGCTTCAAGGCACATGCAAGCTACCTAAGAGATGCATTTGATGGAGTAACTAAGGTGATTCAACTTGCGGAGGCAAAGTTAGGATCATGAGACCTTAGTACGGGGCAAGAGGACGCAGAGGTGGGTACTCTTGAAGAATATGCCACAGTGTTACCATTCGAGTTGTCAAGAACAGGAGGTGCATAGCAAGATTGTGTTGGTAGGGGATAGAGGCCGAAGATCCAGACAATGGTGCACCAACTATAGCGAAGTCAGAGGACTTCAGGAGCTACTAGGCGACGGACTATCCTAGAGCTATGCTTCGTCCAGGGGTAACCCAGGAGTGGGGGGGACGAAGGGGAATTGCCAAGGGAGCAAACTAAAAATCGGAGATGGCGGAGGCCCTACGATGTGTTGGCTGAGGCCACACGTGGAGAAGTCGTAGTCCGAGTTCATCACACGAGAATCTGTATGCAATGGAGATGTCACCAGGAGGCGACATGGTGTAGCGGATCATGGTGGAATAGTTCGTAGCAATGTAATATAGGCAATCTTGTCCCGTGAGGGACAAAATCATGCGGAGGTATGATCAGGAGTTACTGGGAGCTCCACTTTGGTGTACGACACAACAAGAAGAAGGGCTATGGATTCAAGGAGTGAATGTCGTAGTACCGCAGAGGCGTGTGTGCATCAAAGCTTGCATTGGATGAAAGCCTTAGTCATCAGCATATGGGAGCTGTATACCACCAAGGAAGAAGTCCAAGTGCACGTACCAGTGAGTCCCATGGAGGGGGACATGATCATGTGAATGATCAGGAGCTGCTGGGAGCTCCACTTTGGTGAACAATGCAACGACAAGAAGGGCTGTGGATTCAAGGAGTGAACCATAGTACCGCAGAGGCGGGTCTTCCACGTGTATGCATCGAAGCTTGCATCAGATGAAAGCCTTGGTCGTCAGCATATGGGGGCTGTGTACCACCGAGGGAGTAGTCAGATTGCAAGTACCAGTGAGTCCCATGGAGGGGACTTATTAATCGGAGCAGTTGGAGAGTTGGACTGCTTCAGTGCTCACATTCGCTTAAGGGAGCCCAGCAAGTTAGAGGACAAGGCCGAGTAAGCGAACGTTGCTACCAAGGAAGCTAAGGAGAACATAATCGGCGCGAGCCCTGCAACAAGATGGCGGAGGCCATGCATGACAGTTGCAGTCTATCTCTCCATCGACCAAGGAGAACTGCTAGGAGGACATAGTGGTGTCAAAGCAGGTGGTCGAAAGGGGCGAGGAAGCGACGATGAGTCCAACGAGGCTTAGCTACCCAAAAGAAAAGCGTCGGTTAGAGAGGAGGTGGACTCGGAGGAGCTCCACAGTGCTACAGAGGCAGATCTACCGATCGCGAAGGATGGGATGATGATGCAAGGTAACGGATAGTAGTGCTATGGGCTTGGCAGCACCATGGTACCGTAGATGCGGGACTTCCGTGAAGTCATCGATCCCTTGCTCTCATGAAGGGACAACATTGGTCATAAAAGGGGCCAATGAGGTGGAGAATGTAGAGGCAAACTCCAAGTACCAAGACGAGGCAGAAGAGCAGAGGCCAAGAAACTTCATAAGACCGATGTCGATGGGCTTCTCATCAAGATAGCCGAAATTAAGGGACTTCGGGTTGATGCAGGAGTGCTCGACCAAGGAACGAAGTAGGCAGTACATGGTATTGTACCTTTCTACTCAAGAGGAGTAGGTGACAAAGGTGATGGAGAAGATGATACAATCCCAAAGGCGACCAGACCTATCAAAGACTTACTCCAAGTTGGGGGACTCCAAGTTGGGGTAAACTTTTTGCTCTTTTCGGGCAAAACTTCTTGCATTCTAGAAGTTCAATGGCAGTGGGAAGGTGAATCACAGTAGCTAACCCAACGCAAGGAGTGCAACCACTTCAAGTGTGAGCAAAGAGCGGACAAATGTTAGTACCCACTTAATGCATGAAGTACAAACTCGAGGAGGCAGGCGAAATCAAGTAACCTTTGCTAGGCGAAATTGAGTAACCTTTGCCTTCTCAACTCGAGAGAATGGGCGAAACCGAGTACCCCAGTTCTCTTAACTCGAGGAGGTGAGCGAAGCCAAGTAAACTTTTTGCTCTTTTCGGGCAAAACTTCTTGCATTCAGAAGTTCAATGGCAGTGGGAAGGTGAATCACAGTAGCTAACCCAACGCAAGGAGTGCAACCACTTCAAGTGCTTCAGAAGTGTGAGCAAAGAGTAGGCGAATGTTAGTAACCAGCTCAATGCATGAAGTACAAACTCGAGGAGGCAAGCGAAATTAAGTAACCTTTGCCAGGCGAAATTGAGTAACCTTTGCCTTCTCAACTCGAGAGAATGGGCGAAACCGAGTACCCCAGTTCTCTTAACTCGAGGAGGTGAGAGAAGCCACCTTACCTTGTCAACTATGAAGAGAATGAGTGAAGTCAAGTATCCCAATTCTCTTACTTATCCAAGCAGGGGAGCTCTGTACCAGTTCAGTGACCCTTCAAAGAAAGCTTATGGAAGACAATGGTTGTCAAATCCTCACCATTGGTGATCAGTACTATTGAGAGTAGTTTTTCCACTTTATTTCCCAATTGACTAAGAGGGAGTGATGCGAACATACTTGGAAGTGACAACTAACAGCAGAAGAAGGTTCAATGGGCAAACATTATGGAGAAATGACCTTAAAAATTTCAAAGTCTGTGAGGCGATGCTCGTTAAAGCTCCAACAAGCATCTACCCAGTTCATGCAATATGAGTATACTGCGATACTGACACATAATAAGGCAAGTCTTTTCCTTCATCAGAGGGATCCATGAGAACCAACAAAGATCAGCACAACTCAGCCAACCCCACACCAGATTCAGTCATTGGTGAGTTGAAGCAGCATGGCGGATTAGAGTTCGACTACTCAACAACAGCGGCGAAGAGCGGCTAGGAGCCAAAGGGGCTTGTTGCAGCCAAAGCAAAAGATTAAAGATTCAGCAGAATATGAGGAGATGCAGCGTCTACAGTGGCTTCGACGAAGACGTCGAAGGAATAAGTGGGGGAGAATGTTACGGACAACGATGTAAACAAGGTGTTTGATGAAATGCTTGTGTTAGTCCGTGTCCTTCGGTTCAGGTACATATCTTGTACAACAAGAAGCGGGCTTCAGTAGGCTTGGCAGCCCTAGTTTGATTTGTTTTATGACCAAGTTTGACTTGTAAATACAAGTGTGTCTTATAAGCACTTGTGGGGACTTCGGTCTGTAGTGGACCATTATCCTTTGTGTGCAACCTCTCTGAGTTCGTAATGTCCATAGGTGTAATTTGTATTTTGGCTTTATAAAGTGTTTTTCTTGAGCAGTTGCTTGTGGATCCCGTGGGAATTGCTTCTTCTGGCCCGTTTTCTCCTTTTTGTAAGTCCGGGATTTTAGGAGATCTCGGGAGGGCTGACCTGTGCGGACGGACACGCATGGGTGCCGCATGGCTTAGGCAAAATCAGCTAAGCCCATGACATTGCAGATTCATTGATGAAGCCACTAGCTCAGATTGTATTTGAGTATCATAGGAGTTTGATGAGGATCAAACACATAGGTGATTGACATTTGGTCAAGTGAGAGATTACTGGTTACAGGTGCCTTGGAAGCCAGTCACGTGAGTGATGGCACATGTGACACGCTGTATGATCTTTTTGCTTATAACTAATATTGGCATATTCTCACATTATATGTAGTATATATATTGTGATGTCTTTGGTTCTGTGCAGTAAGAATCGGATTGTGATGAGATCATGATAATGAAATCGATTCATCTTTAAACATAGATGCTAAATAATCTCAGGTCCTTAGACTTGAGACACCAAGGATGCCTTGTATGAGTGCTCCTTTCTTTGACGCCAGACTTACAGGTTTGAAAAGTTCCAGATTTGGTACAATTGGTTATCAGGATTGGTAGCTAACCTTATGAAGGCAATTGAGTATTAATAGAGGATCATCCACTCGCAGTATAATGAGAGGAATATCTCATATGTGCTTGCTTAGACAAATCCCTGGTCAGGGTCATTCAGATTAAGAGAGAAGGAGTTCTTCGATAGAATTCGATTAGAGTAAGACAAATTGATTTCGTATATGACCTGATAGTACCATGTCCAATATATTACATTGCCTCGATCTTTGTCAAGTTCACCGCCACTCCATCCTCTAATATAATGTGCCCAAGATAGTCCAATTTACATTATAAGAAGCTATACTTTGACTGTTTAACATAAGGAGTATTCTCTCGAAGAATCGTTAGAACAATTCGTAAGTGCTAAAAATGTATGTCAAGCGTAGGGCTATAAATGAGAATATCATCAAAGAATATCAATATGAATATGCATAGAAAACTCCAGAAGATGTCATTCATCAGGCTTTAGATATTAGAAGGAGCATTCGTAATTTCGAAAGGCATTACCAGAAACTCATAGTGGTCGTTATACGTGCGGAATGTAGTTTTCAGAATATCTTTAGTGCATACCTGAATCTGATGGTATCTGGATTAGAGATCCAATTTACTGAGGACTCGGGCTCCTTTTAATTCATCCAAGAGTTCATCTACAAATGGGATAGGATATTTATCCTTGATGGAGATGGAGTTTCGAGCTCGATAGTTAATGCATATCCGTCACGTACCATCTTTCTTGCGCACTAGCAACACTAGTGAGGAGTAAGGGCTACAGCTCAGTCGAATCACCCCGGTGTCAAGCATCTCTTTAATAATATTCTCGATCTTGTCCTTCTACAAGTGAGGATAGTGGTATAGTCGTAAATTTGCTAGCGGTTTGCCTGGCAAAATAGGAATGCAGTGGTCATGCAGCCGGTTAGGAGGCAGCCTGTGCGGCTCCCAAAAAATATTCATGAATTCGTTCAGACAAAGGGCAAGCTTAGGATCTAAGTTTTGTACATTGTACCTTATAGATGGCTACTGAATATGCATCAAGAATCTACCATATGCTTTGTGCAAAACTTTCTCCATTTGTTGTGACGAAATGTTGGAAATTTGGCTCCCATGCTTGCCTCATAACGTGACCTGTCTCCCTTTGCAATAAAAAATTTCATGATTAATTTAGAAAAATTCTAGGCGATATCACCTAGTGTTGTGAGCCATTCGATCTTGAGTATGACTTCATGATCATTGATAGATAGAAGGAAGAAATCAGTTATCACTTCATGGTCTTGGAGGAGTAGTTTCACCCGCGGGCACCATTAGTCGCAATTAAAGATTTGACCGTTGGCGACCTTTATGTCAAACTTATTGCAACCTTCAATTTGAAGCACCAAACATATAGCATCCTTACTATTGAGGAAATTATTGGTGCTGCTCGTGTCAATGAGAATGATAATGAGTTGCTATTTAGAAGTCCTCCAACTTTCATCATCTGCAGGTTGGAATAGCCGGCCAATGCGTGCACTACGTAGTTGGCCAGTTGGGACTCTTCCTCCATGGCTTCTTCTTTAGGTTCACGGGCTTCTTCAGATGTTTTATTGTCCTTATCCTCCATTGGTTCAATCATGAGGAGCTGGCCCTTTTTGCACTGATGTTTGCGGCTCCACAATTTGTCGTAATGCCAACATAACTCCTTGGTTGATCATTCGCGAAGCTCGTCTCTTGTCAACTTTTTTAGTGTAGGGGCTTGGATGGTAGTAGAGGGGGTAGTAGGCCTCGGCATGGCTAGTCAGGGAGTGACTCTTATCCTTCATACCTCGTGGGTCAATTGTTCTTCCTGGATACACGTGAAGGAAATCGTCGCCATAAGAGTGTATGGTTGCCGTGCCTTTACTTCTCCTCGGATCTCTAGCTTTAGGCTCTCAATAAAAGTATCTAAAAGTTGTTTCTCAAACTAATTCTTAGTTTGGTTAGATAAATGCTCAAACTTTATTTAGTATTCTTGTATTTTAGAGGTTTGAGGAATCTTTGACAATTGTCCATCGATATTGTTGAAATCGATTGGTCCGATGCGGTTTAGAAGTGCTTCCTTGAATCACTGCCAAGAGAGTCCTCTATGGGTGTGCTTAAACCAATTAAACCACTAAATAACATCTCCCTCGAGGTGGATGGTAGCAATCTCCACCTATGTGGTGTCGGCTGTTCAGTAGAAACAAAAATAGTGCTCCGCGCGCGAGATCCATCTGATCGGGTCTCCTTCTTCCCATCTTAGGAAGTCAACCTTCATATGTGGATTGTTGGGATCAGAGGTGATGTGTCCATACTCTTAAGGATCATCTCACTGATCTGAAGTCTCTCCATGGTGTGACTTTCTCGGGCTTGATGGTTGGCCTATGCTGAATTCGGCGAATAAGGATTGCATCTTCTCTTCCATGCGGTTTTCAAAGGCTTCAAGCTTTGCATCAATAGCCTCCTCTGATGCCATAGTATACGCCTCTAGATCTGTAATATTAAGATCTTTTTTTTTGTTGTCAGGTTAGTGGCATGGGAATTTTGGAGAAAGGGGTGGCCAGTTGGAAGGTGAATCGGTTTGGATGGAAGTAGGCTGCGATTTAGGGCAGATTTGGGGCTGTAGTTTTATGGAGTTTAAGCTATAAATTGGTGTGGTTTTGGGCTATAATAGTAGTAGATGAAGGTTAGAAAAATAGATTTTAGATCTGGGATAGATGGCAGCAAAGGTAGGTGTCTCGGTAAGGAAAGTTTTCTAAAAAGGTAAGTGGATCGATAAGGAAGTAGGCTGATTTGGGTGGCTGATTTAGGGGCTGTTTAGATTCGGTTTAGGGTGACATTTGGAAGGGTTTTTGGCGAGGATGGTAGGGTTTGGATATGAGGAAAAGAGAGTCTAAAATCTCATAAAAAATAACACTCAAATCTGATAGAATTCGGTGAAAAGAAGTGTTGCAATATGCTGTCCTGCTGAACCGGTTTTACGTCAGAGAAACGATGACTTCTTGACATAAATTCCAGAGGAAAGTTCAAGGAAATTATATAGAAACCCTTGGTTTAAATGTTGTTAATACCATTAAGAAGTTTGACAAAATTTTGGCAGCATAACATTAGGGAAATAGGGCAAAAGATAAAAGGTAGATTCCTATAGCATTTCGCCTTTGTAATGTTGATAACGTTTGTGACGAACAAAATTTACAGCGGATAAAATTTGGAAAAAATCTTCAATATGTAAAGTAAGGAATCTTACAGTAATAAAGAGGTATGGATGATAAAAATATACCAAAATTCTAGATTAAACGTAGGGGGCAGTGGCAGACTGATTTGATATGCTGTTGGGGTGAAAGGTGGAGGCGCGTGTCGTAGCAATTGTGAGAATTGCTTGGGAAGGTGGAGGCAGCTGAGATAGCTACAGGGGTAGAAAGATTGCTACTTTGATACCAGATAATAGAACCCCAGATGGAGCTCTATAGATTTTGATCCTTCAGGGGGATCAACCATTGGAACAGTGTAGGGTTCCACCCTCCTAGATTCGACACAAGGCTGAAATAAAATTGATAATTACTTGATTTAAGAGAGGGGGCAGCTACATCATTATATAGAGATCAAAATCCTAGCCTAAGGGGGTGCTTACCTAAGTAAAATTACTCTTTTACCCCTCATATAGCCAACCTACCTTAATAGGAACAGGGGGCGACTAGGTTGGCTCTATAGCCGACGTAAGCAGGGGGAAACTCTAGCCAACGAACCCAGTAAAGGGGTGATGGCAACTAAGCCCTAAAAGCTTATCTAAACCCTAGCCATACTCTTTTATAAGATATGAGTGGCTTTATTGCAATCTAGCAGGGTTTTATTGACTACTTTTATGGATATTAAGACTTAACCCTACTGGAGTCCTATCATGTCCTCTATCAGTTGATCAATCAGGGATTTAGCTTTCTTAATCTGAGATTCAGCTTCTTCTAGCGAGCTCTCTACCCCAAGTAGCCTTCCCTGGCCTTAGTAGAGTTCCTCCAAACTCGCTTCAAGAACATCAAGGTGGGTCTCTACCGTTGTAAGTCTCTCCTTGTGGCTCTTTTTCCTGGTTGGCACTCTAGATGGCGCCTCCTCTCCTCGTGGAGAAAACCCAACTTCATGCTCATCTTGTTCACTGCCACGCTCCTCATGAGCGACTCCAACAATTTGTGAGTGAGTTTACACTTGCAGCCCACCTGCGGCTACTTGGAGCAAGGGTCCGACTTGCCCCATCCTGCTCGATTCACCATGATATTTCACACTGTCATGGACTTAGCTGAATTTGCCTAAGTCGTGCGGGAGCCTATCGGCACTCCCGAAGACTTAGTTGAAATTACCTAAGTCATGATGTAACCTTGCCCACTGTTCCGGACTTATTTGGGATTGTCCAAGTCATGAAACACCCAAAGCATTATCTATCCACAAAGGGTCAGCCATCTTACAACCACTTGAGTCTAGTAGGACCTGCAAAGAAGAAGTTGATTAACTTAGAAACGAGTGATGGATAAGTCCCAACGTCTCACAAAGCGGAAAGCTATACAAGCAATTCGTCGAACACCTTGAGTGTAGTAGAGAAAAGAGAGAAAGAGAGTGAAATAAGACTTTGGAGGATTGTAAGAATGGTCACAAGTCCACAAATGACGGTTTCCAAGGTATCGGATGCAAGACAAGTTTAATTATTGATGAAAGCCTATGCTCGACATATACCCGGAACCCCATCCAGCCTGATGCCACTCGGGGGGTTCCAAGGTGCTAAAATGGTTGACATTTCACACTGCTCAGAATGGTTACTGCAGCACACGAAAAAGACCTAAAAATAGGGCTGTTTTAGCTTTGCACAATGAGCGATCATTCTACAGCCTTCTACACTACTTACGCTTACATTTCTTAGGTAAAAGCATATCAACTCAAGGCAAAATAAGTAGCCAAACATATATACAAACAAGAAAAAGTGACGAATGATTCGCAGGGCAAAGATGTTGCGGTTGAGTGACGATCGTTCATGAAAGAGGAGTAAAACTAGAAGAATTACAATCCATGCTCACGCCAGATTAGGCTCTCATCATCCTGAACCATACCAGAGGACAGTCACCATTCCAGAAGAAAGATTAGCTATCACTAAAGACTAACCATATGACAGCATATGTAAAGAAGAAATGACCTCCCGACAAACTTTAAAATGGATGAAAAATTAAAGATCGAGTTTTTCTACACCTCTAGCCCGATTAGCAAGAAACTCGAGCCTTAATGAAGTGATCTCCCTATTTCTTTGGGCCTTGCAAAATTGAGGATCATATCGGGGCCCTTACCTAGAGATCAAATTCGTGCACTAGATCAAGATTATAGTTGATCCGTCAGGTATCCCACCTCAAATGGAAATTTAAAGAAGACGACTTAGCCCAAATCGTTCCAACTAACAACCCAGCTGATGAGGAGGCCAAAGTTCAGTTAATGATAGCATGAGAGTCACATCAAGAGTTGAAGATCTAATTTCTAGAGTTTATGGACCCTCAGCCTTGAGAACAAGGCTGATCTGAGGAGGGTGACTTGATAGGACTCCAACAAGGTTGAGTCCTAATTATCTTAGTACTAGTTAATAGAAACCTTGTTAGATTGTAATGAAGTCACTCCTATCTTATAAAGGAGTATGGCTAGGGTCTAGATTAGACCTCAGGGCTTAGTAGCCGCCACACCACTTACTGGATTGGTCGGCTATGGTTTCCCCTTGCTTAGGTCGGCTATAGAACCACTTAGCCGTCTCCTGTTCCTATTAAGTCAGGTTGGCTATTAGAGGGGAAAAGGGATACTTCTACCTAGGCAAGCACCCCTTAGGCTAGAGTTTTGATCCTTATATAATGATATAGCTGCCCCCTCTCTTGAATCAAGCAATTATCAATTTTATTTCAGCCTTGTGCCAAATTTAGGAGGGAGGAACCTCTACTACGTTCCAAGAGTTGATCCCCCTCAAGGATTAAAATATATATGTATCATTCTGGAGTTTTATCATCTGGTATCAAAGCAGAGATCTTGTTGCCCCTATAGCTATCATCCACGCCTCCACCTTCCCAAGCAATTCCCACAATTGTTACGACACGTGCCTCCACCTTCCACCCCAGCAGTAGATCAAATCAGTCTACCACTGCCCCCTGCGTTTGATTTAGAATTTTGGTATATTTTCTTAACCCATGCCTCTTCAATACTATAAGATCCTTTATATTGTATGTGGAAGAAGTTTTCTAAAGTTTCTTTGCTACAAATTTTTACCATCGTAAATATTGTCATCATTGCGAAGGTGAAACACTACATAAATTTTCAACCGAATATTGCTATTTGAAACCAAACTTTTGTTCATCCTTTCTGGTCAAAATTTTTATACAATTCTCAAGATCAAGTTGGATTTCATCTAGATTTGATTTTATGAAAAAACTCTTACTAGAACCAATTTTCTTGTATGATCTTTCACCATCACATAGTTCTAGAATTTCTTGTATAAAGGAATCTATCTTACATCTTTTGCCCTATTTCCCTACTATTAGGCTGCCAAAATTTCGCTAAAGTCTCTACTGGTATTGAAACATCTAAACCAAGGGTTTCTGTATAATTTTCTTAAACTTTCCTCTAGAAATTATGTCGAGAAGTCATCATTTCTCTAACATAAAATTTGTTCAGTAGGACAGCACATCGTAGCACTTCTTTTCACCGAATTCTATCATATTTGAGTGATATTTTTTATGGAATTTCATACTCTATTTTCCTCATCTCTAAACCCTACCATCATCAATAAAAACCCTTCCAAATATTACCCTAAACTGAATCCAAACAGCCTCCCAAATTAGCCACCTAAATCAGCCTACTTCCTTATCGATCTACTTTCCTTTTTAGCCAACTTTCCTTAACGAGACACCTACCTTTACTATCATCTATCCCAGATCTAAAATCTATTTTCCTAACCTTCATCTACTATTATCATAGCCCTAAAACCATACCAATTCATAGCCTAAACTACATAAAATTGTAGCCCCAAATCGCACCCAAAATAGCCATAAACCGTACCTAAAAATTGAAGCCTTCGGTCCACCAACGTTTTAGCCGCCTAATCGCCCTTATCCCTTCAACCGCAACATGCATCTTTCATTGCCCAAAGCTACCAATAGTGACCTCTTGCTGCCATCCTCCTTGATCGCAGCCAACAATGATCCTTACGGCAAAAAGCTACTAATAGCAATCTTCCACTGCAATCTGTTTACATCGCAGCCCACAATAATCGTTCGCTGCCAATCATCTTTATCGCAACCAGCAATAAATTAAACACAACAGTAGTCGTCTCTTATTCCATATCGCTACTACCCTCCTCTGTAACAGTCATGTACATCACTGCCCCATCTTCCTCCTATTGCAGCTGCACCCTTGTTGCAACTGACGCCACTTGCAGCCACGAAGTCACATCGCAACCGCAGCCGACGTTGCTGCTGCCCTCTTCTTCCTCCACCATTGCTACTGCCTTTTGACTTAGTTCTCTTGGCTATCATCTTTCGACGATATCAGCCACCTAAAAATCATAGCCTCGATGACATTGTAGCGTCAACATTGCAACATCACCGAAGGACTGTAGCCGATGTTACTGCTGCCATTTTCTTCCTCCACTATTACTGCTGCCCTTGGTTGCCATCCTCCACTTGGAGACTTGACCACCACAGCCCCGACATCACTGTCATTACTACCTTCAACCTAAAGATTACAGCTACACTCTTTAATTAATTTAATTTGACAAGTTGGAGATCCTTACGTCATGACATTAGTGGGCTTATTCGAAGCCAAATTGGAGGCTCTTGAGATGCATATGGATGTTAAATTACGTGTTCTCTTTGAGGAGTTTAGATTGAGCTAATCACCGAGCCCAGTAAGATCATAACGCGGTGCAAATTTGGATTATAAAAAGAACCTTAGCGAAGAACTAGCGATGATCCGTCAAACCTCCACCATCCAAGAGTACCAAACCAGGTTTGAAAGGTTATCTAATCAAACTTATGATTAGTTTGAAAAATAGATATTGATGACTTGAAATCGAAGATTCAGAAAGCAGGTAAAGCGTGACAGCAGTACACACTTAAGGCAGCCATCTTCTTTATGCGACATCAAGAGGAGCGATTGAACTACAAAGCTCGGAAGACTAGAGTTGCTCCCCAACCAGTGGCACTAAAGCTTTTACCTCCTCCTACTATCAACCGACTCCCTTAGCCACAGAAATTAATAAGATACGACCTTCATGACGGATCGATAAAGGGCCTATATGGGTGTTGTGATAAACTGTAGAGCCTGGAACACAAATGTAAAAAGGAGACACCGCTAATGATTATGCCCACTGAAGAACCCAAACTTGAAGATATAACTCTCGAGTCTAAGGAGCAGGATACACCACAACCGGCCACCCACACGGTCCCTACCTTAGCCAGCTACACCAACCTACAAAAATTGAAGATCGAAAGGTTTCTCAAGCAGTAGTCCGTCATCATCCTCATCGATGCTGGGAACATACACAACTTCATGAGCAGTAAGGTTGCTACCCACTTAATGCTCCAAAAATAAGATTACAATGGGTTCGAAGTCAAGGTAGCTAACGGCCAAATTCTGAAGTGTAACCAGAAGTGCCCGCGGGTAAAACTAATCCTATAGGAGCAAGACGTAGTGCCTGATTTTTTCCTCCTCCCTCTTGATGGTTTTAATATAGTGCTTGGCATTGATTGGTTGTCCTTGATCGGAGGTCATTTTTTGAAGCTAACTATGAAATTTTTTAGAAAAAGAAAGCAGGTGATTCTACGAGGGAGCCCATCGACTACAACCACAACACCACACTTTGAGGGGGTACCAAAAAAAGAATCCAGTGGTTTCCCAATTCAAATTCAAGAGTTTCATGAGATTGAAGATAAAAAAACCCTCCCACAGCTTACTAAACTTTTGGGCATCTCCACCCAACCGAGCCGACTACCTCCACTAAAGCTGGCCGACCCACCTATGCCGAATAGGTAGAAACTTCTACTAATTGTTGCTCGACCAGATTGCTTCATACAACCTTAGAAGGTTAAATATAAAAGGGTCATCCAAGAGATAACAAAGACACAGATTGTTCAGCCATGCTTATTTCCTGCTACGACACGTCCCTACATCCTTTTCCTCGGAGATAAGCTACTTCTAAAGTGTTATATCCTGTTGAACTCACCATGGTTGCTGATGCAGCACTTCCAGATCTCAGATGACTTCCACAACTTTCCCCAGGATCAGACCATGATACTTAAAGACTTCCTTGATGATGACATCTGATCTTTGGCCCATGACTACGAGAAAATTGAGCCCCTCTAGTGGCGAAATCAGAAAAGGGGAAGGATTATTTATAGGACTCAATGAAGCATGAACATCATCCCTCTCATTATAAAGAAATATGCACCACCTTGGCCGAGTGGAACTATAGCCCTCACAGTCACGATGTCATCCACACCAAATCTTGGCTGGATGTTTATTATTAGAGTAGACACACCCAGAGTGGAGGTCAGCATCATCCTCATACAAGATGATCAATAACATGTAGAAGTGAAAATGGGCCCTGAAAAATCACTACTCCTATCCACCTCAAACTCAGATCGGGCTCAGACCACTAGAGATTTTATCAGAGGAAAGCCCTCACTCCAAAAGAAGGCACGACTACTATTACAGAGCAATCACGTGGTAGCCCATGCAAGGAAGAAACTTCTCCCTCACAAACGCTAGAGCAGAAGAATATTTCCTGAGAAAGATCAAGTCCCCCTTCATCTCCAACTCCACCAACATGAAATTTAAGCCTCAAGAAAGTGGTCTCCCTATTTCTTTGGGCCTTGCAAAATTGGGGATCATATTGGGGCCCTAACTTGGAGATCAGTTCTATGCACCAAATCAAAATTACAGTTGATCCTCCAAGTATCCCACCTCAAATAGAAATTTAAAGACAATGACTCAGCTCAGGTTCTTTCAACTAACACCCAAGCTGATGAGGAGTTAAAGACCTAGTTCCCTGAGTTCATGGAACTTCAGCATTGAGGACAAGGCTGATTTTAAGAGGGTGGGTTTGACAGGACTCCAGCAAGGTTGAGTCCTAATCTCCCTAAAAATAGTCAATAAAACCTTGCTAGATTATAATAAAGTCACTCCTATCTTATAAAGGAGTATGGCTAGGGTTTAGATTAGCTCTTAGGGCTTAGTGGCCATCGCCCCCTTACTGGGTTGGTTGGTTAGGGTTCCCCCTTACTTAGGTTGGCTATAGAGAACCTAGTCGACCCCTATTCCTATTAAGGTAGGTTGGCTATAGGAGGGGCAAAGGGGTGATTTTACTTAGGTAAGCACCCCCTTAGGCTAGGGTTTTGATCCCTATATAATGATGTAGCTACCCCCTCTCTTGAATCAAGCAATTATCAATTTTATTTCAGCCTTGTGCCAAATCTAGGAGAGATGAACCCCTGCAGCATTCCAAGAGTTGATCCCTCTCAAGGATCAAAATCTATAAGGCTCCTTCTAGGGTTCTATTAGAATAAGATAAAGAAGCGAGAGCCTTGTTCATATTGTTGAAAGCCTCATCAGTAGTAGTTGGAAGCTAGTAAACAAGGATCTGGATAAGTATTTAAAGAATCAAAGGTAGGCAATGTAGACTCAAAACAAAGTAAGACCAAAAGAAAGGAGCTACCGTGCCTACTTTAGACTTAAAGCAAAGCTATTAAGATTGGAATTATTGCTTTTAGGGCTAAAATCACTATTGGGAAGAACTGCACTGGTGCTAATAAGAATTCCTCTACTATCGATAGGTCTTTCACTACTAAATATAAGATCGAACACTACCTATATCTCATGGACAATAATGTAAATAAGGTGTTCGATGAAATGCTTGTGTTAGTCCGTGTCCTTCAGTTTAGGTACATATCTTGTACAACAAGAAGCGGGCTTGCAGTAGGCTTAGCAGCCCTAGTTTGATTTGCTTTATGGCCAACTTTGGGTTATAAATGCACGTGTGTCTTATAAGCACTTATGGGGACTTCGGTCTGTAATGGACCATTATCCTTTGTGTGCAACCTCTCTGAGTTTGTAATGTCCATGGGTGTAATTTATTTTGGCTTTATAAAGTGTTTTCTTGAGCAGTCGCTTGTGGATCCAGTAGGAATTACTTCTTATGGCCCGTTTTCTCTTTTTGTAAGTCTATGGGACTTTAGGAGATCTCGGGGACGGCTGACCTTTACGGACGGACACGCATGGGTGCCGCATGGCTTAGGCAAAATCAGCTAAGCCCGTGACATATAGGACTTCCGCTACTGTTGATAAGAATGCGACTAATACTTCCAAGGCCAAACGCTGCTTATGAGAATGTGACAACTACTGGTAAGAATCAACTGGGAACTTAGCCCTTGTATCCTAATTAGAAAACTATAGTTACTGCTTCTAAGCCTACTCCTACTGACTTAAGACTCCTATGGATTCAAGGAGTTACTGGGAGCTCTATTTTGGTGTACAACACAACAAGAAGAAGGGCTATGGATTTAAGGAGTGAATGCCATAGTACCGCAAAGGCGGGTCTTTGTGTGTGCATCGAAGCTTGTATTGGATGAAAGCCTTAGTCATCATCGTATGGGAGCTGTATACCACCGAGGAAGAAGTCCAAGTGCAAGTACCAGTGAGTCCCATGGAGGGGGATGTGATCATGTGAATGATCAGGAGCTGTTGGGAACTCCACTTCGTTGAACAATGCAATGGCAAGAAGGGCTGTGGATTCAACGAGTGAATGTCACAGTACCGTAGAGGCAGGTGTTCCGTGTGTGTGTATCGAAACTTACAACAGATGCAAGCCTTGGTCTTCAGCATATGGGGGCTGTGTACCACCAAGGGAGTAGTCAGATTGCAAGTACCAGTGAGTCCCATAGAGGGGACTTGATTATACTAAGGTATAATCAGAGCAGCTGGAGAGTTGGACTACTTCAGTGCTCACATTCGCTTAAGGGAGCCCGGCAAGTTAGACGACAAGGCCGAGTAAGCGAATGTTGCTACCAAGGAAGCTAAGGAGAACAGAATCGGTGCGAGCCCTGCAACAAAATAGTGGAGGCCATGCATGAGAGTTGCAGTCTATCTTTCCATCGACCAAGGAGAACTGCTAGGAGGACAATGGTGTCGAAGCAGGTGGTCGAAAGGGGCGAGGAAGCGACGACGAGTCCAGTGGGGCTCAGCTACCCAAAAGAAAAGCGTCGGTTAGAAAGGAGGTGGACTCGGAGGAGCTCCACAGTGCAGTAGAGACAGATCTACCAATCGCGAAGGAAGGGATGAAGATGCAAGATAACGGATAATTGTGCAATGGACTTGGCAGCACCATGGTACCGCAGATGTAGGACTTCCGTGAAGTCATCGATCCCTTGCTCTCATGGAGGGAGAGCATTAGTCATAAAAGGGGTCGAGGAGGTGGAGAACGCAAAGGCAAACTCCAAGTACCAAGACAAGACAGAAGGGCAAAGGCTAAGAAACTTCTTAAGCCCGATGTCGATGGGCTTCTCATCAAGATAGCCAAAATTAAGGGACTTCGGGTTGATGCTAGAGTGCTCGACCAAGGAACAAAGTAGGCAGTACATGGTACTGTACCTTTCTACTCAAGGGGAGTAGGCGTAAAGGTGATGGAGAAGATGGTATAATCCCAAAGGCGACCAGATCTATCAAAGACTTACTCCAAGTTGGGGGACTCCAAGTTGGGGTAAACTTTTTGCTCTTTTCGGGCAAAACTTCTTGCATTCCAGAAGTTCAATGGCAGTGGGAAGGTGAATCACAGTAGCTAACCCAACACAAAGAGTGCAACCACTTTAAGTGCTTCAGAAGTGTGAGCAAAGAGCGGGCGAATGTTAGTTACTAGCTCAATGCATGAAGTACAAACTCGAGGAGGCAGGCGAAATCGAGTAACCTTTGCCTTCTCAACTCGAGAGAATGGGCGAAACCGAGTACCTCAATTCTCTTAACTCGAGGAGGTGAGCCAAGCCAAGTAACCTTACCTTCTCAACTACGAAGAGAATGGGTGAAGTCAAGTATCCCAGTTCTCTTACTTATCCAAGCAGGGGAGCTCTGCACAAGTTCGTAACCCTTCAAAGAAAGCTTATGGAAGACAATGGTTATCAAATCCTCACTGTTGGTGATCAGTACTACTGAGAGTAGTTTTTCCACTTCATTTCCTAATTGACTAAAAGGAGTAATGCGAACATACTTGGAAGTGACAACTAACAGCGGAAGAAGGTTCAATGGGCAAACATTATGGAGAAAGGACCTTAAAAACTTTAAAGTCTGTGAGGCGATGCTCGTTAAAGCTCCCACAAGCATCCACCCAGTTCAAGCAATATGAGTATACTACGATACTAGAGCATAATAAGACAGGTCTTTTCCTTCATCCGAGGGATCCACGAGAACCAACAAGGATCAACACAACTCAGCCAACCCCACACCAGATTCAGTCATTGGTGAGTTGAAGCAGCATGGCGGATCAGAGTTCGACTACTCAACAACAGTGGCGGAGAGCGGTTAGGAGCCAAAGGGGCGCGTTGCAGCCAAATCAGAAGATTAAAGGTTCAGTAGAATGCGAGGAGATGCAGCGTCTATAGTGGCTTCGACGAGGACGTCGAAGGAATAAGTGGGGCAGTCACGAACAATAATATAAACAAGGTGATCGATGAAATGCTTGTGTTAGTCCATGTCCTTCGGTTTAGGTACATATCTTGTACAACAAGAAGCGGGCTTGCAGTAGGCTTAGCAGCCCTAGTTTGATTTGCTTTATGGTCAACTTTGGCTTATAAATACAAGTGTGTCTTATAAGCACTTGTGGGGACTTCGGTCTGTAATGGACTATTATCCTTTGTGTGCAACCTCTCTGAGTTTATAATGTCCATGGGTGTAATTTATTTTGGCTTTATAAAGTATTTTCTTGAGCAGTCGCTTGTGGATCCCGTGGGAATTGCTTCTTATGGCCTGTTTTCTCTTTTTGCAAGTCTATGGACTTTAGGAGATCTCGGGGAGGGCTGACCTTTGCGAACGGACACGCATGGGTGCCGCACGGCTTAGGCAAAATCAGCTAAGGCCGTGACATATTGGTCTTCCGCTACTGTTGATAAGAATGCAACTAATACTTCCAAGGCCAAACGCTGCTTATGAGAATGTGACAACTGCTGGTAAGAATCAATTGGGAACTTAGCCCTTGTATCCTAATTAGAAAACTATAGTTACTACTTCTAAGCCTACTCCTACTGACTTAAAAGTCCTATGCTCAAGTTTTAGTCTACCAACCTTACACTAACATTCAGCCTCTCCTGCCCCCTAGTACATAACTCCTTTATTTGACCCTTGACTCTAAGCTTATCTTTCCCGACTAGCATTCTTTTAGTGACTCTTAGGCCCCTAGCTCTAAGTCTTTAACTCAACTCTAGGGCTTCTGTTCCCTTTGCACTCTCTTACTCCCTTACCCTTGTGCCTGCCTTTCTTTACTCTAAACTGACATTACTTAATCAAACTAACATTACTTAATGTAAATCTTACTTTCGCCTGGGAGCTCCACTCTTATGCTCTTGCCTCGTAGGCTTACTAGCTCTACACTTACTGCTATAGGTTTCATTCCTGAACTCAAATCCCCGCGCTATACTATTAGTATTAGCAGCCACCTCTTCTCTTAAGGATGAAATTATAGGCACCAATACTATTTCTTATAGGATAGAATCTTGCTACTACTGCTAAGATCTCTACTCTTGTCTCCTATTCCACCAAGAACTCGAGCAAAACTATAATACAAACATAATAATAACACTCATATGTTTCGATCCTTACTTCTTAGCTTCGGTCTTCTACTAGCTCTAGTGGTCTTCTACACTTAACTGGCGCATAAAACTATAATAATAGAATAGACTTTGGTAGATTGTACTAATATAAGCTAATAGAATACTAAATTGAATAATAAAAGATAGAATGAAAGAAAGGAGCCATAGCCTTAGTGTTGAAGACGATAGGAAGAAGGGATAGAGTTATCACACTAAAAAAAAGTAGGAGAAGGCTAAATCTTCTGTATTTCTCTTAATATTTTTTTATAATTTTACAAACTCTATATTTTTTATGACTCAATATGGGGTTTATGTAGTCCCCCAAGATACATTACATTTATGCACTAAGAATGAATCTATCTTTTTCAAGAAATCCTTTCAAGAATTAATAGTCAATTTGACTTATCCTTCCATAAATATTTTCTCTTGATGAAATGAATATTTCTTCTAATGAAATTAATCTCTTCATGATAATTGAACAAGTTTAATTTCAACATTCTCCCCCCTTAAACTTGTTCCGTCCAACATGCCAAGTTTCCTTCCAAGTTGTTGAAATATTTTAAATTTGAGCGGTTTTATAAATATGTCGGTCATTTGTTCACTTATCTTGACATGATGTAGCTCCACTTCTTTGTTTTGACATGATCTCTTATAAAATGAAATCTTGTGTCGATATGCTTTGATCTTTAATAGTAGACTAAATTCTTGGCTAAGATAATAGCAGATTTATTATCAACATAAATTTTTGTTGACTTCTCCTGTGGCATATGAAGTTCTTGGAATAATCTTCTTAACCATATTGTATAGTAAATACAAGAAGATGCTACTATATATTCTACTTCTCAACTTGATAGAGCAACTATATCTTGTTTGTTTGAAGACCAAGTAAATGTAGCTTCACCAAAATAAAATACAAATCTAGTTGTACTCATTCAATCATCATAGCTTCCAGCCCAATCACTGTCACTATATCCAATAAGATCGAGACATTTTGATGATGAATAGAATATTCCATACTCAATTGATCTTTTAATGTATCGTAAAATTCTTTTAACGACATTTAAATGAGAAGTCTTAGGAGATTTCATGTATCTACTTATTAAACTAACTCCAAATAGTATATCAGGTCGAGTGCATATCAAATACCTTAAACATCTAACTAGACTTTTGTAATAAGTTGGATTATTGTATTTACCTTCGCCTTCCTTAGTTAACTTAGTGCTATATTCAGTAGGTGTATCTGTAGGATAACAATCTTCCATAGAAAACTTCTTTAGAACCTCCTTTGCATAATTTCCTTATGAGATAAAAATTCCTTCCTTGATTTGTATAATTTCGATGCTAAGAAAATAAGTCATTAAGCCTAAGTCAGTCACCACAAACTCCTCCTTCATAGAGTGCTTAAAATCTTCAATCACGGAGCTATTATTGCTTGTAAATATTAAATCATCTACATACAGGCATACAAACATGATATCTCCATTAGTGTTAGATTTTTTATAGAGAGCATGTTCATGTGGATATTTAGAAAAATTATTTTAAATAAAATAAGCATCAATCCAAGAATTATATGCTCGTAGGGCTTATTTATGCTCATAAAGAGCTCTCTTTAAATATACTTTGTCTTCTTGTTCATAAATGATAAAACCAGGAGGTTGTTGAACATATACCTCTTTTTCAAGAACTCCATTAAGAAATATTGATTTGACATCTATTTATAAAATTTTTCATTTCATTTGAGCTACTAGGGAGATAAGTAATCTTACTATATCCAATCGAGCAACTAGTGTAAATACTTATTCATAGTCGATCCCGTATTATTGTTTATATCCCTTTACGACTCATTATGCTTTATATTTCTCTACATGTCCTTGTGCATTTTATTTTGTTTTGAAGATCCACTTAACACCGATCGCTTGGTGGTCTTCTGGAAGTGTAGTAAGCTCCCATGTATCATTTTTGCTGATAGCATTAATCTCCTCCTTCATAGCTTGTCTCCATTTTTCTTCTTTACAAGCTTCTTCAAAAGTTAATGAATCATATCCTACAAAAACATAAAATAAAGAAAGTTTATCATTGTTAGTATCAATTCTTCAAGTCACATCATATAGCTCCTAAATCCGTCTTGTCCTTCTTATAATCGGACTTCTTGAATCATATGACCTAGCTGATCTCGGTGATGATCTTGGTAAAGCCTCTTCTATGCTTGCTTATATTATATCATCCTCTTCTGATGATATAGCTTTCTTATGTTTTTCATTACTTTTCCAGCCCTAAATCTATTGTTCATTAAACTCAACATCTCTTGACTTCACAACTTTATTTGTGACAGGATTATAGAGTTTTTATCCACTATAATTCTTAGCATAATATAATAAAATACATTTTTGACTTTTATCTTCAAGTTTTGTTCTCTTTTCTTCGGGTATCTTGGCAAATACAACACTTCCAAAAATTCTTAAATGATCAACTCTTGGTTTTTGTAGGCTCCAAACTTCTTCTGGTGTAGAATTACTAATTCACTTTGTTAGAAACCTGTTAAGCAAATAAACTATACAAGTAATAGCATCCCCCCAAAATTCTTTATGAATCTTTCTTTCCTTTAACATGTATTGGATCATATTAATTATAGTTACATTTTTCCTTTCTGAAACACCATTTTGTTAAGGTGTGTATGACATAGTAAATTGATGTAAAATTTTATTATTTCTAAAAAACTTCCAAACTTATTTGATGTATATTCACCACCTTTATCTATTCGTAAACATTAATCTTGCAACCACTATGATCATCATTGAAGGTAAGAAAGTATCTGCTTCCTCCAAATGATACTGGGCTAATAGGGCCATAAACATTCGAGTGCACCAAATCAAGTCGATGTCATGCTCTTTTCGTTCTGCTGATTTCAAAAGGCTTTCTTTCTTGCTTACCATAACACATACTTATAATAATTTTGATGGACGATCAATTCTTGGCTTTCCTGTCACCATATTAAGCTTCTCTAGAAGTTTTAAAGCCTTAAAATTTAAGTGTGCATATCTAAGATGCCATAATATAGAAATATCCTCAATATCAGTCTTAAAATAATTTTACTAATCAAAAATGCATAAATATAGAGGAAACATTCTATTCTTCGTCATTTTCACATGTGATATTAATATCTTATTTTTATCATAAATTGAAAGAGTCATATATTTCATCTCAATATTATAATCTTTTTTAAGTAATTGTCCCAAGCTAAGAATATTATTTTTCATATTAGACATATAATAAACATCTTAAATGCATGATTCTTTGCCCTTATGGAGTCCAAGAATAATTTTACCTATGCCTCTTACTGGTCTTTGAGATAGATCACCAAATGTAATATTTTCAGAATAACTTGTATCCATTTCTAAAAATAATTTTTTAATGCCACACATATGATTTGAAGCTCATGTATCTAGATATCATGTCATAGACTAATCTTTCTTCAAATTATCATGTCATTAGTAAAACTTGATTTTTCATTCTTCTCTTCTTTTTCAATAAAATTTGTCTTATCACCTTGATTGTTAGGATTATAATAGTATTCAAAGGAGTAATGCCCATACATTTTGCAAATAAAGCATTGTATTCAAACCTTTTAGAATTTCTGCCACGTCCTCGACCATAACCTAGGTCTCTTTGGCTAGAATTTTCTCTATCACCTTCACTGTTTGGAGATTTTGGATAGGTTTGATTTCTGCCACCTCTTCCTCTTTGTCCACGACCTCTTCCTCTTTTAAAATTTAATTCACCTTATTTTCAAGAGTAAGCTTGGTCTGTAGTGCTTATTTTACAGTTTTGTCTTCTGCTCTTTTTGTGATCCTTTATTTATGAACTTGTAGAAAACCCATAAGTTGTTCTAAAGATATTTCTTTCAAATCTTTAAACTCTTCAATTGCAACAGCAATAAAATCAAAATTTGAATCCAGTAATCTTATTATCTTTTCTATCACTTTTTGATCACTTATTTGTTCATCATTTCTTCTCGTTTGATAAACAATATAAATAACTTTTATGAAATAATTAAAAATAGTTTCAGAAGTATCTTGTTGTAATTTTTAAAATTGACTCATAAAACTTGTAGACGGAGTTTTTTTTACCTTATCAACACCACCAAATGCTTTTTGAAGCATTTTCTAAGCCTCTTTTGAAGTATTTGCTGGAGCGATGATCTTGAACATTGTATTATCAAGCCCTTGGTAAATCATGAATAAGGCCTTTTTCTCCTTCTTTCTTCTATCTTTGAGTTGCTCTCTTGCTTTTGCATTCTTTGCTCCTTCTTCTACTGGACTTGGTTCAACAAATCCATCTTCTATAAACTCCCATACATCTTGGGAGCCTAGAAGAACCTTCATTTGGATGCACCATATATCATAATTTTCTTTTGTCAATTAAGGGACCTAGAGTTGGAAAGTGCTTGGGGATGAATCTCATAGCTCTGATACTAATTGTTGAAGATGCTAAGAAGAAGGGATAAAATTATCACACTAAGAAAGAGTAGCAGAAGGCTAAATCTTCTATATTTCTCTCAATATTTTTTTATAATTTCACAAACTCTATATTTTTCATGACTCAATATGGGGTTTATATAGTCTCCTAAGATACATTACATTTATGCACTAAGAATGAATCTCTCTCTTTCAAGAAACTCTTTTAAGAATCAATATTCAATTTGACTTGTCCTTCCATAAATATTTTTTCTTGATGAAATGAGCCTTTCTTCTGATGAAATTAATCTCTTTATGATAATTAAACAAGTTTCATTCCAACACTAAGCCCATGGGTCGATGTATACTCACAGGCAGGAGTAACAGGGCAGTGAGAGAGAAAGAGGTAATTAGCATACTTAAACCGAGGAGAGATATGCTAAAATAGAGTCAGTGATGTTGTAATCAAGTTAAGAGCCTTCTAAGCCAATTACATAGTGTCTTAGCAAGACTTGAATTCAGTAGCGACAAAGCGAGAGAAGAGAGATAAAGGCTAAGTTCTCTATTCAATCCTAATAGGTATAAGACCGGATCAGCAGTAGTTTTAAGGCTAAGAAGCAGCACAAGCAAGTATGTATTTCCACTTCGATTCTGGTTACTACTAGTTCATTTCTTTATTCCTTAGTTGTGCTTCTTCTTATCGGTGATTCAATTCTTTCTATCACCAGCTCCAGTCTGATTAAGCACTAGGGAATTCCCAGTTTGAAGTTAAAAGTCCCATAAGCCCTATAGTAAACCAATAAGCCCTATAGTAGAAAATAAGGAATTATAGTAAAAGGGTATAAGAACAAAAGGCATTAGTTGGAGCCCCATCAATACTATTTGAATTCTAGTTTTGAGTTACGGCCTTGCTAGCAGTGCTTTTATTCCTAGGTTCGCGTTAAGGTCTTGTTATCCATATATACTATTAGTAAGAGGATAGCGCATATCCAGTAATAGACTTAATAGGAGTAGTGCCCTCTCTAACAGAGGAATCAGAATAAGTAAAGTCATAATCAAACTCTGAAGTGGGAATCCTATCTATAAGTAAGAGACTTAATAGGAGTAGCGCCCTCTCTAACAAAGGAATCAGAATAAGTAAAGTCATAATCAAACTCTCAAGTGAGAATCCTATCTATTAACTCCAGAACTCAATTAGCAGAAGCAAGAAACAAGTTAGGATTAGAGGGAATCGAAAGGTGCTTATGAGACCTTAGCTCAGAACAAGGAATTCCATCAATGCTAGTAAGAACCCGGCTCAACATAGATGTATGTAGTAAGGTAGTGTACGAGCTAGCGTATCTAATACTAGTAGACTTATGTGTAATAAGAGACTAATAGGAGTAAGCACAAAAACCAAACAGGCAAACTTGTAATTGAACTCGTACTAAGGGAAATGAACCAAAGAAGTCAGAATTCATGGTATAGCCAATAGAGTTAAAAGACAAAAGTAAGAATCAAAGTAGGTGGTCTGATTCACAGTAGCTACAGAACGAAAGTGAGGAGACATAGGTTGATACAAGGGGATAACGGCTCATAGACCATAAAGTAAGGTTCTAGTTTAGTAAGGAAAGACGATAAATATATAATTGCCCTAAGTAGTAGAAGAATTGAACTCGGGCTCTAGGATTGAAGAAAGGATTCTCAGAATGAGACTACCCACTGCTAAGGCAACACCTATACTATGAGAACACGCACCGCCCATAGTAGAAGGAACTCACGACTACTAATGACTTTGACTACTGCTAATAGGAACCCCTACTAATCAGACTCACACTACTGACCTAAAAGCGGAATTGCCTAACTCTAAAATGGACCCCTCGACAACATGCCCAAGCCCAACCTCTCCTCTAAAAGATTCTACAATAGCACTGATCACCACCTTGCCTATCTTCTTATTCCTTCTTTCAGCCTACCATTGTTAACTGTAAAACTATAATGCCTTCTATTCCTTAGTTTGATTGGTTAGTCTTCTAATTGCCTCTTTCTTCAGATAACTAATGAGCCATTGATTGCATATTGCTTACATGTGAGTGTTAGCCTACTTTTCCTTACTCCCAAACTGCTATTCCTGTATAAGGATACATTTGGTAGGCAAACCAGAATGTGCTACTACCCAGCATGATCAAATAGGGACCTAACGACTTGAGCTAGAAACTCGGAAACCAACTAATGATAGAAAGACTGCCACTATTGGAACCAAGCCTACCCCTCAGTGCTTTAAGGCTTCCGCTCCTGCATCTCAGGGTTACTTTACTCATTACTCCACTTGAGTTCCACTCTACCCTTGCTCTATCTCATCCTACTGCTACTACTACTAATTGAAGAATCCAAATCATCAGTCAAAGAGTTGAACTTGTAGGCATCCGAGCCAAACTCCGTAGTAGAAGAAGCAATCTATAGTGCATCTACCAACAAGAGAATTGAGCTATCAGCGAACAGGCTATACAACTGCCTAACAAACTTACTCGGGACTAGCGAGAACGGAAAAGTGTAATAAGAGACTTTACCTCTGAGGGTGTTTCCTCTCTCTCTCTCTCTCTCTCTTGCCAGCTACAATATAGGCCTAAAGCACCACTAGCAGGAACCAAAATAAAACAAAGAATATAGAATAGCTGAGCAGGGAACCAAGCCTGACTACTCGACAGAAGGGACAAGCCTTATTATTACACATCGATCCCAATGTTATTGATTACGCCCACCCAACCTTATTGCCTATTGTCTCAGCCTACCTTTCTTACTCTCCTATTTGATAGGCTTGAAATGCATTCTAAACTCTATTAGTAGTACTCATTGATCTATTATTTGATTCCCCTATCTGATTCCCCTACCATTAAGAATGGACTGCTTCCTTCTATACTAAAACAAAGAAATAGGGACTTCCGGATCTTTACTTTCAACCTGATACCACTCCACTACTAATAGGACTTGAACTTGAAATAAGGAATCCTAATATCGAGAACAGGGCTTACTACCTAGACTATAAAAATACTCCTATTAGTGTTGAACTGCTACTAACAAGGCTCGAACTACAACTGATGGGAATGTAACTCAAAACATATACTTTAAATAGGAAAAAGGGAATTCATCTAGAGTACTGGCAAGGATAAACCTAGTGCCACCTATACTTTAACTTACAACAGGGAAGCAAGCTACTTACTACTCATTACAATGAAACCAATGCTAACAGGACTTGAGCTCGAAACAAGGGATCTAGGGATTAACACCAATACTTCAACTTAAAATCCATGACTCTTCTATTACTTTTATCTCATTATGTAGTTCACCTATCTTAGCCTGCCCTTACTCGCCCCAAATCTAGTATTAATACCAAACAAGACCGTAGCTCTTAACAGGGGATCGAGCCAATACCAATGAGAATTGATGCTATGCTTAACAGAGCTGGAGAACTCAACTCGGAACGGGAAATTACCCTGAAAGAGTGTAGCGGCCCCATTGTGCAATTACTAATGCATAATGTTATTATAAGCTGTCACACTTAACTCGCTAATGCACAACTAGTTCCTACTAACGCGCCACGAACGGTTGACACGCCATATTATACGTGTCTTGGTGGCTCAACTGATGCATAATATTAGCAGTTACTTGTCAATTTATCATCTTGTCTGCTTGTTTAGTAGTGTCTTAGCTGTCATCTTGTTTGCTTGGCGATAATAAGGCCCAAGCACTACACTAATGGAATCGAACAGGTGCCAACAAGACTTACCCCATGAACCTAACCTTAATTTACTGAATTTAACTCTTAGCTTTGAGTTGGGCCCTCCTATCCTATATGTTGTCTATAGGTCTTCCTTTCCTTTCCCTAAGTCTCTTACTTCTAACTCATAGTATACCTCTACTCGATATCAAACTGAAATCAATGTATCTCATTCTAGATCTACTAACCTAGGACTTTCATTACCTCATCTCATTATGTCGCTACTGGTTCTTAACCTTATACTCCTTACTTTGTTCTTCGACTCAATAAATATAAGATTAAATAAGAGAATAGAGAAATCAACTATAGGTATTGTAGGAAATGTAACTTGATACCTAGATCCTTACTCCTTGTGTGTCACGAACGATCGTCGCTCAACCGCAATACCTTTGCTCCTTGAACCATTCATCACTTTTTCTTGCTTGTACTTATGTTTGTCAGCTTTTTTTACCTTGAGTTTATGTCTTTTTACCTAAAAAATGTAAGTAAAAGTAGTGTAGAAGGCTGCAGAATGATCGCTCGCTGCGCGGAGCCAAAACAGCCCAAAACAACCTTGTTTTTGGGTCTTTTTCGTGTGCCGCAGCAACCTTTCTGAGTGGCGCAAAATGTCAGCCATTTCAGCACCTTGGAACCCCCCGGGTGGCACCGGGCTGGATGAGGTTCCGGGTATATGTCGGGCGTAGGCATTCATCAGCAATTGAACTTGTCTTGCATCTGATACCTTGGGAACCGTCGTTTGTGGACTTGCGACCATTCCTACAACCCTCCAAAGTCCTATTTCGCTCTCTTTCTCTCTTTTCTTTGCTGCACCCTCAACGTTGGGCATTTCATGACTTAGGCAATCCCAGCTAAGTCCGGAACAGTGGGCAAGGTTGCTTCACGACTTAGGCAATTTCAGCTAAGTCTTCGGGAGTGCCACGAGGGTGCCACACGGCTTAGGCAAATTCAGCTAAGTCCGTGACAGTGTGGTATCAGAGCAGGCAAGCAATTCATATGAATAGCGAAGAAGATTCACAATCTCATCATGGTAAAACATCATGGTGAATCGAGCAAGATCGTGACATGTGGGCATACAAACATGCCTTCTAACTTCTATTCCAACTTCCATTTCTGTGTGTGAGCTTGGGTCTACCTCTCCGACCCTATTCCCTGTAGTTAGAGCTTAGGCCTGTCGATCCTTACCCTAAAACCACCACTCCCTATTTTAAGTCTTTAATTCCTGGAGAAAAATCTGTCCTCTTGCCTTACTGGACTAGACCCCTTGCTTTAACTTTCTTTCTTGCTTATAAGATCCCTGGTCTGCCTCTTGGTCTTTATCTGCCTCTTGGTCTTTATCTCCCTTCTTTTAGTCTCCCGCTATGTGTTTTAAATATGATGCTTAAGGTTTACTCACAAAGATGTTAGAGATAGTAACTGATATAATAGATATACTATGTGGTGGTCACAAAGCCAAGCAACGGGACAAGCACTAAAACACAACTACAGAACTCTAACCTTTCACGATTCTTCTACTCATCTCTTAGCCTGCCATTAGTTTATCTAATTCTTCCAATCCATACCTCACGCCTATTGATTCAGATCTTTGTTTTTAAACTAATGACAATCCTTTCAAGGTTTAACCGTCTAACTTTAATTCTCTCACTACTACCAGAGGAAATGTAACTCGAGAACCAGATCCTGTGAAAATGAACTAGACAACAAAATGACCTATCACACTAGGCTCCCATATCTTGCTGTGAATCTTTAATTGCGGACCTCGAACCTTACTTTCCTACTTATCGGTATTATATTACTATTATAATAAATAAAAAAGCAAAGAGTTGACACAACACATAGAAGCCAACCAGTGATATCAATACCTGAGCTAGAAACCAGTAATTCAACAAGGGATAACAAGACTCCTTTAGCGCCAACAATCCTTTAAAAAGAAACAAGGAAATCAACTACTAACTCTAGAGCTGACACTGCTTTATATGTTCAAGATCAAGCTCCTATGAAGGATGCAAATCTTGAACTAATGCCAATAAACCTAAAGGAAGGAGACTGCTATGTTGTCAACCACGATAAAAGTCTAATGGTAGTTGACTTTGGCGGCTATGTAAGCCTCGCTGATAAGAGACTGCTATGTTGTCAACCATGGTAAAGGTCTAATGGCAGTTGACTTCGGCAGCTATGTAAGCCTAGTTGAGAAGATATCGCTATATTGTCAACCGCAGTGAAGGTCAGATGATAGTCGACTTAAGTTGCTATGTAAGCCTAACTGAGAAGGAGGGTGCAGACATGACAAGAAGAGGAGATTAGGAATGAGGCATGCATAGTAGAAAGGATGGAGCATAAGCTATTGTTGGACAGTGGAGTGGAGAATTAACGGGCAGCGACACCAAATAGAAGGATCTCACCATGTGAGAAGGTGACAGTACAGGCTGGAAGCAAGGGGAGAAAGATGCAATAGTGATGCCCTTCATCTTCTTCTCTTTTGCTCTTTTCCCCTCTGTATTTTTTTTTACGATTACTACAGAAGGTGAGGAACAATGCTAGCAGCAAGGGGAGGAGACGATTACTATGGTTAGGGCAATCGACAGTGGTATTTGCAGCAAAATGATCATGCCAAGGTGCAACCAGCGGCTATGTGGGTTGCAGCGGTGATAGAGGCGATGACAAGATGGGTGTAGCTGAAAGCATCGATGAAAAGGTTAATGTTAGTGGTGGTCGGTGGCTGGGAGCATAAGGCATCAACTGACAATCAAGGTTGTGCGCTAGTGGGCAGTGGTAGGGAGAGTAGAGGATCTAGTGGCAGTGGCAGGGTATGGCATCGCGATTGCAGAGGAGGAAGGAGGAGGGTTGCAACTACGATTGAGTAAGGCAGTGGTGGCACGGAAGGGCAACGGTGTGGCTGATGAAGGAAAAAACCATAGGAAACAAAGGATGAAGTGGTAAAGGAGGAACAAGAGGCAACAGCCATATAGCCGATTGGAAGCGACTGTGTTACCAACAGGAGGGCGTTGCTGGGAGGGGAAGGAGCGGTTGGCTGGAGAACAAGGTCACAATAGGGAGGAAGCTCCACCTGCGAATGCAGCAGCCATGAGAGAGAGGGCTTGAGGTGAAGCGCCGAGTCAGGGCTGCGGTTGTTATGTGTAGGACTCGGGCGTGCAGCAAGAGCGCCTAACAAGAGGAGTGACGATGTTCTCGTGCAAAAGAAGACACTAGTAGAGCCATCTCCAATGGAGCTATAATCAAGGAGAGAGATGGTGATAGAACGAAGGCGTCGCCTTTGTGGGATGGAAGGATGGGCAACGATGGCAAAGGCGGTTATGGGGGTGGGAGGGAAAGCAGTAGTGTCAGTGCTATTGTATGTGACCAAGGGCTGCTACTGCTGCTGCTAACGATAGCACTATGATAGGCAATAGGGGAGAAATAGGGGCTGGCTGACGGTAGTAGCAGGTGCGACAGAGATGGCCGACGGAGAGGAGTAGCAGTTGCTACAGTAACGATAATGGCTGCGGCGAGGGCAACGAGCAAAGTAGCAATAGGGGGGGTCGGTGACGGGCTCGAGAGATGTTGTCATTTGATAACAAAGAAAGAAAATTGATCTCGAGATCATACTGCTCCTTGAGAAATCGGAGCTGCTCAGGGCAGTAGGTGCGATCTACTACAATTAGATGCAAATCATCAGAAAAAGGAGGTCTTGACGCGTTCGAGCTGCAAGGCAGCAAAGGAGAAGACAGCGGTGGCAGAGCCAACATGTGGCAGAGTCAACGATTAGGGCATCGAAGATAGAAGCCAACGATGGTGGGTTCGACGAGGGAGGAGGAAGCCGATGAAAAAGAAGGGCCATCGCGGAGAAATGATGAAAGAAGCTATCGTTTGACAGTGGAAAAAAAAGGGATAATCTCTCTTATTGAGAGAGGGGCTCTAATACCATGTTAAAATAGGAAGAAGTAATAAAAATGCCCATTGAGTTCATTGATTCATCATCAATTTATATAGGTGAAGATTGGAGGATTTTCCTCAATTAACCTACGTGATTTTCTCATTCAATTGAGGAAATCATATCTAAATGCTAACTTAATCCTATATTCTAGTAAGGTAGGGCTTTAGAGTAGTAGCAATATTCTTATTATTATTGATTTCATTCTCTCACTTGAGTTGGATCCTCTAGCTGCTGATCTCATATATGTATCCCTAACATAAGGGCTTAGGTCTATTGCTACTATTGAGTGGAATTACTTATATCAAGTTTCATACCCAATAGTAGGTCTTGTTACCAATGGTTTAGTTCAAATTTGATACCTTTATATTGATCTTTTACTTATGAAGATGGATTCCTGTGATCCGATGCTCGTTCTTATCCTAGTTGTTCGTTGAGTTCACTAAGCCTTACTGCTTAGTTCAATCCTATAAAGTAGTGTTTTCATTCTATGTGTTACTAGCTCAATTTTATTTCTTTACAGTAGTGATTCGGTTAATGATAGTCCCACTCTGTCACGGGCTTAGCTGATTTTGCCTAAGCCGTGCGGCACCCATGCGTGTCCGTCCGCAAAGGTCAGCCCTCCCCGAGATCTCCTAAAATCCCACAGACTTACAAAAAGAGAAAACGGGCCAGAAGAAGCAACTCCCACGGGATCCACAAGCAACTGCTCAAGAAAAACACTTTATAAAGCCAAAATACAAATTACACCCATGGATATTACAAACTCAGAGAGGTTGCACACAAAGGATAATGGTCCACTACAGACCGATGTCCCCACAAGTGCTTATAAGACACACTTGTATTTACAAGCCAAACTTGGCCATAAAGCAAATCAAACTAGGGCTTCCAAGCCTACTGCAAGCCCGCTTCTTGTTGTACAAGATATGTACCTAAACCGAAGGACACGGACTAACACAAGCATTTCATCGAACACCTTGTTTACATTGTTGTTCGTGACATTCTCCCCCACTTATTCCTTCGACGTCCTCGTCGAAGCCACTGTAGACGCTGCATCTCCTTGCATTCTGCTGAATCTTTAATCTTCTGCTTTGGCTGCAACACGCCCCTTTGGCTCCTAGCCGCTCTCCGCCGTTGTTGAGTAGTCGAACTCCAATCCGCCATGCTGCTTCAACTCACCAATGACTGAATCTGGTGTGGGGTTGGCTGAGTTGTGCTGATCCTTGTTGGTTCTCGTGGATCCCTCTGTTGAAGGAAAAGACCTGCCTTATTATGTGCCAGTATCGCAGTATACTCATATTGCTTGAACCGGGTAGATGCTTGTTGGAGCTTTAACGAGCATCACCTCACAGACTTTGAAGTTTTTAAGGTCCTTTCTCCATAATATTTGCCCATTGAACCTTCTTCCACTGTTAGTTGTCACTTCCAAGTATGTTCGCATCACTCCCTCTTAGTCAATTGGGAAATGAAGTGGAAAAACTACTCTCAATAGCACTGATCACCAACGGTGAGGATTTGACAACCATTGTCTTCCATAAGCTTTCTTTTGAAGGGTCACTGAACTTGTGCAGAGCTCCCTTGCTTGGATAAGTAAGAGAACTGGAATACTTGACTTCACCCATTCTCTTCGTAGTTGAGAAGGTAAGGTAACTTGGCTTCGCTCATGTCGTCGAGTTAAGAGAATTGGGGTACTCGGTTTCGCCCATTCTCTCGAGTTGAGAAGACAAAGGTTACTCAATTTCGCCTGGCAACGGTTACTTGATTTCGCCTGCCTCCTCGAGTTTGTACTTCATGCATTGAGTTTCGACATTCGCTCTTTGCTCACACTTCTGAAGCACTTGAAGTGGTTGCACTCCTTGCGTTGGGTTAGCTACTGTGATTCACCTTCCCACTGCCATTGAACTTCTGGAATGCAAGAAGTTTTGCCCGAAAAGAGCAAAAAGTTTACTCCAACTTAGAGTCCCCCAACTTGGAGTAAGTCTTTGATAGATCTGGTCGCCTTTGGGGTTGTACCGTGTTCTCCATCACCTTTGCCGCCTACTCCTCCTGAGTAGAAAGGTACAGTACCATGTACTGCCTACTTCGTTCCTTGGTCGAGCACTCCTGCATCAACCCGAAGTCCCTTAATTTTGGCTATCTGGATGAGAAGAACATCGACATTGGTCTTATGAAGTTTCTTGGCCTCTGCCCTTCTGCCTCGTCTTGGTACTTGGAGTTTGCCTCTGCACTCTCCACCTCCTTGGCCCCTTTTACGACCAATGCTGTCCCTTCATGAGAGCAAGGGATCGATGACTTCACGGAAGTCCCGCATTTACGGTACCATGGTGCTGCCAAGCCCATAGCACTACTATCCGCTACCTTGCATCTTCATCCCTTCCTTCGCGATCGGTAGATCTGCCTCTATGGCACCGTGGAGCTCCTCCGAGTCCACCTCCTCTCTAACCGACGCTTTTCTTTTGGGTAGCTGAGCCCCGTTGGACTCGTCGTCGCTTCCTCGCCCCTTTCGACCACCTGCTTCGACACCACTGTGTCCTCCTAGCAGTTCTCCTTGTTCGCCTCCGCCATCTTGTTGCAGGGCTCGCACCGATTCTGTTCTCCTTAGCTTCCTTGGTAGCAACGTTCGCTTACTCGGCTTTGTCCTCTGACTTGTCGGACTCCCTTAAGCGAATGTGAGCTCTGAAGCAGTCCAACTCTCCAACTGCTCCGATTAACCAAGTCCTCTCCATGGGACTCACTGGTACTTGCAATCTGACTACTCCCTCGGTGGTACATAACCCCCATATGCTGACGACCAAGGCTTTCATCTGATGCAAGCTTCGATGCATACACATGGAAGACCCGCCTCTGCGGTACTGTGGCATTCACTCCTTGAATCCACAGCTGTTCTTGCCGTTGCATGGTTCACCGAAGTGGAGCTCCCATCAGCTCCTGATCATTCACATGATCATGTCCCCCTCCATGGGACTCACTGGTACTTGCACTTGGACTTCTTCCTCGGTGGTATACAGCTCCCATATGCTGATGACTAAGGCTTTCATCCAATGCAAGCTTTGATGCACACACGAAGATCCGCCTCTGCGGTACTACGGCATTCACTCCTTGAATCCATAGCCCTTCTTCTTGTTGTGTCGTACACTAAAGTGGAGCTCCCAGTAACTTCTTATCATACCTCCGTATGATTTTGTCCCTCACGGGACAATATTGCCTGTATTGCATTGCCACGAACTATTCCACCATGATCCGCTGCACCATGTCGCCTCCTGGTAACATCTCCATTGCATACAGATTCTCGTGTGATGAACTCGGACTACGACTTCTCCACGTGTGGCCTCTGCCAACACATCGTAGGGCCTCCGCCATCTCCGATTTTTAGTTCGCTCCCTTGGCAATTCCCTTTCGTCCCCCCCCACTCCTGGGTTACTCCTGGACGAAGCATAGCTCTAGGACAGTCCGTCGCCTAGTAGCTCCTGAAGTCCCCTGACTTTGCTAGAGTGGGTGCACCATTGTTTGGATCTTGGGCCTCTATCCCCTACCAACACAATCTTGCTATGCACCTCTTGTTCCTGACAACTTGAATGGCAACACTGTGGCATATTCTTCAAGAGTACCCGCCTCTACGTCCTCTTGCCCCGTACTAAGGTCTCATGATCCTAACTTTGCCTCTGTAATTTGAATCACCTTAGTTACTCCATCAAATGCATCTCTGAGGTAGCTTGCATGTGCCTTGAAGCTCCCTTCATCTTTGGCACCATGCAAAATAAGTTTGTCTCATCAGAATGAAGAACCCATGGAACGACATGATCCCACTCTTGCCTCTACAAGAGTTCATGCCCTTGACCTCTGTCTAAGGAAAGCTCCGTGCCTCCGCTCCATGTTCCATCTTCTATGTCGACTCCCTTCATGTGGCTTGGATACTTCACCGAGTTCCACCCAAGTCGCTCTGCTCCTCGATTTGCACTGAGTTGATAGTGGCCCTCACGTCCACCATTCCACGGGTCAGCCCTCTGTTGAGTTCGATTTCTGCCTCGACTCTAAGTGTGCCTTCATATGATGTTACCTTGGATTGCTCCCCCACTTGATCTCGAAATGCATCCACCAATGCATTACCTCCATCGAGATCATGCGACAACTCTTCGTCGCTCACTCGGTCCGTTGAGCTTTATGGAGAGATAACCCTGAGAAACTCTTCCTCAATATATGCGTTGCACATGATTCTCCCACTAGAGAACTAGGACTTATCCCTCCGGATATCTCTGCTGAACAACTTTTCTCTTTATATACTTCCCACTGGAAGTTTCAGAGACCATCATCCCCTTTGGACTACTCCGTCTTACTGAACTTGTGCTTTGTTCTGCCCCCACAAATGTACTTGCTAGATTGTGACCCTTCTCCAATACAATCTCCACTGCACCCTTCAAGGTCTAGCAACATGCTGAATTTGTTGCACATTTCAGCCACCTACGGACATATACTTTCCATGTTGAAGAGAAAGTTCTGATGCTCCATGGCACCGAGTTCTAATCGCGCCTTGGGATGGCCACGAATACTCCGTCATCCGTGTACAAGCCCTTGCATGAGTTTCGAATCCTTCGAGTTAGCAATTCCCCTCACCTCTGTGAGCTTTGCACAACTCTTTCGGTCGTTACATAACACCTCCCACCTTGCACGGTCTCATCTTTCACCAAGCGCCCTGCTTTGCCATAAGCACCGTCAAGTTTGGTTGCCAACGCCGAGCTATAGCTCGAACTCAACCATCCCAATCTTTGTGCGCTACGCATTCTTCTTCGCTTGCTTGTCCTCGTGGTGCCTCTCGCGCAAAGGGGTTGGCCATTCCTTGAATGCCAAACCTGGATGCCCGCTCCTCTGAGCGACTCCTTTCCCTACATCTCAATGTCCGTTTCCCCCAAACGGTTGCGCGTGCTGGCTGTCCTCCACACAGCCTAGCTAGGTCCCCCACGTTTGTATGGCAAGTGTTTCTGCGTGTGCTTGTCCCGCTCTGATACCACATTGTCACGGGCTTAGCTGATTTTGCCTAAGCCGTGCGGCACCCATGCGTGTCCGTCCGCAAAGGTCAGCCCTCCCCGAGATCTCCTAAAATCCCACAGACTTACAAAAAGAGAAAACGGGCCAAAAGAAGCAACTCCCACGGGATCCACAAGCAACTGCTCAAGAAAAACACTTTATAAAGCCAAAATATAAATTACACTCATGGACATTACAAACTCAGAGAGGTTGCACACAAAGGATAATGGTCCACTACAGACCGATGTCCCCACAAGTGCTTATAAGACATACTTGTATTTACAAGCCAAACTTGGCCATAAAGCAAATCAAACTAGGGCTTCCAAGCCTACTGCAAGCCCGCTTCTTGTTGTACAAGATATGTACCTAAACCGAAGGACACGGACTAACACAAACATTTCATCGAACACCTTGTTTACATTGTTGTCCGTGACAACTCGGTGAGGGTAAGCCTTGTCAGCACTAGTTCAAGTCATTAGGTGCAGTTTCATTCCAATAGTGGTGTTTGATTTCTTACTTTTGAACTCTATTCTTGTTAGCAGTGGAGTGGTATTAGTCTCTATTTCCTACTTGAAAGAAAGGGTAGGCATCCCTAGAGACAGTCAAGTAAGACTAAACCATAGGAGTTGCAAGCAATAGTATCAAGGAAGTAGCCAGGAATGGCAGAGTTAGAGCAAGGGGAAGGGTTGTTGGTCTTAATTAACAAGAAAAAGGAGCTATTTATTTACCATTTGCTATATAAACCGAATGCAGCCTAGCGAGTCAGGCTTCAAGGCAATATAGGCAGACTACCTTTCTGGGGCAAGCCATGAAAAAGGAATGGAAGACTTACTAGTGAAATAAGGACTTAATAGCAGTGGTTGCTGGTAGCTCAAAAATTCCTATTAGCAATGGTTTACGTCCTCTAGTTACTAGTTGCATTCGTTGCTGCAGTGTTGGATTCCTTATTTCTATTATTTATTATTAGTATTGGTTTACTTAGCTTAGTCTGATATCCTGGTACCCTTATTAGTTTGATCTTATAGGGTAGTAGCGCATTATACTGGCAGCAATAGTTGAGTTGGAGAAAGCAAAGATCCGATCATTAGTTAGAGAATTAGAAGCGGTAGTTCGGTTCTTGTCGATAGTAGCTTGATTCTTATGGGGCAGTGTTTCAATCTTGATAGTTAGTAGTTGTTCTATTATTATAGTAGTAGTTGGATTACATGGGCGCTATCAGTAATAGTTCGATCCCTAGTTTATCGTTGCATTCTTATTAGGTAGTGTGCAATTCTGATTCAGTAGTTTTCTTCTTACTTTCCTTATTCCTATTGCTGAGTTCAATTCTGATTAGTAATTGGATAAGTTTTATTTAGTAATAGTTGTTATCAGTAGCTTGATCAGGTATAGTAAAGCAAGGGTTAGGTTCAGTGTTCTTGAGAGGATTCGCTTAGCTAGTAAGTTCTATTCTATATTGTGAGTCAGGTTCTTTTACTCATGTGTTGCATTCTGTCCTATCTTACTTAGTGAGGGTACCTAAGAAGTAATGCTCGTTTGATTTTTTTCCTATTAATAGCGTACCTATATTTTTATTCCTATTAGTAAGTAGTGGCTTGGCGATTTAGAGGCGAACCCTTGAGCAAATATGGAATGGAAGTATTCCTATCTTATAAAGGAGTATGACTAGGGTATAGATTAGTCTTTAGGGCTTAGTAGTCATCGCCCCGTTAGTGGGTTGGTTGGCCAGAGTTTTCCCCTGCTTAGGTCAGCTATAGAGCCAACCTAGTCGACCTCTATTCCTATTAAGACAGGTTAGCTATAGGGGGGCAAAAGGATAATTTTACTTAGGCAAGCACCCCTAGGCTAGGATTTTGATCCCTATTATTTATGTAACTACACCCTCTCTTGAATCAAGCAATTATCAATTTTATTTCAACCTTGTGCCGAATCTAGGAGGGAGGAACCCCTATAGCATTCCAAAGGTTGATCCCCCTTAAGGATCAAAATCTGTAGAGCATCATCTGAGGTTCTATCATATGGTATCAGAGCAGCAATCTTGCTGCCCTGCAGCCATCTCAGCCGCCTCTACCTTCCTAAGCAATTCCCACAATTGCTATGACATGCACCTCCGCCTTCCACCCCAGCAGCATCAAATCAGTCTACCGTTGCCCCCTACATTTGATCTAGAATTCTGATATATTTTTATCATATATACCTCTTTAATACTACAAGATTCTTTACTTTACACATTGAAGATTTTTTTCGAATTTTATCCACTGCAAATTTTGTTCGTCGTAAACGTTATCATCATTGCAAAGGCAAAACATTACAAAAATTTTTAGTCGACTGTTACTTCTTAAAACTAAACTTTTAATCATCCTTTTTGATTAAAACTTTTATACAATTTCATAGATTGTCTTAGCTTTCATCTAAGACTGATCTTGTGAAAAAACTCCTTCTAGATCTAGACTTCTATTACTACGATTCTTTATTGCATAGTACTAAAAGTTTACAATATAGAATCTGCCTTTTGTCTATTGGCCTCTTGAAACCAAACTTTTGTTTATTCTTTTTGGATAAAATTTTTATACAATTCTAAAAATTAAGTTGGTTTTCATCTAGATTTAATTTCATGAAAAAAATCCTTCTGGAACTAGTTTTTTTGTGTAATCTTTGACCATTATGCAGTTATAGAATTTTACGATGAAGGAATCTGCCTTTCATCTTTCGCCCTATTTTCCTACTGCTAAGCTACCAAAATTTTGTCAAACTTTTTATTGGTATTAAAAACATCTGACCAAGGATTTTTGTATAATTTTCCTAAACTTTCCTTTGGAATTTACGTCGAGAAGTCATCGTTTCTCTGACGTAAAGCTGGTTCAGCAGGACAGCACATCACAACACTTATTTTCACCAATTTCTATCAGATTTGAGAGTTGTTTTTTATAAGATTTTTGACTCTTTTTCTCATCTCCAAACCCTACCATCCTCACTAAAAGCCTTTTCAAATATTACCCTAAACCGAATCCAAATAGCCCCTAAATCAGCCACCCAAATGAGCCTACTTCCTTATCGATCCACTTACCTTTTTGGCCAACTTTCCTTACCGAGACACCTACCTTTGCTGTCATCTATCCCAGATCTAAAATTTATTTTTCTAACCTTTATCTACTATTATCACAGCCCTAAAATCACACTAATTTATAGCCAAAACTCTATAAAATCATAGCCTGAAATCTACCCTAAACCGTAGCCTACTTCCATCCAAACTGATTCACCTTCTAACTGGCCACCCCCTTCTCCAAAATTACCATGCCACTAGCCCGACAATAAAAAAAAGATCTCAATATTACAGATCTAGAGGCATATACTATGGCATCAAAGGAGGCTATCAATGCAAAGCTCGAAGCCTTTGGAAACTGCATAGAAGAGAAGATGTGATCCCTTTTCGTCGAATTCAATATTGGCCGACTATTGAACCCGAGGAGATCACAACACGGAGAAACTTTAGATCGGTGAGATGATCCTCAAGAACATGGCCACATCACCTCCGATCTTAATAATCCATGCATGAAGGTTGGCTTTCTTAGATGGGAAGAAGGAGACCCGATCGGGTGGAAATCGCATACGAAACGCTATTTTCGTTCTACCGAACCACTAATGCCACACAGGTGGAGATTGTTGTCATCTACCCTGAGGGAGATACTATTCAGTAGTTTAATTGGTTTAAGCACACCCATAGAGGACTCTCTTGGCAGTGATTCAAGGAAGGACTATTAGACCGCTTCGGACCAACCGATTTTAACAACATCGACGGACAAATAGCAAAGATTCGTCAAACCTCTATAATATAAGAATACCAAACAAGGTTTGAACACTTATTTAACCAAACTGAGAATTAGTCTGAGAAACAACTTTTAGATACTTTTATCAAGAGCCTAAAGCTGGAGATCCGAGAAGTAAAGGCGTGGCAACCGTACACTCTTATGGTGGTGATTTCCTTCATGCGTATCCAGGAAGAACAATTGAACCACGAGGTACGAAGGACAAGTGTCACTCCACGACCAGCCATGTCGAGGCCTACTACCCCCTCTACTACCATCCAAGCCCCTGTACTAAAAAAGTTGACAAAAGACGAGCTTCACAAACGATCGGCCAAGGAGTTGTGTTGGTATTGCAATGAACCGTGGAGCCGTGAACATCACTGCAAAAAGAGTCGGCTCCTCGTGATTGAACCAGCGGAGGATGAGGACAATGAAATATCTGAAGAAGCCTTTGAACCTAAAGAAGAAGCCATGGAGGAAGAGTCCCAACCGGCCAACTACGTAGTGCACACATTGGCCGGCTATTCCAACCTGCAGATGATAAAAGTTGGAGGACATCTAAAATAGCAACTCATCACCATGCTCATCAATACGGGTAGCACCAATAACTTCCTCAATAGTAAGGTTGTAGCACATTTAGCATTTCAAATCAAAGGTTGCAATAAATTTGACGTAAAGGTCGCTGATGGTCAAATCTTTAATTGCGACCAATGGTGCTTGTTGGTGAAACTACTCCTCCAAGACCAAGAAGTGATAGCTGATTTCTTCCTCCTACCCATCAATGATTATAAAGCTATACTCAAGATCGAATGGCTCACGACACTAGCTGATATCTCCTAAATTTTTTCTAAATTAATCATGAAATTTTATTGCAAAGGGAGACAGGTCACATTATGAGGCAAGTGCGGGAGCCAAATTGCCACCGTTTCATCGTAACAAATAGAGAAAGTTTTGCACAAAGCATATGATGGATTCTTAATGCATATTCAATAGCCATCTAGGGAGGAAAATGTACAAAACTCAGATCCTAAGCTTGCTCTTTACCTGAACAAATTCGTGGATGTTTTCTTGGAGCCGCACGGGCTGCCCCCTAACCAGCCACATGACCACTGCATTCCTATTTTGTCATGCAAACCTCTAGCAAATTTGTGACTGTACCACTATCTTCACTTGCAGAAGGATGAGATCAAGAACATTGTTAAAGAGATGCTTAACACTGGGATGATTCGACCGAGCTGCAGCCCTTACTCCTCACCGGTGTTGCTAGTGCATAAGAAAGATTATATGTGGTGGATGTGCGTTGACTACTAGGCGCTAAACACCATCACCATCAAGGATAAATATCCTATCCCATTCATAGATGAACTCTTGGACGAATTAAAAGGAGCCCAAGTCCTCACTAAATTGGATCTCCGATCTGGATACCATCAGATTTGGGTATGCACTGAAGATATTCTGAAAACTGCATTCCACACGCATAACAGCCACTATGAGTTTCTGGTAATGCCTTTTAGACTTATGAATACTCATTCTAATTTCCAAAGCCTAATGAATGACATCTTCCGGAGTTTTCTATGCAAGTTTGTATTGGTATTCTTTGATGATATTCTCATTTATAACCCTACGCTTGATATACATTTTCAGCACTTACGAACTATTCTAACGATTCTTCGAGAGAATACTCGTTATACTAAATAGTCAAAGTATAGCTTCTTACAACATAAATTAGAGTATCTTGGTCACATTATATTAGAGGATGGAGTGGCGATGGACCTGATAAAGATCGAGGCAATGCAAGGATGGTCAGAACCTACAAACGTACAATTTTGTGAAAGATTATGGCAAGATCAGTGCCCCACTCATGTCCTTACTGAAGAAAGACTCCTTCTTGTCATCGGATAAAGCCTCCGCAGCCTTCAAATGACTCAAGGCAGCCATGACGATGATGTCGGTACTAGTGCTGCCTGATTTTGATCGCACTTTCGTTATTGAGACCAATGCATCAGGAGTTGGAATTTGTGCTATTCTTATACAAGATAGTCGACCCCTAATTTACACTAAAGCTTCCTCCACACTTCATACAAGGTATTTACTGGAGATATTAATTACTACCAAATTTAAAATATGGTTGGATAGAGGTCCATGACACGAAAGAGGAGTAAAACAAGAAGAATTGCAATCCATGCTCATGCCAGATTGGGCTCTCATCATCCTGAATCATATCAGAGGGAAGTTACTATTCCAAAAGAAAGATTGGGTATCACTAAAGACTAACCATGTGGCCTCCCATTGTCACGGGTTTAGCTGATTTTGCCTAAGCTATGCGGCACCCATGCGTCTTGTCCGCAAAGGTCAGCCCTCCCTGAGATCTCCTAGAGTCCCTTAGACTTACAAAAAAGAAAATGGGCCAGAAGAAGCAATTTCCATGGGATCCACAAGCAACTGCTCGAGAAAATACTTTATAAAGCCAAATACAAATTACACCCATGTAAGGAAGAACTTCCCATTCACAAATGCCAGAGCAGAAGAAAATTTCCTACGAAAGATCAAGTCTCCCTTCATCTCCAGCTCCACCAGTATGAAATTCAAGCCTCAAGAAAGTGGTCTTCCTATTTCTTTGGGCCTTGCAAAATTGGGGATCATATTGGGGCCCTAACTTGGAGATCAGATCCGTGCACCATATCAAAATTATAGTTGATCCTCCAAGTATCCCACCTTAAATGAAAATTTAAAGATGATGACTCAGCTCAAGTTCTTCCATCTGACACCCAAGCTGATGAGGAGCTAAAGACCCAGTTCCCTAAGTTCTTGAAACTTCAGCCTTGAGGACAAGGCTAATTTTAAGAGGGTGGTTTGATAGGACTCCAGTAGTGTTGAGTCCTAATCTCCCTAGAAGTAGTCAATAAAACCTTGCTAGATTGTAATAAAGCTACTCCTATCTTATAAAGGAGTATGGCTAGGGTTTAGATTAGCCCTTAGGGCTTAGTAGCCATCTCCCTCTTACTAGATTGGTTGGCTAGAGTTTCCCCCTACTTAGGTCGGCTATAGAGTGAACCTAGTCACCCCCTATTCCTATTAAGGCAGGTTGGCTATAGAAGAGGCAAAGGGATAATTTTACTTAGGCAAGCACCCCCTTAGGCTAGGGTTTTAATCTCTATATAATGATATAGCTACTCTTATCTTGACTCAAGCAATTATCAATTTTATTTCAGTCTTATGCCAAATCTAAGATAGAGGAACCCCTACAACATCCTAAGGATTGATCCCCCTCAAAAATCAACATTTCTAGAACTCCATATAGGATTCTATCAGAATCTAACTTAGCAGTAAAAGCCTTATTATCCATGTCCATTGCCAAGTCTAGGTCTAAGCCATACTTTCCTTTCTAGCAAGGGTCAGTGCATTCTTGCTTTTCTTTCTTCACTTGAGAGCCAAGGAGCTGGTAGTGAATAGTATTGATTTGTACTTTTCTTCTTATACACCGGACAAGAACACTATCTTAACTAATAGATAATTGGAATGAAAACAAATAATATAATATTACATGTAATTACATGCAAGCTCAATTAAGATTTAAGATTTATGTTTTTGGCTCGAAGCAACAAGACTAAGTAGAGAGAGAGGTGCTTCGTCATTTATATTTGCCGACGATGTTAGAGTTCTAATATAACTACTATATTACTCAAAAATAACTAAAAATAACTGATAAAACTATAAGTGCATAATCTGATGGAAACAATTTAGTAACAAAAACATCCTTTTCCTTCACCGTGTTTCTAATAGCTGAGTAGAGCAGTTCCTAAATCTAAAGTGGAATAAAGTATCTCATCTCCTCAATCATAGAACTCATAAAAAATAGAATTAAGTTAGGATTTAGATATTATTTCCTCAACTAAATGAGGAAATCATATAAGTTAGTTTAGAAAAATTCTCCTATCTTTGCCTATATAAATTGACGATGAATCAGTGAATCAATTGGACATTTCATTACTTCTTCCTATTTCCAATATTGTATAAGAGCTCCTCGCTCTATAAGAGAGATTATCTTTCTTTTATTCATTGTCCAATGATAGTTTCTATCTCTTCTTGCTATCAAACGATAGCCTCTCGTCGACGTTAAAGTTGGAGACTTCTGGTATGTCAGCTTTCGCTTCCCCCACTAGACCTTGTCAGCTTTCTCATTCCTCTACCGAGGTGTCCTTCTGCATGAGGCCATCTTTCTCTTGCACCACTACTGTCGCATCAGCTCCAACGAGTAGCAGCACCTTCCCTACCCCATCTGCAGCAAACGACGGCTTCTAGACTTGCTCACCAGAGTCGTCCCTCCTGTAGCCACTGTTGCTCTATTCTCTCTGCCGAGAGCACTTGTACGGGCCACCGCTGATCATCTCTTAGTGCTCTACAAAGAGGGTGCAACAAGTTCTTTCTCCCTGTCAAACGATAACAAATCTACGACTGTAGCACTTCTCTCACTGCTCGTCAGATCTATGGATCGGCACAATCGTAGCAGCATCTCCTCTATTGAAGTCAAGCTGTCAGACCTTCATCGCGGTTGACAATATAGCGGTCACCTTGACATCGGGTTAAGATTTGCATCCTTCACAGGAGCTTGATCTTGTGGGGGCGTGATAGTTCGATCCAATCAAATTGTCAAATTTGGCTCCAGTAAAACCATCTGCTCCTTCCTTCAGATTTATTGTCATCAGTTCAAGATCAGTGTCCTTAGTTTAAGATCGACGTTCTTACAAAAGCTCGATCTTGCAGGGACATGATAGAAGATAAGATTAAGTTAGGATTTAAATATGGTTTAAAAAAGATTAAATTACAACTTAGATATGATTTCCCCAACTGAATGAGGAAATCATGTAGGTTAGTTGAGGAAAATTCTCCTATCTTCACCTATATAAATTGATGATAGATCAGTAAATTAATTAGGCTTTTCATTCTATCTTTTTTATTTCAACATGGTATCAGAGCCCCTCTCTCTATAAGAGAGATTATCTTTCTTTTATTCACTGTCCAACGATAGTTTCTATCTCCTCTTGCTGTTAAACGATAGCCTCTTATTGACGTCAAAGCTAGAGACTTCTAGTGCATCAGCTTTCACTTCCCCCGCTGGACCCCGTCGGCTTTCTCATTCCTCTACTAAGGCATCCTTCTGCACGAGGCCATCTTTCTCGTGCACTACCACTGTCGCATTAGCTCCAATGAGCACCGCCACCTTCCCTTCCCCATCTACAGCAGACGATGGCTTCTATACCTGCGCACCGATACCATCCCTCCTGCAGCCTCTGTTGCTCTGTTCTCTCTACCGAGAGTACCTGTACAGGCCACCACTCATCGTCTCTCAGTGCTCGGCAAAGAGGGCACAGCAATTTCTTTCTCATTGTCAAACGATAGTAAATCTATTACTGTAGCACTTCTCTCACTACCCTTCAGAGCTACCGATCGCCCCAAGCCGTAGCAGCATCTCCTTCGCCGAAGTCAACTGCTATCAGGCCTTCACTACGATTGATAACACAGTAGTTTCCTTAACATCGGGTTAAGTTCTACGTCCTTCACAGGAGCTTGATCTTATAGAGGCATGGTAGTCCGATCTAATCGAATTGTCGAATTTGACTCCAGCAGAATAGTTCAAGATCAACGTCTTTATAGGATCTCGATCTTACGGCGCATGATAGAATATAGGATTAAGTTAGGATTTAGATATGACTTAAATAAGATTAAATTGGGATTTAGATATGATTTCCCCAACCGAATGAGGAAATCACGTAGGTTAGTTGAGGAAAATCCTCCTATCTTCACTTGTATAAATTAATTATGGATCAATGAATCAATTAGCATTTTCATTACTTCTTCCTATTTTTAATATGGTATCAGAGCCCGTCTCTCTATAAGAGAGATTATCTTTCTTTTATTCACTGTCCAATAACAATTTCTATCTCTTCTTTTGTCAAACGGCAGCCTCTTATTGACGTCAAAGCTGGAGACTTTTGGTGCGTCAGCTTTCTCTTCCCTTGCTAGACCCCGTTAGCTTTCTCATTCTTCTACCGAGGTGTTCTTCTGCACGAGGCCATCTTTCTCGTGCATGACCACTCTCGCATTAGCTCCAACGAGCAGCGGCACCTTCCCTACCCCATCTATAGTAGACGATGACTTCTACACCTGGTCGCCAACGTCCTCCCTCCTGCAGCCTCTGTTGCTCTATTCTCTCTACCGAGAGTAACTGTACGGGCCACTGCCCATTGTCTCTTAGTGCTTTGTAGAGAGGGCGTAGCAAGTTCTTTCTCACTATCAAATGATAGTAAATCTATGATCGCAGCGCTTCTCTCGCTGCCCTTCAGATCTACCGATCGCCCAGCCATAGCAGCATCTCCTCTTCTGAAGTCAACCACCGTTAGACCTTTACCACGGTTGACAACTGTCAGGACCTTAGCTAGGTCAAGTCCATTTATTCAGGTTGAGTCATGTTAGCCAGAGTATGTTATGGGTTGGGTGAATCTCATTAAGTCAGTTATGAGTAGATTGAGTGGTTTTTATCTTCAGTTGGGATTGAGTCCATTATTATTTTCAGTTAGGAGTCTATCAAGAGTCAAAGATTAGTAAGACTCTTGGTAAAGCCTTATAAATATGGTTGTAAAACTCTTTATAGAGATCAATCAATGAGAAGTATTAGTTTTAGCCAAAAGACAAAACCCTAGGAGCCGGATCCCCTCATAGTAAACTAGGAGCCTGATCCCCTCGAAGAGATCGATTATCCCATTTTCCACCCTCTTCCCCCATGATAAAACCCTAGGGTTCTACCAACAACACAGTAGTCTCCTTGACATTGGGTCAAGATCTACGTCCTTCACAGGAGCTTAATCCTGCAAGGACATGATAGTTTGATCTAATCGGATTATCGAATTTGGCTCTAGTAGAATCATTTGTTCCTTCCTTCAGATTCATTGTCATCGGTTCAAGATCAACATCCTTAGTTCAAGATCGACATCCTTACAGGAGTTCGACCTTACGGGGGCATGATAGAAGATAGGATTAAGTTAGGATTTAGATATGATTTAAATAAGATTAAATTATGATTTAGATATGATTTTTCCAACTAAAAAGAAATAAGAAATAGAAATGAAAAGCCCATAGAATTCATTGATTCATCATCAATTTATATAAGTGAAGATAGCAGGATTTTTCTCAACTAACGTACGTGATTTCCTTATTTTGTTGGGGAAATCATATCTAAATCCTATCTTTTATCATGCCCCCGTAAGATCGATCTCCTTTAAAGACGTCGATCTTGAACTAAGGATGTCGATTTTGAACCAATGATAATAAATCTGAATGAAAGAAACTGTTGTGTTGTCAACCACAGAAGATCTGACGGTGGTTGACTTCGACGGCGATGTCAACCTAGCTGAGAAGGAAGTTATTATGTTATCAATCACGATGAAGATTTGATGGCAATATCAGCCTGGTTGAGAAAGAGTAGATGATTCTACTATAGCGAAGTTTGAGGAAGTCATTATGTTGTCAACCACGGTGAAGATCTGATGGCGATTGACTTTGACGGCTATATCAACCTGGTCGAGAAAGAGAAGACGATTCTACTAGAGTGAAATTTGACAATCTGATTCGATTGGACTATCATGACCCCGCAAGATCAAGCTCTTGTAAAGGACGTAGATCTTGACCTGATGTTAAGGAGATCGCTGTGTTGTCAACTGCTGTGAAGGTCTGATGGTGGTTGACTTCGGTGAAGGAGACGCTACTACGATTGTGGCGATCGATAGATCTGAAGGGCAGTGTGAGAAATGCTACGGTCGTAGATTTGCTGTCATTTGACAGCGAGAAAGAACTTGTTGTGCCCTCTCTACAGAGCACTAAGAGATGATGAGCGGTGGCCCGTACAAGTACTCTCGGTAGAGAGAACAGAACAACAAATGCTGCAGGAGAGACAGATTCAGTGAGCAGGTGTAGAAGCCGTTGTCTGTTGCAGATAGGGTAGGGAAGGTGCTGTTGGTCATTGGAGCTGATGCGACAGTGGTCCAGTGGGGGAAGGACACCCCAGTAGAGGAATGAGAAAGTCAATGAGGTCCAGCATGTCACGGACTTAGCTGAATTTGCCTAAGCCGTGCGGCACCCTTGCGGCACTCTCGAAGACTTAGCTGAAATTGCCTAAGTCGTAGAGCAACCTTGCTCACTATTCTAGACTTAGCTGGGATTGCCTAGGTCATAAAACGCCCAATGCGTTATCTATCCGCAAAGGGTCAGCCCTCTTACAACCTCTTAAGGTCCCGTAGGACCTGTAAAGAAGAAGTTGATTAATTGAGCGACGACACGCCCGTCTGGCCTCGCAGCGGAAAGCTATACTAGCAATTTATCGAACACCTTGAGTGCAGCAAAGAAAAGATAGAAAGAGAGTGAAATAGGACTTTGGAGGGTCGTAGAAACGGTCGCAAGTCCACAAACGACGGTTCCCAAGGTATCGGACGCAAGACAAGTTCAATTGCTGATGAATGCCTACGCCCGACATATACCCGGAACCCCATCCAGCTCGGTACCACCCGGGGGGTTCCAAGGTGCTGAAATGGTTGATATTTCACACCATTCAGAAAGGTTGCCGCGGCACACGAAAAAGACCCAAAAATAGGGCTGTTTTGGGCTGTTTTGGCTCCGCGCAGCGAGCGATCGTTCTGCAGCCTTCTACACTACTTTCGCTCACATTTCTTAGGTAAAAACACATAAACTCAAGGCAAAACAAGCTGCCAAACATATGTACAAGCAAGAAAAAGTGACGAATGGTTCAAGGAGCAAAGGCATTGCGGTTGAGCATCGATCGTTCGTGACATTCTCCCTCACTTAAACGGTCGACGCCCTCGTCGACGCTTGTTGGTAGGCTTTGACGCGAGCTTCTTCGTGTCGCAAGACGTCTTCTGGTTCCCAACTGGCTTCTGTTTGAGGAAGCTTTTGCCACTTCACCAAGTACTCTATTTGCTGTACTCCATTGGGTAGCTTTATCTTACGATCCGCTAGAATAGTTTCAACTCGCTTCTCGTAAGAGGCTTTAGTGGGGGGTAGTCGAGTTGGAACATTTCGAGAATCATCTCGTGGATCTGAGTGGTAGGCTTTCAAGTCGCTCGCATGGAAGACATTGTGAATTCTGAACCATGCTGGCAGTTGCAACTTGTTTGAGACATTGCCTACTCTGCTGATGATTGGGAAAGGCCCTTCATACTTGCGTACCAATCCTTTGTGAACTTTGTGTCTAAAGAATTGGAGTGATGCTGGTTGGAGCTTCACCAACACCATGTCACCAACTTTAAATTCTTGTGGTCGCCTTCCCAAGTCTGCCCACTTCTTCATCTTTTTGGCCGCCTTCTCCAAGTAAGCCTGCGCAATATCTGCATTGCGATGCCATTCCTTTGCGAAGTGATAGGCTGATGGGCTACTCCCTGTATAACCAATAACCAGGGTATGAGGAGTGGATGGTTGTTGTCCCGTAATAATCTCAAATGGGCTCTTGTTGGATGCAGAGCTCCGCTGCAAGTTATAGGAGAATTGGGCTATGTCCAACAGCTTCACCCAATCTCGTTGGTTGGCACTCACGTAGTGCCGAAGATATTGCTCCAAGAGCGAGTTAATTCTCTCTGTTTGGCCATCCGTTTGAGGGTGGAGGTTTGTGGAGAAGTATAATTTAACTTGAACAACTCAGTCCAGAATTGTCCCAAGAACCGAGAATCCCGATCACTAATGATGTTGTGTGGGACTCCCCAATACTTAACCACATTTTTCATCATCAACTTAGCCGCCTCCTCCGCTGAGCAATGTAGGGGTGTAGCAATGAATGTTGCATACTTCAAAAATCGGTCAACTACCACGAGTATCGATCCAAGTCCCCCTACTGCGGGGAAGCTTGATATGAAGTCCAAAGAAATGCTCCAAAAGTCCCACTGGCTTCTGCTGCTCTATCTTGTCTTGTTGATAAGTAAGGCATGTTCGAACATATTCCTCCACATCTATCCCAATCTTTGGCCAATAGAAGGCCCTCTCCACGAGAGCCATTGTTCGGTGGATACCCGGATGTCCAGCCCAAAGGAAATCGTGACACTCTTTCAAGAGTTCACGCCTCAAGTTATCCGCTCGTAGGACATAAACTCTGTTCCCCTTTGTCACGGGCGTAGCTAAAGTTTGCCTAAGCCGTGCGGCACCATCGCGGCCCCCCCCCGAAGACTTAGCTGAAATTGCCTAAGTCGTAGAGCAACCTTGCTCACTATTCCGGACTTAGCTGGGATTGCCTAAGTCATGAAACGCCCAATGCGTTTCCTGTCCGCAAAGGGTCAGCCCTCATACAAAGAAGAAGTTGATTAGTTCAGAAGCGAGCGACGGACATGTCCCGACGTCTCGCAAAGCGGAAAGCTGTACAAGCAATTTATCGAACGCCTTGAGAGCAGCAAAGAAAAGAGAGAAAGAGAGCGAAATAGGACTTTGGAGGGTTGTAGGAACGGTCGCAAGTCCACAAACGACGGCTCCCAAGGTATCGGACGCAAGACAAGTTCAATTGCTGATGAATGCCTACGCCCGACATATACCCGGAACCCCATCCAGCCCGGTGCCACCCGGGGGGTTCCAAGGTGCTGAAATGGCTGACATTTCGCACCGCTCAACAAGGTTGTCGTGGCACATGGAAAAGACCCAAAAATGGGGCTGTTTTGGCTCACATGTGATGATCGCAGCCTTCTACACTACTTTCGCTCATATTTCTTAGGTAAAAACATGTAAACTCAAGGCAAAACAAGCTGCCAAACATATGTACAAGCAAGAAAAAGTGACGAACGGTTCAAGGAGCAAAGGCATTACGGTTGAGCGACGACCGTTCGTGACACCTTGGTGTAGATGAGTCCCTCCTGGACCCAAAATCGTCGTGCCTTGCCCTCTTTGATGAGTTGAATCAGAGTCACTACCTGAGGATCTCGGTACAGTCCATCCCTAATCCTGGAAAGAAAGTTCGAGCGCAATTGACTTGTTGGCCTCCGCCCTCCAACTCTATAGCATTCACTAGCTCCACTTTCCGACTCAATGCATCGGCCACGACATTTGCTTTTACGGGTTTGTACTCCATCACCATGTTGAACTCAGCCAAGAAATCCTGCCATCGTGCTTGCTTTGGAGAGAGTTTCTTTTGAGTTTGGAAGTAACTCAATACGACATTGTCTGTCCTTAGCACATACGGTGCTCTCAGAAGGTAGTGTCGCCACACTCGTAGACAGTGGACCACCACTGTCATCTCCTTCTCATGTACAGGATATCGCCGCTCGGTCTCGTTGAGCTTGCGACTCGAGGCCACCGGATGACCCTCCCGCATAAGAACTCCTCCAATAGCAAAGTCAAGCATCGGTATGGACTTCAAAAGACTTTCCATAGTCCGCAATCTGAGTGTGTTCTTCTAACATAGCAGTCTTCAGGTCTTGAAATGTCGCCTCACATTTGTCCGACCATCTCCAGGACTGCTCCTTTTTTAGCAACTCCGTCAGTGGAGCTGCGCGCTTCGAATATCCAGCTATGAAGCGCCGATAATAGTTGACAAACCCAAGGAAGGATCTCAACTCTAGCACCTTCTTTGGTGTTCGCCAGTCCACCACAGCTTGCACCTTAGCCTTGTCCATTCGAATGGACCCATTCCCAATTCGATGCCCCAAGAATAAAATCTCTGTTTGGTCGAAGTAGCACTTTTCTCTCTTCACGAATAAGGTGTTCTCCCTGAGAACTTTGAAAATTGTTCGGAGGTGTCTAACATGCTCCTCAAGTGTTTGGCTATAGACGACGATGTCGTCTAAGTAGACGACCACAAACTTATCCAGATATTCTTTCAACAGCTGATTCATGAGAGTGCAGAATGTGGCCGGAGTGTTGGTTAAGCCGAAAGGCATCACCAAGAACTCGAATGCTCCATACCTAGTTACATAGGTAGTCTTCGCCTCATCACCTTCTGCAATGTGCACCTACCAATACCCTGACCGAATGTCGAGTTTGGAGAAGTACTTTGCCTTGCCCAATTGATCGAGCAAGTCCACGATGAGCGGGATAGGGTACTTGTTCTTCATCGTCATCTTGTTGAGGGCTCGATAATCAATGCATAATCAGAGGCTCCCATCTTGTTTCTTCTGAAAGAGGACTGGAGCTCCGAAAGGTGCTTTGGAACTGCGGATGAGACCACCGCTTAGCAGTTCATCTAACTGCTTCCTCAGTTCTGCCAACTCTGGAGGGGCCATGCGGTATGGTGGTCTCGCTGGAGGCTTAACTCTCGGCTCCAGCTCAATCCGATGATCCACGCCTCTGCATGGTGGTAGAGTTCTCGGCAACTCTGTTGGCATCACATCTGAGAACTCCTTCAGGATGTTCGCCACAATAGCAGGTTCTTGAATGGCCTCCCCGTCAAGTGTCTCTAGCTTCATAGCAGCTACAAAGGTTAATTCACCTTTTCGCACCCCTTTCTTCAATTGTAAAGCCGATATTTGTTGTAGGTCCTTGGTTCCTACTCGAGAAACTGGAACCATGCAGGGATCATCGCCTCCCATTAGACACAAGAAGTTCAGGAATGGTATTGGCACCAACTTTGCTACGTGCATAAACTCCATTCCGAGAATCACTTGGAAGTTTTCCAATGGCACCGCCATCAAGTCTGTGCTCCTGCTCGATGTCTCGATCTTGATGGGGACCCCCTTTGCTTGTCCGGAGATCCACTTGGCCTCCGAGTTCACCGCCTTCATACGACTTGGGCTCTTCTCCAAGATTAGTCCCAGTCGCTTAGCTTCACGATCGGCAATAAAATTGTGGGTCGCACCCGTGTCCACCATTGCACGAGTTGTTCGGCCACTGAGCTTGATGTCCACATACATCAACTCGCTGCTTCCTGCCTTCGGTGGCTTTGCCTTTGTATTCTCCCCCACTTGACCCTGCAATGCATTCAACAAACACATTGCTCCCATCCTGGGTCCTTGCGATGCCTCACTGTCGCTATTAGAGTCAGAACTACTCGAACTAAGGCGATAGCTTTGCCCTTGTCTGACTTACGGGGTAGAAACGATGTCGTCAAAGTATTGAGTGCCTGTTTTTATGGACACTCCCTCACCATGTGCGGTCCTCCACACAAGAAGCATCTAGTAGGCTTTGAGACTCCACACGAACGGTCATCGCTCAACCGCAATACCTTTGCTCCTTGAATTGTTCGTCACTTTTTCTTGCTTGTACATATGTTTGGCAGCTTGTTTTGCCTTGAGTTTATGTGTTTTTACCTAAGAAATGCGAGCGAAAGTAGTGTAGAAGGCTGCAGAACGATCATTCACTGTGCGGAGCCAAAACAGCCCTGTTTTTGTGTCTTTTTCATGTGCCGTAGCAACCTTTCTGAGCGGTGCAAAATGTCAGCCATTTCAGCACCTTGGAACCCCCCAGGTGGCACCGGGCTGGATGGGGTTCCGGTATATGTCGGGCGTAGGCATTCATCAGCAATTGAACTTGTCTTGCATCCGATACCTTGGGAACCGTCGTTTGTGGACTTGCAACCATTCCTACAACCCTCCAAAGTCCTATTTCGCTCTCTTTCTCTCTTTTCTTTGCTGCACTCAAGGTGTTCAACAAATTGCTTGTATAGCTTTCCGTTTTGCGAGATGCCGGGATGTGTCCATCGCTCACTTCTGAATTAATCAACTTCTTCTTTGCAGGTCCTACGGGACCTTAAGAGGTTGTAAGAGGGCTGACCCTTTGCGGACAAATAACGCATTGGGCGTTTCATGACTTAGGCAATCCTAACTAAGTCCGAAATAGTGAGCAAGGTTGCTCTACGATTTAGGCAATTTCAGCTAAGTCTTTGGGAGTGCCGCGAGGGTGCCGCACGGCTTAGGTAAATTCAACTAAGTCCGTGACAAGCAGGGGAAGAGAAAGTTGATGCACTAGAAGTCTCCAACTTTGACGTCGATGAGAGGCTACTGTTTGACAGCAAGAAGAGATAGAAACTATTGTTGGATAGTGAATAAAAGAAAGATAATCTCTCTTATAGAGAGAGGGGCTCTGATACCATGTTAAAGTCGGAAGAAGTAATGAAAAGCCCAATTAATTCATGGATTCATCGTTTATTTATACATATGAAGAGGAGGATTTCCCTCAACTAACATATGAGATTTCCTCACTCAGTTGGGGAAATCATATTTAAATCCTAACTAAATCCTATCTTCTATCATCCCTCGCAAGATCAAGCTCATATAGGGACATCAATCTTGAACTAAGGACGTTGATCTTGAATCGATGTCAATGAATTTGAAGGAAGAAGGTTGTTGTGTTGTCAACCATAGTGAAGATCTAATGACGATTGACTTTGGCGATGATGTCAGCTTGGCTGAGAAGTTGGTGTGGCACGGGGCAGGTGCAACAGAATGGATGGTCGTCCGGATCACTGGACCTCAGAGGGCTACCACTGATAAAGGAGAGGAATCGGCACCAACAACAAAGAGTTGGAATAGAGCCATCATCAAGGCCATGATCGTTAGCAAGAGGTTGTCGTTTGACAGTAAGAAAAAGTAATCTCTCTTAAAAGAGACAGAGGGTGAGGAAGAAGAAAGAAACTATCATTTAACAGCAAGAAAAGATAATCTCTCTTAAAGGAGAGATACAATGATAACAAAGAGGAGAAAAGGGAGCCACAACAGATGCTTTCCTCCAGGCACCACTAAAGGAGGAGAAGTAGCAAGGCAGGTTGTAGTTCGTCGGGCTCTGGCAGCTGCCATACACGGTCGGACATAGTGGAGTCGTGCGATCTGACCAGGTCATAGAGCAATCGCAGATCTATGTCGATGGAGGATGCAGGAAATTGCCCCTTCTAGCAGATCTAGGAGATGACTAGAAATGTGGAAAAGGAGTTCTCGATAAAGAAGATTGGTGAAGACACGAGGATGTAACAGTTGGACTTTGCTGCATAATGGAGACCTGCTCAATATGGCTGCGACAACAATAGGAGGGTGCTATTGGGAGGGGAAGGAACAGAGTAGCAGCAGAGAAGGCTTTACGGGAAGCAATGGCTACTACAGCTGGAGCCATCAGCAATGGCGGTTGTAGTAGAAGCATGGTTTCGGCAAAGGGAAGAAGAAACAGAGGAGGCCAATGCTGCTATAGAGGAAGACTTGGCTATGAAACCAGCTGATCTTACTGCGAAGGGAATAGGGGCGCTGATTATGAGGGCTGGTCGGTAGTTAGCAGCAAGATATAATGGGGGCTGAAGAAGAAGACTGCAACTGTAGTTAGCGAGGGTCGCATTGGGGGCCAGCGAGTGCTGTAGTAGTGACCGACGAGGGTGGTTGGAGCCACCAAGACTGAACAGGTCTCTGGACCTGTTGAAGGCAAGCAGGCGTCGAAGAAGGGATGCCACAAGATGAGGATCACGTGGAGCATGAATTCATTGATTCATTGTCAACATGGATTTTTATTACTACCTCCATATCTTGCTAACGATCGAGGCCTTGACGACACTATCGATGGCTCTATTCCAGCTCTTTGTCGTCGGTGTCGACTTCTCTCCTCTATCAATGGTAGCCCTCTAAGGTCCAGCGATCCGGGTGACCATCCATTTTGCTACACCTGCCCCATGCCACACCAACTTCTCAGCCAAGCTGACATCATTACCGAAGTCAACAGAGCGATCTCCTTCCTTCAAGTTCGTTGGCCGTTATTCAAGATCTGCATCCTTCATAGGAGCTTGATCTTACGGGGGCATGATAGTCTGATCTAATGGGATTGTCGAATTTGGCTCCAACAGAATCATCTATTCCTTTCTTCAGATTCATTCTCATCCATTCAAGATCAGCATCCTTAGTTCAAGATCGACGTCCTTACAGGAGTTCGATCTTACGAGGGCATGATAGAAGATAGGATTAAGTTAGGATTTAGATGTGATTTAAATAAGATTAAATTATGATTTAGATATGAGTTTCATAATTAAATGAGAAAATCACGTAGGTTAGTTGAGGAAAATTCTCCTATATTCACCTGTATAAATTGATGATGGATCAGTGAATCAATTAGGCTTTTCATCCTATCTTTCTATTTTCAACATGGTATCACAGCCCCACTCTCTGTAAGAGAGATTATCTTTATTTTATTCACTATCTAATGATAGTTTCTATCTCTTCTTGTTGTCAAAAGGCAACCTCTTGTCAACGTCAAAGCTGGAGAATTCTGGTGCGTCGGCTTTCTTTTCCCCTACTGGATCCCATCGACTCTCTTATTCCTCTATCAAGGCATCCTTCTACATAAGGCCATCTTTCTCATGCACCATCACTGTCGCATCAGCTCCAATGAGCAGTGACACCTTCCCTATCTCAACTGTAGCAGACGATGGCTTCTACACCTGCTCGCCTGTGCCATCCCTCCTATAGCCTCTGTTGCTCTGTTTTCTTTGCCGAGAGTACCTGTGCAGGCCACCGCCCGTCGTCTCTCAGTGCTCTATAGAGAGGGCGTAACAAGTTCTTTTTTGCTATCAAATGAAAGCAAATCTATGACCGCAGCGCTTCTCTCGCTTCCCTTTAGATTTATCGATCGCCCCAGCTGTAGCAGCATCTCCTCCACCGAAGTCAACCACCATCAGACCTTTGCCGTGGTTGACAACATAGTAGTCTCCTTCCTTCAGGTTCATTGGCCTCTGTTCTAGATCTGCGTCCTTCACAGGAGCTTAATCTTACGGGGGCATGATAGTTCGATCTAATCAGATTTTCAAACTTCGCTCCAACAGAATCGTCTGCTCTTTCTCAACTAAGCTGTTATCGCCGTCAAAGTCAATCGCCATCAGATCTTCATCGTGGTTGATAACATAATGGCTTCCTTCTCAGCTAGGTTGACATCGTCGTCAAAGTCAACCGCCATCACATCTTTTGCGGTTGACAACACAATGACTACCTTCATTCAGATTTATTAACATTGGTTCAAGATCAGCGTCCTTAGTTCAAGATCGACATCTTTACAGGAGCTTGATCTTGTGGGGGCATGATAGAAGATAGGATTTAGATATGATTTCCCCAACTGAATGAGGAAATCACATACGTTAGTTGAGGAAAATCGTCTTACCTTCACTTATATAAATCGATGATGATGAGATCAATAATCATAGGGCATGGAGATGCGCCAATGCACACATAGATCATATTGTGAGTGATTAGGCCCGTTGGCTCGGGCTTAATCATATTATGTGACGGTTCATTATCATCCAGTATGGCTTACATATGTCATGTGTTATACATCTACTCTATATATATATATATATATATATATATATATATTCGATGTAGATATATATTAAATATGTATATGTATGACACGACATATTAGGAGACCGATACAACAAAATCTCTCCTATGATACTATTAAGTTGGTAAGCATGAGGCTGATAAGACCCTAGAAGGAGCCCTATAGATTTTGATCCTTGAGGGGGATCAACCCTTGGAATGCTATAGGGGTTCCTACCTCCTAAACTCGGCATAAAGGCTGAATTGAAGATGATAATTGCTTGATTAAAAGAGGAGGGCAGTTATATCTTAAATAGGGATCGAAGTCCTAGCCTAAGGGCACACTTGTCAAAGTGGAATTATCTTTTTACCCCTCCTATAGCCATCCTGTCTTAATAGGAAAAAGGGGCGGCTAGGTTGGCTCTATTACCGATCTAAGCAGGGGGAAACCCTGGCCGACTTGCCCAGTAAGGGGGGGCGACGACTAATAAGCCCTAAGGGATAATCTAAACCCTAGCCATACTCCTTTATAAGATAGGAGTGACTTTATTATAATCTAATAGGGTTTTTATTGACTAGTACTAAGATGATTAGGACTCAACCCTGCTGGAGTCTTATCAAGTCTGTCCTCTTTAGATCAGCCTTGTCCTCAAGGCTGAGGGTCCATAAACTCTGAAAACTGGATCTTCAACTCCTTATTTGACTCCCATGCTTTCATTTTACTAAACTTTGGCCTCCTCATTAGCCGGGATGTTAGTTGGAAGCATTTGGGCTGAGTCCTCTTCTTTAAATTTCTATTTGAGGTGGGATCTCTGGCGGATCAACTGTAATCTTGATATGGTGCACGAATTTGATCTCTAGGTTAGGGCCCCAATGTGATCCTCAATTTTACAAGGCCCAAAGAAATAGGGAGACCACTCATTAAGGCTCGAGTTTCCTGTTGATCAGGCTAGAAGTGTAAAAAAACTCAATCTTTAATTTTTCGTCCATTCTGAAGTTTGTCATGAGGCCATTTCTTCTTTACATGTGTTGCCATATGGTTAGTCTTTAGTATAGACAATATTTTTTCTAGAATGGTGGTTGCCTTCTAGTATGGTTCGGGATGATGAGAGCCTAATATGGCATGAGCATGGATTGTAATTCTTCTAGTTTTACTTCTCTTTCGTGCCATGGACCTGTATCCAACCATATTTTAAATTTGTTAGTAATTAGTATCTCATGTAAAAAACCTCGTATGAAGTGTTGGGGAAGCCTCGGTGTAAATTATGAGTCGACCATCTTGCATATGAATAGCCCCAATTTCAACTCCTGACGCATCGGCCTTAATGACCAAAGAGCGGTCGAAATCGAGCAGGCTCGGACCGACATCATCATCATGGCTGCCTTGAGTTGTTCGAAGGCTGTAAAGACTTTATCCGACCATAAGAAGGAGTCTTTTTTCAGTAAGGACGTGAGCGGGGTACTGATCTTGCCATAATCTGTCATAAAATATTGGTAGTAGCCCGTGAGTCTAAGGAAACCGCGTAATGATTGTACGTTTATAGGTCTCGGCCATCCTTGCATAGCCTCGATCTTTGTTGGGTCCATTGCCACTCCATCCTCCAATATAATATGCCTAAGATACTCCACTTTATGCTATAATAAGTTGCACTTTGACTGTTTAACATAAGGAGTATTCTCCCAAAGAATCGTTAGAACAATTCATAAGTGCTGAAAATGTATATCAAGTGTAGGGCTATAAATGAGAATATCATCAAAGAATACCAATATGAACTTGCATGGAAAACTCCGGAAGATATCATTCATCAAGCTTTAGAAAGTAGAAGAAGCATTCATATGTTCGAAAGGCATTACCAGAAACTTGTAGTGGCCATTATGCGTATGGAATGCAGTTTTCAGAATATCTTCAGTGTATACCCAAATCTGATGGTATCCAGATTGGAGATCCAATTTAGTGAAGACTTGGGCTCCTTTTAATTCATCCAAGAGTTCATCTATGAATAGGATAAGATATTTATCCTTAATGGTGATGGCATTTAGACCCCGGTAGTTAACGCACATCTGACATGTACCATCTTTCTTGTGCACTAGCAACACCAGTGAGGAGTAAGGGCTGCAGCTCGGTCGAATCACCCAGGTGTGAAGCATCACTTTAACAATATTCTCGATCTGATCCTTCTATAAGTGAGGATAATGGTATGATCATAAATTTGTTAGAGGCTTTCCTGGAAAAATAGGAATGCAGTGGTCATGTGGTCGGTTAGGGGGTAGCTCGTGCAGCTCCAAGAAAACATCCATGAATTCGTTCAGGCTAAGGGCAACCTTAGGATCTAAGTTTTGTATATTCTGTCCCGTAGATAGTTGCTAAATATGCATCAAGAATCCACTATATGCTTTATGTAAAACTTTCTCCATTTGTTGTGATGAAACGGTGGAAATTTGGCTCCCGCGCTTGTCTCGTAATGTGACCTATCTCCCTTTGTAATAAAATTTCATGATTAATTTAAAAAAATCCCAGGAGATATCACCTAGTGTTAAGAGCCATTCAGTCTTGAGTATGGCTTCATAGTCATCGATGGGTAAGAGGAAGAAATCAGCTACCACTTCTTGGTCTTGGAGGAGTAGTTTCACCCGCGGGCACCGTTGGTTGCAATTAAAGATTTGGCCATCGGCAACCTTTATGTCAAACTTGTTGCAACCTTTGATTTGTACCAAACATGCAGCAACCTTACTGTTGAGGAAGTTATTGGTGCTGCCCGTGTCAATGAGAATGGTGATGAGTTACTGTTTTAGAAGTCCTCCAACTTTAATCATCTGTGGGTTGGAATAGCCGGCCAATATGTGCACTGTGTAGTTGGTTGGTTAGAACTCTTTCTCCATAGCTTCTTCTTTAGGTTCAAGGGCTTCTTCAGATGTTTCATTGTCCTCATCCTCTTGGTTCAATCATGAGGAGTCGACCCTTTTTGCAGTGATGTTCGTGCCTCCACGGTTCGTCGTAATGCCAACACAACTCCTTGGCTGATCGTTCGTAAAGCTTGTCTCTTGTCAACTTTTTTGGTGCAAGGGCTTGGATGGTAGTAGAGGGGGCAGTAGGCCTTGGCATGGCTGGTCGGGGAGCGACCCTTATCATTCGGACCTTGTGGTTCAATTGTTCTTCTTGGATACGCATGAAGGAAATCACCACCATAAGAGTGTATGGTTGCCACGCCTTTACTTCTCCTCGGATCTTCAACTTTAGGCCCTCAATAAAAGTACCTAAAAGTTGTTTCTCAGACCAATTCTTAGTTTGGTTAGATAAACGCACAAACCTTGTTTGGTATTCTTGTATTGTAGAGGTTTAACGAATCTTTGCCAATTGTCCATCGATGTTATTGAAATCGATTAGTCCGAAGCAGTCTAGTAGTCCTTCCTTAAATCGCTGCCAAGAGAGTCCTCTATGGGTGTGCTTAGACCAATTAAACTACTGAATAGCATCTCCCTCAAGGTGGATGGCAGCAATCTCCACCCGTGTGGCATCGGCGGTTCGGTAGAACCGAAAATAGCACTCCACGTGCAAGATCCACCGAATCGGGTCTCCTTTTTCTAATCTAGGAAAGTCAACCTTCATGCATGGATTATTAAGATCAGAGGTGATGTGGCCATGTTCTTGAGTATCATCTCGTCGATCTAAAGTTTCTCCATGTTGTGATTTCCTCGGGGTCGATAGTCGGCTAATGCTGAATTCGACGAAAAGGGATCGCATCTTCTCTTCCATGCGGTTTCCAAAGGCTTCAAGCTTTGCATCGATAGCCTTCTCTGATGCCATAGTATATGCCTCAAGATCTGTAATATTGAGATCTTTTTTCTATGGTCAGGTTAGTGGCATGAGAATTTTAGAGAAGGGGTGGTCGGTCGGAAGGTGGATTAGTTTTGGTGGCAGTAGACTGCGATTTAGGGCAGATTTGGGGCTATAGTTTTGTGGAGTTTAGGCTATAAATCGATGTGGTTTTAGGGCTGTGATGGCAGTAGATAAAGGTTAGAAAAATAGATTTTAGATCTAGGATAGATGGCAGCAAAGGTAGGTTTCTCGGTAAGAAAAGTTTTTTAAAAAGGTAAGTGGATCGATAAGGAAGTAGGCTGATTTGGGTGGCTGATTTAGGGGCTATTTGGATTCAGTTTAGGGTAATATTTGGAAAGATTTTTATTGAGGATGGTAGGGTTTGGTGATGAGAAAAAGAGAGTCTAAAATCCCACAAAAAATAGCACTCAAATCTGATAGAATTCAATCAAAAGAAGTGTTGTGATGTGCTATCCTGCTGAACGAGTTTTTACGTCAGAGAAACGATGATTTCTCAATGTAAATTCCAAGGGAAAGTTTATGAAAATTATACAGAAACCCTTGGTTTAGATGTTGTCAATACCAGTAGGACTTTTGACAAAATTTTAGTAGCATAATGGTATAAAAATAGGGCAAAAGATACAAGGTTGATTTCTTCATCATAAAATTACAGAACTACGTGATGGTGAAAGATCATACAAGAAAACTGGTTCCAAAACGAGTTTGATGGTGAAAGATCATACAAGAAAATCGGTTCCAGAAGGAATTTTTTTATGAAATCAAATACAGATGAAAGCCAACTTGATCTTAAGAATTGTGTAAAGATTTTAGCCAAAAAGGATAAATAAAGTTTGGTTTCAAGAGGCTAATCGATGGAAGGCAAATTTTACATTGTAAAATTTTAGTACTATGCAATGAAGAATCGTAGTACTATAAATCCAGATCTAGAAGGAGTCTTTTCACGATATCAGTCTTAGATGAAAGATAAGATAATATATAAAATTATATAAAAGTTTCAGCCAAAAAGGATGATTAAAAGTTTAGCTTCAAGAAGCAACAATCGACTGAAAATTTATGCAGTATTTTTCCTTCACAACGATGAAACATTTGCGATGGTAAAAAATTATAGCAAGAAAACTTTAAAAAACTTCTCCCACATATAATATAAAGGATCTTGTAGTATTGAAGAAGCGTGGGTTATAAAAATACATCAGAATTCCAGATCAAATGCAGGGGCAGCGGTAGATTGATTTGATCTGTGGTTGGGGTGGAAGGTGGAGGCGCGTGTCGTAGCAATTGTGGGAATTGCTTGGGAAGGTGGAGGCATGGATGATGACTATCGGGGTAGTAAGATTGCTGCTCTGATACCAGATGATAAGACCCCAGAAGGAGCCCTATAGATTTTGATCCTTGAAGGGGATCAACCCTTAGAATGCTATAGGGGTTTCTCCCTCCTAGACTCGACATAAATGCTGAATTGAAGATGATAATTACTTGATTAAAAGAGAGGGACAACTACATCTTAAATAGGGATCAAAGTCCTAGCCTAAGGGGGCACTTGTCTAAGTGGAATTATCCTTTTGCCCCTCCTATAGCCATCCTGCCTTAATAGGAACAAGGGACAACTAGGTTGGCTCTATTGCTGACCTAAGCAGGGGGAAACCCTGGCCGACTTGCCTAGTAAGGGGGGCGGCGACTATTAAGCCCTAAGGGATAATCTAAACCCTAGTCATACTCCTTTTATAAGATAGGAGTGGCTTTAGTATAATCTAATAGAGTTTTTATTGACTAGTACTAAGATGATTAGGAATCAACCCTACTGGAGTCCTATCAGGGTAATAAGATTGATCCACATGGCCTTTCATCATTATAGGAAGAAATTAAATCACGATATAGGTTGAGTTGGTCGAGTCCCTCGAGGCTCACCTATCTACGTGATTGACATCTTGCCTACGACACAGAGATGTCACTGGTGACCTGAGGACATGGTATGCTTGGTTGAGCCTCTCGAGGGCATATCATTGAATCAGACTCATCTTGTAACGATAATGATGACTTAACTAAACATCATGATTGGTTGAGTCCCTCATGACTATGATGATTCAGAGGTCAAACATGACGGGAATCAAAAGGAGTTATAATTGACAAGAGTTGCCTACCTTTTGGGCTTAATGCAATTAGTCGAGTCCCTCAAGGTTGCACTAAGACACCAATTAGATCCTGATCCCCACTAGGAGACTGCCAGAGATTTTTATCTTATGTCTCAAGGGTGTCGCATGATTTGCTAAGAAAATTGTGAGAGTACATTAAGATAGAAGTCCATATCTTAATTAATATTTTCTATAAAATCTGTATGTTATTTAATTTATGTTATATTTTGCTTGGCACTTGCAAAACCCCTATATGGCATACTTGATGCCAACCACCTCATTAGTCCAAAAGTTCCATAATTTGAGAATTGTTCTCATGAAACAGAAAATTGTATATGTCCTTAACATGATTGTGCCCACGCTCGAGGAAAGGCTAAGCGAGGATGAAATTGCTCACTTTGTGAAGTATATAGATAGTCCTAGAGGATAACCTCTATATTGATCTTATACTTCAGCCCCTACCGGATTCCTTTTCAGAGTTCATTATTAACTTTAATATGAACAAGTTTGAGGTGACTCCCCCTGAGCTCCTCAATATGTTGAGGGAAGCTGAGAGTGTCATCAAGAATGAGAAGCCAGTTCTCGATATTGGTCAGACCAAAAAGACAAGGAAGGATCATAAGATCCTTAAGAAGGGCAAGGGCAAAGAAAGACTAGGTAAGGTAAAAGTTGCGAAGAAAGAGCCAGTAAAGGACAACAGATAGTGCTTCCACTGTGGCCAAGATGGGCATTGAAAGAGGAACTATAAGGACTACCTTGCAAATAAGGCAAAATAGAAACTTGGAGAAGCTTCAGGTATATTCACGATCGGTCTCCGCTTGTCATATTTTCATGATAACACATGGGTATTGGATACCAGGAGTGCTTATCATATCTATAATTCATTACAGATTATGGCAAGACCTAGGAGATTGGCCAAAGGCGAGATGGACCTCAAGATGAGCAATAGAGAAAGAGCTACTATAGTTGCTGTTGGAGAGGTCACCCTACATCTGCCTGGTGGAGCTATTATTGCATTAGATGCATGCTATTTTTTCCCTCTATTGTCAAAAATATTATTTCTATCTCTTGTTTGATAATTAGTGGATATTAATTAATTTTTTAGAATAATAGTTGTTTAACAATTATGGATAATGATATCATTACTAGAGGGACCCTTATAAATAGCTTATATGTGTTAGATACTTCTCTACATATCATGAATATAAATATGTCTAAGTGGAAAAGAGATAAAGTGAATAATGCATACCTATGACATTGTAGGCTAGGTCATATACATGAGGGAAGGATTCAAAAGTTGCTGAAAGATGGATACTTAAATTCATTTAACTATGAGACATATCCAACTTGGAAACCTTGCTTCATGGGAAGATGACCAACTCTCCTTTTAGTGGAACTAGAGAGAGAGAGCCACCAAGTTATTGGAACTTATATATAGTGATATATGTGGTCCTATGTCGACTAAGGCTATAGGTGGTTACTCATACTTCATTACATTCATTGATGATTTCTCTAGGTATGGACATGTGTACTTAATGAAGTACAAATCTAAGGCCTTCGAGAAATTCAGGGAATATTAGAATGAGGTAGAGAATCAAATTAGAAAGAGTATTAAGACTCTTTGATCAGATGGACAATGAGATTCTATCCCAGTGGACACCTCCTTATACACCTCAGCTCAATGGTGTATTAGAAAGGAGGAACCACATGCTATTAGACATGGTGCGGTCCATGATAAGTTTCACTGACCTACCCGTCTCATTCTGGAGGTATGCCTTAGAGACTGCAGCTTACCTTCTAAACAGAGTTTTATCAAAGTCGGTAGTGTTTATATCATATGAAATATAGAAAGAAAAAAAGCCTAATCTTGATATTATTATGATTTGGGGTTGTCCTGCCCACGTTAAAAGATACAACCCCGATAAGTTAGAATCAAGGACAGAATGGTGCACATTTGTGGGATACCCAAAGAAAACTTATGGGTATTATTTTTATCATCCCTCGGACCGAAATGTCTTTATTGCCAAGAGAGTTGTGTTCCTTAAGAAGGAACACATTCTTGGTAGAAACAATGGAAGTGAGATAGAATTGAGTGAGGTTGGAGAACTTATCTCAAGCACCATTCCAAAGCCTAAGTCTATTCAGGTACCTAACACACAAATTCCAAATTTACGTAGGTCTAGTAGAGTATCTTACACACAAATTCTCAAGATGTTGATACTCAGACCTATGAGGAGGCTATTATGAGTATAGACTTCGGGAAGTGATAAGAAGCCATGAATTCTGAGATGGATTTCATATACTCTAATAAGGTTTGGAACATTGTGGATGTACTTGAGGGTATTGTACCCATCGGCTGCAAATGGATCTTCAAGAAGAAGATCGAAGTAGATTGAAAGGTAGAGAGACCTATAAAGCAAGGCTGGTAGCTAAAAGATATCATGAAATACAATGAGTTGACTATGACGAAACCTTTTCACCTGTAGTCATGCTAAAGTCCATTAGAATTATTTTGGTTATTGCAGCACACTATAACTATGAGATCTGGTAGATGGATGTCAAAATGACATTCCTCAATGGCAACCTCGAGGAAGTGATGTATATAATACGACCAGAGGGATTAATATCCAAAGAGAGTCTAGATAAAGTATATAGGTTGCATAGATTCATTTATATATTGAAGCAAGCTTCCCGAAGTTGGAACATAAGATTTGATGAGATGATCATATCTTATGACTTCGTTAAGAACGAAGATGAGCCTTGTGTGTGCAGGAAGGTAAGTAGAAGCGCTATCACCTTCTTGGTGCTATATGTGGATGACATCCTAATCATTGGGAATAATGTAGGAATGCTCTCCACAGTAAAGGTTTAGCTATCTAGAAACTTCTCTATGAAAGACTTAGGGGAAGCATCTTAGATTTTGGAGATCCGAATTTATAGAGATGGATCCAAAAGGATGCTTGACTTATCCCAATCTAAGTATATAGACTCCATTATCAAAAGATTTGGCATAAAAAATTTCAAGAGAGGTCTCATACCGATGAGACATAGAATATCACTTTCTAGGAGTATGTCCCCAAAGACTCCTGAAGAGAGGGCAGACATGAATAAGATACCTTATGCCTTCGCGATAGGGTATATCATGTATATGATGCTATGTACTAGGCCTGATATAGCATAGGCTCTGAGTGTCATGAGTAGGTATCAAGAAGATCCAAGTTTAGAACATTAGAAGGTAGTAAAATATATCCTTAAGTACTTGAGAAGGACTAAGGATCTTACTACTATATGTATAAAGTAGCCTCCAAGTTGAGGGCTATACAAACTCAAGTTTTCAGTCTGACATTGATGATCACAAGTCATATTCGGGGTATATTTTCACCATGAATGGAGGAGCAGTAAGCTGGAAGAGTTCCAAGCAAGATACTACTGCTGACTCGACCACAAAGGCGAAATATATTACTACAGTAGAATCAACAAAGGAAGGGTATGGATAAAGAAGTTTATCAAAGATTTGGGAGTCGTACTAAGCAGCATAGAACCAATTCCCATATACTGTGACAACAATCAGGCTGATGAGGAGCCCAGGTCTCATTAGAAGTCTAAGCATGTTCTGAGGAGGTTCCATCTGATAAGAGAGATCATAGCCCATAAAGATATAGCAATGGAAAGAGTTCTATTCGAAGATAACATTGTAGATCCACTTACAAAGCCACTAGCTCAGATTGTATTTGAGCGTCACAAGGGTCTGATGGGGATCAGACACATAAGTGATTGGCTTTAGGTCAAGTGGGAGATTGCTAGTTACAGGTGCCCTGCAAGCCAATCACGTGAGTAATGGCACATGTGACACACTATGTAATCTTTTTTTCTTATGATTAATATTGGCATATTCTCACATTATATTATATGTAGCATATATATTATGATGTCTTTGGTTCTGTGCAATGGGAATCAGATCGTGATGAGATCACGATAATGAGATCAATTCACTTTTAAACACATATCATAAATAATCTCGGTCATAGGTTACTCGAGAGGGACATCGAGATAACCAGACAGACTAGTATACTATATACCCATCCACATGATGGAGGTGGTTGGTCTCATAGCCACTTACGTGAAGAGACTAAGGATATAGTACAGGTGCTCATTGGAGAATGAGTTTACTGATTGATCTGCTTATGGAATACTCTATGGTTAATGATACCTAATGTCAGACAGTGATTCCATAGTCCCAGTTGTGTATCTGGTCCTTAGACTTGAGACACCAAGGATTCCTTGTATGAGTACTCATTTCTTTGATGCTAGACTTACAGGTTTGGAAAGTTTCAGATTTGGTATAACTGGTTAGCAGGATTGGTAGCCAACCTTACAATGGAAATTAAGTATCAATAAAGGATCATCCAATCTTGGTATCATGAGAGGAATATCTCATATATGCTTGCTCAAACAAGTCCCTAGCCAGGGTTATTCAAATTGAGAGAGAAGGAGTTCTTCGGTAGAATCCGATTAGAGCAAGAAAAACTGATTTTGTATGTGACCTGATAGTACCATGTCTAATATACGGTCTCTGGGGTATTATTTGGATGAGGGATTATAGATACATGGTAACCGTGGACAAATAGGTCTGACGTATTCGATCCCCCTATACCGTTTGGGGACTATGGTGTAGTAGCCTAATACGTCCATAGTCGATGAGTCAAGTGAATTATTATGAGGAATATAACTCATTATAGTAGACAGAGTTCTGATGGGAGTGACTCATGGCCAGCTCGGTATCGGGCCCAGAGAGTCACACACATATGGTGGATGCTTCAGCAAATAAAGGATTGGATGAAGATTCAATTAGCCATAGGGTTTTTTGATGGCTCTCTATAAATAGGAGGGGAGACTCATGGTTGATAGACTACAGCTTTAGCCACCACCTCCTATTCTCCTCCCTCCCTCTGTACAAGAGTTGCGAGATCAAATTGGAGGAGTTTTGTTGTAGAGATCCACCGTATGGATACCACTAGAGAGGAGGACACTTGACCTCCTTCATCTTCTCTATCTAGATCTGGAAAAGAAGAATATACGATCTTCCTAGGTAAAATCAATCTCTCACACATCGCGGTTTTATCGATTTTTGGGTTTTTCTCGCAACCTCAATCTTTTGCATGACGATTTAATCTGCGTGGGAAACCAATATTCTATTTTGATTTTTGCTACACATGTGATGATCCCGCTAAGGTTTCCGAACAGAAGGGAGATGGCTAAAATTTTGGCTTGTCCCGGTAGCCGAGATAGGGCATCTACAACAATATTCTCTTTTCTTTTCAATAAGTAATTTTATAATCAAAGCCAAGGAGTTTAGTTACCCATCGTTGCTGCTCTGAGGCAGATATTTTTTGTTCCAAGAAATACTTAAGGTTTCGGTGGTTGGTTCTAATCTGGAAGCACCGACCGATCAGGTAGGGTCTCCACTTTGTAATTGCATGCACGATACCAAGCATTTGTTTATTATACATGGATATTTTAAGATGTGAGGAAGATAAATCTTTACTGGTATAGGCAAGGGTCAGCTATCTTGCATTAGAATAGCCCCAATTCTAATTCCAGATGCATCGGTCTCAATCACAAAAGTTCGACTGAAATTAGGTAGCGCTAGGACCGGTGGCATCGTCAAGGCGGCCTTGAGTCTTTCAAAGGCTACAAAGGCTTGATCCAACCATAAAAAGGAGTCCTTCTTGAGTAGGGACGTGAGTGGGGCATTGATCTTGCCTAATCTTTCACAAACTTTCGGTAGTAGCCCGTGAGTCCAAGGAAGCCGCGTAGTGATTTTACATTTATAGGTCTCGGCGATCCTTGCATTGCCTCAATCTTTGTTGGGTCTACTGTCACTCCATCCTCTGATATAATATACCCTAGATATCCACTTTTGGCTGCAAGAAGCTGCACTTTAACTATTTAACATGAAGAGTATTCTCTCGAAGAACGGTTAGAACAGTTCGTAAGTGCTCAAAATGTATATTAAGTGTAGGGCTATAAATAAGAATATCATCAAAAAATACCAATAGGAATTTACGTAGAAACCTTTGAAAGATGTCATTCATCAAACTTTAGAAGGTAGAAGGAGCATTTGTAAGTCCATAAGGCATTACCAAAAACTCGTAGTGGCCGTTATGTGTGCGGAATGCAGGTTTCGGAATGTCCTCAGTGCATACCCAAATCTGATGGTATCCGAATCGGAGATCCAATTTAGTGAAGACTCAGTCTCCTTTTAATTCATCCAAAAGTTCATCCATGATTGGGATTGGATATTTTTCATTGACGGTGATGGCATTTAGAGCCCGGTAGTTAACGCAAATCCGCCACATACCATCTTTCTTGCACACTAGCAACACCGGTGAGGAGTCAGGGCTACAACTCGGTCGAATCACCCCAGTGTCAAACATCTCTTTAACAATGTTCTCGATCTCATCCTTTTGTAAGTGAGGATAGTGGTATGGTCGCAAGTTTGCTAGAGGTTTGCCTAGCAAAATAGGAATACAATGGTCATGCGATCGGTTAGGGGGCAACCCATGTGGCTCTGAGAAAACATCCGCGAATTCGTCCAGCAATGGGGCAAGCTTAGGATCTAAGTTTTATACGTTCTCCACCTTAGATTGCTACTGGATATGCATCAAGAATCCACTATGTGCTTTGTGTAAAACTTTCTCCATTTGTTGTGACGGAATGGTGAAAATATGGCTCCCACGCTTGCCTCGTAACGTGACCTGTCTCCCCTTTCAATAAAATTTCATAATTAATTTAGAAAAGTTTCAGAAGATATCACCTAGAGTTATGAGCTATTCGATCCCAAGTATGGCTTCATAATCATCGATGGGTAGGAGGAAGAAATCAGCTACCACTTCTTAGTCTTGGAAGAGTAGTTTCACCCGCGGGCACCGTTGGCCACAATTGAGGATTCGACCGTTAGCGACCCTTACGTCAAACTTGTTATAACTTTCAATTTGAAGCACCAAACATGCAGTAACCTTACTATTAAGGATGTTATTTGTCCTGCCCATGTCACTGAGAACGGTGATGGGTTGCTATTTTAGAAGTCCTCCAACTTTCATCATCTACGGGTTGGAGTAGCCGGCTAATACATGCACTGTGTAGTTGGTCGGTTGGAACTCTTCCTCTATAGCTTCTTCTTTAGATTTAAGGGCTTCTTCAGATGGTTCATTATCCTTATCCTCCACTGGTTCAATCATAAGGAGCCGGCCCTTTTTGCAATGATGTTCTCGGCTCCATAATTTGTCATAGTGCCAACATAATCCTTTGGCCAATCGTTCACGAAGCTCATCCCTCGTCAATTTTTCTGGTGCAAGGGCTCAGATGGCAGTAGAGGGGGCAGTAGGCCTCTGCATGACTAGTCAGGGAGCGACCCTTGTCCTTTATGTCTCTTGGTTCAATCGTTCTTCTTGAATACATGCAAAAGAAATCACTGCCATAAGAGTGCACAGTTGCCACGCCTTTACTTCTCCCTAAATCTACGGCTTTAGGCCCTCAATGAAAGTCCCTAAAAGTTATTTGGTATTCTTGTATTGTGGAGGTTTGACGAATCTTTGCCAATTATCTGTAGATGTTGTCGAAATCGGTTGGTCCGAAGTGGCTCAGTAGTCCTTCCTTGAATCACTGCAAAGAGAGTCCTCCATGGGTGTGCTCAAACCAATTAAACCACTAAATAGTATCTCTCTCGAGGTGAATGATAGCAATCTCCACCCTTGTGGCGTCGGCGGTTCAGTAGAACCAAAAATAGTGCTCTGTGTATGAGATCCACCCGATGGGGTCTCCTTCTTCACATCTAGGAAAGTCAACCTTCATGCATGGATTATTGAGATCAAAGGTGATGTGACTATATTCTTGAGGATCATCTTAATGATCTGAAGTTTCTTTGTGTTATGATTTCGTCGGGCTCGACAGTCAGCCAATGCTGAATTCGGTGAAAAGTGATCACATCTTCTCTTCCATGCGATTTTTAAATGCTTCAAGCTTTGCATCAATAGCCTCCTCTGATACCATAGTATATGCCTCTTAATTTATAATATTGAGATCATTTTTCTGTTATCTGATTAGTGGCATGGGAATTTTGGAGAAGGCGTTAGCCAATTGGAAGGCATTAAGCTACGAATTGGTATGATTTTAGGACTGTAATAGTCGTAGATGAAGGTTAGGAAAGTAGCTTTTAGATATGGGATAGAAGTAGGCTGATTTAGGGGTTGTTTGGATTCAGTTTAGGGTAATATATGGAAGAGTTTCTGGTGAGGATGGTAGGGTTTAGAGATGAAGAAAAGAGAATCTAAAATCCCACAAAAAATAGCACTCAAATATGATAGAATTCGTTGAAAAGAAGTGTTGTGATGTGCTATCCTATTGAACTGGATTTTGTGTCAGAGAAACGATGACTTCTCAACATAAATTTTGGAGGAAAGTTTAAGAAAATTATGCAGAAACCCTTGGTTTATGTGTTGTCAATACCAGTAGAAATTTTGACAAAATTTTGGTAACAGTAGGGAAATATGGCAAAAGATGCAAGATAGATTCTTTTATTGTAAAATTCCAGAATTGTATGATGGTGAAAGATCATTCAAGAAAACCAGTTCTAGAAGGAGATTTTTTATAAAAATCAAATCCAAATGAAAGCCAACTTGATCTTAGTATTGTATTAAAATTTTGGCTAGAAAGGATGAACAAAAGTTTGGTTTCAAGTAGCAACAATCGATTGAAAATTTCGACAACGTTTCGCCTTCGCAATGATAATAACGTTTGCGATGGTAAAAATTTATAGCAAGGAAATTTTGGAAAATTTCTTCTACATATAATATGAAAGATCCTGCAATGTTGAAGAGGTGTGGGTTATAAAAATATACCAGAATTCCAGATCAAATGCAGGGGGTGGTAGTAGACTGATTTGATCTACTGCTGGGGTGGAAGGTGGAGGTGCGTGTTATAGCAATTGTGGGAATTGCTTGGGAAGGTGTAGGCAGCTGAGATGGTTATAGGGTAGCAGAAACGTGGCTCTGATACCAGATGATAGAACCCCAGAAGGAGCTCTATAGATTTTGATCCTTGAGGCAGATCAACCCTTGGAACACTATAGGGGTTCCTCCCTCCTAGACTTGGCACAAGGCTGAAATAAAATTGATAATTGCTTGATTTAAGAGGGGGGGCGGCTACATCTTTAAATAGGGATCAAAACCCTAGCCTAAGGGGGTGCTTGCCTAAGTAGAATTATCCCTTTGCCCCTCCTATAACGAACTTGCCTTAATAGGAACAGGGGGCGGCTAAGTGGCTCTATAGCCAACCTAAGCAGGGAGAAACCCTAGTCGACCAACCCAATAAAGGGTGTGGCAGTTACTAAGCACTAAGGGCTAATTTAAACCCTAGCTATACTCCTTTATAAAATAGAAGTGGCTTTAATACAATCTAACAGGGTTTTTATTGACTAGTACTAAGATGATTAGGACTCAACCCTGTTGGAGTCCTATCAGTCCTCTTATAAAATTAGTTCTTTTTTACCACTTTGTCATGGACTTAGCTGAATTTGCCTAAGCCATGCAGCACCCTCGCAGCGCTCCCACAGACTTAGCTGAAATTGCCTAAGTCGTGAAGCAACCTTGCCCACTGTTCTAGACTTAGCTGAGATTGCCTAAGTCATGAAACGCCCAAAGCGTTATCTATCTGCAAAGGGTTAGCCCTCTTACAACCTCTTACAGTCCTATAGGACCTACAAAGAAGAAGTTGATTAGCTTATAAACGAGCAATGGACAAGTCCCAATGTCTCGTAAATCGAAAAGCTATATAAGCAATTCGTCGAACAACTTGAGTGCAGTAGAGAAAAGAGAGAAAGAGAGCAAAACAACACTTTAGAGGGTTGTAAGAATGGTCGCAAGTCCATAAATGATGGTTCCTAAGGTATCGGACGCAAGACAAGTTCAATTATTGATGAAAGTCTATGCCAGACATATACTTGGAACTCCATCCAACCTGGTGCGACCTGGGGGGTTCCAAGGTGCTGAAATGGCTGACATTTGATACCGCTCAGAATGGTCACCACAACACATAAAAAAGAACCAAAAATAGGGTTGTTTTGGCTCCACATAGCGAGCAATCATTCTGCAGCCTTCTACACTACTTTTGGTCATATTTCTTAGGTAAAAACACATAAACTCAAGGCAAAACAAGCTGTGAAACATATGTACTAACAAGAAAAAGTGACAAATGATTCACGGAGCGAAGATGTTATGGTTGAGCGATGACCGTTCATGACATTCTCCCCCACTTAAACTGTCGACACCCTCATCGATGCTTATTAGTAGGCTTTGATTTCTTCATAATAGGGTGTCTTCTGGCTCCCAACTAGCTTCTATTCGAGGAAGGTTTTATCACTTCACCAAGTACTCGATTTGCTGCGCTCCACTGGCTAGCTTTGTTTTGTGATTCGCTAGAAGAGTTTCAACTCACTTCTCATAAGAGGCTCTAGTGGGGAGTAGTTGAGTTGGAATATTTCGAGAATCAGCTTGTGGATCTGAGTTCAAGTTGCTCGTATGGAAGATGTTATGAATTCTAAACCATGTTGGCAGTTGCAACTTGTATGAGACATTGCCTACCCTGCTGATGATTGGAAAAGGCCCTTCATACTTGCGTACCAATCCTTTGTGCACTTTGTGCCTAAAGAACTGGACTGATGCTAGTTGGAGATTCACCAACACTATGTCATCAACTTTAAACTCTTGTGGTCGCCTTCCTAAGTTTGCCCACTTTTTCATCTTTTTGGTCACCTTCTTCTAGTAAGCTCATGCAATATCTGCATTGAGATGCCATTCCTTTACGAAGTGATAGGCTGATGGCTACTCCCTGTATAACCAATAACCAGGGTGTGAGGAGTTGATGGCTATTGTCCGCAATAATATCAAATGGGCTCCTGTTGGATGTAGAGCTCCATTGTAAATTGTAGAATAATTTGGCTATGTCCAATAGCTTCACCCAATCTCATTGGTTGGCACTCACATAGTGCCAGAGGTAGTGCTCCAAGAGCGAGTTAATTCTTTCTATTTGGCCATCCATTTTGTCACGAACGGTCGTCGTTCAACCGCAATGCCTTTGCTCCTTGAACCGTTCGTCACTTTTTCTTGCTTGTACATATATTTGGCAGCTTGTTTTGCCTTGAGTTTATCTATTTTTACCTAAGAAATGTGAGCGAAAGTAGTGTAGAAGGCTGCAGAATGATCGCTCGCTGCGCGGAGCCAAAACAGCCCTATTTTTGGGTCTTTTTCATGTGTCGTGGAAACCTTTCTGAGCGGTGTGAAATGTCAGCCATTTCAGCACCTTGGAACCCCCCGGGTGACACCGGGCTGGATGGGGTTCCGGGTATATGTCGGGCATAGGCATTCATCAGCAATTGAACTTGTCTTGCATTTGATACCTTGGGAACCATCGTTTGTGGACTTGCGACCGTTCCTACAACCCTCCAAAGTCCTATTTCGCTCTCTTTCTCTCTTTTCTTTGCTGCACTCAAGGTGTTCGACAAATTGCTTGTATAGCTTTCCGCTTTGCGAGATGTCGGGATGTGTCCGTCGCTCGCTTCTGAATTAATCAACTTCTTTGCAGGTCCTATGGGACCTTAAGAGGTTGTAAGAGGGCTGACCCTTTGCGGACAGATAACGCGTTGGGTGTTTCACGACTTAGGCAATCCCAGCTAAGTCTGGAATAGTGAACAAGATTGCTCTACGACTTAGGCAATTTCAACTAAGTCTTCGGAAGTGCCGCGAGGGTGCTGCACGGCTTAGGCAAATTCAGCTAAGTCCGTGACAGTGTGGTATCAGAGCAGGCAAGCAATTCATATGAACAGCGAAGAAGATTCGCAATCTCACCATGGTGAAACATCATGGTGAATCGAGCAAGATGGGGTAAGCCGGACCCTTGCTCCAAGCAGTCGCAGGTGGGCTGCAAGTGCAAACTCTGTCGCAAACTATGGGAGTCACTCATAAGGAGCTCTACAGTGAAAAAGACGAGCGTGAAGTTGGGTATTCTCCACGAGGGGAGGAGGCGCCATCTGGAGTGCCAACCGGGAAAAAGAGTCACAAGGAGAGAATTATAGCGGCGGAGACCCGCCTTGATGTTCTTGAAGCGAGCATGGAGGAACTCTACCAAGGCTAGCGAGGGCTACTTAGAGTAGAGAGCTCGCTAGAAGAAGCTAAATCTCGGATCGAGAAAGTTGAATCTATGATGGATCAACTGACAGAGGACACCAAAGATTTCGTACGACACCTACATGAAGTTGTGGTGGAACTCACAGCTAAGGTGATGGTGTTAACAAGGACTCTTGATGCGGGAGGGAACAACACCCACGCTGCGCCACCACAAAACTTCAATGCACTAGAGCCGCAGTGCTACGGAGGTGCTAGGGATGCCAAAGAGCTTGAAAATTTATTGTTCGACATGGAACAATATTTCTGTGCTACAAGGCTTGATTCTGAAGAAACCAAAGTTGCTATAGCAACAATGTATCTGAATGGGGATGCAAAACTTTGGTGGCGAACCTGTTGGGAAGAGATCCAGCAAGGTCGATGTTAAGTGGATACATGGGGAGACTTGAAGCGAGAGTTGAGAACTCAGTTCTTACCAGAGAACACAGAGTTTATCGCAAGAAGGAAACTGAGACAACTCCGCCAAAGTACAACAATCCGAGACTATGTGAAACAATTTTCAGCACTGATGCTGGATATACGGGACATATCTGAGAAAGACAAGCTATTCAGCTTCCTCGATGGCTTGAAGCCATGGGCACAACAAGAACTACATCGATGGAGTGTCACTGATGTAGTCGGGGCAATTGCAGCCGCGGAAAGGCTAACTGACTTTGTTTCTTCGGAGGATTTGAGAAAGAAGAAACAATCTTCGGGAAATCACCCATCTAAATACTCTCAAGCAAAGGAGTCTGGGGACGAGCAAAAGAAGAAGAATTTTCACAAGGGACCAGGCTCAAGAGGTGGAGTCTCAAAGCCTACTGGATGCTTCTTGTGTGGAGGACCGCACATGGTGAGGGAGTGTCCACTCAATGCTTTGACGGCATCGATTCTACCCCGTAAGTGAAACAAGGGCAAAGCTATCGCCCTTAGTTCGAGTAGTTCGACTCCGATAGCGACAGTGAGGTGTCGCAAGGACCCAGGATGGGAGCAATGCATTTGTTGAATGCATTTCAGGGTCAAGTGGGGGAGAATACAAAGGCAAAGCCGCCAAAGGTAGGAAGCAACGAGTTGATGTATGTGGACATCAAGCTCAATGGCCGAACAACCCGTGCAATGGTGGACACAGGCGCGAGCCACAATTTTATTGCCGATCGCGAAGCTAAGCGACTGGGACTAATCTTAGAGAAGAGCCCAAGTCGTATGAAGGCGGTGAACTCGGAAGCCAAGCGGATCTCCGGACAAGCAAAGGGGGTCCCCATCAAGATCGGGACATGGAGCGGGAGCACAGACTTGATGGCGGTGCCATTGGACGACTTCCAAGTGATTCTCGGAATGGAGTTTATGCACGGAGAAAAGTTGGTGCGAATACCGTTCCTAAACTTCTTGTATCTAATGGGAGATGATGATCCCTGCATGGTTCCAGTTTCTCGAGTAGGAACCAAGGACCTACAACAAATATCGGCTTTACAATTGAAGAAAGGGGTGTGAAAAGGTGAATTTACCTTTGTAGCTGCTATGAAGCTAGAGACACTTGACGGGGAGGCTATTCAAGAACCTGCTGTTGTGGCGAACATCCTGAAGAAGTTCTCAGATGTGATGCCGATAGAGTTGCCGAGAACTCTACCACCATGCAGAGGCATGATCATCAGATTGAGCTGGAGCCGGGAGTTAAGTCTCCAGCGAGACCACCATACCGCATGGCCCCTCCAGAGTTGGTAGAACTGAGGAAGCAGTTAGATGAACTGCTAGCAGTGGTCTCATCCAGCTTCAAAGCACCTTTCGGAGCTCCGGTCCTCTTTCAGAAGAAACAAGATGGGAGCCTCCGATTATGCATTGATTATCAAGCCCTCAACAAGATGATGGTTTAGAACAAGTACCCTATCCCGCTCATCGCGGACTTGTTCGATCAATTGGGCATGGCAAAGTGCTTCTCCAAACTCGACCTTCAGTCAGGGTATTGACAGGTGCATATTGCAGAAGGTGATGAAGCGAAGACTACCTGTGTGACTAGGTATAGAGCATTCGAGTTCTTGGTGATGCCTTTCGGCTTAACCAACACTCCGGCCACATTCTGCACTCTCATGAATCAGTTGTTCAAAGAATATCTGGATAAGTTTGTGGTCGTCTACTTAGACGACATCGTCGTCTATAGCCAAACACTTGAGGAGCATGTTAAACACCTCCGAACAATTTTCAAAGTTCTCAGGGAGAACACCTTATTCGTGAAGAGGGAAAAGTGCTACTTCGCCCAAACAGAGATTTTATTCTTGGGGCATCGAATTGGGAATGGGTCCATTCGAATGGACAAGGCTAAGGTGCAAGCTGTGGTGGACTAGCGAACACCAAAGAAGGTGCCAGAGTTGAGATCCTTCCTTGGGTTTGTCAACTATTATCGATGCTTCATAGCTGGTTATTCGAAGCGCGCAGCTCCACTGACGGAGTTGCTAAAAAAGGAGCAGTCTCGGAGATGGTCGGACAAATGTGAGGCGACATTTCAAGACCTGAAGACTGCTATGTTAGAAGAACTGTACTCAGATTGCCGGACTATGGAAAGTCTTTTGAAGTCCATACCGATGCTTCTGACTTTGCTATTGGAGGAGTTCTTATGCAAGAGGGTCATCTAGTGGCCTACGAGAGTCGCAAGCTCAACGAGACCGAGCGGCGATATCCTGTACATGAGAAGGAGATGATAGCGGTGGTCCACTGTTTACGAGTGTGGCGACACCACCTTCTGGGAGCACAATTTGTGCTAAGGACAGACAATGTCGCATTGAGTTACTTCCAAACTCAAAAGAAACTCTCTCCAAAGCAAGCACGATGGCAGGACTTCTTGGCTGAGTTCGATATGGTGATGGAGTACAAACCCGAAAAAGCAAATGTCATGGCCGATGCATTGAGTCGGAAAGTGGAGCTAGGGACTGCTATATAGTTGGAGGGCGGAGGCCAAGCAAGTCAATTGTGCTCAAACTTTCTTTCCAGGATCAGGGATGGACTGTACCAAGATCCTCAGGCAGTGACTCTGATTCAACTCATCAGAGAGGGCAAGGCACGATGATTTTGGGTCCAGGAGGGACTCATCTACACCAAGGGGAACAAAGTTTATGTCCCACGAGCGGATAACTTGAGGCATGAACTCTTGAAAGAGTGTCACGATTCCCTTCGGGCTGGACATCCGGGTATCCACCGAACAATGGCTCTCGTGGAGAGGGCCTTCTATTGGCCAAAGATGGGGACAGATGTGGAGGAATATATTCGAACATGCCTTACTTGTCAACAGGACAAGATAGAGCAGTATAAGCCAGTGGGACTTTTGGAGCCGCTGCCCATACCAGAAAGGCCATGGGAGAGCAATTCTTTGGACTTCATATCAAGCTTGCCCATAGTAGGGGGACTTGGATCGATTCTCGTGGTAGTTGACCGAATTTCGAAGTATGCAACATTCATTATTGCACCCCTACATTGCTCAGCGGAGGAGGCGGCGAAGTTGATGATGAAGAATGTGGTTAAGTATTGGAGAGTCCCACACAACATCATTAGTGATCGGGATTCTCGGTTCTTGGGATGATTCTGGACTGAGTTGTTCAAGTTGTTGGGGTCTAAATTATACTTCTCCATAAGCCTCCACTCTCAAACGGATGGCCAAACCGAGAGAATTAACTCGCTCTTGGAGCAATATCTTCGGCACTACGTGAATGCCAACCAACGAGATTGGGTGAAGCTGTTGGACATAGCCCAATTCTCCTATAACTTGCAGCAGAGCTCTACATCCAACAAGAACCCAGTTGAGATTATTACGGGACAACAACCATCAACTCCTCATACCCTGGTTATTGGTTATACAGGGAGTAGCCCATCAGCCTATCACTTCGCAAAGGAATGGCATCACAATACAGATATTGCGCGGGCTTACTTGGAGAAGGTGGCCAAAAAGATGAAGAAGTGGGCAAACTTGGGAAGGCGACCGCAAGAATTTAAATTTGGTGACATGGTGTTGGTGAAGCTCCAACCAGCATCACTCCAATTCTTTAGACACAAAGTTCACAAAGGATTGGTACGTAAGTATGAAGGGCCTTTCCCAATCATCAGTAGAGTAGGTAATGTCTCACACAAGTTGCAACTGCCAGCATGGTTCAGAATTCATAATGTCTTCCATGCGAGCAACTTGAAAGCCTACCACTCAGATCCGCGAGATAATTCTCGAAATGTTCCAACTCGACTACCCCCCACCAGAGCCTCTTACGAGAAGCGAATTGAAACTATTCTAGCTGATCGTAAGATAAAGCTACCTAATTGAGTGCAGCAAATAGAGCACTTGGTGAAGTGGCAAAAGCTTCCTCAAACAGAAGCCAGTTGGGAACCAGAAGACGTCCTACGACACGAAGAAGCTCACATCAAAGCCTACCAAAAAGCGTCGATGAGGGCGTCGACCGTTTAAGTGGGAGAGAATGTCACGAATGGTCGTCGCTCAACCGCAATGCCTTTGCTCCTTGAACCGTTCGTCACTTTTTCTTGCTTGTACATATGTTTGGCAGCTTGTTTTGCCTTGAGTTTATGTGTTTTTACCTAAGAAATGTGAGCGAAAGTAGTGTAGAAGGCTGCAGAATGATCGCTCACTACGCGGAGCCAAAACAGTCCAAAACAGCCCTGTTTTTAGGTCTTTTTCATGTGCCGCGGCAACCTTTCTGAGCGGTGTGAAATGTCAGCCATTTCAACACCTTGGAACCCCCCGGGTGGCACCGGGCTGGATGGGGTTCCGGGTATATGTCGGGCGTAGGCATTCATCAGCAATTGAACTTGTCTTGCGTCCGATACCATGGGAACCGTCGTTTGTGGACTTGCGATCGTTCCTACGACACTCCAAATTCCTATTTCGTTCTCTTTCTCTCTTTTCTTTGCTGCACTCAAGGTGTTCGACAAATTACTTGTATAGTTTTTCGCTTTGCGAGACACCGGGACGTGTCCGTCGCTCGTTTCTGAATTAATCAACTTCTTCTTTGCAGGTCCTACGGGACCTTAAGAGGTTGTAAGAGGGCTGACCCTTTGTGGACAGATAACGCGTTAGGCATTTTATGACTTAGGCAATCCCACCTAAGTCCGGAATAGTGAGCAAGGTTGCTCTACGGCTTAGGCAATTTCAGCTAAGTCTTCGGGAGTGCCGCAAGGGTGCCGCACGACTTAGGCAAATTCAGCTAAGTCCGTGACAGTTTGGGGGTGGAGGCTTATGGAGAAATATAACTTAGATCCCAACAACTTGAACAACTTGGTCCAAAATCATCCTAAGAACTAAGAATCTCGATCACTAATGATGTTGTGTGGGACTCCCCAATATTTCACCATATTCTTCATCATCAACTTAGCCGCCTCCTCTGCTAAGAAATGTAGGGGCGCAACAATGAATGTTGTATACTTTGAAAACCAATCAATTACCACAAGTATCGATCTAAGTCCCCCTACCATGGGCAAGCTTGATATTAAATCCAAGGAAATGCTCTCCCATGGCCTTTCTGGTACGGGCAACAGCTCCCAAAGTCCCATTGGCTTCTGCTGCTCTACCTTGTCCTATTGACAAGTAAGGCATGTTCGGATATATTCCTCCACATTTGTCCCCATCTTCGGCCAATAGGAGGCTCTCTCCATGAGAGCCATTATTCGGTGGATACCCGGATGTCCAGCCCAAAGGGAATCGTGACACTCTTTCAAGAGTTCGCACCTCAAGTTATCTACTTGTGAAATATAAACTCAGTTCCCCTTGGTGTAGATGAGTCCCTCCTGGACCCAAAATCATCGTGCCTTGCCCTCTTTGATGAGTTGCATCAGAGTTACTGCCTGAGGATCTCGGTACAGTCCATCCCTGATCCTGGAAAGGAAGTTTGAGTGCAAATGACTTGCTTGGCCTCCGCCCTCCAACTGTATAGCATTCACTAGCTCTACTTTTTGACTCAATGCATCAGCCACGACATTTGCTTTTTCGGGCTTATACTCCATTACCATGTCAAACTCAGCCAAGAAGTCCTGCCATCGTGCTTGCTTTAGGGAGGAGAGTTTCTCTTGAGTTTGGAAGTAACTCAGTGCGACATTGTCTGTCCCTAGCACAAATGGTACTCCCAGAAGGTAGTGTCACCATACTTATAGACAGTGGATCACTACTATCATCTCCTTCTCATGTATAGGATATCGTCGCTCGGTCTCGTTGAGCTTGTGACTCTCGTAGGCCACTAGATGACCCTCCTACATAAGAACTCCTCCAATAGCAAAATTAGAAGCATCTGTATGGACTTCGAAAGACTTCCCATAGTCTACTAATTTGAGTACAGGTTCCTCCAACATAGCAGTCTTTAGGTCTTGAAATGCCACCTCACATTTGTCCGACCATCTCCAGGACTGCCCCTTCTTTAGCAACTCCATCAACAAAACTACGCACTTCGAATATCTAGCTATAAAGCACTGATAATAGTTGATGAACCCAAGGAAGGATCTCAACTCTGGCACATTCTTTGGTATTTGCCAGTCTGCCATAGCTTGTACCTTAGACTTGTCCATTCGAATGGAACCATTGCCGATTCGATACCTCAAGAATAAAATCTTCGTTTAAGCGAAGTAGCACTTTTCCCTCTTCACGAGTAAGGTGTTCTCCCTGAGAACGTTGAAAATTATTCGAAGGTGTCTAACATGCTCCTCAAGTGTTTGGCTATAAACGACGATATCATCTAAGTAGATGACCACAAACTTGTCCAGATATTCCTTGAATAATTGGTTCATCAGAGTGTAAAATGTGACAGGAGCATTGGTTAAGCCGAAAGGCATCACTAAGAACTCGAATGCTGCATACCTGGTCACACAAGTAGTCTTCGCCTCATCACCTTTTACAATGTGCACCTACCAATACCTCGATCGAAGATCGAGATTGGAGAAGTACTTTGCCTTGCCCAATTGATCGAATAAGTCCGCGATGAGCGGGATAGGGTACTTGTTCTTCACTATCATCTTGTCGAGGACTCAATAATCAATACATAATCGGAGGCTCCCATCTTATTTCTTCTAAAAGAGTACCATAGCTCTGAAAGGTGCTTTTGAATAGCAGTTCATCTAACTACTTTCTCAGTTTTGCCAACTCTGGACGATCCATGTGGTATGGTAGTCTCGTTAGAGGCTTAACTCATGGTTCCAGCTCAATTCGATAATCTACGCCTCTACGTGGTGGTAGAGTTCTCGGCAACTCTATAGGCATCACATCTGAGAACTCCTTCAGGATGTTCGCCACAACAGTAGGTTCCTGAATAGCCTCCCCATCAAGTGTCTCTAGCTTCATAGCAACTACAAAGGTTGATTCACCTTTTTGCACCCCTTTCTTCAATTATAAAGCCGATATTTGTTGTAGGTCCTTGGTTCGTCCTCGAGAAACTGGAACCACATAAGGATCATCGCGTCCCATTAGGCATAAGAAGTTTAGGACCGGCATTGGCACCAACTATGCCGCATGCATAAACTCCATTCCAAGAATCACTTGGAAGTCGCCCAATGGCATTGCCATCAAGTTTGTGCTCCCGCTCCATGTCCTGATCTTGATGGGGACCCCCTTCGCTCGTCCGAAGATCTGCTTGGTCCTCGAGTTTACCACCTTCATACGACTTGGGCTCTTCTCTAAGATTAATCTAAGTCGCTTAGCTTCACGATCGACAATAAAATTGTGGGTCGCGCCCATGTCCACCATTGCACAGGTTGTTCGGTCATTAAGCTTGATGTCCACATACATCAACTTGCTGCTTCCTACCTTCGGTGGCTTTGCCTTCGTGTTGTCCCCCACTTGACCCTACAACACATTTAACAAATGCATTGCTCTCATCCTCAGTCCTCGCGATGCTTCACTATCGCTACTGGATTCAGAACTGCTTAAACTAAGGGCGATAGCTTTGCCCTTGTTTGACTTACGGGGTTGAATCGATACAGTTAAAGCATTGATTGCCTATTTTTGCGAGCACTCCCTCACTATGTGTTTGCCTCCGCACAAGAAGCATCCACCCACCTTCGAGTCTTTACCTTTTGAGCTCAGTCCCTTATGGAAATTCTTCTTCTTTTGCTCGCCCCTAGACTCATTCGCTCGAGAGTATATACATGGGTGATTTTTTGAATATTGTTTCTTCTTTCTCAAATCCTCTAAAGAAATAACATTAGTTAGCCTTTCTGCGGCTGCAATTGCCCTGACTACATCGATGACATTCCTTCGATATAGTTCTTGTTGTGCCCATGGCTTCAAGCCATCGAGGAAGCTGAATAACTTATCTTTCTCAGACATGTCCTGTATATCCAGCATCAGTGCTGAAAATTATTTCACATAGTCTCGGATTGCTGTACTTTGATGAAGTTGTCTCAGTTTTCTTCTTGCGATAAATTCTATGTTTTAGGGCAAGAATTGAGTTCTTAACTCTCACTTCAAGTCTCCCCATATATCCACTCGACATCGGTCTTGCTGGATCTCTTCCCAATGTATCACGAACGGTCGTCACTCAACCGCAACGCCTTCGCTCCTTGAATCGTTCGTCACTTTTTCATACCTGTACATATGTTTGGTAGCTTGTTTTGCCTTGAGTTTATGTGTTTTTACCTAAGAAATGTGAGCGAAAGTAGTGTAGAAAGCTGCAGAACGATCGCTCGCTACGTGGAGCCAAAACAGCCCAAAACAGACCTATTTTTGGGTCTTTTTCATGTGCTGCGGTAACCTTTCTGAGTGGTACAAAATGTCAGCCATTTCAGCACCTTGGAACCCCCCCAGGTGGCACCGGGCTGGATGGGGTTCCAGGTATATGTCGGGCATAGGCGTTCATCAGCAATTGAACTTGTCTTACGTCCGATACCTTGGGAACCGTCATTTATGGACTTGTGACCGTTCCTACAACCCTCCAAAGTCCTATTTCACTCTCTTTATCTCTTTTATTTGCTACACTCAAGGTGTTCGACAAATTGCTTGTATAGCTTTCCACTTTACGAGACACCGGGACGTGTTCATCGCTCGCTTTTAAGCTAATCAACTTCTTCTTTGCAGGTCCTACGGGACCTTAAGAGGTTGTAAGAGGGTTGACCCTTTGTAGACAGATAATACGTTGGGTGTTTCATGACTTAGGCAATCCCAACTAAGTCTGGAACAATGGGCAAAGTTGTTCCACGACTTAGGCAATTTCAGGTAAATCTTCGAGAGTGCCATAAGGGTGCCGCATGGCTTAGGCAAATTCAGCTAAGTCTGTGATAAGAAGGAGGGTGCTGGTAGGAGGGGAAGGAGCAGTTGGCTAGAGGCCAGGGTCATAGTGGGGAGGAAGCTCCAACTACAACCACGAGAGAGAAGGCCTGAGGCGAAGTGCCGAGGCAGGTCACAACAATCATACGTAGGACTCGGGCACATGGCAAGAGTGCATCATAGGAGGAGAGTGGTGAAAGCGACACCATTCTCGTGAAGAAAAAGACACTAGTAGAGCCGTCTCCGGTGGAGCCATGGTTGAGGAGAGAGATGGCGATAGAACGAAGGCATCGCCTTTACAGGATGGAAGGATGGGCGGCGATGGTAGAGGCAACTGTAGGGGTGGGGGGAAGCAGCAGCATCGTCGCTATTATGCATGGTCGAGGGCTGCTACTGCTGCTAACGATGGCGCTGTGATAAGCGACAGGGGAGAAATAGGGGTTGGCCGACGGTAGTAGCAGGTGCAACAGGGGTGGCCGACAGAGAGGAGCAGTAGTTGCTATGGCAATGACAAGGGTTGTGGTGAGGGCAGCAAGCAGAGTAGCAGCATGGGGGGTTGGTGAAAAAGGGCTCGAGAGATGTTGTCATTTGGCAGCAAAGAAATAAGATTGATCTTGAGATTGGACTGCTCCTTAAGAAATCGAGGTTCTCAAGGTAGTAGGTGTGTTATGCTGCAGCTAGATGCAAATCACTAGAAAAAGGAGGTCTTAATGCATTGGAGCTGCAAGGCAGCAAGGGAAAGGACAGCGGTGGCAGAGCTAGAGTGGCAGAGCTGACGATTGGAGCATCGAAGATAGAAGCTGACGACGGTAAGTCTGACAAGGGAGGAGGAAGCAGATGGAAAAGAAGGGCCATCACAGAGAAATGGTGATATAAGCTGTCATTTGACAATGAATAAAAGCATAGGTAATCTCTCTTATAGAGAGATGGGCTCTTATATCATATTAAAGTAGGAAGAAATAATGAAAGCCCATTGAGTTCGTTGATTCATCATCAATTTATATAGGTGAAGATAGGAGGATTTTCCTCAACTAACCTACATGATTTCCTCATTTAGTTGAGAAAATCATATCTAAATCCTAATTTAATCCTATCTTCTATCAATAGTCTAAAAGTTTGTCCTTTCAGTCTGTATTTGCCCGTTAATGATTGGGCTTATTCCCGACCATGACTATTAGGCTTACTTTCCTTTATCTCTTTCTAAAGCTACTGATGGCAAGTTCAATTAATGTTTTCGGCATAACTGAGTTGGGGCAGTGCTATAGCCTTAAAAGCATAAGTTCGATTCTCTAAAGTGTGTGATGTTACTTTATTATTATTCGTGGAGGAAATCAGACTTAGCTAAATGATAGTAATCCTAATAGTAAGTAAAGCCAAGATAGTTAGTAATGGCATTGTGGACCAAAGAGAGTAAGGATCCGAATCCGAAGTAGAAGAGTGGATTCCCAGCTTCATGCTTAGAAGGAGTAGCAACAGTCCTAGTTGTGAGCTAAGGTCTTGTATGCCCTGGCTCTACTCTTATAGTTAGTAGCTCCATTCTTATTAGTAGTAGGAGAGCCCTATAAACACTAGTTTGATTCTAATTCTTATTGGTATGATTCCAGTGTTCCGATTAAGTTCCTGTTAGCAGTAATTATAAGTTTAAAACAAGTAAGGCAGGGCAAACTAGGATCAAAAGAGTAGGGGCACATACCTATAGCTAGGAGTTTTAGAGTGAAAGAAAGGAGCTACAGGGCAATAAGTAAGGCTCGGTCACCGATGGAGATAATAAGAGTGGGGCTGTTGGGTTTCTTTCTGATATAGTGGAGTGGTTGCTTGCCTTTGTAGTAGTGTCTTGGTGGTTATACATGTCTTGGTGCTTGTCATCTTATCGTCTTGTCTGGCCGTTGCTTGGCGCAGTTAAGCTTGTACTTGTTTTGAGTTGTTATCTTATTGTTATTACTTATTATATTCTATATGTGTTAGATCATACCCATATTCCTACTCTTCTACTTATGAGTTGGATTCCCATTTTTGAGTTAACATATTAATGGTAGTAGTTGGCTTCTCCGTTATGAGTTAGATTATCATCGGTACTGGTTAAAGGATCTGAATATGGAGTTATAGAAACAATGTCAAGAGGAGCAGACTAATAGTCAAGTAAGGAAAGAGCAAAGGCAAGGTAGTAAGAATTAGAATTAGTAAAGGCAGGCTAACAACAAAAGCATAGGGACCAGGTTGTCTAGTTTGATTCTTGTCAACACCCAGTTCCACCCTCACAAGTAGCAGTTACATTCTTTCCATTGATGACTTCATTCTCTTACTTAGGAGTTTGGTTCGAAACCTATCCTCTTAGTAGCACTTTTAGGTTAGTAGTGTTAAAGTAATTATAAGTAATGAAAAGCCCATTGAGTTCATTGATATATCATCAATTTATACAAATAAAAATAGGACGATTTTCCTTAACTAACCTACATGAGTTCCTCATTCAGTTGGGAAAATCATATCTAAATCCTAACTTAATCTTATCTTCTATCATACCCCCACAAGATCGAGCTCCTGTAAGGATGTCGATCTTGAACTAAGGACGTCGATCTTAAACCAATGATAATGAATCTAAAGGAAGAAAGCCGTTGTGTTATCAACTGCGGTGAAGACCTGATGACAGTTGACTTTGATGGCAATATCAGCCTAGCTGAGAAGGAAGTCATTATGTTATCAACCATGGTGAAGATCTGACGACGGTTGACTTTGATGACGATGTTAGCCTGGCTGAGAAAGAGTAGACGATTCTGTTAGAGCCAGGTTCAAAAATTCAATTAGATCGAACTATCATGCCCCCACAAGATCAAGCTCCTATGAAGGACGTAGATCTTGAACCTATTCCAATGAATCGAAAGGAAGGAGACCGCTATGTTGTCAACTACAATGAAGTTCTGATGGTAGTTGACTTTGGTGACCATATAAGCCTGGTTGAGAAGAGACTGTTATATTGTCAACTGTGGTGAAGGTCTGATAGCAATTAACTTTGGCAGCCATGTAAGCCTGGCTGAGAAGGAGGGTGCGGGCATGGCAAGAATAGGAGGTCCAGCATGGGGCAGGCACAACAGAATGGATGGAGCATAAGTTGATGTGGCACGAGGCAAGCACAGTAGTGGGTGGAACATAAGCGAAACTGTCATTGGATAGCGAGCAAAGAAACTGTTGTGTTGTCAATCGCGGTGAAGGGTTGACGACGATTGACTTTGGCGGTAATATCAAGAGATTGTCCTCTGTTGTCGGAGATGAGCGACATCAACTATCTTTTCGTACTCATCGTCAGAGAATTGATTAGATCAATAGATCTGTTCAATGGAGAGAGTTTGCTATCGTTGGACAGTGGAAGGGGGAGGAGGGGTGCCGAATGCATCTTTCATGGTGGTGATGACAAAGATGTAGCGGACACAACGATCGGGAGAGAGAGGATGTTGGTTGCTGTTCAGTAGTGGATGACTAGTCTTCGGCTATTGGGTGCAGATGCTGGCAGCAAGGGGACCTCGATTGTCATGCCCCTCTGAAATATATTCATTTCAAAAAAGATGTGACCGTGCCTTATAATATTGACAAGATTTTAAGGTCCATCAAACTATCCAATTCTAGAATCAAAACAAATATTTGAGGATACTAACGAAAACATGTAGAGCCATTCAATCATATTCATAAAAACCTATGTAGTTTTATAATTTACACTTCACATCTTCTAATGAATTCACACAATCAATCCAAAAGAATCCCAATGCAACAATTATAATTCATATTCATAAAAAATCCACCAATACTAGAAAATCTATGACCTTGAAAAATAACCATATACCACCTTTTCACATATTATACATCAAGTTTGACAATCGAGAAATTCCAAACAAGAGGGTACTTTTAAAAAAATATTACATATTTAACCCTCTTCAAAAATTTGACTACAACTTTACATGATATAAAAGATATACGTATACAACAAGAACATATTCTCTAACATAGATAGCCCAAAATCCTCTTGTAGTTCTGTTGCTCTAGCCAATATCTAGTATGATACATGTTAAGCTAACCTGAAGAGATTTATATAACAATAGAATAAGCTATAAAGCTTAGTAAGTGTCAAACAGGTCTAAGGCAAGGAATGGTCGATATAAATTGAACCTGATATCAAAATGCATGACAAGGAATATAAAAGTTTTCAAATATAGCATCAAATTAAATTCAAAACCTCAAGGATCATCTTGTTCATAGCATACTTTAATCCATAGCAAAATTGGGAAAGGTAATTGGAGCATATATGGCAAACGGAAGCATTACGAAATGTATCAATGACATATGAAGTTTAGGAGCATATCAATAACATAAGAAACATTCTAAACATGTCAAGTGAACTAGTAACAATCTTATACTCATATATCATATATGAAGCTGAATGTAATAGAATAAATAAAAGCAATACTGTGGATAATATAATCAAACAAACATAGAGGGTGAAGTGAGACCATAAACATAATATGGAATATTCATCATTGAATGACCACCAAACATAAGTCTCCCACATCTGGGAGCTTCATCCACCCCCATCTGAGTGAAGTCAAAGGGGGCCGAAAGAGCAAAGTTGGCTCTAGCATAACTCTCTTTACCATTTCTAGTAAAGGTTTACATTATCCCACAAACACCAGAGGATTTTATTAGACAAAACACCAGAGGATTTTATTAGAAAATAGTTTGTAGGATAATGGAAAGACAAATCAATCTAGTTTCAAATGAGATATGTTTCATATAAATTAGAAACCTCTAGAAAAAGTTATAGATGATTTAGCAAGCAAAGGTCAGAAAATAAGATCCCTATTTTATAGAATCCATAAGGTCTAACAAGATAAAAATTTTGATAATCATTTAGACTCCAACTCTTTCAATTCTAATATTAAATGAAAGATCTATGAGACTATTTTCTAATAAATCTAGTATTGTATAAATCAGAGACTCCAACAAAAAGATATAGGCAATATAGTGAAGAAAGATCAGGAGGTACCAACTCTATTTTTACAGATTTCATATGCTTAATTAAAACAAATGTTTGGGCTAGCAAATGAACACTTTAAAATATATATTTTAAAATAAATATTTAAAATATTCTTTAAAATATATTTTAAATGAAAGATATGTGAATCTAATTTTGATAAAGCTAAGTTTTGTCTAAATTAAAATTCTATATTAAAAGTTACAAGAAGAATAAGATAGATAGGTTATAATCTTAATAATATTATAGATTTATACTTAGCGGCCAAGCAAGGGAGATTTCGGATTTGTTTTCAAATTTTTTCTCAAAATCAAAGCAAGAATAAGGATAAATTTCAGTATAGGAAGATAGAAAATACTTGCTTTTCAAGATTTCAAACCAAAAAGTGGATTTAAATAAGAAGCCCTAAATCCCTTCTTAATTCTTCCCCTCTTCCTTCTCTTCTCCTTCTCCTTCTTTCTCTCTTTTCTTTTATTTTTCTCTCACTCTTCCACCGACTCAACTTTCCTTAATGGAGAAGGAATATAGATAGTGGAATTTGGTGTTTTATGTATTTTTATACTTTAGTCCTTGTATTTTTATATTGATGATTAGGTCCTTTAACTTTTACAAACAAGTCCCCAAATTTTATAACTAAGTCTTACAACACCCAAAAACATATTTCTTATCTTTCAAATAAATTAATATATTATATATGAGGGATATTACACTCTTTCCCCCTTAAATAAAAATTTAGTCCTCTAAATTTATCATACCTCCATCGACGAAAAGATGAGAATACGTTTTCGTTATTTCCTCCCCTAACCCTCAAGTAGTTTCATCTATAGAATGATGCCTCTAAATTACTTTAATCAGATGAATGAACAGATTCCTTAGGATTTTCTCTTTCTTATCAATAATTTGCATGAGTTCTTCAACATAAGAGAAGTCCTTTTCGATTACAATCGGCTCATATTATATGATGTGAGAAGGATCATGAACATATTTTCTGAGCACTGAAACATGAAATATGTCATAAACATGATATAAAGATGGTGGCAAAGCAATCCTATAAGCGATAGAACCTATCCTCTCAAGTACTTCAAAAGGTCCAATAAATATATGGTTTAACTTTCCTTTCTTTCCAAATTTTATCACGTCTTTGGAAGGAGAGACCTTCAAAAATACAAAATCCCCTACTTAAAACTCAATTTCTCATCGTCTATTATCAACATAGCTCTTTTGATGACTCTAAGCAGTCTTTAGTCTTTCTCTTATAATTTAAATATTTTTGATAGTCTCCTGCACTTTATCGAGTGCTAATAATTTTCTATCACCAACTTCCTCCCAACAAATAGGCATTCTGCACTTTCACCCATGCAAAGCTTCATAAGGAGCTATCGGAATACTAGACTAATAACTATTGTTGTAGATGAACTCAAAAAAAGAAATATCTTTATCTCATTCATCTTTCAAATCCATGATATATGCTCTAAGCAAATCCACAAGTATTTGAATTGTTCTTTCTGATTGCCCATCGGTTTGAGAGTGATAAGCAGTGTTAAACTTGAACTTTAGTGCCCATAGATTCTTGCAACCTTCTCTATAATCTAGAAAGAAATCTAGAGTCTCTATCCGAGATGATCTCTTTGGAACACCATAAAATCTTGCTATCTCACCAATATATAATTCAACCAACCTATCCATAGAATATGTCATATTGATCAGTAGAAAATATGCCAATTTGGTTAACCTATCAATGATCACTCATATAGCATCATGCTTTCTTGAGGTTCTAAGTAGGCCTGAAACGAAGTTCATGGTGATACTTTCCTATTTCCATTCAGAAATATTTAAAGGTTGTAACAACCCTCCAGGTCTTTGGGGTTCAATTTTGATTTGCTGGCAAGTTAAACATTTTGAAACATATTTTGCAATCTCCTTTTTCATGCCTTCCCACCAGTAATGACTTATAAGATCTTTATACATTTTTGTGCTACCCGGGTGCAAGGTGAATTTGGAACTATGACCTTCCTTCAGAATTTGATCCTTGATATCTAGGTCATCTAGAACACATGAAAACTAAGCTTTGATCCTTTTTCTACTTTGTTTCTCAAGTGGATTAAACATAGATCTCGTAGCTGTCTTTCGTTAATTTGTTGAATGAAATCAGATTGAACCTGAATAGAGACTATCAATAATATTGAGTTTTGCTTACTCTTGATAGAATTCATATCACTATTTTCTTTCAATAATTCCTATTGTTTCACAACTAAACTAGTTATAAAATTTATAGATTTTCTACTAAGTGCATCAGCTACAACATTGGCCTTACCCGGATAATATCAGATGATACAATCATAATCCTTTAAAAGTTCTATCCATCTTTGCTGCCTTATATTTAACACCTTTTGAGTAAAGATATACTTTAAAGTCTTATGATCGGTAAATATTTCAATGTCGGCCCATATAGATAATGTCTCCAAATCTTCAGCAAAAATAATTACTGCTAACTCTAAATCATAGGTTGGATAATTTAGATTATAAATCTTCAGTTGTCTAGAAGCATAAGTAATTACTTTCCTTTCTTGCATCAAAACACATCCAAGGCCCTTCTTTGAAGCATCGATGTAAACTACAAATCCTCCATTACCACTAGGAATTGTGAGAATAGGAGCACTAGTCAATCTCCTCTTTAACTCCTGAAAACTTTTTTTACACTCTTCACTCCATTCAAATCTCACATTCTTTTGAGTTAGCTTAATGAAGGGGTTAGCAATTTGAGAAAATCCCTTCACAAATCTTCTATAATAACCTGCCATGTTGTCACGGACTTAGCTGAATTTGCCTAAGCCGTGTGACACCCTCGTGACACTCCCAAAGACTTAGTTGAAATTACCTAAGTCGTGGAGCAACCTTGCTCACTATTCCGGACTTAGCTGGGATTGCCTAAGTCATGAAACGCCCAACGCGTTATCTGTCCGCAAAGGGTCAGCCCTCTTACAACCTCTTAAGGTCTCGTAGGACCTGCAAAGAAGAAGCTGATTAGCTTATAAGCGAGTGACGGACACGTCCTGGCATCTCGCAAAGCGGAAAGCTATACAAGCAATTTATCAAACACCTTGAGTGCAGCAAAGAAAAGAGAGAAAGAGAGCAAAATATGACTTTGGAGGATTGTAGGAACGGTCGCAAGTCCACAAACGACGGTTCCCAACGTATCGGATGCAAGACAAGTTCAATTGCTGATGAACGCCTACGCCCGACATATACCCGGAACCCCATCCAGCCCGGTGCCACCCGGGGGGTTCTAAGGTGCTGAAATGGCTAACATTTTGCACCGCTCAGAAAGGTTGCCGCAGCACATGAAAAAAACCCAAAAATAGGGCTGTTTTGGGTTGTTTTGGCTCCGCGCAGCGAGCGATCATTCTGCAGCCTTCTACACTACTTTCACTCACATTTCTTAGGTAAAAACACATAAACTCAAGGCAAAACAAGCTGCCAAACATATGTACAAGCAAGAAAAAGTGACGAACGGTTCAAGGAGCAAAGGCATTGTGGTTGAGCGATGACCGTTCGTGACATTCTCCCCCACTTAAACTGTCGACGCCCTCGTCGACGCTTGTTGGTAGGCTTTGACGCGAGCTTCTTCATGTCGCAGGGCGTCTTCTGACTCCCAACTGGCTTCTGTTTGAGGAAGCTTTTGCCACTTCACCAGGTACTCTATTTGCTGCGTTCCATTGGGTAACTTTATCTTACGATCCGCTAGAATAGTTTCAACTCGCTTCTCGTAAGAGGCTCTAGTGGGTGGTAGTCGAGTTGGAACATTTCGAGAATCATCTCGCGGATCTGAGTGGTAGGCTTTCAAGTTGCTCGCATGGAAGACATTATGAATTATGAACCATGCTAGAAGTTGCAACTTGTATAGGATATTCCCTACTCTACTGATAATTGGGAAAGGCCCTTCATACTTGTGTACCAATCCTTTGTGCACTTTGCGTCTAAAGAATTGGAGTGATGCTGGTTGGAGCTTCACCAACACTATGTCACCAACTTTAAATTCTTATGGTCGCCTTCCCAAGTCTGCCCACTTCTTTATCTTTTGGCCAACTTCTCCAAGTAAGCCCGCGCAATATCTGCATTGCGATGCCATTCCTTTGCGAAGTGATAGGCTGATGGGCTACTCCCTGTATAACTAATAACCATGGTATGAGGAGTTGATGGCTGTTGTCCCATAATAATCTCAAATGGGCTCTTGTTGGATGCAGAGCTCCGCTGCAAGTTATAGGAGAATTGGGCTATGTCCAACAGCTTCACCCAATCTCGTTGGTTGGCACTCACGTAGTGCCGAAGATACTGCTCCAAGAGCGAGTTAATTCTCTCTATTTGGCCATCCGTTTGAGGGTGGAGGCTTGTGGAGAAGTATAATTTAGACCCTAACAACTTGAACAAATTAGTCCAGAATCGTCCCAAGAACCGAGAATCCCGATCACTAATGATGTTGTGTGGGACTCCCCAATACTTAACCACATTCTTCATCATCAACTTAGCTGCCTCCTCCGCTGAGCAATGTAGGGGTGCAACAATGAATGTTGCATACTTCGAAAATCGGTCAACTACCACGAGTATCGATCTAAGTCCCCCTACTGCGGGCAAGCTTGATATAAAGCCCAAAGAAATGCTCTCCCATGGCCTTTCTGGTACGGGCAATGGCTCCAAAAGTCCCACTGGCTTCTGCTGCTCTATCTTGTCCTATTGACAAGTAAGGCATGTCGAACATGTTCCTCCACATCTGTCCCCATCTTTGGCCAATAGAAGGCCCTTTCCACGAGAGCCATTGTAAGGTGGATACCTGGATGACCAGCCCAAAGGGAATCGTGATACTCTTTCAAGAGTTCACGCCTCAAGTTATCCACTTGTGGGACATAAACTCTATTCCCCTTGGTGTAGATGAGTCCCTCTTGGACCCAAAATCGTCGTACCTTGCCCTCTTTGATGAGTTGAATCAGAGTCACTGCCTAAGGATCTCGGTACAGTCCATCCCTGATCCTGGAAAGAAAGTTTAAGCGCAATTGACTTGCTTGGCCTCCGCCCTCCAACTGTATAGCATTCACCAGCTCCACTTTCCGACTCAATGCATCGGCCGCGACATTTGCTTTTCCGGGTTTGTACTCCATCACCATATCGAACTCAGCTAAGAATTCCTGCCATCGTGCTTGCTTTGGGGAGAGTTTCTTTTGAGTTTGGAAGTAACTCAATGCGACATTATCTGTCCTTAGCACAAATGGTGCTCCCAGAAGGTAGTGTCGCCACACTCGTAGACAGTGGACCACCACTGTCATCTCCTTCTCATGTACAGGATATCGTCGCTCGGTCTCGTTGAGCTTGCGACTCTCGTACGCCATTGGATGACCCTCCTGCATAAGACTCCTCCGATAGCAAAGTCAGAAGCATCGGTATGGACTTCAAAAGACTTTCCATAGGTCGGTAATCTGAGTACAGGTTCTTCTAACACAGCAGTCTTTAGGTCTTGAAATGATGCCTCACATTTGTTCGACCATCTCCAGGACTGCTCCTTTTTTAGCAACTCCATCAGTGGAGCTGGGCGCTTCGAATATCCAGCTATGAAGTGCCGATAATAGTTGACGAACCCAAGGAAGGATCTCAACTCTGGCACCTTCTTTGGTGTTCGTCAGTCCACCACAGCTTGTACCTTAGCCTTGTCCATTCGAATGGACCCATTCCCAATTCGATGCCCCAAATATAAAATCTCTGTTTGGGCGAAGTAGCACTTTCCCCTCTTCACGAACAAGGTGTTCTCCCTAAGAACTTTGAAAATTGTTCGGAGGTGTCTAACATGCTCCTCAAGTGTTTGGCTATAGACGACGATATCGTCTAAGTAGACGACCACAAACTTATCCAGATACTCCTTGAACAGTTGGTTTATGAGAGTGCAGAATGTGGTCGGAGCATTGGTTAGGCCGAAAGGCATCACCAAGAACTCGAATGCTCCATACCTGGTCACACAGGTAGTCTTCGCCTCATCACCTTCTGCAATGCATACCTACCAATACGCTGACCGAAGGTCGAGTTTGGAGAAGTACTTTGCCTTGCCCAATTGATCGAACAAGTCCGCGATGAGCGGGATAGGGTACTTGTTCTTCACCGTCATCTTGTTAAGGACTCGATAATTAATGCATAATCGGAGGCTCCCATCTTGTTTCTTCTGAAAGAGGACTGGAACTCCGAAAGGTGCTTTGGAACTGCGGATGAGACCACTGCTTGGCAGTTTATCTAACTGCTTCCTCAGTTCTGCCAACTCTGGAGGGGCTATGCGGTATGGTGGTCTCGCTGGAGGCTTAACTCCCAGCTCCAGCTCAATCCGATGATCCACGCCTCTGGGTCAACTCCCTTACACGCTTCACATGCTTCAAAACCAGTAGTACTCGGATTCTGCCCAGAATTATTGTTATTTCTGCTTAAGCTTTGGCATCTATATACGTCTACTCTTATCTTTAAACTGCCGGATCATATGGTTCCTACTCTGACTGAGGAATACCAATACCTATGTTGACAGCACAGATAAAACAAGGGATGACCCCGCACTCTAATAGACTAAGGCGTCAAGTCGGCTAGGAAAGAACTCCACTTTACCTTCTGAACTCCTATTTTTGTTTTAATAAGCGGGTGTCAGTTTTTTTATATGTAGCGGACTTCCCAGCTAGGAGTTTCAGTGTATTATCAGTAGTGGTCTCATTCTCTGACTTTTTGATTGAATCCTATTACCTACCAGCTGTATTCTATTCATTATTATTTATCTTATTACTTAATGCACTACATCATACCCGTATTTCGATTCTGATGTTATTAGTATTAGCGTCGGGCCATACCTGTATTTTCTATTACTTGGTTCAGTCTCATAGGTACTGGTAGAATTAGAGCTTTCCTACTAGCGATAGGTTGTCGAGAGGGTCGTGTACCAATATGGGGTGAATTCGGCCCTTGCCCACACTCCAATGCATTAGTCTATCTGATAGCTCTAGCTCTGTTTAAAGGGTGTAATAGGCAATTTGAGAATGAAGGTCGGTATAAGGATAAAGAATGAGATGTAGCAGTGATAGACCCAATAGGCCCCTAGCTTATAAGTGACGAGGTTGTGGATCCCCAGTTTAGAGTAGTAGGCCCGAGAATGCACTGATGTCAATCAAACTCAACCCACTTCTCGAAATAGAAAGAAGCACCTGTGTCGACTTATGAGAATGTGACTCGAGTCGAAGAATAAGAGCCTTTGTGTCAACACAACAGAGTTGAGCTCAGAGTATGAGATTAGGTAGCAAGGAGGTGAGCTTGGGCAGTAAGTGAGTTAAAGCTATTAGGTATGTGGAGGTGAGGTTGACTTTTCTCTATTAAGTAAGGAGCCTATCTATATTCAATTCTTTAGTAGATTATTCAACAATCACTTCTATTACACAAGCACCCAATCTCGACTCCAAGCCTTTTACTTACCTATATGACTCCACTTCAAGAATGCCTCCCATAAATGCCCTTAAGTTCTCCTTTCCTTCCTACGCTTGGAGCTAACTTGCACCCGCGCTTCTCGGCTTCTTCTCCAGATCTTTCTTTCTACTGCTTTTGATCTTGATCGATGTTGACTTTACTTCTGTATTTTATCATTATAATATTGCTATTGATTTTCGAAAGAATATTTTGCTAAACTAAGTCTTAGAATGCCCTACATTGTAGCACTACTGACTATTTAGTCTTATCGTTCTTAGCCCAATAGATAGCTGACTTCTTACTTTAATTCATAGTTTCGAATTAACCCCCTTAGAGCTATGCCCGCTAAGCGGCCTACTGGAATTACTATGCTACAACAAAACGGTAGCGAGTTGCTTCTTTCTTTCCCTGAATAGAAACTAGGCCTACTGGCCGGTCCTTTAGTCTCACCGGCGATTGGTCGGTGATGTTCTTTAGTCTCACCGGCGATTGGTCCTTTAGTCTCGGCAACTCTGTTGGCATCACATCTGAGAACTCCTTCAGGATGTTCGCCACAACAATAGGTTCTTGAATGGCCTCCCCGTCAAGTGTCTCTAGCTTCATAGAAGCTACAAAGGTTAATTCACCTTTTCGCACCCCTTTCTTCAATTGTAAAGTCGATATTTGTTGTAGGTCCTTGGTTTCTTCAATTCAACTTTACTGCGTGCATAAACTCCATTCCGAGAATCACTTGGAAGTCATCCAATGGCACCGCCATCAAGTCTGTGCTCCCGCTCCATGTCCCGATCTTGATGGGGACCCCCTTTGCTTGTCCGGAGATCCGCTTGGCCTCCGAGTTCACCACCTTCATACGACTTGGGCTCTTCTCCAAGATTAGTCCCAGTCGCTTAGCTTCGCGATCGGCAATAAAATTGTGGGTCGCGCTCGTGTCCACCATTGCATAGGTTGTTCGGCCATTAAGCTTGATGTCCACATACATCAACTCGTTGCTTCCTACCTTCGGTGGCTTTGCTTTTGTATTTAACAAACGTATTTAACAAACGTATTGCTCCCATCCTGGGTCCTTGCGACGCCTCACTGTCCCTATTAGAGTCAGAACTGCTCGAACTAAGGGCGATAGCTTTGCCTTTGTCTGACTTATGGGGTAGAATCGATGCCGTTAAAACATTGAGTGCCTGTTTTTGTGGGCACTCCCTCACCATGTGCGGTCCTCCACAAAAGAAGCATCCAGTAGGCTTTGGGACTCTACCTCTTGAGCCTGGTCCCTTGTAGAATTTCTTCTTCTTTTGCTCACCCCCAAACTCCTTCGCTCGAGAGTATTTAGATGGGCAATTTCCCGAAGATTGTTTCTTCTTTCTCAAATCCTCCGAAGAAACAAAGTCAGTTAGCCTTTTCGCAGCTGCAATTACCCTGACTATGTCGGTGACATTCCTTCGATGTAGTTCTTGTTGTGCCCATGGCTTCAAGCCATCGAGAAAGCTAAATAGCTTGTCTTTCTCAAGCATGTCCCGTATATCCAGCATCAGTGCTGAAAATTGTTTCATATAGTCTCGGATTGTTGTACTTTGGCGGAGTTGTCTCAGTTTCCTTCTTGCGACAAACTGTGTGTTCTCTAGTAAGAACTGAGTTCTCAACTCTCGCTTCAAGTCTCCCCATGTATCCACTTGACATCGGCCTTGCTGGATCTCTTCCCAACGGGTTCGCTGCCAAAGTTTTGCATCCTCATTCAGATACATTGTTTCTATAGCAACTTTGGTTTCTTCAGAATCAAGCCTTGTAGCATAGAAATACTGTTCCATGTCGAATAAGAAATTTTCAAGCTCTTTGGCATCCCTAGCACCTCCGTAGCACTGCGACTCTGGTGCCCTGAAGTTTTGTGGTGGCGCAGCGCGGGTGTTGTTCCCTCCCGCATCAAGAGTCCTTGTTAACACCATCACCTTACACCATCACCTTAGCCATGAGTTCCGCCACAACATCATGTAGGTGTCGTACGGAATCTTTGGTGTCCTCTGTCAGTTGATCCATCATAGATTCAACTTTCTCGATCCGAGATATAGCTTCTTCTAGCGAGCTCTCTACCCTAAGTAGCCCTCGCTGGCCTTGGTAGAGTTCCTCCATGCTCGCTTCAAGAACATCAAGGCGGGTCTCCGCCGTTATAATTCTCTCCTTGTGACTCTTTTTCCCGGTTGGCACTCTCGATGGCGCCTCCTCCCCTCGTGGAGAATACCCAACTTCACGCTCGTCTTGTTCACTGTAGAGCTCCTCATGAGTGGCTCCCATAGTTTGCGAGCAAGTTTACACTTGCAGCCCACCTGCGACTGCTTGGAGCAAGAGTCCGGCTTGCTCCATCTTGCTCGATTCACCACGATGTTTCACCATGGTGAGATTACGAATCTTCTTCGTTGTTTGTATGAATTGCTTGCCTGCTTTGATACCACACTGTCACGGACTTAGCTGAATTTGCCTAAGCCATGCGACACCCTCGCGGCACTCCCGAAGACTTAGCTGAAATTTGGGATTGCCTAAGTCATGAAATGCCCAACACGTTATCTGTCCGCAAAGGGTCAGCCCTCTTACAACCTCTTAAGGTCCCGTAGGACCTACAAAGAAGAAGTTGATTAGCTTAGAAGTGAGCGACGGACATGTCCCGGCGTCTCACAAAACGGAAAGCTATACAAGCAATTTTTTGAACACCTTGAGTGCAGCAGAGAAAAGAGAGAATGAGAGCGAAATAGGACTTTAGAAGGTTGTAGGAACGATCGCAAGTCCACAAACGATGGTTCCCAAGGTATCAGATGCAAGACAAGTTTAATTGCTGATGAATGCCTACGCCCGACATATACCCGGAACCCCATCCAGCCTGGTGCCACCCGGGGTTTCCAAGGTGCTGAAATGGTTGACATTTCACACCGCTCAGAAAGGTTGCCGCAGCACACGAAAAAGACCTAAAAACAGGGCTGTTTTGGACTATTTTGGCTCCACGCAGCGAGCGATCGTTCTGCAGCCTTCTACACTACTTTCGCTTACATTTTTTAGGTTAAAACACATAAACTCAAGGCAAAACAAGCTGCCAGACATATGTACAAGCAAGAAAAAGTGACGAATGGTTCAAGGAGCAAAGGCATTGCGGTTGAGCGATGACCATTCGTGACAATGCCCAAGAAACTTCTAATTTCAATTATATTTGTTGGTACTTTCCACTTAACTACTACTTCAACTTTCTTTGAATCAACTGAGATGCCCTTACTTGAAATAACATGGCCTAAGAAAGAAATTTCATTTAACAAAAATTCACATTTACTGAATTTTACATACAACTTCTTTTCTCTTAGTATGGACAATACATTTCTCAAGTGCTCCTCATGCTCTAAATCATTCCTTAAATACACTAATATATCATCAATGAAAATGATAACATAGTTATCCAAGAGTGGGTGAAATATCCTATTCATTAATTCCATGAAAGCTGCAGAGGCATTAGTCAAACTAAAAGGAATTACTACAAATTCATAGTGACTATACCGAGTTCTAAAAGCTGTTTTAGGAATATCTTCTTTCTTGATATTCAATTGATAATAACCTGACCTCAAGTTAATCTTGGAGAATACTTATGCACCTTACAATTGATCAAACAAATCATCAATTCTGGGTAGAGGATACTTATTTTTTATTGTCACATGGTTCAACTATCTATAATCAATACAAAGTCTCCATGTTCCATCCTTCCTCTTAACTAACAATACTGGAACACCCCATAGTGAAACGTTGGGTCGGATAAAACCCTTATCTAATAGTTCTTGTAGTTGCTTCTTCAATTCTTCCAGCTCAAGTGGTGTCATTCTATAGGGAGGCTTAGATATTGGTGTCATTCCAGGGACCAAATCAATAGCAAATTCACTCTCTCTATCTGGCGGTAATCCAGGCAAGTCATCTGAAAAAACATCAGGAAACTCTTTGACTACTAGGATTTCATTTAGATGAGTTGCTTAATTTAAACCCTCCTTTACGCATATAACATAGCAAGAACAACCCTTATATATAAATCGATGAGCTTGAAATGCCGATATTAGGTAAAGAAGTGAATCATGCCTAATACCCTAAAAGTAAAAGATGGGCTGCTCTGGTATGCAAAAAGTGATTATTTTTATATAGCAATTAATACTAGCATGATAGGAAGATAGTCAATTTATGCCAAGTATAATATCAAAGCCTTGAATCTCTAGGAGAACTAAATCAGCAAGGAGTTCATGTTCTCCGATAAAAATCAAACAAGACGGATAAAGCAAGTTTGCTATCAAAGTATCCCCAACTGCAGTAGTTATATACAACTCATAGTCCAATGGTTTAGGTTGAATGCCCAAGTGACAAGTAAAAGTTTGTGAAATAAAAGATAGATTGGACCCGGGATCAAACAAAACCTTTGCATTCTTATTAAAAATATGAATAATATCTTCAACTACTAATTTAGAAGCCTGGGAATCCTGTTAAGTGATGGCATAAACTCTAGTATGGGCTGTTGTTCTGGGTGGCAGTGGCTCTTTCTTCTTGTTTAGTGGGCAATCCTTTACTTTATGATCTAGTTTCCCACAAGCAAAACAGTCTCCACTCACCCGAAAATACTTGTTTCATGATTATATCCACATTTTGCACATGGCTAGGTTCTCTGGAGTGGATTTCCTTTCCCTAATCCAGATATCTTGACCCTCTTATTACTATTTTCATATTCTTTCTCTCTCTTACTTTTGCTTGTAAACTTGTCCTGATAGTTTTTATCCCTGATTTCATGTATCTTCTCTAAGTCTCTTTCAATTATTAAGCCATTTCTACCACATCACCATATAAAAAGAGTTTTAAGGTAGATATCTGACTCCTTATCACTAGTCTTAGACCTCTCTCAAATCTTTTTGACTTTCTAGTTTCATCATCAATCATATGAGTGGCAAATCTGGAGAGCTCAATTAATTTAGCTTCATATTTTGCTACTGTCAAGTTTCTTGTATGAGATTTAAGCACTCCAATTCTTTTCGCTCCCTGATACAATTTGGAAAATATTTATCATTAAACTTTTCTATAAATACTTTTAAGTAATAAACTCATGCCTGATGTCACTGATTCTCTTCGTTGTTCTCCACCAATGTTCATCTTCCCCTTCCAACATGAAAGTGGCAAAAGGAACCTTCTAGTCTTTAGGACAATTTAAGACATCAAATATCTTCTCCATTCACATCATCCATTATTCTGCCACAATTATATCAAGTTCACCGTAGAAACAAGAAAAAACTAAGCTTCTTAAATTATTCAATTCCTAATCCATTCTGACTTGATATCCCTAATCAATCCTTTTATCCCACATAATCACTCAGAAGACGATATAGCTAGAGGACTATATGTCTTCATCATCCTATATTCCTAAAAAGACATCAAGAAAATTTTCGCCGATCACTATAAAATTTACTAAACCTTAATATATTCTGTATATCAACATATCAAATCTCGATAATCCTCAAATCATGCTCCGATACCACCTTTGTCACACCCCTTCGAAATATATTCATTTCGGAAAAGATGTGCTCCTCCCTTACAATATTGATAAGATTTTAAGGTCCATCAAACTATCCAATTCCAGAATCGAAACAAATATTTGAGGATAATAAGAAAAATATGTAGAGCCATTCAATCATTTTCATAAAAACCTGTGTAGTTTTATAATTCACACTTCACATCTTCTAATGAATTCACACAACCAATCCAAAAGAAACCCAACACAATGATTATAATTCACATTCATAAAAAATCCACCAATACTAGAAAATCTATGACCTTGAAAAACAACCATATACCACCTTTTCACATATTATATATCAAGTTTGACGTTCAAGAAATTCCAAATAAGAGGGTACTTTAAAAAAAACACATTACATAGTTACCCCTCTTCAAAAATTTATCTACAACTTTACATGATACAAAAGATATACATGTACAACAAGAACATATTCTCTAACATAGATAGCCCAAAATCCTCTTGTAGTTCTATTGCTCTAGCCAATATCGAGTATGATATATATCAAGCTAACCTGAAGATGTTTATATAACAATAGAATGAGCTATGAAGCTCAGCAAGTGTCAAACAGGTCTAAGGCAATAAATGGTAGATATAAATTGAACTTGATATCAAAATACATGATAAGGAATACAAAAGTTTTCAAATATGGCATCAAATTAAATTCAAAACGTCAAGGATCATCTCATTCATAACAAACTTTAATCTATAGCAAAATTGGGAAAGGTAATTGGAGCGTATATGGCAAACAAAAGCATTTCGGAAAGTATCAATGACATATGAAGTTTATGAGCATTTCAATAACATAAGAAACATTTCTGAATATGTCAAGTGAACTAATAACAATCTTATGCTAATATATCATATCTGAAGCTGAATGTAATAGAATACACACAAGCAATACTTTGGATAACATAATTAAACAAACATAGAGGGTGAAGTGGAACCATAAACATAATATGGAACATTCATCGCTGAATGACCACCAAAATTAAGTCTCCCACATCTGGAAGCTCCATCCACCCACGGTCTGAGTGAAGTCATATGGGTCGATAGAGCAAAGCTGGCTCTAGCATAACTCCCTTTATCATTTCTGGCAAAGGTTCACATTATCCCACAAATATAAGAGTACAAAAGAACATAAACAAAGAAATTAATACGCATTTGAAGCACATGCAGAACAATAAATCATGCATGCAACATATGGAATAGTATACACCATAAGAAAAGTAAGGGCAATATCATCAGAGAATTCAGTTTTGAAATGGATAAGTAAGTAGAGGTAAAATTAATACAATTCCCTATTTTGACAAAATTCTGAAGGAAAATTTATAAAGTTATTTCAATGATCAAACATACTCTAAATTACTAAAAAAATAAGTTGTTGGAAAGATAAATTAATCTAGTTTTAAATGAGATATGTTTCATACAAATTAGAAACTTCTACAAAAAGTTATAGATGATTTAGCAGCCAAAGGTCAGAAAATAAGATCCCTATTTTATAGAATCTATAAGGTCTAACAAAATAGAAATTTTGATAGTTATTTAGACTCTAAATCTTTTAATTATAGTATCAAATGAAAGATCTATGAGTCTATTTCCTAACAAATCTAGTTTTGTATAAATCAGAGACTCCAATAAAAAGATATAGGCAATACAATAAAGAAAGATAAGGAGATACCGACTCTATTTTACATATTTCATATGCTCAATTGAAACAAACATTTGGGCTAGCAAATGAACTCCAAATTTTTTAAAATATATTTTAAAAGAAATATATATGAATCTATTTTTGATAAAGTTAAGTTTTGTCTAAATCAACGATCTGTATTAAAAGTTGCAGGAAGAACAAGATAAATAGGTCATAATCTTAACAATATTACAGATTTATACTTAACAGCCAAGCAAAGGAGATTTCAGATTTGTTTCCATTTTTTTTTTCAAAATCAAAGTAAGAATAAGGATAAATTTTAGTATAAAGAAGATAAAGAATACTTGACTTTCAAGATTTTAAACCAAAAAGTGGATTTAAATAAGAAGCCCTAAATCCCTTCTTATTTCTTTCCCTCTTCCTTCTCTTCTCCTTCTCCTTCTTTCTCTTTTTTCTTTTATTTTTATCCCACTCTTCTACTGACTCAACTATCCTTAATGGAGAAGGAATAGAGGCTGAGGCGGTGGAATTTGGTGTTTTATATATTTTTGTACTTTAGTCCTTGTATTTTTAATATTTACGATTAGGTCCTTTAACTTATATAAATAAGTCTCCAAATTTAATAACTAAGTCTTACAAACCCAAAAATATTTTTTATCTTTTAAATAAATTATTAATTCATGTATGAGGGATATTACATTGATGGCAGGAAGAGTAGGTCCAAATGCTATAGGAAAGGAAGTTATTGCACTACAGAAGAAGACATTGGTGATGCCAAAATAAGATATAAGAAGCTGTCGTTAGATAGCGGAGGGCTACCACCAGTGAAGGAGAGGTAGCAGGAGTCGATGGAACAGCAACCAGTTGACCTCAGAAGACTATCACCGGTAGAGGAGAAGAGCGGGTCCCACGGTGGGCACCACCTTCTCCTACCTACCTTCTGAGTAGAGGAAGCAGAGGTGGGGCTCGCCGCCTCTGCTATTCGAGGAATGATTCCTATAGGGGTTGGCGAATTCCAACAAAGACTAGAGAGATCATGGCCGGATCCACACAACGATGGGCGATGGCCCTTAGTAGGATTGGTGGGCCGATCTCAGTAAAACAGAGCAATGTTGCTTTGTTTCGATGGCTGCAAGCGGGAGGAGAGGGCGCAGGTGTTGGCGCCGGTGGTAAAGAGCGGGAGTGTAACACCCCTCATTTCCGAATTTTCGTATAAATTTCTGGTGATAATGTAAGCATTCATTTTAAATTGACAAAGGAAATAGAGTATGAATCAGAAGTACTTATTTGTAAGATTTGGGTAATCTGTTCAAAACAAAAAAAAAAAAAAAATCTGAGGACCTATATGTAAACCCTGAGGACCTAATCGTAAATGTACTAAATACAAGGACTAAACTGCAAAATGTATAAAATGACAAATTCCACTGTTTAAGCCTCTCTGCCTTCATTCTTAAGGAAGCAGAGAAGGCAGCTACGTGGGTGATCTATTAAAGAAAAAAGAAAGAAAGAAAGAAAGAAGAAGAAGAAGAAGAAGATTTGGGGCTTTAAGGGTTCTTGCTCAAATCTTTTCACTTAGGGTCAAAATTATCAAAGGCAAGTGTTCTATCCTAATTTTTTTTCCTTTTGATACTTTATCCTTACTGTTTTGCCTTGCTTTCCAAAATTAATTGCTGAATTCAAGACCTGCAAAGCTGAAATCTCTCTTGTTGCTTATAAGATTTGAATCTGGAAAATTATCAAAGTCCTGACCCTTCTGCCTTGTTCCGGCTGTAGATTATTGTACTGATTTTGGATTTAGGTTAAACTTATTTTATATGAATCTAGACTGATATATCTTTCTTTTGACACTGATTTTGTAGATTTTGGACACCGAATACTTACCCAAACATCTGTTTCAAATGAGCCTATAGACGCTGTAAAACAGGGTTTAAGATTTCTGACCTGTTAATACTAAAATGCCTATAACTCCCTGTTGAAAATTCTGATTTGTACCAAACTGATTTTATTTGAAACTAGAGTTGAAAATCTTTCTTTTGACATATAGTTTGAAAATTTTGGAATTCAATTGCCTACCCTATTATCTGTTGAATCCGACCCTATAAATTCTACAAAACAGTGATTGTGTTTTTGCCCTTGGGTTACCAAATCAAAAGTAACTCCATGTTGGGAACCCTGTTTCATACGAAATTTATTCCATCAAAATATAGATTGATAAAGGGTTCGACCATAACTTTCTTATGGGTATTGGAGCATAATTGATATTCTGAAATATTTGTTTGCTGTGCCACTAGAAATCTGTCCGAAATCGAGCTTTGGTCGATTTCGCGTATTTTGTTCTATTCCTTTGGATATTTGAATTCGTCTAACTTTCTTATTGGAATTGAGCTAAATATGATTGCTTGGAATCCCTGTACATTCTTGTTTTCATTTCATTCCAAAACTGAATATATTTGTGAGAGATTTGTTCTTTGTTTCGAATTATCTCGAAAAGACACATGCACGTTTTGTTGTTCCGCGTGTGTTTCCGACATATGCTACTTATTGTTAAAGCGCCTCTTGTACTCGGTGTGTGGGATTGTCCGGACCTTTGCGAAATGGTAAAGGGTATGTGCTTATTACCCGCTATGTGGGGTCCCTCTGGGATATTCGGACCTTTGCGAAATGGTAAAGGGTATGTGCTTAGAGCTGCGATGCTCTCCGACTTCACCTAGGCGTGGGTGGATGGAGCTCCCAGACGTGGGAGACATTTGTCAGGTGGTCATTCAGAAATGGATGGATCACATTTTAACTGAGATTCCACTACACCTTCTATATGTTTGATATGACATCCAGAGTTTTGGTGAGTTGTTTCGCTCATGCTCGGATAAGAATAATATGATTCTGACGTCAAGGACGACGTTTGAGCTTCTGTCGATATTTGTTTTGATATGCTCAAATGCTTCATTCATCGATGATTTTGCTTGAAATATTCCATATGCCGTTGATATGCTTCGTAACATTTCGTATGCCACCGATAAGCTTCGATATGTTTCCTTTGATCTTGAGATGCTCCAATTACTCTATGCCCCATCCGGGAACCAAATATGTAAGATTGAAAAGACAATTATGTTTCGCTCCTAACAATTTTATGTCTAATTCGTATATTCGCCTTGTACTTTGCAATGTATCCCTTTGGAAATTGTATTATTTTGATATGGATATGTTAGTCACTTTGAGCTCCTTATGCTCACCCCGCTTGTTGATAAATTTTTCAGGATAGCGTATTGCTTGCTTACTTGTTAAGATTGGGTTGAGGCGGTGGAAAGTTTAGAAGATTTTGGGCAGATCTTTGTTAGCATATGTGTTTTTGTTGTATAAGCTACCATCTTATGAAATGTGACGATGAATCTAAACTGGATTTTGTGTAAGATAAAGGATCCCTCATGTATAGGATTTTGGAATGTTAAGTTAAATGCATGTAATGATATGAATTTATGGTAATCGTTGTTTTGGTGATGCATAGACTTTCCCACTTATGAGTTTATGTGTGGTTATTATTTTGAAGAGTTGAGTTCAGATTATATGAATTATCGAGTGATGCGTGGTATGTTTATGAACGCACAAGGTGTTGAATTTATAGACTATAGAGGTGAAAATTTGATCTGAATGTTTTCTTAGTGACCTCAAAATGTGTGTTTGGATCTGGATTAGTTGTTGTGACAAAATTTTAAATATTGTCGATATTTTGGAGGGCGTGAGAGGTGGTATCGAGCATGATTTGAGAATCACTAAGAATATTCTCTTTTGAGGTTTATTGACTATCATTTAGAGATTGATCAAAGAAAATATTTTCCAGTATGAGAGAGCAAAAGAATTGGAGTTCTTGAATCTTATCCAGGAAGTATGACGGTTACAGTATGAATCTAAATTCACCGAGCTCTCGGGTTTGCCACACATATGAGATGATGAATCTAGAAAAGCAAGAAGGTTTGAAAGGGGACCAATAAGAAGCGAATGTCAGCTTTAAAATTATGAACATATGCTGATACGGTAGAAAGAGCTTTGAAAATTGAAAGAGACATGGAGGAAATTCAAGAAATCATTGGCAAGAACAAAAGGGACAAATTTACTGGCAAAAGCAGGAGAGAAAATGAATATGAAGCTAGTAACAAGAGGTTCAAGACATCTGGAATTGAGAAAAGGAAACCATTGGGGAGGACTCAGTTATGTGCAAAATGTGGATTAAATCATGAAACAAGTCAGTGTTTTCGGGTGACTGGAGCATGTTTTGGTTGTGGAAAGCTAGATCATCAATTAAGAGATTGCCCACTGAAAAGGAAGAAAGAGCCACTGCCTCCTAGACCCTCAGCCCATGCTAGAGTGTACGCTATCACTGAACAAGATTCTAAGGCTTCCAAATCAGTGGTGGAAGGTATTCTTTATGTTTCTAAAAGAAATGCAAAAGTTTTGTTTGATCCCGGCTCCAACTTATCGTTTGTTTCATAATACTTTGCTTGTCACTTGGATATTCTACCTAAACCCCTGGATTATATGTTATATGTAACAACCGTTGGAGATTCATTGGCAACAAACTTGGTCTACCCATCTTGTTTGATCTCTATTGGAGACCGCGAACTCCTTGCTGATTTGATTCTCCTAGAGATCCGTGGCTTTGATATTATACTTGGCATGGATTGGTTATCTTCTCATCATGCTAGTATTGATTGTTACAAAAAAATAATTACCTTCTGCATACCAGATCAGCCTATATTTATCTTTGAGGGCATTAGGCATGATTTGCCTCCTTGCTTGATATCAGCACTTCAAGTTTATCGTCTTATGCAGAAAGGTTATTTTTGTTATATGGTGTGTGTAAAGGAGCATTCAGATCAGGAAACCCACCTAGATGAAATTGTAGTGGTCAAAGAATTTCCTGATGTATTCCCAGATGACTTGCCTGGTTTACCTCTAGATAGAGAGGGTGAATTTGCTATTGATCTAGTCCCCAGTACAACCCCAATATCTAAGCCTCCCTACAGAATGGCACCACTCGAGCTAGAGGAGTTAAAGAAGCAAATACAAGAATTATTAGATAAGGGTTTCATACGACCCGTGTATCCCCATGGGGTGCTCCGGTATTATTAGTGAAGAAGAAGGATGGAACATTGAGGCTTTGTATTGATTATAGGCAGTTGAATCGGTGACCATCAAAAATAAGTATCACATACCTAGAATTGATGATTTGTTTGATCAATTGCAGGGTGCACAAATATTCTCTAAGATTGACCTGAGGTCAGGTTACTATCAGTTGAAGATCAAGGAGGAGGATATTTCAAAAACAGCTTTCAGAACTCGATATGGTCATTATGAATTCTTGGTGATGCCTTTTGGTTTGACAAATGCCCCTGCAGCTTTTATGGAACTAATGAATAGGATATTTCAACCACTCTTGGATATCTGTGTAATTGTATTTATTGATGACATATTGGTGTATTCAAAGAGTAATCAGGAGCATGAGGAACACTTGAGAGATGTGTTGTCCATACTAAGAGAAAAGAAGTTGTATGTGAAGTTCAGCAAATGTGAATTTTGGTTGAATGAAGTTGCTTTCTTAGGCCATGTGATTTCTGGAAGGGTATATCTTGATCCAAGGAAAATAGAAGGTAGTTGAATGGGAAGTACCAACAAATGTAAGTTAGAAGCTTCTTGGGCATGGCGTTATTACAGGAGATTTGTGGAGGATTCTCTCGAATTGCATAACCTCTCACCAAACTCACTAAAAAGAACATGAAATTTGTATGGGGTGATGATTGTGAGCAAAGTTTTCAAGAGTTAAAAAGAAGGTTGACTAGTGCCCCTATTCTCACTATTCCAAGTGGTAGTGAGGGATTTGTAGTTTATACTGATGCTTCAAGAAAAGGCCTAGGATGTGTTTTGATGCGAAGGGAGAGTAATTGCTTATGCTTCTAGGCAACTTAAAGGTTATGAATTGAATTATCCGACTCATGATTTGGAGTTAGCAGCAATTATTTTTGCTCTAAAGATTTGGAGACATTATTTGTATGGTCGACAGTTTGAAATCTTCACTGATCACAAGAGTTTAAAATATATTTTCACTCAGAAAGAGTTAAACATGAGGCAGCGAAGATGGATAGAACTTCTGAAGGATTATGATTGTGCCATCCGTTATCACCCGGGCAAAGCCAATGTTGTAGCTGATGCACTTAGTAGGAAATCTACAAGTTTTATGGCTAGTCTGGTTGTGAAGCAATGGAAGTTATTAGAAGAAAATTTTGATTTGAAAGCTTTAAGAAAGAGCAAGACTCGATGATATTGATGGCCTCCATTCAAGTGCAATCTGATCTTATTCAACAAATTAAGGAAGCACAATTACGAGATCCACATTTAATCTACTTGAGGAATGAAGTAGAAAAGGGATTGAAGCCACAATTTCAAGTTTCAAAGGATGGCCTATTGAGATTTGGGGAGAGAGTATGTGTACCAAATGAACCGGATATCAAGAATCAAATCCTAAAGGAAAGTCATACTTCAAAGTACACCATACATCCCGGAGCACTAAGATGTATAGAGATCTTCAAAGTCATTATTGGTGGGAAGGCATGAAGAAGGAAATTGCAATGTATGTTTCAAAATGTTTGACTTGTCACAAATCAAAGTAGAACATCAAAGACACGGAGGGTTGTTACAACCTTTAGATATCCCGAATGGAAATGGGAATGTATTACTATGGATTTTGTTTCAGGATTACCCGAACCTCTAGGAAGCATGATGCTATTTGGTTTATCATTGATAGGTTAACAAAATCTGCACACTTCCTACCGATTAATATGACTTATTCGCTTGATAAACTTGTGATTTATATGTCAATGAAATAGTAAGACTTCATGGTATTCCAAAGGAGATCATCTCGATAGAGACTCCATTTCTCTCTAGATTCGGAGAAGATTGCAGGAGTCGATGGGCACTAAAGTTAAGTTTAGTATCGCATATCATCCTCGATGATGGTCGGAAAGAACAATTCAAACACTTGAGGATTTGCTTAGAGCCTATGTTATGGATTGGAATGGTGAATGGGATAAGGATATTTCACTTGTTGAGTTCACGTATAATAATAGTTATCATTCAAGTATTCAGATGGCTCCATATGAAGCTTTATATGGGCGAAAGTGCATAACACCTATATGTTGGGAGGAAGTTGGTGATGAAAGTTAGCAGGACAAGGTACAAGAAACTACCGAGAAAATTCAAGTTATAAGGAAAAGGTTAAAGACTGCTCAGAGTCGTCAAAAGAGTTATGACGACAATAGAAGACGAGATATTGAGTTTGAAATCAGAGATTTTGTATTCTTAAAAGTCTCCCCTTCCAAAGGCATTATAAGGTTTGGGAAGAAAGGAAAATTAAGCCCAAGATTTATTGGACCTTTTGAGGTTCTTGAGAGGGTTGGTTACATGCACAGGCCTTGCCACCAAGATTGTGCCATGTCCATGATATATTTCATGTCTCGATGATTAGAAAGTATATATATGACCCTTCTCATATCATTAAGTATGAGCTGGTGGAGATCGATAAAGATTTATCTTATGTGCAAGAGCCTATTCAGATTGTTGATAAGAAAGAAAAAGTCCTAAGGAATCGGGTCATCCCACTGGTTCAAGTAAATTGGAGACATCATTCTGGAGAGGAGACAACTTGGGAGCTAGAGGAGGAAATGAAAAAGGTGTATCCCAGTCTTTTCATCGATAGAGGTACGATAAATTTAGAGGACTAAAATTTTCTTTTAAGGGGGGGAGAGTGTAACACCCCTCATTTCCGAATTTTCGTATAAATTTCTGGTGATAATGTAAGCATTCATTTTAAATTGACAAAGGAAATAGAGTATGAATCAGAAGTACTTATTTGTAAGATTTGGGTAATCTGTTCAAAACAAAAAAAAAAAAAAAATCTGAGGACCTATATGTAAACCCTGAGGACCTAATCGTAAATGTACTAAATACAAGGACTAAACTGCAAAATGTATAAAATGACAAATTCCACCGTTTAAGCCTCTCTGCCTTCATTCTTAAGGAAGCAGAGAAGGCAGCTACGTGGGTGATCTGTTAAAGAAAAAAGAAAGAAAGAAAGAAAGAAGAAGAAGAAGAAGAAGAAGAAGAAGAAGATTTGGGGCTTTAAGGGTTCTTGCTCAAATCTTTTCACTTAGGGTCAAAATTATCAAAGGCAAGTATTCTATCCTAATTTTTTTGCCTTCTGATACTTTATCCTTACTGTTTTGCCTTGCTTTCCAAAATTAATTGCTGAATTCAAGACCTGCAAAGCTGAAATCTCTCTTGTTGCTTATAAGATTTGAATCTGGAAAATTATCAAAGTCCTGACCCTTCTGCCTTGTTCCGGCTGTAGATTATTGTACTGATTTTGGATTTAGGTTAAACTTATTTTATATGAATCTAGACTGATATATCTTTCTTTTGACACTGATTTTGTAGATTTTGGACACCGAATACTTACCCAAACATCTGTTTCAAATGAGCCTATAGACGCTGTAAAACAGGGTTCAAGATTTCTGACCTATCAATACTAAAATGCCTATAACTCCCTGTTGAAAATTCTGATTTGTACCAAACTGATTTTATTTGAAACTAGACTTGAAAATCTTTCTTTTGACATATAGTTTGAAAATTTTGGAATTCAATTGCCTACCCTATTATCTGTTGAATCCGACCCTATAAATTCTGCAAAACAGTGATTGTGTTTTTGCCCTTGGGTTACCAAATCAAAAGTAACTCCATGTTGGGAACCCTGTTTCATACGAAATTTATTCCATCAAAATATAGATTGATAAAGGGTTCGACCATAACTTTCTTATGGGTATTGGAGCATAATTGATATTCTGAAATATTTGTTTGCTGTGCCACTAGAAATCTGTCCGAAATCGAGCTTTGGTCGATTTCGATTTTGTTCTATTCCTTTGGATATTTGAATTGCCTAACTTTCTTATTGGAATTGAGCTAAATATGATTGCTTGGAATCCCTGTATATTCTTGTTTTCATTTCATTCCAAAACTGAATATATTTGTGAGAGATTTGTTCTTTGTTTCGAATTATCTCGAAAAGACACATGCACGCTTTGTTGTTCCGTGTGTTTCCGACATATGCTACTTATTGTTAAAGCGCCTCTTGTACTGGTGTGGGATTGTCGGACCTTTGCGAAATGGTAAAGGGTATGTGCTTATTACCCGCTATGTGGGGTCCCGCTCTGGGATATTCGGACCTTTGCGAAATGGTAAAGGGTATGTGCTTAGAGCTGCGATGCTCCCCTTCCGACTTCACCTAGACGTGGGTGGATGGAGCTCCCAGACGTGGGAGATATTTGTCGGTGGTCATTCGAAATGGATGAATCACATTATCGAGATTCCACTACACCTTCTATATGTTTGATATGACATCCGAGTTTTGGTGAGTTGTTTCGCTCATGCTCGGATAAGAATAATATGATTACGACGTCAAGGACGACGTTTGAGCTTCTTCGATATTTGTTTTGATATGCTCAAATGCTTCATTCATCGATGATTTTGCTTGAAATATTCCATATGCCGTTGATATACTTCGTAACATTTCGTATGCCACGATAAGCTTCGATATGTTTCCTTTGATCTTGAGATGCTCCAATTACTCTATGCCCCATCCGGTGAACCAAATATGTAAGATTGAAAAGACAATTATGTTTCGCTCCTAACAATTTTATGTCTACGAATTCGTATATTCCCTTGTACTTTGCAACGTATCCCTTTGGAAATTGTATTATTTTGATATGGATATGTTAGTCACTTCGAGCTCCTTATGCTCACCCGTTTGTTGATAAATTTTTCAGGATAGCGTATCGCTTGCTTACTTGTTAAGATTGGGTTGAGGCGGTGGAAAGTTTAGAAGATTTTGGGCGATCTTTGTTAGCATATGTGTTTTGTTGTATAAGCTACCCGCATCTTATGAAATGTGACGATGAATCTAAACTGTGGATTTTGTGTAAGATAAAGGATCCCTCATGTATAGGATTTTGGAATGTTAAGTTAAATGCATGTAATGATATGAATTTATGGTAATCGTTGTTTTGGTGACTGCATAGACTTTCCCACTTATGAGTTTATGTGTGGTTATTATTTTGAAGAGTTGAGTTCAGATTATATGAATTATCGAGTGATGCGTGGTATGTTTATGAACTGCACAAGGTGTTGAATTTGTAGACTATAGAGGTAAAAATTTGATCTGAATGTTTTCTTAGTGACCTCAAAATGTGTGTTTGGATCCTGGATTAGTTGTTGTGACAAAATTTTAAATATTGTCGATATTTTGGAGGGGCGTGACAGGGAGTGGCGCCTCTCTTATAGAAGAACAAGGAGGTGATAAGATCTATTGATGCATGTTGAGGGTAGCGGCAATGGTCGGCAAGGGCTTTAGATGCGGCTGTGATTGTTGAGGAAAAGGCAGCGGCGGTAAGCAGGGGCAGCAGGAAGTAGAGGAGGCTGAAGGAGAGGGTAGCGGCTATGGCTGGGAGCGATTGGGCAGCAGATGGGCACTAAATTAGTTGAGGAGGGGAGCAACGGGGTCTGACGAGTAGTAGGGCCCTGCGAGGAAGAGGAAGAAGAGGGTGATGGCAGCAGGTGTTGTGGCTGGAAAGGAGGCGCTAGCTATGGGCGATGCCGGTGGCAGAGACAACTGGGCAGCAGCAAAAAGCACGGCTGGAAGCGAAGGAAGAAGGTGCTCCCTTTGATATTTCAATAGCAAGGGGAGGAGGTAATGGAGGAAGGCACGACTAAGTGCAGGGGATGCAGTAGATGCTGCACTTTGTCGCATGTATTGCTGGCTGCTGAAGAGATTAAGTTGCCTTCAATACTGGTAGCGGGTTTGACAAGAGAGAAGGCAGAAGATTCTTCTTCTCTTCATCAAGAGAAGAGGATAAGGGAGAGGAGCCCTTGGCAAGAAGAGAGGACGAGGAAGATTATGGTTGGCGGATCTGAAGGGCAGCAAGAGAAGCGCTATGGTCATAGATTTGCTATCGATTGACAGCAAGAAAGAACTTGTTGCGCCCTCTCTATAGAGCATTGAGAGACAATAAGCAGTGACCCTTATAGGTGCTCTTGACAAATAGGTAGAGCAGCAGCGGCTGCAGGAGGGACGGCGTTGGTGAGTAAGTGTAGAAGCCATCGTCTACTACAGATGGGGTAGGGAAGGTGCCGCTGCTCGTTGGAGCTGATACGACAGTGGTGGTGCATGAGGAAAATGGCCTCATGCATAAGGACGTCTCGGTAGAGGAATGAGAAAGCCGACGAAAAAGAAGAATTGTCACAGATAAGCAATCATAGAAATTGTCAATTAAGAGTGGCTTTGACATCGACCATTAGAGCATCGAAGATAGAAGCCGACGATGGTGAGTCCAGCAAGGAAGGAGGAAGCCAATGGAAAAGAAAGACCATCGCGAAGAAATAGTGATAGAAGCTATTGTTTGACAATGGATAAAAAATAAGTAATCTCTTTTATAGAGAGAGGAGCTCTGATACCATATTAAAGTAGGAAGAATTAATGAAAAGCCCATTAAGTTCATTGATTCATCATCAATTTATATAGATAAAGATAGAAGGATTTTCCTCAATTAACCTATATGATTTTCTCATTCAGTTGAAAAAATCATGTCCTCTTAATATTACTTTCAGGTTAGTAGTACTTTTAGGTTTTGATTCCTCGGATTCCACTTCCACTCTTATACCATTGAGTTGAATTCCCGGAATCCCTACTAATTTTGTGCTTTTACCCCAGTTAGTTGGTATTCCCTTGTTAGATTCATATAGTAATAAGTTTGATTCTACTGTGTATTCAGCTCAGGAGACCTGTTTTAAGGTTTTTCCTTAGAAAGAAAGTCTTTCCTCTATTAGTTTGATCTTGGCCACCAAGACTCATTCTTTTACTTTTAACAGCGACTCTTACTTTTGAATTGAATTCTTTATTTACTTATTTGAGTTTCCATGCATGGTGTGGTTGTTCATTCCTATACTCCTTAGCTGAGTCCTTCTTCCTCCTTGATATAGGTAGCCATTCTTTTACTGCCTGATTTAGTTCTGATACATCGACACCAGATCCTGTCCTATCGTAGCGGGGAACCCTAACGAGGGAGACTTTAAGACAAGGAAAGGAGCCTAAGAGTGGAACTTGAACATAGGAATAGAAGCATGGAGTATAAGGGACAACTAAAATGGGTGAAAGAGGAAATACATAATGTAAGAAAGCTAGGGCAGCTTTAAGATTAGCAGTTACTCAGCTCAATCTCATTTATCTGTTTGGTTCTTAGAGGTATTAGCGAAAGCCTTAGAAGTAGTACCCTATCCAGTATGTCCTAGTTCCATTCTTATTAGCAGTAGGTTGGTTCTATATCTTATCTTCCCCTACACGCAGAGGTCATGTACCCATATATAAGTTAGAAGAATCAAAGAAGATACACAGTTTCCAAGCAAGTAATATAAGACTGTTTGTTGGTAGCTCTATTATGCGAAGTGGTAGTTGGTTTCCTTGTCACGAGCCTTAGAAGCAGTAAGTAGTAAGAGCCCTGTTATCGGTTAGTTTAGTTAGTCTGATTTCCTTATGGTTAAGTCTATTGGTGCACCCAGGGAGAGTCTTATGCAAGTGAGGAATCCCTAGTTGAAAGTTCAATTACTACTTCTTTGTTTTAGTATGAGTTATAAGTTTTATCCTCTGTTCTGTGATCCTTGTTTCTGTGTTTGATTGTTGTGGGCACCGTTGATGCCCTATGTCTTTCTTCATTCTTGTTTTCAGTAGTTAAAGCCTTACTTATGTGTTATTATAGCTTGCCGATTTGTATTCTAATCCCGATGTGTTAGTATGCCTATGATGTTACTGATGAGTTGGGTTATGCCTTTGTAGTTCCATTTTGAAATTGATACATTTTTTAGGAGGAGTGCTAGGTTTGTTGGGAGATATAGAACTAGGTGGGTTGGCAAGAAGAGTAGTAGTGCTAGTAAAGGAGTTGTTTTCTTATGATGCTTAGGTCAATGTCGTGTCTGGAGTTGGATTACTTATTAAGTAATTGGATACTTTATTTCGAGTTGGCCCGTTGCTTGTCCATTTCCATTATTGGGATGCCATAAAGTACATTTGAGAATAAGAATTATGTTACTTATAAGAATGTTGTTTACTAGTAAGAACTATGTTTACTTATAATTGATATAAACTAAGGAAAAATGTATTGAAACAAAAAAAAAAAGTGCATCATCTATTCTTTATTTGTACCTATTTATACAGGAGAAGAAAATATTGGAAGGATTAGACTCTTGAGGATTTCCCTCAACAGCTTAGCTAATATGCTAAAGTTGTTATAATAATCGTATTGCTTAACATGCCCCTACAAGATTGTGCTCCTGTCAAGGATGTCGATCTTAGACCTATGAAGTGAAAATAGCTTACGGGCAAGTGGCTTCATGAGAGAATCTGCCAGTTGATCTGCCATATGAACATGAGAAACACGTAGTTGTCAGTTGATCACTTATCTCGTATAAGATGAAAGTCAATTGCTATATGTTTCATACGAGAGTGAAATACTGGATTTGCACATACGTAGGTAGCTCCGATATTATCATAATATATGGTAGGAGTGACAAAAGAGTGGATGTCAAGTTTTGTGAGCAGATTCATCACCCAATTAAGTTCTACAGCTATAGTTGCAATAGAGTGATACTCAGCTTTAGTGGTTGACTGAGCAATGATTTTTTATTTCTTGGAACTCCAACTGATTGGATTGGCACCTAGGAAAATGATATACCCAGATATCAGTCTTTTATCATCAAAGTTTCCAGCCCAATCAGCGTCAACATAAGCATGAAGTTGGAGTGGAGAGTTTTTGTAAAGAAATATACCATAGTCAAGAGTACCATTAAGATAACGTAATACTCATTTAATTGCTGACCAACGTATAGTAGACGATCTATACATAAATTAGGACAGCTTGTTAACTAAAAATGAAATATCTAGACGGGTGATAGCCAAATATTGTAAAGAGTAGTAGGACTTCCATCATTTAATCAAAGCGATTCACTAGTGGAGAGGGGAGTGGAAACAACATTTGTATCCTTCATGTTTGTCTTGACTAATAAGTCTTGAGTATACTTCTGTTAAGAGAGGAAGAGTCCGGAAGATATAGATATTACTTCCACTCCCAAAAAATAATTCAAGGGACTGAGATCTTTGAGGGAGAATCTAGCAGCCAACTTCTTAATGAACATTATGACCTCCATAGAGTTATTACCAATCACAATGATATCATCCATGTAGACTAAAAGATATATTGTATTGTCTGGTTATTGATGGAGAAATAAGAAGGTATCAGACTTAGAGTTAGAGAAGCCGATTGACATAAAAAACGAGCCGAGTTCTTTGTACCAAGCTCGTGGAGCTTACCGAAGACCATAAATAGCCTTGTGGAGTTTACAGACATGTTTCAGATACTGAGGATAAAAAAAACCAAGTGGTTATTCCATAAAGACATCGTCAGTTAATGTTCCTGGTAAGAAGGCATTGATGGAGAAATAAGAAGGTATCAGACTTAGAGTTAGAGAAGCAGATTGACATAAAAAACGAGTCGAGTTCTTTGTACCAAGCTCGTGGAGCTTACCGAAGACCATAAATAGCCTTGTGGAGTTTACAGACATGTTTCGGATACTGAGGATAAAAAAAACCAGGAGGTTATTCCATAAAGACATCGTCAGTTAATGTTCCTGGTAAGAAGGCATTATTGACTTCAAATTATTGCAGTTGCCAACCTTTTGAAATGACTAAACTTAGAATCAGTTTGATTGTTATGGATTTAACAACTAGAGTGAATGTCTCTATAAAATCAATGTCATGACTTGATGAAAGTCTTTGGCCACTAAACGGGTCTTATACGGGATGCGGTGAGGAGACTTTTGGGCTTGAATAACCATGGTAGGTTCACAGATCGCAACAGAGGGAGTCACAACTGTATTGAGATCGAGAACCTGACATGATTTGAAAATACCACTTTTAGAGGTGTTGTCATGGGATGTCCAAGTGGTTTAGGAGATAATGGCGGAATGGGTGCTGGGGAAGTAATAGAACAGGGTGAGTTAGAATAAGGAACAGTAGTGGAAGTAGGCAGGGGTGAGGGAAATACTAGTGACTAAGTGTCCGAAGATTGGATGTCTGAGGCAGGAGGTATATATGCAGAAGAATGAGAGGAAAAAGAGGGAGCGAGATGTTGTATTGGAGAAGTGCTCCATTCATGTATGTGAGTTAGAGTGGGTGATTTTTGTCGAAGCTCATTAGATAATGACATATGCCAATGTGTATAGTCAACGGAGTAGTTGGCACAGTAAAAGATTTGGACTAGTAAAATAGAAAGGAAGACTCCACAAAGACCATGTGATGAGACACAAAGACCTTGTGAGTCAAAGGATCATAGCATCAGTAAGTATTATGTTCAAGAGAGTAATCAATAAAGGCACAAGGTTTCGACCATGGGACTAGTTTATGTGATGCATAAGAACGTAACCAAGGATAACAGATACAACCAAAGACTCTAATTTCTAAAGATTTGTGAGTTTATGAAATAGTTTTTCAAAAGATGATTAATTTTGGAGGACTGGAGTTGGCATACGATTAATCATATAGACTGCAGTCTGGAAGGCTACAGACCAAAAAATAGTTGGCATGGAAGCATGATGTAGAAGTGTGAGATCAGTTTCAACTATATGCCGATATTTATATTTGGCTGAGCCAACTAGATGAGGAGTGTACGGAGGAGACTTGAGATATTGAATACCACAGGCTAACAAGTATGGTGTTAGTGTTTGGTATTCACCTCCATCATTAGAATAAACTATTTTAATGATGGACTGAAAGATATTTTCTATCATTTTTTTGAAGGTAATAAAGGTTTTAGAGACCTCAAACTTATGTTGAAGAGGATACAACTAAGTATATCTGGTAAAATAATCAACAAAGATAACAGAAAATTTGAATTTGTCAAATGAAATACTTAGTGTAGGACCCCAAACATCAGTATATAAAATTTAAAATAGTTGTGAGCAAGAGATAAAAGAATGTTCAGAAGGTAATCTATGACTTTTATTACTAAAACATACATCATAATGAGTAACACTAAAACCTGCTTTAAAAGACGAAAGAGAATAATGTAAAAAAAAATTTTGGAGAGTTGAGGAAGAAGGGTGACCTAGACGATGATGCCACACATCCATTGGAACAACCATAGAAGAGTAGATAGTGGGCTAAGAGATCGATGACTACTAGTAGATGTTATCTTTACTCTTACCTTGAACTAACGATGCCCCCGTACTTAGATCCTTGACAAGAAAGGAGTCAGTAAAGAATTCAATAGATGTATATTTTGTTTACAGAATTAAGAGACAGAAATAAGATTCTATTTGGTATGAGGGCTGCATGGCAACGGCGGTGGCAGCGACTGTGAGCGATGGCAACACACGATGTAGCGGTAGGGGAGGAAGAAGGGGCAGCGGTCAGGCTACCGGTTGGAAGGAGCGGAGCCGAAGATTAGATCCGACAATAGGGGACAGAGGCAGGTGAAGAAGGTAGTAGCAGAGGAGCAACAGGGGAGTCGAAGGTTATAGGCGCCAGCGACTGCTCTGCTTTGACCTTGAACTGGGATCGGTGATGGTGTAGTAGCCGAGGAAGTCGCCGAGAGAAGAACGCAGCTTCACTAGTGAAGGAGTTCTTCTGCACTTAGAGCTGCGGGTCTGGCTAGAGAGGAAGGCACATGTGGCTTTTTGGCCATGGTGGTGCCTCAACGGTGGAGGTAGCGGCTGTGGCTATTGCTCGCGGCTAAATGCAATGGGGAATTGCTGTTATTGGACAGTGAGAATACTAGTTATTCTACACAAGTGACGCTGATACCATGATAGAAACTAAGGAAAAATATATTAAAATAAAGAAAAGAAATACATCAACTATTTTTCATTTGTACCTATTTATACAGGAGAAAAAAATATCAAAAAGATTAGACTATTAAAAATTTCTCTCAATAACTTAGCTAATATGCTAAAGTTGTTGATTGCTTTTACATCAACCAACACCAGCACCAGAGCTATTATCGTGAAATGAGAAACTGCTGAGGTTGAGGTAAAATAAGTATTTGGTGAGTATCGCAAGTCAGCTACAATAAGATATAATAAAATTTGGTAAAAGGGGGTCAGATTACAAACTATATTACTCTTTTATATACTAGGTCGGCAAGAAGAAGAAAGAATCAACTCCTTCACTTCAGTGCATAAGCTTAAATTACTATAGGCTAGGATGCGCCCATAATATGAGTTTTGGGAGTGATGATGTATTGTTGTTCATATTTCTTTCATTAAGTAGATGGCTAGATGAAATGAAATAAGCTGTAAGTGAGTAAGCAGTCAAATTAGAGTTAGTTGGGTTTACATTTTTATATAATAGATGTGAAGTGAGTGAAATTATTAAAGTAAGTGAACAAAAGCAAACAAGCGCGGTAAGATTCGGCGGAGCTGACAGTGCTAGGTAGGTGTTTCATTACAATATTACATTAGTTGTATAGTTGTGCTTGAAATGCCAGAAGTGAGGGCAAAATGTAATAGTTGTGACTTGAACCCTACCCTTACCTTTATACTTTACCTCAGAAGTTGTTTCTCATTCTATTCAACAATTTAATCTAAGAAAACAGGACTTACGTTGCTCGGTGAATTCATATAAAACAGAAGAATTAGCAGTAGGGGTGTAATATAAGATGTCACTACCCAACCATAGTACTCTTTTCTTTGTAGCCTGCCCCCATGTGCTTTTAAGACCACTAGTATTTCAGACCTGTTGGGGGTTGCCCTGCTTTAGCTAATTCTCTTCTTCTAGATAGATTCTCTAAGACAAACTCAACTCGAACAAGTAATTCATTAGGTTACTTTCACACTAAGGTAGAGGAATATTACCCACTTCCTTTCATACGATGGATATGAATACACAAGCTTATTGACTCAACCTAAACTCCAACTACATCTTATCCTAGAGTTGGAACTAGTCGACTTTAAGTTCCAGCATCAATCAATAGTGAGGATCCTATTTTTTATTTTAGGCCTAGACAACTGAAACGTATAAAAGAAATTCTAAAAGGAGTACATGCATGGTTGGTTACCCATAGCTTGTGTACCTAGGCAAAATCCTCTTCTTTTTAGTCCTACATAGGGTTCTGTATTTATGGTTGTTCCATTCTGTATTTATAGTTTAGAGCACTAGATTAGGTGGGTGACTTTTATCTATTAACACAGAGCATAATCCCCTTCCCTTTTTCTACTTATTCCTTTCAAGTTCAACTCTTATATGTATTTATTTTCATTCTTATACTAGATTGGTTAAGGACACATACTTTACTGGGTTGGCGAGAAAGAGTAGAAATAAGATGTTGTATCTACTCCTTATATACGAGTTGCATCTGTAAGCAAGCTTAGGTGCTAAGAGAAGAGAAAGAGGACGTCGACAACTGAATCAACAGAATAAGATTACGATTCCAGTCTTGTTTGTGTATTCAGGTGTTTCCTTAGCCAAAGAAAAGAGTATATATTGGCGTTAAGTAAAATAACATCCCTCTGAGTTAAGTAATATCCCTAGTCTCCTTATTCATAGTATAGAGTTTTAAGTCGTTATGGAGTGTTTTTAGTCTTAATACTCCTTTCTGCAATTCTTACTTCTTAGATGAATTCTTTGACTTATTAGTGGTATTCAATATTATTACCTACTATATTATTATACTTCTTTCTTTTTAGTAGACTTATTTCTTTGATTCTTGGTTTCATCCCTCTAACCTTTCATGAGTGACAAACCCTTATGGATTGAAACCTTAGTACGACACACCCTAGTATAGGATCGGGCCTTACTTCACATCGGCACCATAGCTCAATCATTCAACAGAAAATAACTATAGTTTTTAAGACTTTAACTCACACTTAATAAAACTCATAACTCAGTATTGATATGTCCTTCCAGTAACCAGAATGTATCTTTGCTTCCTATGTCTGAGCTCAATTCTTTTATGTAGAGGTGGGTTCTCATACATCCAACACCCCTAGCTTGCTTCCTATGCTATGCTGCCTACGCGTCTATTCTTTGTTTCCGTATTGATTCTTTCATTCTTGATCCAAACTCTAAAAATATCCCTTTCACCTTTCTTTCTTAAAACTAATCCTCCCGAGCTATACCTATACCTTGAATTACCGAACTACACCATGAATCTGGGAATACCGATCCTAGCAACGAAACCCCCGCACCCCTTTTCATTCATGCTTGCTGGTGCTAGGTTTACTTTGTCCTATTATTACTATTCTGCCTTTTAGGTTACTTTGTCCTATTATTACTATTCTGCCTTTTAGGCTTACTTTACTTGTTTTAAAAACATATCCCATTGCTTCACCCTACCACCAATTACTTTAAAACCAACACCCTTAGCTTTCAGTCCTATTACTATTGACTTGGTTCTTCTATTCCTTACTTTGAAACTTATACTACTATCTATAAGAAATGAACTTGTGCTTATCAATTAAACTACTAACTAGCAGAATTCAACTAGGGTCTCCCCCTATGAACATCATTATAGAGAATCCAACGAAGGTGTCCCACTACGAGCACCACTATAAGAATTGAACTCATCAAGCGTAATACAACTCCACCATATAAGGAATTATCTCTGTAGCCCCTACTTTACACTCGTAATTACCTCTTTAAGCACATATCTTTGCCAGCTTGTTTTGCCTTGAGTTTATGTATTTTTTACCTAAGAAATGTGAACGAAAGTAGTGTAGAAGGCTGCAAAACAATCACTCGCTACGCGGAGCCAAAACAGTCCTATTTTTTGGTCTTTTTTGTGTATTGCGATAACCTTTCTGAGCGGTGCAAAATGTCAACCATTTCAGCACCTTGGAACCTCCCAGGTGGCACCAGGTTGGATGGGGTTTCAGGTATATGTCGGGCATAGGCGTTCATCAATAATTGAATTTGTCTTGCATCCAATACCTTGAGAACCGTCATTTGTAGACTTACAACAGTTCCTACAACCCTCCAAAGTTCTGTTTCGCTATCTTTCTCTCTTATATTTGCTGCACTCAAGGTGTTCGACAAATTGCTTGTATAGCTTTCTGCTTTACGAGATGCCGGACGTATCCGTCGCTCATTTCTAAGCTAATCAACTTCTTCTTTGCAGGTCCTACGGGACCTTAAGAGGTTATAAGAGGGCTAACCCTTTGTGGACAGATAACACTTTGGGCATTTTATGACTTAGGTAATCCCAACTAAGTCCGAAATAATGGGCAAGATTGCTTCACGACTTAGGCAATTTCAGCTAAGTCTTCGGGAGTGCCACTAAGGTGCCGCGGCTTAGACAAATTTAACTAAGTCCATGATAGTGTGGTATCAGAGCAAGCAAGCAATTCAAATAAATAGCAAAGAAGATTCGTAATCTCACCATGGTGAAATATCATGGTGAATCGAGCAAGATGGGGCAAGCTGGACCCTTGCTCCAAGCAGCCGTAGGTGGGCTGCAAGTGCAAACTCGTTCGCAAACTGTGGGAGCCGCTCATGAGGAGCGCTACAGTGAACAAGACAAGCGTGAAGTTGGGTATTCTCTATGAGGGGAGGAGGCGCTATCTAGAGTGCCAATCGGGAAAAGGGGCCACAAGGAGAGAATTATAATGGCGGAGACCCGCCTTGATGTTCTTGAAGCGAGCATGGCGGAACTCTACCAAGGCCAACAAAAGCTACTTGGGGTAGGAAGCTCGCAAGAAGAAGCTGAATCTTAGATCGAGAAAGTTGAATCCCTGATTAATCAACTGACAGAGGACACCAAAGATTCCATACGACATCTACATGAAGTTGTGGTGGAACTCATGGCTAAGGTGATGGTGTTAACAAGGACTCTTGATGCGGAAGGGAACAATACCTGCGTTGTGCCACCATAGAACTTCAGGGCACCGGAACCATAGTGCTATGGAGGTGCTAGGGATGCCAAATAGCTTGAAAATTTTTTGTTCGATATGGAATAATATTTTCGGGCTACACGACTCAATTTTAAAGAAACTAAAGTTGCTATAGCAATAATGTATCTGAATAGGGATATAAAACTTTGGTGGTTAACCCATTGGGAAGAGATCCAGTAAGGTCGATGTCGAGTGGATAAATGGGGAGAATTAAAGCGAGAGTTGAGAACTCAGTTCTTGCCCGAGAATACACAATTTGTCGCAAGAAGGAAACTGAGATAACTCCACCAAAGTACAATAATCCGAGACTATGTGAAATAATTTTCAATATTGATGCTGGATATATAGGACATGTCTGAGAAAGACAAGCTATTCAGCTTCCTCGATGGCTTGAAGTCATGGGCTTGTTAAGAACTACATCGGAGGAATGTCACAGATGTAGTCGGGGCAATTGCAGCCGTGGAAAGACTAGCGAACTTTGTTTCTTCAGAGGATTCAAGAAAGAAGAAATAATCTTCGGGAAATTACCCATCTAAATACTCTCGAGCGAAGGAGTCTGGGGGCGAGCAAAAGAAGAAGAATTTTCACAATGGACTAGGCTCAAAAGGTAGAGTCCCAAAGTCTATGGATGCTTCTTATGTGGAGGACCACACACGGTGAGGGAGTGCCCATAGAAACAGGCACTCAATGCTTTTACGGCATCGATTCTACCCCGTAAGTCAGACAAGGGCAAAGCTATCGCCCTTAATTTGAGCAGTTCTGACTCCAATAGCGACAGTGAGGCATCGCAAGGACCCAGGATGGGAGCAATGCATTTATTCAATGCGTTGAAGGGTCAAGTGGGGGAGAACACAAAAGCAAAGCCACCAAAGACAAGGAGTAGCGAGTTGATGTATATGGATATCAAGCTTAATGGCCGAACAACCCATACAATGGTGGACACGGGCGCGACCCATAATTTTATTGTCGATCATGAAGCTAAGCGACTTGGATTAATCTTGGAGAAGAGCTCAAGTCGTATGAAGGCGGTGAACGTGGAGGCCAAGCGGATCTCCAGACGAGTAAAGGGGGTCCCCATCAAGATCGGGACATGGAGCGGGAGAACAAACTTGATGTCGGTGTCATTGGATGACTTCCAAGTGATTCTCGGAATGGAGTTTATACATGCAGCGAAGTTGATGCCAGTACCATTCCTAAACTTCTTGTGTCTAATGGGAGGCGATGATCCCTACGTGGTTCTAGTTTCTCAAGGAGGAACCAAGGATCTACAATAAATATCAGTTTTACAATTGAAAAAAGGGGTATAAAAAGGTGAATCAACCTTTGTAGCTGCTATGAAGCTAGAGACACTTAACAAGGAGGTCCTTCAGGAACCTGCTATTGTGGCAAACATCCTGAAGGAGTTCTTAGATGTGATGCTAATAGAGTTACCAAGAACTCTGCCACCACATAGAGGCATGGATCATCGGATTGAGCTGGAACCAGAAGCTAAGCATCCAGCAAGACCACCATACCGTATGGCCCCACTAGAGTTGGCAAAACTGAAGAACTAGTTAGATGAACTACTAAGCGATGGTCTTATCCGCAGTTCAAAAGCATCTTTTGGAGCTCCAGTCCTCTTTCAAAAGAAATAAGATGGGAGCCTCCAATTATGCATTGATTATTGAGCCCTCAACAAGATGACGGTGAAGAACAAGTACCCTATTTCGCCCATCACGGACTTGTTCGATCAATTGGGCAAGACAAAGTACTTCTGCAAACTCATCCTTCGATTAGGGTATTGGCAGGTGCACATCACAAAAGATGATGAGGCCAAGACTATCTGTGTGACCAGGTATGGAGCATTCAAGTTCTTAGTGATGCCTTTCGGCTTAACCAATGCTCTTGCCATATTCTGCACTCTAATGAACTAGTTGTTCAAGGAGTATATGGACAAGTTTATGGTCATCTACTTAGACGATATTATCATTTATAGCCAAACACTTGAGGAGCATGTTAGACACCTCCGAATAATTTTCAAAGTTCTCAGGGAGAAGACCTTGTTCGTGAAGAGGGAAAAGTACTACTTCGCCCAAACAGAGATTTTATTCTTGGGGCATCGAATCAGTAATGGTTCCATATGAATGGACCAGTTTAAGGTGCAAGCTATGACAGACTAGCGAACACCAAAGAAGGTGCCAGAGTTGAGATCCTTCCTTGGGTTCGTCAACTATTATCGGTTCTTCATAGCCGGATATTTGAAGCGCACAACTCCGTTAATGGAGTTGCTAAAGAAAGAGCAATCTTGGAGATGGTCGGACAAATGTGAGGCGGCATTTCAAGACCTAAAGGCTACTGTGTTGGAGGAACCTGTACTCAGATTACTAGACTATGGGAAGTCTTTTAAAGTCCATATAGATGCTTCTGATTTTGCTATTGGAGGAGTTCTTATGCAGGAGGGTCATCCGATGGCCTACGAGAGTCATAAGCTCAACGAGACCGAGCGACGATATCCTATGCATAAGAAGGAGATGACAACAGTAGTCCACTATCTATGAGTATGGCAACACTACCTTCTGGGAGTATCATTTGTGCTAAGGACAAACAATGTCGCATTGAGTTACTTCCAAACTCAAAAGAAACTCTCCCCAAAGCAAGCACGATGGTAGGACTTCTTGGCTGAGTTCGACATGGTAATAGAGTATAAAGCTGAAAAAGCCATTGTCATAGCTGATGTATTGTGTCGGAAAGTGGAGCTAGTGAATGTTATATAGTTGGAGGGCGGAGGCCAAGCAATTCAATTGCACTCCAACTTCCTTTCCAGGATTAGGGATGGATTGTATCGAGATCCTCAAGCAGTAACTCTGATTCAACTCATCAAAGAGGGCAAGGCACGGTGATTTTGGGTCCAGGAGGGACTCATCTATACTAAGGGGAATATAGTTTATGTCCCGCGAGCAGATAACTTAAGGCGTGAACTCTTGAACGAGAATCACGATTCCCTTTGGGCTGAATATTCGGGTATCCACCGAATAATGGCTCTCATGGAGAGGGCCTTCTATTGGCCGAAGATAGGGATAGATGTGGAGAAATATGTTTGAATATGCCTTACTTGTCAATAGGACAAGATAGAGCAGCAGAAGCTAGTGGGATTTTTGGAGCCGCTGCCCATACCAGAAAGACCATGGGAGAGCATTTCCTTGGACTTCATATTAAGCTTACCCACAATACAGGGACTTGGATCGATACTCGTGATACTTGATCGATTTTCAAGTATGCAACATTCATTGTTGCACCCCTACATTGCTCAGCGGAGGAGACGGCTAAGTTGATGATGAAGAATATGGTGAAGTATTGGGGAGTCCCATACAACATCATTAATGATCGAGATTCTCGGTTCTTGGGATGATTTTGGCCCGAGTTGTTCAAGTTGTTGGGATCTAAATTATACTTCTCCACAAGCCTCCGACCCCAAATGGATGGCCAAATAGAAAGAATCTCACTCTTGGAGCAATATCTCTGACACTATGTGAGTGCCAACAAACGAGATTGGGTGAAGTTGTTGGACATAGCTTAATTCTCCTACAACTTGTAGTGGAGCTTTGCATCCAACAAGAGCCCCTTTGAGATTATTACGGGACAACAGCCATTGACTCCTCATACCCTGGTTATTGATTATATAGGGAGTAACCCATCAGCCTATTACTTCGCAAAGGAATGGCATCACAATGCAGATATTGCGCGAGCTTACTTGGAGAAGGCGACCAAAACGATGAAGAAGTGGGTAGACTTGGGAAGGCGACCACAAGAGTTTAAAGTTGACGACATGTTGTTGGTGAAGCTCCAACCAGCATTACTCCAGTTCTTTAGGCACAATGTGCATAGGGGATTGGTACGCAAGTTTAAAGGGCCTTTTCTAATCATCAGTATGGTAGGCAATATCGCATACAAGTTGCAACTACCAACATGGTTCAGAATTCATAAACTCTTCTATCCGAGCAACTTGAAACCCTACCACTCAGATTCGCAAGATGATTCTCGAAATGTTCCAACTCGACTACCCCCCACTAGAGCCTCTTACGAGAAACGAGTTGAAACTATTCTAGCGGATCATAACATAAAACTACCTAATGGAGCACAGCAAATTGAGTACTTGATGAAGTGGCAAAAACTTCCTTCAACAAAAACCAGTTGGGAGCCAAAAGATGCTCTACGACATGAAGAAGCCCGCATCAAAGCCTACTAGGGGAGAATGTCACGAACAATCGTCACTCAATCATAACATCTTCTCTCCACGAATCATTTATCACTTTTTCTTGTTTGTATATATGTTTGACAGCTTGTTTTACCTTGAGTTTATATGATTTAATCTAAGAGATGTGAGCAAAAGTAGTATAGAAGGCTGTAGAACGACGCTCGCTGCGTGAAGCCAAAACAGTCCTATTTTTGGGTCTTTTTCATGTGTTACGGTAACCTTTCTGAGCGGTGTAAAATGTCAATGATTTCAATACCTTGGAAGCCCCCGAGTGGCACCGAGTTGGATGGGGTTCCGGGTATATATCGGGCATAGGTGTTCATCAATAATTGAACTTGTGATGCGTCTGATACCTTGGGTACCATCGTTTGTGGACTTATAACCATTCCTACAACCCTCCAAAGTCCTATTTCACTCTCTTTCTCTCTTTTCTCTACTGCGCTCAAGGTGTTTGATAAATTACTTGTATAGCTTTTCGTTTTGCAAGACGCCAGGATATATCCGTCGCTCGTTTCTAAGCTAATCAACTTCTTCTTTGCAGGTCCTACGGGACTTTAAGAGATTATAAGAGTGCTAACCCTTTGCGGACATATAACGCTTTGGGCATTTCATGACTTAGGCAATCCCAATTAAGTCTGGAACAATGGGCAATGTTGCTTCATGATTTAGGTAATTTCGGCTAAGTCTTTGGGAGTGTTGCTAGGGTGTCGCATGGCTTAGACAAATTCAGCTAAGTCTGTGACAGTTGTTAGACTCCTTCCTCACATTCTGTATCCTTGGCTTACTTAACTAGAACCACTGTTACTGGGGCTTTCATTGATGCGAATAGGACTTTCGCTACTACCGGTCAGACACCAACTAGTGCTTATGAGACTTATATGCTAACAAGGAATCCGACGACAGCTGGTAAGGCTGGAGCTAGTGCCACCAATACTTTCACCTATAATTGAGGATCCACCTAAGAATAAAGAAAATAGCTTATACTATCACTGCCTGATCTGGAGCCTCACTTGCTTATCTCAAACTACCTCTCCTTGTACTAACTCTTGATTGTTAGTTACAAAATATCCACCCGCCAATAAAGACTAAAATCACTGGTAAAAAGAACTGAGCTCCTATATATGCTATATAAAGAATAGAGCTACTTGATGAGCTCACTACCATGCCACTAGGTAGCTCCCTGATGCGTCACACAAACACAACAATAATAATAACAAATAAAGGTATTATTATGTGAGAAATAGTATTATCGTGCTTTAATTGCACTAACGTGACACATTAGATTCGCGCTATGTTAGTAGTAGCTTGGCGTCTAGTAATGACTTGCCTATTACAGTTTAGCTCGAGGACTTGTCGTCTTGGTGGCCAATAGATCGGAGTATTAGCTTAGTAGTTATCATTGGCAGTTACCAATAGAAGAATCATAGTTAAAACATATATAATTTAAGTAACCCTATAGTGAGCTAAGGAATGAAAGTCATATTATTTGAGGAATCAGAGACAATAGCATGGGCTTTAGAGCTAGGTGTGAAAAGATCCGGATGTCAGTAGTGCTGGACTCAAAAGCAACAAAGCAAGACTAGAGGTAGGTAGTTCATTTCCTTATTTGAAGATAAAGGATCTGGTTTAGTAGTATTAGTCTGCTTTCATGAACGATCGTCACTCAACCGCAACGCCTTCGCTCCGTGAATCGTTCATCGCTTTTTCTTGCTTATACATATATTTGGCAGCTTGTTTTGCCTTAAGTTTATTTATTTTTACCTAAGAAATATGAGCGAAAGTAGTGTAGAAAGCTGTAGAACGATCGCTCGCTGCATAGAGCCAAAATAGCCCAAAACAGCCCTATTTTTATGTCTTTTTCATATGCTGCGGCAACTTTTCTAAGTGGTGTGAAATGTCAGCCATTTCAGCACCTTGGAACCCCCCGAGTGGCACCGGGCTAGATGGGGTTCTGGGTATATGTCGGGCATAGGCGTTCATCAGCAATTGAACTTGTCTTGCGTCCGATACCTTGGGAACCGTTATTTATGGACGTACGACCGTTCCTACAACCCTTGAAAGACCTATTTCACTCTCTTTCTCTCTTTTCTTTACTGTACTCAAGGTGTTTGACAAATTGCTTGTATAGCTTTCCGCTTTGCAAGATGCCGGGACGTGTCCGTCACTCGCTTCTAAGCTAATCAACTTCTTCTTTGTAAGCCCTAAGGCCCCAAAATATACCCTAGCCACACTTCTTTATAGGATAGAAGTGACTAGGTGAGGTTTTATTATAATCTTACAGGATTCTTATTGATTACTTCTAAGTGATTATGACTCAACCTTATTGGAGTCCTATCAAACCTGCCCTCTTAAAATCAGCCTTATCCTCAAGGCCGAGGTTTCATAAATTAATTGAACTTTGGCCTCCTCATCAGCTGGGAGTTGCAATTCCTGCTTTACTTGTTAGGGATGTGAGGCAAGAGAGGAAAAGACATACTATCTTATTGTTTAAGTGCGATGTACTTCAGTGGAAACATTGATAAGACTCCAGAAGGAGTCCTATAGATTTTAATCCTTGAGGGGGATCAACCCTTGGAACGCTGTAGGGGTTCCTCCCTCCTAGACTCGGTATAAGGCTGAATTAAAATTGTAGATTGCTTGATTTCAAAGAGGGGGTAGCTACATCTTAAATAGGGATCAAAGTCCTAGCCTAAGTGGGCACTTGTCTAAGTGAAATTATCGTTTTGCCCCTCTTATAGCCATCCTGCTATAATAGAAAAAAAGGGGTGGCTAGGTTGGCTCTATATCCGACCTAAGTAAGGGGAAGCCCTGGCCGACTTGCCAAAAAAGGGGGGGCGGCAACTACTATGCCATAAGGGATAATCTAAACCCTAGCCATACTCCTTTATAAGATAGGAGTAACTTTATTATAATCTAATAGAGTTTTTATTGACTAGTTCTAAGATGATTAGAACTCAATCCTGCTGGAGTCCTATCAAGTCTATCCTCTTCAGATTAGCCTTGTCCTCAAGGCCAAGGATCTATAAACTTTGAAAACTGGATCTTCAACTCCTCATGTGACTCCTATGCTATCATTAACTGAACTTTGGCCTCCTTATTAGTTGGGATATTAGTTGGAAGGATTTGGGCTAAGTAGCCTTCTTTAAATTTTCATTTGAGGTGGGATACCTGGCGGATCAACTATAATCTTGATCTGGTGCATGAATTTGATATCTAGGTTAGGGCCCCAATGTGATCCTCAATTTTACAAGGCCTAAAGAAATAAGGAGACCACTTCATTAAGGCTCGAGTTTCCTACTGATCGGGCTGGAGGTGTAGAAAAACTCGATCTTCAATTTTTCATCCATTTTGAAGTTTGTCAGGAGGTCATTTCTTCTTTATATGTGTTGCCATATGGTTAGTTTTTAGTGATATCCAATCTTTCTTTTGGAATGGTGACTGCCCTCTGGTATGGTTCAGGATGATGAGAGCCCAATCTGGCGTGAGCATAGATTGTAATTCTTCTTGTTTTACTCCTCTTTCGTGTCATGGACCTATATCCAACCATATTTTAAATTTGATAGTAATTAGTATCTCTTATAAAAACCTCGTATAAAATATGGGGGAAGCCTCGGTGTAAATTAGGAGTTGACCATCTTGCATAAGAATAGCCCCAATTCCAACTCCTGACGCATTGACCTCAATGACTAAAGTGCGACCGAAATCGAGCAATGTTAGGACCGACGTCATCGTCATAGCTGCCTTGAGTCATTCGAAGGTTGTGGAGGCTTTCTCCAACTATAAGTAGGAGTCTTTCTTCAGTAACGACATGAGCGGGGTACTGATCTTGATATAATCTTTCACAAAATTTTGGTAGTAACTCGTGAGTCCAAGGAAACCGCGTAATGATTGTATGTTTGTAGATTTCAACCATCCTTGCATTACCTCGATCATTACTGGGTCTACCACTACTCCATCCTCTGATATAATATGCCCAAGATACTCCACTTTATGTTGTAAGAAACTATACTTTGACTGTTTCACATAAAGAGTATTCTCCTGGAGAATTGTTAGAATAGTTCATAAGTGCTGAAAATGTATATCAAGCGTAGGGCTATAAATGAGGATATCATCAAAGAACACTAATACAAACTTACGTAGAAAACTATGGAAATGTCATTCATTAGGCTTTCGAAAGTAGAAGGAGCATTCGTAAGTCCGAAAGGTATTACCAGAAACTCATAGTGGCAGTTATGCGTGCGGAATGTAGTTTTCGAAATGTCTTTAATGCATACCCGAATCTGGTGATAACCGAAATGGAAATCCAATTTAGTGAAGACTCGGGCTCCTTTTAATTCATCCAAGAGCTCATCTATGTCAAGTATAGGGTATTTGTCCTTGACGGTGATAGCATTCAAGGCCCGATAATCAATGTATATTCGTCATGTACCGTCCTTCTTGCGCACTAGCAACACCAGTGAAGAATAAGGGCTGTAACTCAGTCGAATTACCCCAATATCCAGCATCTCTTTAATGATATTCTCGATCTCATCCTTCTGCAAGTGAGGGTAGCAATATGGATGCAAATTTGCTAGAGGTTTGCCCGGCAGAATAGGAATACGGTTGTCCTAATGCCGGTTAGGGGGCAGCCCGCGCGGCTCTGTGAAAACGTCCGTGAATTCATCCAGCAAGAGAGCAAGCTTAGGATCTAAAATTTGTATATTCTCCCCCTTATATGGCTGCTAGATATGCATAAAAAATCCTCCATGTGCTTTGTGCAAAACTTTCTCCATTTGTTATGACGAAATGATGAAAATTTGACTCCCGCACTTGTCTCGTAACGTGACCAGTCTCCCTTTGCAATAAAATTTCATAATTAATTTAGAAAATTTTCAGAAGATATCACTTAGTGTTGTGAGATATTTGATCCCAAGTATGGCTTCATAATCATCGATGGGTAGGAGGAAGAAATCAGCTACCACTTCTTGGTCTTGGAGGAGTAGTTTCACCCACGGGCACCGTTGGTCGCAATTAAAGATTTGACCGTCAGTGACCTTTACGTCAAACTTGTTGCAACCTTTGATTTGAAGCACCAAACGTGCAATAACCTTACTATTAAGGAAGTTATTGGTGCTGCCTGTGTCGATGAGAACCATGATGGGTTGCTATTTTAGAAGTCCTTCAACTTTCATTATCTGCGGTTTGGAATAGCCGGCCAATGCGCGTACTACGTAGTCGGCCAGTTATGACTCTTCCTCCATGGCTTTTTCTTTAGGTTCAAGAGCTTCTTTAGATTTTTTATTATCCTCATCCTCTGCTAGTTCAATCATGAGGAGTCAGGCCTTTTTGCAGTGATGTTCACGGCTCCACGATTTGTTGTGATGCCAACACAACCCCTTGGCTGATCGTCCGCGAAGCTCGTCTCTTGTCAACTTTTTTGGTGGGAGGGCTTGGATAACAGTAGAGGGGGCAGTAGGCCTTAGCATGGCTGGTCGGGGAGCGACTCTTGTCCTTCATACCTCGTGGTTCAATTATTCTTCCTGGATACGTGCGAAGGAAATTGCTGCCCTAAGAGTGTACGATTACCGCGCCTTTACTTCTCCTCAGATCTCTGACTTTAGGCCCTCGATAAAAGTATCTAAAAGTTGTTTCTCAAACTAATTTTTAGTTTGGTTAGATAAATACTCGAACCTTATTTGGTATTCTTATATTATAGAGGTTTGACGAATCTTTGCCAATTATCCGTCGATATTGTTGAAATCAGTTGGTCTGAAATGGTTTAGTAGTCCTTCCTTGAATCAGTACCAAGAGAGTCCTCCATAGGTATACTTAAATCAATTAAACCACTGAATAGCATCTGCCTTGAGGTGGATGGAAGCAATCTCCACTCGTGTGGCATCGACGGTTCGGTAGAACCGAAAATAGCGCTCCGTTCGCGAGACCCACCCGATCGGATCTCCTTCTTCCCATCTAGGGAAGTCAACCATCATGCATGGATTATTGAGATTAGAGGTGATATAGCCATATTCTTGAGGATCTTCTCACTGATCTGAAGTTTCTCCATGTTGTGATTTCCTCGGGCTCGACAGTTAGCCAATATTGAATTCGGCGAAAAGGGATCGCATCTTCTCTTCCATGCGGTTTCCAAAGGCTTTAAGGTTTGCATGGATAGCCTTCTCTTATGCTATAGTATATACCTCAAGATCTGTAATATTGAGATCTTTTTTCTATTGTCGGGTTTGTGGCATAGGAATTTTGGAGAAGGGGGTGGCCAGTTGGAAGGTGAATCGGTTTGGATGGAAGTAGCCTGCGATTTAGGGTAGACTTGGGGCTGCAATTTTGTGGAGTTTAGGCTATAAATTGGTATGGTTTTAGGGCTATGATAGTAGTAGATAAAGGTTAGGAAAATAGATTTTAGATTGGGATAGATGGCAGCAAAGGTAGGTGTCTCATTAAGGAAAGTTGGCTAAAAAGGTAAGTGGATCGATAAGGAAGTAGGCTGATTTGGGTAGCTGATTAGGGGCTATTTGGATTCGGTTTAGGTTAATATTTGGAAGGATTTTTGGTAAGGATAGTAGGGTCTGGAGATGAGGAAAAGAGAGTCTAAAATTTCACAAAAAATAGCACTCAAATCTGATAGAATTTGGTGAAAAGAACTACTGCGATATGTTGTCCTACTGAACCGATTTTTACGTCAGAGAAACAATAATTTATCAACATAAATTCCAATGGAAAGTTTAAGAAAATTATGCAGAAACCTTGGTTTAGATGATGTCAATACTAGTAAAAATTTTGATGAAATTTTGACAGCATAACAGTAGGGAAATAGGGCAAAAGATGCAAAAGCAGATTCCTTCATCGTAAAATTTTAGAACTACGTGATGATGAAAGATCATACAAGAAAACTAGTTCTAGAAGGAGTTTTTTTGTAAAATAAAATCCAGATGAAAGCTAACTTGATCTTGAAAATTGTATAAAAATTTTGGTGAGAAACGATAAATAAAAGTTTGGTTTCAAGTAGCGACAATCGACTGAAAAATTTCTGCAGTGTTTCACCTTCGCAATGATGATAACATTTACGACGGTAAAAAATTACAGTAAGGAAACTTTGAAAAACTTCTCCCACATGGAATAGGAAGGATCTTACAGTATTGAAGAGGCATGGATTATAAAAATATACCAGAATTCTAGATCAAATGCAGGGGGTAACGGCAGACTAATTTGATATGCTGCTGGGGTGGAAGGTAGAGGCGCGTGTCATGGCAATTGTGGGAATTGCTTGGGAAGGTGGAGGTAGCTGAGATGGCTACAGGGCAGTAGGAACATGGCTCTGATACCATATGATAAGACCCCAGAAGGAGCCCTATAGATTTTGATCCTTGAGGGGGATCAACCCTTGGAACGTTGTAGGGGTTCCTCCCTCCTAGACTCGGCACAAGGCTGAATTAAAATTGTAGATTGCTTGATTTCAAAGAGGAGGGGCAGCTACATCTTAGATAGGGATCAAAGTCCTAACCGAAGGAGGCACTTATCTAAGTAAAATTACTCTTTTGCCCCTCCTATAGTCATCCTGCCTTAATAGGAAAAAGGAGTGGCTAGGTGGCTCTATATCCATCCTAAGCAAGGGGAAACCCTAGCCGACTTTCCTAGTAAGGGGGGTGGCAACTATTATACTCTAAGGGATAATCTAAACACTAGCCATACTTCTTTATAACATAGGAGTGGCTTTATTACAATCTAACAAAGTTTTTATTGACTAGTTCTAAGATGATTAGGACTCAACCCTGTTGGAGTCCTATCAAATATGTCTTGTTCTTATTCGAGGATCAGAAGTAGAGGCTTATTAAGTAGAAGCAGCAAGCGATAAGGAATGAAGAATGAGTTGTATCATAAGAGGCTAAAATAGAAGATAGATAAGGAGAATCAGCAAGGTCCTCTATACGCACTCGAAAAAAAAGAAAGGTGAAATGATTTGTTGCGTTGGATGCCATCAAAGAGGTCAATGGAACTCGTTGAAACTATGCCTCACCTTACACCCACCTATAGAGCTATTAAGGGAATCATTAAGTACTAGTGTAGGTGCCTAAGGGAATAAAAGAAAAGCAGGTATGAAGAAGGGTTTTGATGATTCCGTTATGCTAGAAAAATATAAATAGGATAATAAAAGCAAAGCGGGAATAAAAGCTAGAGCTAGGTATGCTAGAAAACTAGAATATGATAATAAATAACCTAAAGAGAATGCCTTTTTGGATGAATCAAAGTATCATCTCACCCCATTTGAAGATAAGAAAGAAGTTGACTTCATACTGGTACAACTGACATATCATTCTAAAGAAAAGAGAAAAAGTGTAGCAGCTTTGCCGCACAACTAATAGTCCGTTGCCGCACAACTACCACTAGCCACGTAATAAACTCAGTCCTGTTACCAACCTTCAGTCTTTATTTCTTGTCTACTGCCTTGTCACTACTTGTTATCAAATTGGTACTACTTGCTTTCTACTTCAAACATGTACTTCTCATTCTATATCTATCATTTAAGTATTCCTTTCCTACCTGTGGGTCTTATTATTCTTTATCCCATTCTCTGACTACTTTACTGTATCCGAGCTTGTATCTCCTGGTCATAAGTCTTACTTCATCCTATATTATATCAATTTGACTTTACTTGTTTTTAACCTTTATCTACTAGTCTTGCTGCCCCGACTCTTGTTTCTACTACTATGTTTTACGCTTATAGTTGTTATTAGAAAACGTCCCCTTCTTCCCTAGATCGTATGATGAGTACATTACTGATAGGACCCTAGGGTTCTATCGTGGAGGAAGAGGGTAGAAAAGGGGGATAATCAATCTATTCGAGGGGATCGGGTCTCCTATATCACTTCGAGGGGATCTGCCTCCTAGGGTTTTACCTTTTGGCTAAAACTAATACTTCTCATTGATTGATTATGAAAAATGGTTTGCAACCTTATTTATAAATCTTGTGAGGAAGCCTCTCCATTCGATGGTTAGTGGTAGTATCATGTCTTCTTTTGGAGATCACGACTTAGAAATCTTCCTGGGGCATGAAAAAGAAATCGATATGTAGTTGTGTTACCTTTGAGCACCTCGTATCATAAATTAGGATTCGCTCATTAGCAATCTTGGTCTCAAATTTAGCACAACCTTCGAGATCAGACTCTATATTGTCAATTTTTTATTCCTCCTTAGCTGGTTCAATCGTTAGAAGTTTGTCACAGCCTTCATATTCGAGCTCCACATTGTTAGTTTTTATTTTCTCCTTAATTGTCTCGACCGTCAGAAGTTGCTCTTGTTTGTGATTGTCTTTGTTGACCACCATGAAGTCTTGTCTATTGAAGCTTCTATTTCGGCAAGTATCCATAATGATTTTTCTTTCATGTACACTAGCAAATGATACGGCTGCTATCATGGTGCGAGGATGGTGAGCTTTAACTTCGCACTGAATCTCGAGATTAAGTCCCTCAATAAATTTTCTCACCAATTGTATCTCAGACCAATCTCGGGTTTGGTTCGATAGAAGCTTAAATCTGCTTTGGTACTCCTGTAGTGTAGAAATCTGACAAATTTTGGTGAGCTGTCCATTAATGTTCTTGTACTTCGACTATCCAAAGTGACTCAAGAGCTCTCTCTTGAACTGTCCCCACGAAGGGACTCCATGATAGGTCTTATATAAATCATACCACTGGATCACATTACCTTCGAGTTGTGTGGAAGTTATCTCCACCATTGATTCCTTCAGAGTCTTGTAAAAATGAAAAAACTTTTCAGTATGAGAGATCCAACTGATTAGGTCTCCATCTTCCCATCTAGGAAACTCCATCCTCATTCGTGTGTATCTTGTATCCTACCCGTGGTCATACTTTTCGGATCGACTTCCTTTGAAACTTTTACCATGTTGAGTTTTGTTGGGGCTCTCTGATCGGCTTCTTCTAATTTCATAGAGGAGCTCTTAAAATCTGTCTTTTATGTGAGCCTCGCAGGCTTTAAACTTTGCATCAAGTGCATCATTTGTAGTCATCGTGTAGAATTATGGATCGGTGATATTCAGTCTTTTTTATTTTTTTTACTAAGTGGCAACAAATGCGATTGTGGCAGAGGGAAGAAGATGAGCGCTGGCCGGTGGTGAGGAGGAGACTGCAGTGGGTGACCGTGGTGAGGATTACGATGGCCGATGGGAGGAGGCAGTAGGCATCCGACAAGGGCTACGACATTGGATGGCAGGGGTGGTGGGCGGCGCTGGAGGGAGCAACAACAGTGGCACTGGATCTGTAGGAAGGTAGGGTCAGCCAAGCAAAAAGGGGCTGTGAAGGCTACGGCTGGTAGAGGAGGAAGGAAGAGGGCAGCAATAGTTCGATGAAGGTTGCAGCAACAGGAGAGCAGCGGGGTCCGACCGGTGGTTACGACTGAGAACAAGGGAGGCAGCAGCTGAGGTGGCGCTGGCCAGTGGTAGGAGCAAGGAGGAAAGAAGGGGGCTATGCGCACGTAGAGCAACAGTCGAGGGTGCGGCTGTGACTGTCGTTGAGGAGGGAGGAAGGGGATGGTGGCTGACGGAGAAGGGTAGTGGTTGGCTGCAACTGCGGATAGATTGCAACAGCGAGAAACAGAGGTGGCACGGCTAGGAGCAGCAGGCTACAACCATGGATCTCGGATGGGTCGAGGAAGAGGAAGCAGTGGCGGCAAGGATGGTAGGGATGAGGGCTACTGCAGCAGGGTTGCATCGGCTACAGTGGGAGATGGCAAGGATGGATGGCGGTGATGAAGAAGTGGGGAGGAACTGCAATGGCTGGCAGAGGAAGAAGTAGCCGAGGAAGAGGAAGGAGGCTGTGGCATTAGTGTGAGGAGTGCCCAACGGTGGTTGCGGCTATGGGTTGGGCGGTGACTGGCAAAGGGAGATGGGGCAACAGTAGAGGCAGCGCTGGCCGGCAGCAAGAGCAGGGGAGATGGCGCAGCAACAGAGGCGACGACAGATGAGGGAGGAGAGATGGGGCAGTAGTAGAAGTGCCGGTGACAGTTGAGGGAGGAGAAGGGGGAAGGTGCGCGGGTGGAGCAGCAGCGGTAGTGGAAATGCAGGGGAAGGAAGAGGTGGACGGCGGGTGAGGTGGCCGAGGGAGAGGGTAGCAGCGATGGTTGTGCTTGGCAGGTAGCAGGTAGGTGGGGAAGAAGGGGGAAGGTGCGGGGAGCCCCTTCCTCTTCTTCTCTTTTCTTTCTCCCCGAGATTTATGTCTTTTTTTCCCCTCTCTCTCTCTCTCTCTCTCTCTCTCTCTCTTAATATCGTAAGATGTAGATATGACGACGATGGCGGCGGCGACGATGATGGTGGCGCGACAATGATGATGAGAGGAGTGACTGCGGAATCACAACAGGAACACTGAGGATCGCGGCTCTGATACCAGATGATAGGACCCTAGGGTTCTATCATAGAGGAACAGGGTGGAAAAGGGGGATAATCGATCTCTTCGGGGGATCGAGCCTCCTACATCACTTCGAGGGGATCTACCTCCTAGGGTTTTACCTTTTGGGTAAAACTAATACTTCTTATTGATTGATTATGGAAAAAGGTTTACAACCTTATTTATAAGGCTTTACCAAGAGTCTCACTAATCTTTGATGCTTGATATACTCCTAACTAAAAATAATAATAGACTCTATCCTAACTGAGGATAAAAACCACTCAATCTACTCAGAACCTACTCTTAAGATTCACTCAACCTATAACTGACTCTGGCTAACATGACTTAACCTGAATAAATGGACCCGAGTTAGCTAGAGTCATAACAATTACCTAGGGGATAATGGGTACAAAGTCGTACAATAGGGACAAAGTCATGTGATGAGTACAAAGAAACGTAATTCCATTTGTGCCAACAAGAATGATACTAGTGCCAACAGGACTTGAGCTAGATATGTCTAACAAATAATAACTCTAAACAAAGAATACACCTAAGAATTGAGCTACTAAAGGAAAGACTTGAACTCGACACCTGGATCCTATGCCCCGTGTATAGCCTATTTCGCCTAACTCCTTTTCTTACTACTATGTAGATTAATCTACCTTAACTTACTTTTAAACTAAAAGATTTACATCTTTCAAATTTGTTTTAGCATTCGGAGAGAGAGGGTTGGGCAAGAGTGAGTTGTTTCATCCCAAGTTTCCCACTTGGTAGTTGAGTCCTATGTTCATGTCTTGGTAGTTGATCCTATGTTCATGTTTTGATGTCGTGACACTACCTTGAAGCCTTCTACTAATAAGTGAAATTTTATGTTTTAATACAGCTATTGATTAACAAACTTAATAGGGCATGGCAGAAACACCCGCAACACACATGTCGTACTATGACACTCGTATAGATATAACAACCCATTCTATTACTATGCCTTATAATAATGAGTTATTAAGGTGAGAAAAAAAGGCTAAACTGAGTGGTACAAGAGTTAAACCCGAGCATTGGAGTCCAGCTCTAGGGTCAAAATGCCCAGTTTACGAGGCATGATCAGAAGAATTAGACTCACTAGCACAAGGAACAACCCAAAGACAACTTATGAAATGAAAAATAGAATAGTTCCCCCCCTTTACTTCAATTCTAACTATCTGTCTCTCATTCCATATCTCCTGCCTTCGATTCTAATACTCCTTTCTTTACTTACTGCTATCGTAGACTAGATATCAAAACTCTAATAATAGAGATCCTTGCTCGATATCCTTACTTGTCTAGTGTCTTGGCGTCTGCTTGTTTAGTAGTGTCTTGGCACTTGTTTAGTAGTAGCTTGGTTATACGTGTCTTGGTGGCGTCTAGTAGTTACTTGTCTCCTAGAGTTACTAATTGAATTCCCCTTTCCTTGTTCAAGTATGATAGCCACCTATTCCATCCTGTATAGGCCCACTAAAAGGGGCATATAAGAAAGGATATAAATAAGTAGTGCCAGTTTTCAAGACAAGATGGGTAGACTAAGAGAAAGGAACGAACGGACTTAAAGTCAACAGTGAAAGCTTAGTGGTCTATAATTTCACTCTAATAAGTACTAGTTGCATCCTTTACTTAGCCTTAATATATCGGATTCCTAGTTGCTAACTAGGGACTTGTTAGTAGTTATTTCATTTTAGTATTTCCATTCTCGTATTCCCCAATTCCATTTCTGTCAGTAGTTGATTTCCTATTTGTTATGGAAATTTTCTAGTTTAGAACTTACCTGTGAGTTACTTGTTTATGTTTATAGAAGTGGTCGTTGGGTTCCTTATTATAGGTGAAAGTATTAGAAGCTCGGCTTTTACTCTCCCTTTCCTACCTGAGAGAACTAGTTACTTGATTTATTCTCATTAGTAGTAGCTCAAATCTAGTGTACCTAATTGCATTCTCGTACTCCTCAGTTACACTCTTTCCAGTAGTATGTAGCCTTAACAGCGATAGTCGCGGGATGAAAACAAGTAAATCCAGAGTAGAAAAGAGGATCAATGACCAAGAAAGGCGAACTCAAGGCTAAAAGCTAGGAAGATAGTTTGTAATAGTGAAGAAGGGAATCCGTCTGGGTGGTTCCATCAAGAAAGAAAGAGGCAATGGGCTACCAATCAATAGCATAAGATCTATACATCAAGTTCAAGGCTTTGACTGCTAGGTTGAGTTTTTTAGCTAGGGCTTTTCATTCGTATCACTATTATCATAAATAAGTATTAGTATGCCTATCACGTATGCCGACTCTAGAGTGTATTTCCCAGCCATTAGTTGAAGCATTAGAAGCATCAACTCAATTCCTTATTGAGAGTTTCTTTTTCATAAGCAATAATTCAATTATTTCTAGTAGTATTGAAATTATTATTGTCCTTGGATTCCCTGTCTGGTGTTTCTTGTTCTGAGCTAAGGCCTTATGGATAGTAGTGAGATTCCCAGTTAGTGGGTTGTCTCGTAAATAGCAGTTCCATTCCTATTGTACTGATTGGATTCTGTTAGCGGAGGTGGTTTTAGTCTGAATTATGAGTTAATGCCTTCTAGTCCGAAGTGATATTCTGTATTGCTTACTGCAGGCTCTCTGTGATATCATTAGCACCTGAATTCCTATACCAATGTCCTATGTCGATGTCCTAGTTGAGTTACTTGGTGCATTCTATAGTTCCCCGATTTCGTTCTGTAACTTGTTCAATTCATTTTTGTAATGCTTTCATTCAAGACACCCCCCGCCCCCCTACTCGCTTAAACCTATGACTACTAGCTCTAAGACTAGAACCACGAGGTAAACTAAAGAAATAGACTGTTGATTTTTAGTCTATAACTCCTGGTTCGAATCTTTGCTTTACTTTATCTTAGACCTTCTTATCTCCTTGCTTATTCTTCTACTACTACTAACCTTTAACTATAGGCCTACCCCTATTGACCTCAATGTCCTATCTCTTATTTAAACTCAACTAGCGCCTATCGTTTTATAATATAGGATTGAACACGTGCTTCTTGGACAGACCCTAGTGCGCAAACCTGTAAAAGAAACTAGAATAATTAGTTTATGTATTGGTTATTACTTCCTATGTCTTCATGTTACGTGGTAGTGAGTTCATTGCCACAAGCTCAACTCTTTTACTCATGAGTGTGATACCCTCCGATCCGGTACCTATTCCTAGAGAGCTACTAGTTGATTTCTTTACTACAAGATAAAATAGTAAAAGCACTCTTTCGATCCAGATACTTTAACCACAATACTAGTAAGAGAATTGACTCCTAGGGCAGAGGCCATAACTCGGAACCATGGATCCAACTATTAATAAGGAATATACTTACCACTTACGGGCATAAACCACTACCCAATAGAGTTGAACAAGAAAATGCGAATTACCCCATTGCCAACAAGACTTACTTTAGTGTTAACAATACCTTAACTCGAGATGGGGAACTAAGCTATTAACTATAGAATTAGACTACTCACTAGTAGAATTGAACAGGGAACACATATTGAATAGGGAACATATGGATAGGGTGCCTGCTCTAAGGGACTTCAACTTTGAACTAGGACTTGTGCTGGTTATTAAGCGATAAGATTACTGTAACAACTTTAATATATTAGCTAAGCTGTTGAGGGAAATCCTCAATAGTCTAATCCTTCCAACACTTTCTTCTCCTGTAAAAATAGGTACAAATAAAGAATAGATGATGCATTTCTTTTCTTCATTTCAATACATCTTCCCTTAGTTTCTATCATGGTATCAGAGTCACTTGTGTAGAACAAGGAGTATTCTCGCTATCAAACGGTAGCGATTCCCCATTGCATTCGGCCGCGAGCAACAACCGCAGGCGCTACCTCTACCGTTGAGGCACCATTGCGGCCAAAAAGCCACCTGTGCCCTCCTCTCTAGCCAGACTAGTAGGTCTAGGTATAGAGGAACTCCTTCACTAGTGAAGCTGCGTTCTTCTCTTTGTGGCTTCCCTGGCTGCTGCACCATCATCAATCCCTAGTTTAAGGCCAGAGCAGAGTAGCCGCTGGCGCCCATCACCTTCGACTCCCTTGTTGCTCCTCTGCTACTACCTTCTTCACCCGCCTGTATCCCCTGCTATCGGATCTTATCTCCAGCTCCGCTCCTTCCAGCCGGCAGCCTAGCCGCTACCCCTTCTTCCTCCCCTATCGCTGCATTGTGTGTTGCCACCGCTCACAGCCACTGCCATCGTCACTGCCACGCAGCCGTGACCCTCTTCCTCTGTTGGACAGCACCTTGTCGCATCTTCTGATTGCTTCTTCCACGCGCAAACAACAGCAAACCAGAGGCCTTTCTACTTCCTACGACAATGACCTTACCAATAATGCTGTCCAACTGCACCTTTCCTCTACCGACGGAACCAACAAGATCGACACCGATCTCCCGACATCATCTCTTCTCCCACTACTCGTGAAGCTAGCCAAGGTCCCTGATCACGGGCACGCTCTCGTTGCCCCATCAAGCGTAGTGAGACCCTTCTAACCCACCGTCTACACCTTCTATCAAGTTTCAAACTCGATGCCATCAACTCGCACAATAGGACGCAGGCACCACATCGGTTCTACTAATCGCCTGCGCGGCCTCGCCAATGCCGCAACCAAGGCTCTCTATCTCCCAGCCTCCTCTTCCACCTCTCCTATGGAGGAGAGGACGGTTGTCCGCAGAGGTTATCCTCGATAGTGCACAGCGAGCATCACCATCTTTCTGCATCACTGTCCTACTGCTTCTGCTACCCAACCACGTCGACAATTTTCACTGCCGTAAATAGCCACCGACAAGCACGCTTCTAGTAGATAGTGCCTTCAACCTTCCTCTTGCCTAAAAAGTAAAAATGGAGGGCAGCTTTTAAGCTGGCTACTGTTGAACCACTACCGAGAAGACTTATACTACTAAACACTAGTCTGCCACTACTATCTCTCCACTTGAATCATATCTTGGAGTTCCTTTCTTTCGCCAACCCCTCCCCTTTCATTGATTTAATAACCAGCTTCTTCTCACTGTCCTGCTACCTGCTGCCAAAGCTGCTATACTTTGTTCTAGCTTTCACATAATGTTCATTAAGAAGTTACCCACCAGATTCTCCCTCAAAGATCTTGGTCCCTTCAATTATTTTTTGGGAGTGGAAGCAATGTGTACATCTTTCGGACTCTTCCTCTCTCAACAGAAGTATACTCAAGACTTATTAGTTAAGACAAACATGAAGGATGCTAATGTTGTTTCTACTCCCCTCTCTGCTATTGAATCACTTCGATTAAATGATGGCAATCCTACTACGGATCCTACATAATATTGATAAGTAATTGGCTCTTTACAATATTTGGCTATCACCCATCCAAATATTTCATTTGTAGTTAACAAGCTATCCCAATTCATGCATAGACTGTCTACTACACATTTGTCAATAGTTAAATGAGTATTACGTTATCTTAATGGTACTCTTAACTATGACATATTTCTCTATAAAAACTTTCCACTCAAACTTCATGCTTATGTTGACGCTGATTGGGTTGGAAACTTTGATGATAAAACATCAATATCTAGGTATATCATTTTCCTAGAATCCAATTAGCTGGAGTTCTAAGAAACAAAAAACTATTGCTCGGTTAACCATTGAAGCTGAGTATTGCTCTATTGCAATTGCAGCTGCAAAACTTAATTGGGTGATGAATATGCTCACAAAACTTGACATCCGCTTTTCTGTCACTCCTACCATATATTGTGATAATATAAGAGCTACCTACGTATGTGCAAATCCAGTATTTCACTCTCGTATGAAACATATAGCAATTGACTTTCATTTTATATGAGATCAAGTGATCAACCGACAATTACATGTTTCTCATGTTCATATGGTAGATCAATTGGTAGACTCTCTCACGAAGCCACTTGCCCGTAAGCTATTTTCACTTCATAGGTCCAAGATCGGCATCCTTGACAGGAGCACAATCTTATGGGGGCATGTTAAGTGATAAGATTACTGTAACAACTTTAGCATATTAGCTAAGCTGTTGAGAGAAATCCTCAACAGTCTAATCCTTCCAATATTTTCTTCTCCTGTATAAATAGGTACAAATGAAGAATATATGATGCACTTTTTTTTCTTTATTTAAATACATCTTTCCTTAGTTTATATCATTATTGATCTTGAACCTTGTTTTACTTTGTATGCCTATGAGCATTACCTTACTTGCTTGGAAACTATAGATCAGTGCCCTAACACTCAAAACAGAGAAGAAATAATTACAATGCAAAATGATGAGAATGAAGCGAGGGCTAAAAAGAACTGAGCTACTTACTAAAAGAATGGAATTCGAAATAGGGAACTCAACCGGCACCTATCAATACTCTATCATATAATATAGAATTTCACAAGGCTGCTCTGTCTTACTTTTATTCTTACTTTTATTCTTTCATTACCGATTTGGATCCACCAAACAACTACTAAAATGGAACATAAACACAAAGGATTAAACTCTCAATATAGACTCGACTACTACCTTATAGATGAAACTAGGCATTATGGGAATGAAACACTACCCCCTACCGTTCATCTATAACTTGGGAATCAAATGGATGACACGTGGGAATAACTTGGGAATCGCACTTATAAGTAAAAGGTCTTACTCGTTAGGGGCCCTTGTTGAGGTAGGAAGAATTTCACTCATCGGTATAAGAGCTCATTGGCAGTGTAGTAGCCAATCTTTTACTCCCTAGTTTACTCTCTCTTTAAGGAAACCCGCTAAGGTAGGACAGAATCAAACTCATAAGCACAAGAAAAGGAACGCAGAGCCACAAGAAAGAGGTCAAGTCGTACTTACAAGGCTGATATTGATCGCTACTAACAAGAATCAAACCCCTATTAATCAAAACTCAACTTGGAACTGGTAATGAATCAGTGCACAAAGAGACTTTCACTAATAAACTTGACTAGCGTCATCTGATACCCTTTCTTATAATAGGGAATTGTACTACTAAATATTGGATTGAAATCACTGCTAATCTACCGGATAAGACCTTCGCTCCTACTATAAAACTTAAACTCAGTGAACTCAACTCGGGAATAAGACTTAAGGAAAAGCAAGTAGAAGAGTTTAACCTAGGCTTATGGATCAAACAAAGACGTGGAAATCCAACTAACTACTATTATTCTTATATATACAGAAACATCAACCAAAGGAATCAAACTAATACTAATAAGAGCTGCGCTCAACTACGCAATAGAAGAATCAATGGTGAACTACATAATTTAATAAACAGGAAGATTAGTCTTGGAAACAGTATGCAAGCATTAGGTTGGAGCATAGGTCTTATTGATATGCTTAGAAGGAAAGAGATATAGGCTGATATAGCTGGGAATGCGAGTCTAAAATAAACAAGGATCTAGCTCACAGGTAAGAAAGTAAGCCATGGAAGCAGTGGGGGAAGCCTCTAGTTAATAGTCGATTTCCTCTCCGGGGTAGGGGTTAAAAACGAAAACCAAGTATTCAATATAGCTATGAGAGTATAAAAGTCATTAAGTGTTGGAATTAAACTTGTTCAAGTATCATAAAGAGGTTCATTTCATCAAAAGAGGTTCATTGCATCAAGAGAGAGATTTATTACATCAAGAAGAAAAAATGGATTAAAAGACTATAGAAGGATAAGTCAAATTGGTTATTGGTTCTTGAAAGGGTTTCTTGAAAGAGAATGGTTCATCTTGAATATAATTAATATAATGTATCTTTGGGGACTATATAAACCCCATATGTTGAGTCATGAGAGAAGCAAGGGAGTTTCTGAAATTTGTAAAGAGTTTTTTATTGAGAGAAATATAGAAGATTGAACCTTATCCTACTCTTCCTCTGTTTCATATCTCTATTCCCTCTTCCTATCAACATCAACATCTGGTATCAGAGCATAGGTTAAGCTATGACCTCTTCCTCAAGTGCCATCCAACTTCAGATCCCCAGATTAACGAAAGAAAATTATGACATATGGTGCATCCAAATGAAGGTTCTTCTAGGCTCTCAAGATGTATGGGAGTTTGTAGAAGATGGATTCGCTGAACCAACTCCAGCAGAAGAAGGAGCAATGAATGCAGAAGGAAGAAAGCAACTCAAAGAAAGAAGGAAGAAGGAGAAAAAGGCTTTGTTCACAATCTACCAAGGGCTTGATGATACAATGTTCGAGATCATCGCTCCAAAGAAATACTTCAAAGGAGGCTTGGGAAATACTTCAAAAAGCATTCGGTGGTGTTGATAAGGTAAAGAAACTTCGTCTACAAGTTTTACGAGCCAAGTTTGAAAAACTACAACAAGGTACTTCTGAAACTATTTCTGATTACTTCTCAAAAATCATTTCTATTGTTCATCAAATGAGACGAAATGATGAACAAGTAAATGATCAGAGAGTAATAGAAAAAATATTGAGATCCCTAGACCCGAAATTTGATTTTATTGCTGTTGTGATTGAAGAATCTAAAGATTTGGAAAAAATGTCTTTAGAAGAACTTATGGGTTCCCTTCAAGTTCATGAACAAAGAATTACAAAAAGAGGAGAAGACAAAACTATGGAGCAAGCACTACAAGCTAAGTTTGCTCTTGAAAATAAAGGAGAATCAAATTCTCAAAGAGGAAGAGGACGAGGACAAAGAGGAAGATGAGGCAGAAATAAGACCAATCAAGAATCTTCATATAATGAAGAGGCTAGAGAAAATTCTAGCCAAAGAGGCCGAGGTTATGGTCAAGGACGTGGCCGAGGCCGTGGACGTGGCAGAAACTCCAAAAGGTCTGAAATACAGTGTCATGTTTGCAAAAGGTATGGACATTACTCTTATGAATGTTATTATAATCCTAACATTCAAAGTGATGAGGCAAATTTTGTTGAGGAAGAAAAGAAGGAAAATCATGTTTTGCTAATGAGTTATGAAAATTTGAAAAATGATCAATCTATGACATGGTATCTAGATACAGGAGCCTCAAATCACATGTGTGGCAACAAAGAGCTATTTTCAGAAATGGATACAAGTTATTCCGGGAATATTACATTTGGTGATTTGTCTCAAAGACCAGTAAGAGGCAAAGGTAAAATTCTCCTTGAACTTAATAATGGCAAGGAATTATGCATTTCATATATTTATTATGTTCCTGATATGAAAAATAATATTTTAAGCATTGGACAATTACTTGAAAAAGGTTATGAAGTTGAGATGAAAGATATGGCTCTCTCAATTCGTGATAAGAGTAAAACATTGATATCACATGTGAAAATGGCAAGGAATAGAATGTTTCCTCTACATTTGAGTATTTTTGATCAATCAAATTGTTTTAAAGCTGTTATTGAGGATATTTCTACACTTTGGCATCTTAGATATGCTCACTTAAATTTTGAGGCTTTGAAACTTCTAGAGAAGTATAATATGGTGACAGGAATGCCAAAAATTGATCACCCAGCAAAATTATGTGAAGTTTGTGTCATGGGTAAACAAGAAAGAAAACCTTTCAAAGTGAGAAGAACAAAAAGAGCATGGCATCGACTCGATCTGGTGCACTCGGATGTTTGTGGCCCTATCAATCCAGTATCACTTGGAGGAAGCAGGTATTTTCTTACATTCACTGATGATCATAGTGGCAAAACTTGGGTTTACATGTTAAAAGAAAAGAAAGAAGTTTTAAGCAAATTCAAAGAATTTAAGGATTTGGTTGAAAGACAAAGTTGTTGTAAGATTAAATGTCTAAGAGATAGAGGTGGTGAATATATATCAAATGAATTTGAAAGTTTTTGTAGAAATAATGGAATTCTACATCAATTCACCATGCCATACACACCTCAACAAAATGGTGTCTCGGAAAGAAAAAACAGGACTATCCTTAATATGGTCCGATGCATGTTAAAGGAAAGAAAAATTCCGAAAGAATTTTGGGGTGATCTTGTTGTGCTTTATTTGCTTAATGAGTTTCGACAAAGCGAATTGGTAATATTACACGGAAGAAGCATGGAGGTTACAAAACCAAGAGTTGATCATTTGAGGATTTTTGGAAGTGTTGCATTTGCCAAGATACCGAAGAAAAGAGAACGAAATTGGAGGATAAAAGCCAAAATGCATTTTGCTAGGTTATCCAGAGAATTCCAATGGTTACAAACTCTACAATCCTATCACAAATAAAGTTGTGATGTCAAGAGATGTTGAGTTTGATGAACAACAATTTGAACGGAAAAGTGATGAGCGATAAGAAAGTCAGAGAAGAAGATGATATAATACAAGCAAACATCAAGTGACTTTGCGAATCATCACCTAGATCAGCTAGGTCACATGATTCAAGAAGTCCAATTATAAGAAGGACAAGACCGATTCAAGACCTATATGATGTGACTCAAGGATTGATACTAACAATGATGAACTTTCTTTATTTTGTCTTTTGCGGATATGATCCATTAATCTTGAAGAAGCTTATAGAGATGAAAAATGGCGACAAGCTATGAATGAAGAGATTCATGCCATTAACAAAATAATACATGGGAGCTTATTACACTTCGAAGACCACCAAGCTATCGGTGTTAAGTGGATCTTCAAAACAAAAAAATGCAAAAGGAGAGATGGAGAAATACAAGGCTAGATTAGTTGCAAAGGGATATAAACAACAATATGGAATTGACTATGAAGAAGTATTTGCATTGCTCGATTGGTGACAGAAGATTACTTATCTCTAGCACTCAAATGAAATGGAAGTTTTACAAATGGATGTGAAATCAGCATTTCTTAATGGAGTTTTTGAAGAAGAGGTATATATTCAACAACTTCGAAAGAAACTTGGCATGCTAGATGGAACAAGTTTAAGGGGGGAAAATGTTGGAATTAAACTTGTTCAAGTATCATAAAGAGGTTCATTTCATCAAAAGAGGTTCATTGCATCAAGAGAGAGATTTATTACATCAAGAAGAAAAAATGGATTAAAAGACTATAGAAGGATAAGTCAAATTGGTTATTGGTTCTTGAAAGGGTTTCTTGAAAGAGAATGGTTCATCTTGAATACAATTAATATAATGTATCTTTGGGGACTATATAAACCCCATATGTTGAGTCATGAGAGAAGCAAGGGAGTTTCTGAAATTTGTAAAGAGTTTTTTATTGAGAGAAATATAGAAGATTGAACCTTGTCCTACTCTTCCTCTGTTTCATATCTCTATTCCCTCTTCCTATCAACATCAACATTAAGGACATATCGTGGAACCTGTATGTCCCACTACATGCAGAGATTGATTCTAGAGCGGATTCTGCTTCTTATTTAATAGGATTAGGAACAGCACTAACAAGTAGTAGATCAAAAAATAGTTCGCTAAGAGGTTGTTCTAGAAAGTTGGTTTTAACAAGATATTCAACAAGCCCCAAAGTGCATTAGCTTACTATATGGGTGTGGGCAGTCCCATGGGGTTTAATTGGCTTCTTGAGATTATTGCACCATTACTTTCAAATCGATTCTATGTTAATCCACCTTAGACTTTTGATTAAATTACTTATCTTATTGATTCTGTTACTTATTGAACTCTACTTCCCGTATTGAACTCTACTTCCCACTTCTGCTTAACCCGATTATTCTCTCGTTGACTCAACTCTATCACTATAGCTTACTTGCTTGATTCTTGAGTAAATAACAACACCTCTTCTATATACGAATACAACAAAACACGAACATAAAGAGACTACACTTAGTAGAAAACGGAGTAGCTAACTCGAAACTATAGCACCGATCACCACCCTGCCTATCTTCCTATTCCTTTCTTCAGCCTACCACTCTTTACTCTAAAACTATCACTGCTATCTTATATTCCTTAGTTCAAGCTAGGGTCTCCCACTGCTGATCCAGATCTTTCCTTGTTAGTTGAAAACTTCCCTTACTAATATGGATATTTACTTTATTGCCCTGAAGGCTAATACACCCTATATAAAGGGTTGGGTTTGCTCTTCCCCTTCCTACCCCTAAGGCTGCCTACCCTTGTATCAAATCTGTATTTACACTTAACGGTTTCCTATCTTCCATTCCCAGCTATCACTCTTACTACTGGCATGGATCCTTTCGCTACTGCTTTAAAGAAAGGCACTGGTAGTAAACAAGCTTTCGTTACTAACTCTTATTCTTTAACTAACGACTCCATACCTGTGCACCTACGCCCACTTGCTTTAATTCCCTATTTCATCTATGATTCTTCTATTACTTTATCTCATTATGTAGTGTCGAGTTTAGAGCTTTACTTTCCTCGTTGCAAGTCTGCTTTTCCTGCTTCTCGTTCTTTACTCGGAGCTTTGCCCTGCCACCCTAAATACAATAATGAATTCTCTTGTAATAATGCAACCATTGATTAGCATATATTGGAATTGGTTTTTCATGTGTTTTTATTCTATTCTATTTGCTATTAGTTTGCTTATAGTAATCCATCTACTATAAGAGAATGATGTTGGAATTAAACTTGTTCAAGTATTATAAAGAGGTTCATTTCATCAGAAGAGGTTCATTGCATCAAGAGAGAGATTTATTACATCAAGAAGAAAAAATGGATTAAAAGACTATAGAAGGATAAGTCAAATTGGTTATTGGTTCTTGAAAGGGTTTCTTGAAAGAGAATGATTCATCTTGAATACAATTAATATAATGTATCTTTGGAGACTATATAAACCCCATATGTTGGGTCATGGGAGTAAGGAAGTTCCTGAAATTTGTAAAGAGTTTTTTCTTGAGAGAAATATAGAAGATTGAACCTTGTCCTACTCTTCCTCTGTTTCATATCTCTATTCCCTCTTCCTATCAACATCAACATCTGGTATCAGAGCATAGGTTAAGCTATGACCTCTTCCTCAAGTGCCATCCAACTTCAGATCCCCAGATTAACAAAAGAAAATTATGACATATGGTGCATCCAAATGAAGGTTCTTCTAGGCTCCCAAGATGTATGGGAGTTTGTAGAAGATAGATTCGCTGAACCAACTCCAGCAGAAGAAGGAGCAATGAATGCAGAAGGAAGAAAACAACTCAAAGAAAGAAGGAAGAAGGAGAAAAAGGCTTTGTTCACAATCTACCAAGGGCTTGATGATACAATGTTCGAGATCATCGCTCCAAAGAAATACTTCAAAGGAGGCTTGGGAAATACTTCAAAAAGCATTCGGTGGTGTTGATAAGGTAAAGAAACTTCGTCTACAAGTTTTACGAGCCGAGTTTGAAAAACTACAACAAGGTACTTCTGAAACTATTTCTGATTACTTCTCAAAAATCATTTCTATTGTTCATCAAATGAGACGAAATGGTGAACAAGTAAATGATCAGAGAGTAATAGAAAAAATATTGAGATCTCTAGACCCGAAATTTGATTTTATTGCTGTTACGATTGAAGAATCTAAAGATTTGGAAAAAATGTCTTTAGAAGAACTTATGGGTTCCCTTCAAGTTCATGAACAAAGAATTACAAAAAGAGGAGAAGACAAAACTATGGAGCAAGCACTACAAGCTAAGTTTTCTCTTGAAAATAAAGGAGAATCAAATTCTCAAAGAGGAAGAGGACGAGCACAAAGAGGAAGAGGAGGCAGAAATCAGATCAATCAAGAATCTCCATATAATGAAGAGGCTAGAGAAAATTCTAGCCAAAGAGGTCGAGGTTATGGTCGAGGACGTGGCCGAGGCCGTGGACGTGGCAGAAACTCCAAAAGGTCTGAAATACAGTGTTATGTTTGCAAAAGTTATGGACATTACTCTTATGAATGTTATTATAATCCTAACATTCAAAGTGATGAGGTAAATTTTATTGAGGAAGAAAAGAAGGAAAATCAGGTTTTGCTAATGAGTTATGAAAATTTGAAAAATGATCAATCTATGACATGGTATCTAGATACAGGAGCCTCAAATCACATGTGTGGCAACAAAGAGCTATTTTCAGAAATGGATACAAGTTATTCCGGGAACATTACATTTGGTGATTTGTCTCAAAGACCAGTAAGAGGCAAAGGTAAAATTCTCCTTGAACTTAATAATGGCAAGGAATTATGCATTTCAGATATTTATTATGTTCCTGATATGAAAAATAATATTTTAAGCATTGGACAATTACTTGAAAAAGGTTATGAAGTTGAGATGAAAGATATGGCTCTCTCAATTCGTGATAAGAATAAAACATTGATATCACATGTGAAAATGGCAAGGAATAGAATGTTTCCTCTACATTTGAGTATTTTTGATCAATCAAATTGTTTTAAAGCTGATATTGAGGATATTTCTACACTTTGGCATCTTAGATATGCTCACTTAAATTTTGAGGCTTTGAAACTTCTAGAGAAGTATAATATGGTGACAGGAATGCCAAAAATTGATCACCCAAAAAATTATGTGAAGTATGTGTCATGGGTAAACAAGAAAGAAAACCTTTCAAAGTGAGAAGAACAAAAGAGCATGGCATCGACTCGATCCGGTGCACTCGGATGTTTGTGGCCCTATCAATCCAGATCATTTGGAGGAAGCGGTATTTTCTTACATTTCGATGATCATAGTGGCAAAACTTGGGTTTACATGTTAAAAGAAAAGAAAGAAGTTTTAAGCAAATTCAAAGAATTTAAGGATTTGGTTGAAAGACAAAGTTGTTGTAAGATTAAATGTTTAAGAACAGATAGAGGTGGTGAATATATATCAAATGAATTTGAAAGTTTTTGTAGAAATAATGGAATTCTACATCAATTCACCATGCCATACACACCTCAACAAAATGGTGTCTCGGAAAGAAAAAACAGGACTATCCTTAATATGGTCCGATGCATGTTAAAGGAAAGAAAAATTCCGAAAGAATTTTGGGGTGATGCTGTTGCTTGTGCAGTTTATTTGCTTAACAGGTTTCCGACAAAGCGAATTGGTAATATTACACCAGAAGAAGCATGGAGCTTACAAAAACCAAGAGTTGATCATTTGAGGATTTTTGGAAGTGTTGCATTTGCCAAGATACCAGAAGAAAAGAGAACGAAATTGGAGGATAAAAGCCAAAAATGCATTTTGCTAGGTTATCCAGAGAATTTCCAGTGGTTACAAACTCTACAATCCTATCACAAATAAAGTTGTGATGTCAAGAGATGTTGAGTTTGATGAACAACAAATTTGGAACTGGAAAAGTGATGAGCAGCATAAGAAAGTTGTAGCTTCAGAAGAAGATGATATAATACAAGCAAACACTGAAGTGACTTTGCCAGAATCATCACCTAGATCAGCTAGGTCACATGATTCAAGAAGTCCAATTATAAGAAGGACAAGACCGATTCAGGACCTATATGATGTGACTCGAAGGATTGATACTAACAATGATGAACTTTCTTTATTTTGTCTTTTTGCAGGATATGATCCATTAATCTTCGAAGAAGCTTATAGAGATGAAAAATGGCGACAAGCTATGAATGAAGAGATTCATGCCATTAACAAAAACAATACATAGGAGCTTACTATACTTCCAGAAGACCACCAAGCTATCAGTGTTAAGTGGATCTTCAAAATAAAAAAAAAATACAAAAGGAGAGGTGGAGAAATACAAGGCTAGATTAGTTGCAAAGGGATATAAACAACAATATGAAATTGACTATGAAGAAGTATTTGTGTCAGTTGCTCGATTGGAGACAGTAAGATTACTTATCTCTCTAGCAGCTCAAATGAAATGGAAGATTTTACAAATGGATGTGAAATCAGCATTTCTTAATGGAGTTCTTGAAGAAGAGGTATATCTTCAACAAATTCGAAAGAAACTTGGCATGCTAGATGGAACAAGTTTAAGGGGAGAAAATATTAGAATTAAACTTGTTCAAGTATCATAAAGAGGTTCATTTCATCAGAAGAGGTTCATTGCATCAAGAGAGAGATTTATTACATCAAGAAGAAAAAATGGATTAAAAGACTATAGAAGGATAAGTCAAATTGGTTATTGGTTCTTGAAAGGGTTTCTTGAAAGAGAATGATTCATCTTGAATACAATTAATATAATGTATCTTTGGAGACTATATAAACCCCATATGTTGGGTCATGGGAGTAAGGAAGTTTCTGAAATTTGTAAAGAGTTTTTTCTTGAGAGAAATATAGAAGATTGAACCTTGTCCTACTCTTCCTCTGTTTCATATCTCTATTCCCTCTTCCTATCAACATCAACAAATGAGACCAGTGCTACAAGAAAGCAACACTACCTTATTAAATCAAAAACAAAACTCAGGCTTCTACTACGGATTCAGAGTTACTTTGTTGAAAACCATATCTCTGCTTTAACTCTTACTCCCATGTTTATTATTCATTAGACAACATAATAGGTACTGAGGAATAGCGTATACTGAATAGGATCGAACCAATGATAAGAAGAATCCAGCTAAGCTAGTGATAACAAGAGACTAGAGTGCTACTCCAATGGATTGAACTAGAAGAGAGTCCACCTACTGATAAAAGGAATACAACAGTGCCCAGGTGACTCGAACTGCTGCTAAAAGGCTCAAGCTGCTACTAATAAGAAGTGAACTCAAAACATATAATTTGATTAGTAACTCTGTGGCTTTAAACACTATATAACAGAATAGAACTGGTGCCTGTAGGAATTAATTGTAGTAGCCCAAACATTATCCTCCTGGCAATAGATCAGCTACCAGGGGCCCTTGCTCAAACTAACTCTCCTTGGTTTCAACCTAACACTCCCTTCTTTGGTTCTTGGGGCTAGTTCCCAAATGCCCTATCTATTGATTCAAACTAGCACTACTTGGATTCTTTAACTACTTTACTATATTACGAGCTTAATTTTCATACACTGGGGAATGTTCACTCCTCTGCTCCTAGGTTTCATTCTATGGGTTCAACTTCTTATTATGAATTGAAGACCATGGCTACTTAGCGCATTTCTTCCTTCTTGGGGTTTCTATTACTATTGAATTTAGTTATTTATTTGATGGTTCCACTTCGATTCTTCTATTACTAGATTGATTTCTTTATTTATATGTTTTAATTACTACTACTACTACTCTACTATTAGTATTAGTTGACTTAGAAAAGTATCCTTGCTTGAAGACAAGGGGGGTGAACTAAAGACTTCAAGGCAGGAATATCCATTTTATAGGTTAGTAGTGGTAGGTCGATACACTAGGCAATAAGGCTGGTCTGGCGAGAGAACTAGTAAGGCTTCAAGGCAGTAGTAGTAGGCTAAGGTGCAGTAAAACAAAGGATCCATATATCAAGTGAGTCTTGTAAGAAGGTTTATTCTGATAGGGTAGTGTTTTCAATCTGATAGTAAGTAGTTGGATTCTATTAAGTAGCAGCTTCATTCTCTTACTGCCCCAAGTTGTATAAAACATCTATAGGAATGCTAGGTACAACTGTAAGAGTGAAATGGACAAGCAAGGATATAAGTAAGGTAAGCAAAGCTAGAAGGTAGTCCTTGGTTTCCCACTTGGTAGTACAGGAATCATCAGTAGTTAGTTACATGCTTTCTAGTGACATTGAAAGCCCTAGTTTCTAGTTAGAGTATTGTTGGCACTATAAGCTCAGTTCCTTATGTCAAAGATCAAGTCTTATCGATATCAGCTAAAGAGTAAAAGCCAGGAAATGAGTGTAGCGGCCCTAGCCGCGCAACAAGACTATCGCATAATGAACTCGCTACCGCGTAACGAACTCACTAATGCTACAGTCTCTATCGTTTAACTTGCTACCACACTTAGTCTTGCGCCTATTAGCTCGCTATCACGTAACGAACTCACTGCACTGATGCGTAACTTACGTAGTTACTTGTCCAGTTACTTGTCTGGTCGTTAGTAGTGTCTTGTCTGTCTAGTGGCTTAGTCGTTAGTAGTTACTTGGCTAATTGCTTGGCGAGTGTAAACTACTAATGGAAAGAATAGAACTTGTGCTTATTGGAACGAAACAAGCACGTACAGGGATGGAATTGGGTATACTATACTTGACTAAAGCCCTAACAAGTAAGCATGTAATACCGGGAGATATAATAGTAAGATTGACTTCCTAGCAAATAAGGCTTAGGCTACTAAGTAGAATTCTACAAGTAAGGTTCTATTCGGCATTAGTTCCAACCTATATTATAATATAAGATATAAACTATGAGAAGCACTAGGTGTAGAATGAGATAGAAGATAGTAAGAATGCTAAACAGTAGAGGAAGGTTGAAAAACAACAGGAATGGTTAAAAAAAGAATGAAAAGAACAAGTATTAGAACAAGACGGTAGAATCGAAGACGAGCGGAAGGTTTTAAGACACCGAGTGTGTGACCTAACGAGTAAGATAAGATTAGCTACTTAAAAAGTAAGATTGACTACCTGCAGTTCAATTATGAGAGATACGTGTTCAATTTTGAGTCCCCCTTAAAGTAGTAGGTTGCAAGTAAGATTTAGGTGTGGGAGTTATAGAACAAAAACTAGGCATTGAGATTAGTAGTCTAAGAGTTAAAGGTAAGATAGGATCTCAGATGCAAGGTCAGGAATGAATTTCAAGCAAAGAGACTAGAGCAGTAGTTTGAATCAATATATAGGGAATGTAGCTAATGAGGTAGCGAACATAAATAAGAGATAATGAATTTAGTGTGGACGGTGTCAATTTTATTGCAGTGTTTGATTCAATGGATAAACCAAGCAAGGGCAATCTCATTAGCAAAAGTTCTATTCTTGCTAGTAGCAATATCAATCTCATCAGTGGTAGTGAAAGCCTAATCGGATACTAGTGAATTCTTGATCTCATGTTGGTTTTAGGTGTTCAGTAAGGCAAGACAAACTAACAGGCAATAAGGGCAGGGTGAAAGATAAGGCTGAGCGCAAGGGGAGAGAAGCTAAGAGACAATAAAGTAGGTGTCGAGTTGGTAGTGTTAGGGCATAGAGTCAGGCTTGGGGTACCGATATAGATAGTAAGGGTTATGCCATTGAAGTAAAATTTACTACCTACTACGTTGTTCTGATTAGTAATAGTATAAGGGAATCAAAGGTGAAAGTTGGAATCAAAGACAATAAAGTGAAGATTTGTATCAATGACTAGATAATACAGGTATCAATTTTCAGAAATGTAGTAAAGAAAGGCAACTTTGTAGTCAATAACATCAGTCCTGGTTGGGATATAAGGTCTTATAGGGTAGCTAGTAATTCTGAGTTCATAGTTCGTTAGTTCAATTCGATAGATAGTTAGTGGGATTCCCGGTTTTGAGTTGAGGTATTGTTGGGCCTAGGTAAGTCTGTTAGGCATCGTTTCTATTTTGATTAATGGCGATATAAATTTGATTAGTAGGAGTACTGATTTGAGGTATAAGGCATGGCGGGCTAACCCCAGAGCATAAGAGAACACTCTTTTGGATTCAATGTTTCTTGTTTGTACTACTATTACAAGAGCATAGATGAGTGACAAACCCACTACTGGGTGAATTCCGTATTTATCTAAAATAACACTACTACGAGAATGTTTGAACACATATTAATATAAATAAACAGAATACCTAATTGAAGAATTCAAATCAGAGTTAAGAGACTTCGCTCAAGTAAGCCAGGGCAGCTTTAAGGTCGATAGAGCAAGGTTTGTGAGGTCATATCTCAAAGAATAAAAGATAGGGTAGTAAGCCCGTTAGTCAGTAGTTGGATTGCCTGTTAGAAGTTATAGCCTTGTTAGTAGTGGTTTCATCTTTATTAGCACCTGGTCGATCTATTGTAGTCCTGGTTGGACCCCTTTCTATTAGTTAAGTTTTCCTATGACCGGTATATCCGGTTCCATTCTCTTGTTATTACTCTTATTCTTTATTCTATGAGTGGATACGAGCTAAGGTCCGAGATGTTGTATCGGTGATTTCAGTTTAAAAACAAGGATAGTAAGATATGATTCCAAAAGGTGTAGGCTGAGGGGTAATAGTAGCCGATTTCCCTATTAATAGAGCAAGTACCTCATTGATATTTAGTTCCGATTTAGTAAAAAGTAAAGTGAGCCTATTTGCCTATAGCCCCATTCTGAGAAGCAGTAATGAAAGTCTGCTATCAGTAGTTACCAATTTGAGATTAAGAAGGCTCCGAATCAACAGTGACAGTATTAGAGAAAGGGATGTCGCGAGCAGAGCTAGTGGTTGTTTTCCTTGTTTCGAGTTCAATTGCTGGAGTTAGTAGTTGCAACCTACAGCTATGGAGTAAAAGGTGTACCTCACATTCTACTTATACATAGGATGGTCTGATCCCCTTCTAGTAGTTGTTAGCATGTTAGCAGCAGTTCGAGCCCAGTTATGAGTTGTTGTATTAGCAGGTAGTGGTGAAGTCTTGTTGGCATTAGTCATAGTATTAGAAGCAGCTATTTCAGTATTAGAAGCACTAGTGGATTTCGCAGTTCTTAGTGAAAGTCCTATTGCTTTGATGCATGTTTGCAGTGATTCAATTGCTGCTATAGGTCTTATTATTAGTAGATGCACTGACAAGGAAGGGAGGTTTGTAATGGTAGATCCGAATTATTGATATAGTTGCTCGGGAAGCGGAGGAATCATATTTGTGTTCCAGGGTATCGGGTTGAAAGAGCTAGTAGCAGAAGAATCATAAGTGAAATACATAATGAAAGAAGTAGTAGACTCACTGTACGGGGGAAGAGATACATAATGAAATAGTTAAGTAGCAAATCCAAACTCATAGGTAGGGCAGACTGAGGGAATGAATAGATAGTAAGCCCTAGAGATCATAGTGGTAGTTTGAAGTTACAATGCAAGGACCCAAATCACTATTTAAAGAATCTGGATCGGTGTTTATAGAATGAGTTCCGACTTGAGTTCTCATAAGTAGTAAGTAGCTTGGTTTCCAGTTATGAAAACGAGTATGTTAGGGCAGAGCCCAATTCCAGTTAGTGTTGATTTATGATAAGGATAATAGTGGTCCCCTTTCCAAATCAGACGATGTGGCCCAAGATGAACCTATGTGGAAGGACGGGGCCAGCTGACTAATCTCCCCAATCTCACCCTCTGACACACACTAGTGATATGTCACAAATGGGCAGATAAACTCAGGGTCTGGCAGCATCGGATACAGTGCAGTTACTATCAGGTTTCATGAGAACCTAAGGGAACCACACGATAGTAGAGTAGAAGCAACATGCAATCGATAGTACGAATAACCATCGGTGCTACCTACGACATTAAATAGGCTGACAGAGAATGCCAGAAGTATGATGAGGCCGAGACTTGATCGATCGATGACGTACAAATATAAAAGGGGCACACCTATGTTAGCTGTAACAAATCTCCCAAACTGAATGAGAAGATCTAGTTCATCAGTTGAGAGAAATCTGCCTTCCATCATTGTATAAATACATGCTAAAACTAAATAAGAAGTGTGCTTTCATTTCCCATGTTCATTTTTAACATGGTATCAAAGCCAGCTTGCCTAGAGCGAGCTATTGTATCGTTGTCCAATGACAACAAGTAGCCACTGCATCCGAGCTATTGCTTCAGCTCTCCACCGCTGCCCTACTGCATCTTGTCTGCTGCACTGTTGCACCTTGTCTACTGCACCATTGTAGCCACCGCGTCCGACGACTACTAGATCTTTGCTTTAGCTCTCCACTGCTGCCCTGCTACACCGTTGCCTCCTCTGTCAAAGCTCTGTTTGCATCTGTCACCATCTCCTCCGTCCGGCTGCTGCTCTATTTGCTTCTACCATACCACCAGCACTTTATTTGCCTCTGCCATGCCACCGACACTCTGTTTTGCCTACAGAGTGAACCATTTGTGATCAACCTCTATAGGTGGCTAATCCATCTACTTCCCACCAGTACTAGGAATGTCGCCTACAGCCTACACTAGTATCGTAAATCGTTGACAACAGATCTGAACTAATCTGCAGTCAATGCTCTCATTCTTAAGTTGCTTCTTTTCTTCACTATCATGGCTTCTAACCTTTGCTGGTGGTGAGATTAAGGGAATCACCATATTTCATCAGTTTCCAGTTTCCCAAGGTTAACAAGGGATGGTGACAGCCACTCTAGTATTCTCCTAAGCTTGCAATACCAACATCACCCACCTGTAACCAAAGGAGGTAACCCTGTGGTTTGAAGTCTTCATTTTTGGTTCATACCTCATCACTTTGCTTCTTTTGTCGCCTATTTCTTAGATGCAAGTTGTGTTTCTGCGTTCTTCTCTCAAGTTCTTGACTATCACCTTTGGTGAGTCTTAAATAGTTTCTTCGTCTACCTCTGATATTCCTACTCTGTTTCCTGCTAGCACTGCCCTTTCTTCTTCGTACTTTGGACCTATTTCCATAAATGCTGCCTCTCTGATCCCCTTTAAACTATCCAAAGGTGACAACTATACATCCAGGCGAGCTCAGTTTTATAATATTTTATTTGGTTATGATTTATTGAGTTATATTGATGGTTCTCTTAGTTGTCCACTAGCACTAATCCATGTTCTAGGAGAACCTAACCCAGTGCCAAATTCTGCATATAAGCTATGGTTACACCAAGATCATCTTATTCTCCAAGCGATTCAAGCATCTGTTGATGGCTCTATCGCCCCGCTTGTGTCCTCTTGTGCTACTGTTGCAGAAGCTTGGACCAAGTTACAAACTACATTTGTGAATCGCTCGAGGACTCGCTTGCTTAGCCTACTCTCCAGCCTTATGCACTTAAAGCAGGAGGGAAGTACTATTGCCGACTACTTACAATATATTAAAATGATTATGGATGACCTAGCTTTAATAGGTCATTCTCTAATTGATGAAAATGTTCTCGTCCACACACTTAATGGACTGGGTGTAGAATTCAAGAAATTGGCAGCAGCACTTCGAGCACGCGACTCTCTAATCTCCTTTGAAGAACTTCATGATAAGTTAACAGACTTTGAAGATTACCTAAAGCATCATGATAAGCACGTAGGACCTCAGCCAGGACCTACTATCACTGCTAAACTAAACCATAAATCCAAATGGCCAAACTGTAAATACAACAAGTATGCTTCAAAAGGTGTGGCCAACTTACCTCCTATGGGCACAATACCACCTGTTCCCCCTCCACCATCTCCAACCTTCTACCATCGCCAGAATACTTCTTTCCGGCCATGTCGTCCTCCTCATGCATTTCATCAGCTTGTCATTTGCCAGTTGTGTGATAAACTTAATCACTCTACAAAGGTTTGATAGTCTTGGCCTCGTCTTCCAGCTCTATCAACCTTGCCTCAGGTGAATGTCATGACTGCTCCATCTGAAAGTCAACCCAATTGGATTGTGAATTATGGTGCTTCCCACCATATCACTTTCGATCTTCAGAACTTGTCGATCCACAACAACTAAGGTGGCAACGAAGATATTGTTATCAGTGATGGTAAAAGAATTTCAATCACTCATACTGATTCTATATTGCTTAATTCATATAACACCTCTTTCACACTCGATGATGTTTTATGTGTACCCCACATTAAAAGAAACCTTATTTTTGTCTCTCAATTCTATCAACAAAATCATACCTCTATTGAATTCTTTCCCGATTATTTTGTTGTCAAGGACTTGAGCACGGGGGCATCCTTAATTCGTGGCTCGAATAAAGACAACATCTATGAATGGCCATCAACCTTGTTTCTCACTAAACCTACTGTGCACTCTTCCACTACTGCTCTAGTCGACATTTGGCATCAATGTCTTGGTCATCCCTCGACCTCTATTCAATAAAAATTGCTTTCTAGCTATTCTATTCCTATTTTTAAATCTAGTAATGTCATTACTCAGTGTGATGCCTGTCTTAGCAATAAGAGTCATCAATTACCTTTTGGTACATCTGCTATTTCCTGTTCTAAACCATTTGAGGTTGTTTATACTGATGTTTGGGGTCCTACATCAGTTGTCTCTTTTGACAAGTTTAGATTTTATGTTATCTTTGTAGACTATTTTACAAAGTATACATGGTTATATCCCCTTCATCAAAAGTCTGACGTCACTATTATCTTCTCCAACTTTAAGAACTTAGTCGAGAATTACTTTAAGACTTCCTTTAAAACTATCTATTCTGATGGTGGGGGTGAATATCAAGCTCTTGTATCCCATATATCCACTTACGGTATTCAAAATCTCAAATCCCCTCCATACACTCCTCAATTGGTTGGTTCTGCTGAATGTAAACATCGACATATTGTTGAAACAGGCCTAATGCTACTTCATCAGGCTTCCATGCCATCCATTTTTTGGTCTATAGCATTTCAAACTGTTATCTACCTTATTAATTGAATGCCTAATCCAATTCTACAATATCAATCACTATTTGAAAAGTTATTTCACAAATGCCCCAATCTGCAGACATTAAAAGTATTTGGTTGTCTATATTATCCATGGTTACGTCCCTATAATTCTAATAAAATATAACCTTGATCTCGACCTTATACTTTCATAGGGTACTCTCTTGAACATAATACCTATCAATGTTATGACCCTCACTTTGCTAAAGTTTTTGTTTCTAGACATGTTACTTTTGTGGAGTCGGTCTTTCTCTTTTAAGATCACCGACAATCTGTTGTTCCATTGGACGTCTACGAACCATCTTCCTTCTCTATTTTGTCTTCCTTCGATCCACACTCTCTTGTTACTTCTGTTCCATAATTTCCTTCCCCCTCTCCTCTGGTTCATCCTCTCCCCGTATCTTTATCCTCACCTCACCAGGATATTTCTGTCGTCCTTTTGTCTGACTCAACCAACACTGACCCTGAGCCCTTACCCCCCAATCCTACTACCACCTCTCGGCATTCAATGCAAACCCATTCTAGTTGTGGTATCTTTAAACCACGTTGAGTTCTTGGTTTACATGCTAGCACCAAACCCTCCCTTAACTCTGTTGAACCAACATCCTTTTCTCAGGCCCAAAAATATCCTCATTGGCATATAGCCATGTGTGAGGAGTATGATGCTCTTCTTCACAATGCTACTTGGACTCTTAGCCCTTCTCACACCACATAAAATACTATCGGGTGTAAGTGGGTTTTTTGAATTAAGCGAAATCCCGATGGTTCAATTGCTCACTATAAGGCACGACTTGTGAACAAAAGATTTCATCAACGACCTGGTGTTGACTACACTGAGACATTTAGTCCTGTTGTTAAACCTACTACCATTCAACTTCTTCTAAGTCTGGCAATATCAAAAGGCTGGTGCTTACGTCAATTTGATGTTAATAATACCTTTTTACAAGGGACCCTTACTGAAGATGTCTTTATAGAATAACCTCCAAGCTTTATATATCCTCAATTTCTATGGCATGTTTGTAAGTTTAAAAAAGCTATTTATGGACTTCGTCAAGCTCCATGAGCATGGTATACCGAACTTGGTCTATACTTATCTTCAATCGGTTTTATCAACTCTAAGTCTGATGTCTCCTTATTTCTATGCCAATATCATGGGTGCACCATCTATCTCCTAGTCTATGTAGACGATATTATTATCACAGGCGATAACTCTATGGAGGTTCAGGCGTTTATTATGCAATTGGCAGACCAATTCTCTCTTAAAGATCTTGGTACTTTACATTACTTTCTTGGTGTTGAGGCTACATTTACATCTTTTGGTCTCTTTTTTTTCACAATGAAAGTATATCCATGATTTATTATTGAAGGCAAATATACAAGACACTAAAGAGGTTTCCACTCCTCTATCTCCAAGTGAATCATTGAAACTATATGATGGTAGTCCTGCTATAGATCTTACTCAATATCAGTAAGTAGTTGGCTCTTTACAATATCTAGCACTTACTCGTCTAAAGGTCTCCTTTGCAGTTAATAAATTATCCCAATTTATGCATCAACCGTCTATTTTACACTAGACTACTGTCAAATGTATTTTGCGTTATCTCAAGGGGACCATTGATCATGACATTTTTCTTCGTAAACATTCTCCCTCTTAGCTTCATACCTTTGCTGATGCGGATTGTGCCAATAATATTGATGATAGAACCTCTATATCTGGGTATATTATTTTTTTTAGTGCTAATCCGATAAGCTGGAGCTCTAAGAAACAAAAGACAGTTGCCAGATCTACTACTGAAGCTGAATATCAAGCTGTTGTCGCTGATGCTGCTGCTGCTGAACTTAATTAGATTAGTAACCTGCTTCAGGAACTTCAAATTCACTCTATTTTTATGCCTGTTATTTATTGTAATAACATCGGGGCCACTTACTTTTGTGCAAATCCAGTTTTTCACTCCCGCATGAAGCATAATGCTATTGATTTTCATTTTATCCGAGATCAAGTAGCCTGCAAGCAGCTCCATGTTTCTCATGTCCACACAGTTGATTAACTAGCCAACTCCCTCATGAAGTCTATGGCTCGTAAACTATTTTCCTTCCATCGATCCAAGATCGGCGTCCTTGACAGGACCTCGATCTTGCGGGGGTATGTTAGCTGTAACAGATTTCCCTAACTGAACGAGAAGATCTCATTCATCAGTTTAGGAAAATATGCCTTCCATCATTGTATAAATACATGCTGAAACTAAATAAGAAGTGTGCTTTCGTTTCCGATGTTCATTCTTAACACCCTAAGGCTCTCATGGGGGGCTCTCAGGCTATCTCTCTCTCTCTCTCTCTACTTCAATCAAAAGAAAAGGAAGCTTTGGCATCCAAGCAGGAGACGCTGGACTTCATCCTTCGAAACAACTCTAACTTGATCGTCGAGGGACCTCCCCGAGAACCCACCACTCGGGCGAAGGTCTTGTCTTGCAGGGATAGTTCGACAAGGATAGCAGAAGAACTCGCATCAAAGTGATGACCTGTGCCAAGCGTCAGCACACGACGACTTCGAACTACCTGCATTGGGTCCCTCTTGTACTCACGGCCCGAATCCCATTGTACTGACTCCCTGGACATGGTGGATCACCCACAACATTTAGCGCTAGAAGAATAGCCACCAATATCACAAGAGCGCTCAATGCCTATCAACCCTGGGGTGGATGTCCCTCCCATGACACAGCCAACCTCAGTAGGAACCTTTCAAACCCCGCTTAGACTCGCTTCATTTAGAGATGGGAACATACCCTCCTACACATAGGGTCGATACTGGAGCTTACTCAATGACCCTGGGCTAACTCCCCCAATAAACCCAAGGACCCTGGTGGTGACTCTTGAGGCTTTAGCGGCTCACCAACCAGGTCCAGGCCATAGTGGGAATGCTTCAAGTAATTATCCCCTACATCCCGCAGCTCGCCGAACAACCAAGCTCACAGCCTCTTGCAGCCCCTTGCCCTAAACGAGAGCACGTTAAAACAAAATAAGCAACCTCTGATGACCCACTCTGTCGACAATCTGCCCCACTTTTCCTCGGAGTCAGATCAGGCCCCCTCGAGCAATGCAGCCAAATGATCGGAGCTTGTACTCAATGTGTCGGCCCATAGTTTTCTAGACCCTGACACACTCTCGTCGGATTCCACTGGTTCTATAAGGGAGTAATTGCGCTTGATTAACCAGAAGATCGATGATGCCCATAGGATCCTGAGGATAAAAGATGAGCATGACGTGGATCCCGTCCACGACTCTCCCTTTATTCAAGAAATTCAAGATGCACCTATCCCATCACACTTTCGCCTCCTGATGCTGGAGGCGTATGATGGCATCTCTGATCCAATGAAGCATGTGGCTGTGTTCCATGTGCATATGACTCTGTATGGCACGTCAGATGCCATAATATGCTAGGCTTTCCCGATGACTCTCTGAGGGATCATCCGAGGATGGTACAGCCAGTTGCCACCCTCCTCCATTCACTCTTTTGATCAACTCACAAGGGAGTTCGAGGGCAACTTTCTCTCCAGTGTCCGACCAAAGCCAATTGCCACATCCCTCCTTGGGATGAAGCAGAAGGAGGAGGAACACCTCGGTCAATACCTTGCCTGTTTTATAAACGAAGTCAGGGCCATTCCCGATGCACACCCATCGTTGGTCATCCAGGCCTTCATGATCGGGATCAGGCCTTCCCACCTCTTTTGGTCGCTTGTGGAGTGACCCCCCATGATTATACTAGAGATATTGTAGGGGCCAACCAGTACACTACCACTGAGACTTTGGTGATAGAGAAACATGAAGATCAGAAACGCCCTTGGGCTAAGCCCTCTCGGGGCCCACCCTCTGGGCTCCCAAGGAGGAGGATGGAGAGAGGTGAGCAGACCGTTCCCTGGCCACCCAATGTTCCACTTAACTCTACTCGGACAGAGATCTTTCTCCAGATCCGAGAGAAGGGACTCCTTAAAACTCCCAACCCACTGAGGTCTCGAGCCAAGGACTGGGACTGCAGACATTACTATCGCTTTCACCGTGACTACGGGCACGATACTGAGGAATGCTATGATTTGAAGAACCAAATCAAGGACATTATACATCGCGACCACCTTGATTGGTACATAATGAAGCCATGCGAGCCATCCCTTCGTCTAAAGGGTCCTATGGAGAGGCATATAGACGTCATTGTGGGTGGCTTGACCACGGGTGGCGTTAGCTCCTCAGCAAGGAAAGCCTATGCTCGTGCAGAAATTTAGAAGAGACCCTAACCCCGAAGCGATCCTGGGTTCACCTTCGAATCCGAGAGTGAATACCTAGATCACGATGACACCTTGGTGGTCATGGCCCGTAGTATAAACGCCTGCATCATGCGCATCATGATAGACATAGGGAGCTCCGCCAATATATTATACCTTGATACTTTTCACAAGCTCGAAATGACTAACCGGGACCTCATCCCCATGACTTCAACTTTAATAAGGTTTACCAACGATGCGATAACTCTAGTAGGCATCACAACTCTCCCTGTAGCTTTCAGCGATGAGCCAAGAACCAAGACCCTCATGATTTATTTCATGGTAGTAGACCTTCCCTCAGCTTACAACGTGATCATCGGGTGGCTAACTCTCAATAAGCTAAGAGCGATCGTTTCCACATACCATTGCAACATGAAGTTCCCAACTAGCGTAGGGTTAAGAGAGACCAAGAGCGACCCACAAGAGTGAAGGCAATGCTACCTAGTGACAACGACCATTCCTAAGAAAGGCAAGAAAGCTATGGTTCCCGACCCCCGAGAACCTCACAGTCCCGACACTTAACCCAAGCCCTCCGAACCAATACTAGAAGTACCACTGGAAAAGGATCACCTAGACGGAACTATGCCACTAGAAAAGAACAACGTGTTTAGCTCATAGATTTCCTTGGACGTCATTCCGACGTCTTCATCTAGTCAACGAGTGACATGCTGGCCATACATCCATGGATTGCACAACACCAATTGAACACAACCCTTGGAGTTCGGCTAGTGCAACAGAAGCCAAGAAAGTTCACCCTCGACTGGTAAAAGGTCATTGAAGAAGAAGTAGATCAACTACTGGAGGCCAGATTCATAACAGAGATTAGGTACCCGACTTGGTTATCTAACGTAGTTATCGTGAAAAAGGCTAATGGAAAGTGGCGCATGTGAGTTGATTACACCGATCTTAATCGGGCTTGCCCAAAGGACTGTTATCTACTACCTAGGATTGATCAACTGATGGACTCTACCTCCGGGTATGAGCTCCTCTCCTTCATGGACGTGTTCTCAAGATACAACCAAATCCGAATGGCCCCTCAGGATCACGAGAAGACGACATTCATCATATACCAAGGAACCTACTGTTATAGGGTAATATCTTTTGGACTAAAAAAATGTAGGAGCTACCTACTAGAGAATGGTCAACCAGCTATTTAAGGATCAGTTGGGCAGAAATATGGAGGCTTATATCGATGACATGATCGTCAAAAGCAAGCTAACGCAAACACACTGCGCGAGCCTCGTCAAGATATTCTGAACCCTTAGAAAAGTTTGGAATGAAGCTCAACCCCACTAAATGTGTCCTTGTCATGGCATCAGGAAAATTCCTTGGCTTCATTATTGACCAACGAGGGATAGACGTGAACCCGGAGAAGATCAAGGCCATCATTGACATAAAACCACCACAAACTATTAAGGAAGTTCAGCGCCTCGTCGGGAGGTTGGCAATAATAGGTTAGTTCATATCTCAGGCTAGCGATCGAAGTTACCCCATTCTACAGGCGTTAAAGTGGAATAAAGACTTCAGTTGGGGCCCCGAGTGCGAGCAAGCATTCTAAGAGCTCAAGGCCCATCTCGAAACCTTACCTCAGATGTCTTCGGTCAACCCAGGTGACCAGCTCGAGCTATACCTCTCTACCTCGGAATGAGCCATTAGCTCGGTCCTGATAAAGCTCGACTGGAATAGCCAACGACCTATCTACTACTCCAACCACATCTTGCAAGGCACGGAGGAGCGGTACCCTTCGATAGAGAAACTTGCTTTTGCCCTAGTCCTCGCGGCTAGGAAGCTGAGGCCATACTTCCATACTCATACCATCAAGATAGTCATTGATCAACCACTATGTAAATTTTTTTCTAAATTTGACATTGCAGGATGAATGCTTAAGTGGCCAGTAGAGCTTAGCGAGTTCGACCTAGAGTACACCCCGAGGAGGGCAATCAAAGACTAAGCCATTGCCGATTTCTCCTCGGAGTTGATCGCCCCAGAGCCCCCTTAAAGGAAGCCTGCATGAACCCTCCACTTCGATGGCTCTGTGAATTCCTCTAGGGGAGGAGCTGGAGAAGTCCTACGAGACCCCGATGGGCAAACCTGGGAATATATTGTGTGCTTGAAATTTCCAACTGCCAACAATGAGGCAGAATATGAGACGTTGCTACATGGACTATGGCTGGCCATCGAGTTGCAAATTGAACACTTAAAGGTGTTCACTAACTCCCAATTGGTCGCCAGTCAAATCGATGGGAGGTTCGAGGCTCGAGAATCGAACATGGCTCGCTATCTCTCTAAGGCCCATCGGCTGATAGGTATGATCAAGTACTTCAAAATCTTCCAAATCCCATACCTCAAGAATGCCAAGGCCGATGCCCTGGCCCGGTCGGCCTCTATCGATGCAGCTGATGAGTTACCAACCATCCCCAACCTCTATCAGTCAACGGTCACCACAGTTGAAATGGCAACTACGACCGCACATCCCGACTAGAGGGAGGAAATGCTACAGTACAAGAAAGATGCAACTCTCCCGGTGGACGAAGCCGTCGCCCGATGAATCAAAAGAATCGAAGCATGGTTTGATATCATCAATGGGTGCCTTTACATAAGAGCTTTCAACCAACCCTTATTATGGTGCCTATCAAGATCTGAGGCTGATACCATGTTTGCCGCGGTCCATGAGGGGATATGTGGTGAACATATTAGAGGGCGTACCTTAGCTTTCAAAATCCTTCGCCTCAGGTACTATTAGCCGACTTTACATGCAGATGCAAAATCCTACGTCCCGAAGTGCACAGAATGCAAGAAACATGCCCACATTCCTCACCAACTAGCCTTACCACTCTCCTCGATTCATTGCGCTTGGCCTTTTGCTCAATGGGGAATGGACCTCTTCGACCCGTTCCAATAAGCTACGGGGCAGCGTAAGTTCCTAATTGTCGGGGTGGACTATTTTACCAAGTGGGTTAAGGCTGAGCCTTTAGCCTCGACCATCGAGAAGCATATGGAGAATTTTGTCTAGAGAAACATCATAACGAGGTTTCATACCAAAGATCATAATCACAGAGAATGGACGTAGTTCAACAACCCTAAATTCAAGGCTTTCTACTAAAACTATCATATCCAGCTGAAGTTTAGCTCGGTGGCTCACCCCCAAGCCAATGAATTAGCAGAGGTAACCAACAGAAGCATACTCGAAGGACTCTAAAGACGAGTAGTAGGGGCTCCAACAGCCTAGGTTGAGGAGCTCCCTAGTGTCTTATGGGCTCTACGGACGACGCCGAAGACCCCTATGTGAGAGTCCCCCTATAGTCTGGCCTTTAGCATCGAGGTTGTCCTCCCTCCCAAGGTGATCTTCCTGATGCTAAGGATGGAGAACTTCACCCTCGAAGCATCAAAAGTAGGCCTTAGGGAAAATCTCGACATACTTGAGGACTGCAGGGCCAAAGCACACCTGAAGGACCTACATTATAAGAGGCGATCGCCTGACTCTATAACCAAAGGATCCAACCCCAACCCATCGGTACGGGAGACCTAGTCCTCAGGATGGCCGAGGTCAGTGACCCTAGACAAACTTAAGGAAAACTAGCCCTGAGATGGGTGGGGTTGTATCGCGTCACCCAAGTTGTTCGGGATGGAACATACACCCTATCGATAATAGAAGGGAAGACACTCCGTCGGACTTGGCATGTGTTAATTTGAAGAAATTCTACATCTAGTACAACAATATTGACTCCGCATTTAAGGCCATTCAGACAAAGCGGAGTGTTCAAAAATGAAACTTCAGTTAATAGAAAAAAGTTACAAAATGGTCGAGTGAGATGGCGGGAAGCAAATCTTCATACACCCAATACTATAAAAAAAAAATTATTACAAGGTTGGCTGCTTCTCAGAGGGGGTGCCATTGTCGAAATTCTGGTCGTCCATCTCAACATTGGCATCTTCCGATAACTCAGCGAAGAGGTCCCGTTCGATCATTGTATCAAGGTGCTTCCCCCGAAGTCGCTCGAGCGCCACCCGGTACCTGAACTCATAGCTGACCCTCCCCATCTTCTTGAGGCAAGACTCAAACCCTCAGTATGCCTTATAGGCGGCCACCGCCTTCTGACCCTTGGTCTTCAGTTCGGTCTCGAGGAATGCTTCCGCCTCAGTCAGCGAAAGGATGTCACCCTCTAGGTGAGCTCAGTCATTCCGAACCCCATCTAAACCGGAGTGCAGGAGCCCAACTTCTTGCTCAAGCTCCCTCCGTTGGCACCTGAGGGACTCCAGCTTAGTCTGCATCTTCTCAAATTCACCCTCCAGCTCTTTTGCCTGTCGCTTAGTGGCCACGGCCAAATCTTGGCCGACTCCTGCCTTCAGCTCCTTGTTCACAGCCCCAAGAGTCAGGATTTTCTCATGCTAGCTCTGAACCAGTCCGCCCGTGTCATGGACCCGATCGATAAGGGCGCTAACGGAAATGAAGCCCCTGCAAGCAAAGGAGAGTTAAAATTTGAAAGGAGAATAAGAGACAAAGAAAGAGATGTTCCTTACCTAGATAATCGACTTACCGACCCGATTCATAAGCTCCTTAGAGGAGCATTCATACACCTTCTTTGTCAAGGTTCCTCACTGTCGGTGTAATTTAGTCGCATCATAATGGAGGTAAAGTACTTATTTGCCCCCGCCTGATCTTCAACCTCATACAGTTCCTACATGGTGTACCCCCGCTCGGGGACCTCCTCAAGTTCTACCATCCCTTTGCCCTTATCGGCAGAGGTCCTCGCGGTGCTCCCCAAAGCATCTGCAGGTTGCTCAACGGCCACCTTCCTGTCATGGATAACAATGTAAACAAGGTGTTTGATGAAATACTCGTGTTTGTCCGTGCCCTTCGATTTGTGTACATACCTTGTATAACAAGTAGCGGGCTTGCAATAGGCTTAGCAGCCCTAGTTTGGTTTGCTTTGTGGCCCATTTTGGCTTATAAAGATGAATGTGTCTTGTAAACACTTGTGGGGACTTCAGTCTGTAATAGACCATCATTCTTTATATGTAACCTTTCTGAGTTGTAATGTCCATGGGTATAATTTGTATTGGCTTTATAAAGTATTTTCTTGAGCAGTTACTTGTGGATCCCGTTGGAATTGCTTTTTTTGGCCCATTTTCTCTTTTGTAAGTCTAAGGGACCTTAGGAGATCTCTAGAAGACTAATCTTTGTAGATGGATATATATGGGTGCCGCATGGCTTAGGCAAAATCAGCTAAACCCGTGATATTGTGATATCAGAGCGGGACAAGCACACGTAAAAACACTCACTATACAAACGTAGGGGACCTAGCTAGGTTGTGTGGAGGATAGCCAGCACATGCAACCGTTTGGGGGAAACAGATATTGAGATATAGGAAAAGGAGTTGCTCAGAGGAGCGAGCATCTAGGTTTGATATTCGGAAGAATAGCTAACTCTTTGTAGGAGAGGCACCACGAGGACAAGAAAGCGAAGAAGAATGCGTAACACACAAAGATTGGGATGGTTGAGTTCGAGCTACGGCTCGACATTGGCAACAAACTTGACTGTTCTCAAGGCAAGCAGGGTGCTTGATGAAAGATAAGACCATGTAAAGTGGGATGTGTTTCTCAATGACCATAAGAGTTATGCAAAGCTTACATAGGTGAGGGGAATTGCTAACTCGAAGGCTTCGGTACTCATGCAAGGGCTTATACACGGACGATAGGGTATTCATGCCCATCCCTAGGCATGATCAGAACTTGACACTATAAAGCATTAGAACTTTCTTTTCAACATGGAAAGGGTATGTCCGTAGGTGGCTAAAGTATGCAACAGGTTCAACATGTTGCTAGACCTTAAAGGGTGCAGTGGGAACTATATTGGCGAAGAGTCACAATCTAGCAAGTACGTTTATGGGGGCAGAACAAGGCATAAGTTGTTCAGGAAGATGGAGTAGTCCAAAGGGGATGGTGGTCTCTAAAACTTCCAGTGGGAAGATTGCAAAGAGGAAAGTTGCTCTAACAGGACAGATATTCAAGAGAGATAAGTCTTAGTTCTCTAGAGAGAGAGTCATATGTAATGGACCGCACATATTGAGAAAGAGTTCTTCAAGGCAATATCTCCACAAAGCTCAATGGACCAAGCGAGTGACGAGGAGTCATCGCATGATCTCGAATGAGATAATGCATTGGTGGATGCATTTCGAGATCAAGTGGAGGAGTAATCCAAGACAACATCTTATGAAGGCACACTTAGAGTCGATGTGGAAATCAAACTCAATGGAGGGCTGACCCGTAGAATGGTGGACGTGAGAACCACTATCAACTCAATGCAAATCAAGGAGCAAAGTGACTTAGGTGGAACTCAGTGAAGTATCCAAGCCGCATGAAAGGAGTCGATATAGAAGATGGAACATGGAGCAGAGGCATGGAGCTTTCCTTGGATAGAGGTCAAGGGCATGAACTCTTGTAGAGGCAAGAGTAGGGTCATGTCATTTCCATAGGTTCTTCATTCTGATGGGGTGGACTTATCTTGCATGGTGCCAAAGATAAAGGGAGCTTCGAGGCACATGCAAGTTACCTCAGAGATGCATTTGATGGGGTAACTAAGGTTATTCAACTTGTGGAGGCAAATTGGGATTAGGAGACCTTAGCACGGGGCAAGAGGATGCAGAGGCTGGTACTCTTGAAGAATATATCATAATGTTGTCATTCGAGTTGTCAGGAATAAGTGGTGCATAGAAGAGATTGTGTTGGTAGGGGATATAGGCCCAAGATCCAGACAATGGTGCATCAACTCTAGCGAAGTCAAGGGACTTCAGGAGCTACTAGGTGACAGACTATTTTAGAGCTATGCTTTTTCCGGGTGTGACCCAAGAGTGGAGGGGACGAAGGTGAATTACCAAGGGAGCGAACCAAAAATCGAAGATGGCGGAGGCCCTATGAGGTGTTGGCAGAGGCCACACATGGAGAAGTCATAGTCTGAGTTTATCATATGAGAATCTGTATATAATAGAGATGTCACCAAGAGGCGACATGGTGCAGCGGATCATGATGGAATAGTTCGTGGTAATGTAACACATGCGATCGTGTCCCATAAGGGACATTATCATGTGGAGGTATGATCATGAGTTACTAGGAGCTCCACTTTGGTCTATGACATAACAAGAAGAAGGGCTATGGATTCAAGGAGTGAATGTCGTGGTACTACAGAAGTGGGTCTTTGTGTATGCATTGGAGCTTATATTGGATGAAAGCCTTAATCATCAGCATATGAGGGCTATATACCACCGAGAAAAAAGTTCAAGTGCAAGTTCCAGTGAGTCCCATAAAGGGGGACATGATCATGTGAATGATCAGGAGTTATTGGGAGCTCCACTTCGATGAACAATGCAATGACAAGAAGGACTATAGATTTAAGGGGTGAATACCATGGTACCGCAGAGGCGGGACCTTCATGTGTGTGCATTAAAGCTTACATCAGATGAAAGCCTTGGTCATCAGCATATGGGGGCTATGTACCATTGATGGAGAAGTCAGATTGCAAGTACCAGTGAGTCCCATAGAGGGGACTTGATTATACAAAGATATGATCAGGGTGGCTGGAGAGTTAGACTACTTCAGTGCTCAAAATTTACTTAAGGGAGCCCGACAAGTCAGAGGATAAGACCGAGTAAACGAATATTGCTATCAAGGAAGCTAAAGAGAATAGAATTGTGTGAGCCCTGATGAGAGTTATAGTCTATCTTTCTATCGACCAAGGAGAACTGCTAGGAGGACATAGTGGTATTGAAGCAGGTGGTCGAAAGGGGCGAGAAAGTGACAACGAGTCCAGTGGGACTCAGCTACCCAAAAGCAAAGTGTCAGTTAGAAAGGAGGTAGACTCAGAGAAGCACCACAGTGCCATAGAGGTGGATCTACTGATCACAAAGGAAGGGATGTAGATGCAAGGCAATGGATAGTAGGGCCATGGGCTTGGCAGCACCATGGTACATAAAGGCAGGACTTCTATGGAGTCATCGATCCCTTGCTCTCATGGAGGGATAGTATTGGTCAAAAAGGGGCTGAGAAGATAGAGAATGCAGAGGCAAACTCCAAGTACCAAGATAGAGCGGAAGGGAAGAGGCCAAGGAGCTTCATAAGATCGGTATCGATGGGCTTCTCATCAAGATAGCCGTAAGTGAGAGACTTTGGGTTGATGTAAGAGTGCTCGACCATGGAACGAATTAGGTAGTATGCAGTACTATACCTTTTCTACTCAGAGGAGTAGGCAAAAAAGGTGATAGAGAAGACGGTACAATCCCAGAGGCGACCAGAACTATCAAAGACTTACTCCAAGTTGGGGTAGACTTTTTTACTCTTTTCGAGCAAAACTTCTTGCAAACACTTCAAGTTCTTCAGAAGTGTGAGCAAAGAGTGGGCAAATATTAGTAACCAGCTCAATGCATGAAGTATAAACTCAAGGAGGTAGGCAAAATCGAGTAATATTTGCCTTATCAACTCAGGAGAAGGGGCGAAACTAAGTACCCCAATTCTCTTAACTCGAGGAGGTGAGCGAAGCCAAGTAGCCTTATCTTCTCAACTACAAAGAGAATGGGTGAAGTTCCAGTTCTCTTACTTATCCAATAGAGGAGCTCTGTATAAGTTCAGTGACCCTTCAACGAAAGATTCTGGAAGACAATAGTTATCAAATACTCACCATTGGTGATCAGTACTACTGAGAGTAGATTGTTCGCTTCATTTCCTAATTGAATGCCAATCGAAAGCGAGAGTGATGCGAACCTACTTGGAAGTGACAACTAAACGTGGAAGAAGGATCAATGGGCAAACATTGTGGAGGAAGGACCTCAAAAACCTTAAGGTCTGTGAGGCGATACTCATTAAAGTTCTAACAAGCATCCATCCAATTTAAGCAACATGAGTATATTATGATACTGGTGTATAATAAGGCAGGTCTTTTCCTTCATCAAAAGGATCCATGAGAACTAACAAGGATCAGCACAGCTCAGCCAACCCCACACTGGATTCAGTCATTGGTCAGTTGAAGCAACATGGTGGATCAGAGTTTGACTACTCAACAATAGCGACGGAGAGCGGTTGGGAGCCAAAGGGGTGTGTTGCAATCAAAGCAGAAGATTGAAGATTCAGTAAAATGTGAGAAGATGAAATGTCTACAGTGGCTTCGACGAGGACGTTGAAGGAATAAGTGGGGGAGAATGTACGAACAATAATATAAATAAGGTGTTTGATGAAATACTCGTGTTTGTATGTGTCTTTCGGTTTGTGTAAATACCTTGTATAGCAAGTAGCGGGCTTGCAGTAGGCTTAGAAGCCCTAGTTTGATTTGCTTTGTGGTCAATTTTAGCTTATAAAGATGAGTGTGTCTTGTAAGCACTTGTGGGGGATTTCGGTCTGTAATGGACCATCATCCTTTGTATACAACCTTTCTGAGTTGTAATGTTCATGGGTGTAATTTGTATTGGCTTTATAAAGTGTTTTCTTAAGTAGTTGCTTATGGATCCCATTAGAATTGCTTCTTCTAGCCCGTTTTCTCTTTTGTAAGTCTAAGGGACCTTAAGAGATCTCAGGGAAGGCTAACCTTTGCGGATGGATACGCATGAGTGTCACATAGCTTAGGCAAAATCAGCTAAGCTCGTGACATTCTACAAGCGCTTCCTCAAACCTGCCCCTGCTCTGGAGCTTGGGCGCTTCTCAGCCGTGGACACCCCGACATCCCCTATAGCAAGCATGCTAGCTACCGACGGCGCCGCCGATCCACTAGCCGCTCAACCACCAAACTTCATCTTGCTAAGGTTGAACATCTCTACACAACAAAAGGTACGATTAAGAAAAACTCAAGCTCGATATAAAAATAGGAAAAAAGTATACCCTCAGGGGTAGGGTTGAGACACGCCTCGACTAACCAGGCCTCATTCATGTCATTCACCCTCTTTGAAATAGAAAGGATCCCCTGGAGGATCTCGATTAGTTTGGTCTCGTCGGTTGACAACATCGGTATGAAGCTACTTATTGTCCGAGAGGTCCACTCATTCGGGAAGCTCTAGCCCCAACGGCAGGAAATGAAGAAAAAAATGTGACTTCTAGCCTTTGTTGCTAGAAGTCACACCGCTCACACGGAATCCATTGCGAGCGACCAAGTAATACCCAGCTTACCCCCGACTTAGCCGAAAGCAAGCCATGAACAACTCTTGGGTCGCCCTTATACCAGACATATAGCACTCCCATAAGAAAGCCATCAGATACCACCATGAGTTGGGCACCATCTGGGAAGGAGAAATCCTCTACTGTTTGAGGCATACCTCGATCACGAGATGCAATAGGAATCTTAGTCCTACTTCAAGGGCATCAGTCGATAGAATAAAGCCACACGGAAATGCATCATAAGGACGCTCCCCCAGTAGGGGAACATGGAGTTCGTACTCTGGAGGAATGAAATAGTCCATCCTCACCTCGACCAACCGACGAGTTGTCATGGTCGAGTCTACATTAAAGAAGGACTGCAACAATAGTGAAGAAGCAGTAAGCAGAGTAAGGGAAGGCTGCAAAATAATTTGGGGGGGGGGGGTGTGGGGAAGGATAGCGGTGTGTGGGGAGGATTAATACCTCACCCCAGTGCCAGTTGGCACCTCGCCTCACCCAAAATAAAGTGGGACAGCTGATCATGATGCCTCGTGCTCCACGCTTGACGAATTACCATGTGAGACATGTGTCACCCCATGAACGATTTTGATCAACAAACAAATCTTCCTCAATCCCCAAAAAAAAATCTCTCCGACCATCAATAAATGAGCTCTTAGTCTCGCCCAAGGGCTTTCAGTCCCGATCGCCGACAAGCGAGCTCTCAACCTCGACCATCCACAAGTGAGCTCTCAGCCTCACCCAAGGACTTTCAGTCCTGACCATCGACAAGCGAGCTCTCAGCCACGCCCAAGGGCTTTCAGTCCCGACCATCGATAAGCGAGCTCTCAGCCTAGCCCAAGAGCTTTCAATCCAGACCATCGAAAAGTGAGCTCTTAGCCTCGCCTAAGGGCTTTTAGTCCTAACCATCGACAAGCGAGCTCTTAGTCTCACCCAAGGGCTTTCAGTCCTAACCATCGATAAACGAGCTCTCAGCCTCGCCCAAGGGCTCTCGGTCCCAACCCTCGACAAATAAGATATCAGGCTCGCCCGAGGGCTCTCAGACCCAACTGTTCACAGTAAAGCTCCTGCCCTCGCCTCAAGGATCGATGGGCTAGCCGAGGTGACACAACCTCAAACGTATATAAATCCCTCTATCATACTAATCGCATGCCTGAAGGACCCTCCCCCTTGCCTTCTAAGAAGCCTCAGAGGAGTCTCCTTCTCGGGGGTGGGGGGAGAATGATAGGGATAATAGTGGTCCCCTTCCCAAACTAGATGATGTGGCCCAAGGTGAACCGACAGGGAAGGACGGGGCTAGCTGACTAATCTTCCCAACCTCGCCCTCTGACATACATGAGCGACATATCATAAATGGGCGGACAAACCTAAGGTCTGGTAGCATCAGACATCATGTGGTCACCATCAAGTTTCATGAGAACCTGAGGAAACCACACGATAGCAGAGCAGAAGCAATACGCAACCAACAGCACGAACAACATCAACACTGCCTGCGACATTAAATAGGCTAGCATAGAACACCAGAACTATGATGAGGTTGAGACTTGACCGATCAACGACATACAGGTATAAAAGGGGCACCCCAAGGGCTCTCATGGGGGGCTCTCGAGCTATCTCTCTCTCCCTATCTCTCTCTCTCTCTCTCTCTCTCTCTCTCTCTCTACTTTAATTAAAAGAAAAGGAAGCTCCGATGTCCAAGCAGGAGATATCGAACTTTACCCTTCGAAACAACTCTAACTTGATCATTGGAGGGACCTCCCTGGGAACCCACCACCCGGGCGAAGGTCTTGTCTTGTAGGGATAGTTCGACGAGGTCAACAGAAGAACCTGTATTAAAGTGACAACCCGAGCCGAGCATCACGCGTCGACTTCGAACTGCTTGTGTTGGGCCCCTCTTGTACTTGTGGGATAAGATCCCTCTTGTACTCGTGACCCAAATCCTATTGTACTGGCTTCCTGGATATGATAGAACACTCATAATAGTTTAAATTTTATATAAATAATAGTTCTATTATGATATTAGCAGTTTGATTCTCTCTTTAATAGCTCGATTCCCTGCCTTAGAGCTAAACCTAGGTAGTATCGGCTCAAGTCTCATCAGCAATGGTGTAACTCCTTGGGTGGAGTTGACTAACGCGGAACACAATGACATGACTTAGGTATATAACTACCGATAAATCACTTACCAATAAACTACTCATGTGTTTTTATTCTTCCAGCTATATTTTAGTACTTGTCGGGAAACCAACTACCGACTTTTAACTCTTAGGCTACTGATCTGATTAATCTATCTATTGATTCAAAACCCAACTCCTCTATCTAAGTATGCAGCTAGTTGTTTTAAATATGCCTATCCCTTCTTTGATTCGGATTTGTCTCTATCAATCAATAACACTCTACTGCCTACAAGCCTGCCTTGCCCTTTTAACAACACTTCACTCTCGAACTACTTTTTATCATTCTCCAATAGCCCACTAACAGCATATCCTTATTAGCAATAAGACCGGAAATACCGATCTGGATCCTTACCCTATTGACTATCCCGGCTTCTTCACTTGCGCTAGCTTCTTCTCTCTACTAAATTTGTTCTTTTGCCGAACCTTACTTAGGCTCCAGGCTGGCCCAACAACCCTACCCTATAGATCAAATACCAGACTTCTCAGACGCATACTATCATCAGGTTTATTTGAACAAAGAATAAATCATGATAACATAAAAGCATAAGACAACTTTAGTGAAGCATGCACCACTAATGACTGTTTTCCTCACAATCTAGTTGATCGTTGCTTGCTTGGTACTTGTCATCGACATACGTGTTAGGCAGATGGCCCAGATTCAGCCTACAATGGGCTTTAGTGAAGCCCACAGCCCAAAACTTTATTTATATTAATCTAAACCCTAGATTAAGTGGCTATGATTAAAATTAAGAGGGCAGAGGCGACTGAAAATGTGAGAGAGAGAAAGTAGATTGCAGATTGACAATAAAGGTCAGAAAATAAGAGATCCAAGAAAGGAAAAAAGACAAGAACAGAAAAAGACTATTCTCAATCATTTATATCTCAGGTTAGATCAGTTTGTAGTAGATTATTACTGTGATCTCTTGAGAAAGTTTTAGATATTGTGCTTAATATTATAGTCCTTGTATCCCTGTGATTCTCTTGTAGCTAATACTTGGGCTTGGGTAAGAAGCCTTGAGATCTGTATATTCATTATTTTGATAGTGGATTTTCTCTGGCTTGTCCCGTGGCTTGTACCCTTCGAGTTGAAGGGGTTTTCCACGTAAATCTTGGTGTTCATTTGATTGTGATTTTTGTTTGATTCTGCTATGTGTGACGGTCTGCTAGTATTTGTTCATATACAAAGTTTATTCTTATTTTGTTTCCATCAACTGGTATTAGAGCAGGGTTTTGGTGGTATTTAATTTTTTGTATTTGAACATAGAGGTCGGTAATATTTCTCACATAATTAGTTTAAACGAAAATAATTGGATGATATGGAAACCAAAAATGGAAGATCTCATATATTGTAAAGATTTGTATGGACCTTTGCAAGGAAATAGTGAAAAGCCCACAACCATAACAGATGATGAGTGGAAGGGGTTAGATCAAAAAACAGTTGGCTTTATTTGATAGTAGCTAGATGATAGTGTCTTTCACCATGTTTCTATTAAAAGTTCTACTTACTCTCTTTGGAAAAAGTTAGAAGGTCTTTATGAAAGAAAAATGGCTAGCAACAAAGCTTTTCTTATCAGAAAACTTGTGAACTTGAAATATAAAGAAGGTACTTCCATTCCTGAGCATTTGAATGAAATGCAGAGTATTACTAACCAGTTATCCTCTATGAAAATATCTTTTGATGATGAGTTACAAGCATTGTTACTTCTCAGTTCTTAACCAGAAAGTTGGGAGACACTGGTGGTTTCCCTTAGTAATTCTGCACCAGATGGTATTGTCACCATGAGTCAAGTAACAAGCAATTTATTGAATAAGGAGTTAAGGAGAAAGAAATCAGCTACTTCTCAGATTGATTCACAGGCACTTATCTCAGAGAATAGAGGAAGGTCAAAGTCAAAGGATAGAAGTAGTTCACACATAGGTAGAAGCAAGTCAAGATTAAGGAAAGATATTATTTGCTATAATTGTGGTGAGAAAGGACATTACAAGAATTAGTGCAAAAACCTAAGAAGAATAAGAAAAAGGAAAAAGAAGTGGAGCATACAGAGTCAAAAGAGAACATCACAACTATAATGCAAGGTAGTGATTATTTGATTTTGTCTACTTTTGATGATATTTTTTCTTGTGTGTGTCAGGATCTCGAGTGGATAATTGACGTAGGTGTTTCTTATCATGCTACACCATGGAGGGAGTTCTTTGCTACTTACAGGTCTAGAAATTTTGGTGTTGTCAAGATGGGCAACTATGGCATAGCAGACATCATTGGCATAAGAGATATCTATATAAAAACCAACCTTAGCTGCAAGTTGGTGTTTAAGGATGTGAGACATGTGGTTGATTTAAGACTGAATTTAATTTCAGTTAGAAGGCTGGATGATGAATACTTTGATGTCAGATTTTATAGAGGATAGTGGAAGCTCAGTAAGGGTTCTCTTATTATAGTTAATGGGAAGAAATATCATACATTGTACAGATTGCAGTCTAAAGCTTTTGGTGAGCAGTTGAATGCTATAGAGAAAGACTTCAGCATGGAGTTATGGCATTGGTGACTAGGACACATGAGCAAGAAGGGGCTGTAAAAACTTTTCAAGAGAGAGGTATTGCCAAATCTCAGAGGTACATATTTGAACTCTTGTATTGATTGTTTGGCTGGAAAATAACATAGAGTTTCCCTTGTTAGTCCTGCTTTATCTAGAAAAATATATATCTTGGACCATGTCTATACAGATGTGTATGGTCCTTTGAGGACAAAAATTTCTGGTGGATCTGTTAATATTCCTAGTATCAGTGGTGTACTTTATTTTATTACTTTATAGATGACTTTTCCAAGAAAGTTTGGCCTATACTTTGAAGACCAAAGATCAGGTTATTAATGTTTTCAAGGAGTTTCATGCTAGAGTTGAAAGGGAGATTGAAAGATAATTAAAATGCATAAGATAAGATAATGGTGGTGAGTACATAGGATTGTTGAACTATTATTGCATGTTACATGACATCCAGCATAAGTTGACAGTTCCTAGCACACCTTAGCATAATACAATTGCAGAGAGATGAACCGCACCATCATGGAAAAGATCATATATATGCTTTCACAGGCCAAGCTACCCAAAAAGTTTTGGGATGGGGCTTTGAGGACTGCAGTTGATGTAATCAACTTATCACCATATACAGCTCTAGATGGTAATGTTGGAGGGCATGTATGGTCAGGAAAAGATGTCTCGTATAGGCATTTAAGAGTGTTTAGTTATCGTGCATTTGCACATGTTCCACACAATGAGAGGTCCAAGCTGGATGGTAAGACAAAAGAATGTATTTTTCTTAGTTATTCACATGAGCAGTTTGGTTACAGGCTTTGGAATCCAAAAAAGCAGAAGGTATTTAGAAGTAGAGATGTTGTGTTCTTTGAGGATCAAACCATTGAGGATTTGAAGAAGGAGGCACCAGCTAAGACTTCTACAGAGGGATTTATAGACTGTGACCCAGTTATTCCTCCAATGTATCAAGGTGATGGGGGAGATGTGCAGGAAGATGGTGCAGAGCCAGATGTTGATCTACCTGTAGGACATGTTGAGTATGAAGAAGAAAAAGAGCAAGTTCCCACAGAACCATAGTTAAGAAGATCTTCTAGACCACGTCAACCTTCCAAAAGATACTCTACAGATGAGTATATGATTCTTACTGATGTAGGTTTACCAGAGAGTTTTTAGGAAGCAATTGAAAGTGAGCAGAAAAAAGAAGTGGTTTATTACTATGCAGGAAGAGATGGATTCTCTATAGAAGAACCACATATATGATTTGGTGCAACTACCAGAGGGAAGTAAAGACTTGAAGAACAAATGGGTTTTCAGGTTGAAGACTTAAGAATATTATTGTCAACCAAAGTACAAAGCTAGATTGGTTATGAAAGGCTTTGGTCAGAAGAAAGGTATTGACTTTGAAGAGATTTTTTCTCCTATTGTTAAAATGTCTTCCATCTGTGTTGCTCTTAGTATTGCTACTAACCTAGACTTGGAGATTGAGTAGTTAGATGTGAAAACAACTTTCCTTCATAGTGATTTGGAGGAGAAAATTTATATGGAGTAACCAGAAGGCTTTAAAGTCAAAGATAAAGAAAATTTTGTCTACAAGTTGAAGAAAAGCTTGTATGGGCTGAAGCAAGCTCTAAGACAGTGGTATAAAAAGTTTGATTCATTTATGATTGAAAATGAATACAACAGAATAGCTTCAGATCATTATGTGTACATCAAACAGCTTGGTGAGGATTTTATTATTCTCTTACTTTATGTTGATGATATGCTTATCCTTGGGAATGATATGTCTATGATTGACAGGTTGAAGAAGAAACTGAGTGAGTCTTTTGCAACGAAGGACATGGGGCCAGCAAAGCAAATACTGGGTATGCAGATTTCTCATGACAGAAGAAAGAGAAAGATTTGGTTGCTATAGGAGAAATATATTGAGAAGGTATTGGACAGGTTTAGTATGAGCAATGCAATGCCAGTTGTTTCTCCTCTTGCAGGTCACTTCAAGTTATGCTCAGATCAAAGTCTGTCAAGTGATGTGGAGAAGGAGAAAATGCAAAAGGTTCCTTATGCTCCAGTAATTAGAAGTTTAATATACGCGATGTTATGTAAGAGGTCGGACATCGCATATGTAGTAGGTATTACTAGCAAATTTCTTGCAAATCCAAGTAAAGAGCATTGGGCAGCAGTGAAGTAGATTTTTAGATATCTCAGAGGAAGTTCTAAAGTTTATTTAAGCTTTGGAGGTGGACTACCTGTGTTGACAGGTTACATAGATGTAGATATGGCAAGAGATATTGACACAAAGAAGTTTACATCAGGTTTTATACTTACTTTTACAGGGGGAGCTATGTCATGACAGTCCAGATTGCAAAGGGGTATTGCTCTCTCCACCATAGAGATAATATATTGCTGCTATAGAGGTTTGCAAAGAAATGTTATGGATGAAAGGATTCTTATAAGAATTAGGGCTGAAACAGGAAAACTATGTGGTGTATTATGACAACCAGAGTGTCATCCATTTGTGCAAAATTCTAACATTTCATTCCAAGTCAAAGCATATAGATGTCAGATATCACTGGATCAGAAATGTGTTTCAGCCCATAATGGGCTTAGTGAAGTCCACAGCCAGAACCTCATTTATATTAACCTAAATCCTAGATTAGATGGCTATGAGTGAGATTAAGAGGACAACGATGACTGAAAATATAAGAGAGAGAAAGTAGATTACAGATTGATAGTAGAGGCCAGAAAATAAGAGATCCAAGAAAGGGAAGAAGACAAGAACATGAAAAGACTATTCTCAATCATTTATATCTTAGGTTAGATCAGTTTACAGTGGATTCTTACTGTGATCTCTTAAGAAGGTTTTGGATATTGTGCTAAGTATTATAGTCCTTGTATTGTGATTCTCTTGTAGCTATTGTTTGGGCTTGGGCAAGAAGCCTTGAGATCTGTATATTCATTATTTTGATAGTGAATTTTCTCTGGCTTATCCCGTGATTTTTACCCTTCGAGTTGAAGGAGTTTTCTAGTAATTCTTGGTGTTCATCTGATTGTGATTTATGCTTGATTATGTTGTGTGTGACGATCTATTAGCATTTGTTTATATACAAAATTTATTTCTATTTTATTTCTATCAATACGTTTATCATATCGATCCAACCAAAGACATAGCTGAGGCATTCAAAAATCAAAACACATGTAGTTGCTAATAACAAAAAGAAATGCTCCGAGTTTAGTTAGTCTCATTAAGAAATGTAAAACAAAGACCCCACATAGTTTCAGGGAATTCCTCACTTGCTTTCAGGCGCAGATTTGCAAGCATCAGTAAGAAGTTAAAGCCCTCTCTCTATCTCTCTCAGAGATAGACACAAAAAAAAATCAGCAGTCCACGTAATGAATCATATGTATGCTCTTTTCGAACAAACCTTTTCAGAGAGATGTGCTCCCTGCCATATGAATCAAAAGTACAACGAAAAAGGTTAGTGGAAAGATGTACAGTTCCCGTTAGAAAGGCCTCTTTATATGACTTTCATGGCTTCTTCGGGGACAGTTTTGTGAACACACTTCGTGAAATGATTAAAAGGGGAAAAAAAAAAGGCATCACTGTGTGTAGCAGTTCACCAAGCACTTATGGATGTTGTTATCATACAGCACAAGCTGGCCGAGGACCTCTATGCAGGTCAATAATGAGCTAAAGGTTGCTTCACCAATAAGATGAACCAATTCAATGATCAAGAAAATATGATTTTTAACACTGATTTTTTTTTGTTAGACCTAACCTAACAAAGTTAATCCATAAATGTGAAAAGAAGTGTCAGAAACAATATCCAAAAGCCTGATACACAATTCTATTGGATTCCGACGTGTCACGAACGGTCATCACTCAATTATAATTCCTTTGTTCCTTGAACCGTTCATCACTTTTTCTTGCTTGTACATATGTTTGGCAGCTTATTTTGCCTTGAGTTTATGTGTTTTTACCTAAGAAATGTGAGCAAAAGTAGTGTGGAAGGCTGCAGAATGATTGCTCGCTGCGTGGAGCCAAAACAACCCAAAACAGCCCTATTTTTGGGTCTTTTTCGTGTGCTGCGGTAACCTTTCTGAGTGGTGTGAAATGTCAGCCATTTCAGCACCTTGGAACCCCTCGGGTGGCACAGGGCTGGATGGGGTTCCGGGTATATGTCGGGCATAGGCGTTCATCAGCAATTGAACTTGTCTTGCGTCTGATACCTTGGGAACCGTCGTTTGTGGACTTGCGACCATTCCTACAACCCTCCAAAGTCCTATTTCACTCTCTCTCTCTTTTCTTTGCTGCACTCAAGGTGTCGACAAATTGCTTGTATAGCTTTCTGCTTTGCGAGATGCTGGGACGTGTCCGTCGCTCGCCTCTAAGCTAATCAACTTCTTCTTTGCAGGTCCTATGGGACCTTAAGAGGTTGTAAGAGGGCTGACCCTTTGCGGATAGATAACGCGTTGGGTGTTTCATGACTTAGGCAATCCCAGCTAAGTCCGGAATAGTGGGCAAGGTTGCTCCACGACTTAGACAATTTCAGCTAAGTCTTCGAGAGTGCCGCGAGGGTGTCGCACGGCTTAGGCAAATTCAGCTAAGTCCGTGACAGTGTGGTATCAAAGCAGGCAAGCAATTCATACGAACAGCGAAGAAGATTCTAATCTCGCCATGGTGAAACGTCGTGGTGAATCGAGCAAGGTAGGGCAAGCCAGACCCTTGCTCCAAGCAATCGGAGGTGGGCTGCAAGTGCAAACTCGCTCGTAAACTGTGGGAGCCACTCGTGAGGAGCTCTACAGTGAACAAGAAGAGCATGAAGTTGGGTATTCTCCACGAGGGGAGGAGGCGCCATCTGGAGCGCCAACCGGGAAAAAGAGCCACAAGGAGAAAATTATAACGGTGGAGACCCACCTTGATGTTCTTGAAGCGAGCGTGGAGGAACTCTACCAAGGCCAGTGAAGGCTACTTAGGGTAGAGAGCTCGCTAGAAGAAGCTGAATCTCGGATCGAGAAAGTTGAATCCCTAATTGATCAACTGATAGAGGACACCAAAGATTTCGTACGACATCTACATGAAGTTGTAGCGGAACTCACGGCTAAGGTGATGGTGCTAACAAGGACTCTTGATGCGGGAGGGAACAACACCCACACTGCGCCACCACAAAACTTCAAGGCACCAGAGCCGTAATGCTACAGAGGTGCTAGGGATGCCAAAGAGCTTGAAAATTTCTTGTTCGACATGGACCAGTATTTTCGTGTTACAAGGCTCAATTCTGAAGAAACCAAAGTTGCTATAGCAACAATGTATTTGAATGGGGATGCATAACTTTGGTGGCGAACCCGTTGGGAAGAGATCTAGCAAGGCTGATGTCAAGTGGATATATGGGGAGACTTGAAGCGAGAGTTGAGAACTTAGTTCTTGCCCGAGAACACTGAGTTTGTCGCAAGAAGGAAACTGAGACAACTCCGCCAAAGTACAACAATCCGAGACTATGTGAAACAATTTTCAATACTGATGTTGGATATATTGGACATGTCTAAGAAAGACAAGCTATTCAGCTTCCTCGATGGTTTGAAGCCATGGGCACAACAAGAACCACATCGAAGGAATGTCGCTAATGTAGTCAGGGCAATTGCAGCCGCAGAAAGGCTAACTGACTTTGTTTCTTCGGAGGATTTGAGAAAGAAGAAATAATTTTCAGGAAATCGCTCATCTAAATACTCTCGAGCGAAGGAGTCTGGGGGCGAGCAAAAGAAGAAAAATTTTCACAAGGGACCGGGCTCAAGAGGTAGAGTCCCAAAGCCTACTGGATGCTTCTTGTGTGGCGGACTGCACATGGTGAGGGAGTGCTCACAAAAACAGGCATTCAATACTTTGACGACATCGATTCTACCCCGTAAGTCAGACAAGGGCAAAGCTATCGCTCTTAATTCGATTAGTTCTGACTCCAATAGCGACAGTAAGGCATCGCAAGGACCCAGGATGGGAGCAATGCATTTGTTAAATGCGTTGCGGGGTCAAGTGGGGGAGAATACAAAGGCAAAGCCACCGAAGGCAGGAAGCAGCGAGTTGATGTATATGGACATCAAGCTTAATGGCCGAACAACCTGTGCAATGGTGGACATGGGCGCGACCCACAATTTTATTACCGATCGTGAAGCTAAGCGACTAGGATTAATCTTGGAGAAGAGCCCAAGTCATATGAAGGCGATGAACTTGGAGGCCAAGCGGATCTCCGGACAAGCAAAGGGGGTCCCCATTAAGATCGGGACATGGAGCGGGAGCACAGACTTGATGGCGGTGCCATTAGACGACTTCCAAGTGATTCTCAGAATGGAGTTTATGCACGCAGCAAAGTTGGTGCCAATACCATTCCTGAACTTCTTGTGTCTAATAGGAGGCGATGATCCCTGCATAGTTCCAGTTTCTCGAGGAGGAACCAAGGACCTACAACAAATATCGACTTTACAATTGAAGAAAGGGGTGCGAAAAGGTGAATTAACCTTTGTATCTGCTATGAAACTAGAGACACTTGATGGGGAAGCCATTCAGGAACCTGCTGTTGTGGCGAACATCCTGAAGGAGTTCTCAGATATGATGCCAATAGAGTTGCCGAGAACTCTACCATCACGCAGAGGCGTGGATCGTCGGATTAAGCTGGAGCCGGGAGTTAAGCCTCTAGCGAGACCACCATACCGCATAGCCCCTCCAGAGTTCGCAGAACTGAGGAAGCAGTTAGATAAACTACGGAGTGGTGGTCTCATCCGTAGTTCAAAAGCACCTTTTGGAGCTCCAGTCCTCTTTCAGAAGAAACAAGATGGGAGTCTCTGATTATGCATTGATTATCGAGCCCTCAATAAGATGACGGTGAAGAACAAGTACCCTATCCCGCTCATCGTGGACTTGTTCGATCAATTGGGCAAGGCAAAGTACTTCTCCAAACTCGACCTTCGATCAGGGTATTGGCAGGTGCGCATTGTAGAAGGTGATGAAGCGAAGACTACCTGTGTGACTAGGTATGGAGCATTCGAGTTCTTGGTGATGCCTTTCGGCTTAACCAACTGTCACGAACAACAATAAAAATAAGGTGTTCGATGAAATGCTCGTATTTGTCCGTGTCCTTCGGTTTAGGTACATATCTTGTACAACAAGAAGCGGGCTTGCAGTAGGCTTAGCAGCCCTAGTTTGATTTGCTTTATGGCCAAGTTTAGCTTGTAAATATAAGTGTGTCCTATAAGCACTTGTGGGAACTTCGGTCTGTAATGGACCATTATCCTTTATGTGCAACCTCTCTGAGTTTGTAATGTCCATGGGTGTAATTTGTATTTTGGCTTTATATCTTGAGCAGTTGCTTGTGGATCCCATAGGAATTGCTTCTTCTGGCCGTTTTCTCTTTTTGTAAGTCTATGGGACTTTAGGAGATCTCGGGGAGGGCTGACCTTTGTGGACAGACATGCATGGGTGCCGCACGGCTTAGGCAAAATCAGCTAAGCCCGTGACAATATGGTATCAGAGCGAGACAAGCACACGTAGAAACACTTGTCATACAAATATGGGGGACCTAGCTGGGCTGTGTGGAGGATAGCTAGCACGCGCAACCATTTGGGGGAAACGGATATTGAGATATAGGGAAAGGAGTCGCTCAGAGAAGCGGACATCCTGGTTTGGCATTCAAGGAATAGCCAACCCCTTTACGCGAGAGGCACCATGAGGACAAGCAAGCGAAGAAGAATGCATAGCACACAAAGATTGGGATGGTTGAGTTTGAGCTATAGCTCGACGTTGGCAACCAAACTAAACGGTGCTCAAGGCAAAACAGGGCGCTTGGTGAAAGACGAGACCGTGTAAGGTAGGAGGTGTTGTGTAACGACCAAAAGAGTTGTGCAAAGCTCACAGAGGTGAGGGGAATTGCTAACTCGAAGGATTCGGAACTCATGCAAGGGCTTGTACATGGATGACGGAGTGTTCGTGGCCATCCCAAGGCGTGATTAGAACTCGAAACCATGGAGCATCAGAACTTTCTCTTCGATATGGAAAGGATATGTCCGTAGGCGGCTGAAATATATAACAAGTTCAGCATGTTGCTAGATCTTGAATGGTGCAGTGGAGACTGTATTGGAGAAGGGTCACAATCTAGCAAGTACATTTGTGGGGGCAGAACAAAGCACAAGTTCAGCAAGACGGAGTAGTCCAAAGAGGATGATGGTCTCCGAAACTTCCAGTGAGAAGCATGTAAAGAGAAAAGTTGCTCCAGCAAGATAGATATCCAGGAGGGATAAGTCATAGTTCTCTATTGGGAGAATCATGTGCAATGGATTGCATATATTGAGGAAGAGTTCCTCAAGGCTATATCTCCACAAAGCTCAATGGACCGAGTGAGAGATGAAGAGTTGTCACATGATCTCGAAGGAGGTAATACATTGGTGGATGCATTTCGAGATCAAGAGGGGGAGCAATCCAAGGCAACATCATATGAAGGCACACTTAGAGTCGATGCAGAAATCGAACTCAATAGAGGGCTGACCCGTGGAATGGTGGACGTGAGGGCCACTATCACCTCAGTGCAAATCGAGGAGCAGAGCGACTTAGGTGGAACTCGGTGAAGTATCCAAGCCGCATGAAGGGAGTTGATATAGAAGATGGAACATGGAGCAGAGGCACGGAGCTTTCCTTGGACAGAGGTTAAGGGCATGAACTCTTGTAGAGGCAAGAGTGGGATCATGTCGTTCCATGGGTTCTCCATTCTGATGGGACAGACTTATTTTGCATGGTGCCAAAAATGAAGGGAGCATCAAGGCACATGCAAGCTACCTTAGAGATGCATTTGATAGAGTAACTAAGGTGATTCAACTTGCGGAGGTAAAGTTGGGATTATTAGACCTTAGTATGGGGCAAGAGGATGCAGAGGCAGGTACTCTTGAAGAATATGCCATAGTGTTACCGTTCAAGTTGTCATGAACAAGAGGTGCATAGCAAGATTATGCTGGTAGGGGCTAGAGGCCCAAGATACAGACAATGGTGCACCAACTCTAGCGAAGTCAGGGGACTTCAGGAGCTCTTAGGCGATGGACTGTCCTAGAGCTATGCTTCGTCCAGGTGTAACCCAAGAGTGGGGGGGACGAAGGGGAATTGCCAAAGGAACGAACAAAAAATCAGAGATGGCGGAGGCCCTACGATGTGTTGGCAGAGGCCACACATGGAGAAGTCGTAGTCCGAGTTCATCACACGAGGATCTGTATGCAATGGAGATGTCACCAGGAGGCGACATGGTGCAGTGGATCGTGGTGGAATAGTTCGTGCAAAACTTCTTGCATTCCAGAAGTTCAATGGCAGTGGGAAGGCGAATCACAGTAGCTAACCCAACACAAGGAGTGCAACCACTTCAAGTGCTTCAGAAGTGTGAGCAAAGAGCGGGCGAATGTTAGTAACCAGCTCAATGCATGAAGTATAAACTTGAGGAGGTAGGCGAAATCGAGTAACCTTTGCCTTCTCAACTCGAGAGAATGGGCGAAACCGAGTATCCCAATTCTCTTAACTCACGGAGGTGAGCGAAGCCAAGTAACCTTACCTTCTCAACTATAAAGAGAATGGGTGAAGTCAAGTATCCTAGTTCTCTTACTTATCCAAGCAGGGGGGCTCTGCACAAAGTTCAATGACCCTTCAAAGAAAGCTTACGGAAGACAATAGTTGTCAAATCCTCACCGTTGGTGATCAATACTATTGACAGTAGTTTTTCCACTTCATTTCCCAATTGACTAAGAGGGAGTGATGCGAACATACTTGGAAGTGACAACTAACAGTGTAAGAAGGTTCAATGGGCAAATATTATATAGAAAGGACCTTAAAAACTTCAAAGACTGTGAGGCGATGCTCGTTAAAGCTCCAACAAGCATCTACCCAGTTCAAGCAATATGAGTATACTGCGATACTAGCGCATAATAAGGTAGGTCTTTTCCTTCATTAGAGAGATCTGTGAGAACCAACAAGGATCAACACAACTCAGCCAATCCCACACCAGATTCAGTCATTGGTGAGTTGAAGCAGCATGGCGGATCAGAGTTCGACTACTCAACAACAGCGGCGGAGAGCGTCTAGGAGCCAAAGGGGCGTATTGCAGCCAAAGTAGAAGATTAAAGATTCAGCAGAATGTGAGGAGATGCAGCGTCTACAGTGGCTTCGACGAGGATGTCGAAGGAATAAGTGGGGGAGAATGTCACGGACAATAATGTAAACAAGGTGTTCGATGAAATGCTCATATTTGTCTGTATCTTTCGGTGTAGGTACATATCTTGTACAACAAGAAGCGGGCTTGCAGTAGGCTTAGCAGCCCCAGTTTGATTTGCTTTATGGCCAAGTTTGGCTTGTAAATACAAGTGTGTCCTATAAGCACTTGTGGGAACTTTGGTCTGTAATGGACCATTATCCTTTGTGTGCAACCTCTCTGAGTTTGTAACGTCCATGGGTGTAATTTGTATTTTAGCTTTATAAAGTGTTTTCTTGAGCAATTGCTTGTGGATCCCATGGGAATTGCTTCTTCTGGCCCGTTTTCTCTTTTTGTAAGTCTATGGGACTTTAGGAGATCTCGGGGAGGGCTGACCTTTGCGGACAGATACGCATGGGTGCCGCATAGCTTAGGCAAAATTAGCTAAGCCCGTGACACAACACTCCGGCCACATTTTGCACTCTCATGAACCAACTGTTCAAGGAGTATCTAGATAAGTTTGTGGTTGTCTACTTAGACGATATCGTCATCTATAGCCAAACACTTGAGGAGCATGTTAGACACCTCCGAACAATTTTCGAAGTTCTCAGAGAGAACACCTTGTTCATGAAGAGGGAAAAGTGCTACTTCGCCCAAACGGAGATTTTATTCTTGGGGCATCAAATTGGGAATGGGTCCATTAGAATGGACAAGGCTAAGGTGCAAGTTGTGGTGGACTGGCGAACACGAAAGAAGGTGCTAGAGTTGAGATCCTTCCTTGGGTTCGTCAACTATTATCAGTGCTTCATAGCTGGATATTCGAAGCACGTAGCTCCATTGACGGAGTTGCTAAAAATGGAGCAGTCTTGGAGATGGTCGGACAAATGTGAGGTGGCATTTCAAGACCTAAAGACTGCTGTGTTAGAAGAACCTGTACTCAGATTATCGGACTATGAAAAGTCTTTTGAAGTCCATACAGATGCTTCTGACTTTGCTGTTGGAGGAGTTCTTATGCAGGAGGGTCATCTAGTAGCCTACGAGAGTCGCAAGCTTAACGAGACCGAGCGACGATATCCTGTACATGAGAAGGAGATAACAGCGGTGGTCCACTGTCTACGAGTGTGGCGACACTACCTTCTGGGAGTACCATTTGTGCTAAGAACAGACAATGTCGCATTGAGTTACTTCCAAACTCAAAAGAAACTCTCCCTAAAGCAAGCACAATGGCAGGACTTCTTGGCTGAGTTTGACATGGTGATGGAGTACAAACTCGGAAAAGCAAATGTCGTGGCCGATGCATTAAGTCGGAAAGTGGAGCTAGTGAATGCTATACAGTTGAAGGGCAGATGCCAAGCAAGTCAATTGTGCTCCAACTTTCTTGGGGTGATTCTGGACTGAGTTGTTCAAGTTGTTGGGGTCTAAATTATACTTCTCTACAAGCCTCCACCCTCAAACGAATGGCCAAACAAAAAAAATTAACTGGCTCTTGGAGCAATATCTTCGACACTATGTGAGTGCCAACCAACAAGATTGGGTGAAGCTGCTGGACATAGACCAATTCTCCTATAACTTGCAGCGGAGCTCTGCATCCAACAAGAACCCATTTGAGATTATTGCGGGACAATAGTCATCAACTCCTCATACCCTGGTTATTGGTTATACAAGGAGTAGCCCATCAGCCTATCACTTCATAAAGGAATGACATCGCAATGCAGATATTGCGCGAGCTTACTTAGAGAAGACGGCCAAAAAGATAAAGAAGTGGGCAGACTTGGGAAGGCGACCACAAGAATTTAAAGTTGTTGACATGGTGTTGGTGAAGCTCCAACCAGCATCACTCCAGTTCTTTAGACACAAAGTGCACAAAGGATTGATACACAAGTATGAAGGGTCTTTCTCAATCATCAGCAGAGTAGGCAATGTCTCATATAAGTTGCAACTGCTAGCATGGTTCAGAATTCACAACGTCTTCCATGCGAGCAACTTGAAAGCCTACCACTCAGATCCGCGAGATGATTCTCGAAATATTCCAACTCGACTACCCCCCACCAGAGCCTCTTACGAGAAGCGAGTTGAAACTATTCTAGCGGATCGTAAGATAAAGCTACCCAATGGAGCGCAGCAAATAGCGTACTTGGTGAAGTGGCAAAAGTTTCCTCAAATAGAAGCCAGTTAGGAGCCAGAAGACGCCTTGCGACATGAAGAAGCTCGCGTCAAAGCCTACCAACAAGTGTCAATGAGGGCGTCGATAGTTTAAGTGGGGGAGAATATCACGAACGGTCATCGCTCAACTGCAATGCCTTTGCTCCTTGAACCGTTCATCACTTTTTCTTGTTTGTACATATGTTTGGCAGCTTGTTTTGCCTTTAGTTTATATGTATTTACATAAGAAATGTGAGCAAAAGTAGTGTAGAAAGCTGCAGAACGATCGCTCGCTGCGCGGAGCCAAAACAGCCCTATTTTTGGGTCTTTTTCGTGTGTTGTGACAACATTTCTAAGCAGTGCGAAATGTCAGCCATTTCAGCACCTTGGAACCCCCCGGGTGGCACCGGGTTGGATAGGGTTCCGGGTATATGACGGGCATAGGTGTTCATCAGCAATTGAACTTATCTTACATCCGATACCTTGGGAACCATCGTTTGTGGACTTGCGACCGTTCCTACAACCCTCCAAAGTCCTATTTCGCTCTCTTTCTCTCTTTTCTTTACTGTACTCAAGGTGTTCGACAAATTGCTTGTATAGCTTTCCGCTTTGCAAGATCCATCGCTCGCCTCTAAACTAATCAAATTCTTCTTTGCAGGTCCTACGGGACCTTAAGAGGTTGTAAGAGGGCTGACCCTTTATGGACAGATAATGCGTTGGGCGTTTCATGACTTAGGCAATCCCAGCTAAGTCCGGAATAGTGGGTAAGGTTGCTCCACGACTTAGGCAATTTCAGCTAAGTCTTCGAGAGTGTCGCGAGGGTGTCGCACGGCTTAGGCAAATAAAATCAATTTGATATCATTCGATACCATCGAATTTGATGGAATAGTTATTTTGTTAAATTTATTGAGTATCAATCACTAACTAAAAGTATAATATGGTCATAATAAATTTATACATCCATAAGACGGTGTGAATCTATTTTCGATGTGGGATTAAATGAGGTGTTACATATATTCATACTTCTTAGCCAAGTGATCTTGAAATCTCATTGAACCATGTCAAAATTGAATCAAAAGAAAATTGAATTGGATCCTATATGAGCAAAGATCAACAAGAACTACTTATAATCCTAATAAAATTGACATTCTTTTGGAAAAAGATATATACATCCTACTAAGATTTAATGGACTTATATGTTGTCACTTTTCTATGGATTATTTTGGAATATCCCATAGTCTTATTAAGAGACAAATTGCTACGTAAAAAAATCCTAATAAGTTTTGAGTATAGGGCAAACTAATTATACTCCTAAACTTTCTATTTTGGAAGTTACAGCATGGGTTTGGTGGGAATGTGTATCAGATTTATGTTCCTGAATTTCTGTAATTATAAGCCTTGATTTAGTCATATATTATTTAGGCGTAGGAGAGAGTGATAGGAGAGAGTGATGATAAAATTCTGCTTATAAAAATATTGTAAAACTATAATTTATTACAATCTCTCTCTCACACACACATTGTCTCTCTGATTTCTATCTCTGTTCTCTTTTTTCACATAACTGAATATAAAAATACTATTAAATTTGTTAATAGAAAGAAATTCACATTAAGTTTGAAAAGAATCCTTAGGTGGAAACTTTTTAGGTAATCCAAAAGAAATAACTTATCTGATATGAAATGTTTACGAAGAACTCCTTAGACTTGACTTACTAGTCGGCCAGCCAATCCATGATAACCCCAGAGGAAAGCGTGAAATGTCAAGCACTTTGCAAGAACCATGCGCTCCACTCCTTAAAGCCCAATCACCTTCTTTGTGTACAGGACTACTATTTCCTGAGAGAGACTAGCCAATCGGATATGAAATCTTCATAAAGAAAGAGCTCCTTACTAACCAGCTAGCCAATCCATGACAAACTTGGCAAGAAGCATTAACTCCAATCCTAAGGCCCAAACCATCTTCTTTGGGTACAGGACTACTACTTCGTTAGAGGATCACTAACTTACAGATGTCTACTATAATATAAGCAACAATTTCAATGGATAGAATTGCTCCGAACTGCACTCAAAGATTAGACAATGCTATTCATTCCAACTAGAAGACACTCGGAGTCTATAAAGTATTTGCCAAAAGCTTTTCTCTCTAAAATATTTATAATTTTATTAGATTTAATACAGAAATTCTACAACCTAACTAGATTAAGAGATAGATGTTCACTTCTTCAAATGCACCGCCCATGCACTATCACAATTTTCCACAAGGAAAATCGTGATTACTACAAACCCCTAATATATAAAAAAAGAAATGTGCATTTTATAATTTTACAAGGAAGAGAACAAATAGCTACTTACAACACGAGAAAGAGCCGATGTAAAAAAGCAAAGACTAAACATGGTTTCCTAATATCTACATTTATAGTGGCATATTGAACTCTTGGGTTCCAATACTCACATGATTATTGTGGACCAAGTGCAACTCCCACAGAGGCTACTAGCACATTCAATCCAATCCCAGCTACCTATCAGTTTCTCATTCAATAAGCTTTATCTACTAAGATGCATAGGCCGACAAATATTCAGAAATTTAGTATTTCTCTTTCTAGTTAGAGATTTAGGTTCATTTTCTATTTTATAAATTTATCCATTTTCTCATTGTTATGATGATTAATTAACCTTCATAGGTTTGTAATCCTAAATTAGCTTAAACAATTTATACATAATTTTTATGTGATTTAGGATGATAGACTTCGAACCCTAGTTATCAGAACCAATATCAATCAACAAAGCTTGGTTCTTATTACCAATGGTTTGATCGATTGATTTTTTTTTACAAGTAAAAAATTATGGATTACACAGAAAAATAAATTTCATCTAATTATACAAAGAAAGAATGGGACTCTATATAAAGTGGATTCTCCCAAAGTTAGCAAGAAGGTTAAGTATTTGCATTGAGGTTACGTGGATAAAAATAATAATAATAAAGTAGTTGTTAAGAGACTTAGAGTTTTCGGATACATCGATCAAACTATTGATTTGATAAAACAATTATAAAATAATTTTAATTTTAATTCATTTGTCTTTGTTCTTCTATTTCTGTCTCACTTTTTTTTTTCTTTTTCATTCTTTGTCCTTCTTCTTTCTTTCCTTTTTCTTTTTTTTACTATTCTCCTCCTCTTTCTTTTTTTTTTCAGGATTCTTTCTGTAATCAATTGAGAAAATCTTGGATATTATACATAGTAATATAATTATTCTCTTATGATTATTATTTGGGCTTGGGCTGAGAGTTGTACATTCATTTTTTTAATATTTTTATAATAGATTTTCTCTAGCTTGCTCCGTGATTTTTACCCTTCAAGTTAAGGAGTTTTCCATGTTAATCTTGGTGTTCATTTGATTATGATTTATATTTGATTCCACTATGTATGTGACGACCTACTAGTATTTATTCGTATACAAAGTATTGACCTTTTGTATCCCAACAACTAGTTTCAGAGCAAGGTTTAGTAGTATTTAATCTTTTGTGTTCGAACATGAATGTCAGTAATGTTTCTCTCATAATTAGCTTGAATGAAAATAATTGGATGATATGGAAACCAAGAATAGAATGCCTCTTGTATTGTAAAGACTGGTATAGACCTTTGCAAGGGGATAATGCAAAGCTCATAACTATGACAGATGATTAGTAAAATAAATTAGATCAAAAAACGGCTAGATTCATTTGACAGTGGCTTGATGATAGTGACTTTCACCATGTTTCTATTTAAAGTTCTGCATACTCTCTTTGGAAAAAATTGGAAGGTCTCTATGAAAGAAAAACTGCTTGCAACAAAGTTTTCTTCATTAGAAAACTTATGAGCCTGAAATATTAAGATGGTACTTTTATTGCTGAATATATAAATGAAATACAGAATATTACTAACCAGTTATCCTCTATGAAAATATGTCTTGATGATGAGTTGCAAGCATTGTTACTTCTTAGTTCGTTGCTAGAAAGTTGAAAAATACTAGTGGTTTCCTCAGTAATTCTGCACCAGATGGTATTATCACCATGATGTCACGGACAACAATGTAAACAAGGTATTCGATGAAATGCTTATGTTAGTCCGTGTCCTTCGGTTTAGGTACATATCTTGTACAACAAGAAGCGGGCTTGCCATAGGCTTAGCAGCCCTAGTTTGAATTGCTTTATGGCTAAGTTTGACTTGTAAATATAAGTGTGTCTTATAAGCACTTGTAGGGACTTTGGTCTGTAATGGGCTATTATCTTTTGTGTGCAACCTCTCTGAGTTTGTAATGTCCATAGGTGTAATTTGTATTTTGACTTTATAAAGTATTTTCTTGAGCAGTTGCTTTTGGATCCCGTGGGAATTGTTTCTTCTGGCCTGTTTTCTCTTTTTGTAAGTCTATGGGACTTTAGGAGATCTCAGGGAGGGCTGACCTTTGCGGATGGACACGCATGGATGTCGCACGGCTTAGGCAATATCAGCTAAGCCCGTGACAATGTGGTATCAGAGCGGGACAAGCACACGCAAAAACACTTGTCATACAAATGTGGAGGACCTAGCTAGGTTGTGTGAAGGACAGCAAGCACGGGTAACCGTTTGGGGGAAACGGACATTGAGATGTAGGGAATAGAGTCACTCAGAGGAACAGGCATCCTGGTTTGGCATTCAAGGAATAGCCAACCTCTTTGTGTGAGAGGCACCACGAGGACAAGCAAGCGAAGAAGAATGCATAGCACACAGAGATTGGGATAGTTAAGTTCAAGCTATAGCTCGATGTTGGCAACCAAACTTGACGGTGCTCAAGGCAAAGCATGACGATTGGTGAAAGATGAGACCGTGCAAGGTGGGAGGTGTTGTTTAATGACCGAAAGAGTTGTGCAAAGCTCACAGAGGTGAGGGAAATTACGAACTCAAAGGATTCGGAACTTATGCAAAGGCTTGTACACGAATGACGAAGTGTTCGTGGCCATCCCAAGGCGCGATTAGAACTCGACGCCATGGAGCATCAGAACTTTCTCTTCGACATGGAAAGAATATGTCTGTAGGTGGCTGAAATGTGCAATAAGTTCAGCATGTTGCTAGACCTTGAAGGGTGGAATGGAGACTATATTGGAGAAGGGTTGTAATCTAGCAAGTACATTTATGGGGGTAGAACAAGGCATAAGTTCAGCAAGACGGAGTAGTCCAAAGGGGATGATGGTCTCCGAAACTTCCAGTGGGAAGTATGTAAAGAGAAAAGTTGCTCAAGCAGGACAGATATCCAGGAGGGATAAGTCCTAGTTCTCTACTAGGAGAATCATGTGCAACAGATTGCACATATTGAGGAAGAGTTCCTCAAGGCTATATCTCCACAAAGCTCAACGGACCGAGTGAGCGACGAAGAGTTGTCGCATGATCTCGAACGAGGTAATGCATTGGTGGATATATTTTGAGATCAAGTGGAGGAGCAATCCAAGGCAACATCATATGAAGGCACACTTAGAGTCGATGCAGAAATCGAACTCAATAGAGGGCTGACCCGTGGAATGGTGGACGTGAGGGTCACTATCAACTCAGTGCAAATCGAGGAGTAGAGTGACTTGGGTGGAACTCGGTGAAGTATCCAAGCCGCATGATGGGAGTTGACATAGAAGATGGAACATAGAGCGGAGGCACGGAGCTTTCCTTGGATAAAGGTCAAGGGCATGAACTCTTGTAGATGCAAGAGTGGGATCATGTCGTTTCATGGGTTCTTCATTCTGATGGGACAGACTTATTTTGCATGGTGCCAAAGATGAAGGGAGCTTCAAGGCACATGCAAGCTACCTCAGAGATGCATTTGATGGAGTAACTAAGGTGATTCAACTTGCGGAGGCAAAGTTAGGATCATGAGACCTTAGTACGGGGCAAGAGGATGCAGAGGCGGGTACTCTTGAAGAATATGCCACAGTGTTTCCATTTAAGTTATCAGGAACAAGAGGTGCATAACAAGATTGTGTTGGTAGGGGATAGAGGCCCAAGATCCAAACAATGGTGCACCAACTCTAGCGAAGTCAGAGGATTTCAGGAGCTACTAGGCGACAGACTATCCTAGAGCTATGCTTCGTCCAGGCATGACCCAAGAGTGGGTGGACGAAGGGGAATTGCCAAGGGAGCGAACTAAAAATCGGAGATGGCGGAGGCCCTACGATGTGTTGGCAGAGGCCACACGTGGAGAAGTCGTAGTCCAAGTTCATCATACGAGAATCTGTATGTAATGGAGATTTCACCAGGAGGCGACATGGTGCAGCGGATCATGGTGGAATAGTTCGTGGCAATGCAATACAGGCAATCTTGTCCCGTGAGGGACAAAGATCATGCGGTGGTATGATCAGGAGTTACTGGGAGCTCCACTTTGGTGTATAACACAACAAGAAGAAGGGCTATGGATTCAAGGAGTGAATGCCATAGTGTCACGGACAATAATGTAAACAAGATGTTTGATGAAATGCTTGTGTTAGTCCGTGTCCTTCGGTTTAGGTACATATCTTGTACAACAAGAAGCGGACTTGCAGTAGGCTTAGCAGCCCTAGTTTGATTTGTTTTATGGCCAAGTTTGGCTTGTAAATACAAGTGTGTCTTATAAGCACTTGTGGGGACTTCGGTATGTAGTGGACCATTATCCCTTGTGTGCAACCTCTCTGAGTTTGTAATGTCCATGGGTATAATTTATATTTTGGCTTTATAAAGTGTTTTTCTTGAGTAGTTGCTTGTGGATCCAGTGGGAATTGCTTCTTCTGGCCCGTTTTCTCTTTTTGTAAGTCTGTGGGACTTTAGGAGATCTCGGGGAGGGCTGACCTTTACGGATGGACATGCATGGGTGTCGCACGTCTTAGGCAAAATCAGCTAAGCCCATGACAATAGTACCACAAAGGCGAGTCTTCGTGTGTGCATTGAAGCTTGTATTGGATGAAAGCCTTAGTCATCAGCGTATGGGAGCTGTATACTACCGAGGAAGAAGTCCAAATGCAAGTACCAGTGAGTCCCTTGGAGGGGGACGTGATCATGTGAATGATCAGGAGCTGCTGGGAGCTCCACTTCGGTGAACAATGCAACGGCAAGAAGGGCTGTAGATTCAAGGAGTGAATGTCACGGTACCGCAGAGGCGGGTCTTCCATGTGTATGTATCGAAGCTTGCATCAGATGAAAGCCTTGGTCGTCAGCATATGGGGGCTATGTACCACCGAGAGAGTAGTCAGATTGCAAGTACCAGTGAGTCCCATGGAGGGGACTTGATTAATCGGAGCAGCTAGAGAGTTGGACTACTTCAGTGCTCACATTCGCTTAAGGGAGCCCGACAAGTCAAAGGACAAGGCCGAGTAAGCGAAAGTTACTACCAAGGAAGCTAAGGAGAACAGAATTGGCGCGAGCCCTACAACAAGATGGCAGAGGCCATGCATGAGAGTTGCAGTCTATCTCTCCATCGACCAAGGAGAACTGCTAGGAGGACATAGTGGTGTCGAAGCAGGTGGTCGAAAGGGGCGAGGAAGCGACGACGAGTCCAGTGGGACTCAGCTACCCAAAAGAACAACGTCGGTTAGAAAGGAGGTGGACTCAGAGGAGCTCCATAGTGCCACAGAGGCAGATCTACCGATTGCGAAGGAAGGGATGAAGATGTAAGATAACTGATAGTAGTGCTATGGGCTTGGCAGCACCATGGTACCGCAGATACGGGACTTCCGTAAAGTCATCGATCCCTTGCGCTCATGGAGGGAGAGCATTGGTCGTAAAAGGGGCCAAGGAGGTGGAGAATGCAGAGGCAAACTCCAAGTACCAAGACAAGGTAGAAGGGCAGAGGCCAAGAAACTTCATAAGACCGATGTCGATGGGCTTCTCATCCAGATAGCCGAAATTAAGGGACTTCAGGTTGATGCAGGAGTGCTCGACCAAGGAACGAAGTAGGCAGTACATGGTACTATACCTTTCTACTCAAGAGGAGTAGGCGGCAAAGGTGATGGAGAAGACGGTACAATCCCAAAGGCGACCAGATCTATCAAAGACTTACTCCAAGTTGGGGGACTCCAAGTTGGGGTAAACTTCTTGCATTCCAGAAGTTCATTGGCAGTGGGAACGCGAATCACAGTAGCTAACCGAATACAAGGAGTGCAACCACTTCAAGTGCTTCAGAAGTGTGAGCAAAGAGTGGGCGAATGTTAGTAACCAGCTCAATGCATGAAGTACAAACTCGAGGAGGCAGGCGAAATCGAGTAACTTTTGCCTTCTCAACTCGAGAGAATGGGCGAAACCGAGTACCCCAATTCTCTTAACTCGAGGAGGTGAGCGAAGCCAAGTAACCTTACCTTCTCAACAACGAAGAGAATGGGTGAAGTCAAGTATCCCAATTCTCTTACTTACCCAAGCAGGAGAGCTCTGTACAAATTCAGTGACCCTTCAAAGAAAGCTTATGGAAGACAATGGTTGTCAAATCCTCATCGTTGGTGATCAGTACTACTGATAGTAGTTTTTCCACTTTATTTCCCAATTGACTAAGAGGGAGTGATGCGAACATACTTGGAAGTGACAACTAACAGTGGAAGAAGGTTCAATGGGCAAACATTATGGAGAAATGACCTTAAAAACTTCAAAGTCTATGAGACAATGCTCATTAAAGCTCCAACAAGCATCTACCCAGTTCAAGCAATATGAGTATACGCATAATAAGGCAGGTCTTTTCCTTCATCAGAGGGATCGGCGAGAACCAACAAGGATTAACACAACTCAGCCAATCCCATACCAGATTCAGTCATTGGTGAGTTGAAGCAGCATGACAGATCAGAGTTCGACTACTCAACAACAGCGGCGGAGAGCGGCTAGGAGCCAAAGGGGCGTGTTGCAGCCAAAGCAGAAGATTAAAGATTCAGCAGAATGCGATGAGATGCAGCGTCTACAGTGGCTTCGACGAGGACGTCAAAGGAATAAGTGGGGGAGAATGTTACGGACAACAACGTAAACAAGGTGTTCAATGAAATGCTTGTGTTAGTCCGTGTCCTTCGGTTTAGGTACATATCTTGTACAACAAGAAGCGGAATTGCAGTAGGCTTAGCAGCCCTAGTTTGATTTACTTTATGGCTAAGTTTGGCTTATAAATACAAGTGTATCTTATAAGCACTTGTAGGGACTTCGGTCTGTAATGGACCATTATCCTTTGTGTGCAACCTCTCTGAGTTTGTAATGTCCATGGGTGTAATTTGTATTTTGGCTTTATAAAGTGTTTTCTTGAGCAGTTGCTTGTGGATCCCGTGGGAATTTCTTCTTCTGGCCCGTTTTCTCTTTTTGTAAGTCTGTGGGACTTTAGGAGATCTTGAGGAGGGCTGACCGTTGCGGACGGACACGCATGGGTGTCGCACGGCTTAGGCAATATCAGCTAAGCCCGTGACAATGAGTCAAGTGACAAACAGTTTGTTGAATAAGGAGTTGAGGATAAAGAATTTAACAACTTCTCAGATTAATTCACAGGCACTTATCTTAGAGAATAAAGGAAGGTCAAAATTAAAGAATAGAATTAGTTCACGCTTAGGTAAAAGCAAGTCAAGATTAACAAAAGATATTATTTACTATAATTGTAGTGAGAAAGGACATTATAAGAATCAGTGTAAAAAACCTAAGAAGAGTAAGAAAAAAGGAAAAGAAGTGGAGTCTATAGAGTCAAAAGAGAATATCACAGTTACAGTGTAGGGTATTGATTATCTAATTTTATCTACTTCTGATGATATTTTTTCTTACGTGTGTCAAGATCTCGAGTGGATAATTGACATAGGTGCTTCTTATCATGTTGCACTACGAACAAAGTTTTTTGCTACTTACAAGCCTGAAAATTTTGGTGTTGTCAAGATGGGCAATTATGGCACAACATACATTATTGGCATAGGTGATATCCATATAAAGATAAACTTTGGCTCCAAGTTGATGCTTAAGGATATAAGACATGTAGTTGACTTAAGTCTAAATTTAATTTCAGTTGAAAGGTTAGATGATGAAGACTTTGATGTCAGATTTCACATAGGGTAATGAAAGCTTAGTAAGGGTTCTCCTATTATAGCTAATGGGAAGAAATGTCATATATTGTATAGATTGTAAGCTAAAGATTATGGTAAGTAGTTGAATACTACAGAGAAAGACTTAAGCATGGAGTTGTGGCATAAGCGATTGGGACACATGAGCGAGAAAGAGCTGCAAGTTCTTTCTAAAAGAGATATATTACCAGACCTCAAAGGTACACGTCTGAATTCTTGTATTGATTATTTGACTGACAAACAATATAGAGTTTCTTTTACTAGTCCTGCTTTATCTAGGAAAATGCATACCTTGGACCATGTTTATACAGATATGTGTGGTCCTTTAAGGACAGAAACTCCTAGTGCATATATTAATGTTCCTAGTATTAGTGGTGCACTTTATTTTGTCACTTTTATAAATGATTTTTTCAGGAGAGTTTAAGCCTATGATATGAAGACCAAAGATCAGGTTATTAATATCTTCAAGGAGTTTTATGCTAGAGTTAAAAGGGAGATAGAAAGGCAATTGAAATGCATAAGTTCAGATAATGGTGGTGAGTACATAGGTTTGTTTAATAATTATTATAGGTCACATTGTATCCAGCATGAGTTGACAATTTTTGGTACACCTCAGCATAATGCAATTGCAGAGAGGATGAACCACACCATCATGGAAAATATTAGATGTATAATTTCACAGGCCAAGCTATCCAAAAGGTTTTGGGATGAGGCTTTGAGGACTATAGTTGATATGATCAACTTGTTACCATGTACAGCTCTAGATGGTGATGTTGTAGAGTATATATGATCAGGGAAACATATCTCCTATAAGTATTTAAGAGTATTTAGTTGTTGTAGATTTACACATGTTCCAAACAATGAGAGGTACAAGTTAGATGGTAAGACAAAAGAGTGTATTTTTCTTGGCTACTCACATGATCAGTTTGGTTATAGGCTTTGGGATCTAGAAAAGTAGAATATGTTCAAAAGCAGAGATGTTATCTTCTTTGAGGATCAAACCCTTGAGGATTTAAATAAAGAGGCACAAGCCAAGACTTCTGCAGAAGGATTAGTAGACTGTAACCCAGTTATTCCTCCTGTACATCAGGATGATGGGGGAGATATGTAGAAAGATGGTGTAGAGCCAGATGTTGATATACTTGCAGGACATGTTGAGTAGGAAGAAGAAAGGGAGTAAGTTCCCACAGAACATCAATTGAGAAGATCTTCTAGACCACGTCAACCTTCCAGAAGGTACTCTACAAATGAGTATGTGATGCTTACTAATGCAGGTGATAGAGAGAGTTACCAAGAAGCAATTGAAAGTGAGCAGAAAAAGAAGTGGTTAGTTGCTATACAAGAAGAGATAAATTCTTTACAGAAGAACCACATATATGATTTGGTGCAACTACCAAATAGAAGAATACGAGGAGCGGGCATCTAGGCTTAGCATTCAGTTGGAATGACCAACCCTTTACTCGAGAGGCACCATGAGGACAAGCAAACAAAGAAGAATACGTAGCGCACAAAGATTGGGATGGCTGAGTTCGAGCTATAGCTCGATGTTAGCAACCAAACTTGATGGTGCTCAAGGCAAAGTAGGGTGCTTGGTGAAAGATGAGACCGTGCAAAATGGGAGGTATTACACAATGATCGAAAGAGTTGTGTAAAGCTCACAGAGGTGAGGGAAATTGCAAACTTGAAGGATTTGGTACTCATGTAAAGGCTTGTAAACGGACAACAGAGTGTTCGTGCCCATCCCAAGGCATGATCGGAACTCGACGCCATGGAACATCAGAACTTTCCCTTTAACATGGAAAGGATATATCCGTGGGTGATTAAAATGTGTAACAAGTTCAACATATTGCTAGACCTTGAAGGGTGTAGTGGGACTATATTGGCGAAGAGTCGTAATCTAGCAAGTACATATATGGGGACAAAACAAGGCATAAGTTGTTCAGCAAGATGGAGTAGTCTAAAGGGGATGGTGGTCTCCAAAATTTCCAGTGGGAAGAATGTAAAGAGGAAAGTTGCTCCAACATGATAGATATCCAGGAGGGATAAGTCCTAGTTCTCCAGAGGGAGAATTATGTGCAATAGATCACACATATTGAGGAAGAGTTTCTCAAGGTAGTATCTCCACAAAGCTTAATAGACCGAGCGAGTAACGAAGAGTCATTGCATGATCTCGAATGAGGTAATGCATTGGTAGATGCATTTCGAGATTAAGTGGGGGAGCAATTAAAGGCAACATCTTATGAAGGCATATTTAGGGTCGATAGAGAAATCAAACTCAACGGAGGGCTGACCCATGGAATGGTGGACGCAAGGGTCACTATCAACTTAATGTAAATCAAGGAGCGGAGTGACTTGGGTAGACCTTGGTGAAGTATCCAAGCCGCATGAAAGGAGTCAACATAGAAGATGGAACATGGAGCGGAGGCACGAAACTTTTCTTGGACAGAGGTCAAGAGCACGAACTCTTGTAGAGGAAAGAGTAAGATCATGTTGTTCCATAGGTTCTTCATTCTGATGGGGCGGAATTATCTTGCATGGTGCTAAAGATAAAGGAAGCTTCGAGGCACATGCAAGTTACCTCAGAGATGCATTTGACGGAGTAACTAAGGTGATTCAACTTGCGGAGGCGAAGTTGGGATCATAAAACCTTAGCACGAGAAAAGAGGACACAAAGGCTGGTACTCTTGAAGAATATGTTACAGTGCTGCCATTTGAGTTGTTAGGAATAAGTGGTGCATAACAGAGATTATGCTGATAGGGGATAGAGGCCCAGGATCTAAACAATGGTGCACCAATTCTAGCGAAGTCAAGGGGACTTCAAGAGCTACTAGGTGATGGACTGTCCTAGAGCTATGCTTTATCCAAGTGTAACCCAAGAGTAGGTGGACGAAGGTGAATTGCCAAGGGAGCAGACCAAAAATCGAAGATGGTGGAGGCCCTACGATGTGTTGGCAAAGGCCACACATGGAGAAGTCGTCATTCGAGTTTATCATTCAAGGATCTGTATGCAATGGAGATGTCACCAGGAGGTGACATGGTGCAGCGAATCGTGGTGGAATAGTTCATGGTAATGCAACACAAGCGATCATGTCTCGTGAGAGACAAGATTATGCGGAGGTATGATCAGGAGTTACTAGGAGCTCCACTTTAGTGTATAACACAACAAGAAGAAGGACTATGGATTCAAGGAGTGAATCTGGTAATGCAAGTGAGAGTGAGGGACGTGATCATGTGAATGATCAAGAGTTGTTGGGAGCTCCACTTCGGTGAACAATATAACAACAAGAAGGGCTATAGATTCAAGGGGTAAACTTAGAGTGAATGTCATGGTACCATATAGGCAGGTCTTTTGTGTGTATATATCGAAGCTTGCATCAGATGAAAGCCTTGGCCATCAGCATATGGGAGCTACGTACCACCAAGGGAGAAGTCAGATTACAAGTTCCAGTGAGTCCCATGGAGGGGATTTGATTATACAAAGGTATGTTCGGAGCGACTTGAGAGTTGAACTACTTCAGTGCTCACATTCGCTTAAGGGAGCCCGGCAAGTTAGATGATAAGGCCGAGTAAGCGAACGTTGTTACCAAGGAAGCTAAGGAGAATAAAATCGGTGCGAGCCCTGTAACAACATGGCAGAGGCCATATATGAGAGTTGCAGTCTGTCTTTCTATCAACTAAGGAGAACTACTAGGAGGACATAGTAATGTTGAAGCAGGTGGTTGAAAGGGGCGAGGAAGCGACAATGAGTCTGGTGGGGCTCAGCTACTCAAAAGTAATGCATTAGTTAGAAAAGAGGTGGACTCGTAAGAGCACCATAGTCCCATAGAGATGGATCTACTGATTGCGAAGGTAGGGATAAAGATGTAAGGTAACGGATAGTAGGGCTATAGGCTTGATAGCACAATGGTACCACAGAGGCGGGACTTCCATGAAGTCATCGATCCCTTACTCTTATGGAGGGAGAGCATTAATCATAAAAGGGGCCGAGGAGGTGGAGAATGCAAAGGCAAACTCCAAGTACCAAGACAAGGCGGAAGGGCAGAGAAGATGGAGAATGCAAAGGCAAACTCCAAGTACCAAGACAGGACAGAAGGGCAGAGGCCAAGGAACTTCATAAGACCGGTGTGGATAGGCTTCTCATCAAGATAGCTGAAAGTGAGAGACTTTAGGTTGATGTAGGAGTGCTCGGCTAAGGAACAAAGTAGGCACTATATGGTACTGTACCTTTTCTACTCAGAGGAGTAGGCAATAAAGGTAATGGAGAAGATGGTATAATCTCAGAGGTGACCAGAACTATCAAAGACTTACTCCAAGTTGGAGACACCAAGTTGGGGTAAACTTTTTGCTCTTTTAGGGCAAAACTTCTTGCATTCCAGAAGTTCAATGACAATGGGAATGCAAATCATAGTAGCTAACTCAACGCAAGGAGTGCAAACATTTCTAATGCTTCAGAAGTATGAGCAAATTGCGAGCGAATGTTAGTAACAAGTTCAATGCATAAAGTACAAACTCGAGGAGGCAGGCGAAATCGAGTAACCTTTACCTTCTCAACTCAAGAGAATGAGCGAAACTGAGTACCCCAATTCTCTTAACTTGAGGAGGTGAGCAAAGCCAAGTAGCCTTGCCTTCTCAATTACGAAGAGAATGGATAAAGTTGAGTATCCTAGTTCTCTTACTTATCTGACAGAGGAGCTCTGCATAAGTTCAGTGATCCTTCAAAGAAAGATTATGGAAGACAATAGTTATTAAATCCTCACCATTGGTGATCAGTACTACTGAGAGTAGATTGTCTGCTTTATTTTCTAATTGAATGCTAATCGAAAGTGGGAGTGATGCGAACCTACTTGAAAGTGACAACTAAACATGGAAGAAGGATCAATGGGCAAACATTATAGAGGAATGACCTCAAAAACCTTAAATTCTGTGAGGCGATGCTCGTCAAAGTTCCAATAAGCATCAACCCAATTTAAACAACATGAGTATACTATGACACTAGTGCACAATAAGGCATGTCTTTTCCTTTATTAGAAGGATCCACGACAATCAACAAGGATCAGCACAACTCAACCAATCTCATACCAGATTCAGTCATTGGTGAGTTGAAGCAGCATGGCGGATCAGAGTTCGACTACTCAACAACAGCGACGGAGAGTGGTTGAAAGCCAAAGGGGCATGTTGCAGCCAAAGCAGAAGATTAAAGATTCCATAAAATGCGAGGAGATGCAGCGTCTACAGTGGCTTCGACGAGGACGTCGAAGGAATAAGTGGAGGAGAATGTCATAGACAACAATGTAAACAAAGTGTTCGATGAAATACTCGTGTTTGTTTGTGTCTTTTGATTTGTGTACATACCTTGTACAGTACGTATCGGGCTTGCAGTAGGTTTAGCAACCCTAGTTTGGTTTGTTTTGTGACCAATTTTGACTTATAAATACGAGTGTATCTTGTAAGCAATAATGAGGACCTCAGTCTGTAATGGACTATTATCCTTTATGTGTAACATTTTTGAGTTGTAATGTCAATGGGTGTAATTTATATTGGCTTTATAAAGTGTTTGCTTTAGCAGTTCTTGTGGATCCCATTGAAATTACTTCTTCCGGTCCGTTTTCTTTTTTGTAAATCTAAAAAACCTTAGAAAATCTCAAGAAGACTGATCTTTAAGAACGGACACATATAAGTGCCATACGACTTAGATAAAATTAACTAAACAATCCTTAATATATGGATTAAGGCAACAGTCGAATTCAATCCGCGTCACGGTTGGTAATTGGCCAGCGCTTATTTCTTCTGGTACGATAGAGCTTCTTAACGTATCTCCAATAACAAATGGAAATATTATTTTGAGTGGTCACGTCGCTCGCTCTCTCTCTCTTTCTAAATGTACTTCATTTTTCTCACAGGTTCGAGTCTACAAGATCAACAGTGAATAAAGAAGAAAACAAGATCGGTAAACTATTCGTCCTTCTAGATTAATTGCGGCAAGGTCACTCATACCTAATGATCAGCCTCATGTTTCTATCTCACATTTCAACTGATAAATCTTAATATAAATAACTATTAATGTCAAGATTAATCATCCAACACACACACACACTCAGATTTCAATTCCATAATGACTCATTCATCACTACTGATGACTCGATCATTATCCCAATGTAGCGTTTATTAAGGTAAACGTGATTATACTTAATTCTATACAACGAGTCAAATATTTATGCATCCAGCAATTTAGCCACATTGCTTTTTGCCTGTTTCTTATCCTAATGGAAATTCAAGAATGTTAGAGCTATAATTATAAAGATACAAACTCAACAGGAGTACCTAGTAGAAATAAGACTTGTAAGATTGGAAGTAGCTTCCGAGTGATCACATCAAGATCAGCAGCATCTTAGACATGAAACTTCTTCTGGCTTGAAAGCATCAACATAAGAAGGAATTGAGGCAGTTGATTATCAACCCAAAATACTTGACACTTAATTCTTGACTATACAGAAAGAATTTATACTGGTCTCCACACACTATTTTACAAATTCTTTATATGGCCGTATAATATGCCTATGTGGGATTATACAACTATCAATAGGATCATACAATTGATCCATATGATTTTATTTTTTCACAAAGGATAAATGGTAAAGGTAAGAGACCTTACCGTATTTTGTCAAAATCTTTATATTTAACGTGTATGATTTTACTATATGATAACATATTAATGCATTTATAATGTTGCAAAGTTACGTCATGTGGTTATACAATCCTACCACCAAGATATTGAGCTTCCAGATTTGGCTGTATTGTTTCCCAATAAGTTTATACAAATTTCCCATGTGCCTAAAGAATATGTATTTACTTGTGTGGTTGTAATATTTGCACATACGGTTTTAAAAAATATATGATCCTAGTTATACCATGTAGATTAGGATTGTAAAAGATACTGATGTGATTTCGTAGTTTATGAATAAGGTTTCACAACGTCAAGTCGTCGTCGTGTGTGCATTCGTAATCTCACCATATGCTTGCACTACTTGGTTATGTGGTTTCCAATTTTGCCTAAAATTGGTTCAATGACTACATAAGTAGAAGTTTTTCATATGGAACATCGGATTATAATTACATAATAAAGCTTTATATTATATTAATGTGGCTATCTGGTAAAACTTCTACAACTACTTGCTAGCGTTGAACTTGGTAAAATGAGATTATTGCATCTTCTCGACACTGGATGATTTCATTTGATTTCCTAGCTCTTTAATGGATTTCATTTATTCCTTTTTAAGAGCTACCGACCCAAAGAAAAGAGTCTGTTACATTTCCAATTGACGGTCTTCGTGATTGAAGAAAGAGCCATTAGCCCATGCCTTCAACCAAAGCTGATTTTATAAAGAATAAAGGTAAAAAGAAAAAATTTGATATAAGCCTGCATGAATCGTTCTGGCACCATAAACAGAAGTCCTAAGCGCTCACCCTAATTCCAGCCCGAATTGCATTCCCCTCCTTATTTATTTATTTATTTATTTATTCAGCCTCGCTTATGTTTCGCTTCATTGTAATAATGGTTGCAAGAGAAAAGGAGGATTAAGGCATTATAAGGCACATTACTGCTCTATTACAGGAATTAAAGAGCATTGCCAACTTATCATACCTAGAAAATCCTCTTCCTGTGTTTGCTTCCCACCTTCCAGTTTCATTCTTGTACTTATTTGTTGAATTCTTACCATCAGCTACAGCCGTACAAGAAGTTAAGTTGACGGTTGCTTGTAGTTAAGGTAGGCTGGCTGGGTTGGACTTGGATCTCTAAGAACTCCCCTTTCGGATTACCCGCTTGCAACTAAATACTTAACTCTTACTGCTTCATCTGTTGCAGACAATGACTTCCGAACTGAACTTTCCACTGCTTATGATCTCGTTGTATCCTTAGCTTAGGGTGTCGTTGATAATTTTGATTCGGCTTCGGCTTCTTAATTGGATGAAACTTCTTTTCTTTACTTAACACTTCAGAAGGCAATAAGAAAGGTTAAGATGTGTGTTGGGCAATAAGAATTAGAGTAAGTGGGCAAAAGAACACAATTGAGATTAATAAAGAATGAAGTAGGTGACCAAAGAGATAGGTAGCTTTAAGATCCAAATAATTAATTAATTGAAGCGCTAAGTGGTCTAAGTCGCTAATACCTCTGCTCTGGGCTCCAAATACAACTCCGACAAGCAGACAAGTTCCTGGTGTCGGTTCTGCAAATCGAGGACACCTTTTGACCAACCCCCGTGTTTTTGGCTGTCGATAGTAGGAATGCACAGTAGTTGCTTGTCTAGTAATTATTTATCTCTTAAATTCCTAATTTTGAGTTGGATTCTTACTTGTCTACTTTTGAGTTTTCTAAATTTGTTGACTTGGCTAAAAGAAAGAGAGTTGTACAAATCCTACCTTAGATACTCTACGCAATAAAGATGAAATGAAGCAGTTAAACGGTTTAAATTACGATGAAAATGGTTGAGGGATCAGGGTGCGTTAACTCCATTTCATTCTTTAGCTTCAAAGGAACAAGCAACGGCTGATGCAACGATAAGAAGTCTCCTATCTTGCCTGGTATCAAGAGGGGAGTTACGTATATGAAGAGTAATGTGCTCCCTTGGTCGACCTGATCAGAGATATAATTCGCAGATGAGGAATCAGGTAAAGAAAGATTGAGAAAGAGTTGTATCTACTAGGTCCTATTCTATGCCAGGTGCTCAATACGAAAGGAGTTATTCAGTTCAATCTCATTTCGATCTTTTGATTGACATGGTACGAAACTAGACTTTCTCCCTTTGTTTATTCTATTACCTGTTTGAAAGTAATAGCTTGCTGCTTCGATTGTTGCGCATAAGGAAGGGGCTCCTCGATTAACGTAAGGAAGTTCACAAGCTACTGTACTGTGAGAGTTTAGGTTAGAAATGATAGTGTAGTTTCGGGTGCAATCGGTTCATCACCTTAAGGAGAGTTTGGGAGGTGGCTGAGTTAATGGTAGTAAATTCAAAGTTCCTAGACCAAGCGAATGAGCTTGCAGTGGAAAGAGTGATCACTGAGAGGTTAAATAAAGGAGGTGAACTGATTATACAATTAATGGTCAAGTTTCTCGACCTACACAATCCATTTACGTTGATTGGCAGTTGGAAATGTAACACAATCATTTCTTTGGGTCGATAGCTCTCCAAAAATAATCAATGAAATCCATAAAATGTTGGGCAGATGGCTCAAATTCAGCTCATAATAGGCTTTAGTGAAGTCCACAGTCCAGAACCTCATTTATATTAACCTAATCCTAGATTAGGTTAAAAAGGATTGAGATTAAGAGGACAGCGACGGCTGAAAACATGGGAGACAGAAAGAAGACTGTAGATTGACAATAGAGGCCAGAAAATAAGAGATCTAGGAAAGAGAAAAAGACAAGGACAGAAAAAGACTATTCTCAATCATTCATATCTCAGATTAGATCAGTTTTCAGTAGATTCTTACTATGATCTCTCGAGAAGGTTTTGGATATTGTACTCAGTATTACAGTCCTTGTATCCCTGTGATTATCTTGTGGCTATTGCTTGGGCTTGGGCAAGAAGCCTTTAGATATATATATTCATTATTTTGACAGTGAATTTTCTCTAACTTGTCCCGTGGTTTTTACCCTTCGAGTTGAGGGGGTTTTTCATGTAAATCTTGGTGTTCATCTAATTGTGATTTCTGTTTAATTCCGCTGTATATGATGGTCTGCTAGCATTTATTCATATACAAAGTTTATTCCTATTTTACTCCCATTAATTGGTATCAGGGCAGTATTTTGGTGGCATTTAATCTTTTGTATTTGAACATAGAGGTCGGTAATGTTTCTCACATGATTAGTTTAAACGGAAATAATTGGATGATATGGAAACAAGAATAGAAGATCTCTTGTATTGCAAAGATTTGTATGGACTTTTGCAAGGGGATAGTGTAAAGCCCACAACTATGATAGATGATGAGTGGAAGAGGTTAAATAAAAAAAATATTGGCTTTATTCATCAGTGGCTTGATAATAGTATCTTTCATCATGTTTCTACTGAAAGTTATGCTTACTCTTTTTGGAAAAAGTTAGAAGGTCTTTATAAAAGAAAAATGGCTGGCAATAAAGCTTTTCTGATCAGAAAACTTATGAACTTGAAATATAAAGAGGGTACTTCTATTCCTGAGCATTTGAATGAAATGCAGAGTATTACTAACTAATTCTCCTCTATGAAAATGTCTCTTAATAATGAGTTACAGACATTGTTACTTCTCTGTTATTTGCTTGAAAGTTGGGAGACACTGGTGGTTTCCCTCAGTAATTCTGCACCAGATGGTATTATCACCATGAGTCAAGTAACAAGCAGTTTGTTGAATGAGGAGTTGAGGAGAAAGAATTCAACTACTTCTCAGATTTATTCACAGGCACTTATCTTAGAGAATAGAGGAAGGTCAAAGTCAAAGGATAGAAGTGGTTCACGCATAGGTAAAAGCAAGTCAAGATCAAGGAAAGATATTATTTGCTACAATTGTGGTGAGAAATGACATTACAAGAATCAGTGCAAGCAACCTAAGAAGAACAAGAAAAAGGGAAAAGAAGTGGAGCATACAGAGTCAAAAGAGAATATCACGACTATAATGCAAAGTAATGACTATTTGATTTTGTTTACTTCTGATGATATTTTTTCTTGTGTGTGCCAGGATCTCTAATGGATAATTGAAACAGGTGCTTCTTATCATGCTACACCACGGAGGGAGTTTTTTGCTACTTACAGTTCTGGAAATTTTGGTGTTGTCAAGATGGGCAACTATGGCACAGCAGACATCATTGGCATGGGAGATATCCATATAAAGACCAATCTTAGCTGCAAGTTGGTGCTTAAGGATGCGAGGCATGTGATTGACTTAAGACTGAATTTAATTTCAGTTGGATGGCTGGATGATGAAGACTTTGATGTTAGCTAATGGGAGTGGAAGCTCAGTAAAGATTCTTTTATTATAGCTAATGGGAAGAAATGTCATACATTATACAGATTGTAGGCTAAGGCTTGTGGTGAGCAGTTAAATGCTATAGAGAAAGACTTTAGCATGGAGTTGTGGCATAGGCGACTAGGATATATGAGCGAGAAGGGGCTGCAAGAACTTTTCAAGAGAGAGGTATTACCAGACCTCAGAGGTATACGTTTGAACCCTTGTATTGATTATTTGGCTGGTAAATAATATAGAGTTTCCTTTGTTAGTCCTGCCTTATCTAGAAAAATGTATACCTTGGACCGTGTCTATACAGATGTGTGTGGCCCTTTGAGAATAAAAACTCTTGGTGGATCTATTAATATTCCTAGTATCAATAGTGCACCTTATTTTGTTACTTTTATAGATGACTTTTCCAGGAAAGTTTGGGCCTATACTTTGAAGACCGATGATCAGGTTATTAATGTCTTTAAGGAGTTTTATGCTAGAGTTGAAAGGGAGACAGAAAGGCAATTGAAATGCATAAGATCAGATAATGGTGGTGAGTACACATGATTATTTAATGATTATTGCAAGTCACATGACATCCAGCATGAGTTGACAGTTCCTGGTACACCTCCGCATAATGCAATTATAGAGAGATGAATCGTACCATCATGGACAAGATCAGATGTATGCTTTCACAGGCCAAGTTACCCAAAAGGTTTTGGGATGAAGCTTTGAGGACTGCAGTTGATAGAATCAACTTATCACCATGTGTAGCTCTAGATGGTGATGTTGCAGAGCATGTATGGTCAGGGAAAGATGTCTTCTATAGGTATTTAAGAGTATTTGGTTATCGTGCATTTGTATATGTTTTAGACAATGAGAAGTCCAAGCTGGATGGTAAGATAAAAGAATGTATTACTCAAATGATCAGTTTGGTTACAGGCTTTGAGATCTATAAAAGTAGAAGGTGTTTAGAAGCAGAGATGATGTCTTCTTTGAGGATCAAACCATTGAGGATTTGAAGGAGGCACCAGCTAAGACTTCTGCAGAGAGATTTATAGACTGTGACCCAGTTATTCCTCTAGTATATTAGGGTGATAGGGGAGATGTGCAAGAAGATGGTGCAGAGTCAGATGTTGATCTACCTGTAGGACATGTTGAGAAGGAAGAAGAAAGAGAGCAAGTTCCCATAGAACCTCAGTTAAGAAGATCTTATAGACCACGTCAACCATCTATGAGATACTCTACAGATGAGTATATAATACTTACTAATGCAGGTGAACTAGAGAGTTACTAGGAAGCAGTTGAAAGTGAGAAAAAAAAAAGTGGTTTATTGCTATGCAGGAAGAGATGGATTCTCTATAGAAGAACCACATATATGATTTGTTGCAACTAACAGAGGGAAGTAAAGCCTTGAAGAACAAGTGGGTTTTCAAGTTGAAGACTCAAGAATATTGTTATCAACCAAAGTACAAAGCTAGATTGGTTATGAAAGGCTTTGGTCAAAAGAAAGTTAGATGTGAAAACAACTTTCTTTCATGGTGATTTGGAGGAGGAAATTTATATGGAGCAACCAGAAGGCTTTAAAGTCAAAGATAAAGAAAATCTTGTTTGCAAGTTGAGGAAGAGCTTGTATGGGCTAAAGCAAGCTCCTATACAGTGGTATAAAAAGTTTGATTCATTTATGATTGAGAATAAATACAAAAGAATAGCTTCAGATCATTGTGTGTACATCAAATAGTTTGATGAGGATTTTATTATTCTCTTAATTTATGTTGATGATATTCTTATCCTTAGGGCAGATATGTCTATGATTGTCAGGTTGAAGAAGAAACTGAGTGAGTCTTTTGCAATGAAGGACATGGGGCCAGCAAAACAAATAATAGGCATGCAGATTTCTCGTGACAGAAGAAAGAGGAAGATTTGGTTATCACAGGAGAAATACATTGAGAAGGTATTGGACAGGTTCAGTATGAGCAATGCAAAGCCAATTGATTCTCCTATTGCAGGTCACTTCAAGTTGTGCTCAGAGTAGAGTCCGTCAAGTGATGAGGAGGAGGAGAAAATGCAAAAGGTTCCTTATGCTTTAGCAGTTGAAAGTTTAATATACGCGATGGTATGTACGAGGCCGAACATCACATATGTAGTGGGTGTTACTAGTAGATTTCTTATAAATCCAGGTAAAGAGTATTGAGCAGTAGTAAAGTAGATTTTTAGATATCTCAGAAGAAGTTCTAAAGTTTGTTTAAGCTTAGGAGGTGGACCACTTGTGTTGACAGGTTACATAGATGCAGATATGGCAAGAGATATTGACACAATGAAGTTCACATCAGGTTTTATACTTACTTTTGCAGGGAGAGCTGTGTTATGGCAGTCCAGATTGCAAAGGTGTATTGCTCTCTCCACCACAAAGGCAGAATATATTACTGCTACAAAGGTTTGCAAAGAAATATTATGGATAAAAAGATTCTTACAAGAATTGGGGCTGAAACAAAAAAACTATGTGATGTATTGTGATAGCTAGAGTGCCATCCATTTATGCAAAAACCCAACATTTCATTCCAAGTCAAAACATATAGATGCCAGATATCACTGGATCATAAATATGCTTGAAGCGTAGCAGTTATAGCTTCAGAAAATTTATGCAGATGATAATGGGGCATACATGTTGACAGAGAATTTGCCGAAAGAGAGACAGGAGATGTGCCGACAGTTGGTCGACATGGCTTCATATTGAGGAGTCATGAGACAGCCTCCCTTATGAGCTGAAGGGGGAGGTTGTTGGGCAGATGACCCAGATTCAGCCCATAATGGGCTTTAGTGAAGCCCATAGCCCATAACCTTATTTATATTAACCTAAACCCTAGATTAGGTTAAAAAGGGTTGAGATTAAGAGGGCAGTGGTGGATGAAAACATGGGAGAGAGAAATAAGACTGCAGATTGATAGTAGAGACCAGAAAAGAAAAGATTCAGGAAAGAGAAGAAGATAAGGACAGGAAAAAATTATTCTCAATCATTGATATCTCAGGTTAGATCAGTTTATAGTAGATTCTTACTATGATCTCTTGAGAAGGTTTTGGATATTGTGCTTAGTATTACGGTTCTTGTATCCCTGTGATTCTCTTGTGGCTATTGCTTGGGCTTGGCAAGAAGCCTTAAGATATGTATATTCATTATTTTGATAGTGAATTTTCTCTGGCTTATCCCGTGATTTTTATCCTTCGAGTTGAGGGGGTTTTTCATGTAAATCTTGGTGTTCATCTAATTGTGATTTTTGTTTGATTCTGTTGTGTATGACGGTCTGCTAATATTTATTTATATACAAAGTTTATTTCTATTTTATTCTTATCATTAAAGAGATAGAAATTCAAATAAAATCATCCACTAAAGAGCTACGATAACAATAACATAATTTAATTAAAGTAAATGAGCAAGAGCGCAAGGGGAAAGCAAAGTGAAAGGGAGCTGCTGGGCCAACCAAAATGCCTAGACTCCAATCCCGTCCTGAACAATAATAACTAAATGAGTGCCACGATCCCTGAGAGTAAGCTATGTGATCCCAAGCTGAGAGTCCGCTTTGTTTTGTTCATCTATTTTCTAAAGTAGGTAGGGGTAGACTATACATACTCTGTTTTGTGACCCTAAGTAGAGCCTGCTCCATTTTGTTCATCAAAAGTAGAGCCGACACACTATTCTTTCTTACTTCCTATTGCCTTAAACAAGCAATAGGGCGCATAATAGGTGGATGAAAAGCTAGGGTGCATAATAGGTTGGTGCTAAGAGAAGGGGGAAAGGATTGCAGGGTCTTTCTAATGTTGTTAATAAATTATATACTTAATGAAAAAATTACTCTAATAATAGGTGTACTTAATAAAAATAGGTTTACTTAATGAATAATACTCTAATACTAACTTAATTCAATGATTTTATATCAATGATTACTTCTCTGATTTGTTAGTTTCATTCTATTCAATTTTTTGACTAGTGAGTGCGCTAACGGGAGTGAGTTAGCTACCTGTCTTGTTTTCGTTGTTTGTTAGTGAAATTATTTTGGAAGTGTAATTTATGGAAGTATAAAAATTGTAATCATGTAATCTGTTATGTGAAAAAATTTTATGTCAGGATTGAAATCAAATAATATTAGATCTGTTTACGATGCGTGTATTTTTAGATGTCATTTGAATAAGATCTATTCTAATATGCAAAAGTACCATCTTCCAGATCTAAATATCACCGTATATCGATCTGCAAAGAGAACTAGAACATATCTAAAACTCTTCTCTTCTCTTCCTATCCTTTCACAAGACTACTGAGATTGATGGTTTAGGGAGATGAGAGAATAGTCATAATCTCTCTCTTGTATTTTCTTCTTTACCCTATCTAGTGTATACACCGTAATAGGTTTAAAAGAGGTCCTATTTATTTATAGGTGAGAGTAGAGGGTATAGGATAGGTTATTTGGATAGTTCCTTCCATCAGGGGCATCCCTTAATGTATCCTAATATAATATGAACTTTAATTTAATATTGACTAATATATCTCATAAGAATCCAATTAATCCTATTATATATCTTATCCAATTATAAAGGTCCACATAATCTTATATTCTCCTACTTGGCCCATTAATTGATAACATATAATATATATTTAAAATCAAAATAAATAAAATAAAATTTATTTTAAAATAATTTTACATAATTAGATTCTGAAAATTTTAAAAAAATATTTTATACATAGCATTGGTTTTAAAAATAAGCCAATAAGTCCAATAAGCACACTATATTCAGTCCAACTATCAATATGAGTCAGAGCGGTTGTATATCATCAATGCTATAATTTCTTCTATATACCATAATAATTTTAATCTTTCCTTATATAGTCTATAATGACCCATGTAATTTGGCTTATCAAGATAATCCTGTTATTGTATTCAACCATAAAATGCATAAACATAAACACAAACAGGATAGTAAAAATAAATAACTTTAATTATGCAAAAAAGTTAATAATAGTATTCACTTAAATATTCATCACCATGTCTTTTATGGCTTGCTCACAAGTCTCGTTCTAAGAACATATTCTTTAAATATCTTGCATTGTAAAACTTTAGTAAATGGATCAATAATCATTATAGTGATGCTCAAATTTTCAATTGACACTTATTGTTTTTGGACTCCTTCTCTAACCATCAATTACTTTATCTCAATATGCTTGGAATCACTAGAGTACTTATCATTCTTAGAGAAGAAAACTACTGCTGTGTTATCACAAAATATCTTCAATAGCTTGGCAATTGAGAGTCGACCAAGTCCTTAGATAAAATTCTATAACTATAAAACTAGATTTGTGATCGTAAAATATGTCAAAAATTTAGCTTCCATCGTAGATAATGTAATAAGTGATTGTTTTATACTTTTTCAGGAAATTGCCCCATCAGCTAGCATGAACGCAAATCTTGAAGATTTTCTTCTATCGAGGTAATTTACAAAATCAACATATGAATTTCCCGTCATATCAAGCTAATCTGATTTCTTATATGTAAGCATATAATCTTTTGTCCTTTATAGATATCTCATTACTTTTTTTGTAGTATTCCAATGTTGTATTACTATATTACTCTGGTATCTACCTAACATTGCAACTACAAAACTGATATCTAGTCTTATATAGGTTTGAGGATATAATAGACTTTCAATTACGCACCCATAAGGAATATTTTTCATTTGATCTCTTTCTAAATTATTTTTCAGGCACTAGTTTTGATTGAATTTTTTACCTCTAGAAATAGTTATATCATTAGCTGGGCAAAAATGCATATTAAATCTCTCCAAGATATAATTAATATAATCTTTCTGAGATAAACCTAATAATTATTGAGATTTATCCCTGAATATCTCAATGCTAATAATATAGGATGACTTATTCATATCAACCATCTTAAAGTTCTTGTTGAGAAATATCTTAATTTCATGTAACAAACTAAGATCACTACTGGCAAATAATATATCATCCACATATAGGACTAATATAATAAACTTGCTCCCACTAATATTTAGATATATATACTGATCAATAGTGTTTTTCTTAAATATAAAGGAAGTAATGATATTATGAAACTTTATATACCATTGTTTGGAAGCTTATTTAAGGCCATAAATGAAATTTTAAAGTTTTCAAGCCCAACTTTCCTTTCCCTTTTTAATGATCCTTCAAGTTGTTCTATATAAATTTCTTTATCTAGATCCCCATTAAAAAAATATTATTTTCACATCCATCTGATGTAATTCAAGATCATAATGAGGTACTAATGTCATGAATCATTTCGAGAAACTAGAAAAAAAGGTCTCATGATAGTTAATACATTCTTTCTGAGAAAAACCTTTGGTCACAAGTCTGGCTTTGTATCGTTTGATATTGCCCATCGAGTCATATTTTGTCTTAAAGACCCATTTACAACTGATTCTTTTACAATTATTGGGCAATTCAATGAGTTCTCAAATACTATTCTAGTCTATTAATTTTAACTTCTCTTTCATTGTATCATACTATTTCTCATAATCATTACTTTCTATGGCTTGTAAAAATGATAAAGGGTCTTTTTTATTCCTATATCAAAATTTGATTCTTGTAGATATATTACATAATCATTAGAAATGATATGTTTCCTTTTTCTTTGAGATTTTCTTAAATCTATCAATTGTAATTGTTTTACAAGAACATCAGCGGTGACATCAACATCATGTGACAGTTCATTAATGTTATTTTGTTGTTCACCCTCATCAATTCTCTCATTGATTTAAGGAACAATAATTTCTTGAATAGGAGATGATATAGGAGAATTAACCTAAATCTCCTTAATATCAAAATTGATCATTTGGGATTTTTGACTCCCATTGATTTCATCATTTTTTATGATTTTTTTATTACCATATTCTACTATCCTCATATTATTATGATTAGGATAATAAAATTTATAACCTTTAGATTATTTTGGGTAACCAATAAAATATCAAAAAATTATTCTTAGATTCAATTTCTTTTCATATGGATTGAATACTCTTATCTCTATAGAACACTCCCAAATATATAAATGTCTCACGCTAGGTTTCCTACCAGTCTGTAACTCAAATGGAGTTGATGGAACTAACTTACTAGGAACCCTGTTCAAGATATACATTGTTGTTCTAAGAGTATCACCCCATATTTACTCAGGTACAGAGGAAGAATAACTCATCATGCTCCTAACCATATCCATAAGAGTATGATTTTATATTTCAGCAACGTCATTCTATTATGGCACACTTGGTAATGTATATTGAGCACAAATATCTCATAGTTCTACGAATATAGCAAAAGGATCAATATTTTGATCGGATTCATCATATCTATCATAAAATTTACCACCTTTATCAGATTTGATAATTTTAACTTTTCTATCTGATTGTCTCTCGATCTCATTTATGTACACTTCAAGATTGTCAATGACTTAAGACTTTTCATGTATTAAATAAATATAGCCATATCTGGACAGGTCATCTATAAATGTGATGAAATATCTTTCTCCACCAAAATAGAGAATATAGAGTGGTTCGCAAATATTAGTATAAATAATTTTAAGAAGTTATTTACTTCTTGTGACATTTTTTTGTGTGCTTAGTTTATTTTCCCTTAATATAATTTATGCAAACATCAAAATCAATAAAGTCTAAATCTTCTAAAATATTATCCTTCACTAATTTTTCAATTCTTTCCCTAGAGATATGACATAAACATCTATGTCACAATATAAAAGATATTTCATTATTAAAATTATATTTTATTCAAATACTTAATTACAGGGTCAATAATATCTTTATAAATTCAAGATTCAAATCAATTTTATACAAACCATCACATAAAATTCTATAACTTTATTGAATCATAAAATATATTGAGTTTACCATTATCAAAAGAAAGACAATATTCTAACTCATCAATTCTAGATAGAAAAACTAAATTTCTAGAAATGATAGGAATAGAACATGTGTCTTCAAGATCCATCACATAACCTGCCTCTGGGCGTAAGTGATAAATCTCTACTAATACCACTTTTGCTTTAAGATGATTTCTCATAATTATGAATCTTTCATATTCTTTTAGTTTTCGAATTGAAAGAAATTCCTATATATTATTAGTAACATAAGTTGAAGTACTATAATCAATCTACTATGTATTAGAATGAACTTCTATAATATTTGATTCAAAATATACAAAGGTTGATTTTATATATTTCTTTTTGAATGAAGTTCTACGTTTAATGCAGTCTTTCTTTACATATCTTTTCTTGCCATAAAAGAAGCACTTTACTGTAATAGCTTCTTTTCAATAGTCTATCTAACATTTTCAGTCCTAACAAATTTCTTTAATAGATGATGTCTCAATTTTCTTTTCTTGTTACTAGTTCCTTGAGTAACAGTCATAACATTATATGAACTTTTATATCTTAATCTTAATTCCTCTTGAATACATATACTAGTTAACTTATTCAAGTATCACTTATTCTTATTTATATTATAATGAATCTTGAATGGGTCAAACTGAGAAGGAAGAGAATTAAGAGTGAATTGCACGAGGAAAGATTCATCAACATTCATTTCCAATGCCTTAAGTTTTAAAGCTTTATCAACCATATTGAAGATGCGATCCTGAATTCCTCGAGTACCATCATACTGAGCTATAGTCAGTTCTTTCATTAATGTGCTAGCTAATGACTTATCAATAAATTTAAATTTATCTTTAATTAGCCTTAAATATTCTCGTGCACTAGTTGTAACCAGTAATGAAGTCTTTATGTTATTTGTAATTCTTATTCTTATGAACATTAAACTGAGCCTATCATATCTTTCTCAAGCATTCATTCTATTGACTTGTTCTACAATACTTTAATCAGTTAATTCTGTAGGCTTTTCAATAAACAATGCCAAATCAAGATCTAATACGCCATATGTAAATTGCATATATTCTAATCATTCTAAATAATTTGATCCAAAGAGTACAGTGACACTAGAAACATGAGAATGTATGGACGAAAATACTACTACAGAATATAAAATAACATTAATGCTTTAAGTTTACTAAAATATGATGAACTATTGAAATCATCAATATTTAACCTTTGGGTAAAATATTGACATATCTAGTGTTCACTCAAGATCATTTATGGAGGACTTATACCATCATTATGGAATAATTTTGCTATCTTTGAGAATATAATTCTAAACTGCAAGGATATCCAAAATAGTATCATTCTACCCCATCATCTAATTATTTAAAATAGATTATCCTTTTGGATTATCTAAATCTCCTAATTATACATGTCATTTTGAATATTATTTTTTAATATCATTTAGGACTTGTTCCTTAATGTAGTTTTAGAAATCATTGATCTAGGCTATTTTGGTGACTAGAAGACTAATACAGTAATATAAAATATAAATTAAATTATCCTGTAAATGATAAGAGATTAATTATATTTCATATCCTATAAGCCTAACATCCCAGACCACTTTGGCAGCTACTAGTCAGGCATAACTTGTGGAGACAAATTACAAATAATATTCATCAAGTTTTTTTAATCTAATTTATGTTAAAACAGTTCAATAATAGAATAACAACCATAATAATTATTGAACATTAATCAGTAGAGAAAAACTCATATGATGACTATAATCATGATAATACATAAATCATGCCTTCATGTGAAAAATAAATATTATTTCATAATTTTATATATCATATTTCACATATATACATGTAAATAACTTAATAAATATCTAAGAACAATAATTGGATTTTATTTATCACATGTAATCACTAACTTATATGAGAAAAACTATAAAATAAATAATAATTTATATTTTTTTAAAATTAAACAAACTAATTTTCTTTAATTGAGGAAGCCCATAACCTAATTAAATAAATTAATCAAAATAACAAAAATTTGATCAAGATTTAATTCTTTCAAATTTAATCAAACTAAATTTGATTAATAAATAATCAAAATTATAATCATGATTAAATTTCATTAAATCATAATTCATTAATTTCATAATTAAAAAAATGAACTAAAATATCTCAAAATGGCAACATCTTAATTTTATGTAGGACATAAAAGAAATTATGAAATTTATAAAGGGCAGAAATGTCATAAGAATTAATAAAACATAGAAGGGCAAAATCATGATTAATCTATTATGCCAGCTAAATGATAAAACAGTAAGGCAAAACCATTACTTTACCAAATTAAGGAAAACCCTAAATTCTAATTCGGTAAAAGATTAAAATAAAAAAAAATTTCAGAAAAATGGAAATCCTAATCCTAATTCCCTTACCGTTGCCAGCGGTTGCTATGCTACTACTGTGTGGGTTCGCATGCACCAACCGCTAGGAACACTACTGCACACGGTCACCAGATCGATGCGCGCCACGTGTGGTCGTCGCTGTATGTGGCGTATAACTACACGCAACTACCTTTGGTGTGGCCTCTGCTACACGTGGCCGCTACCAGCCACTTGTGTCAGACTTTACCCGCATGTGGCTGCTGCTAAAAGTGGTTGTTGCCTATGAGCGACTGCCGACTGTGCGGCTATCGCTGTTACACTTTCCTACTGTGGTGCCGCATAAGCAAATCTGACCAAATGCAACGAGATTACTACACAAACTTCTACAATCAATGCCACAGAGATAGCCAACTCCATTATTGAAGAAATAAAAAAATGGGCGATGACTTGGCACCAGATATCCGAAGGTCTGGAAAGAGTTGCTGTGATAAGCGAAAAAAATGACGATTGCTCATGGAAGTTTCTACAGAAAGATCTATTGGCAAACACATGAACATGATAGGTACTTGGGAGCATACCGATGGAATGAACACAATACTAACATTTAACATAATATGGTCATAGATCTTAGGTTGTAACTAAATGTTCATTTATATAATATAAATTAGTGGTTGATTAGCAAAATGAGGTCCTAAAATAGCTATTGTTATTCTATTTTGTATCAAAACCCAACCTTTTAGAATTGTATTTTAGACAGACTGTTTATGCCGGTGTTCATCCAATACTAGTTTTTGTTGCGTGTATCATACTAATACTAGAGTGTGCCATGCGATACCATACCATACTAAGACGGTGCACAACAATCATCTAAGGTTATGATAACAAAAATTTCACATCGTTCGCAAGCAAATGATAGAATAGAATAGACAGGAATATAGATCGATAAGACATTCAGATCACTAAGGCATTTGAAAATAAAAATAATAGATCTAATATATTTGATCTCAAGAACCTAAGCTCTGATACCAATTGTAAGCATAAAAACTTTAATCATGCAATCTGTTATGTGAAAAATTTTTATATCAGGATTGAGATCAAATAATATTAGATCTGTTTATAATGCACATACCTTTAGATGTCATTTGAATAATATCCATACTGATATACAAAAGCACTATCTTCCAGATCTGAATATCACCGTATGTCAATCTACAAAAAGAACTATAATAGATCTAGAACCCTTCTCTTTTTCTATCTTTTCAAAAGATTGATGGTTTAGGAAGATGAGAGAATATCCATAATCCCTATCTTATATTCCTTTCTATATCGTAATAGGTTTAAAGGAGGTCCTATCTATTTATAAGTGAGAGCAAAGAGTCTAGGATAGATTATTAGGAGAATGGTTTAGGAAGATGAGAGAATAGTCGTAATCCCTCTTTTATATTTCTTTCTACATCGTAATAGGTTTAGAGGAGGTCTTGTCTATTTATAAGTGAGAGCAGAGGGTCTAAGATAGGTTATTTGGAGACTTCCTTATATCAAGAACATCCCCTAAGATATCCTAATATAATATGGGTTTTAATTTAATATTGATTAATATCTCTCATGAGAATTTAATTAATCTCATTATATATCTTATCTAATTATAAAAGATCACATAATCTTATAATTTAAAGATTTTCGCTTAAAAAGTAAAGAATAGAATTGATAAAAATTTTATATTCGTCGTTGCTTGTTTTGTATCTTTTATTCGAACTCTTATTTATTGCCTGTATACTTCACTCTATTCCCTTATCTACCTATGCCGTAGCACGATGTATTGTCTTAAATATAGCAGTCGGCAGTATGCTTGATGGATTCCGTTCTTTATTCAGACAGTTTAGAGTCAATGAAAGGGCAACAAGAGAGATAATCGACAGTTAATCGACGTGAGAGATAATTAGTAGTTAATCGGGAGTCCAATTTTAGGCGTTAGGGAGCAGCAAGCTAGTTCAATTACTGTTTGACTGAAGAAAATCCTAACTCTCTCTTGACTGCACGGATAATCGAAAGAAAAGAGATAAATGATTTATTGCTTCAACACTTGGCTCAAAAAGTAAAGTACAGAAATGGATTCTTTTACTTGCACGTTAGTGATGCTATAGTTGGACAGCCATTCTCTAATTCGTGGGATCTATTCTAAATAACTAGAATCTTCCTTCAACTCTTGCTTGTGTAACTTCTATTAGCGCAGATCCATTGAACAGAACAGACAAATCAAGGTAATTCGGCTGCTTATCGATTAAGGTAATTTCGCTGCTCCAAGTTTCTCAGGTTAGCCTTTTTTTCTTTTGTTCTGTTGCTTGTTAGCTTCTATTCATTCGTTACGTATTCAGTACTTAGCTCATTTGTTGGGCTGGGCTTCGATTGGATTCACTTTAGGTTTCAAAACCAAACTTGGAGCGGCTTAGACCCCAAAAGCAATGGCCAAGTAGGACCAGCTGTCAACCCGGTTTCAATATAAAACATGGGAGTTAGCTGCAAGACGCTTTCATCATTCACAACTGCTTTCCTTCCTTTTGATTTGAATTGAACCGCCTGAGATTATAGTGGTCATTCTTAAAAAGATAGATTCTATTCTTTATACGACAACACCCAATGATACATATTCAACTTCAGGATCATGCTACAGGAGGAGGCCAAGTTCAAGGAATAGCTGCTGGGCACTGAAGGAGGCCATAAAAAAAAGGGTGTTGGGCAATCAATCAGACAATTCCAGTCGGACAAATACGAGAACTGAACCAAGACTCTTCTCAAGCTATAAGATACCGTTGATCGGGGCATTCGCATTTTGCCTGTCTTCTTTATACGTTTCTTGCTACCACTCTACTACAACTCAGTTAAGGCAATCAATCAATAAGGCAATTCCATAAGTTTCACCTCTCTGAAACAGAGATAATAATGGCAAATCTAAATCACCTATCTTGCCTCCTTCCCTTACAGCTGTTCGAATGCATTTTAGCGCCAATCAAAAGGATTTGCTTATTCCGGCTCTGCTAACTTGCAACTTGAAAAATGAATTGATGCAGCTTCATCCAACACTGGATTGACTTCAAAACAAACACTTTATCCTAACTCATTACTTTTAAGTTAGAATAGGCGCACAAGGGAACAATCAGTGTCATCTAAAATAGAAGCCAAATCTAAAGAAATCCTATTACTGAAGTTTGATAGGTGCATTCTATTTTGATAGAGAATCGGTGACATATTGAATATTGAAATGAATGTGTGACTTCAGGCATAGATTCAATAAAACAAGAACAAGATATCCCAAAAGGAAAGGTCGACAAATGATGACATATAAAAGAATAAAAGTTTTTGTATCTGAACAAATATTAGTAGACTGTCACATATAGTGGAATCAAACTAAAATTATAATCAAATGAATACCACGATTTACATGAAAAATCCCTCCAACTCAAAGAGTAAAAACCACAGGATAAGCCAGAGAAAATCCACTATAAAATATGTACAAATCTCAAAATTCTCATGCCCAAGCCCAAGCAATAATTATAAGAGAATGACAAAGATACAAAAATTATATTACTATTCATAATATCCAAACCTCCCTAAGTGATCACAGTAAGAATCCACTGTAGATCTGATCTAACCCGAGATGAGAATATTGTTTAGATAATTGAGAATAATTTTTCTCTATCCTTATCTTCTTCCCTTTTCTAGATCTCTTGTTTTCTGCCCTCTACCGTCAATCTATGGCTTTCTTTCTTTGTCCCACATTTGCAGCCATCATTATTCACTTTTCCTTAAGTTTAGCCATCAAAACTAAGGTTTAGGTTAAGAGAAATAAATGTTAGGGCTGTGGGCTTCACTAAAGCCCATTATAGGTTGAATCTGGGCCATTTGCCCAACAACCTCACTCTTCCTCCCAGAAGGGAGGCTATCACATGACTCCTCAATATGAAGCCATGCCAACTAACTATCGGCACATCTCCTATCTTTCTTTTGATAAAATCTTGGTCAACATATCTGCTATATTATCATCTGTGTGAATTTTCTAAAGCTGTAACTGCTTCTCTTCAAACACATTTATGATCCAATGATATCTGACATCTATATGCTTTAACTTGGAATGAAATATTAAGTTTTTGCATAAATGGATGACACTCTAACTATCACAATACACTATATAGTTTTTTTGTTTCAGCCCCAATTCTTGTAAGAATCCTTTTATCTATAATATTTTTTTATAATCTTCTGTAGCAGCAATATATCCTGCCTTTGTGGTAGAAAGAGTAATATACTTTTGCAATTTGGATTGCCATGACACAACTCCCCCTATAAAAGTAAGTATAAAATCTGATGTGGACTTTCTTATATTAATATCTCTTACCATATCTGTATTTGTGTAACATGTCAACACAGATGGCCCATCTCTAAAGCTTAAACAAATTTTAGAACTTCCTCTGAGATATCTCATAGTTCACTTCACTGCTATCTAGTACTGTTTACCTAGATTGTAAGAAATCTGCTAGCAGCACCCACTTTATATGCGATATCCGGCCTCGTACATTAAACTTCCAATTACTGAAGCATAAGGAACCTTTTGCATTTTCTCTTTTTCATCACTTGACAGAATTTGATATGAGCACAACTTGAAGTGACCTGAAAGAGGAGAACCAATTGGCTTTGCATTGCTTATAATGAACCTATTTAATACATTCTTGATATATTTCTCTTGTGACAACCAAATCTTCTTGTTTCTTCTGTCATGAGAAATCTGCATGCCCAATATTTGCTTTGCTGGCCCCATGTCCTTTATTGCAAAAGACTCACTTAGTTCCTTCTTTAACCTATCAATCATAGACATATCTTTTCTAATGATAAGCATGTCATCAATATAAAGTAAGAGAATAATAAAATTCTTACCAAATCGTTGATGTATACACAATGATTTGAAGCTGTTCTTTTGTATCCATTTTCAACCATAAATGAATCAAACTTTTTATACCATTGTCTTGGAGCTTGCTTCAGCCTATACAAGCTCTTCTTCAACTTACAGATAAGATTTTTTTTACATTTGACTTTTAAAACATTCTAGTTGCTCCATATAAATTTCCTCCTCTAAATCACTATAAAGGAAAGTTATCTTCATATCCAACTACTCAACTATTAGGACTCTAGCTAAGGGAGTCCTAATTTAGTTTTATTGAAGAGGGCAAACATGTAAATTCTAAAGTTATTTATGAAAATCCTATCTAGCCAACCTCTATTAAAGAGGTGAGGAGGCTGGCTAGGTTAGGATTAGTTTGGAGGAAGATATTTTGAGGGAAGAATAAGATAAATGTCACTCTAATTAACTACCCCTTATCCTAGTTAAAGAGGGGTCGGTTAAGGAGGGGTTCAGTTAGAATAGAATTAGGATTAATTTGGAGGTTTCTTCTTAGAATTGGAGTTAGAGTTGTTGGAAGTAGGAGTTGCTTCTTAGAGTTGGAGTAGGAGTTGTTAGGAGTAGGTGTCTTAAGTAGGAATCCTATTTAGAATTAGGGTTTATAAGTCCTATAAATAGCCTTGTATTTGCCCCTCTTTCATCATCAATAGATCAATTATGTTTCAGCTATAGTGCAAAATTCTAAGGAGGGAGGAACCCCTATAGAGTTCCAAGGAGGTTGATCCCCTATAAAGATCACCCCAAACTTAGAATCTACAAGGATTCTAACACTTGGTAACAGAGCAACATTCTTGGCATCTCGTTGCCCTTCCACAGCCATCCATCAGCCCCCCAAAGCCATCCAAAGCAATTCCCATACTTGCTTGAAAATCATCATTAAATTCTACCATCATCTCCACTATTGCAACTCATCCTTTGATCTCCCTGTGAATTGCAACAAGTTCTGGTTTCCTACCTTACTGCTACTATAATTTAGTTAAATCCAAAAAAATTTGTTTCTATTTGCTACATAAATATTTTGTTGCAATGTTTCTATCTTTACAACGAAATTCCAGCCACATACCCTTGACTATTTGATTTGATGCTGCATTTTTACTGGTCTAATCTCTACAAAATTTTTATAACGACTTTCGCACTTCCTATCTTTAGATTTTGTTTTGGTTTTAATAAAAAAGTCTCAATATAAACTACTGATCTTTCATGTCCAACATGCTACACTTTAGACATAAAAATTACTGTAGTACCTTCACGTGATCTTTGATTTTGCCGAACCTTTTGCCGTCATTTTCTTCCATCAATTTTTTATCGGCATTACTTTTCGCTTAACAACAGATTCTCTTTATGTTTTACTTGAATTCTTATTTTGAACTGCTGGAAAAAAAATCTTGTCTGTACTGTTGAAATCTTTTGACAAAAAAAGTCTATTGCAGTACCTTTTCGTATTTCTTGATTTTGTCAAAACTTATATTATCGATTTCTTCCATAAATTTTTTAATAGCGTTACCTTTCACTTGTAGTGGGTTTTCATTGAGTTTTACTCAATTCTTTGTTACGAACTACTATAAAAAATTTTAACTATACTATTGAAATCTTTCGCTGAAAAAATTCTACAAGAACACCTTCTTGAAACATTTGATTTTCCTGAAACTTTTGCTGTTGTATCTTTCCATGAAATTTTTGATGAAATTATCTCTCCCATTGAGTTTCACTTAAATTTATGTTGAGAATTTCTAGAGAAAATTACGTCTTCACTGCTAAAATTTTTTGAATGAAAAATCTACTACTGCACCTTTATCTTTCTTTTTCTCCTTAATCCATCAAAACCCAACTATTTTGCTGCCACCACCCAAAACATCTTTAGGGCATCCCTTTAGCCTTAAGATATAATCATAATAACCTATTTTTATAATCCAAACAATCTCAAAAATTGTAGCTCAAAACAACAACCTATCGTAGCCTATCGATGCAGAATTCTGCAGCACCACCTTTCGTTGTATTTTATTGCACCCATATTTGATCCTTATCAACATTGTTACTGCCACTCACATCATCTTTAGGACACCCTTCTAGACTTAAGATGTAGCTATCATAACCTATTTCTAGAATCCGTAGTCAACTCAAACTGCAACCTAAACAATGATCTTTCGTAGCCATCAAACCTTCCATTGATCCTTACCCTCCACAACCATCAATCCTATAAAATCAGTTGCTACCATCAACAACAACCCTAGCCATCCCTCTAACCCTAAACCTCTATAATCAAACCCCCTTATAGTAGCCCTTAATCATAGCCCCAACAACAATAGAAAAATCAACCTTTCAGCCCCAAACTACAGTCATCTACCCTTGATCCACCACCTGTTTCGACCATCAATCCACCTAACCAGTTCATACCACTGACCCAATAGCAAGAGAAGGACATTGACATCTCAGATCTGGAGGCACACACAATGACATCTCAAGGTTCAATCGATGCCAAGTTGGAGGTATTTGAATCACACATAGAGGATAGATTGCACGCCTTATTTGCCAAATTCGAATTGAGCCGATCTCCGAGCCCAATAAAATTCTAGCAAGGTCAAAGTTCAAAGAGGCCTCTAAAAAAGAAAGAACGAGCCATTGATATAAGGTAGCCATGCTTGAGGGTGGACACCCCTCAATGGGAAGAAGGAGACCCAATGGGATAGATTTCTTGCACCGAATGTTACTTCCGTCATCACTAAACACCAGAGGATTCCATAGAGAACACCACTGTCATCCACCTTGAAGGAGATATTATACGATAGTACAATTGGCTTAAATACAACTATGAGACTCCAACATGGATATAATTCAAGAATGCATTGTTGAACCACTTTGGGCTGACCAAGTAGGAGAATATCAATGGACAACTTGCTAAGATTCGACAAACCTCCACGATCCAAGAATACCAGACCAGGTTAAGAAATTATTTTACTTTGCTTGTGATTGGTCTGATAAATAATTATTAGGGATGTTCATCAAAGGACTCAAGCCATAAATTAAAGGAGATGTTAAAGCGCGGCATCCCCCCATCGTGAAGGCCATAATATTTTACCCAAATCAAAGAGGAACGGTTGAACCAAGATGCTCGGAGAATGAGAACCACTCTTAGACCAACATCATACAAACCTCCCTCTACTCCCAGCCATTCTTCACTGCCAAAAAAATTGATAAGAGAAGAGCTACGTTACAAATTGATGAAGGGCATTTATTGGCATTGCAACGAACTTTGGGGCCGCAACTATCGCTGCAAAAAAAGGGGAGCTTTCCATGATAAAATCTATTAAAGAATCTGAAGAAAAGGTCCAAGAACCTGAGGAGGAGAACACGAAGGAGGACCTACAGCCGGCTGATTGCATGACTCATGCTTTAGCCGACCATACGAACCCGTAAGCCACAAAAATTAAAGAATCCTTTAAGCAGTAACCTGTCACCTTCCTCACCAATAATCTTATGAATGATAAGGGAGAACAAGTGATATTATGTGAGAAATATAGGAGCAAATTAATGACGATCTCGACATAACGCTTGCACTTGTTGAAATTTCAAGTGCCTCCACCGAATCGAGCCGACTATTTCCTGCTAGGCTATACAATCTTCATATGTTGATCTTGCACGAGGAACCACTAGCACATATTTGGCCATATTGCTGTCTACATCCTCAAAGGACCGAAGCTAAAAGGATTGTCTAGGAGATGCAAGCGATACAAATCATTTGACTACAACCTTCCCTTGCAAGGACACTTTATCTCCAAAAGTTTTACCTCTTTATCTATAGGTATAAACTCTTCCTGAAGTGTCACATCCGGCCAAACCAGCTATGGCTTCTAAAGTACTCTCAGATCTCAGGCTGCTTCCATGACTTCTCTAAGGAGTGGACTATAATGCCTAAAGTCTTTTCTGATGATTATCATCGATCCACGACCCATAATCGTAATCGGATTGAGTCCCTCCAGCGATAATATTAGCATGGAATCTATGACACCAAACTTTATTGGATAAAGATCAAAATTCTGAAGGAATAGGAGAAAGTTATCCACACGTCCACCATATACAGGATCCTCACGATCACGATGTTAGTGCTAGCATTACTCGATCATGGCAATATGTTTGTAATTGGAGCAGACATATCAGGAATTGATATTGGCACTAACCTCATGCAAGATGGTCGACTCCTAATATACACTATGGCTCTCCCTATATTCATACGATGCTTTTGATTTGTAAAGGGATACTAATTGCTATTGAATTTAAAGTTTAGCATGATACAGGTCAAAGGACAAAAGAGAGATTAAAATAGGCTTAGTAAAATTGTAGCTCCTATCCTCCTTAAACTCAAAATGGGCTCACACCACCAAGGACCTTATCAAAGGGGAGCAACTATTCCAAAAGAAGGATCAGTTACTATTAAGAATAACCAAGTGGCAACCCATACAAGAAAAAAATAGCCCCCTGACAAATATCAGAACAGAAGAAAGTTTACTGTTGAATATTGAGTTTCCCTTCATTTCTAGCCCTACCAGCAAAAAATTTGACCTCAAGGAAGTGGTCCACCTTCTACTTTGGCTCTTGCATAATTAAGGATCATAATTGAGCCGTGACTTATAGATCAGATCAATACATTAATTTAAAAATATAATTAATCCTTCAAGTATCTCATTGCAAATGGAAGTTTAGAGAGGATAACTCAGCCCCGATTTATCTACCCGACACCTAAGTCTATAAGGAGGCCTAGGTTCAGTTGATGATTGTATAGGATCATGGGATCACGACACATCATTGTCTAGTCACTACTACTGATACTGGACTCCAGGAGCTGGATGTGTCTACTATAGGGTCATGAGGGACCCTCGTGAGGAATTACAGATCACGACCTAGAGACATGGAGCTCAGCCTTGAGAACAAGGCTAATTTGAAGAGGACGATCTGTTAGGACTCTAGCTAGGGGAGTCCTAACTAGCCAACCCCTATTAAAGAGGTGAGGAGACTGGCTAGGTTAAGATTAGTTTGGAAGAAGATATTTTGAGGAAAGAATAAGATATATGTCACCCTAATTAACCACCCCTTGTCCTAGTTAAATAGGGATTAGTTGAGGAGGGGTTATGTTAGAATATGATTAGGATTAGTTTGGAGGTTGCTTCTTAGAGTTGGAGTTAGAGTTGTTAGAAGTAGGAGTTCTTCTTAGAGTTGGAGTAAGAGTTGTTAGGAGTAGGAGCATAAGTAGGAATCCTATTAGGAGTTGGGGTTTAGAAGCCCTATAAATAGCCTTATATTCTTTCATCTTTCATCATCAATAGATCAATTATGTTTTAGCCATAGTGCAGAATTTCAAGGAGGGAGGAACCCCTAGAGAGTTCTAAAGAGACCGATCCCCTATAGAGATTACCCCAAGCTTAGAATCCGTAAGGGTTCTAACATCAACCTCTATGTCTAGGTTACTAGCAATACTAAGAGCAAAATGGATAGAACAAATTTTAATAATAGGAGAAAAAATCTCTTCAAAATCAATACCTTTCTTTTAACCAAAGCCTTCCACAATCAATCTAACTTTATACTTTGGTTGAGAACAATATTTTTGAGTCTTCAACTTGAAAACTCGCTTGTTCTTTAAGGCCATACTTCCATTTGGTAGTTGCATCAAATCATATATATGATTCTTCTATAGAGAATCCATCTCTTCATGCATAGCAACTAACCACTTCTTTTTCTGCTCACTTTCAATTACTTCCTGATAACTCTTTAGTTCACTTGTATCAGTAATCATCACATACTCATCCATAGAGTATCTTTTGGAAGGTTGACGTGATTTAGAATATCTTCTCAATTGAGGTTCTATGGGAACTTGCTCACTTTCTTCTTCCAACTCAACATGTCCTACAGGTAGATTAACATTAGGCTCTACACCATCTTCCTCCTATTATGATCAATTAGCACTAAGCGGGTGGGGTGAATTAGTATAAGTGTAAGTTTTTCATTTTAGACAAAAGCATTTCACTTAAAGTAAGATAGGAAATTCGAAGCTTTTCATTCAAGTAAAACAAGTGAGAAAATTGCTAAGTTAATAAGCAAACCCGAAAGATTAGCAACGTTGAAGGGAAGTGCTTGATGTGAAAACTTTACTTTCAAAGAGTGAATTCAATCAGAAGCGTCAATACAAAATTCGTAAACAATGAAAGCAAGGAAAGAACTTATAAGTTTTATAGTAGTTCGACACCAATGACCTATGTCCACTCCTGAGTCCTCCTTCTTGAGGCACACTAGCATCCACTACCAATCTTCTTTGAGTGAAGACCAAACCCTTACACTTGAGCTTACAAAAGAGACTTGAGAATTTTCTAACTCTAAGCTCTCTCCCTTCTCCTTTTCTTTTACTTACAAATTACACATAATTTTATTACATAATGTAATCCCAAAATTTCTTTTTTTGTGTCTAGAGTATAAGAAAAGTTAAGGTATTTATATGCCCCAAGTGGCTCCAGATTTTTGAAGCCAAAAATCAAACTTATCCAGAAAAATTGGGCACGAGCGATTTACTAACCGTCAGCCACCTGGAAACCAAGTACGGGCAGTTTACTCGTCGACTCTGGGCAGTTTACTCATCGGCCCTGGGCAGTTTACCCATCAATAGCTATTGGCCGCCACCCTATTTTTAGGGTACGGGTGGTCCAACCGTCGCTCACTAATGGTTTATCCATCAAAATATCCCGAAAAGTGGTTCCCTCCACGTTTCTAATTCCAACTTAAACATGGTATTGACTAACTCTTTGGTCAACCGATTGGGCTTAACCTGAGCTTAATTAAACCCCATAGTGGACCCGATTGTCTCATTGAGTTGATTTGGATTCCTTCCAAATCCAACTAAATTAGGACTCAAACCCTAACTACAACTCAATGATTACAACACTTAATGACTAATAAGCTTAAATAAGACCTAACTCTCGCCTAATCTAGCAGCCTCCGACATTTTTGTGGTGAGTCTTATGGTCTTCTTCCGGTGATATCTCGACGTGTTCCCAGTGAGTTTCCCAATCCCTTCGACGAATCTCCTAACGAACTCCCAGCGAGGTTCCACTGCATCGTCTGAACCTGGCCCGATGCCTAAGCTTGATCTTGGCCAATAATCTAGTTGTAACTCCATTACTCCTATCATAGTTAGACCTGTAATTTTTTCTCTAGCACACTTATTAAATAAACACTTATCAATTGATCTCATTATCAAAATCTGAGATTCAACAATCTCCCCTTTTTTGATAATGACAATCAATTGATGACGGGAGTTAATCCTAACTCCCCATAAATTCATGCCATAATAAATATGACTTAAATTCAAGAGAATCACTCACTCTTAAATTCAAGTGAATTAAGGTAATTAATATTTCATGTAAATCATATTTCAAGGATTGCAATTAGACATGTATATGTCAATAATAATTTGCTTTTAAAGTATCAACACATCAAGGATTTTCATAAATTTCAAATATTTTAAATTTTTTTAAGTTATTACATAAGTCATCAACATCCATTTAATTACATAAGTTATCAACAACCATTTCTCTCCCTTTATCATCAACAAAAAGATGAAATATGAGGCTAAAGATTTTAAGGTATATGAGTTTTTGCTCCCTCTTTTTAAAATTTGATATGAGTCATAAAGAATTTTCTTCCTCTTGTGAAAAAGAAGGAAAGAAAACAAGGGAGGAGAGTAGTAAATCATCATTAAATATAGCTCTCAATTTTGTAGAGGTAAAATTTTAAAAATATGTTAAAAATCCAAGATATTCAAGAAGAGTCAAAGATTTAAGAGCTACTCATGCATTTAAAATTATCTCATATAATTTCAAGCAAACATAGCAAATAAATCTATAAAATAACAAAATCATCATCATGTAAATTTTCTCTTCTTTTTGTGAATAATAAGATAAACATCTCATGGGAATAATAAAATATTGTCACAAAAAGTAGCTCATGCTCATAAAATCAAATAATTTATATATTTTTATGATTTAGCATTCCAAGTTCTCTTCCAAGAAAATCAAAGTATTCTTCATTTAAGGGTTTTGTAAAAATATCCACTAATTGATGTTTAGAGTTAATAAATTTCAAAGAGATATCTTAACAATTTACATAATCCCTTATAAAATAATGTCTAATATAAATATGTTTGGTTCTTGAATGTTGAATAAGATTTTTAGTCAAACATATAGCACTTGTATTATCACACTTTATGATAATATTTTTTAACTTTATTCTTTAATCTTCTAGTGTGTTTTTTATCCAAATGACTTGGGCATAACATGAACTAGCTACAATTTATTCTACTTCCATAGTAGATAAAGCTACTGAATTTTGTTTCTTGAAAGTCCAAGAAACAAGTGCATGCCCTAAGAATTGACATGTTTCGATAGTGTTTTTTCTATCTATTCTACATCCACCAAAAGCAGCATCAGAATAGGCAATCAAGTCAAAGTTCATTGATTTTGGATATCATAATCTTAGTTTAGATGTTCCTTTCAAGTATCTAAAGATTCATTAAACTGCTTTCAAATGAGAAAGTTTCAGGTTAGATTGATACCTTGCATATGATCCAATACTAAACAATATATCCGGTCTAGTAGCAGTTAAGTATAATAAACTTCCTATCATACCTCTAAAAGTTTTTTTATTAAAATTTTCTCCTTCATTATCTAAGTCCAACTTTGTAGAAGTGCTCATGTGAGTGTTTAATGCTTTAACATTTTTCATCCCAAACTATTTTATTAAGTTTAGGGTGTATTTAGTTTAACATATAAAAATACTATCATCTAGTTATTTTATTTATAATCCTAAGAAGAATGTTAACTCACCCATTAGACTCATTTCAAACTTTTGGCTCATTTCTTTAGCAAATGACTCATATAAAGATTCATTTGTAGATCCAAAAATAATATCATCAATATAAATTTGATTAACAAGAAAATTATTTTCAAAATGTTTAACAAATAATGTGGTATCAACTTTGTCTTTAGAAAAATTATTTAAAATAAGAAAAGAACTAAGTCTTTTATCCCAAGCTCGAGGGGCTTGTTTTAATCTATAAGCTTTTGTAAGTTCAAAAACATAATTAGGAAGAAGATTATTTTCAAAACTAGGGGTTGTTTAATATACACTTCTTCGGATATAAAACCATTTAAAAAATACTTTTAATAATAACTTCAAAATTTTAAAAGATGCAAAGGCAAGGAGCATCCTTATGACTTCAAGTCTAGCCACGGGAGTGAAGGTTTTGTTATAATCGATTCCTTCTGCTTAGTTAAAACCTTTGGTAACTAATCTAGCCTTGTTTCTAACACCGATACCATTTTTATTTTGCTTGTTTCTAAATACCCATTTAGTACCAATCACTAAATGGTCATTAGGTCTAGGAACAAACTCCCATACCTCATTTCCCTCAAATTGATTAAGATCTTTATGCACTGCATTGACCCAAGAATTATCTCTTAGGGCCTCATCAATATATTTTGGCTCAATTTTTGAAAGAAATGTAATATTCACACAAAAATCTCTAAAAGAAGACCGAGTTTGAATTCCGCTTGATGTTTCTCCTATTATATATTCTTTAGAATGATCATTCATATACTTTCATTCCTTGGGTAAGGTATTAGAAGTAGATACATCCAAGTTACTTTTAGGAGTATTATCATTTAAATTCACAATCTCAGTATCAATTTCATCATCAAAATTAATCTTTTTAAGTTCAAAATCCTCATTAAAAATAACATAAATAGATTCTTCTATTATTAATATTCTTTTATTGAAAACACGATAAGCTTTTGAAATAGAAAAGTAACCTAGAAAATGCCTTCATTGGATTTTGCATCAAATTTTCCTAAAGCATCTTTCTCATTTAAAATAAAATATTTATAACTAAATAATTTAAAATAAGAAATATTAGAGTTTTTACCATTCCATAATTTATAAGGAGTTTTAGTGATTAATGGTCTTACAAGAACCCTATTTAAAATATAGTATGTCGTATTAACGGCTTCGACCCAAAAATATTTAGGTAGTCTATGTTCATTCAACATTGTTCTAGCCATTTCTTGTAATCTTCTATTTTTTCTTTCTACTACTCCATTTTGTTGTTGATTTCATGGAGTAGAGAAATTATGGATATACCCATTTGAATAATAAAAATTTTAAAAATTATTATTTTGAAATTCTCCACCATGATCACTTTATATTGAAGAAATCATGCATCCTTTTTCATTGTGAACAATTTTACAAAACTTTGCAAAACATTTAAATGTATCACTTTTATGTGCTAAAAAATAGGTCCAAGTATATCTACTAAAGTCATCCACTAAAACAAATCATATTTACTATCATCTAAACTTGTAATGCCAATTAGTCCAAATAGATCAATGTAGATCAATTGAAGTGGTCTAGAGGTGCTTATTTGATTTTTCAACTTAAAGCTACTCTTTATTTATTCCCCCAATTAGCAAGTATCACATACTTTATCTTTGATAAACTTAAGATTAGGTAAGCCTCTTACTAGTTCCTTAGTAGAAATTTGATTTAAAAGTTTCATGCTAGCATGACCTAGTATTTTATGCCAAATCCAAGCATCACCATTCAAAGCTGAAAAACAAGTTTCATCACAAATTTTTTTAATATCTATAGTGTATACATTGTTGTTTCTTAAAACAATCAATGATTTATTTTTGTGTGGCAATTTAATTATGCAAGCATTAGGTTAAAATTTAACCACATATCCTTTATCATATAATTGGCTAATACTAAGCAAGTTATGTTTCAAGCCATCAACTAATAACACATCTTCAATCAAGAGGTTTGATGTGTTACCTATTGTTCCTTTTCTAATGATTTTACCCTTGTTGTTGTCTCCAAAGGTAACCATTGCTTCACTTAAGTTAGTGAGCATAGAAAAATAAGATGGATCTCTAGTCATATGCCTTGAGCATCCACTATCAAGATATCATTTGGTGCTCCTAGCTTTAGTTTGGAGACAAACTTACCATAAAGATATTTTTGGTTTAGGTACTCATTTTATATTGAGTCCTTCATAAAGTGCTTTCTCTTTCTTTTCTAATTGTTTGTTGTTGTATAAAGGTCTCTTGGGAACCCATACAAGTTAATGTGGACTACATCGTCTAAAAAGGAATTTATTTGCCTTATGTCCTAATCTACCACAAAAATTATACTTAATTTTTAGTGGCACATTTAATGTAGGTCCTTTTACAAAGATGGTTGGTTTTTGTTGAATATTACTAATAAAGCATATGTCATTTTTATTATTAATATGACCCTTATTAGCAAGGATCATATTTCGGGATTTATTCCCTATTTCAAATTTCTCTAGTATTGTTTTAAGCATGCAATTCTCTTCTTTAACATTATCTAGCATATCACATTTAGAACATGGTTTATATGATATTAATGAATCATGCATTCCATCAAGTTTTTTAACTAATAAATCATGATAAACTTTAAGCAATTTAAAAGACTTGCTAAAATGTCTAAACTATTTGAATAAATCATGAAACATATTTAATAATTCTAAAAGTGAAATATTTAACTAACCTCATCTTCGATTGCCATTAAAGCATAGTTAGCTACTTCTTCTTTGGAGTTGTCTTTCTCATCCGAAGAGCTCGAATCATCCTAAGTAGCTGAAAGTACTTTCTCTTTGTATGTTGGCTTCTTCTTCAAATGAGGACATTCATTTTTTAAATGTCCCAGTTTTTGACATTCATAGCATATGACATTGTCATTTTTTAGTTCTTTTTATTTTTCTAGTTTTTGTACCTTTTTATAAATTATTTAAAATTTCTTGATAACAAAATAATATTATGGTCCTCATCACTCGAGGTTTCACTCGAGGAGTCATTTGTTATCCAAAGTGCTACATTTTTCTTATTCTCTGAAAGGGTTCATCAAGCTCATCATGAGCTTTACAATTCAGTTCATATGTCATAAGTGAGCCAATCAGTTCTTAAAGAGACAAGTTATTTAAATCTTTAGCCTCTTGAATAGTTGTTACTTTAGGATCTCAATTTTTAGGTAAAGATCTCAAAATTTTATTAACTAATTCAAAACTCAAAAAATATTTTTCAAGTGCTTTTAGGCCATTGACGACATCCGTGAAACGAGTGTACATGTCTCCAATGGACTCACTTGGCTTTATTCGAAACAACTTGTAGTTATGAACTAAAATATTTATCTTGGATTCTTTTACTCTACTAGTCCCCTCATGTGTGATTTCTAGAGTGTGCCAAATATCAAAGATCGATTCATAAATGGAAACATGATTAAACTCATTTTTATCAATAGCACAAAATAAGGAATTCATAGTCTTTGCATTTAAAGAAAAATTGTTCCTTTTCAAATCATTTATCTTATTCATTGGCTTGAAAGATTTTTTAAATCTATTCTTAATAATACTCCATAGATCACGGTCCAAAGAGATAAGAAAAATACGCATCCTTGTCTTCTAATACGTGTAATCCGTCTTAATGAATATGGGAGGTCAACTAATTGGGCTCAACTTGAGCTCAATCAAACCCTATAGTAGATCCAGTTACCTCATTGAGTTGATTTGGATTCTTTCAAAATCCAACTCAATTAGGACTCAAACCCTAATGCGATTCAATGATTATAATACTTAATGACCAATAAGCTTAAATATGACATAACTCTTACCTAATTCGGCAACCTCTGGCATTCTTGCGGTGAGTCCTATGGTCTTCTTCTGATAATCTCCCGGCGTGTTCCCAATAAGCTTCCTAATCCCTTCGGTGAATCTCATAGTGAACTCCTAATGAGGTTCCATTGTATTATCCGAACCAAGCCTAATGGCCCATCATCTGGTTGTAACTCCATTGCTCCTGTCATAGTTAGACCTGTAATTTTTTCTCTAACACACATGTTAGATAAACACTTATTAATTGATCTCATCATCAAAATCCATGATTTAAGACCTGCACATCTCCCCCAACACCCTGATGTACTGGAGGAATAATTGGGTCACAATTTGCTAATCCTTCTGTAGTAGTCTTGGCTGGTGCCTCTTTCAAATCCTCAATGGTTTGATCCTCAAAGAAACAACATCTTTGCATCTGAATACATTATGCTTTTCTAGATCCCAAAATCTATACTCAAACTGATCATGTGAGTAGCCAAGAAAATATACTCTTTCGTCTTACCATCCAGCTTGGACCTTTCATTGTTTGGAACATGTGCAACTGTATGATAACCAAATACTCTTAAATGCTTGTATGTCACGAATGGTCGTTGCTTAATCGCAACATCTTCTCTCCATGAACTGTTCATCACTTTTTCTTATTTGTACATATATTTGACAACTTATTTTGCCTTGAGTTTATATGCTTTTACATAAGAAATGTGAGCAAAAGTAGTGTAGAAGGCTGTAGAATGATCACTCGCTGTGTAAAGCCAAAACAATCCCGTTTTTGGGTCTTTTTTTATGTGATGGTGTGACTTCTCCGAGCGTTACGAAATGTTTACCATTTCAGCACCTTGGAAACCCCCAGGTGGCACCAGGCTAGATAGAGTTCCGGGTATATGTCGGGCGTAGGCTTTCATCAATAATTGAACTTGTCTTACATCTGATACCTTGGGAACCATCATTTGTGGACTTGCGACCGTTCTTATAATCCTCTAAAGACCTGTTTCGCTCTCTTTCTCTCTTTTCTTTGCTACACTTAAGGTGTTCGATGAATTGCTTGTATAGCTTCTCATTTTACGAGACGTCTGGACTTGTCTGTTGCTCATTTCTAAGCTAATTAACTTCTTCTTTGTAAGTCCTATGGGACCTGAAGAGGTTGTAAGAGGGCTGACTCTTTACGGACAGATAACGCTTTGGATATTTCATAACTTATGCAAACCCAGCTAAGTCCAGAATAGTGGGTAAGGTTGCTTCACGACATATGTAATTTCAGCTACGTCTTCGAAAGTGCCGCTAGGGTGCCGCACGGCTTAGGCAAATTTTGCTAAGTCCGTAACAGTGTGGTATCAAAGTAGGCAAGCAATTCAAATGAACAATGAAGAAGATTCGCAAACTCGCTATAATGAAACATCATGGTGAATTGAGTAAGATGGGGTAAGCCGGACCCTTGCTCCAAGCAGCCGTAGGTGGGCTACAAGTGAAAACTCGCTCGTAAACTGTTGGAGCCGCTCATGAGGAGCATAACAATGAACAAGATGAGCATGAAATTGGGTATTTTCCATGAGTGGAAGAGGTGCCAACTGGAGCATCAACCGAGAAAAAGAGGAGCCACAAGGAGAGACTTACAATGGCGGAAACCCACCTTGATGTTCTTGAAATGAGCTTGGAGTACCAAGGCCAACGAAGGCTCCTTGGGGTAGAGAGCTCACTAGAAGAAGCTAAATCTCGGATCGAGAAAGTTGAATCCATGATTGATTAACTGACAGAGGACACCAAAGATTCTATACGACATCTACATGAAGTTATGGCGGAACTCACGGCTAAGGTGATGGTGTTAACAAGGACTCTTGATGCGGGAGGGAACAATACCTGCGCTGCGCCACCACAAAACTTCAGGGCACTAGAGCCGTATTGCTATGGTGGTGCAAGTGATGCCAAAGAGCTTGAAAATTTCTTGTTTGACATGGAACAATATTTTTGTGCTACAAGGCTTGATTCTGAAGAGACCAAAGTTGCAATAGTAATAATGTATCTCAATGGGGATGCAAAACTTTGGTGGTAAACCCATTAGGAAGAGATCCAGCAAGGTCGATATCGAGCGGATACATGGGGAGACTTGAAGCAAGAGTTGAGAACTTAGCTCTTGCCCAAGAATACAAAGTTTATCACAAGAAGGAAACTGAGACAACTCCGCCAAAGTACAATAATCCAAGATTATATGAAATAATTTTTAGCACTGATGTTGGATATATAGGACATGTCTGAAAAAGATAAGTTATTCAGCTTCCTCGATGGCTTGAAGCCATAGGCACAACAAGAACTACATCGGAGGAATGTCACTGACATAATCGGGGTAATTGCAGCCGCGGAAAGGCTAGCTGACTTTGTTTCTTCGGGGGATTCGAGAAAGAAGAAACAATTTTTGGGAAATCACCCAATTAAATACTCTCGAGCGAAGGAGTCTGGGGGCGAATAAAAGAAGAAGAATTTCCAGAAGGGACCGAGCTCAAAAGGTTACGTCCCAATGTCCGATGTATGCTTCTTGTGTAGAGGACTGCACATAGTGAGGGAGTGCCTACAAAAGCAGGCACTCAATGTTTTAACTGTATCAATTCAGCCTCGTAAGTTAGACAAGGGCAAAGCTATCACCCTTAGTTCAAGCAGTTCTAAATCCAATAGCAATAGTGAGGTGTCGCAAGGACCCAGGATGGGATCAATACGTTTGTTGAATGCATTGTGGGGTCAAGTATAGGAGAACACAAAGGCAAAGCCATCGAAGGCAGGAAGCAATGAGTTGATGTATGTGGACATCAAGCTTAATGGCCGAACAACCCATGCAATGGTGGACATTGGTGCTACCCACAATTTTTTGTCGTTCGAGAAGCTAAGCAACTAGGACTAATCTTGGAGAAGAGTCTAAGTCGTATATGTTGGGAAACCTCAATGGGTGCATCACATACGCAGCAAAAATCAAAACAAAATACTAGTTTTCCATGTAGATCAAATCATCGTGTAAAAGATTGGGGTCACGAGAAAAATATAAAAATTGATAAAACCGCGATGTGAGAGAGATTGATTTTACCTAGGGAGATTGTATATCCTAGTATTCCAGATCTAGATGGAGAAGATGAAGGAGGTCAAGCGTCCTCTCTACCGATATCCATATGATGGATCTCTACAGCGAAACTCCTCCAATCTGATCTTGCAACTCTTGCTCAGAGGGAAGGAGGAGACAAGAAGGTGGTGGCTAAAGTTGTAGCCCATCAACCAAGAGTCTCCCCTCCTATTTATAAAGAGCTACCAAAAAAACTCTAGGGCTCCTGCCTAAGTGGGTTTGGATCTTCATCCAATAACCCACTAACCTTGCATTATTGGATCTCTATCCAATAATCTCCTTAGGCCTCTAATTGGGCCTTAAGCAAGAGCCCATCATGATAGGGTCTCATCTAATGAGAATAGGGGCTAATTGAATCTTCATCCAATCCTCTATTCGCTGAAGCATCCACCATATATGTGTGACCCTCTAGGTCCGATACCGAGCTGGCCGTAAGTCATTCTCATCAGAACTCCTTCTGATATAGTGAATTATTATCCCCATAATAATTCACTCGACTCATCAACTATAGACGTACTAGACCACTATGCCATAGTCCCTAGATGATACGGGGGGGATCAAATCCATCGGACCTATCTGTCCATAGTTACTGTGTATCTATAATCTCTCATCCAACTAATATCTCAGAGGCTATATATTGGACATGGTACAGTCAGGTTATATACGAAATCCATATAATGACCCTGGTTAGGGATTTGTTTGAGCAAGCACATAGAGGATATTCCTCTCATGATACCGAGAGTGGATGATCCTCTATTGACACTCAATTGCCTTTGTAAGGTTGGCTACTAATCCCGATAACCAGTTGTACTAGATCTGGAACTTTCCAAACTTATAAGTCTGGCATCAAAGAAAGAAGTACTCATACAAGACATCCCTGGTGTCTCAAGTCTAAGGACCAGATACACAACTGGGACTATGGAATCGCTGTCTGACATTAGGTATCATTAACCATACAACATTACATAAGCGGATCAATCAGTAAACTCATTCTCCAATGAGCACCTGTATTATATCCTTAGTGTCTCCACACAAGTGGGTATAAAACCAGCCGCCTCCATCATATAGATAGGTATATAATACACCGATCTATCCGATTATCTCAATGTCCCTCTTGAGTAACCTATGACCGAGATTATTTAGGATCTATGTTTAAAGGTGAATCGATCTCATTATCGTGATCTCATCACGATTCGATTCCTATTGCATAGAACCAAAGACATCACAATATATATAGAAATAAAATAATATGAGAATATGCCAATATTAATCATAAGCAAAAAGATTACGTAGTGTGTCACACATGCCATCACTCACGTGATTGGCTTACAGGGCACTTGTAACTAGTAGTATGAAGGCGGTGAACTCAGAGGCTAAGCGGATCTTCGGATGAGCAAAGAGGGTCCCCATCAAGATCGAGACATGGAGGGGGAGCACAAACTTGATGGTGGTGCCATTGGATGACTTCCAAGTGATTCTCAGAATGGAGTTTATGCACGCGGTGAAGTTGGTGCTAATGCCGTTCCTGAACTTCCTGTGTCTAATGGGAGGTGACGATCCCTGCGTGGTTTCAGTTTCTTAAGGAGGAACCAAGGACCTACAATAAATATCAACTTTACAATTAAAGAAAGAGGTATGAAAAGGTGAATCAACCTTTATAGCTACTATGAAGTTAGAGACACTTGACGGGGAGGCCATTCAGGAATCTGCTGTTGTGGCAAACATCCTGAAGGAGTTCTCAGATATGATGTCAACGGAGTTGCCAAGAACTCTACTACCATGTAGAGGTGTGGATTATCGGATTGAGCTGAAGCCAGGAGTTAAGCCTCCAATGATACCACCATACCGCATGGCCCCTCAAGAGTTGGCAAAACTGAAGAAGCAATTAGATGAATTACTAAGCAGTTATCTCATCCACAGTTCATAAGCACCTTTCGGAGCTCCAGTCCTCTTCCAGAAGAAATAAGATAGGAGTCTCTGATTATGCATTGCTTATCAAGCCCTCAATAAGATGACGGTGAAGAACAAGTACCCTATCCCACTCATCGTAGACTTGTTTGATCAATTGGGCAAGGAAAAATACTTTTCCAAACTTGACGTTTGGTTAGGGTATTGACAGGTGTGCATTGCACAAGGTGATGAGGCAATGACTACTAGTGTGACCAGGTATGGAGCATTCGAGTCCTTGGTGATGCCTTTCGGCTTAATCAATGCTCTGGCCATATTTTGTACTCTCATGAACCAGTTGTTCAAGGAGTATCTAGATAAGTCTGTGGTCATCTACTTAAACGATATCATCATCTATAGCCAAATACTTGAGGAGCATGTTAAGCACCTCCAAACAATTCTCAAAGTTCTCAGGGAGAACACCTTGTTCAAGAAGAGAGAAAAGTGCTACTTTACCCAAATGGAGATTTTATTCTTGGAGCATCGAATCGGCAATGGTTCCATTCTAATGGACATATCTAGGGTATAGGTTGTGGTGGACTAGTGAACACCAAAGAAGGTGTCAGAGTTGTGATCCTTCCTTGGGTTCATCAACTATTATCAGTGCTTCATAGCTGGATATTCGAAGCGCACAGCTCCATTGACGGAGTTGCTAAAGAGGGAGCAGTCCTGGAGATGGTCGGACAAATGTGAGGTAGCATTTCAAGACCTAAAGACTACTATGTTGGAGGAACCTATACTCATATTACCAAACTATGGAAAGTCCTTTGAAGTTCATACAGATACTTCTGACTTTGCTATTCGGAAAGTTCTTATGCAGGAGGGCCATCTGGTGGCCTACAAGAGTCGCAAGCTCAACGAAACCGAGTGACGATATCCTGTGCATGAGAAAGAGATGACAGCGGCGATCCACTGTATACGTGTATGGTGACACTACCTTTTGGGAGCACCATTGTGCTAAAGACAAACAATGTCGCATTGAGTTACTTCCAAACTCAAAAGAAACTCTCCCTAAAGTAAGCACGATGGCAGGACTTCTTGGTTGAGTTCGATATGGTAATGGAGTATAAACCTGGAAAAGCAAATGCCGTGGCTGATGCATTGAGTTAGAAAGTGGAGCTAGTAAATGCTATACAGTTGGAGGGCAGAGGCCAAGTAAGTCAATTATACTCCAACTTCATTTCCAGGATCAGGGATGGACTATACCGAGATCCTCAAGCAGTAAATCTAATGCAACTCATCAAAGAGGGCAAGACATGATGATTTTGGGTTTAGAAAGGACTCATCTATACTAAGGGGAACAAAGTTTATGTTTCGTAAGCAGATAACTTGAGGCGTGAACTCCTGAAAGAGTGTCACAATTCCCTTTGGGCTGGACATTCGGGTATCCATCGAATAATGGCTCTCATGGAGAGGGCTTTCTATTAGCCAAAGATGGTGATGGATGTGGAGGAATATGTTCGAATATGCTTTACTTGTCAACAGGACAAGGTGGAGCAGCAGAAGCCAGTGGGACTTTTGGAGCCACTGCCCATACTAGAGAGCATTTCCTTGGACTTCATATCAAGCTTACCCGCGGTAGGAGGACTTGGATCGATACTTGTGGTAGTTGATTGATTTTTGAAGTATACAACATTCATTGCTGCAGCCCTACATTACTCAACAGAGGAGGCGACTAAGTTGATGATGAAGAATATGGTGAAATATTAGGGAGTCCCACATTGCTCGGTTCTTAGGATGATTCTAGACTGAGTCATTCAAGTTGTTGGGATCTAAATTATGCTTCTCCACAAGTCTCCACCCCCAAATAGATGGCCAAACAAAAAGAATAAACTTGCACTTGGAGTAATATCTCCGACACTATGTGAGTGCTAACCAACGAGATTGGGTGAAGCTGTTGGACATAGCCTAATTCTCCTACAACTTACGGTGGAACTTTGCATCCAACAAGAGCCCCTTTGAGATTATCAGTCATCAACTCCTCACACCCTGGTTATTGGTTATACAGGGAGTAGCCCATCAGCCTATCACTTCGCAAAGGAATGACATCGCAATATGGATATTGCGCGGGCTTACTTGGAGAAGGCGACCAAAAATATGAAGAAGTGGGCAGACTTAGGAAGGAGACCACAAGAGTTTAAAGTTAGTGACATGGTGTTGGTGAAGCTCCAATCAGTATCACTCCAGTTTTTTAGGCACAAAGTTCACAAAAGATTGGTACGTAAGTATGAAGGGTCTTTCCAAATCATCAGCAGGTAGGCAATGTCTCATACAAGTTGTAACTACCAGCATGGTTCATAATTCATAACCTCTTCCATACGAGCAACTTGAAAGCCTACCACTCAGATCCACAAGATGATTCTCGAAGTATTTCAACTCGACTTCCCCCCCACCAGAGCCTCTTACGAGAAGCGAGTTGAAACTATTCTGGTGGATGGCAAGATAAAGCTACCCAATGAAGCATAGTAAATCAAGTACTTGGTGAAGTGGTAAAAACTTCCTCGAACAGAAGCTACTTGGGAGCCAGAAGACGCCCTATGATATGAAGAAGCTCGTGTTAAAGCTACCGACAAGCGTCGATAAGGGCGTCGACAGTTTAAGTAGGGGAGAATATCACGAACGGTTGTCGCTCAATCACAACATCTTCAATCCATGAATCGTTTGTTAGTTTTTCTTGTTTGTACATATGTTTGGCAGCTTGTTTTGCCTTGAGTTTATGTGCTTTTACCTAAGAAATGTGAGTGGAAGTAGTGTAGAAGGCTGCAGAATGATCGCTCACTGCACGGAGCCAAAACAGCCCAAAACAGCCCTATTTTTTGGTCTTTTTTGTGTGCTGGGGTGACTTCTCTGAGTAGTGCGAAATGTTAGCCATTTTAGCACCTTCGAACCCTCCGGGTGGCACTGGGCTGGATGGGGTTCTGGGTATATGTTGAGCATAGGCTTTTATCAATAATTATACTTATCTTATGTCTGATACCTTGGGAACCGTTATTTGTGGACTTGCGACCATTATTACAACACTCTAAAGTCATATTTCACTCTCTTTCTCTCTTTTCTCTACTGCACTCAAGGTGTTCGACGAATTGCTTGTATAGCTTCCCACTTTGCGAGACGTTGGGACTTATCCGTCACTCATTTCTAAGCTAATCAACTTCTTCTTTGCAAGTCCTATGGGACCGCAAGAGGTTGTAAGAGGGCTGACCCTTTGTAGACAGATAACGGTTTGGGCGTTTCATGACTTAGGCAAACCTAGACAAGTCTAGAGCAGTGAGCAAGGTTGCTTCATGACTTAGGCAATTTCAGCTAAGTCTTTGAGAGTGCCGCTAGGGTGCCGCAAGGCTTAGGCAAATTCAGCTAAGTCCGTGACATGTAGGAGGCATCTTTCCTTTACCATACATACTTTGCAACATCACCATCTAAAGCTATATAGGGTAACAAGTTGATCACATCAATAGTTGTCCTCAAATCCTCATCCCAAAACCTTTTGGGTAGCTTGGCTTATGAAAGCATACATCTGATCGTTTCCATGATGGTGTAGTTCATCCTCTCTGTAATTGCATTATGCTGAGGTATACCAGGAACTATGCTAGATGCCATATGACCTACAATAATTATTAAATAATCCTGTGTACTCACCACCATTATCTGATCTTATGTATTTTAATTATCTTTCTGTCTGCCTTTCAACTCTGGCATAAGACTCCTTGAAGACATTAATAACCTGATCTTTGGCTTTCATAGCATAGGCCCAAACGTTTCTGAAAAAATTATATATATAAGTGATAAAATAAAGTGCACCACTAATACTAGGTTCGTTAATAGATCCACCAAGAGTTTTTATCCTTAAAAGACCACACATATCTGTATAAACATGGTCCAAGGTATGTATTTTTCTAGATAAAGTAGAACTAGCAAAGGAAACTCTATGTTGTTTGCCAGCCAAACAATCAACACAAGGGTTCAGACGTGTACCACTAAGGTATGGCAATACCTCTCTCTTGGAAAGAACTTACACTCCCTTCTCGCTTATGTGTCCCAATTGCCTATATCATAATTCCATATTGAAGTCTTTCTCTGTAGCATTCAGCTGCTCATCACAAGCTTTAGCTTGCAATATATATAATGTATAACATTTATTCCCATTAGCTACAATAAGATAACCCTTACTGAGCTTCCACGACCCTTTGTGAAATCTGACATAAAAGTCTTCATCATCCAGTCTTCCAACTAAAATTAAATTCAGCTTTAAATCAACCACATGCCTTACATCCTTATACACCAACTTACAGCTAAGGTTGGTCTTTGTATGGATATCACCTATGCCAATGATGTCTATTGTGCCATAGTTGTCCATCTTGACAACACCAAAATTTCTAGACCTGTACATAGCAAAAAATTCCCTCTATGGTGTAATATGATAAGAAGAACCTATGTCAATTATCCACTCAAGATCTTGATACATACAAGAAAATGTATCATCAAAAGTAGACAAAATCAAATAATCACTACCTTGCACTGTAGTTGTGATATTCTCTTTTGACTCTGTAGACTCAACTTCTTTTCTTTTTTTCTTGCTCTTCTTAGGTTGCTTGCACTAATTCTTATAATGTCCTTTCTCACTATAATTATAGCAAATAATACCTTTTGTTAATCTTGACTTACTTCTACCCAAGCGTGAACCACTTCTATTCTTTGACTTTGACCTTCTTCTGTTCTCTGAGATACATGCGAATCAATCTAAGAAGTTGTTGAATTCTTTATCCTCAACTCCTTGTTCAATAAACTGCTTGTTACTTGACTTATGGTGATAATACCATATGGTGTAGAATTACTGAGGAAAACTACTAGTGTCTTCCAACTTTCTAGTAATGAACTGAGAAGTAAAAAATGCCTGCAACTCATCATCAAAAGACATTTCCATAGAGGATAAATGGTTAGTAATACTCTGCGTTTCATTCAGATGCTCAGCAACAAAAGTGCCCTCTTTATATTTTAGGTTCACAAGTTTTCTAATAAAAAAAGCTTTGTTACTAATCGTTTTTCTTTCATAGAAACAGTCCAACATTTTCCAAAGAGAGTATATAGAACTTTCAGTAGAAACATGGTGAAAGATATTATCATCAAGCCACTATCGAATGAATCCAACTATTTTTTGATCTAATCTCTTCACTCATCATCTGTCATAGTTGTGGGCTTTGCACTATCCCCTTGCAAAGGTCCATACGAGTCTTTGCAATATAAGAGATATTCCATTCTTGATTTCTATATCATCCAATGGTTTCTATTTAAACTAATCATACGAGAAATATTAGTGGCCTCTATGTTTGAACATAAAAAATTAAATACCACCAAACCCTACTCTGATACCACTTGATAGGATATAAAAGGATAAAGGCTTGTGTATACGAATAAATACTAGCAGACCGTCACACACAACGAAGTTAAACTAAAATCATAATTAAATGAACACCAAGATTTATATGGAAAACCCCTTGAACTCGAAGGGTAAAAACTACGGGGCAAGCAATTGAAGATTCACTATAAAAGTAATGAATGTACAAATCTCAAAACTCTCAGGCCTAAGCAACAATCACAAGAGAATGACAAGGATATAAGGATTATATTACTATGCACAATATTCAAAACCTCCCCAAGTGATCACAATAAGAATCCATTGTAGATCTGATCTAACCTAAAATGAGAATACTGTTTAGATGATTGAGAATAGTCTTTCTCTATCCTTGTCTTCTTTCCTTTCTTGGATCTCTTATTTTCTACCCTCTACTATCAATCTATGTTTTCCTTTCTCTCTCCCACATTTGCATCTATCACTGCTCACTTTTCCTCAAGCCTAGCCAATCAAAACTAGGGTTTAGGTTAAGAGAAATAAATGTTAAGGCTGTCACTAAAGCCCATTATGGGCTGAATCTGGGCCATTTGCCCAATAAGGAAGAATGTAGAGTATGGCTGAGCTAGAGGGTAAAGATGTTAGCAAGTGTTAAAGATATTACTCAAAAATATATTTTTTAGGGAGTTTCCAAGTTGGAAATAAGAGAAGCTATAAGTTCCATTGAACAGAGGTTAAACAATGATAATTACCTATTTGATAGCCTTTACCGTGTACTAAGTCGGTTGAGAGTGTTAAGCCATATCAGTATAAGTTTTAGGAGAAGAATTAAGTGAAGAAGCATAATAGCCTGATTGAAAGAGAAAGATAAGAAGCATAATAACCACTGATCAGAAAAGGTTAACTCACTAATGAAAAAGGTTATCTTGCGTTAGGAGCTACCTTGAGATGAGATCATATAGAAACACTAGTATAGATCCAATCCAGTCCAAGTCATGGGGTATATTTTCGTTTACCTAGTTCGAATATCACGGAGAACAATGTAAACAAGGTGTTCGATGAAATGCTCATGTTTGTCCATGTCCTTCGATTTATGTACATATCTTGTACAGCAAGTAGCGGGCTTGTAATAGGCTTAGCAGCCCTAGTTTGATTCGCTTTATGATCGATTTTAGCTTGTAAATACGAGTGTGTCTTATAAGTACTTGTGGGGACTTCGGTCTGTAATGGACCATTATCCTTTGTGTGCAACCTCTCTGAGCTTGTAATGTCCATGGGTGTAATTTGTATCTGGCGTTAGAAAGTGTTTGCTTGAGTAGTTGCTTATGGATCCCGTTGGAATTGCTTCTTCTGGCCCATTTTCTCTTTTGTAAGTCTTAGGGACCCTAGGAGATCTTGGGGAAGGCTGACCTTTGTGGATGGACACGCATGGGTGCCACACGACATAGGCAAAATCAGCTAAGCTCGTGACATTGTGGTATCAGAGCGGGACAAGTATATACAGAAACAGTCGCCATACAAACGTGGGGGACCTAGTTGGGCTATGTGGAGGACAGCCAGCACGTGCAACCGTTTGGGGGAAACAGACATTGAGATGTAGGGAAAGGAGTCGCTCAGAGGAGTGGGTATCCAAGTTTGGCATTCAGAGGAATGACCAACCCTTTGCACGAGAGGCACCATAAGGACAAGCAAGTGAAGAAGAATGTGTAGTGCACAAAGATTAGGATGGTTGAGTTCGAGTTATAGCTCGATATTAGCAACCAAACTTGACAATGCTCAAGGCAAAGTAGGGCGCTTGATGAAAGACGAGGTTTGCAAAGTGGGAGGTATTGCGTAACGACTAAAAGAGTTATGCAAAGCTCACAGAGGTGAGGGGAATTGCTAACTCGAAGGTTTCAGTACTCATACAAGGGCTTATACATGGTAGTGTTCATGGCCATCCTAAGGTGCAATCAGAACTTAGTGCCATGGAGCATCAGAACTTTCTCTTCAATATGGAAAGGATACGTCCATAGGTGACTAAAATGTGCAACAAGTTCAGCATGTTGCTAGACCCTAAAGGGTGTAGTGGGGACTGTATTGGCGAAGGGTCACAATCTAGCAAGTTCATTTGTGGGGCAGAACAAGGCACAAGTTGTTCAGTATGATGGAGTAGTCCACAGGGGATGGTGGTCTCCGAAACTTCTAGTGGGAAATATGTAAAAAAAAAAGTTACTCCAATATGACAAATATCTAGGAGGGATAAGTCCTAGTTTTCTAGAGGGAGAATCATGTGCAACGGACCGCACATATTGAGGAAGAGTTTCTCAAGGTAACATCTCCATAAAGCTCAACGGATCGAGCGAGTAACAAGGAGTTATCACATGATCTCGGATGAGGTAATACATTTTAAGATCGAGTGGGGAGCAATCCAAGGCAACATCATATGAAGGCACACTTCGAGTTGATGTGGAAATCAAACTTAATGAAGGGCTAACCCATGGAATGGTGGACACAAGAGCCACTATCAACTTAATGCAAATCGAGAAGCGGAGCGACTTAGGTTGAACTTAGTGAAGTATCTAAGCTGTATAAAGAGAGTCAATATAGAAGATGGAACATGGAGCAGAGGTACGGAGCTTTCCTTGGATAGAGGTCAAGGGCATAAACTCTTGTAGAAGCAAGAGTGGGATCATGTCATTCGATGGGTTCTTCATTCTGATGGGGCAGACTTATCTTCTATGGTACCAAAGACAAAGAGAGCTTCGAGGCACATGCAAGTTACCTCAGAGATATATCTGATGGAGTAACTAAGGTGATTCAACTTGCGGAGGTGAAGTTGGGATCAGGATACCTTATCATAGGGTAAGAGGACACAAAGGTGGGTACTCTTAAAGAATATATCATAGTGTTGCCATTCGAGTTGTTAAGAACAAGTGGTGCATAGCTGATTGGGGATAGAGGCCCAGGATCCAGACAATGGTGCACTAACTCTAGCGAAGTCAGGAGACTTCAGGAGCTACTAGGCGATGGACTATCCTAGAGCTATGCTTTGTCCGGGTGTGACCCAAGAGTGGGTGGGGGAAGGTGAATTGCCAAGGGAGCAAACCAAAATCGGAGATGACGGAGACCCTACAAGGTGTTAGCAGAGGCCACACATAGAGAAGTTGTAGTTCGAGTTCATCACACGAGAATCTGTATGCAATGGAGATGTCACCAGGAGGCGACATGGTGCAGCAGATCATGGTGGAATAGTTCATGGCAATACAACACATGCGGTTGTGTCCCATGAGGGACATGATCTTACGAAGGTATGATCAAAGACTTACTCGGAGCTCCGCTTTGGTGTACGACACAATAAGAAGAAGGACTATGGATTTAAGGAGTGAATGTCATGGTACCGCAGAGGTAGGTCTTCGTGTGTGCATCGGAGCTTACATTGGATGAAAGCCTTAGTCATCAGCATATGGGGGCTGTATACTACCAAGGAAGAAGTCCAAGTGTAAGTACCAGTGAGTTCCGTGGAGGGGGACGTGATCATGTAAGTGATCAAGAGTTGCTGGGAGCTCCACTTCAGTGAATAATGCAACGACAAGAAGGCTATGGATTCAAGGGGTGAAAGCTACATTTTCGCAAAGGTGGATCTTCCGTGTGTATGCATCGAAGCTTGCATCAGATGAAAGCCTTGGTCATCAACATATGAGGGCTGTGTATCACCGAGGGAGAAGTCAGATTGCAAGTACTAGTGAGTCTCATAGAGGGGGACTTGATTATACAAAGGTACACTCAGAGCGACTAGAGAGTTAGACTGCTTCAGTGCTCACATTCGCTTAAGGGAGCCCGACAAGTCAGAGGACAAGGCCGATTAAGCGAAAGTTACTACCAAGGAAGCTAAGGAGAACAGGATCGACGCGAGCCCTACAACAAGATCGTGGAGGCCATGCATGAGAGTTGCAGTTTGTCGTTCCATCGACCAAGGAGAACTGCTAGAAGGACATAGTGGTGTCGAAGTAGGTGGTTGAAAGGGGCAAGAAAGCGACGACAAGTCCAGTGAGACTCAGCTATCAAAAGCAAAGTGTTGGTTAGAAAGGAGGTGGACTCGGAGGAGCACTACAGTACCGTAGAGGCAGATCTACCAATCGCGAAGGAAGGGATAAAGATACAAGGTAACAGATAGTAGGGCTATGGGCTTAGCAGCACCTTGGTAACACAGAGACAGGACTTCCATGGAGTCATCGATCCCTTGGTCTCATGGAGGGAGAGCATTGATCATAAAAGGGGTCGAGGAGGTGGAGAATGCAAAGGCAAACTCCAAATATCAAGACAGGATGGAAAGACAGAGGCCAAGGAACTTTATAAGACCTATATCGATGAGCTTCTCATCAAGATAGCCGAAAGTGAGGTGCCAAAAGGGGTGTGTTGCAGCCGAAGCAAAAGATTGAAGATTCAACAAAATGCAAGGAGATGTAGTGTTTACAGTGGCTTCGACGAGGATGTCGAAGGAATAAGTGGGGGAGAATGTCACAGACAATAATGTAAACAAGGTGTTTGATGAAATGCTCATATTTGTCTATGTCCTTCAGTTTGTGTACATACCTTGTACAACAAGTAACGGGCTTGTAGTAGGCTTAGCAACCCTAGTTTGATTCACTTTGTGATTGATTTTGGTTTGTAAATACAAGTGTGTCTTTTAAGCACTTGTGGGGACTTTGGTCTATAATAGACCATTATCCTTTGTGTGCAACCTCTTTGAGTTTGTAATGTCTATGGGTATAATTTGTATCTAACTTTATAAAGTGTTTGCTTGAGTAGTTGCTTGTGGATCCTATTGGAATTGCTTCTTCTGGCCAGTTTTCTCTTTTATAAATCTAAGGGACCCTAGGAGATCTCGGGGAAGGCTGATCTTTGCGGACGGATACGCATAGGTGCCGCACGACTTAGGCAAAATTAGCTAAGCTCGTGACAGAGTGTTGTGGGTGAAAGTCCGGGTATCCACCAAGTAAAGTAGAGAATTGTATTATTGGAGAGGGTTAAGCTGCTAAAGAACATGTTGGAGCATAAGTTGAAGATAGTCGAGTTGGGTTCTAGGAATAGGTAATATAGTATGGAGTTAAAACAGAGTCAAATAAGATACAGAGAAGAATAGGGATCTGAGGCATAAGTATAGTAATACATCCTGTCCAAGGTAGTAACTTAAGAAGTTGTTGTATCTTGAATAAGGAGAATAAATGAGATGTTGGATCAAGAGAATCATAGAGATAAGGGATCAATAGTAATATGTCTAGAGTAGGAGATTAAGAAACAAGTTTATGAGTTAGAGAGCAGGTTTGGAAGCTATACCCGGTCGTTAAGTATAGGAGTAGGAGATCTGAAGCTGTATCTAGTATAGGAGTAGGAAATCTGAAGTTGTATCCTTACTTAGAGTATAAGATAGTCATTAACACAACTTAGGGTATCAAGTAGTCATTTAGCGCATTTCCATATAATTGAAAGTAATTCAATACAAACTGAACAATTGAAAGTAGTATACTAAGAATGAGAATGGATAGACATAATTCAAATATGAGAATGGAAATAGGTATATGTTAGGCCCTTAGCTGAGTCGGGTCCTAGTCGTTTGAGTTGAGTTTTTAGATTGGGTCTTATTAGTCAGCCTAGACCTGACATTAGATCGACTAGGAGGAGATCTTGAGTCAATTATAATAAATCAACCTAAATCCTAATAAGATTTGGATTCTATTGATTCAGAATTTGATTAGGAGTTGGAGTCAGATTAGTGTCAATTGAGTCAAGATTATAACTAAACCCTCATCCAAGCATCTACACCCTATCTAACCGCCACCCACTTTGCTTATGGGAGTCAACTAGGGTTAAGGAAAGTGGCGGCTAGGGTTTTGGAGTAGGACTTTCACTAGGAGTTGGAGTCTTCCATTAGGGTTATGGTTTTGAGCCCTATATAAGCACTTATAGCTGCCCATTTTTTAACAAGCAATAGATAAATATTTCTTCAACTTGTTAGCCAACTACTTGGAGGGAGGAATCCCTATAGCATTCCAAGGAGGTGTTAGGACTCTAGCTAAGCCCTAATTTTATTAGGTCAAAGGGGTCATGAGTCATGTAAACCCTAAACTAGCTGCCACTTCCTTAGTTAAAGAGGCCAGCTAGGGTTAGGGAGGAGTTTAATTAGGGTAGGAGTCCCCTATAGCCACTAATCCCCAATAGATATCAATCCTTAGGCTTAGAATCTGTAAGGGTTCTATCATTTAATATCAGAGCAACATTCCTTGGTGCTTCATTGCCCTTCCACAACCGCCTATCATCTTCATCCAGTCACCCGCCCAAGCAATTCCCACAATTGTTAAAATCATCACCAACTCCGCCGTTATCACCACTACCGTAAATCACCCCTACAATCTCCATAAAAATTACATAAGGTTCTGGTAATCTACCTTACTACTGTTGTAAGTTAGTTATCCAAAACCCAAAACCTAAAAAAAAAAAGGTGTTCCTCTATTACATTGCATAAACTTGTCATCGCAAAGTTACTATCTTTACGATAAAAGTTATGCTGTAAATTTCAACCGCTACTATTGCCCTATCTTTGATCTTGCTGCCACTATTTTGCTACCATATCTTTTACGTATTTTTTTGATGGCCTTGGCACTTCTTATCAGCAGATTTTCTTTGAGTTTTGTATAAAAATTCTTGATACAACTCGCTAAAATTTTTACGTCCAAACTACTGAACTTTAGATATAAAAATCTGCTATAGTACCATCTTGTACTCCTTGATCTTGCCAAATTTATTACTACCATATTGTCTTATGAATTTTATGGTGGCATTAGCTTTCCTTTCCAATGGATTCTTCCCAAATTCTTCCTTTAATTTGTGATGAACTTGATAAAACCCTAGAAGTAGCCCTATAGATTTTGATCTCTGCGGGGGATCAACCCTCGGAATGCTATAGGGGTTCCTCCCTCCTAGAACTTGGCACAAGGTTGAATAAAAGATTAATCTTGCTTACTGGAAAAGAGGTGGAGGCTACAACTTATATAGAGTTCAAAACCCTAGCCCTAAGGGGATGCTTCTTAAGTGAATTTACCCCATTGCCCCTCCTATATCCGATCAGCCTTCGTAAGGGTAGGTGACAGTTTAGTTGGATACATAGTTGACTTTAGTAAATAGAAACTCTAGCCGACCATCCCAGTAAAGGGGGTGATGGCTATTAAGCCCTAAGGCCCTAAACAAAACCCTAGCCACACTTCTTTATAAGATAGATATGACTATATAGGGTTTTTATTATAATTTTATAGAGTTTTATTGACTCTATTAAGGTGAGTAGGACCCAACCCTGTTGGGGTTCTATCAAGCCTGTCCTCTTTGAATCAGCCTTGTCCTCAAGGCTGAGGGTTCATGAACTATGGGACTAGGTCTTCAGCTCCTCATATGATTCTCATGTGATCATTAATTGAACTTTGACCTCCTTATCAGCTTGGGTGTCAGTTGAAAGGATTTGGGCTAAGGCGTCCTTAAATTTTCAAATTTTCATTTGAGGTGGGATACTTAGAGGATCAACTGTAATCTTTATTTGGTGCATGGATCTGATCTCCAAGTTAGGGCCCCAATATAATCTCTAATTTTATAAGGCCCAAAGAAATTAGGAGACCACTTCCTTAAGGCCTGAGTTTCCTATTGATTATGCTCGAGGTGTAGGAAAACTCGATCTTTAATTTTTCGTCCATTTTAAAGTTTATCAGGAGGTTGTTTCTTCTTTGCATGTGCTGCCATATGATTAGTATTTAGTAATAGCTAATCTTTTTTCTAGAATCGTGACTGCTCTTTGGTATAGTTCAGAATGATGAGAGCCTAATCTGGCGTGAGCATGGATTACAATTCTTCTAGGCTTACTCCTCTTTCGTGCCATGGATTATCTTGCATAAGGGTGATGCTGATTCCAATTTTGGATGTGTCTACTCTAATCATAAACATCTAGCCATGACTTGGTGTGGACAACATCATGGTTGTGAGGGCTATAGTTCCACTCGGCCAAGGTGGTGCATCTTTCTTTATAGTGAAAGGGATGATGTTTTGTTGAGATATGCAAATGATCCTTCTCTTATTCTGATTTCACCACTGGAGGGGCTCAATTTTCTTACGGTCTTAGGCGTAGATTAGAGGTCATCATCAAGGAAGTCTGTAAGCATCATAATCAAATCCTGGGAGAAGTCGTGGAAGACACCTGAGATCTAGAAGTGCTGAATCAACAATTATGGTGAGTTCAGTGAGATGTAACACTTTAGAAGTAGCTTGTCCTTAGCGAAAAGGATGTAGGGATGTGTCATAGTGGAAAATAAGCACGGTCGAATAATTCATGTCTCTATCATCTCTTGGGTGACCCTTTTATCTTTGATCTTCTGTGGGTAGTAATCTGACCGAGCATCTGATGGTGGTAATTTTAGCTAGTTTAACATAAGAGAGTCGAGCATCTTGATAGGAGGTAGTAGGCTCAGTTTCAGCAAGCTGTGGGAGAGGATTTTTCTCTTCAATCTCCTTTGGCTTCATCTCTTAAAACTCTTGAATTTGAATTAAGAAGTCGCTGGATTCTTCTTTTGGTACCTTCTCCAAGTGTTGTATTGTGGTCGTAGTCGCTTGGCTCTCTCGTAGAACCACCTATTTTTCTTGGTCGAAGAATTTCATGGTTAGCTTCAAAAAATTTTAAAAAACATCTCCAATTATAGCAACCAATCAATGTCAAGCACTATATCAAAATCATCGGGAGAGAGGAGAAAAAACTTCGACAACTAGATCTTACTCCTATAGGATTGGTTTAACCCGCGGGCACTTTTGATTGCACTTTAGAATTTAGTCGTTAGCTATCTTGTCTTCGAACCCACTATAATCTTCTTTTGGGAGCATTAAATGGCTCTCCTTTGGCTTAGAAGCCATATCTTTAAGTTTGGGTTCTTAAGTGGGCACAATCATCAGTGGTGTCTCCCTTTTACATTGGTGTTTTAGGCTCCACAGTTTATCACATTACCCACATATGCTCCTTGTCGATCCATCATGAAGGTCTTCACTTGTTAATTTCTTTAGCTAAGGGGGTTGATTGATAGTAGGATGAGGTGAAAGCTTTGGTGTCACTGGTTGGGGAGTGACCCTAGTCCTTTAGGCTTCATCGTTTAATCGCTCTTATTGATGTCGCACGAAGGAGATAACTACCTTAAGTGTGTACGACTATCAAGAGATGTGAGTTGGAAAGTAGCAGTAATGATGAAGAAGAGGGTAGCAACTATGTCGACTGCGGCTGCGATGTGACTTCATGGCTGTAGGTGGAGTTGGTTGCAGCAAGGATGCGGCTGCAATAGGGGAAGACGGGACAACGGAGTGCACGACTGTTGCAGAGGAGGATAGTGATCGTATGGAGTGAGAGACCACTGTTGGTCGTATTCACTTTGATGCTGGCTGCAATCAAGGCAATTGGCATTGAAAGATTGCTACGGGCTATAATGTAGATAGATTACAATGAAAGATCACTACTGGTAGCTTTTGTTGGCGCAAAGGATTGCTGTTGGCTGCGATCAAGGAGGATGGCAGTGAGAGGTCACTATTGGTAGTGTTATGTGGTGAGAGATTCATGCCACGGTTGAAGGGACAAGGGAGGTTGGGTGGCTAAAAGGTTGATGGACCGAAGGCTACGGTTTTTGGGGCTGGTTTTGTGGCTATTTTGGGTATGGTTTGGGGCTGCAATTTTATGGAGTTTTTGCTATGATTTGGTATGGTTTAAGGCTGTGATAACAGTCAATAAAGGTTAAGGAAAGATATTTTGGATCTGAGATAGATGTCAGTAAAGGTTTGATTGGGATCGGTGGGGGTATGTTGCGAATAGGTGCTGATTGTAGAAGGTTACAGTTTTAGACTATTTTATGGCTAATTTAGGTATGGTTTTGGCTATAGTTTGGTAGGGTTTTAGGACTGTGATGGTAGAGGGTGAAGGTTAGGGAAAGATGGTTTTAGATCTGGAAGAGATAGCAGCGAAGGTTTGATAGAATTTGACGAAGTTCACTGCAGTGTATGCTATCTTGGAGAAGTAGAATCATCAATAAAGAAACAACAGTTTCTCAACAAAAATACTAACGAAAAATTATGAAATTTTGGGTTGTGGTGGTAGGGGATGAAGATGAGAAAAAGTGAGTTTCAAATATGGAGAAATAGCAGAGAAAATTTGATAAGATTAGATGAAAGATTGCTGCATATGTGCGGTTCCGCCGAACAGAATTTAGGTCAAAGAAGCAGCGAGATCTCAACATAAATTCCAAAAGAGAATTCAAGGAAAATATATAGAAATTTGATAGCCAAACCTCGGTTCAGATATGGCTAATATCAGCAAAAGATTTGATAAAATTTTAGCAGCATAACGGTAGGAAAATAGGTGGAAAGAAGGAAGGCAGATTCTTCATCGTAAAATTCCAACAATGCACGATGAGGAATTACAACACTATAAGTCCGATTTCAAAAATAGTTTTTTCTAGAAATTAATTTTAGATGAAAGCTATGATGATATATAAATGTGTATAAAAGTTTCAGCCAAAAAGGATGAGCAATAGTTTAATTTCAAGAAGCAACAATCGGTTGAAATTTTATGTAGTGTTTCCCTTCGCAATGATGATAGTGTTTGCGATGGTAGAATTTTACAGCAAGAAAAATATGGAAAAACTTCTCTAACATATAAGGCAAAGGAATAGTAGTAGCAAATAGGTGTGGGTGATGAAAATATACTAGATCTTCAATTTCAAACGCAGGGGACAACACCATATTGATTTGATCTGCGGCTTGGGTGGAAGGTGGAGGCACGTGTTATAGCAATTGTGGGAATTGCTTGGAAGGGTGGAGGCAGTAGAGATGGCAGTAGAGGTAGCAGGAACGTTGCTTTGATACCAGATGATAGAACCCTAGAAGGAGCCCTATAGATTTTGATCTCTGAGGGGGATCAGCCCTTAGAACGCTATAGGGATTCCTCCCTCCTAGAACTCGGCACAAGGCTGAATAAAAGATTATTCTTGCTTGCTGGAAAAGAGGTGGAGACTACAACTTATATAGGGCTCAAAACCTAGCTCTAAGGGAGTGCTTCCTAAGTGAATTTACCCCCTTGCCCCTCCTATATCCGACCTACCTTAATATGGGTAGGCGGCAGCTTAGTTGGCTACATAGCTAACTCTAGTAGATAGAAACCCTAGTTAATCAACCCAATAAAGGGGGCGACGACTACTAAGCCCTAAGGCCCTATACTAAACCATAGCCACACTTCTTTATAACATAGATGTGACTAGGTGGGGTTTTTATTACAATTTTATATAGTTTTATTGACTATATTAAGGTGAGTAGGATCCAACCCTGTTGGGGTCCTATCAGAACCATTGAAAACTTTTCGTTGGACTACTAATCTTCGACGTATAATTTTGACGCTATATCTTTTTGGTGTTTCTTGCTACATACTCCATCGATCTATGCTAAATTTGTTGCTACCACTACTCTTATCTATCTTGCTACTATCCTTACAGGTTTTTTTGCTGTTGTAATACTCCAAAACATCGTTGGAATTTTTGTCAACAAACTACTAAAATTTTGATGAAAAATTATGCTGTTATACCTTTTGTCGTTCTACCCTACATACACCACCAAATCCTATCAAATCTATTATTGCCACCCATATCACCCTTAATGCATCCTTCTAATCTTATGATGCAACCATCATCAATCGACTTTCAATCCTTATAACTGACCCAAATTGCAGCCCAAAACGTAGCCTACCACAACTGCAGCTTTTCATCTCCCACCCTTATCCTCCGCAGCTATCAATCTCTCCACCAATCTATGCCCTTAACCCATTAATAGAAGAAAGATCATAACATCTTAGATCTGGAGATGTACGCAATGGCATTACAGGATTTGATCAATACAAAGTTGGAGGCGTTCGAATCGCACATGAACGAGCCTTGTTCACAGAATTTAGAATTGGTTGATCTCCAAGTCTGACAAAATTATAGCAAGGTGAAAGTTCAGAGAGGCCCTTGAGAAGGAAAAACAAGCCACGAATCTAGCACAACCATGCATAAGAGTGGACTTCCCTCAATGGGAAGAGGGAGACCCGATGGGATGACTTTCACATGTAGAACACTACTTCCACTCTCATCGGACATCGGAGGCTTCCATGGTGGACATCACTACCATCCATCTCAATGGAGATGCAATACAGTTGGTATAATTGGCTTGAGCACACCCAAGGAGTCCCAACGTGGAGATAATTCAAGAGTGGTCTACTCGCAAAGATCTGACAAACCTCCACAATCTAAGAATACCAAACCAGGTTCGAGAGATTATCTAACCAAGCATATAATTGGTTTGAGAAGCAATTATTATGGATATTTATCGAAGGGCTCAAGTCGGAGATAAGAGGAGAAGTAAAAGTGTGATAGCCTTACACCTTGATGGCGACAATCTTCTTCACCCAAATCCAAGAAGAGTGACTCCACCAAGATGTGCAAAGGATGAGAATCACACCTCGACCAGCAACGTACAAACCTCAAGTACCATCCACTACTAGTCGACCCTCTTAGCCAAAAAATTGACAAGAGAAGAACTCTGTGACAGATCGGCGAAGGACCTATGTTGGCATTGCGACAAACCGTGGAGCCACGATCGTCATTGCAAGAGGGGATGACTTCTTCTGATAGAACCTACTAAAGATTTAGAACATAAAAAGGAGGGTCACGAGCATGAAGAGGAGGCCACAAAGGAAGAATCACAACTGACCAATTGTTTGGTGCATGCCCTTGCCAGTTACGTGAACCCGCATACAATGAGAGTTGGAAGATTACTTAAGCAACAGCCAATCACTATCCCCATCAGATGGCACTTCATGAACAATAAGGTTGTAGCTCATATGACACTTCAGATTTAAGATTACAGCAGGTTTGATGTCAAGGTCACCGATGGCTGAAATTTGAAGTGTGATCGAAGATGCCCACATGTGAATTTGATGCTATAGGACTAAGAAATAGTAGTTGACTTCTTCCTCCTTCCACTCGATGATTATGAGGTCATGCTAGGCATCAAATGACTGACTATACTAGGTGATATTTCCTGGAAGCACCAATTTCTTGAACAATAAGGTTGCCACTTAGATGACAATTTATATTTATGATTGCAGTAGGTTTGATGTCAAGGTCACCGATGGCCGAATTTTAAAGTGCGATCGAAGATATCCACATGTGAAGTTGATGCTATAGGACCAAGAAATAATTGCTGACTTCTTCCTCCTCCCACTCGATGATTATAAGGTCATGCTAAGCATCAAATGGCTGATTATACTAAGTGATGTTTCTTGAAATTTTTTGAAATTAATTATAAAATTTTTTAGCAAGGGGAAGCAGGTGATCCTAAGCAAAAAATGTGGGAGTGGTGTGACAATGGTTTTAACGCAGCAAACAGATAAAGTTTTATAAAAAGTGAATAGCAGCTTCTCAAGACAACTCCAGCAGCAACATATGAGGGAGCTGACAAAAATTGAAGACCCAAACCTTCTCCAATTGCTTGCTAAATTTTCAGATGCCTTCGCCGAACCACACAGTCTACCTCTTACCTAACTGCATGACCATCAGATTCTGATCTTACTAGGCAAATCACTAGCAAACACTCAGCCATATCATTATCCTCATCTCTAGAAGGCCAGAATATAGAAAATCAGACATTAGATGCTTGAAGCAAGGGTTATTCGACCATGTTGTAGCCCCTATTCTTCGTCGGTACTCATTGTACGAAAGAAAGATAGAACATGGTGAATATGTGTAGACTATCAAGCTCTCAATGGCATAACGTGTCGGTTCCAAGTGCCCTGCAAGCCAATCACGTAAGTGATGGCACGTGTGACATGCTACGTAATCTTTTTGCTTATGATTAATATTAGCGTATTCTCACATTATATTATTTGTTGTATATATATTGTGATGTCCTTAGTTCTGTGCAATGAGAATTGGATTATAATGATATCACGATAATAAGATCGATTCACCTGTAAACACAGATCCTAAATAATTTTAGTCATAGGTTACTCGAGAGAGACATCGAGATAACCAGATAGATCGATGTCCTATATACCTGTCCATATGATGGAGGTAGTTGGTCTTATAGCCACTTGTATAGAGACATTAAGGATATAGTATAGGTGCTCATTAGAGAATAAGTTCACTGATTGATCTGCTTATGGAATGCTATATGGTTAATGATACCTAATGTCAGATAGTGATTCCATAGTCCTAATTGTATATCTGGTCCTTAGACTTGAGACACTAAGGATATTTTGTATGAGTACTCCTTTCTTTTATGCTAGACTTATAGGTTTGGAAAGTTCCAGATCTGGTACAACTGGTTATTGGGATTGGTAGCCAACCTTATGAAAGCAATTGAGTGTCAATAAAGGATCATTCACTCTCGATATCATGAGAGGAATATCCCATATGTTCTTGTTCAGACAAATCCCTGGCTAGGGTCGTTCGGATTAAGAGAGAAAGAGTTCTTCGGGAGAATCCGATTAGAGCGAGACTATGAAGGATTCTATATGTGGCCTGATAGTACCATGTCCAATATACAATCTTTGGGATATTAGTTAGATGAGGGATTATAAATATATGGTAACTGTGAACAGATAGGTCCGATGGATTTTATCCCTCTTGTACCGTCTGGGAACTCTGTCGTAGTGGCTTAGTACGTCCATAGTCGATGAGTCGAGTAAATTATTATAGGGATAATAATTCACTATATCAGAAGGAGTTCTGATGGGAGTGACTCACGACCAGCTCGGTATCGAGCCTAGAGAGTCGCACACATATGGTGGATGCTTCAGCGAATAGAGGATTCGATGGAGATCCAATTAGCCCATATTCTCATTAGATGATATCCTAAGCTGATGGGCTCCTTGATTAAGACTCAGTTAGAAGCCTGAGGAGATTATTGGATAGAGATCTAATAATGCAAGGTTAGTAGGTTATTGGATGGAGATCTAATACCCACTAAGGCAAGAGCCTTTGGGTTTCAGTGGCTCTCTATAAATAAGAGGGGAGACTCATGGTTGATAGGTTGCAGCTTTAGCCACAACCTCCTATTCTCCTCCCTCCCTTTGTGCAAGAGTTGCGAGATCAGATTGGAGGAGTTTTGTTGTAGAGATCCAGAGTGTGGATACCGCTAGAGAGGAGGATGTTAGACCTCCTTCATCTTCTCCATCTAGATCTAGAATATAGGGATATATGATCTCCACAGGTTAAAATCAATCTTTCACACATTGTGTTTTTTCGATTTTTATGATTTTTCTCGCAACCCCAATCTTTTGCATGACAATTTGATCTATGTGAGAAAACAGTTTTTATTTTGATTTCCACTACGCATGTGGTGCTACCACTAAGGTTTCCTAACAGTGGTATCATAGCCAAGTTTTCATGCAAAAGATTAATTTTAAATTGTGTGATGAGATTGTATCACATAAAATCATTCTATGTATTCTTGCTTCATTTTTACAGTGAAGGCAGTGAGGAGGAAGGGCGGCTAGCCCCCATGCAGGGTCGGCAACCCACGGCTAGGGCCAGCCCAAAAGGGAGGCCAGCGGTGCTTATAGGGGCAGCACCTATAGGCAGAAGCGTCACCTATGGGGGCAACAGCCTGTCACGGGCTTAGCTGATTTTACCAAAGTCGTGCGGCACCCATGCATGCCCGTCCGCAAAGGTCAGCCCTCCCCGAGATCTCATAAAGTCCCTTAGACTTACAAAAAGAGAAAACGGGTCAGAAGAAGCAATTCTCATGGGATCCATAAGCAACTGCTTAAGAAAACACTTTATAAAGTCAAATACAAATTACACCCATGGACATTACAAACTCAGAGAGGTTGCACACAAAGGATAATGGTCCATTACAGACCGAAGTTCCCACAAGTGCTTATAAGACACACTTGTATTTACAAGCCAAACTTGGCCATAAAGCAAATCAAACTAGGGCTGCTAAGCCTACTACAAGCCCACTTCTTGTTATACAAGATATGTACCTAAACTGAAGGACACGGACTAACACAAGCATTTCATCGAACACCTTGTTTATATTGTTGTCCGTGATATTCTCCCCCACTTATTCCTTTGACGTCATCGTCGAAGCCATTGTAGACGTTGCATCTCCTTGCATTCTGCTGAATCTTCAATCTTTTGCTTTGGCTGCAACATGCACCTTTGGCTCCTAGCCGCTCTCCGTCGCTGTTGTTGAGTAGTCGAACTCTGATCCACCATACTGCTTCAACTCACCAATGACTGAATCTGGTGTGGGGTTGGCTGAGTTGTGCTGATCCTTATTAGTTTTCGCGGATCCCTCTGATGAAGGAAAAGACCTACCTTATTATGTGCCAGTATCGCAGTATACTCATATTGCTTGAACTGTGTAGATGCTTGTTGGAAATTCAACGAGCATCACCTCGTCGACTTTGAAGTTTTTAAGGTCCTTCTTCCATAATGTTTGCCCATTGAACTTTCTTCCAATGTTAGTTGTCACTTCCAAGTATGTTCGCATCACTTCTGATTTCGATTAGTCAATTGGGAAATGAAGTGAAAAATCTACTCTCAGTAGTACTGATCACCAATGGTGAGGATTTGACAACTATTGTCTTCCATAAGCTTTCTTTGAAGGGTCACTGAACTTGTGCAGAGCTCCCCTACTAGATAAGTAAGAGAACTGGGATATTTGACTTCACCCATTCTCTTTGTAGTTGAGAAGATAAGGTTACTTGGCTTCGCTCACCTCCTCGAGTTAAGAGAATTGGGGTACTCGATTTTGCCCATTCTCTCGAGTTGAGAAGGCAAAGGTTACTCGATTTCGCCTGCCTCCTCGAGTTTGTACTTCATGCATTGAGCTGGTTACTAGCATTCGCCCGCTCTTTGCTCGCACTTCTGAAGCACTTGAAGTGTTTGCACTCCTTGCGTTGAGTTAGCTACTGTGATTCGCCTTCTCACTGCTATTGAACTTCTGGAATGCAAGAAGTTTTGCTCGAAAAGACAACAAGTTTACCCCGACTTGGAGTCCCCCAACTTGGAGTAAGGGTTTGATAGATCTGGTAGCCTCTAGGATTGTACCGTCTTCTCCATCACCTTTGCCACCTACTCCTCTGAGCAGAAAGGTACAGTACCATGTATTGCCTACTTCGTTCCATGGTCGAGCACTCCTACATCAACCGAAAGTCCCTTAATTTTAGCTATCTTGATGAGAAGCCTATCGACATCGGTCTTATGAAGTTTCTTGGCCTCTACCCTTCTGTATCTTGCTACTTGGAGTTTGCCTTTGCATTCTCCATCTCCTCTGCCCCTTTTACGACCAATGCTCTCCCTCCATGAGAGCAAGGGATCAATGACTCCACGGAAGTCCCGCATCTGTGGTTCCATGGCGCTACCAAGCTCATAGCACTACTATCCGTTATCTTACATCTTTATCCCTTCTTTCGCGATCGGTAGATCTGCCTCTGTGGCACTGTGGCACTTCTTCGAGTCCACCTCCTTTCTAACCGATACTTTTCTTTTGGGTAGCTGAGCCCCGTTGGACTCCTCGTCGCTTTCTCGCCCCTTTTGACCACCTGCTTCGACACCATTGTGTCCTCCTAGTAGTTCTCCTTGGTCGATGGAAAGATAGACTGCAACTCTCATGCTTGGCCTCCGCCATCTTGTTGTAGGGCTCGCACCATTGTGTCCTCCTAGTACTACGACATTCACTCCTTGAATCCATAGCCCTTCTTCTTGTTGTGTCGTACACCAAAGTAGAGCTCCCAGTAACTCCTTATCATACCTCCGCATGATTTTTGTCCCTCACAGGACAAGATTGCCTGTATTGCATTACCACGAACTATTCCACCACGATCTGCTGCACCATATCGCCTCCTGGTGACATCTCCATTGCATATAGATTCTCGTGTGATAAACTCGGACTATGACTTCTCCACGTGTGGCCTCTGCCAACACATCATAGGGCCTCCGCTATCTCCGATTTGTAGTTTGCTCCCTTGGTAATTCCCCTTCGTCCACCCACTCTTGGGTCATACTTGGATGAAGCATAGCTCTAGGATAGTCCATCGCCTAGTAGCTCCTGAAGTCCCCTGACTTCGCTAGAGTTGGTGCACCATTGTTTGGATCTTGGGCCTCTATCCCCTACCAGCACAATTTTGCTATGCACCTCTTGTTCCTGACAACTCCAATAGCAACACTGTGGCATATTCTTCAAGAGTACCTGCCTCTATGTCCTCTTGCCCCGTGCTAAGGTCTCCAGATCCCAACTTTGCCTCTGCAAGTTGAATCACCTTAGTTACTCCATCAAATGCATCTCTGAGGTAGCTTGCAAGTGCTTCGAAGCTCCCTTCATCTTTGGCACCATGCAAAATAAGTCTGTCCCATCAGAATGAAGAACCCATGGAATAACATAATCCCACTCTTGCCTCTACAAGAGTTCATGCCCTTGACCTCTATCCAAGGAAAGCTCTATGCGTCCACTCCATGTTCCATCTTCTATATCGACTCCCTTCATGCGGCTTGGATACTTCACCGAGTTCCACCCAAGTCACTCCGGTCCTCGATTTGCATTGAGTTGATAGTGGCCCTCGCGTCCACCATTCCATGGGTTAGCCCTCCGTTGAGTTCAATTTCTGCATCGACTTTAAGTGTGCCTTCATTTGATGTTGCCTTAGATTGCTCCCCCACTTGATCTCGAAATACATCCACCAATGCATTACCTCATTCGAGATCATGCAACGACTCTTCGTCGCTCACTCAATCCGTTGATCTTTGTGGAGATATAGCCTTGCGGAACTCTTTCTCAATATGTGCAGTCCGTTGCACATGATTCTCCCACTAGAGAACTAGGACTTATCCTTCCTGGATATCTGTCCTGCTGGATCAACTTTTCTCTTTACATACTTCCCACTGGAAGTTTTGGAGACCACCATCCCCTTTGGACTACTCCGTCTTGCTGAACTTGTGCCTTGTTCTGCCCCTGCAAATGTAGTTACTAGATTGCGACCCTTTGCTAATATAGTCTCCACTGCACCCTTCAAGGTCTAGCAATATGCTGAACTTGTTGCACATTTCAGCCACCTATGGATATATCATTTCCATGTCGAAGAGAAAGTTCTGATGCTCCATGGCGTCGAGTTCTAATCACACCTTGGGATGGCCACGAACACTCTGTCATCCGTGTACAAGCCCTTGCATGAGTTTTGAATCCTTCGAGTTAGCAATTCCCCTCACCTCTGTAAGCTTTGCACAACTCTTGCGGTCGTTACACATCACCTCCCACCTTGTACGGTCTCATCTTTCACCAAGCGCCCTACTTTACCTTGAGCACCGTCAAGTTTGGTTGCTCGAACTCAACTATCACAATCTTTGTGTGCTGCGTATTCTTCTTAGCTTGCTTGTCCTCATGGTGCCTCTTGCGCAAAGGGGTTAGCCATTCCTCTAAATGCCAAACCTGGATGCTCGCTCCTCTAAGCGATTCCTTTCCCTATATCTCAATATCCGTTTTCCCCCCAGCTAGGTCCCCCATGTTTGTATGGCACGTGTTTCTACGTGTGCTTGTCCCGCTCTGATACCACATTGTCACGAGCTTAGTTGATTTTGCCAAAGCCGTGCGACACTCATGCATGTCCGTCTACCGCAAAGGTCAGCCCTCCGTGAGATCTCCTAAAGTCCCTTAGACTTAAAAAAAAGAGAAAACGGGCCAGAAGAAGTAATTCCCACGAGATCCACAAGCAACTGCTCAAGAAAACACTTTATAAAGTCAAATACAAATTACACCCATGGACATTACAAACTCAGAGAGTTTGCAAACAAAGGATAATGGTCCATTACAGACCGAAGTCTCCACAAGTGCTTATAAGACACACTTGTATTTACAAGCCAAACTTGACCATAAAGTAAATCAAACTAGGGTTGCTAAGCCTACTTCTTGTTGTACAAGATATGTACCTAAACCGAAGGACACAGACTAACACAAGCATTTCATCGAATACCTTGTTTACATTGTTGTCTGTGATAAACCATCAGCGGGCACGACCGGCTATGGCCAGCCCATAGGGGGGCCACCCACCCGTGAGTATAGCCGCTTGTAGCATGGCGTCAACAATGGGGGCCAGCTACAGGGCGCCCGCAAGGGGCTACCACCCATGGCAAGCACTGCTGATTTTGTGATGGGCTTAGCTGATTTTGCCTAAGCCGTGCGGTACCCATGCGTGTCTGTCTGCAAAGGTCAGCCCTCCCCGAGATCTCCTAGAGTCCCTTCGACTTACAAAAGAGAAAACGGGCCAGAAGAAGTAATTCCCATGGGATCCACAAGCAACTGCTCAATAAAATACTTTATAAAGCCAGATACAAGTTACACCCATGGATATTACAAACTCAGAAAGGTTGCAAACAAAGGATAATGGTCCATTACAGACCGAAGTCCCCATAAGTGCTTATAAGATACACTCATATTTACAAGCCAAAATTGGCCACAAAGCAAACCAAACTAGGGCTGCTAAGCCTACAGCAAGCCCGCTTCTTGCTGTATAAGATATGTACATAAACCGAAGGGCACGGATAAACACGAGCATTTCATTAAACATCTTATTTACATTATTATCCGTGACATTCTCTCCCACTTATTCCTTCGACATCCTCGTCGAAGCCACTATAGACATTGCATCTCCTCACATTTTGTTGAATCTTCAATCTTCTACTTTAGCTGCAACATGCCCCTTTGGCTCTTAGCTACTCTCTGCCACTATTGTTGAGTAGTCGAACTCTAATCCGCCATGCTGCTTCAACTCACCAATGACTGAATCTGGTGTGGGGTTAGCTGAGTTGTGTTCATCCTTGTTAGTTCTTACGACCCCTCTGATGAAGGAAAAGACCTACCTTATTATGCACCAATATCACAGTATACTCATATTGCTTGAACTGGGTGGATGCTTGTTGGACCTTTAACGAGCATCGCCTCGCAGACTTTGAAGTTTTTAAGGTCCTTCCTCCACAATGTTTACCCATTAAACCTTCTTCCACTTTTAGTTGTTACTTCTAGTATGTTCGCATCACTCCCACTTTTGATTGGTCAATTGGGAAATAAAGCGGACAATCTACTCTCAGTAGTACTGATCACCAATGGTGAGGATTTGACAACTATTGCCTTCCATAAGCTTTCTTTGAAGGGTCACTGAACTTATGCAAAGTTCCTCTAGTGGATGGATAAGAGAACTGGGATACTTGACTTCACCCATTCTCTTCATAATTGAGAAGGTAAGGTTACTTGGCTTCGCTCACCTTCTCGAGTTAAGAGGATTGGGGTACTCGGTTTTGCCCATTCTCTCGAGTTGAGAAGGTAAAGGTTACTCGATTTCGCCTGCCTCCTCGAGTTTGTACTTCATGCATTGAGCTGGTTACTAACATTCGCCCACTCTTTGCTCACACTTCTGAAGCACTTGAAGTGTTTGCGCTCCTTGCATTGAGTTAGCTACTATGATTCACTTTTCCATTGCCATTGATCTTTTGGAATGTAAGAAGTTTTGCTCGAGAAGAGCAAAAAGTTTACCCCAACTTGGAGTCCCCCAACTTGGACTAAGTCTTTGATAGATCTGGTCACCTATGGGATTGTACCGTGTTCTCCATCACCTTTCCCACCTACTCCTCTGAGTAAAATGGTGTAGTACCATATACTGCCTACTTCGTTCCTTGGTTGAGCACTCCTACATCAACCCGAAGTCCTCGCTTTCACCTATCTTGATGAGAAGCCCATCGACATCGGTCTTATGAAGTTTCTTAGCCTCTGCCCTTCTGCCCTGTCTTGCTACTTGGAGTTTGCCTTTGCATTCTCCACCTCCTCAGCCCATTTTACGACCAATGCTCTCCCTCCATGAGAGCAAGGGATCGATGACTCCACAAAACTCTCGTATCTGCGGTACCATGTTGTTGCCAAGCCCATAGCACTACTATCCGTTACATTGTATCTTCATCCCTTCCTTCACGATCGGTAGATCTGCCTCTGTAGCACTGTGGTGCTCCTCTGAATCCACCTCCTTTCTAACCGATGCTTTGCTTTTGGGTAGTTGAGCCCCATTGGACTCGTCGTCGCTTCCTCGCCCCTTTCAACCACCTGCTTTGACACCATTGTGTCCTCCTAGTGGTTCTCCTTAGTCGATGGAAAGACAGATGACAACTCTCATGCATGGCCTCTGCCATCTTATTGTAGGGCTCGCGTCGATTCTGTTCTCCTTAGCTTCGTTAGTAGCAACGTTCGCTTACTTGGCTTTGTCCTCTGACTTGCCAGGCTCCCTTAAGCAAATGTGAGCACTAAAGCAGTCCAACTCTCCAGCTGCTCTGATTATACTTTTGTATAATCAAGTCCCCTCCATGGGACTCACTAGTTCTTGTAATCTGACTTCTCCCTCAGTGGTACACAGCCCCCATATACTGATGACCAAGGCTTTTATCTGATGCAAGCTTCGATACACACACACGGAAGACCCACCTCTACGGTACCATAGCATTCAACCCTTAAATCCACAGCCCTTCTTGCTGTTGCATTGTTCACCGAAGTGAAGCTTCTAGTAGCTCCTGATCATCCACATGATCATGTCCCCCTCCATGGGATTCACTGGTACTTGCACTTGGACTTCTTCCTCAGTGGTATACAGCTCCCGTACGCTGATGTCTAAGACTTTCATCCAATACAAGCTTCGATGCACACACAAAGATCCGCCTCTGCGGTACTATGACATTTATTCCTTAAATCCATAGCCCTTTTTTTTGTTGTGTCGTACACCAAAGTGGATCTCCCAATAACTCCTGATCAATCATATGATCACTTCCCTCATGGGATAGGATTGTCTGTATTGCATTGCCATGAACTTTTCTACCACGATCCGTTGCACCATGTCGCCTCCTGGTGACATCTCCATTGCATGTAGATTCTCGTGTGATGAACTCGAACTATGACTTCTCCACGTGTGGCCTCTGCCAACACATCGGTGGGCCTTCGCCATCTTGGATTTTTGGTTCACCCCCTTGGCAATTCACCTTCGTCCACGCACTTTTGGGTCACACCTGGATGAAGCATAGCTCTAGGACAGTTCGTCACCTAGTAGCTCATGAAATCCCCCTGACTTCACTAGAATTAGTGCACCATTGTCTGGATCCTAGACCTCTATCCCCTACTAGCACAATCTCTGCTATGCACCTCTTATTCCTAACAACTCGAATGGCAACACTGTGGCATATTCTTCAAGAGTACTCACCTCTGTGTCCTCTTGCCCCATGCTAAGGTCTCCTGATCCTAACTTTACCTCCGCAAGTTGAATCACCTTAGTTACTCCATCAAATGCATCTTTGAGGTAGCTTGCTTGTGACTCGAAATAAGTCTGTCCCATCAGAATGAAGAACCCATGGAACGACATGATCCCACTCTTGCCTCTACAAGAGTTTATGCCCTTGACCTCTGTCCAAGGAAAGCTCTGTGCCTCTGCTCCATGTTCCATCTTCTATGTCGACTCCCTTCAGGTAACTTGGATACTTCACCAAGTTCCACCTAAGTCGCTCCGCTCCTCGATTTGCATTAAGTTGATAGTGGCCCTCGTGTCCACCATTCCATGGGTTAGCCCTCCATTGAGTTCGATTTCTGTATCGACTCTAAGTGTATCTTCATATGATGTTGCCTTGGATTGCTCCCCCACTTGATCTCGAAATGCATCCACCAATGCATTACCTAATTCGAGATTATGCAATGATTCTATGTCACTTGCTCAGTCTGTTGAGCTTTATGGAGATATAACCTTGAGAAACTCTTCCTCAATATGTGCAGTCCGTTGCACATGATTCTCCCACTAGAGAACTAGGACTTATCCCTCCTGGATATCTGTCCTGTTGGAATAACTTTTCTCTTTACATACTTTCCACTGGAAGTTTTAGAGACCACCATCCCCTTTGGACTACTTTGTCTTGCTGAACTTGTGTCTTGTTCTGCCCCCGCAAATGCACTTACTAGATTGCGACCCTTTGCCAATACAATCTCTACTGCACCCTTCAGGGTCTAGCAACGTGCTGAACTTGTTGTACATTTTAGTCACCTACGGACGTATCCTTTCTTGTCGAAGAAAAAGTTCTAATGCTCCATGGCATTGAGTTTTGATCGCACCTTAGGATGGCCACGAACACTCCATTGTCCATGTATAAGCCCTTGCACGAGTTTCGAATCCTTCTAGTTAGCAATTCCCCTCACCTCTGTGAGCTTTGCACAACTCTTTCGATCATTACACAACACCTCCCACCTTACACGGTCTCATCTTTCACTAAGCGCTCCGCTTTGCCTTGAGCACCGTCAATTTTTGGTTGCCAACATCGAGCTATAGCTCGAACTCAACCATCCTAATCTTTGTGTGCTACACATTCTTCTTCACTTGCTTATCCTCGTAGTGCCTCTCTCACAAAGGGTTGACTATTCCTCTGAATGCCAAACCTGGATACCTGCTCCTCTGAGCGACTCCTGTCTCTACATCTCAATGTCCATTTTTCCCCCAAATGGTTGCGTGTGCTAGCTCTCCTCCATACAGCCTAGCTAGGTCCCCCACGTTTATATGGCAAGTGTTTCTACGTATGCTTAACCCACTCTAATACCACATTGTCATGGGCTTAGCTGATTTTGCCTAAGCCGTGCGGCACCCAAGCTTGTCCCTCCGTAAAGGTCAATGCTCCCTGAGATCTCCTAGAATCCCTTAGATTTACAAAAGAGAAAACGGGCCAGAAGAAGCAATTCTCATGGGATCCACAAGCAACTGCTCAAGAAAACACTTTATAAAGCTATATACAAATTATACCCATGGACATTACAAACTCAGAAAGGTTGTACACAAAGGATAATGGTCCATTACAGACCGAAGTCCCCACAGGTGCTTACAAGACACACTCGTATTTACAAGTCAAAATTGGCCACCAAGCAAACCAAACTAGGGCTGCTAAGCCTACTGCAAGCCCGCTTCTTGCTGTATAAGATATGTACATAAACTAAAGGACACGGACAAACACGAGCATTTCATCGTACACCTTGTTTACATTGTTGTCCATGATACCTTATTAGGGCGACTGCCAATGGGCAAGGGCAGCCGCCGCAACCGCCGCCTATGCAGGGGTAGTGGCGGCGACGACGGTGCAAAGGGGGAAAGAGGGGTTCGGGCATCCTTTAGAGAAAAGGAAGATCATGCCCCTATAAATTTGGTAAATTTTGAGGACAATCCTCTCATCCAGAATTATATAAATATCATTAACAATTCTAAAAATTTCGAGCATGTCCTGATTTTCAAAAAAGAATTAATTAAATAGTTTAATTAATTATTATATATATCTAATAATGCTACATATGATGTGATGTATATGTGAGGTATAATGTGGATGAATGATCATGAGTCAATGTGTTGTGATGTATGTAATTGTGATTATTATTATTATTATTATTATTATTGGGGCCTACGAGCCTCTGTTTTTCTCATTTATTGTTGGGCCTACGTGCTTGTGATTATTTGTAATTACATAGAGAGGCACAGCGGGAGCGTGGAGGTGACAGTGAGACCCACGATGTCATGGTGGGAGATTACGACACATGGCGATACAACGATCCGACGGAATCGATGATGACGAGATTAACAATCACAGAACATAGAGATGCACCAATCCACACATAGATCCTATTGTGAGTGACTAGGCCCATTGGCTTGGGTTTAATCATATTAGGTGATGGCTCATGATCATTCGGTGTGGCTTGCATATGTGATATATTATACACCTACTAGATATATATATATATATATATATATATATATATATTTGCATGCGATGTAGATATATATTAAATATATATATGTGTGACATGATATATTAGAAGATCGATACAAAAAATCCCTCCTAAGATAATATTAAGTCGGTAAGCGTGAGGCAATAAGATTGACCCACGTGGCCTTCTATCGTTATAGGAAGTAATTGAATCCCGATATAGGTTGAGTTGGTCGAGTCCCTCGAGGCTCACCTATCTATATGATCGAGATCTTACCTACAATATAAAGATGTGACCGGTGACCTGAGGATATGGTATACTTGGTCGAGTCTCTCGAGAGCATATCATCAAATCAGACTCATCTTGTAACGATGGTGATGACTTAACTAAACGTCATGGTTGATTGAGTCCCTCGAGACTATGATGATTCAGAGGCCGAACATGACGGGAATCACAAGGAGTTGTGATTGGTAAGAGTTGCCTACCTTTTGGGCTTAGTACAATTAGTAGAGTCTCTCGAGGTTGCACTAAGACACCAATTGGATGTTGATCCCCACTATGAGCCTGCTGGAGACTTCCATCTCATGTATCGAGGGTGTCACATGATTCGCTAAGAAAATAGTGAAAATACATTAAGACAGAAGTCCATATCTTAATTAGTATTTTTTATAAAATTTACATGTTATTTAATTTATGCTATATCTTGTTTGTTGCTTGCAAAACCTCTATATGGCATACTTGATGCCAACCGCCTCATTGGTCTAAAAGCTCCGTAATATAAGAATTGTTCTCATGAAAGAGAAAATCGTATATGTCCTTAACATGATTGTGCCCATGCTGGAGGAAAGGATAAGCAAGGATGAGATCGCTCGCTTTATGAATTATATAGATAATCCTAAAGGATAACCTGTGCGTTGATCTTATACTTCAGTCCCTACCAGATTCTTTTTCTTACTTCATCATAAATTTTAATATAAGTAAGTTTGAGGTGACTCCCTGAGCTCCTCAATATGTCGAGGGAAGCTAAGAGTGCCATCAAGAAGGAAAAGTCAGTTCTCTACATTGATGAGACCGATTAGAAAAGGAAAGCCAGTAAGACCCTTAAGAAGGGTAAGGCCAAAGAAAGACTGGGGAAGGCAAAGATTGCATAGAAAGACCCGACAAAGGACAAAGGACAGTGCTTCCACTATGGGCAAGATGGGCATTGGAAGAGGAACTGTAAGGGCTACCTTACAGAGAAGGTGAAACAGAAGCTTAGAGAAGCTTCAGGTATATTCATGATCAGTCTCTACTTGTCAGATTTTTATAATAACACATGGGTATTGGATACCGAGAGTGTGTATCATATTTGCAATTCGTTGTAGGTTCTAGCAAGACCTAGGAGATTGGCTAGATGCGAGATGGACCTCAAGATGGGCAATGGAACAAGAGTTACTGCAGTTGTTGTTGGAGAGGTCACCTTACATCTACTTGGTGGAGCTATTATTGCATTATATGCATGCTATTTTGTTCTCTCTATTATCAAAAATATTATTTTATCTCTTGTTTAATAATTAGTAGATATAAATTAGTTTTTGAGAATAATAGTTGTTCAATAATTATGGATGATGAGATCATCACTAGAGGGACCCTAATAAATGCTTATACATGTTGGATACTTCTCCACATATCATGAATATAAATATGTCTAAGAGAAAAGGAGATGAGGTGAATAATGCATACCTATGACATTATAGACTAGGTCATATACATGAGAGAATAATTTAAAAGTTACTGAAAGATGGATACTTAGATCTATTTGACTATGAGTCATATGCAACTTACGAACCATGCCTTTATGGGAAGATGACCAACTCTCCTTTTAATGGAACTGGAGGGAGAGTCACTGAGTTATTGGAACTCATATTTAGTGATGTATATAGTCCCATATCGACTTAAGCTATAGGTGGTTAATCATACTTTATTATATTCACTGATGATTTCTCTAGGTATATACATATGTACTTAATGAAATACAAATCTGAGGCCTTTGAGAAATTCAGGAAATATAAGAATGAGATAGAAAATCAAATTAAAAAAAGTATTAAGACACTTCGATCAGATCGAGGAGAGTACTTGAGTACAGAGTTTAACCTCCTTATTCACCTCAGCTCAATGGTGTATCAGAAAGGAGGAATCGCATGTTGTTAGACAAGGAATTATTGAATTATGCACACTTACTTTTTCTCTTTATATAGCTTATCTACTGGTTCAAATTCGAATTTGATCTCTTTCCATACTTCACAAGCAGCAGCTAGTTCAGGGCTCCATTTGCTAGCTTCGCGGATAATTTCATGATCTTCCCTAAGAGTTCACATTAAAGTGGTACGTGAGCTGGGTTCAGAACGTCGTGAGACAGTTCGATCTATATCCGATGCGGGCGTTAGAGCATTGAGAGGACCTTTCCCTAGTACGAGAGGGCTGGGAAGGATGCACCTCTGGTGTACCAGTTACCGTGCCCATGGTAAACGCTGGGTAGCTAAGTGCGGAGCGGATAACTACTGAAAGTGTGGTCCATGATGAGTCTCGTTGACCTACCCGTCTCATTCTGGGGGTATGCCTTAGAGACGAGATATAGAAAGGAAAGAAATCTCATCTTAAGATTGTTAAGATTTGGGACTGTCCTGCCCATGTTAGAAGACACAACCCCGATAAGTTGGAATCAAGGATAGAATGGTGCACATTCATGGGATACTTAAAGGAAACTTATAGATATTATTTCTATCATTCTAAAGACCGAAAGGTCTTTGTTGCCAGGAGAGCTGTGTTGCTTGAGAAGGAACACATTCTTGGTGGAAATAGTGGGAGTAAGATAGAATTGAGTGAGGTTGGAGAACCTGGCTCAAGCACCATTCCAGAGCCTAAGTCTATTCAGATACCTAATACATAAATTCTAATTTTACATAGGTCTAGTAGAGTATCTTACCCTTCTGAAAGATATGTGGGACATATCAGTGGAGATGACTCTCAGGATGTTGATCCTTAGACCTACGAGGAGGCTATTATGAGTATAGACTACAGGAAGTGGCAAGAAGCCATGAATTATGAGATGAATTTCATATACTCTAACAAGGTTTGAAACCTTGTGGATGCACCTGAGAGTATTATATCCATCGGCTGCAAATAGATCTTCTAGAAGAAGATTGGATAGATGGAAATGTAAAGACCTATAAAGCAAGGCTGGTAGCTAAAGGATATCATCAAAGACAAGGAGTTGACTATAACGAAACCTTTTCACCTGTAGCCATGCTTAAGTCCATTATAATTATTTTGGCCATTGCAATACACTATGACTATGAGATCTAGTAGATGGTTATCAAAACGGTATTCTTTAATGGCAATCTCGAGGAGAAAGTGTATATGATACAGTTAGAGGGAGCATAAGATTTGATGAGGTGATCAGATCTTATGAATTCGTTAAGAACGAAGATGAGCCTTGTGTGTATAGGAAGGTAAGTGGAAGCGCTATCACCTTCTTAGTGCTATATGTGGATGACATCCTAATCATTGGGAATGATATAGGAATGCTCTCCATAGTAAAGGCTTGGCTATCCAAAAACTTCTCCATGAAAGACTTAGGGGAAGCATCCTATATTTTGGGGATCCGGATCTATAGAGATAGATCCAAAAGGATGCTTGGCTTATCTCCGTCCTGGTACATAGACTCCATTGTCAAAAGGTTTGGCATGGAGAATTCCAAGAGAGGTCTCATACTGATGAGACACGGAATATCACTTTCTAGGAGTATGTCCCCAAAGACTCCTAAAGAAAGGGTAGACTTAGATAAGATACCTTATGCCTCAGCGATATAGTCTATCATGTATATGATGCTATATACTAGACCTGATATAGCACATGGTCTAAGTGTCACGAGCATGTATCGAGCAGATCCAGGTTTAGAACACTAGAAGGTAGTAAAGTATATCCTTAAGTACTTGAGAAGGACTAAGGATCTTTTACTAATATATAGAGGAGGTAGCCTCCAGGTTGAGGGCTACACGGACTCGAGTTTTTAGTCTGACATTGATAATAGCAAGTCAAATTTAGGGTATATTTTCACCATGAATAGAGGAGTAGTAAGCTGGAAGAGTTCTAAGCAAGATACTTCTGCTGACTCGACCACAAAGGTGGAATACATTGCTACAGCAGAAGTAGTAAAGGAAGGGGTTTGGATGAAGAAGTTTATCAAGGATTTGGGAGTCATACCAAGCAGCATGGAGTTGACTCCCATATATTGTGATAGCGATAGGGCGATAACTCTAATAAAGGAACTCAGGTCTCAACATAATTATTCTGAGGAGGTTCCATCTGATTAGAGAGATTATGACTCGAAAAGATATAGCAATGGAAAGAGTTCTATCCGAAGATAACATTACAGATCTACTGATAAAGCCACTGGTTCAGATTGTATTTGAGTGTCATAGGGGTCTGATGGGGATCAGACACATAAGTGATTGGCTTTTGTCAAGTGAGAGATTGTTGGTTATAGGTGCCCTGCAAGACAATCATGTGAGTGATGGCACATGTGACATGTTGCGTAATCTTTTTGCTTATGATTAATATTGATATTTTCACATATTAGATTATTGGTTGCATATATATTGTGATGTCCTTGGCTCTGTGCAATGAGAATCAGCTCATGAGAGATCATGATAATAAGATCGATTCACCTTTAAACACAGATCCTAAAAATCTCGGTTATAGGTTACTCGGGAGGGACATCGAGATAACTAGATAGACCGGTGTACTATATACCCTTCCATATGATAGAGGTGACTGGTCTCATAGCCACTGGTGTGGAGACACTAAGGATATAATACAAGTGCTCATTAGAGAATGAGTTCACTAATTGATCCACTTAGTATGGATAACGATACCTAATTGTCACGGGCTTAGCTAATTTTGCCTAAGCCGTGTGGCACCTAAGCGTGTCTGTCCGCAAAGGTCAGCCCTCCCCGAGATCTTCTAGAGTCCCTTAGACTTATAAAACAGAAAATGGGCCAGAAGAAGCAATTCCCACAGGATCCATAAGCAATTGCTCAAGAAAACACTTTATAAAGCCAAATACAAATTACACCTATGGACATTATAAACTCAGAGAGGTTGCACAAAAGGATAATGATCCACTATAGACTAAAGTCCCCACAAGTGCTTATAAGACATATATATATATTTACAAGACAAACTTGGCCATAAAGTAAATCAAACTAGGGCTGCTAAGCCTACTGCAAGCCCACTTCTTGCTGTATAAGATATGTACCTAAACTGAAGGACATGGAAAACACGATAATTTCATCGAACACCTTGTTTACATTGTTGTCCATGACATTCTCCCCCACTTATTCCTTCAACGTTCGCGTTGAAGCCACTATAGATGCTGCATCTCCTCATATTCTATTGAATCTTCAATCTTCTGCTTTGGCTGCAACATGTTGCTTTGGCTCCCAGCCGCTCTCCGCCGCTGTTGTTGAGTAGTCGAACTCTGATCCGCCATGCTGCTTCAACTCACCAATGACTGAATCTGGTGTGGGGTTGGCTGAGTTGTGCTGATCCTTGTTGGTTCTCGCGGATCCTTCTGATGAAGGAAAAGACCTGCCTTATTATGCGCCAGTATCACAGTATACTCATATTGCTTGAACTGGGTATATGCTTGTTGGAGCTTTAATGAGCATCACCTCGCAGACTTTGAAGTTTTTAAGGTCCTTCCTCTATAATGTTTGCCCATTGAACCTTCTTCCACGATTAGTTGTCACTTTCAAGTATGTTCGCATCACTCCCGCTATCGATTAGTCAATTGGGAAATGAAGTGAAAAATCTACTCTCAGTAGTACTGATCATCAATGGTATGATTGGTACAAGTGCACTCACTAAGTCACAATATAGAGGCAATTCAAGAGTGGACTGCTACTCCATCTTGGACCATCTGAGTATGAAAACATCGACGGCTAACTCGTAAAAATTTGCCGGACCTCCATAGTTCACCAAACTAGGTTTGAAGGATTTTCTACCAAATAAGAGATTGGTGTGAAAAATAGTTGTTAGGGACTTTTATAGAGGGGTTAAAGCTGAAAATCCAAGAAGAAATCAAAGCGCAATGACCCTACACGATGATGGTAGCTATCTCATTCACGCGACTATAAGAAGAAAGGCTGAATCGAGATGCTCGGAGGACCAAAATCATCACTTGATCAATAGCACATAGATGTTAAACCCCATCTACTATCAGCAGACCCTACTAGCCGAAGGAATTGACGAGGGACGAATATCATGACAAATCCACGAGAGGCTTGTGTTGGCACTGTGATGAACCTTGGAGTTATAACCATCACTGCAAAAAGGGGAGGCTTCTCATGATAAAACCTATTAAAGAATCTGAAGAAGAGGACCCCAAGCCCAAAGAGGAGGACATAAAGAAGGACCGCCAATCATTAGCATAGTACACTAAACTAGCCTACATTGAACTAGCCAAAGGAACCACCAGCTGATGCTCGACCAAATTAATGCCCACACCCTCAGAAGACCGAAGCTAATTGGATTAACCAGGAGATGATAGAGACATGGATTATCTGATCGTGCTTTTTCCCCATTACAAAACTTCATCCTTACATCTTTGTCTCCAGGGATAAGCTTTTTCTGAAGTGCTACAACCTATCAAACTCACGATGTTTCTGATATGGCATTTCCAGATCTCGAGTGACTTCCATAACTTCCCTCAAGAGCAGATCATCATGCTCGAAGTCTTTCCTGATGATGACCTCTAATCCATGGCTCATGACCGCATGAAGATCGAATCCCTCCAGTGGCAGGACTGGAGTAAGAGAGATACCATTTGTAGGACTAAATGAAACATGAACATCACCCCTCTCACTATGAAGAAAGATGCCCCCCTTGGCCAAGTGGCACTATAGCCCTTACGACCATGATACCATCTACACCAACACTAGCATTTCCATATCGTGCTCAGATGTTTGTGATTGGAGCAAACACATCAAGAGTTGGGATCAGCATCACACTCATGCAAGATGACTGACTCCTAATATGCACCGAGGCTTTCCCCACACTTTACACGAGGCTTTAATCTGCAAGAGGATACTAGTTGCTACTGAATTTAAAGTTTAGCTCGATACAGGTCCATGATACAAAGAGAAGTAAGCCTGAAAAAATTACAATCCCTGCTCATGCTAGATCAGGCTCTCATCATCACGAACCATACCAGAGGGTAGCCACCATTTCAGAAGAAAGAGTGGCAACTACTAAAGGTCAACCACATGGTAGCCCATGCAAAGAAGAACAATCTCCTTACAAACTTTAGAGCAAAAGAAAATTTGAAGATCAAACTTTCCTACACTTCCAGCCCTACTAAATGGTCTCCCCATTACTTTAGACCTTACAAAATTGAGGATCACATTGAACCTGTGACTTGTGGATTGGATCTGCACACTAATTCAGAAATACAACTGATCCTCCAAGCATCTTACCTTAAATAGAAGTTTAGAGATGATGACTCAACCTAGATCCAACCACCTGACATCCCGACTGATGAGGATGTCCATTTCTAGCTGGAGATCGTATGAGATTGCAAGATCATGATGCATCACCATCCAGACACTATTGCTGATAAAAAGATGCAAGACAATATTGGATAATAAGATCATGATACGCCTACTGTATGGGCCACAAGGGAGTCTTATGAAGAGTTATAGTTCAGGACCCGTAGTCATAGAGTCTCAGCCTTGAGGACAAGGCTGATTTAAAGAGGGTGGGTCTGTTATGATCCTAGTTGAGTCAGATCCTAGTCGATTGGGTCGAGTCCTTAGATTGGGCCTTGATGGCTGGCCAAGACCTGACATTATGTCTGCTAAAAGATTTTGAGTCAAATGTAATAAATCAGTCCAGATCTTAATAAGATTAGGATTAGACTGATTTAGAGTTTGATTAGGAGTTAGAGTCATATTAGGGTCAATCGAGTCAAGATTATAACCAAACCCTCATCCAAGCATCTATATATTAGGAGTCTAGATTGGGAAATCCTAATTTAGTTTCATTGAATAGAGTAAACATATAAATCCTAAGGGTATTCATGTAAATCCTATCTAGCCAACCCCTATTAAAGAGGTGAGGAGGCCGACTAGGTTAGGATTAGTTTAGAGGAAGATATTTTGAGAAAAGAATAAGATACATGTCACCCTAATTAACCAGCCCTTATCTCAGTTAAAAAGGGTTTGGTTGAGGAGTGGTTAAGTTAGAATAGGATTATGATTAGTTTGGAGGTTGCTACTTAGAGTTGTAGTAGGAGTTGTTAGGAGTAGGAGTCTTAAAGTAGGAATCCTATTACGAGTTAGGGTTTAGAAGGCCTAATGCGAGACTAAGGTCATTAAGCTTTATGGTCATGTTTGACTATAATCTTGCAATCATAGGTTAAGAGTGAGTTAGTTAAGTGTGATTTGGAAATTAACTCAAAAAGGCAACTGGGTCTACTGCTGGGGTTTGATTGAGCTTAGGTTGAGCTCAATTAGTTGACTAGATGATTGGTCAACTAATGGTTTAAGTCGAAATTTGAAAAGTGGAGGGAACCACTTTTCTAAAGATTTCGACGAATAAACCACTGGTAAGGTATGGGTAAACTGCCACCGCCTAAGTTTTCGGGTGGCTGACAGTGGCTGAACCGCCTAGAGCCGGCGGGTAAATAGCCCTTACCAAGGTTTCGGGCGATTGAGCTGCCCAGGTCGACGAGTAAACCACCTATACTCAAAATTTTCAAATATGTTTGAATTTTGGCTTCAAAATTCTAAAGTCATTTGGGGCTATAAATACCCTAAGTTTTCTTATGTTCTCCATAATAATTTTGGAGATTATATTCTGAGAAAATATTATGTGTGAATTATAAGAAAAAGAAAAAGGGTAAGGGAGTGTTCCAAGAGTTGTAATCTTGTCTTCCTTTTAAGTGTTGTAAGGGTTTGATCTTCACCTAAAGAAGATCAATAGTGGACGTTAGTGTACCTCAAGGAGGAAGACTCGGAAGTGGACGTAGGCCGATTAGTGTCGAACCACTATAATTGTAAGTGTTCTTACTTCTTTGATTTACCGCTTATAATTGTTGGGTTCTTAATTAATTTCAAAACATAAATAGACGCTTTTAATTTTTTATTTATGTTTTGAAAACAAGGCTTCAAAATCAAGCACTTGACTTACGATATTGCCTATCTCCTTACAATTGGTATCAGAGCAAGATAGTTACTCATTGGATTAATGCCCACATGAGTAAATGACTTATTTTGGCATGAATGAGGGATATTTTATCTCACATCCTCCCATGTTCAATGGGATGGATTACACATATTGGAAGATAAAGATACATATCTTTCTTATCTCTTTGGACCTTGATTATAAAATGTTATTAAGAATAAATTTAAAAAATCTTCTAAGCCAATGAATAAGTTAAATGATTTAGAAAGGAAAATTTTTTCTTTAAATGCAAAGGCTATGAATGTCTTGTTTTGTGTTCTTACTAAGAATGAGTTTAATCATATTTTCGCTTATGATTCGGCTTTCGATATCTGGTATATATTAGAAATGACATATGAAAGCACAACTAATCTAAATAAATTATTAAATAAAAATACTTCTAAAAATGAATTTGAAGGACACCTTCCAAAGAATAGGAAGGAACTTGAACTGAGAACATATGACTCCCCGAGTGAAATCTCGAGTGATAAGGACTTTGAACCCAAATGAATCAGATAAATTAATGAACATGAATCTTAAAAATAATCTAAAGATGAATAAAGCCTCTTTCTATGAACGCAAGAAGCTGAGGAACTCCAAAGATGAAATACATAACCAAGAAGTGGAAAACCTCACTCTTATGGTCATCGATGATGAGGTTAGTGATTAATTAAGTATTTCTTTTTTAGAATTATTAAACATGTTCTATGATTTGTTTAATAAGTTTAGAAAACTTAGCAAATCTTTTAAGTTGCTTAAAGGTGAACATGATTTGTTAGTTAGTAAAGTTGATGAAATGCATGAGTTATTAGCATCACATAATCTTAGTTCTAAATGTGAAATGCTAGATAACATTAAAGAAGAAAACATTATGCTAAAACAAACCTTAAAAAAATTTGAAATAGAAAATAAATCCCTTAATATGATTCTTGCTAATAAGGGTCATATTAATAGTAGAAATGACATAGGCTTTGTTGGTAATATTTAACAAAAGCAAACCACTTTTGTAAAAGGACCTACATTAAATGTGCCACTAAGAATCAAGTGTAATTCTTGTGAAAAATTAGGACATAAAGCCTACAAATGTTCATTCAAAAATTATAGTCTATATAAATTAATTTGGGTTCCTAAAGGAACCATAAACAACCTTAAGTTATTAGAGAAAATGGAAAGAATATATCATCAAGGACCCAAACTCAAATGGGTACCTAAATCAAAACCTCCTATAATATAAAATTATCTCCTAACAAGGCTAGGAGTACTAAGTTATGTTTTGAAAGTAGATGCTCAAGACACATGACTTGAGATATAATATTATTTCGAAGCTCACTAGCCTAAGTAATAATAAGAAAATTATTGAAATTAAAATTATTGACAATGAATCTCTTGATGGTTCATCATTATATAATTAATATTGATGATGCATAACTAGAGCATATAAGTATAAAAATAACCTAGAACCAAAGAACCTTAGATTTTGAAAAATATATTTATTGAAACTTACAAAAATGAGATTTTTGATTAAAAGCTAAGATCAAAATTATTGGCTTGAATATTTGGAAAGATCTATGGTTATTGAATTATTGATTTAAATGGTTGAATAGTTGTATGAATGTGTGTTGATAAATGATAGATTACTTTTGAATTTTAATATAAAATAAATAAAAATTTTGAAATGAGCTTGTCAACTCCTTGTACTATGTGTAAATAATTAGACCCTTTTAAAAGTTGAAATTCAGATAGGTTAAATTTTAATTGAAGATGTTTTATGAAACCATGATTAATGAATTAATGATGGGCTGTGACCATGCTTGATGAGTTTATATTTCAAAATTATGCATGATGATCTTTGTGATTTATGGCTTATTGATCATTACCATAAAAGCTCTTTTTTGGTTTTAAATGAAAATACATATTTTTATTTAACTTAAAAGATCAAGGCGTGATTGTATGAAATAAAAAGAGAATATATTTTTTAAAAAATTTCTATCTTATAATTTTTTCAAAAAGAGATTAATTAATCAAATATGTTATTTTTTATGAATCTTTTGAACTATGAAATTGATTTTTGCTGAATTGATTATTTGAGCTTGAATAAGTTATTATCATGATTTTTGGTAAATTTAAAAAATGAAACTTGAAATCTTTACATAAATACTTTAATTATAAACTTTACATAAATTTCCTAATTACTACTTTGACAATGACTAAGGGAGAAACAAAAGTGATATTTTGCAATAATGAATTTAAATACTTTGACTATTAAAACCTTCATTGGACGAGAAGCGATTATTAATAAAAAAATTATGAATTTTAAATGTATGAGATTTACATGATTGGATTTATATTTTACTTAAAATTTTTAATACATAAGATTTCTTGATTACTTTTATTGAAATTTACAAACAATAAGGAGAAGTAAATTTATTAATTTAAATAATATCTTTGGATACTTAAAGATTTAATTTTATGGCATGATCTCCTTGTACTTTAGGGTATAATTTGAATATAGATATTAAGAAGAAATTATATAATCATATTTTTTGATGATAATAACTGGGGAGACAAAATTATTAATATAATAAGAAGCAAATTGAATATGATAACATTGAATGAGAAATAATTTGCTTAGATGAAAATTCAGAATTTTAAATTTTCTAAATACATACAAAATGCATAATTCATAATTTGAGCTTAATCTATTATCAAGTTTTCTTTTGAAATTCTTGATGATTATTATCAAAATCTATATGAGATATGATTTGCTACTTTGTTTGAAATTTACATAAGATGAACTAAATTGTATGGGTGGCTCGTGATTTTTCTTGGATTTTGAAATTCACATCTATAATATTTATATCTATAAAATTAAGTATTTTTGTGATGTTTTTTATTTTTCTACCTTAATTCTACCTTCTTGTTCACACAAAGTGGAGAAAGAAAATCACTGACATTTCAAGAGACCAATAAATCTATTAATTTTATTGTGAATTTCTTGAAATTGATTTTGATGATTTTGAAATTGAATGAGTTCTTTATCTATATCATAATTTTGATTCCTTGGAATTATAACTTTAAATTGTTTATGTATCAAAATCTCTGATTATGTGTTCTCATAATATTTAAAAAGAGATTTTTATATATATCATGATCTTGACAACTTGAGATTTCTTATACATGAATCAAAATATTTTATTCTCCTATGATTTGTCTCTTGATATACAAAATTTATCTTTATGAATTGTATATCTCATCATCATGTTAATTTTTTTTGACATATTTCATGTGATGATTTGAAAGATGATATAATGAAAAAAGTTTTGTACTATTGTAACCATCTATTCTTTTTGACAATGACAAAGGGGAAGTAAAACTTGTTAGCTTATATGTAAAATTGTTAGCTTAAACATTACAAAGGAAGCAAAAATTTGCTAGCTTGCACTTCTCAAAAGAGAAGAAAGAACTCACTAGCTTGCAAGTTCTAAAGTGATAAAAAATTTACTAAATTGCTAAGCTTTCATATATTAAAAACTTGCTAATTGCACTTCTCCTTTTTGTTGATAACAAAGGGGGAGAAGACATGATAATTAGAAATCATGTATGATGATAATGCATGTTGATTTTTGAAAATATACATGATGATTGAAATAATAATCATGATTTTATTATAATAATATAATAGTGTGATTAAAATAGTTTTAACTTAGACTTTTGAGCTCATCTTAATATTCTTTTTAAAATTTATTAAGAGCTCTTCTAAATGATGTATTTGTAAAAACTCATGTGCCTTAAAAATTCTTAGTCCTATATTTCACCTTTTTGTTGATGACAAAGGGGAAGAAATATACATTAATGACATATGGCATAAGAAAAATATATTGATGACACATAATACTAATCTTGGATATCTTTGATATCTTTTTGAAACTCAATCAATGATATGATGCAAATTTACATTGAAATTTATGTAAAATATTGATTGCTTGAATTTAAGAGTGTGTGATTCTCTTAAATTTAAGTAGCATGGATTTAGAGGGAGTTAGAATTAACTCTTGTCATCAATTGATTGTCATCATAAAAAAAGAGAGATTATTTAATCTCAGATTTTGATAATAAAATCAATTGATGGATTATTGATCTAACATAGGTTATTAGACATTGATTGATGCAGGATTAACTACAACAAAGAGAATATGGTAATCAGGATTGGCCAAAGTCAAGTCCATACATCGAGCCAGGGTTTATATGATGCAGTTCAAAACTCACTAGGAGTGCATCGGGAGCTTGCCGAGGGTACCGGTAGCTTACTAGAAAGGCACAAGTGAGTTCACCAGAAGAAAACCGAGACTCGTCGGAAGATTATCGGGAGTATCCGAAACGCTTGCCAGGAGTTGGGAAGGTCATGATGTGGATGTGTTGACCATTATAATTATAATTAATTAAGTCATAGTTAGCATCGTATAAGTTTAACTATGATGAGAGAAGGAGTTACAGATCAGACATAGATCCAGGATCAAGCTTAAGCATCAGGCCAAGGATTGGATGATGCGGTGGGAGCTCACCAGGAGTTCGATAGGAGAATCGTCGAAGGGATCGGGAAGCATGCTAGGAATACACTAAGAGATCACTGGAGGAAGACCGTGAGACTCGCCACCAGAGATTTCGGAGATTGTCGGAATGCGGGAGTGAGGTCATTAAGCTTAGTGGTCATGTTTGATTGTAATATTTAAGTCGTAGGTTGAGTGACTCAGATTTGAGTGTGATTTGGAAATCAACTCAAATAGGCAATTGGGTCCACTATTGGGGTTTTATTGAGCTCAGGTTTAGCTTAATTAGTTGACTAGATGATTGGTCAACTGATGGTTCAAGCCAAAATTTGAAAAGTGGAGGGAACCACTTTTCCAGAGATTCTGACAGGTAACCACTAGTAAGCGATGGGTAAACCACCATCACCTAGGTTTTTGGGCGGCTGATGGTGGTTAAACCACCCAAGGCCAATAGGTAAACCACCCATACCCAGGGTTTTGGGCGGTTAAGCCACCAAATCGATAGCTAAATCGCTCGTATCTAGATTTTTCAGGTATGTTTGAATTTTGACTCCAAAATTCTGAAGTCATTTAGGGCTATAAATACCCTAAGTTTTCTTGCATTCTACACTACAATTTTGAGGATTATATTCTGAAAAATATTATATGTGAATTGTAAGAAAAAGAAAAGGGGTAAGGGAGTGTTATAAGAGTAGTTATCTTGTCTCCCTTGTAAGTGTTGTAAGGGTTTGATCTTCACCCAAAGGAGATCAATAGTGGACGCCGGTGTGCCTCAAGGAGGAGGACTCAAAAGTGGATGTAGGCCAGTTAGTATTGAACCACTATAATTGTAAATGTTCTTACTTCTTTGATTTACTGCTTATAATTGCCAGGTTATTAATTTATTTTAAAACACAAATAGATGCTTTCAATTTTTTATTTACGTTTTGAAATCAATGTTTCAAAATCAAGCACTACACTTACGACATTGCATATCTCCTTATTCGAATTTCCTTGTTCTTTTTTAGTCATCTTTAAGCAAGAAGCTTAGCACTTCTCTATAAGATTCACTTGCTTAACTTAAACGAAAAGCTTCAAATTTTTTATCTTGCTTCTAACGAAAAGTTTTTTTATCTAAATTATTAATTTACTCTTGCACTAATCCCCCCCCCAATAGTGCCAATTAATCATAACATAAACTACCCAACCGTTGCATACCACTAACCCAATAGCAGGAGAGTGATATTGACATATCAAATCTGGAGGCACACATAATGGAATCTCAAGGTTCAATCGATGCTAGGTTGGAGCCGTTTGAATCATGCATAGAAGATAGATTGCACACCTTATTCATCGAATTCAGATTGAGCTGATCTCCAAGCCCAATAAAATTTCAATAAAGTGAAAGTTCAGAGAGGCCTCTCAAAAAAGAAAGAATGTGCCACTGATATGAGGTAGTCATGCCAAGATCTGACAAACCTCCATGATCCAAGAATACCAAACCAGCTTTGAGGAATTATCTTACCTTACTCGTGATTGGTTTAACAAATAATTATTAGAGACATTAATCGAAAGACTCAAGTCAAAAATTAAATGAGAGGTTAAAGCGTGACAACTGCGTAATATAAAGGATGTAATTGCTTTCGCCCGAATCCAATAAGAACGGCTCAACTAAGATGCTCGGAGGATGAGAATCACTCCTAGACCCATGGCATATGAACCTCCTTCTGGTTCCAGCCATCCTTTGCTGCCAAAAAAATTTACAATAGAAGAACTATGCTACCGATTAACAAAGGGTCTTTGTTGGCATTGCAATGAACCGTGGGGCCATGATCATCGTTGCAAAAAAGGCCACCTTCTACTGATTGAACCTCTTGAAGACATGGAGGAGGAAGTATAAAAATATTATGAAGAAGTCACAGATGAAGAATAATAGTCAGTTGATTTGATGATGCATACTCTTGCCGGTTATGCGAACCCACAAACGATAAAAGTGGGAGGACTTCAGTAGCAACAATCGATCACCATTTTTATTGACACCATAAGCACCAAAAATTTTATGAATAGCAAGGTTGCTACCTAGTTAATGCTCCAAAATAGAGATTACAATAGGTTAGGTGTTGAGGTCACCGATGGCCAAATTTTGAAGTGCGACGAAAGATGTCCGCGGGTGAAATTGTAACAACAAGACCAAGAGATACTTGCTGATTTCTTTCACATTTCCCTTGATGATTATGAGATTATGCTCAACATTAAATGACTACACTAGGTGATATTCCTTAGAATTTTTTTAAATTTATTATGAAAATTTTCAGCCATGAGAAACAGGAGATCCTACACGCGAAACACGAGAGTGATGTAACGACAACTTACATGTAGCAAACAAAAAAAGTTTCGAACAAAGAAAATAATAGTTTCCTAATGCAACTTTAGTAGCACTCTATCGAGGAACCAACAAAATTTGAAGACGTAAACATACACTAATTGTTTGCTAAATTTTCAGATATTTTTGTCGAACCGCATAGCCTACTTTCTAACCATCGGTATGACCACTGAATTATGATTCTTCCGAGCAAACCAGTAGCAAACTCTTGACCATATCATTATCCTCACCTCCAGAAAGTTGAAATATAGAGGACTGAAGATGAGATGCTTGAAACAGAGGTCATTCAGCTAAGTTGCAGCCCCTACTCTTCGTCGGTGCTAGCTTTACCTGACTTCGATAAAGTGTTTATTATTGATGCATCAGGAGCTAGAAATTATGTTATCCACATACAAGATGGTCGACCTCTAGCATACATCAGTAAAGCCTTCACTCCAATTCACCTGAAGCTACTAATCAACGACGAAGGAATGCTAACCTTTACTAAATTTGGGGCTTGGTATGATATAGGACAACAGCACGATGAGGAGATAAAAGTAAAATTATAGCTTCTACTCCCTCTAAACTCATATCAAGCTTACCTTACCATGGACTTTACTAGAAGGCAACTACTATCATAGAGGAAGGCTTGGCTATCATTAAAGAATAACCACATACCAGCCCGCACGAGAAAGAAACAACTGCCCGATAAATGCTGGAGTAGAAGGAAGTTTATTATTAAAGATCAAGTCTTCACCATATCCATCCCTACCAATATGAATTTATGAAGACTCAAACCTCACACAAGTGATCTCCCGGTTTCTTTGGACTATACAAAATTGAAGATCACATTGGAGTCATAAATTATGGATTGGACTTGCACACTAATTCAAAATTACAACTCACCCTCTAGGAATCTCCTCGCAAATGAAAGTTTAGAGAGAATAACTCAGCCCAAGTCGATAAGGAGACCCACGTTCAACTGTTGATTGTATAGGATCATGAGATCGTGACACATCACTATCCCATCACTACTGTTGATGCTGGACCCCAGGAGTAGGATGTGCCTACTATAGGGCCACGAGGGACTCTCATGAGGAATCATAGATCACGACCCAGAGACGTGGAGCTCAGCCTTGAGGACAAGGTTGATTTGAAGAGGGTGGATTTGTTAAGACTCTAGCTAGGGAAGTCCTAATTTAGATTCATTGAAGAGGGTAAACATATAAATCCTAAGGATATTCATGTAAATCCTATCTAACCGACCCCTATTAAAGAGGTGAGGAGGCCAACTAGGTTAGGATTAGTTTGAAGAAAGATATTTTGATGGAAGAATAAGATATATATCACCCTAATCAACCACCCTTTATCCTAGTTAAAGAGGGGTTGGTTGATGAGGGGTTAAGTTAGAATAGGATTAGGATTCGTTTGGAGGGTGCTACTTAGAGTTGCATTATGAGTTGTTAGGAAGAGTCTTGAAGTAGGAATCATATTAGGAGTTAAGGTTTAGAAGGCCTATAAATAGCCTTATAATAAGCCTCTTTTCATCATCAATAGATCAATTATTTTTCAGCCTATGTACAGAAAACCAAGGAGGGAGAAACCCCTACAGAGTTTCAAGGAGGTCGATCCCCTATAAAGATCACCCCAAGCTTGTAATCCTTAAGGGTTCTAACACTACACCCTATCTAGCCACCGCCCACTTTGCTTATGGGAGTCGGCTAAGGTTAGAGAAAGTGACAGCTAGTGTTTTGGAGTAAGAGTTTCATTAAGGGTTGGAGTCTTCCATTAGGGTTAGGGTTTTGAACCCTATATAAGCACTTGTAGCAGTCTCCTTTTCAACAAGAAATAGATCAATATTTCTTGAGCCAATTGGCCGACTACATAGAGGGAGAAACCCCTATGGTATTCCAAGGAGGGTCAATCCCTTATGGAGATTAACCAAGCCTTAGAATCCTACAGGGTTGTAACAGTATATATGATCTCAGTAATAAAAATAATAGAGTTTTTCGTTTAGGTAGGGCCTTTGATTCCTCTATTCTAGGAGAAAGTCTTAGCGCGGAAAGTTGAGTTAAAAGTATTGTTTGTTAGATCAGTTGCAAGTATTGTTTGTTCTGGATGGGCTTATAGGAGCAAGAGATGAGTCGAGAGATTCAGTTAATGTTTAAGTCTACAATGGAAGCCAAGAATTTGCAAGATGAGATCCCGGGTGAATAAGCTATTAATCTGTGTTGTGTTGGCAATTCCGTTTGTTTTGTTTATGTCAACAGTAATAGTTACTCTCCTTAATTAATCTATTCTATTTTCTTGCACTCAATTCCACAAGTAATGTGAGGTTCTAAAGAAGCTCTCAGTTAGGTGACTCCATCATATTAGTATCATGCTCAATTCTTTTCTTTAGAGTTGCTCCGGGCGTATTAGCTTATTTCTACTTTAAGAGGGGCTAGTTAGCTTACTTCTTGGGCGCGTTAGGAGCTTCAAAAGCCGTAAGTGAGTTTGTGCCTGCAGTAATCAGTATTTTGAGGATATCCAATATATGTCAGCAGTGAGGTGACTTGATTGTCAGCAGTTAGGTTCCATATAGTGTAGGGTGAACTCAATTCTCTATAGAATAGGGTGAACTCAATTCTTTCTTTAGCTCAGCTCGGGGTTAACCACTTATTGGAGTTTCAAGCAAGGGCGCAAGCAAATGCAAGAATGAAGTACTTTTTCTGTAGTATAGGGATAGGATTCCTAAGCTAGGTTAAGAATCAATTGTGTTATATGAATTTCCTTTAGTAATAGAGCAAGCAGTGTTATATTACTTAATTCCTATAATAGGAGAGCACACAATTCAACTCCTCAGTGTTGTGAGGTTACGGAACGAACAAACAACGAACCTAACAACTACTTATCTTATAAAGTAATGCTTACGTGAGCTACAATGACTAACGCTACATATTCTACTAAGTTTGTTTCTCGAGAGTACACATTGTTAGAGCAACGAGTAATGCAGTCTTCAGTTAGTCAGGAGTGTTGTATTTGAATTCTATAATATTTCAGTAATAATCTTTTTAAGCAGAGGAGTTCATCGTTACACATTAGTGTTGCTGGCGTTGAGGGTGCTTATTTTAATGCTTAGGGTTACTAGTTAGGGGTGCTGCTTATGGTTACTAGTTAAAGCGGTAGATTAATTAATTATAGGATTTATTTCTTTTACTTAATTATAGGACTTATTTCTGTATTTCACGATTGTTTACTTTACTTCACTTTGCTCAAGAGCTGGCACTAAGGGTTCGCAGACTCTAGGATAGCGATATTCTCTTCTTTAGCACAACACTCAATTCCACTTTTGCACTACTTTTTTATTCCTTCCTTTTTTACTTCATTTACTATATCTCCATCCTTCCTTTCTTTCGCTGAACCCTCTCCCTCAATTCAATTCTTTAGTGCTTTCCTAGCTAACGTGAGTTCCGCTAGCTGGCGCATACTTAGGTTTGCTTGTTTGTTTGTACTTAGGTTTGCTTGTTTGTTCCCTTGCTTGTTGCTTCTGTAATTCTAACGGTTAATGTAAACCACGCTGAAGCATTATTAAGTTGGGCCATAAGAAAGGTAGGTAAAGGGAATCAATCAATTGAGTGTGAAAGAAGGCAATCAGTTGAGTTTGTATAATAAGTTGGAGAGGTCTTACCAACCACATAAGCTAAAGGCAATAAGTTTTGAGTGTATAAGAAAAGAAGTTCGAGATCACCTAATTATTGATTAGTTCCACATAAAGGTTAAGGCAAGAAGTGGAATGTGATAATGTTGAGAAAGAGTTGTTTCAACGATGTTCAACAGTGCAAGAGTAAGGGAACAAGTGAGTCTCGAAGCAATGCTCAATTTTAAATATCAGTATCAGTATCAGACTCAGGATCAGTATAATCAGGCCATGTAAGAGATCGGTGTTATCGACTCAAGAGATGAAGGTGCAAGTGATGGAGGTCTGTGTCCTATGTTATACGACAAAAATTTGTTATCAGGATTATTTCCGAGTATCAACGAGTCTTTTCCCTATTAGCAACCTTGAACCTAACTTTACGACGAGAATAGCCTTTATTATAGCTTTCCTATATGTGCTTTAGACTTATATGCATGCTTACAACTCTGGAACATATAAAAACACTCAACTTCTTTTCCTGTTCCGGCTCGTAAGTTTCGTAAGCTAGAGAGAATCTGTCATTTAAAAGCCGTAAGAGGACCAATCAGCAAGCTTAAGCAGCTTAGGTAGGGACAAAGATAAGGGTGTTGAAGAAGCTAGAGAAAAAAGATCTAAATCAAATGTTGCTAACGCTCAAACACTAGACCAGAGTGCTGAGCTAGGTCTGCTGGAATAATAAAATATATAATTAGATAATAGGCCTAACCTTAACCTAAGGGGAATGCAACACTAAAGTAAGAATAGACCTCCCTCACTTGCCCCTGCAAATAGAGAATGAAATTTAAGACAAGAACTCAAAGTGAAATTGAAAACTAAACATATGAAGTTAGCTTCGAACAAGAGAATCTAAACATATGAGTTCACCTGGAGCAATAGAATATGCTGGAGCAGGAAAGTATACTTGATCAGATGCTGTACGGGTGTAGGCGCTAACGCTTACTTCTGTCGAGAGATGTTCTTTTCTTGACTAAAACGAATAAATAGTTAATGGCTTACTTTATGTTAAGGGTAGTGCTTACTTTACTATAGAGGTTGGTGCTTAGCCTTAACTTAAATCTTATATAGAATTATAGGCATCAGCTGGATCCAGAGAAGAAGCAGTTAGAGTTTCGTTTAGGGCATACAATCCTATTGGCTTTGATGTAGAAACAGGAAAGTATCAAAGAGAATCAGAAAAAAAAGGAAGAAGATAAAGAATACTAAAAAAAGACATTCTAGAAAGATCATGTCAACCATACTTCAACAGCATTACCTTTAGCAGAAAGAATGGATTCTATTGTTTAGAACGCATCTGATGATTAATTGAATCCATCGAACACATGTAGTAGAGAAGCATGATTTGATCTTAACACAGAGTTAGGAGAGTTATCGGAAGTACTTAGCATGGAAAAAGGCTTCCTCTTCTCTTAAGTTATGTGTCTGTGCTGTGCGTCAGTAATGCAATAACGAGTTATAACAAGTCACTATAAGTGTCATTTTCGAGCAGCAGGGTAGCCAATATAAGTTTTCACGAAGTTAATACAAGTTATGTTGACTTGTGACGTGTCAGCGAGCCAATGTAGCGGTAGCACTGTTTGCACGGGGTTGATGCAACTTTTCATGATTTTTTAGCCTTCTACTAGGGAAAATAACACTGTAACAAAAATAGCCTAGGTTTGGTGAAAAAAACACTGAAATGCAGCCCTCTACTGGGGAAAACAAGGTTGCTATAAAAAAAAACCTGAGGTTGATGCACAACCCCATTTCAATTTCCCGATCTATTAGGGAAAACTTGGTTGCTACCTAAGAACACCAGGTTTCGTCAAAATGGAAAACTTTGCATCAAAATGGAGCGACCTATTAGGGGAATTTGGGTGACAACAAAAAAAAAAAAAAAAAAGCTGGGTTTTGATGACTTTTCATGGAATTCAATCTTGCTATTATGGGAAATCAGGTTGCTACTAAAATTCTCTAGTTTCGTCAAATTAGTAAATACAGAATGAAAGAGTAGGGACAAGAATCATAACTCAACTACTACGTAGTAAATACAGAATTTTACTATCAACACTAAAAAAGAAATTTCAGAAACACACTCGAAACTGGGAATGGGCATGGGGGGATTGGGATCAGAATTAAACTAAGTAGTCTAAGAATTCAACTCACTGCTTCAGAATGCACTCTTCTGTACTGCAAGCTGAAGAATAAAACAAGGGCTTAAGAATGAAACCATCAAGTCACTCAGGACTAATCAGAGAAATGAAAGGAGAGCGTATGAATGTGAAGCCTCGGTTCGAGGGATAGGAATGAAACATAGGATTAGAGGAATGAAATGGGTGTTGGAATTAAACTTATGTAATTATCATAAAGAGATTAATTTCATCAAAAGAAAGGTTCATTTCTTCAAGAGAAAATATCTATCGAAGGACAAGTTAAATTGACTATTGATTATTAAAAGAGTTTATTGAAAGAAAGATTTATTCTTACTGTATAAATGTAATGTATCTTGGAGAACTATATAAACCTCATATGTTGAGTCATGAAAAATATAGAGTTTATGAAATTATAAAAATATTAAAAGAAATACAGAAGATTTAGCCTTCTCCTACTCTTCCTTAGTGTGCTAACTCTATCCTTTCTTCCTATCAACTTCAACAATTGGTATCAGAGCTATGACTTCATCTTCAAGCACCTTCCAACTCCAAATGTCTAGATTGACAAAAGAAAATTATGACATATGGTGCATCTAAATGAAGTTTCTTCTAGGCTCCCAAGATATATGAGAGTTTGTAGAAGATAGATTTGTTGAACCAAGTCCAGCAGAAAAAGGAGAGATGAATGCAAAAACAAAAGAGCAACTCAAAGATAGAAGAAATAAGGAGAAAAAGACCTTGTTCACAATCTACAAAGGGCTTGATGATATGATGTTCGAGATCATTGCTCCAGTAAATACTTCAAAAGTGGCTTGGGAAATGCTTCAAAAAGTATTTGGTGGTGTTGATAAGGTAAAAAAACTCCATCTACAAGTTTTACGAGCCAATTTTAAAAAATTACAATAAGGTACATCTGAAACTATTTCTGATTATTTCACAAAAGTTATTTCTGTTGTTCATCAAATGAGAAGAAATGGTGAACAAATAAGTGATCAAAGAGTGATAGAAAAGATACTAAGATCACTAGATTCAAAATTTGATTTTATTGTTGTTGCGATTGAAAAGTCTAAAGATTTGGAAGAAATGTCTTTAGAACAACTTATGGGTTCCCTTCGAGTTCATGAACAAAGGATTATAAAATGAGCAGAAGAAAAAACTGTGGAACAAGCACTACAAACTAAGCTTACTCTTGAAAATAAAGATGAATCAAATTTTCAAAGAGGAAGAGGTCGTGGACAAAGAGGAAGAGGTGGCAGAAATCAGACCTATCAAGAATCTCCAAACAATGAAGGAGGTAGATAAAATTCTAGCCAAAGAGACCGAGGTTATGGTCGAGGACGTGGCCGAGGTTGTAGACGTGGTAAAATTTCTAAAAGGTCTGAAATATAGTGCTATATTTGCAAAAGGTATAGACATTACTCCTTTGAATGCTATTATCATCCTATCAATCAAGGTGATAAGGCAAATTTTATTAAAAAAGAAGAGATGAATGAAAACCAAGTTTTACTAATGACTTATGATAATTTGAAGTAAGATTAGTCTATGACATGGTATCTAGATACAGGAGCTTCAAATAACATATGTGGCATTAAAGAATTATTTTCAGAAATAGATACAAGCTATTATGGAAATATTACATTTAGTGGTCTGTCTCAAAGACTAGTAAGAGGCAAAGGTAAAATTATTCTTGTACTCCATAATGGCAAAGAGTTATGTATTTCATATGTTTATTATGTGCCTAATATGAAAAATAATATTTTTAGATTGGGACAATTACTTGAAAAATGTTATAATATTGAGATGAAAGATATGACTCTTTTAATTTATGATAAGACTAAGATATTAATCTCACATGTGAAAATGACGAAGAATAGAATGTTTCCTCTATACTTATGCATTTTTTATCGATCAAATTGTTTTAAGACTAATATTGAGGATATTTCTATATTATGGATCTTAGATATGCACACTTAAATTTTGAAGCTTTAAAACTTCTAGAGAAGCTTAATATGATGATAAGAATGCCAAGAATTGATCGCACACTAAAATTATGTGAAGTATGTGTTATGGGTAAGCAAGAAAGAAAGCCTTTCAAAATCAATAGAACAAAAAGAGCATGACATCAACTTGATCTGATACACTCGGATGTTTGTGGCCTTATCAGCCCAATATCACTTGGAGGAAGTATGTATTTTTTTACCTTCACTACTGATCATAGTGACAAAACTTGGGTCTATATTTTAAAAGAAAAAAAAAAGTATTAAACAAATTCAAAGAATTTAAAGACTTAGTTGAAAGACAAAGTTGTTGTAAGATTAAATGTTTACGAACAGATAGAGGTAGTGAATATACATCAAATGAATTTGAAAGTTTTTGTAGAAATAATAGAATTTTATATCAATTTACTATGTCATATACACCTCAACAAAATGGTGTTTCAAAAAGGAAAAATATGACTATATTTAATATGGTCTGATGCACATTAAAGGAAAGAAAGATTCCTAAATAATTTTGGGGGGATGATGTTGCTTGTGCAGTTTATTTGCTTAACAAGTTTCCAATAAGGAGAATTGGTAATTCTACACCAGAAGAAGTATGGAGCCTGCATAAACCAAGAGTCATTTAAAATTTTTTGGAAGTATTGCATTTGCCAAGATACTAGAAGAAAAGAGAACAAAACTTGAAGATAAAAGCTAGAAATATATTTTATTAGGTTATGCTAAGAATTTCAGTGGATACAAACTCTACAAGCCTATCACAAATAAAATTATGATATCAAGAGATGTTGAGTTTAATGAACAACAGATTTGGGACTGGAAAAGTAATGAACAGCATAGGAAAGCTATATCATCAAAAGAGGATGATATAATACAAGCAAGCACAGAAGAGGCTTTACCAGAATCATCACCAAGATCAGCTAGATCACATGATTCAAGAAGTCCGATTATAAGAAGGACAAGACCGATCCCGGAGCTATATGATGTGACTTAAAGAATTGATACTAACAATGATGAACTTTCTTTATTTTGTCTTTTTACAGGATATTTGAAGAAGCTTGTAAAGAAGAAAAATTGAGACAAGCTATGAAAGAGGAGATTAATGTAATTAACAAAAATGATACATGGGAGCTTACTACACTTCTAGAAGACCACCAAGCGATCGGTGTTAAGTGGATCTTCAAAATAAAAAGAAATGCACAAGGAGAGGTGGAGAAATATAAAACACGGTTGGTCGCAAAGGGATATAAACAACAATATGAGATCGACTATGAAGAAGTGTTTGCACCAGTTGCTCAATTGGAGACAGTAAGATTACTAATCTCCCTAGCAGCTTAAATAAAATGAAAATTTTTACAAATGAATGTCAAATTAGTATTCCTTAATGGAGTTCTTGAAGAAGAGGTATATGTTCAACAACCCCCTAGTTTTATTACTTATGAACAAGAAGACAAAGTATAGAAATTAAATAGAGCTCTTTATGGGCTTAAACAAGCCCCACGAGCATGAAATTCTCGGATAGATGTTTATTTTATTAAAAATAATTTTTCTAAATGTTCACATGAACATGCTCTCTATACAAAATCTAACATTGATGGAGATATCATATTTGTATGCCTATATGTAGATAATTTAATATTTACAAGTAGTAGTAGCTCTATGATTAAATATTTTAAATACTCCATGAAGAAGGAGTTTGAGATGACTGACTTGGGCTTAATGTCTTATTTTCTTGGTATCGAAATTATACAAAATAATGAAAGAATTTGTATTTCACAAGGAAATTATGCAAAAGAGGTTCTAAAGAAGTTTTCTATGGAAGATTGTTATCCTACAGATACACCTATTGAGTATGGCACCAAGTTGACCAAAGAAGGCGAAGGTAAATATATTAATCCAACTTATTACAAAAGTCTAGTTGGATGTTTAAGGTATTTGACATGCACTCGACCTGATATATTATTTGGAGTTGGTTTAATAAGTAGATACATAGAATCTTCTAAGACTTCTCATTTAAATATCACTAAAAGAATTTTACGATATATTAAAGGATCAATTGAGTATGGAATATTTTATTCATCATCAAAAGGACTGGATCTTATTGGATATAGTGATAGTTATTGGGCTGAAAACTACGATGATCGAAACAGTATAACTAGATTTATATTTTATTTTGGTGGAGTTACATTTACTTGGTCTTCAAAAAAATAACATATAGTTGCTCTATCAAGTTGTGAAGCAGACTACATAGCAGCATCTTCTTGTAATTGTCATACAAAATGGCTAAGAAGATTACTTTAGGAACTTTATATGCCATAGGAGAAGTCAACCAAAATTTATGTTGATAATAAATCAACTATTACCTTAGCCAATAATCCAGTCTACCATAAAAGATCAAAGCATATCGACACAAGATTTCATTTTATAAGAGATTATATCAAAAACAAAGAAGTGAAGCTACACCATGTTAAGACAAGTGAACAAGTGACTGACATTTTTATAAAATCTCTCAAAATTAAAATATTTCAACATCTTCGAAGAAAACTTGGCATGTTGGATGGAACAAGTTTAAGGGGGTAGAATGTTGGAATTAAACTTGTGTAATTATCATGAAGAGATTAATTTCATCAGAAGAAAGATTCATTTCTTCAAGAGAAAATATTTATGGAAAGACAAGTCAAATTGACTATTGATTCTTGAAAGAGTTCATTGAAAGAAAGATTCATTCTTACTGCATAAATGTAATGTATCTTGGGGAATTATATAAACCCCATATGTTGAGTCATGAAAAATATAGAGTTTGTGAAATTATAAAAATATTGAGAGAAATACAGAAGATTTAGCCGTGTAAACAAGGTATTCAATGAAATGCTTGTGTTAGTCCGTGTCCTTCGGTTTAGGTACATATCTTGTACAACAAGAAGCGGGCTTGCAGTAGGCTTAGCAGTCCTAGTTTGATTTTCTTTATGGCCAAGTTTGGCTTGTAAATACAAGTGTGTCTTATAAGCACTTGTGGGGACTTCGGTCTGTAGTGGACCATTATCCTTTGTGTGCAACCTCTCTGAGTTTGTAATGTCCATCGGTGTAATTTGTATTTTGGTTTTATAAAGTGTTTTCTTGAGCAGTTGCTTGTGGATCCCATGGGAATTGCTTCTTCTGGCCCGTTTTCTCTTTTTGTATGTCTATGGGACTTTAGGAGATCTCGGGGAAGGTTGACCTGTGCGGACGGACATGTATGGGTGCTGCATGGCTTAGGTAAAATCAGCTAAGCCAGTGACAATGTGGTATCAGAGCGGGACAAGCATACGCAGAAACACTTACCATACAAATGTGGGGGACCTAGGTAGGCTGTGTGGAGGACAGCCAGCACGCACAACCATTTGGGGGAAACGGACATTGAGATGTAGGGAAAGGAGTCGCTTAGAGGAGAGGGCATCCTGGTTTGGCATTCAAGAAATAGCCAACCCCTTTGCGCGAGAGGCACCACGAGGACAAGCAAGCGAAGAAGAATGCATAGCACACAAAGGTTGTGATGGTTGAGTTTGAGCTATAGCTCGACGTTGGCAACCAAACTTGACGGTGCTTAAGGCAAAGCAGGGTGCTTGGTGAAAGATGAGACCATGCAAGATAGGAGGTGTTGTGTAACGACCGAAAGAGTTGTGCAAAGCTCACAGAGGTGAGGGGAATTGCTAACTCGAAGGATTCGGAACTCATGCATGGGCTTGTACACGGATGACGGAGTGTTCGTGGCTATCCCAAGGCGCGATTAGAACTCGGCGCCATGGAGCATCAGAACTTTCTCTTCGACATGGAAAGGATATGTCTGTAGGTGGCTGATATGTGCAACAAATTCAGCATGTTGCTAGACCTTGAAGGGTGCAGTGGAGACTGTATTGGAGAAGGGTCACAATCTAGCAAGTACATTTGTGGGGGCAGAACAAAGCACAAGTTCAGTAAGACGGAGTAGTCCAAAGGGGATGATGGTCTCCGAAACTTCCAGTGGGAAGTATGTAAAGAGAAAAGTTGCTCCAGCAGGACAGATATCCAGGAGGGATGAGTCCTAGTTCTCTAGTGGGAGAATCATGTGCAACGGATTGCACATATTGAGGAAGAGTTCCTCAAGACTATATCTCCACAAAGCTCAACGGACCGAGTGAGCGACGAAGAGTTGTCGCATGATCTCAAAGGAGGTAATGTATTGGTGGATGCATTTCGAGATCAAGTGGGAGAGCAATCCAAGGCAACATCATATGAAGGCACACTTAGAGTCGATGCAGAAATCGAACTCAACAGAGGGCTGACCCGTGGAATGGTGGATGTGAGGGCCACTATCAACTCAGTGCAAATCGAGGAGCAGAGCAACTTGGGTGGAACTCGATGAAGTATCCAAGCTGCATAAAGGGAGTCGACATAGAAGATGGAACATGGAGCGGAGGCACGGAGCTTTCTTTGGACAGAGGTCAAGGGCATGAACTCTTGTAGAGGCAAGAGTGGGATCATGTTGTTCCATGGGTTCTCCACTCTGATGGGACAGACTTATCTTGCATGGTGCCAAAGATGATGGGAGCTTCAAGGCACATGCAAGCTACCTCAGAGATGGATTTGATGAAGTAACTAAGGTGATTCAACTTGCGGAGGCAAAGTTAGGATCATGAGACCTTAGTACGAGGCAAGAGGACGCAGAGGCGGGTACTCTTGAAGAATATGCCACAGTGTTGCCATTCGAGTTGTCAGGAACAGGAGGTGCATAACAAGATTGTGTTGGTAGGGGATAGAGGCCCAAGATCCAGACAATGGTGCACCAACTCTAGCGAAGTCAGAGGACTTCAGGAGCTACTAGGCGACGGATTATCCTAGAGCTATGCTTTGTCCAGGTGTAACCCAGGAGTTGGGGGGGGACGAAGGGGAATTACCAAGGGAGCGAACTAAAAGTCAGAGATGTCACCATGAGGTGACATGGTGCAGCGGATCGTGGTGGAATAGTTTGTGGCAATGCAATACAGGCAATCTCGTCCCGTGAGGGACAAACATCATGCGGAGGTATGATCAGGAGTTACTGAGAGCTCCACTTTGGTGTACAACAAACAAGAAGAAGGGCTATGGATTCAAGGAGTGAATGTCGTAGTACCGCAGAGGTGGGTCTTCGTGTGTGCATCAAAGCATGCATTGGATGAAAGTCTTAGTCATCAGCATATGGGAGCTGTATACCACCGAGGAAGAAGTCCAAGTGCACATACCAGTGAGTCCCATGGAGGGGGACATGATCATGTGAATGATCAGGAGTTGCTGGGAGCTCCACTTCGGTAAACAATGCAATGGCAAGAAGGACTGTGGATTCAAGGAGTGAATGCCATAGTACCGTAGAGGCGGGTCTTCCGTGTGTATGCATCGAAGCTTGCATCAGATGAAAGCTTTGGTCGTCACCATATGGGGGCTGTGTACCACCGAGAGAGTAGTCAGATTGCAAGTACCAGTGAGTCCCATGGAGGGGACTTGATTAATCGGAGCAGTTGGAGAGTTAGTCGCCTGCTCACATTCGCAAGGGAGCCCGACAAGTCGAGGACAAGGCCGAGTAAGCGAGCGTTGCTACCAAGGAAGCTAAGGAGAACAGAATCGGCGCGAGCCCTGCAACAAGATGGCGGAGGCCATGCATAAGAGTTGCAGTCTGTCTCTTCATCGACCAAGGAGAACTGCTAGGAGGACACAGTAGTGTCGAAGCAGGTGGTCGAAAGGGGCGAGGAAGCGACGACGAGTCCAACGGGTCTCAGCTACCCAAAAGAAAAGTGTCGTTTAGAGAGGAGGTGGACTCGGAGGAGCTCCACAGTGCCACAGAGGCAGATCTACCGATCGTGAAGGAAGGGATGAAGATGCAAGGTAACAGATAGTAGTGCTATGGGCTTGGCAGCGCCATGGTACCACAGATACGGGACTTTCGTAAAGTCATCGATCCCTTGCCCTCATGAAGGGACAACATTGGTCGTAAAAGGGGCTCAGGAGGTGGAGAATGCAGAGGCAAACTCCAAGTACCAAGACAAGGCAGAAGGGCAGAGGCCAAGAAACTTCATAAGACCAATGTCGATGGGCTTCTCATCCAAATAGTCAAAATTAATGGACTTCGGGTTGATGCAGGAGTGCTCGACCAAGGAACGAAGTAGGCAGTACATAGTACTGTACCTTTCTACTTAAGAGGAGTAGGCGGCAAAGGTGATGGAGAAGACGGTACAATCCCAAAGGCGACCAGATCTATCAAAGACTTACTCCAAGTTGGGGGGACTCCAAGTTGGGGTAAACTTTTTGCTCTTTTCGGGCAAAACTTCTTGCATTCCAGAAGTTCAATGGCAGCGGGAAGGCGAATCACAGTAGCTAACCCAACGCAGGGAGTGCAACCACTTCAAGTGCTTCAGAAGTGTGAGCAAAGAGCAAGCGAATGTTAGTACCCAGCTTAATGCATGAAATACAAACTCGAGGAGGTAGGCGAAATCAAGTAACCATTGCCAAGCAAAATTGAGTAACCTTTGCCTTCTCAACTCGAGAGAATGGGCGAAACTGAGTACCCCAATTCTCTTAACTCGAGGAGGTGAGCGAAGCCAAGTAACCTTACCTTCTCAACTACGAAGAGAATGGGTGAAGTCAAGTATCCCAGTTCTCTTACTTATCTAAGCAGGGGATCTCTGCACAAGTTCAGTGACCCTTCAAAGAAAGCTTATGGAAGATAATGGTTGTCAAATCCTCACCGTTGGTGATCAGTGCTATTGAGAGTAGTTTTTCCACTTCATTTCCCAATTGACTAAGAGGGAGTGATGGGAACATACTTGGAAGTGACAACTAACAGTGGAAGAAGGTTCAATAGGCAAACATTATGAAGAAAGGACCTTAAAAGCTTCAAAGTCTGTGAGGCGATGCTCGTTAAAGCTCCAACAAGCATCTACCCAGTTCAAGCAATATGAGTATACTGCGTTACTAGCACATAATAAGGCAGGTCTTTTCCTTCATCAGAGGGATCCGCGAGAACCAACAAGGATCAAGACAACTCAGCCAACCCCACACCAGATTCAGTCATTAGTGAGTTGAAGCAGCATGGCGGATTAGAGTTCGACTACTCAACAACAGCGGCGGAGAGCGGCTAGGAGCCAAAGGGGCGTGTTGCAGCCAAAGTAGAAGATTAAAAATTCAACAAAATACGAGGAGATGCAGCGTCTACAGTGGCTTCGACGAGGATGTCGAAGGAATAAGTGGGGGAGAATGTCACGGACAATAATGTAAACAAGGTGTTCGATGAAATGCTTGTGTTAGTCTGTGTCCTTCGATTTAGGTACATATCTTGTACAACAAGAAGCGGGCTTACAGTAGGCTTAGCCGCCCTAGTTTGATTTTCTTTATGGCCAAGTTTGGCTTGTAAATACAAGTGTGTCTTATAAGCACTTGTGGGGACTTCGGTCTGTAGTGGACCATTATCCTTTGTGTGTAACCTCTCTAAGTTTGTAATGTCCATCGGTATAATTTGTATTTTGGCTTTATAAAGTGTTTTCTTGAGCAGTTGCTTGTGGATCCCGTGGGAATTACTTCTTCTGGCCCGTTTTCTCTTTTTATATATCTATGGGACTTTAGGAGATCTCGGGGAGGGCTGACCTGTGTGGACAGACACGCATAGGTGCCGCACAGCTTAAGCAAAATCAGCTAAGCCCGTGACAATATGTTGAGTCATGAAAAATATAGAGTTTATGAATTATAAAAATATTAAGATAAATACAAAAGATTTAGCCTTCTTCTACTCTTCCTTAGTGTGCTAACTCTATCCTTTATTCCTATCAACTTCAACAAGGGGGGCGTCAAAAGTAAGAGAACAACTCTCAACTAGGAAGAAGGAATAGAAGAATCAAATCGGAAGCTACTAAGGGAGTCTCCTTTCCTCTCCTTGGTTACCATATTTGTATTCTAATTATTGTAAGTGAAATGATTTGCTCGACTATCCTTGAAGATGAAAACAAAACTCGCAATACTAAACGCTGAAGTGAAGCACAAACTATATGGTATATGGGGCAAACATCCATTTAGCTTTCTGTTAGCACAAGTAAAAGAATTAACTAATGCTCTGACCCTTTAGCATTGACATCTTGCTCCAGCTCCTAACAGTGATGATTAAAATAGGCAAGTAGGACGACTAGCTTTTTATTGATAAACTTCTATAATAGGTGCACCTACATTCTTCGAGTCCTTTTTGTTAAGGAGCAGAATGCCCACATGAAATATATAAGAAAACAATGCTCGATATTTACTTCAATCTAAATCTAATGATTGCCCTCATTGCTCGTTCTTTTTACTTAAGACTTGGCTTACTACAGATAAGATTTCCCTCAATTGCACGACTCGCTACTCAGTTGAGGGAAATCCTCTTCCTCAACAACTTCCTCAGCCTATAAATAGAGCTAATATACATATGAACAAATCAATAAAATCAATTCATGTTTAATCTAACATGGTATCAATGCCACTTCTTTCTTCACTGTCTAATGACAGTAAATTCTTGCCGACATGCTCTTTCTCTCCCTTATCCTCTTCTCTTCGCTTGTGAGGTATGCATCACAACTATCTCTTTGCCCTCGATTTCATCTCGCTAAGTCTCCCTGCTGAACTCGAGCCCCAAGAGGTTGATTGGGTCCATAGCACGACATCTCTCATCTTCCTCCAATCTCATTGCTGTCACCACTGATGACCAGTGTTATCCCTCGCCCACTCCTTAAAGCCCTCGAGATCTCCTCTGGTTCCTGATCCTCTGTCTTCGGTGTTGCACACTTAGACCTCCTTGGTCACAACATCTTCAACGCTAATGCCTACTACTGGTTCCTCCTCTTCCTTCGACGGTCGATCACCCTCCCCCTCTCCACTACTCTGCCAGCGACCTGCAATGCCTACTTCCCTCCTCATTCAGTCTAGCAACCTTTGTCGAGGGCTCCTCTTCTTCACCGAGAACCCTTAAGGAAGGCATTTCTTCCCTACTACCTTCTCCCCTGCTCCGCTCGGCAGAGTCTGCACCTTACCAACCCCATCCATGTCTTCTTATTGTAACTCTCCACACCAACTGCTAGGTCTTTTGGCTGTTGAAATTTGGTCAGTGTAGATCTACAATCCCTATGTCACAACCTCTTCCCCTACTCCGCAGCCCTCATCTTCCAAACCCAACCGCTCTACTGCTTCAAATTAGTGCTCTCTCTTAGCCAAGCAGCAACAATACCAAGGCATGAATTCCTTCCTTCCCTCTAGTGCTTCACCTCCTCCTGCCCTACTGATGATCACCACTGGTCCCTAGTGCTTTTCTGCATCGAGGTCGCCTCTGACTCGGCTGTAGTCAACTAGCACCAACTCTTCCTCTTCTTCTTCTTCTTTTTTGTTCCTATGCACGTGTGCGCCTCTCATCAAGCAGCATCTTCCAGGGCCACCACCGCCTCCCCCTCTGCATCACTATTGCTCCCGTAGTGTCTGTTGATCTATTTTCAGCTTCATGAGGCAGTACAGTCCCAAGAGCCAGCATCAGCAATCTATTCGACAGCAGTTGCATCTGTATAGGAATACCGACATAGACACTATTACTGTTGCTTCTACTATTGTTGTTACAACCACCCATTTTTGACTTTGGGAAGATCGATTTTTCAGCACCATGCCATCGGTCTCGCATGCATCGCTTCCATTGCCCTCCTCACTTCTTCACAGCCCAACAACTGATACACCTCCTTTGCTTAGCTATTGTGCCCTTGAGATAGTGACAACAAAGGGCCAGTGATCACTGGAGTCGTGCCTTTTTACCTGGACACTGCTGGAACACAGGTGGTTCTTCTTTTCCTTGTCCAACTCCCCTATAATAGACAATAAGAACCAACTTGTCATCATCACCTTCTTGAAACCGACATAGTGATTGGTATTTTCCCTCTCAATGTCTTCATCGTCTACCTCTTATGTTCCTGTCACTATCCCCATAGGGAGCCATAGCAATTCTCAGAATAAAGGGCTCATCTCCATTAGTGTTGTAGCTCTTATCCCTTTCAAATTATCCAAAGGAGGCAACTACGCGTCCTAGTGTGCTCAATTTTATAATCTCCTCTTTGGATACGATCTATTAGGTTATGTCAATTGATTTGTAAGTTGTCTACCAATAATGATCAACATCTCGGGGCAGCAAGTCTAATACCAAATCCGGAGTACAAATTATGATTATGCCAAGATCATCTCATTTTTCAGATAATTCAAGCCTCTATCGTAGGATATATCGCCCCATTTATATCCTCCTTTGTTACTGCTATAGAGGCATGGTGCAAGTTATAAATTATATTAGCAAATTGTTCGTGTACTCGTATGCTCGACCTCCTTTCCAGTCTAATAAACATAAAGCAAGAGGGAAGTACTATTATTGATTATCTATAAAATATTAAAGTTATCATTGATAATCTGGCTTTCATAGTTCATGCTCTTAGTGATGAGGAAATCCTCATCCACACTCTCAATGGCCCGAGAAGCAAGTTCAAGGAATTGGGAGCCACATTTCGAGCACGTGACTCGCCAATATCATTCAAAGAACTTCATGATAAGTTAACTGACTACGAGACATATTTGAAGCGTGAAGAGAAGGTGTCAAGACCAATCTTCAGAGCTCAAGTCAATCATAAATTCAAACAAAAAAGTAATCAATATAACAATAAAGCAAATAAAGGTTTGGACATGCTACCTCCTGCCTCTATGAATAACAATCCACCCTTGCCTCCTCCACATCTCAACCTCAACATCGACAACTATCCAGGGGGCATCTTTCAACCATGGCGTCCTGCCCACACAAACCAATAATGAGTCATCTATCAATTGTATAATAAAGTCGAACACTTTACAAAAATAAACCGAACTCGACCCCGACTTTCAGCTCTATCCAATTGGCCTCAAGCAAATTTCATGAGTACACCTCCAACCAGTCAACTTAATTGGATCATAGACTATGGGACCTCTCATCATATCACCTCCAACTTATAGAACCTATCCATCTATAACAATTATGGCAGGAATGAAGACATTATCATTGGTGATGGTAAAAGACTCTTCATTACTCATACTAGTTTCATAATGCTTAATTCACATACTACTACTTTTACACTCGATGATGGTTTGTGTGTACCACACATTAAACAAAACCTTATTTTCATGTCTCAATTCTGCAACCAAAATAATACTTTAATTAAATTCTTTTCTGACTTTTTTCTTGTTAAAGATTTAAGCACAGGGGCATCCTTGGTTCATGGCCATAATAAAGATAACACTTATGAGTGGTTGTTTGCTCCACAAAGAACTAAGCCTACTATTAACTCTTCCATTGCAGCTCCAATTGACGTATGGCATCGTCGTCTAGGTCATCTCTCGTCCTCTAGCTTGTAGAAATTATTCTCTCGTGATTCTCTCCTTAGTTTTAATTCCCATAGCAGCAATACTCACTGTGATGCTTGTCTTCGTTCTAAGTTATTACCTGCCTTTCGAAAACTCCTCCATCTCCTATTCTCAACCTTTTGAAATTATTTATACAGATGTTTGGGGTCCTACTACAATAAATTCTTTTGATAATTTCTGATTTTATGTCATTTTTATAGATTATTTCACTAGGTACACATAGTTGTATCTATCCTCTTCATCATAAATATAAGGTTTTATTAGTCTTTATCAATTTCTGAAATTTAGTAGAGAATTTATTTGAGACTATAATTAAAATAGTCTATTCTGATAGTGGAGTTGAATTTAAAGCTCTCACCTCATGCTTGTCAGCCTGTGGTATTCAACACCTAAAGTAGCCTCCATATACTCCTCAACTAGTTGGCTCTGCTGAACACAAATATCGACACATGGTTGAAACTGGTTTGATACTTCTACACCAAGCCTCCATGCCACCAACCTTTCTATCAGTAGTCTTTCAAACTTCATTCTATCTCATTAATAATATATTTACTCCCATCCTATAATATTAATCACTATTTGAAAAACTATTTCACAAATGTCCAAACCTTTAGAAGCTCAAAATATTTGGCTACCTGTGTTATCTATAGCTACGTCCCTATGCCTTACATAAGTTAACAACCTAGATCTCAACCTTGTATTTTCATCGAAAACTCTCTTGACCATAATGCCTTTCGATGCTATGACCCCGATTCTCCTAACATCTTTATTTGATATCATTCTACCGTTGTTGAGTCTATCTTTCCTTTTCACAACACCAAGTCTTCTGCCATATATATAACTCCACCAAATATGCATCAATGTATTACACCTTCGAAGCCATCAACTGAGCCTCCATCAACACTGTCTAGTCATTCCCCTTTGGATCCACACTCTTTTGTTACTCCAATTCTGCATATCCTCACTCCCTCCTCTATCTTACCACAAGTTTTTCCTGTTGCTACAACATTACCCCCAAAGGTACAACCACCTTCACCTAGTTCTATATGTCCTCACTCCCTCCTCTAGTATCACTGAAGCTCCTCAGTTTGACTCGAACCATGTTTGTGACTCTTCTAATAATATTGTAGTCCCTGGGTATCCCATGACAACTCATTCCAAAAGTGATATTTTTAAACCACATCATGTTCTTCATCTATATACTAGCACAAAATCTTCACCTGAGGCTATTAAACCAACTTCGTTTACTCAAGCTCAAAAATTTCTACACTAGCATAAAACTATGTGTGAGGAATATGATGCTCTCCTCCATAACTCCACATGAACCCTTATTCCCTATTATCAAACATAAAATATCATTTGGTATAAATAGGTATTTTGAATTAAGTGGAATCTCGATGGATGAATTGTCAGATATAAAGTACGTCTAGTGACCAAAGAGTTTTCATCAACGACCAAGTATTGACTTCATGAAGGCATTCAGTCCCATTATAAAACTCATCACAATCCGACTTATCCTGAGTTTGACTATCTCAAAAGACTGGTGCTTTAGACAATTGGATGTTAATAATGCCTTTTTACATGGGACTTTTACAAAAGATGTCTTTATGCAGTAATCTTCTAGCTTCATCCATCCTTAGTATCTAAGACATATTTGTAAGTTGTAAAAGGCTATTTACGAACTTCATCAAGCTCCAATAGCCTAGTATACTAAACTTGGCATGTTTTTGACTTTTATTGGCTTCGTTAACTCTAAATCTGATACCTCACTATTTCTATGATAATAACTTGGAGGCACAATATATATCTTAGTACATGTGGATGATATTATTGTCATAAGTAATAATTCTTTGGAGATTTAGACATTCATCACGTAATTAGTAGATCAATTCTTTCTCAAAGATCTAAGAGCCTTGAGTTATTTTCTGGGAGTAGAGGCAATATATACATATTCAAGACTCTTTCTCTTATAAAGAAATATATTCAAGATCTATTATCAAAGAATGAATATGCAAGATGTAAAAGAGGTTACTACTCCCGTCTCTACTAATGCATCCCTTAAATTATATGATGGATGTTCTACTATAGACCCTACTCAATACCGTCAAGTAGTAGGCTCCTTACAGTATTTAGTTCTCACTCATCTAGATATCTCATTTGCAGTCAATAAACTATCACATTATGCATCAATCATCTACTATACATTGGTCTATAGTTAAACAAATTCTGCAATATCTTAAGAGGACCATCAATCATGTTATTTTTCTCAGTAAATACTCTCTGATTCATCTGTATGCTGTCGTTCATATTGATTGGGCCAAGAACTCCAATGATAGAAGATCCACATCATGATATCTTATTTTTCTTAGAGCTAATCCAATTAGTTGGAGTTCTAAGAATCAAATGACAGTCACATGGTCTACAACTGAAGTTAAATACTATGTCATTGCAACTACTATTGAACTCAATTTGATCATGAATCTACTCAAAGAACTTAACCTTACTTCTACTCTTACTCCCATGATATATTGTGATAATATTGGAGCTATTGACCTCTGCATCAATCCAATATTTCATTCCCGTATGAAGCACATTGTCATTGATTTCCACTTCATGCGAGATCAAGTTGTTCGATATCAACTACATGTCTCCCATATCCATATAGCTGATCAACTAGTATACTTCCTTGTGAAGCCTATTGTCAGTCGGTCCAAAATCGACATCCTTGATATGAGCTTAATCTTATGGAGGCATGGTAATAGATAAGATTTCCCTCAACTGCACGAGGAACTCTTGCTGCTCAGTTGAGGGAAATCCTCTTCCTCAACAACTTCCTCAGCCTATAAATAGAGCTGATGTACACATAAATAAATCAATGGAATTAATTCCTATTTAATCTAACACACACCACCTATTCTGCTTTAGAGAGTGAACCTTTGAATGTGATATCAGGATGAGCTTATTAGATACCGACACTACTTACCTTTCTTATAGACTTAACAAGCAAGCACCCGAACTAAACTTGACTTACAAAATTTAATTGACCTACAGTGGTTATTTGGTGTAATCTTCTCTTTCTTAAGGTCCAGGCCCAACATAATCAGTAGTATCAGAATTAGGTCAATCTAGTGTTGGTGAAAGTGCTTATGTCCTAAGTGCTTGTTCTTCAAGTAGAGAGTTTGTAGCTGGATCTAGATCTGAATCAATTCTTTCTTAAGCGAGGTGAAGTGGAGAACGTGCTTATGATTCTTCAGCGCTAAGATCTTCTCCTGAACAAGGAACGAAACAAACATCTAAGACTAAGCAAGGGCAAATGCAACTAAGTAAGACTAAGCAAGGGAGCAAGTAATGGTGAAATGAGATGATGAATTGAAAGGGGAGTTCGGGTCGACAAGGGAAGCAGTTAGGGCGGAGCCAGTAGTTATAGGTGGAGTAGATCTAGATTCATAGTCAGGGTCCAGAAAGGAAGTTGCATAATGTCCAGTTCCAATTCTAGTTCTAGGAGATCATCGATAATGATAAAGTCTACGAGTGAGAGAGAAGAAACAAGAGAAGTTTTGTCAAAAGGATCGCAAAGGGTGGGAAAGAATGTATAGGTCGAGGCCGAAAGTTCAGTTTGAGTTGAAAGATAAAGAGAAAGATCAGAATAAAGATCTTCATAGTAGGAACATAATTGGAAGCTTTAAGATAAGAGACAGGGGCAAGAAAGAGAATGAGTCATGTTTTTGAGATTTTAGTCGAAGTCGAAGTCGAAGCCGAAGAGAGTGCCCAAGTAGTGCTGTTGACGTTAAGTCTGAATATAAGTCTCTTTCAGTTTGAGTTAACCATGAAGAATATAATTGAAGAACCGAAGAAAGATCATTTTGTTGAATGAGAATCTCAAATGCCCATAGAGCTGTAAACTAGAAACTAAACTGATGAAGTAAAGTCTCAATAAGAAGCAAGTATCAAGGAACAGTAGAATCCACTGCTGAAGCGCATCATCAATCAGTATCCGGGTGATCATCAGCAGGAATAGAAGTGAGCAAAACACATGGTATAGAAACAACTTGTAAAGGCACAGGTGACTCTAAAGAAAAGAGGAGAATTGCTGTTGACAAATCAAAAAATGCACTGACCATCTATAAACTCCACTCTCCCTTTAGCACTGTAAAAGGCCTCCCTACCGTTGGCTGTTTTTCTATCATAGTAGAGGGTTGCCAACGTCTTGCATTTCCCTATGACGGGTAGTTTACCAGCATTAAATCTTGGTTCGGGCTTTTTTCCCTTCTTACTTTATCCTAAGTCCCTAATACAATATACTGGACTACTTACTTTCAGCTAGATTTTATTCTTCCTTTCGAATAAGAGCGCTTAGGTGCCTCAATCAATTCTTTTGTACTTAATTTAATTCTTAAAGCAAGAGTTAGGTAGTAATATTAACAAATAGAGTTGTTGTAATAATAATAATAGAATGATTAGACTATTGAGGAAAATTTTCAACTTCTAATCCTTTTACCATTGTCTCTTCTTGTATAAATAGATATGAGTGAAGGAATAAATCACAGCACTTCATTTCCTTCTAATCTTTTTTCTCGCTTCTATCATAGTATCAAACGATAGCAAATCCCCACCGCACTCGGTTGCGTGCCACAACCCCTTCTTCGTTGTTGAAGTGTTGCTTTTTATTGCTATCAAATAGCAGTTCTCTCCCTCTCCTCAGCCACAGCCACGGCCCTCTTCTTCAGCCATAGCCATGACCCTCTTCTTCAGCCACAGCCATGGCCCTCTATTGCTGCTACGCAACCGTCAACTTCCTCCGGCACCGACCTCTACCATAGTGCTATCGTTAGCAGCAGCAATAGCAGCCCTTGGCTGTGCACAACAAAGACGACATTGCTGCTTTCCCCCCATCCCCACAGTCGCCTCTATCGTCGTTGTCCAACCGCGCCCTCCTCTGCCACCGCAGTCATCTCCACCCTGCTACCGCTGCTTCCCCACCATGCGATCGAAGGCTACAACTAGCCATAACACTGACTACCATCATCCTCTACTTCTCTTCCTTTTTTTTTTCTTCACAACAACCCATTTCTGTGAAGCCACGGCCACTGATCGACTTCTCAAGCCGTGACCTCTGTTTCCCAACAAAAATAGAGCATCGCTATCGTACCTATCGCCAGCACTGTTCTCGTTCGAGGATCCAAAGATTCGGGTCCCGCTCTATACCAGCGTCTACATCGCTAGTCTAGTAGCCCTCTTGCTCAACCTCGCCAGCACTTGTCGCTGCCATCGCTGGCATCGATGACACTATCGGCTTCAGTGTTACCTACCATCGGCTCACCATTTGCTCATCGGTGACCAAGGGAGCAGTCGTAGCCACAACTCGGCTGCCTCTCCTCTTCAGTGCAGATCCCCCTCTACATCTACGTCCTTAGCCTCCACCGCCGATGACTCATCTCATCTGTTACTGCAGCCATAGCCATCACTAGCCATAGTCACTATACTCACCGGCCACAGCTGCGGTCCTCCCTGCTACTGCCCACCAGCGCTCAGCCTTGATCGATGGCTATTGCCTTCTGCTCTTAGCCGTCGACCACCACTACCCTCAACCTCTTCATCGGTGGCCGACGCAAGTCCTTGGCCAACAACAACATAAATTGGGCGACATTGGTCACCAACATTGTGATCTACATCGATCGCAGCAATCAACACCTCTCAGCTCTCTGTTGTCTACTGCAGTAGCCCACCTACACAGCCTTGCCACAGCTTTCATTCTGGCTGAGAGCAACATCTATCCCTCATCCGCGGGGACCACAACACTATAATTCAATAGCTTGTATCTTCCTTTGCTACTATAACTTTCAGTTCTCACATTCTAATCAGCCACACGGCTAATCTGCAAGCACTTCTGCAAGGTATATCTTTCGGACCCAACTGTGACAGTAATTGGTATTCTCTCTCTTAATATTTTCATCATCTACCTCTCAAGTTTCAGTTATTGTCCCCGTCGGAAGCAATAGGACTTCTCCACATACAAGGCTTGTCTCTATCAATGCTGCAGCCCTCATCCCCTTCAAATTATCCAAAGGAGGGAACTACGCATCCTGGCGTGCTTAATTTTCTAATCTCCTCTTTGGATATGATTTACTAGGTTATGTTGACATATCTTTTAATTATCCACCATAAATGATCGACATCCCGAGGGCCACAAGTCAAGTACTAAATCCGAAGCATAAATTATGGTTACGTCAAGATCGTCTCATTCTCCAAGCGATTCAAGCCTCTGTCACTAGTTCCGTTGCACCACTTATATCTTCCTGTGCTACTGCTACTGAAGACTAGTGCAAATTGTAAGCTACAATGGCAAATCATTTACGCACTCACATGCTTGGCCTCCTCTCAAGTCTAATAAACACCAAATAAGAGGAAAGTACTATCGATGATTATCTTCAAAATATAAAGATTATCATCGATGATTTAGCTTTAATAGGGTATAACCTTAGTGATGATGAAGTTATTGTTCACACCTTTAATGGTCGTATAAAGAATTGGCAGCAGCAATACGGGCACACGACTCGTCGCTATCATTTGATAAGCTGTGCGATAAGTTGACTGACTACGAGACATATCTGAAGCATAAAGATAAAGCACCAGGACCACCAATTACTGCTCAAGTAAGTCACAAATCTAAAAAGAAGAGTAATACGTATTCTAAGTTTGTCAATAAGGGTCTAAGGCAAGCACAGCCTTATCACAATCTAAGTAGCAACTATGGTTCCCAACAGCCTTGGCGTCCTGCTCCCATACCTCAAGGTAGTAACATCAATTACCAATAGCCTTGGCGTCTTACTTCTATGTCTCAATAATGAATAGTCGGCCAGCTATATGATAAGGTTGGTCACTTTGCTAAGGTATGTCGGTGTTATCCTTGACCTTTAACTACCATGCCCAGGCGCATCTCACTGCTGCACCGACTTCTGATCAACATTCCAGGGTTATGGACTCTGGTGCCTCCCATCACATCACCTCGGATCTCTAGAACTTGTCATTTCACAACTGTTATAGTGGTAACAATGGCATCATCATCGGTGATGGTAAGTGACTTCCCATTACTTATATTGGTAATTAGCATTATCATAACTTTACACTCGATGATGTGTTGTGCGCTCCACATATCAAATGAAATCTTATTTATGTCTCTTAATTCTGTAAACAAAACAATACCTCCATTAAATTTTTTCCTAACTACTTTTTTGTCAAGGATTTGAGTATGGGAGCATCGTCAGTTCAAGGCAAGAGTAAAGATAACATCTACTAGTGGCCATCAATCTCTCAGTCCGGTGCCTACTATTCTATTGCTGCTTCTCTCGTTATTCTCTTACATCGTTTAAAGCTAGTTATATTATTACTCATTATGATGTATGTCTTAGTAGTAAAAGTCATAGACTGCTATTTGAAAATTCTTTTATTTCTTGTACATAACCATTTGAAATTCTGTATACTGATGTTTGGGGTCCTGCACCAAGTATTTCGTTTGACAAATATAGATTCTATGTTATTTTTACTATTTTACTAAATATACTTGGTTTTATCCTCTTCAACATAAATCTGAGGTCTCCACGATCTTCCTTACTTTAAAAAAATGGTGAAAAATATCTTACAGTCCACCATTAAAAAAATAATTTATTCTAACGATGGGGTGAATACCAAACGCTAACACCACACTTGTTAGCATGTGGTATTCAGCATCTCAAGTCTCCTCTGTACACTCATCAATTAGTTGGCTCAGCCAAACACAAACATCAGCATATAGTTAAAACTGGTCTCACACTTCTCCATCATGCTTCTATGCCAACTACTTTTTGGTCTGTAGCCTTCCAAACTACAGTATATCTGATTAATCGCATGCCTACTCTAGTCCTCCATAATTAATCACTATTTGAAAAACTATTTCATCAATCCCCAAATCTTTAGAAACTTAGGGTTTTTGGTTGTGTATGCTATCTTGGCTACGTCCTTATGCATCACATAAAGTAGTCCCACGGTCGAGGCCTTGTATCTTCATTAGTTACTCTCTTAAACATAATGCTTACCGATGCTCTGATCCTTTGACTCACAAGGTCTTTGTGTCTCGTTATGTTGTCTTTGTGGAGTCCTCCTTTCCATTTCACCGGTATAATCTCTACTATACCAACTACTCCGATGAATATGCATCAGTGGCACATGCCATTATCCAATGAACCTCCACAAGAATCATCCACTCTAGCACACATACATGAGCTGAGTACTCCTCCAATACAATATCTTGCTCCCTCTTTTTCTTCTCCTTCTTCTGCATACATACCTCCTACCATAGACATCTAATCTTCGGACACTCAATCACTAGCATTTCCTTCACCTCAGCCTACTAGTGCTAATGTTCTTCAGTCTAACTCACTCTGTTCTACTACTTCCCCAGCACCCATTCCACCTTCATCTCCTAAATCACTTGGACATCCCATGACAACACGCTCTTAGAGTGGTACTTTCAAACCATGTCAGGTTCTCGACCTCAATACGATTGTGACTCGCTTTATTGAGACCTGTGAACCTACTACGGTCATTCGAGCCAAAAAGTCTCTTTATTAGCATTAAGCTATGTGTGATGAATATGATGCTCTCCTTCATAACTTTACCTGTACACTTATTCTGTTTCATCCCACATAAAATATCATCAGGTGTAAGTGGGTATTTTGGGTTAAGCAAAATCCTAATAGGTCCATTGCTAGGTATAAAGCCCGTTTAGTGACCAAAGGCTTTCATCAATGTCTTGGTATTGACTTTACAAAGACATTCAGTCATGTTGTTAAATCCATGATAATCCAATTAATTCTAAATTTAGCCATTTCAAAAGGCTAGCACTTGCGATAACTTGATGTAAACAATATCTTCTTACAAGAAACATTAAATGACGATATCTTTATGGAGCAACCTCCTATTTTTCTTCATGCTCAATATCTGAAAGATGTATGTAAACCCCATAAAACTATTTATGGACTTAGTCAAGCTCTATGAACCTGATACAAAGAACTCAGCTCATTTTTTTATGTCAGTCGACTTCTCTAACTCTAAGTCGGATACCTCCTTATTTCTCCGTCAACAACCTGACAATATAATATATCTTCTAATATATGTGAATAATATCATTTTGATAGGTAATAACTCTATGGAGGTCATAATGTTTATTAAGAAGTTAGTCGCCAGATTTTTCCTTGAAGATCTCGGTTCATTGAATTATTTTATAGGTGTGGAAGCAACATTTACATCTTCAAGGCTCTTCCTTTCTCAACAGAAGTATACTCAGGACTTATTAGTGAAGACAAATATGAAAGATGCAAATGTTGTTTGAACTCCTCCCTCCACTAGTGAATCGCTTTGGTTAAATGACAATAGTCCTACTACCGATCCTACATAATATCAACAAGTAATTTGTTCTTTATAATATTTAGCTCTCACCTACCTAGATATCTCATTTGCAGTTGACAAGCTATCACAATTCATGCATAGACTATCTATCACACATTGGTCAGCAGTTAAATGAGTATTACGATATCTTAATGACACTCTTGATTATGGCATATTTCTCTATAAAAACTCTCCACTTCAACTTCATGATAATAGAACATCGACATCTGGGTATATTATTTTCCTAGGAGCCAATCTAATCAGTTGGAGTTACAAGAAACAAAAGATAGTTGCTCGATCAACCACTGAAGCTGAGTATCGCTCCATTGCAACTACAACTACCGAACTCAATTAGGTAATGAATCTGCTCAAAGAACTTGACATCCACTCTTCTGTTACTCGTATAATATACTATGATAATGTCGTGTCTATCTACTTATGTGTCAATCCACTATTTATCTCTTGTATGAAACATATAGTAATTGACTTTCACTTTGTACGATATCAAATGATCAATCATCAACTATATGTTTTTCATGTTCACATAGCATATCAACTGGCAGACTCCCTTACGAAGCCACTCGTCCGTAAGTTATTTTCACTTCATAGGTCCAAGATCGACGTCCTTGACAGGAGCACGATCTTGCGGGTGCATGTTAAAAGATAGAGTTATTAGATAGAATTGTTATAACAATAGTAGTAAAATGGTTAAATTGTTGAGGAAAATCTTCAACGCCTAATCTTTTTACCATTATCTTTTCTTATATAATAATCTATTTTCTTACTTTTATAAAGTACGGGTAGGCATAAAAGAAAAAAGCAAATAGAAACCAAGAGCAAAAAAGGGAACGAGTAACACCAGTAATGTGATATCTCTTTATTGACGACGAGAGAAGAGAAATAGTTAATCGGTTTAAGTCACTTGTATCGTATATATTGTAATTAGAAAAGAAGAGAAAATTCAATTCAATCGGCAGAGGAACTAGCAAGCGAAGCGGGAACCGGATCTGAGGCAAAAGTAGTAAGCTTAAAAGCCGGAGGGAAAGTTGAGTTATTGTTAAACCACGAGTGTACCCTGGCTCAAAGCAAGAGAATTGCCTGATTGAATTCCTTATTGACTTGACATTGACATCCAACACTGACAAAGAACAATAATATATTAAGTAAACTAATACATATATTTATCTATCTTACTATTAGGCTATTAACTAAACTATATTAATTCTATTAGGAATTCCTGACTAATTCTTTTCTTCCCTTATACTTAATGAGCTTCTCCCCCTTTGCTTCAAAACTGCTTTAAGATTAGCTATTGATTCTAAGAACATGGCTTAAAAGACAAAAGTATACCTTAGCTTTGTCCTTTCTCTAAAGTATACCTTAACTTTCTCTTTTCTCTAAGACTATAAGAGTAGGAATAATAGTCAGAATGAAATGAAATAAGAACAAGGGCGAGGGTGAGGCATAATAGAAGAAAGAAGTAATCAAGAATAAAAATAGAAGTATAATAGTTAAGAGAAGAATAAAGGAAGCGTAAGAGAATAATAAGAGCATGGGTATATTATATAAAATAAGAAATCCATAATCGATATATTATATAGAATAATAAATCCATAATCTAAGTATTCTAATACTGCTAAACCTCAAATTGAGTTATCTCATTGCGTGTATTGTATTTGTGCTTCCGCTCTTCTCTTCTCCTGTTGCCTTCTCCTTTTGATGAGCTGATGTTGCTTCGTATTGGCCTTCAGCGGGAAGTGAATGAGTTTAGGTGCGAGCAAGAAAAAAAGGAAATGCTAACTTAAACTCCACGAAAGCAGGACCCGCTACTAACTCCAACTAATGCACTTAGTCTTTCACGCCTAAGTTTGTTGATTTGAAGAATCGAACTGAAGAATTGACTAGATGACATACCTGGTATTAATGATTGAATTTATGAATTGAAGTTAAGGGTACTTGGTGAGTAACTTGTATCTATAATACCTCGCTCATGACCTCTACTTTCAATTGACACTTCACTTTTATGCTTGGACTACTAAACCAACTTACTTTACTTTTATGCTTGCACCACACCACGCGTCATAAGTTCTCTACCCTACTTGTATACTTGGATCTAGGAGTTGCTTGTCTCTTTCTCTTCGCTTTACTTTCCTCGCTCACCTTCACCTCTCTTGGAAATAGGAATTGTTCTTGCACCGTCAAACATTAGGGTAGTCAACTATAAAAAGAATTAATTGAATGGACAGCGTTGAAGAGGCGAGGCAAGAGATGATATGAATTATGAAGACTGGATACCATTTTTGCTAAGTTTAAGCCAGGTAGTAGTAGTACTATGTTACGCGACAACCAATAATAAGTTATAACTGAATTATGAAAAGTCCTAATTTAAAAGTGTCCAACAAAGAAAGATGAAAGTCAAACACCCGAACCAAACTAAATTCCATTTTGATTTCCGACTTATACTTAAACAGGAATTGAATTTTTGCCAACACCAAGATGCAACACAAGAACTGCAGATTTACTTTGTATTGCTGGACCTGGATCTAGCATGATGTAACGCTTCAGCAAAGTCAACATGTACTTCATTTTATCTTAAGAGCGCAGACGACGAACACCAATATAAGGATTTTATTCTTTTTACTACTCCCGCATCCTCTCCTTGAACTCAAAGATATTAATTCAATAAGTGAGTAAGGAGAACAAGCAAGGAAAGAAACTGGGGGATTCTGGAATAGAGAAACTATTTGGTATTGACAATAAACCCTTCTTTTGAGTACAACACGGGTAGCTACAAGTACGAGTAAAAAATTCCATGGCTTTAGCTGGGGCTGATAGAAACAAGTACAGAGGATGGAGTCATAGAAACAAGTAACAAACCATGTGCTTTACACTTGTTTCATAATACAGTTTCCTCGGCACAAGACTTAGTGTGCTAGTGAGGGAAGGGGAGGGGTTAACTCAAAAGGGTAGGGTTATTAATTACTACATTGTTGCCAGTACCCAGATGGATCGAAAGTATGCTGTTAAAGCAATTTCAACAGAGGAAGATCAAAGTGACCGATTCAAATACACTATATCTACTTTAAGTGAAAGAATAAAATGATGTATTTGGAACACCTAGCCTAGTATAGATGGATGTAAATACCATTAACTGAACCAATCTCTGCTACCAGGCAAGCAACTACTAACGGCCAAAAAAGGATTTCGCTATGAAGGTAGAAAACTATATATCTTATGAATACACCTGCACCTATCGCGGTAAAGTCCCTTCCTCTCTCTAACTTTAGTAGCATCAAATTTCATTTCAATTCAATTGTAAACTCTAAACTCGGTTAACGTTGGATTCCATTTCACACTGATTTTCTCTCTCATGCGCAATTCATTCATTCATTTCAATTTAAGTGGTCCTTACGCGTAGAATAAGTCAAACAGTAATTGAATCCATCTCACCCGCTTATAATAAAGGAATGTAAGAAACACCTCACTCTCCATTTAGTCTTATTGGTCCTTGGCAGTCTTCAATAAGTTCCCCAACAAAGAAAAAGGCAGTCTTCATTGAAGTAAACAAAGAATGAATTGAGAACTCCTGCTTATGAAACTGCTCTAACTTACTTGACTGACTTAACTGGCACACAAACAAAGAAAGGGATTATACTTCAGGATAAGAAGCTAGAGCCTTAGATTAGACACAAGCACAAGTAAGAACTTTCCTCTATGACTTCTATTGTAGCTGACTTTCACATAGATGAAACTTAAACTCGGGAGTCAATAAAAATTGCTAACACTGAGGATCCTGATCTAGCTTACGATCCAGCATCTGATCTTTTTTTTGTTGATGTAGACTTTGGCCAATCATCCTCTCCCTACTTCTCAACTCGAACCTATCTCATATACATCAATAATGGTACACTTGTAGACTTAACTCCTGCTCTTGATCCCGATCTAATCTTGAAGACAATACCCAAACTAGCCTTATATACAAGCATAAGAATCTTTCTCTACTGGGTCATAAACTGTCAACCCTGATTTTCTACTCTTGAAAGCTATCCATAAGTCTTGTTTTCAGAGGGCAACTTAAGTAATTTCTAAGATTACTATTGGTTGTTCTATGACAATGACGCCTATAATCTTTATCCTTTTTAATCTTTATCTTCTTGCTTTGCTCTGGACTTCCTCTTGCCTGTACCTTAAGAACTACAATTGACTCCTATTCCTAGTTGCAAGATGGATTCTAATTAAAGGAATAAAGGCGATGTACTTCAGTAGAGATTTCTATTCTAGTTTGAACAAGGAATAGGACAAGCAATAGGGTCCCAATATTCTTCTCTTAAAGTAAAGCAAGGGAACCAGGGGAATCATATATCATATATTTATTTCGAAAGGTAAGGTGCGCTTGCAACTCTCTAACTACCTGCGCTTTCTTTATCATACTATACTACCTACGCTCGTACAGTGTAAGATGACTTTCGGGAGGGCCTCTCCTCATTGTTTCTGGGTGCTAACATTATAAAGCCTTTCTGTTCCAGTGTTGTTGTGAAAGGGGTATACTATTTTCTGTCTCAACTCAATAAAAGATGTGTCATTATCGGTAAAGTAAATTCAACAAGTCGGAAATAATAACAATAAGTTTCAAAGTCAGCAATGCAGTATTAGGTAACTTCAATTATATTCTATGAGAAGCCCCCTCAATTCAAGAAACAACGTAAAAAGCATCAACGGCAATAAGAATTTACGTGGAACGAGCAAACATGTATTTTCTTTTTATTGTAGTGCGGGTTGAGGTTACTTTTCGGGGTGCTTTTGCCTCAGAGTCAGAATAAGTGTAAAACTATTTAGAATATGCTATAAGGGGAGTTTATGTTAATGTGTTACCACTCTAAATAAAAATATAAGGGGAGTTTATGTTAATGTGTTACCACTCTAAATAAAAATATAAGGGGAGTTTATCTTAATGTGTTACCACTCTAAATAAAAATATCAATTGTTTATGACTTAACCATAGATACTGTTGTTGATGATAATAAAATAGAAATAAACTTTGTATATGAATAAATACTAACAGATCATCATACAAAGTAGAATCAAATATAAATCACAATTAGATGAACACCAAGATTTACGTGGAAAATTCCATCAACTCTAAAGGTAAAAATCACGGGATAAGCTAGAGAAAATTCAATATCAAAATAATGAATATACAGATCTCAAGGCTTCTTGCCCAAGCCTAAGCAATAGCCACTAGAGAATCGTAGGGATACAAGGACTATAATACTAGGCACAATATCTAAGACATTCTCAAGAGACCACAGTAAGAATCCACTACAAACTGATATGACCTGAGATATGAATGATTTAGAATAGTCTTTTCCTGTCATTATCTTCTTCTCTTTCCTCGATCTCTTATTTTCTGGCCTCTACTGTCAATCTGCAATCTACTTTCTCTCTCCTACGTTTTCAGCTATTGATGTCCTCTTAATCTCAACCATAGACACCTAATTTAGATTTTAGGTTAATATAAGTGAGTTTCTGAGCTGTGGACTTCACTAATGCACATTATTGAATGAATCTGGGCCATCTGTCTAATAACCTCCCCCTTCAGCCTATAAGGGAGGTTGTCTCATGACTCCTCATTGTGAAGTCATGCCAACCAGCTGTCGGCATATCTCCTGTCTCTTTTTTGGTAAAGCCTTTATCAACATGTCTACCCCAATATCATCTGTGTGAATTTTCTGAAGCTGTAATTGCTTCTCTTCAAGCACATTTCTGATCTAGTGATATCTGACATCTATATGCTTTGACTTGGAATGAAATGTTGGGTTTTTACACAAATAAATGACACTCTGGCTGTCACAATACACTACATAGTTTTTCTGTTTCAGCCCCAATTCTTATAAGAATCCTTTCATCCATAATATTTCTTTACAAACCTCTGTAGCAGTAATATATTTTACCTTTGTGGTGGAGAGAGTAATACACTTTTACAATTTGGACTGCCATGACATAGCTCCCCCTATAAAAGTAAGTACAAAACTTGATGTGGACTTCCTTGGTCAATATCTCTTGCCATATCTGCATCTGTGTAACCTATCAATACAGGTGGTCCACCTCCAAAGCTTAAATAAACTTTAGAACTTCCTCTTAGATATCTAAAAATCCACTTCACTGCTGCCCAATACTCTTTGCCTAGATTTGCAAGAAATCTTCTAGAAACACCCACTGCATATACGATGTCTAGTCTCGTACATACCATTGCGTACATTAAACTTCTAACTGCTGAAGCATAAGAAACCTTTTGCATTTTGTCCTTCTCCTCATCACTTGATAGACTCTGCTCTGAGCACAACTTGAGGTAACCTGCAAGAGGAGAACCAACTGGCTTTACATTACTCATACTGAACCTATCTAATACATTCTCAATATATTTCTCCTGTGAGACCCAAATCTTTCTTTTTCTTCTGTCACGAGAAATCTGTATGCCCAATATTTATTTTGGTAGCCCCATGTCCTTCATTGAAAAAGACTTATTCAGTTTCTTCTTCAACCTGTCAATCATAGACATATCTTTCCTAAAGATAAGCATGTCATCAACATAAAGTAAGAGAATAATAAAATCCTCACTAAACCATTTGATGTACACACAATGATCTAAAGCTATTCTTTTATATTCATTTTCAATCATAAATGAATCAAACTTTTTATACCACTATCTTGGAGCTTGCTTCAACCTATACAAGCTCTTCCTCAACTTGCAGATAAGATTTTCTTTACCTTTGACTTTAAAGTCTTCCGGTTGCTCCATATAAATTTCCTCCTCCAAATCACCATGAAGGAAAGCTATTTTCATATCTAACTGCTTAATCTCTAAGTCTAGGTTAGCAGCAATACCAACAGCAACACGGATAGAAGATATTTTAACAATAGGAAAAAAAATTTCTTCAAAGCCAATACCTTTCTTTTGACCAAAGTCTTTCACAACCAATCTAGCTTTGTACTTTGGTTGAGAACAATAGTCTTGAGTCTTCAACTTGAAAACCCACTTGTTCTTCAAGGCTTTACTTTCTCTAGTAGTTGCAGCAAATCATATGTGTGGTTCTTTTGCAGAGAATCCATCTCTTCCTTCATAGCAATAAATCACTTCTTTTTCTACTCACTTTTAATTGCTCCATGGTAACTCTCTGGTTCACCTGCATCAGTAAGCATCACATACTCATCTGTAGAGTATCTTTTGGAAGGTTGATGTGGTCTAGAAGATCTTTTTAACTGAGGTTCTGTGAGAAATTGCTCTCTTCCTTCTTCCTACTTAACATGTCCTGCAGGTAGATCAACATCTGGCTTTGCACCATCTTCCTGCACATCTCCCCCATCACCTTGATATACTGGAGGAATAACTAGGTCACAGTCTATAAATCCCTCTACAATAAGAGAACCCTTACTGAGCTTCCACTACCCTCTATGAAATCTGACATCGAAGTCTTCATCATCCATCCTTCCAACTGAAATTAAATTCAGTTTTAAGCCAATCACATGCCTCACATCCTTAGGCATCAACTTGCAGCCAAGGTTGGTCTTTATATGGATATCTCTCATGCCAATGATATCTGTTGTGCCATAGTTTCCCATCTTGACAACACCAAAATTTCTAGACCTGTAAGTAGCAAAGAACTCCCTCCATGGTGTAGCATAATAAGAAGCACTTGTATCAATTATCCACTCGAGATCCTGGCACATATAAGAAAAAATATCATCAGAAGTAAACAAAATCAAATAATCGCTATCTTGTATTGTAGCTGTGATATTCTCTTTTGACTCTGTATGCTCCACTTCTTTTCCTTTTTTTTTTTACTTCTTAGTTTGCTTGCACTGATTCTTGTAATATCCTTTCTCACCACAATTGTAGCAAACAATATCTTTCCTTGATCTTGACTTGTTTCTACTTATGCGTGAACCACTTCTATCCTTTGACTTTGACCTTCCTCTGTTCTCTGAGACAAGTGCCTGTGAATAAATCTGAGAAGTTGAATTCTTTCTCCTTAATGCCTTATTTAACAAACTACTTGTTACTTGACTCATGTTAACAATACTATCTGGTGCAGAATTACTAAGGGAAATCACTAGTGTCTCCCAACTTTCTGGCAAAGAACTGAGAAGTAACAATGCTTGCAACTCATCATCAAGAGATATTTTCATAGAGGATAACTGGTTAGTAATACTTTGCATTTCATTTAAATGTTCACGAATAGAAATACCCTCTTTATATTTCAAGTTCACAAGTTTTCTAATCAAGAAAGCATTGTTGCCAGCCGTTTTTCTTCTATAAAGACCTTCTAACTTATTCCAAAGAGAGTAAGCAGAACTTTCAGTAGAAACATGGTCAAAGACACTATCATCAAGCCTCTTCCACTCATCATCTGTTATAGTTATGGGCTTTGCACTATCTCCTCACAAAGGTCTATACAAATCTTTGCAATACAAGAGGTCTTTCATTCTTGGTTTCCATATCATCCAATTGGTTTCATTTAAACTAATCATGCGAGAAACATTATTGGCCTTCATGTTCAAATACAAAAAATTAATTACCACCAAAATCCTGCTCTAATACCAGTTGATGGGAATAAAATAAGAATAAATTTTGTATATGAACAAATACTAACAAACCATCACACACAGCGAAATTAAACAGAAATCACAATCAGATGAAGACTAAGATTTACATGGAAAACCCCCTCAACTCGAAGGGTAAAAATCACGAGACAAGCCAGAGAAAATCTACTATCAAAATAATGAATATACAGATCTCAAGGCTTCTTGCTCAAACCCAAGCAATAGCCATAAGAGAATCACAGGGATATAAGGACTACAATACTAAGCACAATATCCAAAACCTTCTCAAGAGATCATAGTAAAAATTTACTAGAAACTGATCTAACCTGATATATGAATAATTGAGAATAGTCTTTTCCTGTCCTTGTCTTCTTCCCTTTCCTTGATCTCTTGTTTTATGGCCTCTACTGTCAATCTGTAATATACTTTCTCTCTCCTATATTTTAAGTTGCCGCTGCCCTCTTAATCTCAACCATAACCATCTAATCTAGGTTTTAGGTTAATATAAGTGATTCTGAGCTGTGGGCTTCACTAAAGCCCATTATAGGCTGAATATGGGCCATTTGCCCAACAACTGCTTTATACTTTGTTCCTACTTACGTTTCTTTCTCTGATCCAACTCTATCTTCTTCTTCTCTCGCTAACAAATAAATAAGACTTTAAGATCTACTTACTATCTTTCTTCACTGACAACAATATTAATTTCTCACGCAACAAGTAAATCACTTTCAACTTGACTTCATACAGAGTGGGCATTCGATTTTAGATCCTCTTCTTAAATATAAATATGATGAAACTAAAACTCTAACCTTAGCCAATGAAGACATAGGAACTGATATAAATAACCCCATCTAAACTCAATAAGTTAAGGAGTCAATAAAATCTTGAGTCATATAATATCTCTCTAATCTTATCATCATCCCCTTTGATTGATAAGTCGATTAGGGTTTTAGGGGAATGAGTGTTGAAGCCTTAGGCTTCCTAGCTATCGAGATTGTAATAAACCCCACCTAGCCGCCTCTATCGTATAAAGATGGGTGGCTAGGGTTTATATTTGGGATCTTAGGGCTTGCTAGCCGTGGTCTCATTTACTAGGTAGGTCGGCTAGGGTTTTTAGCAAAGGCACCTATATGGTGCATCCCCCTAGGCTGTCATCCCCTTAATAGGGCAACCGACTAGAGTGGAGGGCAAAAGGGATAATTTACCTAGGAAGCAACCCCTGGGGCTAGGGTTTGGAGCCCTATATAAGTATGTAGTCTCCACCTCTTTTGAATAAGCAAGATCAATTTATAATTTAGCCATCTGGCTGACTATTAAGAGGGAGGAACCCCTACAGTATTCCAAGGGTTAATTCCCCACAAAGATCAAATCTTCCCAGAATTCCTCTAGGGTTATATCATCTAGCAATAGAGTAGCAATCTTGCTGCCTTTGCTGCTATCTCTGTCGCCCACCATCAGCCCAGCAATTCCCACAATTGCTTTTGACGATGTTGTCTCCACCATCATCTTCTGCCACAGATCAAATTAATTTATTGTTGTCACCCCCAATTACATCAAAAATCTGATATTTCCCTATCACCAATACCTTTTACTGTTATAATTTTTCATCTACAAAATACTGAAAAGAAGTTTTCATTTATCCCTTGCTGTGAATTCTTTTCATCGTAAAAGTTATCATCTTTGCGAATGAAGGATTACTGTAGAAATTTTCAGCCGTATATTGCTACCTTTAGTCGATCTATTTACCATCCTTTTTGAATAAAATTCCTTATACACTTTATAGATTGTCTTGGCTTTCATCTGTGGCTGATCTATTATGGAATTCATCTCTGTAATGCTCTTGTGTTGCTACAAATTTTTGTAGCAAACCGCTGAAATTTTTCAACGAGGATTCTGCTTATTGCAACTTGCACTGAATTCCTTCCTATTATGTTACCAAAATTTCCTTAATCTACATTGTCATTATTGCTACTATCTGAACCAAGATCTTGTTGTTGAATTCCTCCTTAAAACTCTCAGTTTTTTGCTAAAAATTTCATCGAGGAACTATTATTTCTTCAGTGACAATTCTGCTTCTACAAAGATAGCATATATCGCAGCAAACTTTCACTTAATCCTCTCAACCCTTGCTACCCCAGATCCAAAACCCTTTTCATAACCTTCATCCTCTACCACAGCTCCAAAATTCCATAAAATGCAGCCAAAATTACACCCAAAATAATCATGAAACAAGCCTAAACTATAGCCTATACATCCATCGATCCACCAATCTTTCGGCCACCAAATCTCCCCTTATCCCTTCAACCACAACATGCATCTCTTGCTCCACAAACGCTGCCATCTGTCTTGGTCGTGATCAGCAGTGAATTAATCATGGCCAGCAGTGATATCTTGCTATACAACACTGTCAGCAGCGATCTCTCAATGCCATCTACATTGATTGTGATCAGTAGTGACTTGATCATGACCAACAATGATCTTTCACTACACAACAATGCTGGTAGTGATCTCTCACTGCCATTGTAGCCAACAGTGCTCTCTTATGGCACAAACACTACCAGTAGCGATCTTTCGTTGTCATTTACCTTGATCGCGGCCAGCAACAAATTGATCACACCCAGCAGCAATCTCTTGCCCTACTAATGCTGCTAGTAATGATCTTGCACCGCTATCTTCCTTGTTCATAGCTAGTAGTGATCCTTCGCTGCACAAGTTACCAGTAGCAGTCTCTCGCTCTACATCGCTGCTTCCCTCCATGGCAACAACCATGCACTCCACTGCCCTTCTTCCCTCTATCACATCCGCGCTGTAACCACCTCTACCACAGCTGCCTGTAAATAGCTACCATCTCTACCTGTAGCTACGAAGTCGCACCGCAGTTGTAGTCGATGTTACTGCTGCCCTCTTTTTCCTCCATCATCACTACTGCCTCTCGATTTAGATTCCTCGGCTGCCATCCTCTAGCACCATGGTAGCCACTTGAAAATTACACCACCACATCCTCGACAAAATGTAGCATCACCATAGACCCACAATCGATGTTACTACTGCCCTCTTCTTCCTCTACCATCGCTGCTACTTCATGATCCAAATCCCCTTGGCTACCATCCTCCATCAACATAATAGCCACTTGAGAACTACACCATTGAAGCCCTAATGATTTTGTAGCATCATCGCAGCCATCGTTTCTCATCCTCTTATTGCCCCTTCAACCTGAACCTTGCAACCACCTTCTTCAATTGGTTTATATGATAGGTTGGAGATCTCTATGTTATGACATCGTTAGGTCTATTAGAAGCCAAATTAGAGGTTTTTAAGATGTATATGGAGGCTAAACTATGCACTCTCTTTGAGGAGTTTAGATTAGGCTGATCACCGAGCCCAAGAAGGTCATAGTATAGTGCAAGTTCATATCACAAAGAAATCCCACCGGAGATAAGAAGCAAAGTTAAGGCATGACAACCCTACACCTCGACGACATCAATCTCCTTCGCACAACTTCAAGAAGGGCACCTCAATCAAGATGCTTAGAGCATGAGAACCATATCCCAACCAACAGTATATAAATATTCAGCACCAACCGATTACAAGAACATTTACAAAGAACTAGCAAAGATCCGTCAAACCTCCACCATCCAAGAGTACCAAACTAAGTTTGAAAGGTTATCTAATCAAACTTATGATTGGTCTAAAAATAGCTATCGGGGACTTTTATTAAGGGTTTGAAGCTGGAGATTTGGGAAGAAATTAAAGCGCGATAGCCGTACATACTTATGGCAACAATCTCTTTCACACGACATCAAGAGGAGCAATTGAACCATGAAGCCTGAAAGACTAGGGACGCTCCCCGACTAGCAGCACCAAAACTTTCAAGCCCTCTTACTATCAGTCGACCTCCTCATCCGAAGAAATTAATAAGAGATGAGCCTCGTGATGGATCGGTAAAGGGCCTATGTTGGCATTGTAACAAACTATGAAGCTTAGAACACCATTGTATAAAGAAGAGACCTTTGATGATTGTGCACACTGAAGAACCCAAATTTAAAAATACGACTCTCAAACCTAAGGAGAAGGATACACCATAATCGGCCACTCGCATGGTCCCTACCTTAGCCGGCTACACAAACCTGCAGAAATTGACGATTGAATAGTTTCTTGAGTAGCAGCCCGTCATCATCCTCATCGACACCGGGAGCATACATGACTTCATAAACAATAAGGTTGTTGCCCATTTGATGTTCCAAAAAAAGAATTACAGCGGGTTTGAAGTCAAGGTAGCTAACGACCAAATTCTGAAATGCAACCAGAGTGCCCGTGGGTAAATCTGGTTTTACATAATCAAGACATATTTGCTGATTTTTTTTTCTCCTCCCTCTCAATGAATTTGAAGTAGTGCTCAGTATTGATTAGTTATCCATGATTGGAGATATTTTTTGAAATTTTTCGAAGCTAACCATAAAATTTTCAGCAAAGGGAAATAGGTAATTCTATATAGAAAACGAGGGAGCAAAGCGACTACAATCACAACACATCGCTTGGAGAAGGAACCTAAAGAAGAATCCAGTGGCTTTTCAATTTAAATTCAAGAGTTTCAAGAGATTGAAGACAAGAACCCTCTTCCATTGCTTATTAAAATTTTGGGTGTCTCCACCAAACCGAGCCAACTACCCCCTACCAAGCTGCCCGACCCCCCTATGCTGAACTGGTCGAAACTTCTACTAGTTGATGCTTGGCCAGATTGTTTCCCATAACCTCAAAAGATTGAAGTTAAGAGGGCCACCCAGGAGATGACAGAGACACATATTATTTAGCCATGCTTTTTTCCTACTACGACATATCCCTACATCCTTGTCTCCAAGTGAAGTGTTACATCCCGTCGAACTCACCATGGTTGCTAATGTGACACTTTCAGATCTCGGGTGACTTTCACGACTTTCCCCAATATCGAACCATGATACACAAAGTCTTCTTTGATGAGGACCTCCGATCCATAGCCCAAGACCATGAGAAAATTGAGTCATGCCAGTGGTAGAATCAGAGTAAGGGTAGAATAGTTTGCAGGACTCAACGAATTATGAACATCATCCCTCTCACTATAAAGAAAGATGCATCACATTGGCCGAGTGGAACTATAGCCCTTACAACCACGATGTCGTCTACACTAAATCGTGGCCAGATGTTCATGATTAGAGCAGACACATCAAGAGTTGGGATTGACATCACCCTTACGCACGATGACCAACTCCTAATCTGCATCGAGGATTTCCCCACATTCTACACGAGGTGTCTAAAAGAGATACTAATTGCTACTTAACTTAAGGTTTGGCTCAATGTAAATCAATGGCATGGAAGAGAAGTAAGCCAAAAAAAAATTACAATCCATGCTCACACTAGAATGGGCTCTCATCATCCTGAACCATACTAGAGGGCAGTCACATTCCAAAAGAAAGATTGGCTACTACTAAAGACTAACCACATGGCAGCACATGCAAAGAAGAAATGAACTTAAAAATCGAGCTTCCCTACACTTCCAACTATACTGGCAGGAAAATTAAACCTCAAGGAAGTGGTCCCCCTGCTACTATGGACCTTGCAAAATTAGGGATCATACTAAAGCCCTAACCTGAAGATCAGATCTGTGTATCAAATCAAAAATATAGCTGATCCTTTAGGAATCCCACATCAAATGGAAGTTTAAAAAAGACTCAGCCCAGATCCTTCCAACCGATACCTAAGCTGATGAGGAGTTACAGGTCAAGCACCAGAGACATGGAATCTTAGTCTTGAGGATAAGGCTGATTTGAAGATAGCAGGTCTGTTATGACCTTAGCTTGGATAGGGCCTAAGCACAATAAATTAAGGAGTCAATAAAGTCTTGAGTCATGTAATATCCCCCTAATCTTGCTATCATCCCCTTTGATTGATGAGTCGGCTATGGTTTTAGGGGAAGGAGTCTTGAAGCCTTAGGGCTTCCTAGCCATCAAGATTGTAATAAACCTCACCTAGCCATCTCTATCTTATAAAGAAGAGTGGCTGGGGTTTATATTTGGGGCCTTAGGGCTTCCTAGCCATCGCCCCCTTTACTAGGTAGGTCGACTAGGGTTTCTAGTAGGGACGCCTATCTAGTGCAGCCCCCTAGGCCGTTGTCCCCCTTAAAAGGGCAATCGACTAGAGTGGAGGGCAAAAGGGATAATTTACTTAAGAAGTAGCCCCTAGAGCTAGGGTTTGGGGAGCCCTATATAAGCATATAGCCTCCATCTCTTTTGAATAAGCAAGATCAATCTACAATTCAGTCATCTGACCGACTACTAGGAGGGAGGAACCCCAATAGCATTCCAAGGATTGATCCCCCTCAAATATTAAATCTCCATAAAATTCCTCTGCAGTTCTATCACCTCGTTAACCATCCCTTTCCTTATCTTTTGCCAAACAAGGCTTTCCTAGCCTTGTTTCTTCTACATATTCTGATCTTGCAGACAATGATACAAGAACATCTCTTGCAGATAATGCTAGAACTACACTTGAATTTCATTACTTAACTGAAACTTCTACTTCAACTCGAACTATATCTTCTTTTTGTTGCCTCATATCTGCTCATGGATGGGATTTCCATAATAGCATAAGCAGAATTTATTAGTCTGTTGAGGGAAATCCTCCCTAACTTTCCCAACCTTCTTTCTTATGTGTATAAATAGGTGATAAATGGAGAAATAAAGTGTGTAATTCATACTTTCTTCAATCATATCTCTTATTTTTATTATGGTATCAGAACACCTCCAAGGGCCACCTCCCGTAGACAACTCCTTTGTGAAACCACATATGCCTTTCTTTCATTGCTGGCCATACTCTTGTCTTCAATTATAGCCTCAGCCGCCCCAAACATCGATGCCATTGCGTCCTCTACCTCACCTTCAGCCGCTGCCACCATCTGCTCCCGCTGCTTTTGATTCCTCCGACTGCTAGGCACACCACCACCGGCACTAACCCGTCGCTTGCTTCCTTAGCATCATCACTAGGCTACAACCCTTGCTATCTGGCTTGCAATTGCTGACTTTATCTAGCAGTAGCCTCTTCTTGGTAACCCCTATTGTGGTTGCAGGTGCACCCCTTCTCTTCCTCCCTTTCCTCTACCTAGTGCCACATCTCCAGCCTTCTACTGTCATCCGCTCTAACCACAGACACTCCTCTTTCTACCACCTACTGAACCACTAGTGCCAAGCCCCTCGTCGCCAATCGCGTCGTTGCCCTTCCCTATCGCTACTGCTACCCACTCTCGCTACCTAGCTGCCATTGCCTCCTATTGTCGTAGCCCACCTACGTATAGCCACCGACTAGAGTCGCTTGGCTAGAGCAAGCTCTCTTCTCACCTCGTATCAAACTCGACCAAACACTACGTCGTCGCCTGATCTACATCAAGCGGCTACCTCTCCTCTTCCCTAGCCTCATCGGCAAGAAGTACTTCGGCAAGAGAAAGGCACCGCTATCTAATGACTATAGTTTCCTCCCCACTGTGACCCCTGTCCTCTACCTTCAGAGCATCTCTGAAAGATTACCTCCATCTGTCCAATGAAAGCAATCCTTCATTAGCGGTCTTCTTCTTTCGTAGTGCAATAGAAATAGAGCAACCTCTTTTTCTTCTGTTGCAGTCGCTGGCACTCCTTTGTTGAGGGCTCCTCTCCCTTGATCACTGATCTACACCAAATGGTCGCTCTTTTCTCCACTGCCCATAGTTAGCACCTCCCTTCCAACTGCAACTCTCGGTGCTCCCTCCCAACCGATCGATCGACCCTTCCCCTGCTTCCCAATGACACTACCTTTATTGTCTAGCTTCATCCTGGTCATGCAACGAAGGTGAGGGTGATCGAAGGCGGCGTCGCTCTCTTTAGACCCTATACTACTTGCTTCGATGGCCGTCACTACCATCCAAAATAACCCCTCGATTAGCTGTTGCTTCCTCCGGATCGGAGCTCGACCAAACATTATGATCTACATCGATCACAACTGTTCTTGTCTGATCTACACCAAATGATTCTTCCTCCTTTAGGCGGCAACACCGACGTCATCTTCTCAGATCTAATCCAAAACATAAAGGGGTGTATGGACAGATTAAGCCTGTGAGTCACCCTTGTGATCTCGTACCTGTGACCTTTGCAATCTTCTCAGTGGTACCATCAGTCTCTTGCTTGCATCGTCTGCCTCTCAAGCTCCTTCCGCAAGCAGCAACAGTGGTACTGGAGGTATCTCTTCTTCACCTGTTCTACACCTTACGACTAATTAATTAGTCGAAGCCTTTTGCAAACTAGCAGCATTGGAGGCATCTCCTCTTTCAGCCCCTTTCCTCTGAGCCACAACCCCTTTTCTTGTGATGCAGTCCTCATCTTCCAGATCCAATCAACATAATGATTGGTATTTTTCTTCACAATGTCTTCATCATCTACCTCTCACATTCCCGTCATTGTCCCCACAAGGAATAGTAGCACTTCTCATAATACAGGACTCATCTCCATAAATGCTTCAAGTCTCATCCCTTTCAAATTATCCAAAGGAGGAAACTACGCATCCTAACGTGCTCAATTTTCTAATCTTATCTTTGAATATGATTTATTAGGTTATGTTGACAAATCTTTTAGTTGTCCACCAGCAATGATTAACATCCCAAAGGCAGCAAGTCCAGTACCAAGTATAGAGCACAAACTATGGTTACGCTAAGATTGTCTCATTTTTCAGGTGATTCAAACCTCCGTCACTGGATCCATCGCCCCACTTATATCTTCCTATGCTATTACTGTGGAAGCATTATCCAAGTTACAAACTACATTGGCAAATTGCTCACATACTCACATGCTCAACCCCCTCTCTAGTCTAATAAACATAAAACAAGAGGGAAGTACTATCGCTGATTATTTATAAAATATAAAGATTATCCTCGATGATTTAGCTTTGATAGGATACTACCTCAGTGATGAAGAAGTTATTGTTCACTCCTTCAGTGGTCTTGGGGCTCAAATGGCAGTAGCAATACGAGCACGAGGCTCGTCGCTAGCATTTGAAGAGCTCTACGAAGTTGACTGACTATGAGACGTATTTAAAGCACGAAGATAAGACACTAAGACCACCTATTACTACTCAAGTAAGTCACAAATCTAAAAGAAAGAATAATCAGTATTCTAAACCTGTCAACAAGGGTTTGGACCAGGTACCATCTTCATCAATGGGTACCAAATACAACTCTCCTCATCCGTCTTACCACAGTCAAGGTGGCTACTTTAATTACCAACAGCCTTGGCATCTTGCTCCCATACCTCAACAAAGAATAGGTTGCCAGTTGTGTGATAAAGTTAGACATTCCACCAAAGTCTGTTGATCTCATCTTTGACCTTCAGCTCCCATGTCTCAAGCGGATCTCTCTACTACTCCGACTTCTGATCAACATACCTGGGTTATGAACTCTAGCGCCTCCCATCATATCACCTCAGATCTCATAAACTTGTCCCCTCACAATAATTATGGTGGTAACGATGATATCAGCATCGTTTATGATATCTCATAAACGAAATCTTATTTTTGTCTCCCAATTCTATAAACAAAATAATACCTTTACTGAATTTTTTTCTGACTCTTTTTTTATTAAGGATCTGAGCACGGGGGCATCATTAATTCATGGCCAAAGTAAAGACAACATCTACTAGTGGTCATCAGTCTCTCACCCTATTGCTTACTCTTCTATTGCTGCTCCAATGGATATGTAGCATCATCGTCTCGATCATCCTTCTTCTGATGGGATATAAAAGGATAAAGGCTTTTATATAGGAATAAATACTAGCAGGTCATCACACATAGTAGAATCAAACAGAAATCGCAATCAAATGAATACCACGATTTTCATAGAAAACCTCTTCAATTTGAAGGGTAAAAATCACGAGGCAAGCCAGAGAAAATCTATTATAAAAATAATGAATGTACAAATCTCAAAACTTCCTACCCAAGCCCAAGCAACAATCACAAGAGAATGAAAGGGATATAAGGACTATATTACTATGCATAATATCCAAAACCTCCTCAAGTGATCACAGTAAGAATCCACTGCAGATCTAATCTAACCTGAGATTAAAATAATTTTTGGATGATTGAGAATAGTATTTCTTTATCCTTATTTTCTTTCCTTTCCTGATCTCTTGTTTTCTACCCTCTATTGTCAATCTATTGCTTGGGCTGAATCTGGGCCATCTGTCCAATATCTTTCTCAACTTAACAAAAGTTATTTTCTCATTATTTTTTTATAAATTTTAAAGCTAATTATTCTATAGGGAGTTTTATAGAAAAATCTCATTGGTTAATTATATTCACGTACATAGATATTCCTATTTGTAATGTTTCCCTAACAATTGAAGAGAGAGAGAGAGAGGCATCATTTATACTCACTAAACTTTCCACTTGAGTTACTAGAGAAATAAGCAGCGCCGATATAATCTGCAGTTAAAAGACTCTTATTGCTTGCTTGTTCATTAGTTCTTAGTAGTGCTAACACTTGTTGTTCCAGAGTCCTTTGTTGTTTGTTAGACATTAGAGTCCGTTAGGAGTCAGCTATTGTTGGAAGAATTGCTCGGTAGCAGATGCTATTAGCAGACTTTGACATAGAATTATACAGAAGCATTGTACCCGTAGTTGCTGTATAGATGATATCCGCCTTGCTGTTGAAGTAAAGTGGGGTAGAAAGATAGCCGACCTACCTTGCCGCCTTTGGAATGGAGCAAGATAAGCTCTCGGAGAAACCTTTACCGCCTTTAGAGTGGAGCAAGATAAGCTCTCACAGGAACCTTTACCGCTAGTTGTATCTGCCCTTGTCTAGCTTTCTGGCTACTATACTACTTGAAAGTGCCCTAAAGGATTAGATAGGCAAACAATACTCTACTTATGGTATTAGATAGGCAAAACTGTTGATCGGATGAAAAGTACTATAGCATGTTTCACAAAAAATGAAATGTACCTGTAATAACTATCACTAATTCACGGATAAAAATCATTCGAAAGACAGGTGTTCGGCAGATGGGTATATAGTCCAGATTCAGTTTATAATGGGTTTTAATAAAATTCATAGTCTTAATCTCTATTTATCTTAACCTAGACGTTAGTTTTGATGGCTAGGATCGTGAGAAAGATGACAACGATAACTTAAAATGTGAGAGAGAGAAAGAATGCTGCAGATTGATAGTAAAAAATCAAAAACAAAAGATCTAGGAAAGGAAAAGAAGACAAGGATAGAAAAAGACTATTCTTAATTATCTATATCTCAGATTAGATCAGTTTGTAGTAGATTTTAACTACAATCACTTGGAAAGATTTTAGATCTTATGCATAGTAAATATAATCTTTGTATCCCTGTGATTCTCTTGTGGCTGTTGCTTAGGTTTGGGCAAGAAGCCTTAAGATCTGTATATTCATTACCTTGATAGTAGATTTTTTCTGGCTTGTCCCGTGATTTTTACCCTTCGAGTTGAAGGGGTTTTTCACGTAAATCTTGGTGTTTATTTGATTGTGATTTCTGTTTAATTTCACTGTGTGTGACGGCCTGCTAATATTTGTTCGTATATAAAATTTATTCCTTTTATTTCCATCAATTGGTATCAGAGCAGGATTTTGGTAACATCTAATTTTTGTATTCAAACATGGAGGTCGATAATGTTTCTCATATGATTAGTTTTATCGAAAATAATTAGATAATATGAAAACAAAAAATGAAAGATCTCATGTATTGTAAAGATTTGTATGGATATTTATAAAGGGATAGTACAAAGCCCACAATTATGACAGCCTGCTAGTATTTGAAGTGATTTTTCACGTAAATCTTAGTATTTATTTGATTCTGTTGTGTGTGACGATCTACTCGTATTTGTTTATATATAATTTTTATTTCTTTTATTCTCATCAACAGAAATCGTTTCAGAAAATATTTATGCACTTAAAGTTTCAAAATCGAGTGTCTAATCTAAAGATAAGTTTAGAGCTCAACAAACTAGAAAATAAGTGTTTATAGCGATAAACGACCAGACAAGCCGACTTGGCCGAGTCAAAAATACTATAAGATTGCGCGAAGAAAGAAACCTACATACTGAGCTTGTTGCTAGCACCTCATCTCGAAAACAGGAATTTAGAAGTCAAACAAAGATGAGCCTATATCCTTAACCTCAGCATGAGAAAAGAGCTATCTACGAAATGAGTTGAGCACTTGAGAGTAAAGAGACACGTATTCAAATCACCACGTACGCGGAAGAGGTCTGAAGTGGCTTTCTGACTTATGCTTATGGAAGTAAAGGAGATGGACTCAAATGTAAACTAATGCGCCCCGCCTACTTATAGTCATTTGCGAGATGTCTATTTTTTTTGCTTGTTTGTTTGATTCTTATCTTATCTTTTCCGCTTTAGTTTGCTAGCTAGGCTTAAGTTGTTATTCTTTGATGCTTGGACCCGCCTAAATCGTATGACAAGATCTAAAGAGGAGTTCCTTACAGTGTAGTGGGGAAAGCTTCTCCGAATAAAATAGAGATTATCCAAGCAAGCTGAGCATCTCATCCTAATCCCACGCAGAAGAGACCCCCAGAAAGATAACAACGAAAGGGGTAAGTTGCATCCATGGTAGGGATTCACATTTTATTCATCAAGACACTTCAATGTGAATGTTGAGATTATGGATTGAATTTCTAGTAGTAGACCCATAATCAGAAATTTTTTTATAATTGTTCCAGAAGAATAAAAACAAATATTTCTATGTGATTCTAGGTATTTTATGGTTCTTCCTCACATCAATTGCTAATTCTTTATCATTGATATTCACGGATAATTCAGATTAATATTTAGGGATAAATCTTACCTTTTTTTTATCCCCTTAACAAATCGAACTAATTGAAGGTTTTATATTTGGAATGTCTTAGGTCTAATTTTTATTGCTTTAACAGAATTATTTGCAACTGCATATTTATGGTATATTTTGATGAATGGAAATATAATTAAAGTACCTATTGTTTGAGTTTAAATGTAGAGGTTATTTTTTTATCAATTTAATTACTAGTGACTAATCACTTATCTTCGAAGCTTTATGTTAAGACTATACAAAAAAAAATGAGGGTAATTACATATTACCCCTTGTAGAACGTCATTAATTTCATCGATCAAAAAAATCATGCATGTTATCATGTGTAAAAGGATGCAAACTAAAAAGGATAAAAAAAATAATTTCACTATATATTAATTTCATACAAACTTCTTTCTCACTTGCAGTATGGAGGCTTTCACACACTTTTCTCCTCGTGTTGGTGAGCGAAGGAGAGAGCTTGTTTGGAGTGGCCACTATAGTTGTCGATGGAGGCAGCGATAACGATGTGACTTGTTGCATCTCGTCGCTCCACTTGGCAATAGTCATGGTCGAGCTTGACATGCTAACTGCATCCTCCTCTTCATCCTCGTCCAAGAGTAGTTGTTGCTCCAACTCTTGCAGTTAGTCAGTCCTACATCACAGAGGATGGCCTGTTGTAGGACCCCAAGCCAGTTGCTACCATTGTAGTTGGTGGTGGAGGCAACAGCATTGACATGAGCTGATGCATCGCGTCGCTCCACTCAATGGTGGTCACGGTTGAGCTTGACACACTGACCGCATCCTCTTCATCGTCCTCGTCTAAGAGTAGTTGGCACTCTAGCTTTTGCAGCGAATCCTACATCGAAGGACATCCTATTGTCGAATCCCAAGCCAATCATTGCCATTGTAGCTGCCGATGGAGGTAGCGATGGTGACTTGAGCTTGGCAATGGTTATGACCAAGCCTAACACTCTGACCGTGTCCTCGTTATCCTCATCCAAGAGTAACTACCACTCTGGCTCCTACAAGTAGTCTTGCATCACGGAGGACGGCCTATTGTTGAGACCCAAGCTAGCCACTACCACTATAGCTACCGATAGAGGCAACAACGACAAGGTGAGCTATTGTATCATGTTGCTCCACTCGATGGGGGTCACGACTGAGCCTAACACACCGATCGTGTTTTCGTCGTCCTCGTCCAAGAGTAGTTGTCGCTCTAGCTCCTTGCAGTTGATCTTGCATCATGGAGGATGGCCTATTGTCAGACCCTAAACCTGAACGCTGATAAATTAGATGAAGTTAAAAAGGAGCCTGAAGATATGTCAACAAGAGGAGGAAGGTGGGAGGAAGTGGAGGAGGCAAGAAGCATCCTCTAGTTTACGGATCGAAGGAAGAGAGCATAATTGTATCTACTAGTGCTGCTGTTGCAACCTCTCTCTTTCCGTAAGCGATCACTTCAAAATAGCATCACAAACTACAATGACCAGGGAACGTTCCCATGTTCCAATCTCTCTTCATAAAACAAAACACGTACTAAGAGGAGACTGAAAAAAGACATTAGAAATGTAAAATTTAGCTTTGTATGTGTGAAAGCCTCAACATTGAGAATGAAAATTTTATATGAAATTAATAGATAATAAAATTATTTTTTTATTCTCTTCGTGCTCTTTTACATGTGACAATTTTTTATGTCGACAAAATGAATAACGTGAGTAAAATTGAGATTAAATATTTTACTTTCATAAATATAGGGATCCCAATACTACTTTTAAAGTATAGGGATCAGAATGCTAATCGTAGTTAATTACAGGCAGCAATTTATACTTATAGAAAATGTAATAGAGTAGATCACAAGGATTTACAAGTTTAACATGCCAAAGGTTGCTTCCATCTCTGCACATATCCTATGTTATTCATGAGAAAAATGCTATGAATGTTGCTTAGTAAAAATCACCATCAGATTTTACTATTAGATATTAAGTATCTGAGTTCCACCTCTGCGCATATCTTCTTAGAAGTAGAATCGTCTTTGAACACATAACATTGGTCTCGAAGATTTGCTTGACGAATATATCACCTTTAATTATTATTCAATAAAGTTCCAACTCGGACGTTCAAATCCACTTAGTCAAAATCATTTGCACCTTTTTCATTTTCTTATTAGATTATATTTTGTTAAGAGGAAAATAGCATACTTGAACTCCAAAAGTGTAGGCAGCGGCGGCGTGAAGAGGATGAAAGGTGTAATCCCGAGAATGTTACTGATCCTCAGAGTACCAAAAACCAGATACAGATTCCAAACAGCAAATAGCAGGACCGAGTATAATATTTGTTTCACAATTCAATTTTTATTACAGGTATAACTTACCAAATATGTTTCTGCAATATCAATTATTTAACCATGGTTTCACATCTCCTACATATAGATACGAGACAATAACAACTAATTCAGTAACAATACAATTCTATTTTTTTATTTCTATTATTTTATTTAATAACATGAATCAGTATAAATTACAAAATATCTTATAATCATCAAAGCTCACCTTCACCAGTTACAATTTCAATAAATAAAAAAGAAAAGAAAAACTGTTACTGTACCAGTTGGATAGATTACCAAAACTAATATTTTGGAGGACCTGAGGCAGTTATACTTACAAAATGCTAAAATGAACTGTTCAACCAGCAAGTTTCACAGTGAGATCAATGATTATACAGTATTATTATTATTATGAGGAAACATCGTATGGGCGTGCACCAAGTTACACCAATTGAACATAATTGGAATATAGTTAGAAATTGTGAAACAAGAGCCTTTACCATCTGAATCTCCTCAGCGCCTGTTATCAACACCTTTCAGGTCTGGTGTAAGCTGGTGGCAGGGAGGGACAATTCTCATTCATATGTGCATAAGGCTCAATGGTGTTGTATTGAGGCAACTCCATCCTATAGTACCCAAGTATCTGGCAAAAGGGTAGCTTTTCTTCCAGTGCATTGCACCAGCTTGGTAATCGTGTCTGGTTATTCTCAAAGATGTTCAGCATGTATGCGTCACGAATCTGTGGAAACAGAATCCAAAGTTATATAAGCTACAGCATGGTCAAAAAAAAAGGACGTAGATCTATTTATTATCATGCAAAGTCAAAGTGTTTGGTTGTGGTGGACCAAATTGCAAAAATATGGTATAAACATACAGCATTCGAGTGAACAAAGCAAAAGAACCAATTTATTTGGGCATGATGACATTGCACTTACAGTGAATTCAGTAACTTGAATGGAGTTGGCAAGTGGGCCAAATATTCCAGCCTCTTTATATAGCTCCAGGACAAAAGCAACACAAGTTGTAGACTTTCCATCACTATAGATCCATTCATCTTGTTCAGGCATGGTTAGCAACTGATCAAAGGTCATTCCCTGCCTCTGAGTCTCAACAATAATCCCATGCAAGTCCAAATCCTGATCACATGCAATTGCAAAACCACATTAGCAACTGAGGGAACAAAACTCAGAGCCTTAGATTGGACTAGTGTGACCAACCATGAGTTTCACTAATGGATGTGCCATCCCATGGTAAGTGGCATGCTAAGCTCATATCTTGGGCACATCATCAGCCCATTACCTGCATAGGCAGATGCCTATGCCAGAGTACTACCATGTGGATCTAAAAGGTGACCAACATGATGGCATGCAGTGAAGCAATATAAGTGACTAACTGCTACATGGTCACAAAGTTAATAAGATGATATAAAAGGTCTCCATCATATTCTTATGACATATTCAGGACATATGGTCATTCCCAATACAAAAACTTACCAACTATGCTAAACTTGTCATTTCAATCTCAACAGAGTATGTTTTAACTGATCATTTGAATTTTCAAGAAATAGAAAACCAATTTGTGCAACAAAAATATCATAGTGAACATAACCTAAGCATTACATAAGCCACGTTCAATATAATTGAGCAACATCCATTTATCTAACAGTGCTGAAGTTTATGTCCAATAGATTTCCAATTATAGTATCATCATCCCAGAAGTTATTTTACTTATTCTGTTTAGAAACCTTGCTCACCATCTAATTATGAAGTATTCCTAGATGATCTAGGAGGTCCAATGGTGAATTAGGGATTCATTTGTAGCAGTTCAATGGTTAACTAACTGATATTCTGGTTAGTACCATCAAGAGACTCTTCAGTGGTCACCTAGTCACTTGAGCAATACAAGACAAGTCCAAGCACCTCAATGGGCTTGTGTAAGAGGTGTTGGCCATCTCAACCACCTGCTTGGCCTGACTTGGGCAACCCAACCCCCCAATCTAGATAGCAAGACAAAGGAAAGCAATGTGCCATGAGGGCAGTGAGGGGCTTGCCTCCCTTTCCCCTCCAGTGTCGAAACCAAACCCAAATTAACCTTTTCTATCCTCCTCTCTCATACCGAATTCCAACTTGATGCAGGTCAAATATATTCTGTCCTAGCAATTATACCAACTTTTTGCTGTCTATTTTTTCACCATTGGCTATGTCTCCTCTTTTTGTCAAATCTGTCTACTCTTCTCTCCCATCTTTTTCCCTCCGCTGCTCATTTCTTTCAAATGGAGAACTATCCAGATTTATAAAGAATTTCAGAAAAGTTTATTCTAGGCAAAAAAAATCAACAAAAGGTCATCAATTAGTTAGCCTAGAATATCTAAAAGTTGTGCTATAAATTGAAGAGTCTTTTGGTCTTTCTAGGTGCTAACCTAGGGACTCCTTTTGTATTAAGTGCACTCTGTATTAAGTATACTCCTTTACTACTTAGGTATCCTGAAAGCCACATTCTGGAATTCTAAAAGGCATACATATTTCCTAGGAGATTACTCTTAGAAGTTATTGCCTACATTGATTGTATCAATCAATAAGCTCCTAAACCATTATAAAACGTGAGGCTTGTCAATGGATCAAACACTTAAGATTTGAATGAAAAAATTGCTAGCTAGTCTCTTACAATCTTCTCTTGCTATCTTGCTCCCTTGCTTTCTCTCTACTTGTCTCTTCTCTCCAATCTGTTCTACATCAGTTTGGTGTAAGAGCCATCAAGAAACCTGCCTATACTCCATTGGGTTCCAACTAGTAGCAAAAGCTTCGATCAAAACTTAAGGATCCTTGCACCTCGAACATAAATCCCTTGTCTGTGGAGTTAAGACTTTGGGCAACTGTCCCTACGAAATTGGTGGACCCCTTAACTCTTGGTGTCTGGTAAATTTTTTTAGAACTTCACTAACATTTTTGTTGGAAAGAAAAATAATATATTTTATTAGATCTTGGTTTTCATCACTTTTTACTCGTTTTTTCTTTTTTTATTTATCACCCTCTTCTCCCCTTTAGCTACAACTATAATACACTAAAATTTAAACCCTTGAAAGTTGTCAAAAAAAAACAAAAATTGAAACATTACATTTCTACATTATGCATTGCAACAATTAACAACCTAATTAGCATAAGGCAAATTATCAATAGCATTAGAATCATGACTAAGCAAGGTAAAAACCAAACCAATCCTGATGAATCCCTAAACCAAGTGAGGTAGACACCCTTAGAACCAAGCTGGCAAATCATGATACAATGTTGAACTAGTTATGCGATCAAATGACTCTAGTCATAAGAGCTCTCCAACACCTTGAAAAACAACCCATAAATGAGGTTGATGAGTTGGTCAGGCAACATGAAACAAAAACTTTAAGAAAAAATATTTGCTAACCTACTTTCAGAGCTAACTGATTGAACAATTGTTAAACCTTAAACTATTGAATTCTAGTATGATAGAGTATTTAGCCTGATTTAAAGAACGTTTACCTAGGTGTGAAATAGACGAGGACCAAATCATCATTATCCGAAGATTTGTTAATGGGTTAAGGTCTGACATCCAACAGGAAGTCTCTCTTAGTCTCCCCGACGCTATGGAGGAAGCTTCCTGATGAGCCCTTGAGATTAAGAAGTATATCAAACTTTATTCAATTCGCCAAACATCTTCTCAATCTCTTAACAATAGAATGATTTCCCAATCTACCCCAAGTGGTAGCTTTGTCAAGTAAAATATCCCCACTATTAGCAATAATCTTGACCCAACCATAAATTGTCCCACTTGTTCTACCACTGATTCTCAAACTAGTTCATCTTCGATCGAGTGTCATTATTGCCATAATAGAGGTCACATTGTCCTCAACGTACCCTTACCTTAAAGTAAGAGCCAAAGGATCAAATTGAGGACGTAGACCAAGTAGTTGAACTTAAAACCTACTCAGGTGACAAAAATGAACTAGAAATTGAAGATGCCCATGTTAATGTTGTCTATATTATTCTCTCCTTTGCTAGTGATTTCAATGAATGGAAGAGGACAAATATCTTCCATACTTTTATCTGAAGCGAGGAAAGACCTTACAAGTTAGTTATATAAGGGGGTAACAGTATGAATGTGGTCTCAAAATCGACTATCAAGAGACTAAACCTTAAGGTAGAGTCACATCTGGCCCCATTTAAAGTAGCTTGGGTTGACAAAACCATTTTACCTATGATTGAGAGATGTATGGTACCAATCAAAATGGACGATTACCAAGATGAGATTTACTTCAACATCCTATTAATGTATGTTGCCCACATTCTTTTAGGTTGGTCTTGGTTGTATAACTTTAATGTTACCAATCATGGAAGAGAAAACACCTACACCTTTCCATACAAACGCAAAAAAATTATTCTGCAATAAGCAAAACTGTCAGAAAAGGACAAATTAGGAACTCATAAGTTTCTTCCACTAGCCCCAACCATTAAGTGACTCCAGTTGCTAGATCCTCAATCTTTTGAAATAGAGAGCCTACACAACAAATTTTGTGTGGCCATTATTATTAGAGAAATTCATGACCCTTGCACTATTCCTAACCTAACTCCTATGGTTAAATCCTTATTAGATGAATTCTCTGATGTCAAACCCTCGAAATTACCTAGTGAGCTGCCACCCTTACGTGAAATAATATGTCATCGACCTTATCCCAGGGCTGTAACTCCCAAATCTCTATGGATGAATCTTAACGAGAGAACCAAGTTAGACAAGCAAGTTAAAAGAACTTTTGGCTATAGGACTTGTGCGATACAGACTCTGTCATTACGCTATCCCTGCCTTGCTAACCCCTAAGAAAAATGGATCTTAGAGGTTGTGTGTCAACAGTCGAGCGATCAATAAAATAATAATCAAATATCGCTTCCTAATTCCTCAACTTGAGGATATGCTAGACCCTCTTGTTGGAACTAATTGGCTTTCTAAACTTGATCTAAGAAGCGGATACCACTAGATTCATATTAGACTTAGTGATGAATGGAAAACAACATTCAAAACTCAAGTTGGCCTATACAAATGGTTAGTCATGCCCTTTAGACTATCTAATGCCCCAAGCACTTTCATGCAAGGTTTTACGTACCGGTGTACCGACATTTTGTCGGTATCGGTATAGTACCAGTATCGGGCGAAATGCATAGTGCGTACCACCCGATATATTAAATATTTTTATAATATAATATAATATTAAAAAATATTAAATATATTAAAAAAGCAAATAAAGGGCAACATCGCCTCGATCTCTCTCCCATGAGGGAGGCGTCCTCGCGGAGAAAAGTCGCCCATGCGGTGAGGGCGGCACATGGCGATCCGCGGTGGCGAGTCGCAGGTACTTTTCCTCTTCTTCTTTCTTCTTTTCCTCTTCTTCTTCTTCCTCTTCCCTTTTCTTCCTCAATCGACCGTTGACGATCAATTTCTCCTTCAATCGATCATCGACGATCAAAATCAATGGTCGACGATCAATTTTAGCGGTATCGCCCGATAGCGGCCGGTTCGCGTACCGATCAACTGCCGGACCGGTATGTTCCAAGCAGTACGGGCCTTACCGCTCGGTAAGTAAAACCTTGCTTTCATGCGCTCCATGAACCAAGTTTTACAACCCTATATAGGCAAATTTGTTATAGTTTACTTTGAGTTTTTAACGACATCTTGATCTTTAGTAAAGCCAAAGGTTCTTGCTACCCTTTGAGTTGCTAAGTTCTATGTCAATCTGAAAGTGTTCGTTCATGCAAACCATGTCTTATTCCTAGGCTTCATTATTTATGCTCAAGGTATTACCACTGATCCAAAAAGATCTACATCATTTTAAAGCGGCAAGAGCCTAAAACCCTTTCTAAGGTTCAAAGTTTTCATAGATTATTCTCTTTTTATAAGAGATTCATTAGAGTTTAGTTCTACCATGGCACCTATCACTGATTGCCTAAAGAAATAGTGAGTTTAATTGGATCCTAGTCACTACCAAAGCCTAAATCAAAACAAGAATGACCACTGCTCTTGTTCTTAAGTGTGGTATGAGAGCCCAAGTCCGAGTCCTATAGACTATCTGTATCTGCAAAAGCATGGGATACACTACTCAACTATTACGCAAGTTTTAATAACTAAGTTGCATTGATTTTCTTATTATTATTTGATGCTCTTATACTTGACAACTCGAGTGTGAATAGCTTGGGATTAATCAAGAAGATATTATGAGAATTAGAGGATAAGCTAATAGCTCTGATAATGCTCAGGGGGATACTCTTAATGGTAGAGAAACATCTATACAGGGAGATTAAAGAAATGTGGTGATTAATAAGTTAAGAGTTGGCGGAGAGATAATTTAGACAACTGGAGTAGTTATTGGCCCAAGGATAGAAGGAAATGCCGGTAGCAGCTCGAGAACATGATGTTGTAGAATTAGAAAGTGAGAGGTTTAGAAAGAATAATTTATCAATTTTTGAAGGGAATCAAAGGCTATTGTAGCTTCATCCGGCTAGAGAAAGACATCTTTTTTCAGCAATGTCACGAGGGGAGCGTTGATCTTGCCATTGTCCTCCACGAACTTGCAATGGTCATGGGGCCGGGTAAAGGGCAGTTTTGTCAGTTCAGCAAACTCATCTAAAAATTCAGTAAGCAATGAGGGGAGGTTTGGATCTTCGTTCGTCATTGACTATCATGTTTGCAGCCATTGAAGTTGTATTAGGAAGCCGATATGCGATTTGTGCAGCACCCTCTCCATGCGTTGCGTAGAAACAGTCGATACTTCTCCCCCCGCGCTTTCCTCGTAGGATCACCTGTTTCCCATTGCTCAAAAATTTCATGATTAATTTGGAAAAATTCCAGGAAACATCACCTAGAGTGGACAACCATTCGATGCCGAGCAGTGCTTGATAATCATCAAGTAGGAGGAAGAAGTCTGCGGTGATTTCTTGGCCCTACAAAACTGGTTTCACCAAAGGGCATTTTTGGTTGCAGTTGAGGATTCGACAATCTACGATTTTTACATCGATCTTGCTGCAATCTTTAATCCAGAGAGTTAATCGAGCAGTAACCTTGCTATCCATGAAATTATTGGTGCTTCTGGTGTCGATAAGATTGGTGATCGGCTAGTGTTCGAGGAATCTGTCAACCTTTATGGATTACGGGTTGGCGTAGCCGGCTAGGGCATGTATGGTGTTGATGGTCGGCTGTGGTTCTTTCTCTGCATCTTCCCTCTCAGGTTTGGGATTTACATCCTTAGGTTCTGGATCCTCAATCGGCACCAAAAACTTTCCCCTTTTGCAACGGTGATCTCTACTCCATGGTTGGTTGCAATGCCAGCTTAGCCTTTTCGTCGATCTTTCTCGGAGTTTTTCCCGGGTAAATTTCTTGGGGTGAGAGGTTCAGTTGGCAGTAGGGGAGGCCGCAAGGTTGATCGTTGCTGGTCGATTTATGATCTTGGTCCTTCGGGCATCATTGTTCAGCCGTTCCTCATGGATGTGAGCAAAGGAAATGACAGCCATCAATGTATACGGTTGTCGCGCCTTGACTTTGCATCTAATCTCCAGCTTTAATCCTTCAATGAACATCTCTAACAATTGCTTTTTGGACCAATCTTGAGTTTGATTTGAAAGATACTCAAACCTGGTTTGATATTCTTGCACAGTTGAGGTTTGGCAAATCTTCACGAGTTGGTCGTTCGTGTTCTCGTACTCTATCGACCTAAAGCGGATCAACAGCCCGCTCTTGAATTACCTCTATGTAGGAACTCCGTAGGTGTGCTTGTACCAATTATACCACTGAATAGCTTCACTTCCTTGATGGATGGTAGCAATATCAACCATAGAAGCCTCCGAGGTCCTATGATAGCGCAAGTACCACTCTGCACGCAAAATCCACCCGGTCGGGTTTCCATCTTGTCACGGACATAGCTCAATTTGCCTAAGCCATGCGGCACCCTAGCGGCACTCTCGAAGACTTAGCTAAAATTGCCTAGATCGTGAAGCAACCTTGTCCACTATTCCGGACTTAGCTAGGATTGCCTAAGTTATGAAACGCCCAAAGCGTTATCTGTCCGCAAAGGGTCAGCACTCTTACAACCTCTTAAGGTCCCGTAGGACCTACAAAGAAGAAGTTGATTAATTCAGAAGCGAGCGATGGACACGTCCCGACGTCTCGCGAAAGTCAGACAAGCAATTTATCGAACACCTTGAGTGCGAAAGAAAAGAGAGAAAGAGAGCGAAATAGGACTTTGGAGGGTTGTAGGAACGGTCGCAAGTCTACAAACGACGGTTCCCAAGGTATCGGACGCAAGACAAGTTCAATTGTTGATGAAAGCTTACGACATATACCCGGAGCCCCATCCAGCCCGGTGCCACAGGGGTTCCAAGGTCTTGAAATGGTGACATTTCGCACCGCCGTAAAGGTTGCCGGACACCTAAAAGACCCAAAACATGTTTTGGCTCCGCGCAGCGAACGATCGTTCTGCAGCCTTCTACACTACTTTCGCTCATATTTCTTAGGTAAAAACACATAAACTCAGGGCAAAACAAGCTACCAAACATATGTACAAACAAGAAAAAGCGACGAACAGTTCGCGGAGCGATGTTGCGGTTGAGCGACGTCCGTTCGTGACATTCTCCCCCACTTAAACTGTCGACGCCCTCGTCGACGCTTGTTGGTAGGCTTTTACGCAAGCTTCTTCATGTCCTAGGGCGTCTTCTGGCTCCCAACTGGCTTCTGTTCGAGAAAGCTTTTGTCACTTCACCAAGTACTCGATTTGCTGCACTCCATTAGGAAGCTTTATCTTGCGATCCGCTAGAATAGTTTCAACTCGCTTCTCGAAAGAGGCTCTAGTGGGGGGTAGTCGAGTTGGAACATTTCGAGAATTATCTCGCAGATCTGAGTGATAGGCTTTCAAGTTGCTCGTATGGAAGACGTTAATTACGAACCATGGCGATTCAGATGAGACATTGCCTACCCTGTTGATGATTGGGAAAGGCCCTTCATACTTGCGTACCAATCCCTTGTGCACTTTGTGCCTAAAGAACTGGAGTGATGCTGGTTCGAGCTTCACCAACACCATGTCACCAACTTTAAACTCTTGTGGTCGCCTTCCCAAGTCTGCCCACTTCTTCATCTTTTTGATCGCCTTCTCCAAGTAAGCCCGCGTAATATTTGCATTGCGATGCCATTCCTTTGCGAAGTGATAGGCCGATGGGCTACTCCCTGTATAACCAATAACCATGTGCGATCCTCCACACAAGAAGCATCCACTAGACTTTGGGACTATGCATTTTAAGCCCGGTCTCTTATGGAAATTCTTCTTCTTTTGCTCGCTCCCAGACTCCTTCGCTCGAGTGTATTTAGATGGGCGATTTCCCAAAGAGTGTTTCTTCTTTCTCGAATCCTCCAAAGAAACAAAGTCAGTTAGCCTTTCCGCGGCTGCAATTGCCCCGACTACATCGGTGACATTCCTCCGATGTAGTTCTTGTTGTGCCCATAGCTTCAAGCCATCGAGGAAGCTGAATAGCTTGTCTTTCTCAGACATGTCCTGTATATCTAGCATCAATGCTGAAAATTGTTTCACATAGTCTCAGATTGTTGTATTTTAGCGGAGTTGGCTTAATTTCCTTCTTACGACAAACTCTGTGTTCTTGGGCAAGAACTGAGTTCTCAAGTCTCTCTTCAAGTCTCCCCATGTATCCACTCGACATCGACCTTGCTGGATCTCTTCCCAACGGGTTCGCCACCAAAGTTTTGCATCCCAATTCAGATACATTGTTGCTATAGCAACTTTGATTTCTTCAGCATCAAGTCTTGTAGCACGAAAATAATGTTCCATGTTGAACAAGAAATTTTCAAGCTCTTTTGCATCCCTAGCACCGCCATAGCACTGCGGCTCCGGTGCCCTGAAGTTTTGTGGTGGCGTAGCGTGGATATCATTCCCTCCCGCATCAAGAGTCCTTGTTAACACCATCACCTTAGCCGTGAGTTCCGCCACAACTTCATGTAGATGTCGTACAGAATCTTTGGTGTCCTCTGTCAGTTGATCAATTAGGGATTCAACTTTCTCGATCCGAGATTCAGCTTCTTCTTGCGTGCTCTCTACCCCAAGTAGCCTTCGCTGGCCTTGGTAGAGTTCCTCCACGCTCACTTCAAGAACATCAAGGCGGGTCTCCACCGTTATAATTCTCTCCTTGTAGCTCTTTTTCCCGGTTGGCGCTCCAGATGGCGCCTCCTCCCCTCGTGGAGAATACCCAACTTTACGCTCGTCTTATTCACTGTAGCGCTCCTCATGAGCGGCTCCGACAGTTTGCAAGCAAGTTTGCACTTGCAGCCCACCTGCGACTGCTTGGAGCAAGGGTCCGGCTTGTCCCATCTTACTCGATTCACCACGATGTTTCACCATGGCGAGATTACGAATCCTCTTCGCGGTTCGTTTGAATTGCTTGCCTGCTCTAATACCACACTGTCACGGACTTAGCTGAATTTGCCTAAGCCATGCGGCACCCTAGCGGCACTCCCGAAGACTTAGCTAAAATTGCCTAAGTCGTGAAGCAACCTTACCCACTGTTCCGGACTTAGCTGGGATTGCCTAAGTCATGAAACGCATGGCGTTATCTGTCCGCAAAGGGTCACCTCTTATTAACCTCTTAAGGTCCCATAGGACTGCAAGAAGAAGTTGATTAGCTTAGAAGCGACGGACAAGTCCCGACGTCTCGCAAAGCGGAAAGCTATACAAGCAATTTGTCGAACACCTTGAGTGCAACATAGAAAAGAGAGAAAGAGAATGAAATAGGACTTTGGAGGGTTGTAGGAACGGTCGCAAGTCCACAAACGATGGTTCCTAAGGTATCGGACGTAAGACAAGTTCAATTGTTGATGAAAGCCTACGCCCGACATATACCCGGACCCCCATCCAACCCGGTGCCACCCAGGGGATTCCAAGGTGCTGAAATGGCTGACATTTCGCACCGCTCAGAAAGGTTACCGCGACACATGAAAAAGACCCAAAAATAGGGTTGTTTTGTGCTGTTTTGGCTCCGCGCAGTGAGCGATCGTTCTGCAGCCTTCTACACTACTTCCGTGCACATTTCTTAGGTAAAAACACATAAACTCAAGGCAAAACAAGCTATCAAACATATGTACAAACAAGAAAAAGCGACGAACGGTTCGCGGAGCGAAGATATTGCGGTTGAGCAACGTCCGTTCGTGACAATCTTCCCATCGAGAGAAGTCCACCCTCATGTATGTAGATGTTGGATCCATCGCGTGTTCTTTCTCTGGAGGGTTCTCTTTGCAATATGGACTCTTGCCTTGTTGCGATCTTGTCGGGCTTGGTGATCGTCCTATTCTAAAATCTGCGAATAGAGCGCAATTTGTTCTCCATGCACGTCTCGAAAGCCTCCAACTTGGCATCAATCAAATCCTCTGATGTCATAGCATATGTCTCCAGATCTAAAGATATTACGATCCTTCTTCCGTTGACAGTTTAAGGGCATAGGTCGGCAGAGAGATTGGTCGCCATAGAAGACGAGGATCAGTAGTGGAAGGCTACTATTTGGGCTACAGTTTGTGCTGTTGTTTGGGTCGACTACAGAGATTAAAAGTAGGCTACAACGGCTGTGTCTTAAGGCTAAAGGTGTGCCTTAGGGTTGATGTGGGTGGCAGCAAGAATCTTGGTAAGGATCGGGTATGGTTACAGCAAAAGACACCGAAAGGTAGTGCTATAGAATTTTGCGATGATAGGCTACTGTCGGAGGTGTAGTTGATGTTGCGGTTTAAGGCTACTGTGGAGGCGGTAAGGGGAGTTTGGTGGCACTGATTTAAGGATACGAAGATGGGTCGGGGTTGCTGTGGGTGGCAGCAATTGGTTTGGTAGGGATTGGTGGCCAAAAGAGACATGGGTCAAGGTTGCAGTTTAGGGTTGATAGCTTGCGGTTTAGGTTGTTGTTGGTGCTACGGTTTGAGGGTGTTATGGAGGCTGGAAAGGGTTTTGGTGGCAGTGGTTTGAGGCTAGGAAAGAAGGTTTAGGGTTGCTGTTGGGAGCAGCGACTGGTTTGATGCGGCTGCGGCAAGAAGTTCTAAAAGATGTTGCTGCAGAATTCTTCATCAAGAACAGCAGTTTGGCAACAAAAGGATTCCAGCAGTATATGGATGATTTCAACAACAAGAAACTGATGAGGATAGCAGCAAGATAGATGACAATAGTGATAGCAATATGGCAACAACAAATTTGACAGAGATCAGTTGTGTATGCAGCAAGAAACACCGAAAAGTATGGCAGCAGAATTTTTCGTCAAAAGACATCAATTTTATGACAAAAGTTCCAGCAATATTGCAGTAGTATTTTGAGGAATATGACAGCATGAAATCAACAAGGATAGCAGCAATATAGATGACAGCAATATAGTGGCAAATATGGTAGCAAGATATCGGCAGAAAGATTGAAGATATGATAGCAAATATGCGGCTGGAATTTTGCATCGCAACTTTCGTTGTAAAGATAACTTTGCAATGACAAGTTTTTGCAACGAGATAGATGTACCTTTTTTTTGTTCTTAAATAAGTAAATTGTAGCAAGTAAAGTAGATACCAGAACCTGATGCAATTTTGGTGGAGGCTGTAGATGATCTTTCTGTGGTAGTGGTGATGACGACGGAGTCGGTGATGATCACAACAATTATGGGAATTGCTTGGGAGGTGGTGGATGGCTGGATGAAGGTAGCGACAACTGTGGAAGGATAGCAAGACACCAAGAACGCTACTCTAATACCAAGTGTTAGAACCCCGTAGAATTCTAAGCTTGGGTTGACCTCTGAAGGGGATCGGCCCTCCTTGGAACTCTATAAGGGTTCCTCCCTCCTTGGTAGTCAGCCACAATAGCTGAAAAGGATGTATTGATTGCTTGAAAAAATAATAGTGGCTACATGCTTTATATAGGGTCCCAAAACCCTAATTTCTAATAGGACTCCTACTCTAAGTAAACTAAGACTCCAACTCCTAATCAAACTCCTAGTCCAAGTGAAACACTACCATTTCAAACCCTAGCCGCCTCCTCTCAGCCCTAGCCGACTTCCCCTCATCAAGGTGGACGACCAATTGGGTTGATTACAAGCTTGACTTGGTTGACTCTAACCTGAATCCAACTCCGACTCCTAACCAGACTCTAGTTCAGCCGAATCCTAATCCTACTAGGATTTGAACTGATTTATTACAATAGACTCAAATCTCCTCCTACCGACCTAATGTCAGGTCTAGGCCGATCAACAAGGCCCAATCTAAGGACTCGACTCAATCGAGTAGGACCCGACTCGGCTAGGATCCTAACACTCCCCTCCCTCCTCCCTTTTCCCTCTTCTCCCTTTACTACCCTTAACTATCGCCCTCCCACCTCCATCATCAAGAACATTAAAAAGGATGATTAATAGGTTGTTAAACTCACAATATGGACCATAGGATCATGTGATCTTACAGCACAGATCAGGCCTAACAAGTTGGATCGGATGTTGTTAATATAAAAGGGGTGGCATTGACCCGATTCGCAAGTCTACTCTATAAGGTTCACCAACTTATTATACTTCAGTTTCATTCATTATACACTCATAGAAGGTTCTTTTCCAATTTCAACCTCCCACAAAATGTTTAATCTTCTAGTCAAAATCGAATTTCACTTTAAATGATAGAGAATTACTCAAAAATTTTGTGGCCAACACAGCAGACCAAATTACCAATGATATTTCAATGGTTCATAACCATATTCTCTAAAAAAATTAGGCTTCTTTTGCAGCAAGAGAAACAGAAACATGCATATGATATCTGACGATAACTGACATTTTACATAGAACTGATCAAATTGCATAATGAAGATCTATTTGCTAAAAGAAAACGAGGAAGGATCTCTTTGACAGTTAGGACGTGTGGCACACATACGATTCCAGAGAGAACTAAAATAATACTAAGATCTTAATCTTAAATGTAAATCATGCATAAATTGGATAGACCATCTACCTTTTGTAACTTTTTAACTTTTAATTTATTGTGATATACTTATATTATTCGTAATACATATTTGTGTGGAAACCAAGGTTTTACTTACCGTGCGGTAAGGCCCATACCGCTTGGTACATAGCGGTCCGGCAGTTGACCGGTGCATGGATCGGCCGCTACTGGACGGTACCGCTAAAATCGACCGTCGACAATCGAGTTTGGCCATTAACGGTCGATTAAAGGAGAAATCGACCGTAAGCGGTCGATTGAGGAAGAAAAGGGAAGAGGAAGAAAAAGAAGTGGAAAAGAATAAAGAAGAAGAGGAGAAGAAGAAGAGGAAAAATATCTCGCCCTCGCCGCCATGGTCGCACGCGTGCCGTCGCATCCTCGCCACCCATGGGCGACTTTTCTCACGCGGGAGAGACAGAACGTCTCCCGCGCAGGAAGAGAGATCGAGGCAACGTCGCCCCTTTATTTGTATTTTTATATATTTAATATTTTCTAATATTATATTATATTATAAAAATATTATAAAATATTTAATATAGCGGGTGATATGTACTATGCATACCACCCGGTACTAGTACTATACCGGTACCAAAAAAATATCAGTACACCGGTATGGATCGGTACGGAAAACCTTGGTGGAAACTATCTTAAAAGTATATAACAAGAAGAAATTTTACTGCTCTACATGTACCTCAGTCCCAAGTCGCTTGTTGAGGGCTTCATTCCACATATTAGCAGCATAACTAGGTTGCAACCTAGTCCACATAGACATTACAGACATTACCTGGAACATGAATCATTAAAGGCACAATTTTTATATGTACTGGTGAACAAAAAGAAACAAGCACTTAAAAGAAATAAAGATGTTTCAGTATTTAGGAAGAAAGGTAGAATGATTAACCAACAATTCTTTATCCAATTCCCAACAATGGTTTACGTGTATTGTAACTAGAAGCATCGTAATCCTTGATCCTAAAAACATTCAGTTTTATGTCTCTATAATTCTAAAACCCCATCGAGTTTATCTTAGACCACTATACCCCTTTCTTAACTTTCCAAAACAAATCAGAGTAACTCCAACAGTCTAGTAGATTTTTGACATATATGGCCCATGTTGCCAGGATTCAGATGAAACACCACAAGTGCAACACGGATCGTCGCATCTAACATCTAATTCAAGATACTGAAATAAGACAAAGAGATCCAAATTTTTAATATGGTTGTAAAGATATAGGTCCACATTAGAAAAAGAAAACTAAAAATGTATATTTAAGATATGTGTAGATATGATCTGCAACAATCATATATTTCAATAGTTCAACTTCTATACTCTTATTTATCTAATAAATATGAATGTCAGATATTCTTTAGAATCTTTACTATCCCTTGTAATTATTTCAAACATATTGTGCAAGATTGATACCAAGATTGCTCTTGGCTAGGGACAATATTATGGGAAGGATAACATCATTAGATTTAATTAGTGAAATTAGAGCATATGAAAATTACATAAAAATTAAAAACAATAAAAATCTTGTCACAAAAAATGAAATTGAAATATAAAAGATAATTGTTTATGGCGAATTCCAGGGAACAACAAAATATGATGTAATTTGATGTAATTTGATGAATTCCAAGGAGCCTAACTATGCTGTAATTTGATGAATCATAGTTGAAATATCATTGCATGCATCATAAAATTACAAGTATTTCATGCATAATTTCAAATCATCAAATTACATCATATTATGCATGATTCAAGTTTTAAATTATCATCATAATTTCTCTCCCTTAAAAGTACATCATACATGCATGATTAAATCAACATAGCTTCTCCTAATTTGTCATCAACATAAAAGGAGAAAAGTGTAATGATAGAACTCCCCAGAATTCTATCGCTTGAATGATCGCTGAAGGGGATCAGTCTCCTTAGAGTTATAAGGGTTCCTTCGTAGTCGGCCACAAAGGCTAAAAAGAAAAGATCTATTGCTTGATGAAAAGTGATGGTGGATACATGCTTTATATAAGAGTCCAAACCCTAACCCTAGAGAGACTCCTACCTTAAGTAAAATTCCTCTTTCACCCCTCTACCCTAGCCGACTTGCCCAATAAGGAGGCGGCGGCTAGGAGGCTCCAACTCCTCCAATGCTCCCTACTCAAACCCTAGCCGACCTGCCCAATAAGGTGGGCGACAGCGAGGAGGCCCAATGTCTCCAAGAATCCTTCCCCCAAAACCCTAGTCGACCTGCTTTATAAGATAGAAGGTGGGTAGGTGGTTTTTTTATTATAATCTCTCAAGGTTTTATTAATTGCTACTTGATTAAATAGGACCCGACCCTGCTAGGGTCCTATCAGACTTGCCCTCTTCAGATCAGCCTTGTCCTCAAGGTTGTGACTCCATGAACTCTGGGAACCTGGTCTTCAAGTCTTCATATGATTCCCACATAACATCTTCGATAGGTAAATTACTCCAATGCACTAGCATTTCAGTAGAAGGACATCAACGGCGCATCATGATCCTGCGGTCGACTATCGCTTGTGGTTGGACTTGGATATCTCCATCAGCAAGAGTGTTTAGCAGTTGGCTTTGGGCTGATTTGTTTTCTCCCAGCTTGTGTTTTAGGCAGGAGACATGGAAAACAAGATGGATCTTAGCATCAGCAAGTAAGTCCAATTTGTACGCCACAGCTCTAATGCGCTCCGTGATCTGATAGGGCCCATAAAAGAGAAGAGATAACTTCATGGATGCCCGTGTGTTGATTGACGTTTGCTTATATGACTGGAGACGAAGAAAAACCCAATCTCCCACAGAGAACTCCCTTTCATTTCGATATGCATTAGCTTGCTGCTTCATCCTGGCTTGGACGGCTAAGAGGTTATCCTTCAGTAATTATAGGGTTTTGTCCCTGTCAAATAACTCTCGATCGACTTAATCTACTTTGGTTGAGCCAATTACATATTTGGAATTACAAGGGGCGATCGATCGTACACCGCTTTATCTACATCAGATTCTTCGTTGAAATTATCTTTGAAAACGTCCATAAACTGCTGCAACTTCTCATCGCAAAACTGCTGATTTTTTTCGAGAAGAATTCTGCAGCCAAAACATTCGTCGCTATTCTTGCTAAATTACTGCCGAGATTTCCTTCTGTATTTTCATCACCCTTGCTATCATCAGCACCGAATTTTTGCTGTCAATTCTCTGCACAAAGCATCGGTTTATTGCTGGAATTTTCGTCGAAAAACTGCTGTCTCTCCGACGAAAAATTCTGCCACCATATTTCAGCATCTGTTCGTTACATACCCAATCGATCCTTATCAAACTTGTTGCTATCATCAACAGCAACTCTAAACCATCTTTTTAACCTTAAACCCACTGCCATCATAGCCCTTGCAGCCCCTAAAACGCCTCCAAACAGTAGCCCAAACCGCACTTCAAACAGCAGCCTACTAAGCCCAAAACCGCAGCCTTCAATCTTTGGTCCACCAATCCTTTCGACCACCAAATCTCTCAACCAATACATGCCCTTAACCCGGCAGCAAAAGAAGAACCTTAACATTACAGATTTGAAATCATACGCCATGGCATCTGAAGAACTAATCGATGCCAAGTTGGAGGCCTTTGAGGCGCATATGGAGGACAAACTACGCCCTCTTCGCTGAATTCAGTTTGGGTCGACCACCGAGCCCAAGGAGATCTCAACAAGGCGAAAGTTCAAATCGTAGAGAGGACTCCCAGGAGAAAGGGCGACCTATAACCGACCCTCCATATCCACGCATGAGGATGGACTTCCATAGATAGTAAAAAGGAGACCCGATCAGATGGATTTCACGCGCGGAACATTATTTTCGCTACCACAAGACCCCGGATGCACATCCATGGTAGACATTGCTGCTATGCACCTTGAATGAGATGCGATATAATGGTATCATTGGTTCGAACATACTCACGGAGTCCCTACGTAGAGGCAATTTAAAGACTAACTGGTAATCCGCTTCGGACCAATCGAGTACGAGAATATCGACAGCCAACTTGCTAAGATCCGTCAAACTTCCACCATTCAAGAATACTAGACCAGGTTCGAAAGATTATCTAATCAAACAAGAGATTGGTCTAAAAATTAATTGTTAGAAACTTTCATCGAAGGGTTGAAACTGGAGATTCGGAGAGAAGTCAAGACGCGACAACCATACACACCAATGGTGGCCATCTCTTTCGCACGACTTCAAGAGGAGCGATTGAACCAAGACGTCCGGAGGACTAGGGTCATCACCCGACCAGCAACACCTAGGCCTTCAGCGCCACCTACTGCTAGCCGACCTTCTCAGCCAAAAAATTTAATGAGAGAAGAACTCCGCGATCGATCTGCGAAAGGTTTATGTCGAACCACATAGCCTACCTCCTACCCGTCGGCATGATCATCGAATTCCGATTCTTCCAAGCAAACCACCAGTGAACACTCGGCAATATCGTTATCCCCACCTCCAGAAAGATAAAATAGAAAGAATTATGAATGAGATGTTTGAAACAGGGGTCATTCGGCCAAGTTACAGCCCTTACTCTTCGCCGGTGCTTCTCGTACGAAAGAAAGATGGAACATGGCGAATGTACGTTGACTACCGAGTTCTCAACGGCATAACCATCAAAGACAAATACCCTATTCTAGTGGTGGATAAACTACTTGATAAATTAAGGGGAGCTCGAGTCTTCACGAAGCTAGACCCCCGATCCGGATATCATTAAATTCGGGTATACGAAGACGACGTACCAAAAACCGCCTTTCGAACGCACAACGGCCACTACAAGTTATTGGTAATGCCCTTTAGTCTCACCAATGCTCCTTCCACCTTCCAGAGACTTATGAATGATATTTTTCGGAGATTTCTTCGTAAGTTTGTGTTGGTATTCTTCAATGACATCCTCATTTACAGCCCTTCCCTTGAAAGTCATTTTTAGCACTTACGACTTGTTTTGACGATTCTCTGAGAGAATGTACTTTTTGTCAAAAAATCGAAGTGCAGCTTTCTTCAACAAAGGGTGGAGTATCTTGGGCACCTCATATCAGAAGGAGTAGCGATGGACCCTTCTAAATTTGAGGCAATGCAAAGCTGGTCGACATCGAAGAACGTAAAATCTCTACGCGGTTTCCTCGGATTGATGAGCTACTACCACAACTTCGTTAAAGATTATGGGAAGATCAGTGTACCCCTCACATCCTTACTGAAAAAAAAACGCTTTCCAATGGTTAGACAAAGCCTCTGCTACCTTCGACGATCTCAAGGCAGCCATGACGTCAACACCCATACTAACGCTGCCCGATTTCAACAGAACCTTCGTCATTGAAGCCGATGCATTCGAAGTTGGGATCAGCGCCGTCCTCATGCAAGATGGGCAACCCCTCGCTTACACCAACAAGGCATTGTCTCCCTCCTATATAAAATTGTTTGTCTATGATAAGGAGATGCTTCCGATTGTGCATGCAGTAACGAAGTGGAGACCTTGATCGGACCAAATAAAACCCGACCATAAGAGCCTTAAATATTTTTTAGAGCAGAAGATATGCTCTCCTGAACAGCAAAAATGAGCAACCTCTACCTATACCGAACTCAATATGGACTGGCATATCAATAGATTTCATCGAAGGGTTGCCCACTGATAGAACTCCAGAAAGATCTCTATAGATTTTGATCTTTTGAGGGGAATCAACCCTTGGAACGCTATAGGGATTCCTCCCTCCTAGAACTCGGCATAAGGCTAAATTAAAGATCAATCTTGCTTGATAAAAGAGGGGGCGACTACGTCATTATATATGGTTCTAAACCCTAACCCATGGGGGTGCTTACCTATATAAAATTACCCCTTTGCCCCTCCTATAGCCAACCTAGTTGAAGGGAACCCTGGCCGACCAACCTAGTGAAGGGGGCGACGGCCACTAAGCCTTAATGCCTCAATCTAAACCCTAGCCACACTTCTTTATAGGATAGAAGTGGCTAGGTGGGGTTTTATTACAATCTGATAGGGTTTTTATTGACTACTTCTAGGTTGATTAGGACTCAACCCTGGTGGAGTCCTATCAAGCCCACCCTCTTTGAATCAACTTGTCCTCAAGGCTGAGGGTCCATAAACTCTGGGAACCGGGTCTTCAGCTCCTCATAAGACTCCAACGTTACATCTTTGAATGGTAAATTATTCCACTTCACGAGTACTTCAGTTAAAGGGCGTCGACGGCGCATTACAATCCTCTGATCAAGTATAGCTTCGGGTTGAGCTTGAATCTCGCCATCATTTGTAGTGCTCGACAGTTGAGTCTAAGCCAACTCACGTTCGCCCAATTCCGATTTTAGCAAGGATACGTGGAAGACGGATGAATCTTAGCATCATCTGGGAGCTTTAATCTGTATGCCACGGCCCCAATACACTCCAAAATCTGATATGGTCCATAAAATCGTGGAGATAGCTTTATCGACGCTCTTGTGTTGATTGACAGCTGCTTGTATGGTTGTAGGCGAAGGTAGACCCAATCTCCTACTGAAAATTCTCAATCGCTCCGGTGAGTGTCTACTTGTTGCTTCATGCGGGCTTGGGTGGCAGTTAGGTTGTCTTTCAACAGCTGCAAAAGCTTATCCCTGTCAATTAAGTTTTGATTGACCTGATTCACTTTGGCTGCACTAAATATTTAGGTATTACAGGGGCCGATCGGCCATACAATGTCTCATAGGGGATACATTTAGTTGATGAATGATAAGTTGTGTTGTACCACCATTCGACCCGAGGAAGCCACCTTGTACACTCTTTGGGCCGATCACTGGTGAAGCACCGCAGGTCTCGAGGCATATGTTCACCACTTTTGTTTAGTCATTCGTCTGTGGATTATAGGTTGTGCTCATCTTCAATTGGGTACCTTGTAGTTGAAAGAGCTTGGTCCAAAATTTACTTGTAAACACCCTGTCACGATCCCTCACAATTGACCTTGGCATCCCATGCAGTTTTACAATGGTTTCCACAAAAAGTTGAGCAATACTGGTAGTGGTATACGGATGTCTCACAGCACAGAAAAGCATATTTTGTTAAACGATCTACCACCATAAAGATCGTACTTTTATCTTAAGATGGTGGCAACCCTTTGATGAAGTCCATGAAGATGTCAGTCCATGCTGAGTCCGATATAGGTAGTGGTTGTAGTTTTCCCAGACTTGCCACCGTTTCACCTTTTTGCTGCTGGCATACATCACATTTAGATACATAATCATAAATCGATCTTTCCATACCTCTCCAAAAGAAGTTTTGTTTCACCCTCTTATATGTTCTCTCCGGAGTGCCCTACTGAAGGTGAAGAGTGCATCTCATGCAAAATAATTTTGATGCAAGGGGAAGAAGGAACAATCACAATTTGGTCTTTGTAACGCAGGTCTTTCGAATCCCAAGTGTAGTGACCCATGGAACCCGGATTCTTCTCTAATTTTTCAATGATGCCTCGGGTTTCTGGGTCGCTCTTCCAGTCCTCCCTAACATCTTTGAGGAAGTTGATGGAGGGAAGGGAGATGGCTGAAATTTTGGCTTGTCCCGCTAGCCGAGATACAGCATCTGCAACAACATTCTCTTTCCCCTTTCGATAAATAATTTCATAATCAAAGCCAAGAAGTCTAGTTACCCATCATTGTTGCTCAGGGGAAGATCTTTTCTGCTACAAAAAATACTTGACGCTTTGGTGGTCGGTCTTAATCTGGAAGCGTCGGTCAATCAAATAGGGTCTCCACTTCGTGACGGCGTGTACGCAAGAGGTCGGCCATCATACATGGACATTTTAAGATGGGAAGGAGACGAAGTCTTGTTGGTGTAAGCAAGAGGTCGGCCATTTTGCATTAGAATAGCCCTAATTCTAACTCTAAACACGTCGGCCTTAATTATGAAGGTGCGATTGAAATCAGGCAGTGGTAGGACCGACGTCGTCGTCATGGCTGCCTTGAGTCGTTCAAAGGCTTTTGGAAGCTTTATCCGACCGTGAGAAGGAGTCTTTCTTCAGTAGGGATGTGAGTGGGACACTGATCTTGCCATAATCTTTCACGAATTTTCGGTAGTAGCCCGTGAGTCCAAGGAAGCCACGCAACGATTTTATGTTCGTAGGTTTCGGCCATCCTTGCATTACTTCGATCTTTGTCGGGTCTACCGCCACTCTATCCTCTGATATAATATACCCTAGATACTCCAATCTACGCTGTAAAAAGCTGCACTTTGATTGTTTAACATAAGGGGTATTCTCCCAAAGGATTGTTAGAACAATTCGCTAGTGCTAAAAATGCATATTAAGTGTAGGGCTATAAATGAGGATATCATCAAAAAATACCAATACGAACTTGTGTAAAAACCTCCAGAAAATGTCGTTCATCAAGCTTTGAAAAGTAGAAGGAACATTCATAAGTCTGAAGGGCAGTACCATATGTCTTGTATAACACTTTCTCCATCCGCTGCGTCGAAACGGTGGAGATATAGCTCTCGTGCTTGCCTCGCAATGTGACCTGTCTCCCTTTACAATAAAACTTCATGATTAGCTTAGAAAAATTCCAGGAGATGTAACCTAATGTTGTGAGCCATTTAATCTCAAGCACGGCTTCGTAGTCATCGATCGGTAGGAGGAAGAAATCAGCTACCACTTCTTGGTCTTGTAGGAGCAATTTTACTCACGGGCACCGTTGATCGCAATTGAGGATTCGACCGTCGACGACCTTTACATCGAATTTGTTACAACCTTCGATTTGAAGCGCCATATATGCACCAACCTTGCTGTTGAGAAAGTTATTGGTGCTGCCCGTATCTATAAGAACGGTGATTTATTGTTGAAGGAGTCCTCTAACTTTCATCATCTGCAGGTTGGAGTAACCGGCCAGCGCGTGCACTGCATAGTCGACTGGTTGGGGCTCTTCCTACGTGGTCTCATCTTCGAGTTCGAGGTCTTCTTCAGATGGTACGGTGTCCTCATACTCTACTAGTTTGATGACGAGGAGCCGCCCCTTTTTGCAACGACGTTCTCGGCTCCACGGTTCATCACAATACCAATACAACCCCTTGGCCGATCATTCACGAAACTCGTCTCTTGTTAATTTTTTTGGTGCGGGGGTTTGGATGGTAGTAGAGGGGGCTGAAGGCTTCGGCATGGCTGGTTGAGGAGCGACTCTTATCCTTCGTACTTCGTGGTTCAATCGTTCTTCTTGGATTCTTGCAAAGGAAATCGCCGCCATAAGAGTGTACGGTCGTCGCGCCTTTACTTCTCCTCGAATCTCCGGCTTTAGGCCCTCAATAAAAGTCCCTAAAAGTTGCTTTTCAAACCAATCCAGAGTTTGGTTAGATAAACGTTCAAACCATGTTAGGTATTCTTGTATTGTATAAGTTTACCGAATCTTCGCCAATTGTCTGTCGATGTTGTCAAAATCAATTGGTCCGAAGCGATTTAGTAGTCCTTCCCTGAATCATTGCCAAGAGAGACCGCCATGGGTGTGCTCAAACTAATTGAACTACTGAATAGCGTCTCCCTCGAGGTGGATGGCAGCAATCTCCACCCGTGTAGCGTCGGCGGTTCGGTAGAACCGAAAATAGCGCTCCGCGCACAAGATCCATCCGATCGGTTCTCCTTCCCAACTAGGGAAGTCAACCTTCATGCGTAGATTGTTTGGATCAGGGATGATGTGACCACACTCTTGAGGATCGTCTCGCCGACCTGAAATTTATGCTTGCTGTGATTTCCTCGAGCTCGATGTCGGCCTATGTTGAATTCGGCGAAAAGGGATCGAATCTTCTCCTTCATGCGGCTTTCAAAGGCTTCGAACTTGGCGTTAATAGCCTCCTCTAATGCCATGGTGTAGACCTTTAGATCTGTAATGTTGAGGTCCTTTTTTTGTTGTCGGGTTAGTGGCATGAGAATTTTTGGAGAAGAGGTGGCCGGTTAGATGGTGGATTGGGTAAATGGAAGTAGGCTACGGTTCGGGCTGATTTGGGAGGCTGTTTAGGATCGGTTTAGGTACGGTTTGGAAGGGTTCTTGGGGAGGATGGTAGGGTTTGAGGATGAGAGAAAGAGAGTCCAAAAACCCGCAAAAGATAGCACTCAAATCTTATAGAATTCAACGAAGAAAGGACTGTGTACGTGTTGTCCTACCGAACAAAATTTGCATCGGAGAAACACTGAATTCTCGACGTAATTTCCGGAGGAAAACCCAAGTAAAATATGCAGAAATTTGTCACAAATCCTCGGTTCAGATGTGGGTAATATCAGCAAATAAGTTTGACAAAATTTCAACAACGTAACAGTAGAAAAGTGGATGAAAAGACGGAAGGCAGATTCTTCGTTGTAAAATTCCAGCAATGCGCAACGAGGAATTGCAGCACTATAAGTCCGGTTTTAGAAGGAATTTTTTCCAGATATCAATCTTAAATGAAAGCTAAGATGATCTATGAATTTGTGTACAATTTCAGCCAAAAAAGATGAGCAAAAGTTTGGTTTCAAGAAGCAATAATCGGCTGAAATTTTTCTACAATGTTTCCCCTTCGCAACGATGATAACGTTTGCGACGGTAGAATTTTGCAACAAGGAAAATATGGAAAAACTTCTCCAACGTGTAAGGCATAGCAAATAGGCATGGGTGATGAAAATATACCAGATCTCCAATTTCAAATGCAAGGGGCAGTAGCAGATTGATTTGATTTGCGACTTGGGGTGGAAGATGGAGACGCGTGTTGCAGCAATTGTGAGAATTGCTTGGAAGGGTGAAGGCGGCAGAGATGGCGATAGGGGCAGCAAGAACGTGACTCTGATACCAGATAATAGAACCCTTGAAGGAGCTCTATAAATTTTGATCTTTGAGGGGGATCAACCCTTGGAATGTCATAGGGGTTCCTCCCTCCTAGAACTCAGCACAAGGCTGAATAAAAGATTAATCATGCTTAATAAAAGAGAGGGGCGACTACATCATTATATAAGGTTCTAAACCCTAGCCTATGAGGGTGCTTGCGTAAGTAAAATTATCCTTTTGCCCCTCCTATAGTGACCTAGCTGAAGGAAACCCTGGCCCACCAGCCCAATAAAGGGGTCGGCGACCACTAAGCCCTAAGGCCCCAATCTAAACCCTAGCCACACTTCTTTATAGGATAAAAGTGGCTAGGTGAGGTTTTATTATAATCCCACAAGATTTTTATTGACTACTTCCAGGTTAATTATGACTCAACCCTGTTGGAGTCCTATCACCCTCATCCCAAGGGAAAGGTACAATTCTCGTCGTGGTTGATTGTCTTACGAAGTATGCCCATTTTTATAATGTACGAAATCCCTACACCACCTATAGCATTGTCTGAATATTTATGGAAAATATTATAAAATTGCATGGGATGCCAAGATCGATTGTAAGTGATCGTGATAGGGTCTTTACCAGTAAATTTTGGACCGAGCTCTTTAAGTCGCAGGGCACCAAATTAACGATGAGCACGACATACCACCCGCAGACCGATGACCAAACTGAAGTGGTGAATAGGTGCTTAGAGACATATCTCAGATGTTTCAATAGTGACCGGCCAAAAGAATGGACGAAATGGCTCCCTTCGACCGAATAGTGGTACAATACGATATATCACTCTTCTACTAAATGTACCCGATATGAAGCGGTGTATGGCCGACCGGCCCCTGTAATTCCAAAATATGTAATTAGCTCAGCCAAAGTAGATCAGGTCGATCGAGAGTTAATTGACAAGGACAAAATCTTATAGTTACTGAAGAATAACCTCTCAGCCCCCAAACCAGAATGAAGCAACAAGCTGACACACATCGAAGCGAAAGGGAGTTTCTCCGTGGGAGATTAGGTCTTTCTTCGTCTCCAGCCATATAAGCAAACGTCAATCAACACACGAGCATCCATGACGTTATCTCCTCGCTTTTATGAGCCCTACTAGATCACGGAACGCATTAGAGCTGTCACATACAGATTGAACTTACCTGCTGATGCTAAGATTCATCCTGTCTTCCATGTGTCCTGCCTAAAACTCAAGCTGGGGGAGAACGAATCAACCCAAAGTCAACTGTCAAACACTACTACTAATGGAGATATCCAAGTCCAACCACAAGCGATACTTGATCACAGGATCGTGATACACCACCGACGTCCCTCTACTGAAGTGCGGGTGCATTGGAGTAATTTACCTATTGAAGATGCCACGTAGGAATCATATGAAGACCTGAAGACCAGGTTCCCAGAGTTCGTGAAACCTCAACCTTGCGGACAAGACTGATCTAAAGAGGGCGGGCCTGATAGGACCCTAGCAGGGTTAGGTCCTATTCAATCAAGTAGCAATTAATAAAAACCCTGAGGGATTGTAATAGAACCCACTTAGCCACCTCCTATCTTATAAAGCAGGTCGGCTAGGGTTTTGGGGAAGGGAATACTGGAGCAATGGGCCTCCTAGCTGCCGCCCACCTTATTGGGCAGGTTGGCTAGGGTTTGAGGAGGGAGTATTAAGGGGGATTGAAGCCTCCTAGCCGCCGCCCCCTTATTGGGCAAGTCGAAGGGTGAAAGGAAAATTTTACTTAAGAAAGGAGTCTCTTTAGGGTTAAGGTTTAGAGTCCTATATAAAGCATGTAGCCACCACCACTTTTCAACAAGCAATAGATCTTCTCTTTTCAGCCTTTGTGACCGACTACCTAAGAGGTAGGAACCCCTATAGCATTCCAAGGAGGCCGATCCCCTTTAGCGATCATCGAAGCGATAGAATTCTGCGGAGTTCTATCATCTTCCTCTCTCTTTCTCTCTCATTTAGTTTGACAGCATCTATCAATACTAATCTATATTAACACGATACATGTACAATACTAGTAGGGTACCAACAGGGTATCAGTGTGGTTGGTATGGTACCCGATAGATATATTCATCCACATTTTAAAGGAACTCTGAAAACCATGAACTAAATTATTTTTCAGGCTGAGTATATCTATTCAAAATCAACCAATAACATAAACAAAATCATCAGGGCTAAAGTTGATCCAACATAATTTAAATTTATTATTAAAAAATTTCTGTATTTTCTTATTTTATTTTCTCTTTATCTCCTCTTCTCTTTTGTTCTGTTAAAGTGGATGTTTCAAATGTCATAGATAAAAATGTCATTGAAATCACTTATTAAACTAGATACTCTCAAGTCATGGTGGCAGATTTGCCATTCCCCTACCCAAAAGAATTGAAAAGCTACTGTGAAATGAGCAATGGTGTTAGATATGCTCCTAATATCCTTTTTTTCTTACTAGCATTTTGTTACAGTGAATAATACTATTTCATAGTCCATAACAACAACTCCATGGTAATGGAGGCATGCAACAAGGTGCCAAGTACAGCCTTTTGTATGCATAATGCTACATGGTCCTGCGTCAACAATTCCATAAGAGTGGAGACATGCAAAAAGGTAACAAATAACCACTGACCCTTATAAGAGTAAAAACATTTGTTGTTACCAAGCCTTTATGATCCATTTGTGAAAAATTAATATTCGAGTGCAGTAATATGAAATATAAAGCAACTAAAGAAAGAAAGTAAAAGAATCAAATATTTTGTACGGATCATCAAATAAGATCATACCAAATTAGCATCAAGAGGAGGTGGATAATTTTCAGCAACGGTATCAATCCAGCTAAATATCATATTGTGATACCCATAGGGCTTTCCAGACATGCTCTGAGCATAATCCCATGCTGCTGTTTCATTGAATATTGCACGTAAATCTTGATGTAAAGGCAGCAGAGCTATATGAGGGCTAGAATTATCCTTCAATGCCAAGTCCCACCACTCATCCCATGGAATTACCACAATGATCTCCTCTCCCTGTCATGGTACCATAAACTTAACTGGAGAACTATGCACATTAATGTTTAACTGATAGTTTTGGAAACTGCCAGAGTTAAGACAACTTTATGCTACATAACAATGTCAGAGAAAAGTTTAAAGTAGGATATGACTAAACTTGAACACATAAGTCTCTCCTTTACTCTACAATCAAAATGTTAGAAACATATTTATCCAAAGAATAAAGAATTAAAGTGTGTTCTATAAAGTACCTCGTCATTTTCATGTCCAGATTCTCCAACCCAAAGATTACCCATGGCATCCTTTAAGCAAACTGCTGTATGCCCAGCGAATGCACCAGTGACCCATTTTTCTAATGTCTCAAAACCACCCCAACGACCACGTATCTTTGATACTGCCAAGAAGTCACCAGAATGAACATCTTCCACTCTAATTGTAGCCTTATGAGGTTTTGAACGCCTCTGAAAAGTGGCATCCATATGCTTCTCTAAGAATGCTATATTTGCATTCTGACCCCAGCCAGTGTTCGAAAAAAGGGGTAAAACATCAATCAGAGAGAGCAAAGTTCCAAGCATCCCTGATGGCATGAGAAATACAGAAATACCATGTTGTTTTACCTGAAAATTGTTAAGATACAGTTATAAATTTTCTCAGAAAGAAGAAAACAAATCAAATAATAAATCAAAATGTACATATTCCATTTCTGCTGGCTCTTCCCATGACGTTATCACTAGTGTGTGTTCTCGAGCAGAGAAGTAGTAATCCCACATTATCCTGTATGGTGTTGCAAATACATAGAGATCCATACATGTCCAGCTATGTGCCGCATCCGTCTGCAAAGAAGAGGCATGAAAATTAACATCTATAAGGGGCACTCTCAAAGAAGGTACTGTAGCAAAACAAATGACAACATTAATGTATGGTATTCAAAGAGTTTCGTGTTCATAGCATAAACTCATTTAATTGAGAAATTGTATTGGTATCTCTAGAAATAGTCAAATGAAATTAAATAACAAATTAGCTTTTTGAAACTAAAGTTTTAAGGGATTTACTATGGATATCCATCCCTAGGAAAATCTTTAGTGAAAAAGGTTAGGCAATAACAACTAAGTGTATTACCTAATAGAAGTACATACATCCAATGTTTTACTTACCGGTTCGTACCGATATGTCAACATGTTGTCAGTACTGGTACGGTACCAGTATTGTGGCGGTACACACAGTGCATACTGCCCAGTATTATTAAATTATTATAATATATAATATAATATTAAAAAAATTAAAAACTATTTAAAAAAGAAATAAATGAGCGACGTCGCCTCGGTCACTCTCCCAGCATGGGGAGACGTTTCGTCTCCCCACGCGAGGACAATAGTCGCCAGCGAGCGACCCACGGGAGGCGACATCTAGCGAGCAACCCACGGGCGGCGCGGCGGCAGCTCGCAGGCGACCCGCGGGCGGTTAAGAAGCGCAGGCAAGGACGGCGACGAGGTACTTCTTTCTTCTTTTCCTCTTTTTCTTTTTCCTTTTTCTTCTTAAATCGACCACTAACGACCGATTTTAGCGGTACCACCCAGGACCGGTCCGCGTACCAATCGATTCTGGTATGTATTGGGCGGTACGAGGCCTTACCGCTCGATAAGGAGAACCTTGCATAAACCACTGTTTTCATAGGGGCATTCAAAATGAAGGACAAGATTCCAGCTTCACAATCATCATTGGTTCAGAATTGCCAGACCGTTCCTAAGAATGTCACACAATCAACATTAAAAGTCACTAAAAACACAAGGTTCCATAGAAAATTGTACATCCAAAGATGATATTGTTGATTGATATATACTTAAATACTTCATAGTTCTTTTTTGTGAACATCAATGACACTCTCTGCAGTCTATACATGCAAAGCAATTGATCTAAAGAGAAACAATCTCACATGGAAAATAGTCAAAGCTTTTTCGAACATTCAAGAATCAACTCAAAGATAGCTAAATTTTGAGCATTAACTATAACTTCTTATACTTCATAAACCATCATTTCAGTGGGTCTTATCTAATGTTTAAATATTAGAGCCTAAAAGAAAGGGATATATAACACAGAGTCCATGCTCTATTATCTTTCCATTTTGAAGCTCAAGATATCTTTTCAAATATTTGATAACCACAGAGTCAATTTTCTCAAATTACAAGTAAAAAATAAAAATTTAAAACTACACAACCAGAATCTTCTAACATATATTATTTAACTCTGCTGTAAAATAACTGAAGTCTACTTGCCCATCTAAGATTTACAAATATCCAATCAACTAAGATCCAACTTCAGAGGCATTCCATTAATGAAATTCCTATCAGATAATAATGCATTTCAAGTAGGTAGAACTGCGCTCATCTTTTCCTTCTGGAGATTGACACTTGTGTCCATTCTCTCCTACACCAAGTTAAAAGTCCTTGAACCAAAAAAACCTTCTCCATACTGTCACGGGCTTCGTTGAATTTGCCTAAGCCGTGCAGCACCTATGCGTGTCCGTCCGCCCGAGATCTCTTAAGGTCCCTTAGACTTACAAAAGAGAAAACGAGTCAGAAGAAGCAATTCCATCGGGATCCACAAGCAACTGCTCAAGAAAACACTTTGTAAAGTTAGATACAAATTACACTCATGGACAATACAAAATCAGAAAGATTACACACAAAGGATAATGGTCCATTATAGACCGAAGTCCTCACAATTGCTTACAAGACACTCGTATTTACAAGCCAAAATTGGCCACAAAGTAAACCAAACTAGGGTTGCTAAGCCTACTGCAAGCTCGCTACTTGCTGTACAAGGTATGTACACAAACCAAAGGACACAAACAAACACGAGCATTTCATCGAACACCTTATTTACATTGTTGTCCGTGACATTCTCCCCCACTTATTCCTTCAACATCCTCGTCGAAGCCACTGTAGACACTGCATCTCCTCACATTTTGCTGAATCTTCAATCTTCTACTTTAGCTGCAACACGCCCCTTTGGCTCCCAACCGCTCTCTACCGCTATAGTTGAGTAGTCGAACTATGATCCGCCATGCTGTTTCAACTCACGACCAATGACTGAATCTGGTGTGGGGTTCGCTGAGTTGTGTTGATCCTAGTTGGTTCTCGCGGATCCTTCTAATAAAGAACAAGAGCTGCCTTATTATGCGCCAGTATCGTAGTATACTCATGTTGCTTGAACTGGGTGGATGCTTGTTGGAACTTTGACGAGCATCGCCTCGCAGACTTTAAGGTTTTTGAGATCCTTCCTCTACAATGTTTGCCTATTGATCCTTCTTCCACGTTTAGTTGTCACTTCCAAGTAGGTTCGCATCACTCCCACTTTCGATTAACATTCAATTGGGAAATTAAGCGAACAATCTACTCTCAGTAGTACTGATCACTAATGGTGAGGATTTGACAAATATTGTCTTCGATAAGCTTTCTTTGAAGGGTCACTGAACTTATGCAGAGCTCCTCTGCTGGAAAAGTGAGAGAACTGGGATACTTGACCTCACCCATTCTCCTAGTAGTTGAGAAGGCAAAGTGACTTGGCTTCGCTAACCTCCTCGAGTTAAGAGAATAGGGGTATTCAGTTTCGCCCATTCACTTGAGTTGAGAAGGCAAAGGTTACTCGATTTCACCTGCCTCCTCGAGTTCTTACATCGAATGGTTACTAACATTCGCTCGCTCACACTCAAGCACTTGAAGTGTTTGCACTCCTTGCATTGAGTTAGCTAATGTGATTCGCCTTCTCACTGCCATTGAACTTCTGGAATGCAAGAAGTTTTGCTCGAAAAGAGCAAAAAGTTTACTCCAACTTAGAGTCCCCCAACTTGTAGTAAATCTTTGATAGTTCTGATTGTCTCTGGGATTGTACCGTCTTCTCCATCACCTTTGTCGCCTACTCCTCTGAGTAAAAAAGGTACAGTACCGTGTACTGCCTACTTCGTTCCTTGGTCGAACACTTTTGCATTAACCCGAAGTCTCTCGCCTTTAGCTATCTTGATGAGAAGCCCATCGACACCGGTCTTATGAAGTTCCTTGGCCTCAGCCCTTCCGCCTTATCTTGGTACCTGGAGTTTGCCTTTGCATTCTCCACCTCCTCAGCCCCTTTTACGACCAATGCTCTCCCTTTATGAGAGCAAGGGATCGATGACTCCACGGAAGTCCCGCCTCTGCGCACCATGCTGCTGCCAAGCACATGGCTCTACTATCCGTTGTCTTGTATCTGCATCCCTTCCTTCTAACCGACGCTTTGCTTTTTAGATAGCTGAGCCCCATTGGACTCGTCGTCGCTTTCTCGCCCCTTTCGACCACCTGCTTCAACACCACCGTGTCCTCCTAGCAATTCTCCTTAGTCGATGGAAAGGCGCAACTCATGCATGGCCTCATCTTGCAGGCTCACGATTCTGTTCTCCTTAGCTTCCTTGGTAGTAATCGCCACTCGGCTTTGTCCTCGACTTGCCAGCTCCCTTGCGAATGTGAGCAGGGGCCTCACTCTCCACCGCCTCGATCATACCTTTGTATAATCAAGTCTCCTCCATGGGACTTCTGGTACTTACAATCGACTTCTTCCTCGATGGTACACATTTATACGCCGATGACCAAGGCTTTCATCCGACGCATCATACACACGAAAGACCCGCCTCTGCGGTACCATGGCATCCACCCCTTGAATCCACAGCCTTTCCTGTCGTTGCATTATTGACCGAAGTGGAGCTCCCAACAACTCTTGATCATTCACGTGATCACGTCCCCCTCCATGGGACTCACTGGTACTTGCACTTGGACTTCTTCCATGGTGGTATACAGCCTCCATATGCTGATGACTAAGGCTTTCATCTAATGCAAGCTCCGATGCACACGAAGACCCGCCTCTGCGGTACTACGACATTCACTCCTTGAATCCATTGCTCTTCTTCTTGTTGTGACACCAGTGGAGCTCCCAAGAACTCGATCATACCTCAGATGATCCTGCCCTCACGGACAGACCGCATGTGTTGCGCCACGAACTATTCCGCCACGATCCGCCGCACCATGTCGCCTCGGTGACATCTCCATTCATCTGATTCTCGTGTGATGAACTCGAACAACGACTTCTCCATGTGTGGCCTCTGCCAACACATCGTAGGGCCTCCACCATCTCCGATTTTTTTTTTGTTCGCTCCTTAGTAATTCATCTTCGCCCACCCACTCTTGGGTCACACCTGGATGAAGCATAGCTCAGGTGTCGCCTAGTAGCTCAAGTCCCCGACTTCACTAGAATTGGTCCACCATTGTGCGGATCCCGGCCTCTATCCCTACCAAAGACAATCTCCGCTATACACCACTTGTTCCTGACAATTCGAATAGCAACACTGTGACAGAGGCGGGCCTCTGCGTCCTCTTGTCCCGTGCTAAGGTATCATGATCCCAACTTCGCCTCCGCAAGTTGAATCACATTAGTTACTCCGTCAAATATATCTCTGAGGTAACTTGCATGCCTCGAAGCTCCCTTTACCTTTGGCACCATACAAGATAAGTCTGTCCCATCAGAATGAAGAACCCATGGAATGACATGATCCCACTCTTGCCTCTACGAGTTCATGCCCTTGACCTCTGCTCAAGGAAAGCTTCACGCCTCCGCTCCATGTTCTATCTTTTATATCGACTCCCTTCATGCGGCTTGGATACTTCACTGAATTCCACCCAAGTCGCTCTGCTCCTCGATTTGCATTGAGTTGATAGTGATCCTCGCGTCCATCATTCCACGTCAACCCTCCATTGAGTTCGATTTCCACATCGACTCTAAGTGTGCCTTCATAAGATGTTGCCTTGGATTGCTCCCCACTTGATCTCGAAATGCATCTACCAATGCATTACCTCATTCGAGATCATGCGACGACTCTTCATCGCCGCCTATCGTTGAGCTTTGTGGAGATATTACCGAGAAACTCTTCCTCAATACGTATATCCGCTGCATGATTCTCCTCTGAGAACTATGACTGATCCCTCTTGGATATCTGTCATGTTGAATCAACTATCCTCTTTGCATTCTTCCCACTGGAAGTTTCGGAGACCACCATCCCCTTTAGACTACTCCGTCTTGTTGAACAACTTGTGCCTTGTTTTGCCTCCGCAAATGCACTTGCTAGATTTCCCCCAAACGGTTGCGGCGGCTGTCCTCCATACAGCCCAGCTAGGTCCCCCATGTTTGCATGGTGAGTGTTTCATATGCTTGTCCGCTCGATACCACACACGTAGCTGAATTTGCTGCTGTGGCACCCATGTGTCCGCAAAGGTCAGCCTTCCCCGAGATCTCCTAAGGTCCCTTAGACTTACAAAAGAGAAAACGGGCCAGAAGAAGCAATTCCATCGGGATCCACAAGCAACTGCTCAAGAAAATACTTTATAAAGCCAGATACAAATTACACCCACGGACAATACAAAATCAGAAAGGTTGCACACAAAGGATAATGGTCCATTACAGACCGAAGTCCTCAAAAGTGCTTACAAAATACACTCGAATTTACAAGCCAAAATTGGCTACAAAGCAAACCAAACTAGGGTTGCTAAGCCTACTGCAAGCCCACTACTTGCTGTACAAGATATGTACACAAACTGAAGGATATGGACAAACACGAGCATTTAATCGAACACCTTATTTACATTATTGTCTGTGACAATACTGGATCAGGCCTACTCCTCTCAACTCAAACCAAGGACTGTAAGCTACATCAGAGCCAAATAATGATGAATGGACCACCATACCCATAAAAATGCAGAATGGTGCTCTTAAATAATTGATCCAATCCCTTCTAAAGTATATCAGGTCTCTACCAAAAGCATTTTGCCTCCGCAAGTGGTCAGCCTGGGTGGTTTTAGGCAGAATTGACCCATAGGGATCTAGCGCTAAGTTGAACTAGGGTTTGATCATGAGAAAAGGCAAGAATGGAATAGAAGTGGATAATATGAAAAGGATATCAAAAGGTGGAAATTTTGTTGTCTCCTTTTACAAACTTGAAAGAAAAAGAAAATTTATAAGGTGTAGTTTTGGAGAATAGAAAGTCATAACCAATCCAAAAGCTTTAATATAACAAACCATATAGATAGAGTCTTTTGTGAATCTCTGAAGCTTGTTGGCTGATTTTAGTTTTTCCTGACTTCCTAATTCCTCCAAACTATAGTAATAATATAGAAAAGCAACCTTGAGTTGTCATATAACTACTTCATGACATAAAGTGGTCGCTACGAGAAAAAACAATACAAATTCATGATCCATATGCATGATCGGTCATTTCATCTGAACCAGTGAACTTAGGAATGACCAAGGTTTGTCGTGATCAGACGCCTAAGACGGCAATATATCTACCAGACACAAACCGCCCCATACCATGCGATACAAATTTAATATATAATATTATATAATATAAATCATATATTAAAAATTAGAAAAAAAAAACTATGCGTCACCTTACCTCGTGGGAGAGACGAGGCGGCGCCTCATCTTTCTACACGAGAGGGCGAGGCGACGCCTCGTCTTCCCGTGCAAGGACGAGGGCGAGGCACCGCCTCATCTTCTCACTTGGGATGAGGGCGAGGCACCGCCTCATCTTTCCGCTCAAGAAGCCTTGTCTTCCCGTGCAAGGACGAGGGCGAGGCACCGCCATATCTTCCCACCTGGGACGAGGGTGAGGCATCGCCTCATCTTTTCGCTCGAAGACGAGCCAAGGCTATGCCTCATTTTTTATTATATATATTATATTATATTAATATTATATTATAAAATATTATATTATATTTTAATATATCAAGCGGTACGCACCATACCATACCGATCAAATACCGATATGCCGGTACGGACTGATACGGCAAACCCTGGGAATGAGAACAAATTTTAGGCTAAAAAGGAAACTTAATTTTTTTCAGCCATGTAAAAAATCCATCACAACTAGGTTCACAAATGAATTTAGGTCTTGTAGTAAAAAAAAACCAAAATCAGGATCAGGATTTCATCATCAGGCTCACATCATAAATCCAATTGCATGTCATATATATTATTTATGGGATATTATATTTTATCTGATGAACAATCAACAATATTAGTGCATATGTTAATTTATGTCCATTTAATGTGTTTATCTAGAAACTTTAGTTGTCTTGATAACTTAGTGATTAAATACAAACTAGTTTTGTTGCTCCTCTTAGGGTACTAAGTTCGATGATGCACATTGTGAACTTTGTAATAGGCAACATCAAGGTTTTCCTTACCGAGCGGTAAGGTCCCATACTGCCCAGTACATACCGGTCCAACAGCTGACCGGTACTCGGACCGGCCGCTACCGAGCGATACCGCTAAAATCAGCCGTCGACGGTTGATTTCGGCTGTCGATGGTCGATTTCAACCGTCGACGGTCGATTTCGACCGTCGGCGATCGATTTCGACCGTCGACGATCGATTGACGGAGAAATCGACCGTCGACGATCGATTGAAGAAGAAAAAGGGAAAATCAGAAGAGGAAAAGAAGTAAGAAGAAGTACCTGACCGCTGTCCTCGCCACGCATTACCCACGCGCCCTCGCCGCCCGCGAGACGTCGCAACCCTCGCAGCCCACGAGCGACTATCGTCCCCGTGCTAGGAGAGAGACCAAGGCGACGTCACCCATTTATTTCCTTTTATAATATTTTTAACATTATATTATATAATATTATAATAATTTAATAATACCGAGCGATATGCACTGTGCATACCGCCATAGTACCGGTGCGGACCGGTAAGTAAAACATTAGGCAACACATAATCTAATTCGTTCATACTAGTCAGTTCAATAGGTAGTTGGGAAGACTTGTGTTGGGATCAGTCTTATTGAGTTCAAGATGGGACAGCTTTAGTTCAATAGGTAGTTGGGAAGACTTGTGTTGGGATCAGTCTTATTGAGTTCAAGATAGGACAGCTTTGGAAAACATATCATAATTTGTAAATGAGTCTGACATATATGGGCGGAATCAAACCAATGTCACTCCATAAGAGTATTACTTAGCTATCATAGAAGCTGCATATAAGATCCAAACAAATTTTTTCTTTAAAGACATACTAATCATTAGATGGAAGATATATAAATTTATTGGGAATTTATTTGCTAACAGCCACCTCTAAGCAAGGTTCATAATCTCGTACCGTACCGATGTATAGATCAGCTATTGGTATCGAGCTGTACCGAGCTATAACGAGTTATACCGAAATAAGATACACTAAGGTATCAAACTATACAAAGCGTATCGGTCCTCTATCGAACCAGTATGTATCAAATCTACCAAGCAATACGATACGGTATTGCAAACCCTGCCTCTAAGAGTAATGTAAGATGATATAGCAACAACTTCACAAAGTCCGTACATGTACCTGACTGTAACGAGACTTGATAATCGGATATTCTTATTAACCAAGAATCTGATTCAGTTGCTAGCAAAAAAATGAAGTAACAGGAATTTGCCTTAAGATGTAGAATCCCGCCATTGAGGCTGCTCTCGTTGCCGCCTCCGCTGACATGCTCGGTGAATTCAAGCCGTGCTTCATTCTCGAAGAAGCAGGCGCCCTTCCAACCGACGATTCCGGCATCAGGGACAACGGATCCGACAAAGGACGGTAGGAGATCGATAGCGGTGTGGAGGTTGTTCATGACCGGCCAGGAAATCTGGTGGGGAAGGATGGGGAGCACGTCCTTGACGCGAAAGGGAACTTTGAGGGCGGCTGCAAGTGAGTAGCCCAATCCGAACCCTAACGCTAACCCTAGCCACAGGAGCAGCCAGAGGGATCGAACGCCCCCGGTGGAGGAGACGGTCGCCGCCATGGGAGGAGAGGGTTTGCCTCGGGGATCTGCTGTCTTCCTTTCCGCCGTGGAATTTCCACCAAGGGGAATTATAGTGAGCAAAATATGGAGACCGTTTGATCGACGATGCGCAGTTCCCTACGGTCATCACATTAGGTAGGCAGTTGAGATACGGAGACGATGACGAATTTAGGTTTTTAAATGTGTATATAACATCACGATGGTATCATGTTTGAAAAGGTCTGCTTTATGAAAATAGAAAAACAAGAAAAAGCCGTTTAAACTCATTAAAGTAAAATTGTTTTACATAATTATCCTTCCAAAGTTTCTATATATCATATTCGTAATAATCAATTGGTATTAAGAGGAAGAGAATGAATTAGTGCAAGAGTAAATTATCATTTTAACATAAAATTTTTCGCTTAAAGCAAGAAAGAAAAATCCAAAGCTTTTAGCTCAAGTAAAGTAAATTAATCTTATAAATAAATATTAAGTTTCTTACTTAAAAATGACACAGAAAAGAATAAGCAAATCCGAATAAGGAGATAGGCAAAGTCGTAAGTGAATGTTTGATTTTGAGGCCTTGCTTTCAAAACGTAAATAAAATCAGAAGCATCAATACAAAAGTAATAAGCAAGGTAAGCAAAAAAAAAAAAATCATAGTTTTATAATCGTTCAACATTAACCACCCTACGTCCACTACCGAGTCCTCCTTGAGGCACACCGGTGTCCACTATCGATCTTCTTTGGGTGAATATCAAACCCTTAAGCTTACAAAGGAGACTTCAAAAAATTTTCTAACTCTAAGCTCTCTCCCTTCCCCTTTTCTTTTTTTTATAATACACACACAATTTTTTCATAGAATGTAATTCCCAAAATTATTGTATAAAATATAGAAAAACTTGGGATATATATAGGCTCCAAGTGGTTTTAGAATTTTAAAGCCAAAATTTAAACATACCTGAAAAAATTGGGTACGGGTGGTTTAGCCGTCGGCTTGGGTGGATCAACCATCGAAAGTACCCAAAATCCAAAGTACGAGTTGTTCAGCCGCCCAACCTAGGTTGTTCAGCCGCTGATAGCTACCCGAAATATTGGGCGATGGCAGTACACCCGTCGCTCGCTGGCGGTTTAGTTGTTGGAATCTCTAGAAAAGTGGTTCCCTCCACTTTTCGAATTTAGACTTGAACCTGATGTTGACCAATTATTTGGTCAACTAATTGTGCTCAATCAAACCCCATAGTGGACCTAGTTGCCTCATTGAGTTGATTTGGATTCCTTCCAAATCAAACTCAGTTAGGACTCAATCCCTAGCTATGACTCAATATTATAACTCTTAATGACCAACAAGCTAAACTAAGACTAACTCTCACTAATCCAGCAGCCTTCGGCATTCTTGCGGCGAGTCTTACGGTCTTCTTCCGACAATCTCCCAGTGTTTTCCCAATAAGCTTCCCGATCCTTTTGACGAATCTCTTAGCGAACTCCCGGCAAGGTCCTACTACATCGTCTGAACCCCGACCCAATACCTAAGCTTGATCTTAGCTTATTATCTAGTTGTAACTCAATTCCTCCGTCGTAGTTAGACCTGCAATACTTCCTCTAACACACATGTTAGATTAAGCACTCATCAATTGATTTCATCATCAAAATATGAGATTCAACAATCTCTCCCTTTTTTATGATGATAATCAATTAATGACAGGAGTTAATCTTAACTCCCCCTAAGTTCATGCCATAATAAGTAAAACTTAAATTTAAGAGAACCATATACTCTTGAATTCAAGTATTATGAAGCAATTAATATTTCAAGCAAATAATATTTCAAGGACTGCAATGAGATACTCATTGCTCAACAAAAATTTGTTTTTAAATTATTAAGTCATCAACTCATCAATCTTATGTGTCATCAATTATATTTCTCCCCTTTTGTCATCAACAAAAAGTTGAAATATAGGGCTAAGGATTTTAAGACACATGAGTCTTAGCTCTTCCCTTTTAAAATACAATATGAGTCATAAAAAATTTTCTTCCTCCTATGAAAAAGAAGAAAAGAAAACAAGGGAGGAGTTGTAAATCATCATTAAATATAGCTCTTAATTTTGTAGAGGTGAATTTTGAAAATAAAGTCAAAACTCCAAGATTTTCAAAGAGATTTGAAAGTTTAAGATCTACTCATGCATTTAAAATTATCTCATGTAATTTCAAGCAAGCCTAGCAAATAAGTCCATAAAATAACAAAACGTTATGTAAATTTTCTCCCCTTTTATGAATAATAAGATAAACATCTAGTATGAACAATAAGATAATTTCATGTGAACAATAAGATAGTTTTTTAAAAACATTATCACATAAATTTGATATCATGAAATCTAGATTAAAAATTTATATATTTTCATGATTTAACATTCTAAGTTCTCTTCTAAGAAAATCAAATTATTTTCTTTATTTAAAGGTTTTGTAAAAATATCCGCTAATTGATGCTTAGTGTCAATAAACTTTAAAGAGATATCTTGACAATTTACATGATCCCTTATAAAATGTGTCTAATGTCAATATGTTTAGTTCTTGAGTATTGAACAAGATTTTTGGTTAAGCATATTGCACTTGTATTATCACATTTTATAGGAATATTTTTTAATTTTATTTCGTAATCTTCTAGTGTGTTTTCATCCAAATGACTTAGGCATAACATGCAATAACTACAATGTATTATGCATCCACAGTAGATAAAGCTACTGAATTTTATTTTTTGGAAGTCCAAGAAATAAGTGCATGCCCTAAAAATTGACATGTCCCAGTAATACTCTTTCTATCTATTCTACATCCACTAAAATCAGTATATAAATAAGCAATCAAGTTAAAATTCTTTAATTTTGAATACCATAATCCTAGTTTAGATGTTCCTTTTAATTATCTAAAGATTCGTTTAACTACTTTTAAATGAGAGAGTTTAGGATTAGATTGAAACCTTACACATAATCTAATACTAAATATGATATCTAGTCTAGTAGTAGTTAAATATAATAAACTTCATATCATTCCTCTATAAATTTTTTATTAAAGTTTTCTTCTTTATTATCTAAGTCTAACTTTATAGATGTGCTCATGGGAGTGTTTAATGCTTTAGTATTTTCCATCCTAAACTATTTTATTAAGTTCAAGGTGTACTTAGTTTGACTAATAAAAATACTATCATCTAGTTATTTTATTTGTAATCCTAAGAAGAATGCTAACTTACCCATTAGACTTATTTCAAATTCTTAGCTCATTTTTTTAGTAAAAGACTCACATAAAAATTTATTTATAGATCCAAAAATGATATCAATAATATAAATTTGAATAATAAGAAAATTATTTTTAAAATACTTAAAAAATAATATGGTATCAACCTTGTCTTTAGAAAATTTATTTGAAATAAGAAAAGAACTAAGTCTTTCATTCCAAGCCTGAGAGGCTTGTTTTACTTCATAAATAACTTTTGTAAGTTTGAAAACATGATAAAGAAAAAAATTATTTTCAAAACCGGGGGGTTGTTCAATATACACTTCTTCGGAAATAAAATCATTTAGAAAAGCACTTTTAACATCTATTTAAAATAACTTTCAATTTTTAAAAGATGTAAATGCTGGTTACAGGTGCCTTGTAAGCCAATCACGTGAGTGATGGTATGCGTGACATATTGTGTGATCTTTTTACTTATGATTAATATTGATATATTCTCACATTATATTATTAATTATATATATTGTGATGTCCTTAGTTTTATACAATGGGAGTCGGATCGTGATGAGATCACGATAATGAGATCGATTCACCTTTAAACACAGATCCTAAATAATCCCGGTCATAGATTACTCAAAAGGGACATTGAGATATCAGACAGATCATTATACTAAATACCCGTCCATATGATGGAGGCAGCTGGTTTCATAGCCACTTGTGTGGAGACACTAAGGATATAGTATAGGTGCTCATTAGAGAATGAGTTCACTGATTGATCTGCTTATGGAATGTTGTATGGTTAATGATACATAATGTCAGATAGTGATTCCATAGTCCCAGTTGTGTATTTGGTTTTTAGACTTGAGACACCAAGGATGTCTTGTATGAGTACTCCTTTCTTTGACGCCAGACTTACAGGTTTGGAAAGTACAAGATCTGGTACAACTAGTTATCAGGACTGGTAACAAACCTTACGAAGGCAATTAAGTGTCAATAAAGGATCATCCACTCTCGGTATCACGAGAAGAATATCTTATATGTGCTTGCTTAGACAAATACCTAGCCAGGGTCATTCTGATTGAGAGAGAAGGAGTTCACCAGTAAAATTTGATTTGAGCAAGACAAACTGATTCTGTATATGACCTGATAGTACCATGTCCAATATACGGTCTCTGGGATATTATTTGGATGAGGGATTATAGATACATGGTAACTATGGACAGATAGGTTCGATAGATTTGATCCCCCTTGTACCATCTATGGACTATGGCATAGTGGTTTAGTACATCGATAGTCGATGAGTCAAGTGAATTATTATGGGAATAATAATTTACTATATCAGAAGGAGTTCTGATCGGAGTGACTCACGGCCAGCTCGGTATCGGGCCTAGAGGGTCACACATATATAGTGGATGCTTCAACGAATAGAGGATTAGATGAAGATCCAATTAGCCCCTATTCTCATTAGATGAGACTCTATGTTGATATGCTCCTTGATTAAGGCCTAAGGAGATTATTGGATAGAGATCTAATAATACAAGGTTAGTGGGTTATTGGATGGAGATCCAATACCCACTAAGGCAGGAGCCCTAGGGTTTTTTGGTGACTCTCTATAAATAGGAGGGGAGACTCTTGCTGCAGCCTTAGCCACCACCTCCTATTCTCCTCCCTCCATCTAAGCAAGAGTTGTAAGATCATATTAGAGGAGTTTCGCTGTAGAGATCCATCGTGTGGATATCGCTAGAGAGGAGGACGCTTGATCTCCTTCATCTTCTCCATCCGGATCTGGAATACAGGGATATATGATCTCTCTAGGTAAAATCAATCTCTCTCGTATCATGATTTTATTGGTTTTTGTGATTTTTCTCGCCACCCCAATCTTTTGCATGATAATTTTATCTGCGTAAGAAAATAATTTTTGTTTTGATTTCCGTTGCACATATGATGCACCCACTGTAGGTTTCTCAACAGTAAAGGCAAGGAGCATCCTTATGGCTTCAAGTCTAGCCATGGGAGTAAAGGTTTCATCGTAATCGATTCCTTCTTCTTAGTTGAAACATTTGACCACTAATCTAACATTGTTTATAACCATGATTTCATTTTTCATCTTGCTTATTTCTAAAAAACCATTTAGTACCATTCACTAAATAGTTATTAGGTCTAGGAACAAGCTCCCATACCTCATTTTTCTCAAATTGATTAGGCTCTTCATGCATTACATTAACTCAAGAATCATCTCTTAGAGCCTCATCAATGCACTTTGGCTCGATTTGAGAAAGAAACATGACATTCGCACAAAAATTTCTAAAAGAAGACCAAGTTTGAAATTCTTTTGATGTTTCTCCCATTATAAGCTCCTTAGGATGATCATTCACATACTTTCGTTCCTTATGAGTATTATGATTTAAATTCAAGTTATCAAGATCAACTTCATTATCAAAATCAATCTTCTTAAAGTTAGAAAACTTATTTAAAATAACATGAATGGATTCTTCTATTACTATTATTTTATTAAAAACATGATAAGTTTTTAAAATAGAAGAATAAACTAGAAAAATACTTTTATCGAATTTTGCATCAAATTTACTTAAAACATCCTTTTTCATTTAAAATAAAATATTTACAATCAAATATTTTAAAATAAGAGATATTAGGTTTTTACCATTCCATAATTTATAAGGAGTTTTAGTGAGTAATGGTCTTATAAGAATCCTATTTAAAACATAGCATATCGTATTAACGGCTTCGACCCAAAAATATTTGGGTAGACTATGTTTATTCAACATTATTTTAGTCATTTATTGTTAGCTCCTATTTTTCTTTCTACTACTCTATTTTATTGTAGATTTTGTGGAGTAGAGAAATTATGGATATACCCATTCGAATCACAAAAATTTTAAAAATTATTATTTTAGAATTCTTCACCATGATCACTTTGTATTGAAGAAATCATACATATATTTTCATTTTAAATAATTTTATAAAATTTTATAAAACATTTAAATGTATCACTTTTATGTGCCAAGAAATAGGTCAAAGTATATATACTAAAATCATCTACTATAACAAATGCATTTTTACTATCACCTAAACTTATAATGCCAATTGGTCCAAATAAATCCATATGGATCAATTGAATTAGTCTAGAGGTACTTATTTGGTTTTTAAACTTAAAACTAATCTTGATTTGTTTTCCTAATTGACAAGTGTCACATACTTTGTCTTTGATAAACTTCAGATTAGGTAAGCCTCTTACTAGTTCCTTGGTAGAAATTTGGTTTAAAAGTTTAATGCTCACATGACCTAGTCTTTTATACCAAATCCAAGCATCATCATTCAAAGCCGAAAAACAAGTTTCATTACAAAATTTTTCAATATGTATGGTGTATACATTGTTATTTCTTAAGGCAATCAAAAATTTATTTTTATGTGGCAACTTAATTATGCAAGCATTAGGTTGAAATTTAACCATATATCCTTTATCATATAATTGACTAATACTAAGCAAGTTATATTTCAAACCATCAACTAACAACACATCTTCAATCAAGAGGTTTGATGTGTTATTATTATTATTTCTTTTCCAATAATTTTACCCTTATTGTTGTCTCCGAAGGTAACAACTATCAAGATACCACTATCAAAATAAGAACTAGTGACCTTATAAAAATAGCAAGCTTATAAAAATAAGAACATTAGAAAAATAAGAGCATCCACTATCAAGATACCATTTGGTGCCCCTAACTTTAGTTTAGAGATAAACCTACAATAAAGATATTGTTGGTTTAGGTACTTATTTTATATTGGGTCCTTCATAAAGAACTATATCTTTCTTTTTTAATTATTTTTATTATATGAAGTTCCCTTGAGAACCAAACTAGTTGGTGTAGATTATATTTTCCAAATAGGTATTTGTTTACCTTCTATCCTATTTTTTCTCAAAAAATTACATTTAATTTTTGGTGGCACATTTAAGTTGGTCCTTTAACAAACATGATTGGCTTTTATTGAAAGTTACTAACAAAGCCTATACCATTTCTTCTATTAATATGACCCGTATTCACAATGATCATATTTAGGGATTTGTTTTCAATTTCAAAATTTTCTACTATTGTCTTAAGAATGTATTCTCTTATATAATATTATCTAGTATATCATATTTAGAATATGGTTTATGTGATACTAATGAATCATGCATTTTGTCAAATCTACTAACTAATAATTCATGATCATTTTTAAACAACTTAAAATATTTGCTAAGTTTTTTAAACTCATCAAACAAATCATGAAACATATTTAATAACTCTGAAAAAGAAATATTTAAAGACTTACTAACCTTATTTTTTATCACCATTAGAGCATAGTTAGTAACTTCCTTCTTGGAGTGGTCTTCTTCATCCGAAGAGCTTGAATCATCCCAAGTGCTTTCTTCTTATGTGTTAGCTTCTTCTTCAAATGAGGACATTTATTTTTGAAATATCTTAGTTTTTTGTATTCATAGCATATGATATTATTCTTCTTTGGTTCCTTTTTGTTTTTATAGTTTTTGTTTATTTTTATAAATTTTTTAAACTTCCTTGATAATAATATAATATCATGGTCCTTATCACTCGAGGTTACACTCACTGAGTTATTAGTCTCCCTCTTCCAAGTAATATATATATATATATAGGTTGGTTTACTTTTGTGTCAATATTGAAAAGGTAGATGGGCGTCTCCGTATATTATTTCGGGACACTAACTTAAAAAGATGGGTCTCTCTGGACTACTCTTAAGAATGTATAAAATGTGGGATATACACCCTTAGTAAAGATCGATGGAGTAACAACCTTATTCTTCTTTGAGGAGTTGTAAAGGTAAATGCCATGAAAATGACAACTAAAGGCGGAATGTGGGTCTATATCTTTCCTGTTCTTTGGAAGGGGTTCATCAAGCTCATTATGAGCTTTACAATTTAATTTATATGTCATAAAAGAGCTAATGAGTTCTTCAAGAGTCAAGTTATGTAAATCTTTGGCCTCTTGAATAGCAGTTATTTTAGGATCCCAATTTTTAGGTAAAGATCTCAAAATTTTACTCACAAGTTCAAAATTCAAAGAATATTTTCCAAGTGCTTTAAGGCCATTGATGACATCCATGAAATGGGTATATATGTCTCCAACAGGCTCACTTGGTTTCATTCGAAATAATTCATAGTTATGAACTAAAATGTTACTCTTAGATTTTTTTACTTTACTAGTCCCCCCGTGTGTGATTTCTAGTGTGTGCCAAATATCAAAAGCTGATTCACAAATGAAAATATGAGTAAACTCATTCTTGTCAAGAGCACAAAACAAGACATTCATAGCCTTTGTATTCAAAGAAAAGCTCTTCCTTTCTAAATTATTTCACTCATTTATTAGATTGGAAGATTTTTTAAATCTATTCTCAACAATATTCTATAAATCAAGGTCCAAAGAGATAAGAAAAATACGCATCCTTATCTTCCAATACGTGTAATCCATCCCATTAAACATGGGAGGATATGAGATGAAATGTCCCTAATTCATGCCAAAATAAGTTATTTACTTAAGTAGGTGTTAATCTAATAAGTAACTACCTTGCTCTGATACCAATTATTAGGATCAATTGATATAAGAGAGGGGGGGGATGAATTAGTGTAAGAGAATTCTCATTTTAACTTAAGACTTCTTGCTTGAAGCAAGAAAGAAAAATCTGAAGCTTTTAGTTCAAGTAAAGCAAATTAATCTTATAGAGATATGCTAAGCTTCTTCCTTGAAGATGACTAAAAAAAGAACAAGTAAATTCGAATAAGGAGATAGGTAAAGTCGTTAGTGAAGTGCTTGATTTCGAATCCTTACTTTCAAAATGTAAATAAAATCAGAAGCGTCAATACAAAAATAGTAAGCAAGGTAAGCAAAAAGAAACTCATAGTTTTATAGTGGTTTGGCACTAACCGACCTATGTCCACTCCCGAGTCATCCTCCTTGAAGCACACCAACATCCACTATCGATCTTAGGTCAAGACCAAACCCTTACACTTGAGCTTACAAGGGAGACTTCAAGAATTTTTCTAACTCTAAGCTCTCTCCCTTCCCCTTTTCTTTTTCTTACAATTCATACATAATTTTTTTATAGAATGTAATCCCCAAAATTATTATATGGAATGTAAAAAAACTTGGGATATATATAGGCGCCAAGTGGCATTAGAATTTTGGAGCCAAAATTCAAACATGCCTAGAAAAATCAGTAAAGGCGGTTCAGCAGCCGACCTAGGCGGGTCAACTACGAAAAGCACCTAAAATCTAGGATACGAATAATTTAGCCACACAGCCTGGGCGGTTTAGTCACTGACAGCTGCCCGAAATCCTGGGCGATGGTCGTTCACCCGTTGATCACTAACGGTTTAACCGTTGGAATCTCCAGAAAAGTGGTTCCATCCACTTGATTTTTGACTTAAACCTGATTTGACTAATTCTTTGTTCAACTATTTGAGCTCAACTTGAGCTCAATTAAACCCCATAATAGACCCGATTGCCTCATGAGTTGATTTGGATTCCTTTAAATCAAACTAAATTAGGACTCAATCCCCAACTACGACTCAATGATTACAACTCTTGATGACCAATAAGCTAAACCAAGACTAACTCCCACCAATTCGACAGCCTCTGGCATTTTTATGGTGAGTCTTACAGTCTTCTTCTGATGATCTCCCGACATGTTCTTGTTGGGAAACCTACAGCGGGTGCATCACATGCACAGTGGAAATCAAAACAAAAAACTGGTTTCCCACGCAGATCAAATCATTATGCAAAAGATTGGGGTAGCGAGAAAAATCATAAAAATCGATAAAACCACGATACAAGAGAGATTGATTTTACCTAGGGAGATCGTATATCCCTGTATTCTAGATCTGAATGGAGAAGATAAAGGAGGTCAAACATCCTCCTCTCTAGTGGTATCTACATGATGGATCTCTGTAGCGAAACTCCTCTAATCTGATCTTGCATCTCTTGCTCAGATTGAGGGATGAGAATAGGAGGTGGTGGCTAAGGCTATAGTATATCAACCAAGAGTCTCCCCTCATATTTATAGAGAGCCACTAAAAAACCCTAGGGCTCCTTCCTTAGTGGGTATTAGATCTCCATCCAATAACCAACTAACCTTACATTATTGGATCTCTATCCAGTAATCTCCTTAGGCCTTTAATTAGGCCTTAAATAAGGAGCCCATCAGCATAGGGTCTCATCTAATGAGAATAGGGGCTAATTGGATCTTCATCCAATCCTCTATTCGCTGAAGCATCCACCATATATGTGTAACCCTCTAGGCTCGATACCGAGCTAGCCTAGAGGGTCATGGCCAATTACCATTGGACCTATCTATTCACAGTTACCATGTATCTATAATCCCTCATCCAACTAATATCCCAAAAATCGTATGTTGGATATGGTACTGTCAGGTCACATACGGAATTAGTTTATCTTGCTCTAATCAGATTCTACCGGAGAACTCCTTCTCTCTCAATCTGAATGACCTTGGCCAGAGATTTGTTTAAGTAAGCATATATGGGATATTCCTTTCGTGATACCGAGAGTGAACGATTCTTTATTGACACTCAATTACCTTCGTAAGGTTGACTACCAATCCCTATAACCAGTTGTACTAGATCTAGAACTTTTCAAACTTGTAAGTCTGACGTTAAAGAAAGGAGTACTTATACAAGACATCCTTGGTGTCTCAAGTCTATGGACCAAATACACAATTGGGACTATGGAATCACTATATGACATTATGTATCATTAATCATACAATATTCCATAAGCGGATCAATTAATGAACTCATTCTCTAACGAGCACCTGTACTATATCATTAGTGTCTCTATACAAGTGGCTATGAGACCAACTGCCTCCATCATATGGACGGGTATATAGTACACCGATCTATCTGGTTATCTCAATGTCCCTCTTGAGTAACCTATGACTGGGATTATTTAGGATCTGTGTTTAAAGGTGAATCGATCTCATTATCGTGATCTCATCACGATCCGATTCCCATAAAACCAAGGACATCACAATATATATGCTACATATAATATAATATGAGAATATGCCAATATTAATCATAAGAAAAAAGATCACACAACGTGTCACACGTGTCATCACTCATGTGATTGGCTTGCAGGGCACCTGTAACCAGCAATCTCCCACTTGACCAAAAGCCAATCACCTATGTGTCTGATCCCTATCAGACCCCTGTGACGCTCAAATACAATATGAGCCAGCGGCTTCGTTAGTGGATCTATAATGTTATCTTCGGATAAAACTCTCTTGGTAATAAAGACCTTTCAGTCTTCGGGATGATAGAAATAATACCCACAAGTTTCCTTTGGGTATCCCATGAATGTGCACCATTCTGTCCTTGATTCTAACTTATCGGGGTTATGTTTTCTAACGTAGGTAGGACAGCCCCAAATCTTAATAATCTTAAGATCGGACTTCTTTCCTTTTCATATCTCATATAGTGTAGATACTACCGACTTTGATGGAATTCTGTTTAGAAGGTAAACTACAGTATCTAGAGTGTAACCCCAAAATGAGATGGGTAGGTCAGCAAAACTCATCATGGACCGCACTATGTCTAACAGTGTGCGATTCCTCATTTCTGATACACCATTAAGCCGAGGTGTATAAGGAGGTGTCCACTGGGATAGAATCTCATTATCCTTAAGGAAATGGATGAACTCCGTACTCAAGTACTCTCCTCCTTGATCTGATCGAAGAGTCTTAATACTCTTTCCAATTTGGTTCTCTACCTCATTCTTATATTCCTTGAATTTCTCGAAGGCCTCAGATTTGTACTTCATTAAGTATATGTGTTCATACCTAGAGAAATCATCAGTGAATGTAATGAAGTATGAGTAACCACCTATAGCCTGAGTCGACATGGGACCACATACATCACTATGTATAAGTTCCAATAACTCGGTGGGTCTCTCTCCAGTTCCACTAAAAGGATAGTTGGTCATCTTCCCACGAAGGCAAGGTTCGCAAGTTGCATGTGTCTCATAGTCAAATGAATCTAAGTATCAATCTTTCAACAACTTTTGAATTATTCCCTCATGTATATGACATAGCCTACAATACCACATATTTATATTCATGATATGTGGAGAAGTGTCTAACACATATAAGCCATTTATTAGGGTCCCTCTAATGATGATCTTATCATCCATAATTATTGAACAACTATTATTCTCAAAAACTAATTTATATCTACTAATTGTCAAACAAGAGATAGAAATAATATTTTTGATAATAAAGGGAATAAAATAGCATGCATCTAATGTAATAATAGCTCCACCAGGTAGATGTACGGTGATCTCTCCAACAGCAACTGCAGCAACTCTTACTCCATTGCCCATCTTGAGGTCCATCTCGCCTCTAGCCAATCTCTTAGGTCTTGCCATAACCTGCAACGAATTACAGATATGATAAATACTCCTAGTATCCAATACCCATATGTTATTATTAAAATCTGACAAATGGAGACTGATCATGAATATACCTGAAGCTTCTCCAAGCTTCTGTTTCGGCTTATCTGCAAGGTAGTCCTTATAGTTCCTCTTCCAGTGCCCATCTTGGCCATGGTGGAAGCATTATACTTTGTCCTTTACCGGGTATTTCTTGACAACTTTTGGCTTACCTAGTCTTTCTTTGCCCTTGCCCTTCTTTAGGATCTTGTTGGCCTTCCTTTTTTTTTTGGTCTCACAAATATAGAGAACTAGCTTCTCCTTCTTGATGGCACTCTCAGCTTCCCTCAACATATTGAGGAGCTCAGGGAGAGTTACCTCAAACTTGCTCATGTTAAAATTCATGATGAAGTGAGAAAAAGAATCTGGTAGGGACTAAAGTATAAGATTAATGCACAGATTATCCTCTAGGACTATTCCTACTCCTATGAGTTTCTCGATCCACTCTATCATCTTTAAGATATGGTTCTCAACCGAGATCCCTTCTATCATCCTAGCATGGAAGAGTTTCTTAGATATGTGAGTTCTTCCTTGTTTCTCAAACAGTTGTTAGAGATGAAGCATGATAGAATCTGCATCCATGCTCTCATATTGCCTTCGTAACTCAATAGTCATGGAGGCTAATATAAAACATTTTGCTAACGTGAAATCATCTATGTACTTCACATAGCGAGCGATCTCATCCTTGCTTGCCCCTTCTTCCGGCGTGGGTATAGTTGTATCAAGGATGTAGGCGATTTTCTCTACCGTGAGAATAATTCTCAAATTACGAAGCCAATCTGTATAGTTTGGACCAGTGAGGTGGTTGGTATCAAGTATGCCACGTAGGGGGTTTGTGAGTGACATGTTTTTGATAAAATAAGATAAAATAAAAATAAATAATATGCAGATTTTGTAGAAAATACTAATTAAGATATGAACTTATATCTTAATGTGCTCCCACTATTTTCTTCACGAATCACGTGACACCCTTGACACGTGAGACGGAAGTCTCCAACAGACTCCTAGTGGGGATCGGGATCCAATTGGCGTTTTAGTGCAACCTCGAGGGACTCGACCAATTGTACTAAGCCTAAAAGGTAGGCAACTCTTGCTAATCATAACTTCTTGTGATTCCCGTCACGTTCGGCCTCCGAATCATCATGGTCTCGAGGGACTTGACCAACCATAACATTCAGTTAAATTATCACCATCGTTACAAGATGAGTCTGATTCAATGATATGCCCTCATGGCACACGACCAAGCATACCATGTCCTCAGGTCACCGGTGACATCTCTATATCATAGGTAAGAACTCAATCACGTAGATAGGTGAGCCTCGAGGGACTCGACCAACTCAACCTATGTCGTGATTCAATTTCTTTCTATAACGATTGAAGGCCACGTAGGTCAATCTTATTGCCTCACGCTTACCGAATTAATATTATCGTAGGAGGGGTTTTTATTTCGTATCGATCTCCTAATATGTCGTGTCACACACATACATATTTAATATATATCTACATCGTATGCAAATATATATATCTAGTAGATGTATAACACATTACATATGTAAGCCACACCATATGATCATGAGCCGTCACCTAATATGATTAAGCCCGAGCCAATGGGTCTAATCATTCACAATAGTATCTATGTGTGCATTAGCGCATCTCCATGCCCTGTGATTGTTGATCTCGTCATCATCGGTTCCGTCGGATCGTCGGATCACAATGTGTTGTGATCTCCCACCACAATATCGTGGGTCCCGCTGTAACCTCCACGCTCTTGCTGCGCCTCTCCATTTAATTACAAATAATCATAGGCACGTAGGTCCAACAATAAACAAGAAAAACATAGGCTCACATGCCCCAATAATAATAATAATCATAATTATACACATCACATCACATGACTCATGATCATCCATCCATAACATACATCACATCATATGTAGGATTACTAGATATATATAATAATTAATTAAATTATTTAATTAATTATTTTTTTGTGGAAATCAGGATATGCTCAGAATTTCTAAAATTATTAAGGGTATTTTCATAATTCTGGATGAGAGGATAGTCCTTGAAATTTCTAGAATTACTGAGGGTATTTTTGAAATTCTGTATAAAAGGGACAAAATTAGAATATCTCAAATTCTGAGGGGCATAACCATCTTTTCCACAAAAAGAAGCCCTAACCCTCTCCTTCACCCTCCTACGCCACCACCGTCATCGCGCAGCGGCGACTGTATGCATGGCCGACAACACACGACAACAATGTAAACAAGGTGTTCGATGAAATGCTTGTGTTAGTCCGTGTCCTTCGGTTTATGTACATATCTTGTACAACAAGAAGCGGGCTTGCAGTAGGCTTGTAAGCCCTAGTTTGATTTGCTTTATGGCCAAGTTTGGCTTGTAAATACAAGTGTGTCTTATAAGCACTTGTGGGGACATCGGTCTGTAGTGGACCATTATCCTTTGTGTGCAACCTCTCTGAGCTTGTAATGTCCATGGGTGTAATTTGTATTTTGGCTTTATAAAGTGTTTTCTTGAGCGCTTGCTTGTGGATCCCGTGGGAGTTGCTTCTTCCGCCCGTTTCTCTTTTGTAAGTCCGTGGGATTTTAGGAGATCTCGGGAGGGCTGACCTTTGCGACGGACACGCATGGGTGCCGCAGCTTAGGCAAAATCAGCTAAGCCCGTGACAATGTGGTATCGAGCGGGACAAGCACACGCAAAACACTTGCCATACAAATGTGGGGGACCTAGCTAGGCGCTTTGGAGGACATAGCACGTGCAACCGCTTAGGGAAGCGGACATTGAGATGTAGGGAAAGGAGTCGCTCAGAGGAGCGGGCATCCTGGTTTGGCATTCAAGGAATAGCCAACCCCTTTGCGCGAGTGGCACCACGAGGACAAACAAGCGAAGAAGAATGCGTAGCACACAAAGATTGGGATGGTTGAGTTTGAGCTATAGCTCGACGTTGGCAACTAAACTTGACGGTGCTTAAGGCAAAAGCAGGGTGCTTAGTGAAAGATGAGACCGTGCAAGGTGGGATGTGTTGTGTAACGACCGAAAGAGTTATGCAAAGCTCACAGAGGTGAGGGGAATTGCTAACTCGAAGGATTCGGAACTCATGCAAGGGCTTGTACACGGATGACAGAGTGTTCGTGGCCATCCCAAGGCGTGATTAGAACTCGACGCCATGGAGCATCAGAACTTTCTCTTCAACATGGAAAGGATATGTCCGTAGGTGGCTGAAATGTGCAATAAATTCAGCATGTTGCTAGACCTTGAAGGGTGCAGTGGAGACTGTATTGGAGAAGGGTCGCAATCTAGCAAGTACATTTGTGGGGGCAGAACAAAGCACAAGTTCAGTAAGACGGAGTAGTCCAAAGGGGATGATGGTCTCCGAAACTTCCAGTGGGAAGTATATAAAGAGAAAAGTTGCTCCAGCAGGACAGATATCCAGGAGGGATAAGTCCTAGTTCTCTAGTGGGAGAATCAAGTGCGACCGCACATATTGAGGAAGAGTTTCTGGTTATATCTTCATAAAGCTCAACGGACCGAGTGAGCGAAGAGTTGTCGCATGATCTCGAAGGAGGTAATGCATTAGGGGATGCATTTCGAGATCAAGTGGGGAGCAATCCAAGGCAACATCATATGAAGGCACACTTAGAGTCGAGGCGTAAATCGAACTCAGAGGGCTGACGTGGAATGGTGGACGTGAGGGCCACTATCAACTCGGCAAATCGAGGAGCAGAGTGACTTGGGTGGAACTCGGTGAAGTATCCAAGTCGTATGAAGGAAGTCGACATAGAAGATGGAACATGGAGTGGAGGCATGGAGCTTTCCTTGGACAGAGGTCAAGGGCATGAACTCTTGTAGAGGCAAGAGTGGGATCATGTCGTTCCATGGGTTCTTCATTCTGATGGGACAGACTTATTTTGCATGGTGCCAAAGATGAAGGGAGCTTCGAGGCACATGCAAGCTACCTCAGAGATGCATTTGACCGAGTAACTAAGGTGATTCAACTTGCGGAGGCAAAGTTAGGATCAGGAGACCTTAGCACGGGCAAGAGGACGCAGAGGCAAGTACTCTTGAAGAATATGCCATAGTGTTGTCGTTCAAGTTGTCAGGAACAAGAGGTGCATAGCAAGATTGTGCTGGTAGGGGATAGAGGCCCAAGATCCAGACAATGATGCACCCACTCTAGCAGTCGGGACTTGGAGCTACTAGGCGAGATGTCCTAGAGCTATGCTCGTGAGTAACCCAGGAGTGGGGGGGACGAAGGGGAATTGCCAAGGGAGCGAACTAAAAATCGGAGATGGCAGAGGCCCTACGATGTGTTGGCAAAGGCCACACGTGGAGAAGTCGTAGTCCGAGTTCATCACATGAGAATCTGTATGCAATGGAGATGTCACCAGGAGGCGACATGGTGCAGCGGATCGTGGTGGAATAGTTCGTGGCAATGCAATACAGGCAATCTTGTCCCGTGAGGGACAAAATCATGCGGAGGTATGATCAGGAGTTACTGGGAGCTCCACTTTGGTGTACGACACAACAAGAAGAAGGGCTATGGATTCAAGGAGTGAATGCCGTAGTACCGCAGAGGCGGGTCTTCGTGTGTGCATCAAAGCTTGCATTGGATGAAAGCCTTAGTCATCAGCATATGGGAGCTGTATTCCACCAAGGAAGAAGTCCAAGTGCACGTACCAGTGAGTCCCATGGAGGGGGACATGATCATGTGAATGATCAGGAGCTGAGCTCCACTTGTGAACAATGCAACGAAGAAGGGTGGATTCAAGGAGTGAATGCCACAGCAGGAGGGTCTTCCGTATATACATCAAGCTTGCATCGGATGAAAGCCTTGGTCACAAGATATGGGGTGTACCACCGAGGGAGTAGTCGATTGCAGTACCGTGAGTCCCATGGAGGGGACTTGATTGACCGGAGCAGTTGGAGAGTTGGCTACTTCAGTGCTCATATTCGCTTAAGGGAGCCCGGCAAGTCAGAGGACAAGGCCGAGTAAGCGAACGTTGCTACCAAGGAAGCTAAGGAGAAGAATCGACGAGCCTCGCAACAAGATGGCGGAGGCCATGCATGAGAGTTGCTTCTCTCCATCGACCAAGGAGAACTGCTAGGAGGACACAGTGGTGTCGAAGCAGGTGGTCGAAAGGGGCGAGGAAGCGACGAGTCCAACAGGCTCAGCTACCCAAAAGAAAGCCTTGCATCGATGAAAGCCTTGGTAGTCAAGATATGGGGGCTGTGTACCACCGAGGGAGTAGTCAGATTGCAAGTACCAGTGAGTCCCATGGAGGGGACTTGATTAACCGGAGCAGTTGGAGAGTTGGACTGCTTCAGTGCTCACATTCGCTTAAGGGAGCCCGGCAAGTCAGAGGACAAGGCCGAGTAAGCGTTGCTACCAAGGAAGCTAAGGAGAGATCGGCGTGAGCCTGCAACAAGATGGCGGAGGCCATGCATGAGAGTTGCGTGCTCTCCATCGACCAAGGAGAACTGCTAGGAGGACACAGTGGTGTCGAAGCAGGTGGTCGAAAGGGGCGAGGAAGCGACGACGAGTCCAACGGGGCTCAGCTACCCAAAAGAAAAGCGTCGGTTAGAGAGGAGGTGGACTCGGAGGAGCTCCACAGTGCCACAGAGGCAGATATACCGATCGCGGAGGAAGGGATGAAGATGTAAGGTAACGGATAGTAGTGCTATGGGCTTGGCAGCGCCATGGTACCGCAGATGCGGGACTTCCGTGAAGTCATCGATCCCTTGCTCTCATGAAGGGACAACATTGGTCGTAAAAGGGGGCCAAGGAGGTGGAGAGTGCAGAGGCAAACTCCAAGTACCAAGACGAGGCAGAAGGGCAGAGTCCAGGAAACTTCATAAGACCGATGTCAATGTGCTTCTCATCCAGATAGCCGAAATTAAGGGACTTCGGGTTGATGCAGGAGTGCTCGACCAAGGAACGAAGTAGGCAAGAATGGTACTGCACTTTCTACTCGGGAGGAGTAGGCGGCAAAGGTGATGGAGAACACGGTATAACCCCAAAGGCGACGGATCTATCACGGACTTACTCCAAGTTGGGGACTCAAGGAGTGCAACCACTTCAAGTGCTTCGAAGTGTGAGCAAAGAGCAAGCGAATGTTAGTAACCACTCAATGCATGAAGTACAAACTCGAGGAGGCGGAGAAATCAAGTAACCTTTGCGAAATTGAGTAACCTTTGCCTTCTCAACTCGAGAGAATGGGCGAAACCGAGTACCCCAGTTCTCTTAACTCGAGGAAGTGAGCGAAGCGAAGCAAACTTTTTACACTTTTCGGGCAAAACTTCTTGCATTCCAGAAGTTCAATGGCAGTGGGAAGGTGAATCACCGTAGCTATCCCAACGCAAGGAGTGCAACCACTTCAAGTGCTTCAGAAGTGTGAGCAAAGAGCAGGCGAATGTTAGTACCCAGCTTAATGCATGAAGTACAAACTCGAGGAGGCAGGCGAAATCAAGTAACCTTTGCCAGGCGAAATCAAGTAACCTTTGCCAGGCGAAATTGAGTAACCTTTGCCTTCTCAACTCGAGAGAATGGGCGAAACCGAGTACCCCAGTTCTCTTAACTCGAGGAGGTGAGAGAAGCCACCTTACCTCCTCAACTATGAAGAGAATGGGTGAAGTCGAGTATCCCAGTTCTCTTACTTATCCAAGCGGGAGCTCGCACAAGTTCGGACCCTTCAAAGAAAGCTTATGGAAGACAATGGTTGTCAAATCCTCACCGTTGGTGATCAGTACTATTGAGAGTAGTTTTTTCCACTTCATTTCCCAATTGACTAAGAGGGAGTGATGCGAATATACTTGGAAGTGACAACTAACAGCAGAAGAAGGTTCAATGGGCAAATATTATGGAGAAAGGACCTTAAAAACTTCAAAGTCTGTGAGGCGATGCTCGTTAAAGCTCCAACAAGCATCTACCCAGTTCAAGCAATATGAGTATACTGCGATACTGGCACATCATAAGGCAGGTCTTTTCCTTCATCAGAGGGATCCGCGAGAACCAACAAGGATCAAGACAACTCAGCCAACCCCAGATCATTGGTGAGTTGAAGATGGCGGATTGAGTTCGACTACTCAACAACGGTGGAGAGCGGCTAGGAGCCAAAGGGCGTGTTGCCAAAGAAGAAGATTAAAGATTCAGAATGCGAGGAGATGCAGGTTTACGTGGCTTCACGAGGACGTCGAAGGAATAAGTGGGGAGAATGTCACGGACAACAATGTAAACAAGGTGTTCGATGAAATGCTTGTGTTAGTCCGTGTCCTTCGGTTTATGTACATATCTTGTACAACAAGAAGCGGGCTTGCAGTAGGCTTGTAAGCCCTAGTTTGATTTGCTTTATGGCCAAGTTTGGCTTGTAAATACAAGTGTGTCTTATAAGCACTTGTGGGGACATCGGTCTGTGGTGGACCATTATCCTTTGTGCAACCTCCGAGCTTGTAATGTCCATGGGTGTAATTTGTATTTTGGCTTTATAAAGTGTTTTTCTTGAGCTTGCTTGTGGATCCCGTGGGAGTTGCTTCTTGGCCCGCTTTCTCTTTTGTAAGTCCGTGGATTTTAGGAGATCTCGGGAGGGCTGACCTTTGGACGGACACGCATGGGTGCCGCACGACTTAGGCAAAATCAGCTAAGCCCGTGACAAGCCGCCAAGGCGGCCACCCTGCGGGCCGCCGCCGTGGCGTGGCGGTCCACTGCGGCCCACTTGGGTGCCGCACCCCTTTACGGGCTCCATGCTACGGTTGGCCGCCTCTTGGGCGGCCACGATGCCATGGCGGGAGATCACGACGTATGGTGATACGACAATCCGACGGAACTGATGATGATGAGATCAACAATCACAGGGCATGGAGATGCGCTAATGCACATATGGATCCTATTATGAGTGATTAGACCCATTGGATCGGGTTTAATCATATTAGGTGACCGCTCATGATCATCTGGTATGGCTTGCATATGTGATGTGTTATACACCTACTAGATATATGTATATATATATTTGCATGCGATGTAGATATATATTAAATATGTATATATGTGACACGATATATTAGGAGACCGATATGAAACAAAAACCCCTCCTATGATAATATTAAGTTGTTAAGCGTGAGACAATAAGATTGACCCACGTGGCCTTCCATCGTTATAGGAAGAAATTGAATCATGACATAGGTTGAGTTGGTCAAGTCCCTCGAGGCTCACCTATCTATGTGATCGAGTTCTTGCCTACGATATAGAGATGTCACTGGTGACCTAAGGACATGGTATGCTTGAACCTGCTATAGGTTTCCCAATAGTGGTATTAGAGCAAGGTTTTTATGCAAAAGATTGGGGTAGCGAGAAAAATCGTAAAAATCGATAAAATCACAATACGAGAGAGATTGATTTTACCTAGGGAGATCGTATATCCTTGTATTCCAGATCCAGATGGAGAAGATGAAGGAGGTCAAGCATTCTCCTCTCTAGCGATATCCACATGATAGATCTCTACAGCGAAACTCCTCTAATCTGATCTTGCAACTCTTGCTCAAATGGAGGGAGGAGAATAGGAGGTGGTAGCTAAGGCTGTAGCCTATCAACCAAGAATCTCCCCTCCTATTTATAGTAAGCCACTAAAAAACCCCAGGGCTCCTTCCTTAGTGGGTATTGGATCTCCATCTACTAACCAACTAATCTTACATTATTGGATCTCTATCCAATAATCTCCTTAGGCCTCTAATTGGGCCTTAAGTAAGGAGCCCATCAACATAGGGTCTAATGAGAATAGGGGCTAATTGGATCTTCATCCAATCCTCTATTCGCTGAAGCATCCACCATATGTGTGTGACCCTCTAGGCCCGATACCGAGCTGGCCATGAGTTACTTCCATTAGAACTCCTTCTGATATACTGAATTATTATCCCCATAATAATTCACTCGACTCATCGACTATGGATGTACTAGGCCACTATGCCACAGTTCCGAGATGGTACAGGAGGGATCAAATCCATCGAACATATCTGTCCGTAGTTACTATGCATCTATAATCCCTCATTCAACTAATATCTCAGAGACCGTATGTTAGACATGGTACTATCAGGTCACATACGAAATTAGTTTATCTTGCTCTAATCGGATTCTACTGGAGAACTTCTCTCTCAATCCGAATGACCCTAACTAAGAATTTGTCTAAGCAAGCATATATGAGATATTCATCTCATGATATTGAGAGTGGATGATCCTTTATTGACACTCAATTGCCTTCGTAAGGTTGGCTACCAATCCCGATAACCAGTTGTACCAGATCTGAAACTTTCTAAACCTATAATTCTAGCATCAAAGAAAGGAGTACTTATACAAGACATCCTTGGTGTCTCAAGTCTAAGGACCAGATACACAACTGAGACTATGGAATTACTGTGTGATATTAGGTATCATTAACTATACAATATTTCATAAGCGGATCAATCAGTGAACTCATTCTCCAATGAGCACCTGTATTATATCCTTAATATCTCCACATAAGTGGCTATGAGACCAGCCACCTCCATCATATGGACGAGTATATAGTATACCGATCTGTCCAGTTATCTCAATGTCCCTCTTGAGTAACTTATGACTGGGATTATTTATGATCTATGTTTAAAGTTGAATCGATCTCATTATCGTGATATCATCACGATCTGATTCCCATTGCATAGAACCAAGGTCATCACAATATATATGCTACATATAATATAATGTGAGAATATATCAATATTAATCACAAGCAAAAAGATCACATAGCGTGTTACACGTGTCATCACTCATGTGATTGGCTTGCAGGGCACTTGTAACCAGTAGTTCTTAGTGAGCTGCTTAATCCCTTTGGCGAATCTCCTAGCGAACTCCCAGCGAGGTCCCACTGTATTGTCTAAACCCCAGCCCGGTGCTTAAGCTTAATCTTCACCTATAATATAGTTGTAACTCAATTCCTCCGTCATAGTTAGATATGTAATACTTCCTCTAACATACATGTTAGATTAAACGCTCATCAATTGATTTCATAATCAAAATATGATATTCAACATGCCCCTTTATATTTTAATATCCTATAAATATCCTAGAAGCCTTATTTTTTATTTTTTGGATGAATTCCTTGAATTGTTTTTCCTTTTTTATTCAAAAGATGTTCTTGCTTTTTCACAAATGATTTTCTTGTTCCAAATAATGTAGAAAATATCTCTCACCCACCCAATAAATAATACACTAGTCCAAGTGGATGGATTGGCCTTAACCATACCATAGATTTATCGTGAGTGAACTCTTTATTGTGTTTAAGTTTAAGAGTCTATTTGAGTGATTTATAGTGGTTTTTAAGTAAGTTTTATAGTATTTTTATTATAATGATCAAAATACTATAACATATTATATTTTTTATTTTATTTAGGTAACATTTTTTGAAACTATGATAAATACCTATTTGAATCCTAGTATGATATATCAAGTGATTTCTAGTGTGTTATGAATTTATTTAGCTTATACTGTTACCAAATAATGTTATAGTATTTTTGTTAGGTTGTTGAAAATATTATAAAATTATTACAAAATATTATAAGTAACATCATATTATTCTTATTTGGTTGTCATTACGCATATACCATTATAATACTAAATTTTTAGACTTATAATTGATTTGATTGAGTTTCGAGTTTATATGAGATATTAATAATTTTTTCGAGTAGGTATTATAGTATTTTTATTGTATGATCAAAATATTCTAACAAACCAATTTTGGATCCTTACTTTGAGTGACCAAACAATAGTGCATGATTGAGGACGATCAAATAGAACAAATCAAACTCTAATTCGACCGAATGAGAGTTCTAACTGGACTCCAATTTGATCTTGATCAAACTAAACCTAGACTAAATTCAATCTCAATATAAAAGACTATATTTAAGTTAGCTCCAAGTCTTAAATACATTAAGATTTTACAAGTCATAAAGACATTAAGATTCTCTAAGTGCTAAAGACATTAGGCTTCTTTATGTTCTAATCAAGCTAGGACCCTACCCTACCTCACTATAAAAGTGGGAGGAGAGCCCTAGATTCTAAAGCATCCCTATATCAACTCAATCTCAATCTTATTAAGACAAAGATTAGGGTAGCTCTTGATCTATAAGGGTCTTAGATTCGATGATTCATTAACTAGATACCATTTTTTCGGATGAATGTTTATAATTCACCAAGTCAAAATAAATTCTGACAGGTAGGACTCACAGCTAGTTCGTATTGGGCATAGAGGGTCACACATATATGGTGGTTATTTCAGTGAGTAGAGGATTGAATACAAGTTATTCAATTAGCTCATATTTTCATTGGATGAGATCCAACATTGATGCGACTAGCCCTTCCCTGCTACGAGAGGGAAGTGAAGAAGATAAGTGATCCTCTTCCATGAGTACTACAAGAAGGTGCATAAGAGTTATGAGTTTTAGCCTGCGATTGGAGGCGTATTGTTGCAAAGATCCATCGTGTTGACATATACAAGAATATAAATAAGGTGTTTTATGTAATGCTTATTTTTATCCGTGTCTTTTAATTTTTGTATATACTTTGTACAACAAGTAGCGGGCTTGTAGTAGGCTTGACAAGTCTCGTTTGGTTATCTTTCATAGTTGATTTCGGCTTGTAAATGAAAGTCATGTCATGGACCATGGTTATTTGTGTTAACCGAGCTTGTAAAATCATGGTTGTAATTTGTATTGGCTATATAAAGTATTTGGTAAAGTGGTTGTTTGTGGATCCCATGTAAAATGCTTTCTCTAACCCACTTTCTCTTTTATAGGTCCTAAAGGACCCTAGGAGGTTTCAAGAAGGTTGACCTTTGCGGACGGATACGTAAGGGTGCCACACGACTTAGGCAAAGCCAGCTAAGTTTGTGATAGATGATATCAAAGCAGGACAAGCACATGCAGAAACACTAGCCATACAAACATGGGGGACCTAACTAGGCTGCATGGAGGGCAGCCAACATGTGTGATTATTTGAGAGAAACAGACATAGTGATGTAGGGAATAGAGTCACTCAGAGTAGCGAGCATCCATGATTGGTATTCAGAGGAATGACCAACTTTTTGCGTGAGAGGCTCCACGAGGATAAGCAAGATAGAAAGAATGCGTAGTGCATAAAGGTTGGTGCAATACCCCTTAGTCCCACATTGAAAATGTGGGAACATATGAATATCTTATAAGGGTTGATGAGTGTATTATTAATAATTCTCGGTTTAAGCATTTTGGCTAGTGATTATGTCAAACTAAAGCTATTAAGATAGTCATTAACTCGTGTTTGGTCAATGTGTCATGAACGATCATCACTCAATTATAATATTTTTGCTCCACGAACCGTTCATCATTTTTTCTTATTTGTACATATATTTGGCAGCTTGTTTTGCTTGAGTTTATGTGTTTTTATGTAAGAAATATGAGCAAAAGTAGTGTAAAAGGCTATAGAACGATCGCTCACTGTACGGAGCCAAAATAGCCCTATTTTTGGGTCTTTTTCATATGCTACGGTAACCATTTTGAGCGATGTAAAATATTAACCATTTTAGCACATTGGAACCCCCCAGGTGGCACCGGGCTGGATGAGGTTCTGGGTATATGTCGGGTGTAGGCTTTCATTAATAATTGAACTTGCCTTGCGTCCGATACCTTGGGAACCATCGTTTGTGGACTTGCGACCATTCATACAACCCTCTAAAGTTTTGTTTATCTCTCTTTTTCTCTTTTCTCTACTGCACTCAAGATGTTCGACGAATTGCTTGTATAGCTTTCCACTTTGCGAGACGTCGGGACTTATCCGTCGCTCATTTCTAAGCTAATCAATTTCTTTACAAGTCCTACGGGACCACAAGAGGTTGTAAGAGGGTTGACCCTTTGCAGACAGATAACGCTTTGGGCATTTCATAACTTAGGCAATCCCAGCTAAGTCTGGAACACTAGGCAAGGTTGCTTCACGACTTAGACAATTTCAACTAAGTCTTCGGGAGTGCTGCTAGGGTGCCGCATGGCTTCGGCAAATTCAGCTAAGTCCATGATAGTGTGGTATCAAAGCAGGCAAGTAATTCAAGTGAATAACGAAGAAGATTCACAAACTTGTCATGGTGAAACATCATGGTGAATCGAGCAGGATGGGGCAAGCCAGACCCTTGCTCCAAGCAGTCACAGGTGGGCTGCAAGTGCAAACTCACTCATAAACTATGGGAGCCGCTCATAAGGAGTGCTATAGGAAACAAGACGAGCGTGAAGTTGGGTATTCTCCATGAGGGGAGGAGACGCCATTTAGAGCGCCAACCGGGAAAAAGAGCCATAAGGAGAGAATTACAACAGCGGAAACCCACCTTGATGTTCTTGAAGCGAGTTTGGAGGAACTCTACCAAGGCCAGTGAAGGCTACTTGGGGTAGGAAGCTTTCTAGAAGAAGCTGAATCTCGGATCGAGAAAGTTGAATCCCTGATTGATCAACTGATAGAGGATACCAAAGATTCCGTCTAGTATCTACATGAAGTTGTGGCATAACTCATGGTTAAGGTGATGGTGTTAACAATGACTCTTGATGTCAGAGGGAACAATACCTGTGCTGCGCCATCACAAAACTTCAGGGCACTAGAGTAGTAGTGCTACGACGATACTAAGGATGTCAAAGAGCTTAAAAATTTCTTGTTCGACATGGAATAGTATTTTCGTGTTACAAGGCTCGATTCTGAAGAGATCAAAGTTGCTATAGCAACAATGTATCTGAATAAGGATGCAAAACTTTAGTGGCGAACCCATTGGGAAGAGATCCAGCAAGGTCGATGTTGAGTGGATACATGGGGAGACTTGAAGTAAGAGTTGAGAACTCAGTTCTTGCCCGAGAACATAGAGTTTGTCGCAAGAAGGAAACTGAGACAACTCCGCCAAAGTACAATAATCCGAGACTATATGAAACAATTTTCAGCATTGATGCTAGAAGCTATGGGCACAACAAGAACTACATCGGAGGAATGTCACTGACGTAGTCAGGGCAATTGCAGTCGCGAAAGGGTAACTGACTTTGTTTCTTCGGAGGATTCAAGAAAGAAGAAAAAATCTTTGGAAAATTACCCATCTAAATACTCTCGAGCGAAGGAGTCTGGGAGCGAGCAAAAGAAGAAGAATTTTCATAAGGGACCGAGCTCAAAAGGCAAAGTCTCGAAGTCTGGTGGATGCTTCTTATGTGGAGGACCGCACATAGTGAGGGAGTGCCCGCAAAAATAGGCACTCAATGCTTTAACTGTATCGATTCAACCCCATAAGTCAAACAAGGGCAAAGCTATTGCCCTTAGTTCGAGCAGTTCTGAATCCAGTAGTGATAGTGAGGCATCGGGAGGGCCTAGGATGGGAGCAATGTGTTTGTTGAATGCGTTGCAGGGTTAAGTGGGGGAGAACACAAAGGCAAAGCCACCGAAGGCAGGAAGCAGTGAGTTGATGTATGGCCATACAACCTGTGCAATGGTGGATGTGGGCATGACCCATAATTTTATTATCGATCGTGAAGCTAAGCGACTTGAATTGATCTTGGAGAAGAGCCCAAGTCGTATGAAGGCTATGAACTCAAAGGCCAAGTGGATCTCCGGACGAGCAAAGGAGGTCCCCATCAAGATTGGGATATGGAGCGGGAGCACAAACTTGATGACAGTGCCATTGAACAACTTCCAAGTGATTCTCGAAATAGAGTTTAAGTATGCGGTGAAGTTGGTGCCAGTACCATTCCTGAACTTTCTGTGTCTAATGGGAGGCGACGATCCCTACGTGGTTCTAGTTTCTCGAGGAGGAACTAAGGACCTATAATAAATATCGACTTTATAATTAAAGAAAGGGGTATGAAAAGGTGAATCAACCTTTATAGCTGTTATGAAGCTAGAGACACTTAACGGGGAGGCCATTCAGGAACTGTTGTGGCGAACATCATGAAGGAGTTCTCAGATGTGATGTCAACAGAGTTACCGAGAACTCTACTACCACACAGAGGTGTGGATCATCAGATTGAGCTAGAGCCAGGAGTTAAGCCTCCAGTGAGACCACCATACTGTATGGCCCCTCCAGAGTTGGCAGAACTGAGGAAGCAGTTAGATGAACTGCTAAGTGGTGGTCTTATCTACAGTTCAAAAGCACCTTTCGGAACTTCAGTCCTCTTCTAGAAGAAACAAGATGGGAGCCTCCGATTATGCATTCATTATCAGGCCCTCAACAAGATGACGGTGAAGAACAATACTCTATCTCGCTTATCACGGACTTATTCGATCAATTAGGCAAGGCAAAGTACTTCTCCAAACTCGACTTTTAGTCGGGGTATTAACAAGTGCGCATTGCAGAAGGTGACGAGACGAAGACTACCTGTGTGATCAGGTATAGAGCATTCGAGTTCTTAGTGATGCCTTTCGGCTTAACTAATACTCCGGCCACATTCTGTACTCTAATGAACTAACTGTTCAAGGAGTATCTGGACAAGTCTGTGGTCATCTACTTAGATGATATCATCATTTATAGCCAAACACTTAAGGAGCATGTTAGACACCTCCAAACAATTTTCAAAGTTCTCAGGGAGAACACCTTATTCATGAAGAGGAAAAAGTGCTGCTTCGCCCAAACGGAGATTTTATTCTTGGGGCATCGAATCGGTAATGGTTCCATCTGAATGGACTAGTCTAAGGTGCGAGCTATGATGGACTAGTGAACACCAAAGAAGGTACCAGAGTTGAGATCCTTCCTTGGGTTTGTCAACTATTATCAACTCTTCATAGCTGGATATTCGAAGCGCACAGCTCCATTGACGGAGTTGCTAAAGAAGGAGCAGTCCTAGAGATGGTCGAACAAATGTGAGGTGACATTTCAAGGCCTAAAGACTACTGTGTTGGAGGAACCTATACTCAAATTACCAGACTATAGGAAGTCTTTTGAAGTCCATATAGATTCTTCTGACTTTACGATTGGGGGATTTCTTATGTAGGAGGGTCATCCGGTGGCCTACGAGAGTTGCAAGCTCAACGAGACTGAGCGACGATATCCTGTGCAAGAGAAAGAGATAACAGCGGTGGATCACTATCTACGAGTATGGCGACACTACCTTTTGGGAGCACCATTTGTGCTAAGGACATACAATGTCACATTGAGTTACTTCCAAACTTAAAAGAAACTCTCCCCAAAGCAAGCATAATGGTATGACTTCTTGGCTGAGTTCGACATGGTAATGGAGTATAAACCCAGAAAAGTAAACGTCGTGGCTGATGCATTAAGTCGGAAAGTAGAGTTAGTGAATGCTATACAGTTGGAGGGCGGAGGCCAAGCAAGTCAATTGCACTCCAACTTCCTTTCCAGGATCAGGGATGGACTATACCGAGATCCTCATGCAGTAACTCTGATGCAACTCATCAAAAAGGGTAAGGCGCGATGATTTTGGATCCAAGAGGGACTCATCTACACCAAGGGGAATAAAGTTTATATTCCGTGAGTGGATAACTTGAGGTGTGAACTTCTGAAAGAGTGTCATGATTCCCTTTGGGCTAGACATCTGAGAATCCATCGAATAATGGCTCTAATGGAGCGAGCCTTCTATTAGCCGAAGATGGGGATAGATGTAGAGGAATATATTCAAATATGCCTTACTTGTCAACAGGATAAGGTAGAGCAGTAGAAGCCAATGGGACTTTTGGAGCCGCTGCCTGTACTGGAAAGGCCATGGGAGAGCATTTCCTTAGACTTCATATCAAGCTTGCCCGCGGTAGGGGGACTTAGATTGATACTCGTGGTATTTGATTGATTTTCGAAGTATACAACATTCATTGCTGCACCCCTACATTGCTCAGCGGAGGAGGTGCTAAGTTAATGATGAAGAATGTGGTGAAGTATTAGGGAGTCCCACACAACATCATTAGTGATCGAGATTCTCGGTTCTTGGGATGATTCTGGACCGAGTTGTTTAAGTTGTTGGGATCTAAATTATACTTCTCTACAAGCCTCCAACTCCAAATGGATAGCCAAACAGAAAGAATTAACTCGCTCTTGGAGCAATATCTCCAGCACTATATGAGTGCCAACCAACGAGATTGGGTAAAGCTGTTGGACATAGCCCAATTCTCCTACAACTTGCAGCAGAGCTCTGCATCCAACAAGAGCCCCTTTGAGATTATTATAGGATAACAACCATCAACTCCTCACACCTGGTTATTGGTTATACAGGGAGTAGCCTATCAGCCTATCACTTTGCAAAGGAATGACATTGCAATATAGATATTGCGCAGGCTTACTTGGAGAAGGCAACCGAAAAAATGAAGAAGTGGGCAGACTTAGGAAGGCAACCATAAGAGTTTAAAGTTGGTGACATGCTGTTGGTAAAGCTTCAACCAGCATCACTCCAGTTCTTTATACACAAAGTGCACAAGAGATTGGTATGCAAGTATGAAAGACCCTTCCCAATCATTAGTAGAGTAGGCAATGTCTCATACAAGTTGCAACTGATAGCATGGTTCAGAATTCATAACGTCTTCCATGCGAGCAACTTGAAAGCCTACCACTCAGATCTGCGAGATGATTCTCGAAATATTCCAACTCGACTATCCCCCACCAAAGCCTCTTACGAGAAGCGAGTTGAAACTATTCTGGCAGATCGCAAAATAAAGCTACCTAATGAAGTATATCAAATTGAGTACTTAATAAAGTGGCAAAAACTTCCTCGAACAAAAGCCAATTCGGAGTCAAAAGACACCCTATGACATGAAGAAGCCCGCGTCAAAACCTACTAGCAAGCGTCGACGAGGGTGTCGACAGTTTAAGTGGGGGAGAATGTCACGAACGGTCATCGCTCAACCGTAATATCTTTGCTTCGCGAACCATTCGTCACTTTTTCTTGTTTGTACATATGTTTAGTAGCTTGTTTTGCCTTGACTTTATGTTTTTACCTAAGAAATGTGAGTGAACGTAGTATAGAAGATTGTAGAATGATCGTTCGCTGTGTGGAGCCAAAACAACCCTATTTTTGGGTCTTTTTCATGTGCTGCGGTAACTATTCTGAGCGATATAAAATGTCAGCCATTTCAGCACTTTGGAACCCCCCGGGTGGCACTGGGCTAGATGGGGTTCCGGGTATATGTAGGGCGTAGGCTTTCATCAACAATTGAACTTGCCTTACATCTGATACCTTGTGAACCATCGTTTGTGGACTTGTGATCGTTCTTCTTTGCAGGTCCTATAGGATTATAAGAGGTTGTAAGAGGGCTGACCCTTTGCAGACAGATAATGTTTTGGGCGTTTCATGACTTAGGCAATCCCAGCTAAGTCTGGAACAGTGGGCAAGGTTACTTCACGGCTTACGTAGTTTAGGCAAATTATCGTGACACGAGTTGATGAGCTAACTATCAACCACTGGCCAAAATGCTTAAGTCGGAAGTAAGGGATGTTGTACTCTCCCTAACTCACATATCCTCGATTAAGCTGAGAGGTGGCTCTATGTTGTGTTGAGTTTAAAGCACTCAAGAGTTCAAAGCACTCTATAAGCCAAATGTCATGACCCAAGTTAATGAGCTAACTATCTTGATAGCTTCAGTTTAGCCCAACCACTAGCCAAAATGCTCGAGCTAAGAGTTAATAGTAGTATACTTATCAACCATTATAAGACATTCATATGTTCCCACATTTCCAACGTGGGACTAAGTGGTATTACACTCTCCCCAACTTATATACTTGACGTCCTCGTCAAGGTCGAACAGAAGCCAGTTGGGAGTCAGAAGATGCCCTATGACATGAAGAAGCCTGCATCAAAGCCTACTAGCAAGCGTCGACGAGGGCGTCGACAGTTTAAGTGGGGGAGAATGTCACAAACGATCATTGCTCAACCGCAACATCTTCGCTTCGTGAACTATTCGTCACTTTTTCTTGTTTGTACATATATTTGGTAGCTTGTTTTGCCTTGAGTTTATATGTTTTTACCTAAGAAATATAAGTGAAAGTAGTGTAGAAGACTGCAGAATGAGCCAAAATGCATGCTCGAGCCACTCCATACACATAAGTATCCCTTTCCGACGGGGTCCCCTCCCCACCTGAATACTAGGTCTGCTCTGATACCAAATGTCATGACCCGAGTTGATGAGCTAACTATCATGATAGCTTAAGTTTAGCCAACCACTAGCCAAAATGCTTGAGTCGAGAGTCACTAGTAGTACACTCATCAACTCTTATAAGGCACTCATATGTTCTCACATTTCTAATATGGGACTAAGGGGTATTACAGTTGGGATGGCTGAGTTCGATCTATGGCTTGATGTTGGCATCCAAACTTGACGATGCTCAGGGCAAGCGAAGCACTTGCTAAAAGATAAGACAATACAAAGTAGGATGTGTTGCCTAATGACTGAAAGAGTTGTGCAAAGTTTATAGAGGTGAGGAGAATTGCTAACTCGAAGAATTCAGTACTTATGCAAGGGCTTGTATGTGGACGATGGAGTGTTCGTGGCTATCCCAGGGTGACCGAAACTCAGCACCATAGAGCGTTAAAACTTTCTCTTCAGCATAGAATGGATACATCCATAAGAGACTGAAGTGTGCAACAAGTTCAACATGTTGCTAGGTCTTAAAGGGTAAAGAGGGGGTTGTATTGACAAAGAGTTACAATATAGCAAGTGCATTTATGGGGACAGAACAATGCATAGATTGTTCAGTAAGACAGAGTAGTCCAAGGGGATGGTGGTCTCCAAAATTTCCAAAGGGAAGAGTGCAAATAGGAAAATTGCTCCAATGTGACATATATCCAGGAGAGATAGGTCCTGGTTCTCTAGAGGGAGAATCATGTATAGTGGACCATACATGTTGAGGAAGAGTACCTCAAGACAATATCTCTACAAAGCTCAACGGATTGAGTGAACAGCGAGGAGTCGTTATATGATCTTGAAAGTAATACAATAGTGGATGCATTATGAGATCAAGTGAGGGAGCAACCATGACAACATCATACGAAGGCACACTTAGAGTTGATATGGAAATCAGACTCAATAAAGGGCTGACCCGTGAAATGATGGGCGCAAGGGCCACCATCAACTTAATGCAAATCGATAGGTATAGCAACTTGGGTGGAACTTGGTGAAGTATCCAAGCAACATGAAGTGAGACAATATAGAAGATAAAACATGGAGCGAAGACACGAAGCTTTCCTTGGAAAGAGGTCAAGGACATGAACTCTTGTAGAGGCAAGAGTGGGATTATGTCATTCCATTCGTTCTTCATTCTGATAGAGCAGACTTATCTTGTATAGTGCCAAAGACGAAGAGAGATTCGAAGCACATGCATCTTATCTTAGAGAAGCATTTGACAAAGGGACTAAGGTGACTCAACTTGTAGAGGCGAAGTTGGGATCAAAAGGCCTTAGACGGGGCAAGAGGACGCAAAGGCGGGTACTTTTGAAGAATATGTCATAGTGCTGCCATTCGAGTTATTATGAAGAAAGTGGTGCGCGGTGGTGATTGTGCTAGTAGGGGAATAGAGGCCCAAGATCCAGACAATGATACACTAATTTCAGCAAAATTGGTGGACTTCGAGAGCTACTAGATGACAGACTATCCTAGAGTGATGCTTCGTTTGAGTGTGACCTGAGAATGGGTGGGTGAATGTGAATTACCTAAAGGAATGAACCCAATCAGAGATGGCGAAGGCCCTATGATGTGCTGGCAGAGGCCACACATGGAGAGATCGTAGTCTAAGTTCATCACACAAGAATCTGAATATAATGGAGATGTCACCAGGAGGTGACATGGTGCAGTGGATCATGGTGAAATAGTTCGAGGCAACATAACACTTGTAGAGATGTCCCGTGAGGGATGTGATCATGCGGATGTATGATCAGGAGCTACTGGGAACTCCACTTCGATGAACAACACAATGACAAGAAGGGCTATAGATTCAAGAAGTGAATGCTATGGTACCACAACGGCAAGTCTTCCATGTGTGCGCATCAAATTTTGCATTGGATAAAAGCCTTAGTCATCAGCATATGTGGGCTGTGTATCACCGAGGTAGAATTCCGAATACAAGTACTAGTGAGTCCCATGAGGAGGGACTTGATCTTACATAGGTATGATCAGAGTGGCTAGAGAGTTAGACTGCTTTAGTACTCATATTCGCTTAAGGGAGCTCGGGAAATCAGAGAACAAGGCTGAGTAAGCGAACCTTGCTATCACAGAACTAAGGAGAATAGAATCGGCGTGAGCCCCACAACAAGATGACAGAGGTCATACCTGGGAGTTGTAGTATGTCTTTCCATCGACCAAAGCAAACTGTTCAGAGACCATGAGAGTGTTGAAGCAGGCGGTCGATAGGGGCGAGGAAGCGATGATGAGTCCAGAGGGGCTCAACTATCCAAAAGTAAAGTATCATCAGAAAAGAGGTGGACTTGGAGGAGTGCCACAGTGCCGTAGAGGCGGATTTACCGATTGCAAGGAAAGGGATGCAGATGCAAGATAATGGATAGTAGGGCCATGGGCTTGGCAACACCATGGTACCAAAGGCAAGACTTTTATGGAGTCATCGATCCCTTGCTATCATGGAGAGAGAGCATTGGTCGTGAAAGAGGCCGAGAAGATGGAGAATGCAAAAGCAAACTCCAAGTACCAGGATAAGGCAGAAGGGCAGAGGCCAAGGAACTTCATAAGACTAGTGTCAATGGGCTTCTCATCAAGATAGCCGAAAGTGGGGGACTTCGGGTTAATGTAGGAGTGCTCGACTAAGGAATGAAGTAGGTAATACGTGGTGCTATACCTTTTCTAGTTATAGGAGTAGACGGTAAATACGATGGAAAAGATAGTATAATCCCAAAGATGACCAAAACTATTGAAGACTTGCTTCAAGTTAGGGTGAAAGTTTGTTCTTTTAAGGTAAAACTTCTTATATTCTGGAAGTTCGATGGTAGAGAGGAGGCAAATCATAGTAGTTAACTCAACACAAGGAGTATAAACACTTTGAGTGCTTTGGAAGTGGGAGCAAAGAGCGATGAAGACTAGTAACTAGCTTGATGCATGAAGTATAATATCAAGGAGGCAGGTGAAGTCAAGTAACTTTGCCTTCTTAACTCCTAAGAGAATGGGCGAAACTGAGTACCTCAGTTCTCTTATTTATCCAGTAGAGGAGCTCTACACAAGTTTGAAGACCCTTCAAAAGAAATCTAATGAAAGACGAGTTGTCAAATCCTCACCTTTTGTGATAAGTGCTAATGAGAGTAGATCGTCCACTTCATTTTCCAATAGAAAGCCAATCGAAAGTGGAAGTGATGCGAACCTACTTGGAAGTGACAACTAAGTTGAAGAAGAATTGATGGACAAATTTTATGAAGAAAGGACATAAAAAACTTTAAAGTCTATGAGACGATGCTCGTTAAAGCTCCAACAAGCATCCACCCAGTTTAAGCAGCATGAGACGTTTGAGATACTGGCATAAAACGAGGACGATCTTTTCCTTTATTAAAAGGATCCGCAATAGTTAATAAGGATCAGCACAACTCAATTAACCCTACACCAGAGTCAGTCATTGGTGAGTTGAAGCAGCATGACAGATCAGAGTTTGACTATTCAACAATAGCGGTAGAGAGCAGCTGAGAGCTAAGAGGCATGTTGCAGCCAGAGCAGAAGATTAAAGATTCAATAAAAGGCAAGGATATGTTGCATCCGTAGCGACTTCAATGAGGACGTCAAAGGAATAAGTGGGGGAGAATGTCACATACAATAATATAAACAAGGTGTTCGATGTAATGTTCATGTTTATCTGAATCTTTCAGTGTATGTATATACTTTATACATCAGGTAGTGGGCTTACAATAGGCTTGGCAACCCACATTTGGTTAGCTTTCATGGCCAGCTTTGACTTGTAAATGAGAGTCATGTCATGTAGACACTTGTGGGGATTTCAGTTTGTAATAGACCTTGATCCTTTGTGTGCAACTGTTCAGAGTTTGTAAAATTAATGGTTGTAATTTGTATTGACTATATAAAGTGTTTGCTAAACTAATTGCATGTGGATCCCATAGAAAATACTTTCTCTAACCCATTTTCTCTTTTATAGGTCCTAAGGGAGCCTAGGAGGTTTCAGGGAGGTTGACCTTTGCAGATGGACATGTAAGGGTGTCGCATGACTTAGGGTATCGCACGACTTAGGCAAAACTAACTAAGTCCGTGATAATGTGGATACCACTAAAGAGGAGGACGTTTGACCTTCTTCATCCTCTTTATATGGATATGAAATTTCAGGGCTATATGATCTCCCTAGGTAATTAATCTCACACGCATCACAGTTTTCAATTTTGTGGATTTTTTATGCACTAATCTTTGTACGTCGACTTGATATACATGGAAAACCTATTTTGTTTTCATTCTTTCGCTGCGCATATGATGCTCCCACTGATAGTTTCCCAACCAATAGTCGATGAACTAGTTCTCCTCAAGCTCTAGCTTAGGATACCTCACCTTGAAGTGATATAAGGTAATCAGGTATCTAAACTTGTATGAGGCAACCTTTAACCTCTCCAGCCCATTTCTTGCTAGTTACAGGTGCCCTGTAAGTCAATCATATGAGTGATGACACGTGTGACATGGTGCATGATCTTTTTGCTTATCATTATTATTAAGATATTCTCACATTATATTATCTATTACATATATATATTGTGATGTCCATGGTACTATGCAATGGGAATCGGATCATGATGAGATCATGATAATGAGATCGATTTACCTTTAAATATAAATCTAAATTATCTTTTTAATAGGTTATTCGAGAGGGATATCGAGATAACCGGACAGACCGGTGTACTATATACCCGTCCACATGATAGATGTGGCTAGTCTTATGGCCACTTGTATGGAGACACGTGCTCATTAGAGAATGAGTTCACCAATTGATCCATTAATAAAATATTATATGATTAATGATACCTAATGTTCGACAGTGATTCTGTAATCCCAGTTATGTATCTAGTACTTAGACCTGAGACACAAATGATGTCTTATTTAAATACCCCTTTCTTTGACACTAGACTTACAAGTTTGAAAAGTTCCAAATTTGGTACAGATGATTATCGGGATTGGTAGCTCATCTTATGAAAGCAATTAAGTGTCAATAAAGGATTATCCACTCTCGATACCACGAGAGGAATATCCCTTGTGTGCTTGCTTAGATAAATCCTTAGCCAGAGTCATTCAGATTAAAAGAGGAGTTCTCCGGGAGAATCCAATTAAAGCAAGACTTGAATGGATACCATATGTGGCTTGATAGTACCATATCCAATATATAATCTCTGGGATATTAGTTAGATGAGGGATAATAGATATATGATAACTTTGATAAATAAGTCTGATGGATTCGATCCCTTGCACCGTTTGGGGACTATAGTGTAGTGGCCTAGTACGTCCATGGTCGATAAGTCGAGTGAATTATTATGGTGATAATAATTCAATATATCAGAAAGAGTTCTGATGAGAGCAACTCATGGCCAGCTCAGTATCAGGCATAGAGGCTCACACACATATAGTGGATGCTTCAGCGAATAGATGATTAGATATGAATTATCCAATTAGCCCTTGTTCTCATCAGAATATTAATGGGCTCCTTGCTTGAGGCCCAATTAGATGCCAAATGAGATTATTGGATAAAAATCTAACAATCCAAGGTCAGTGGATAATTGGATAGAGATCCAATACCCACTAAGGTAGGATCTCATAGGGTTTTTATGGGTGACTCTTTATAAATAGGAGATGCATCACACATAGGTGATAGGTTACATCCTTGGCTACCCCCTCATATTCTCCTCTTATCTCTCACCTTCTTAGCCGATTAGCCCCTCTCAGGCCTGAAAGGGCGGCAAAGAAGATAGAGGATCTTCTTCCAAGTTCGTTACGAGAAGCTGCACAAGAGTTATGAGATTTGGGGCTGCAATTAGAGGAATATTGCTGTAGTGATCCATTGTGTAAATACTGCTAGAGAGGAGGACACTTGACCTTATTCATCTCCTCTATCTTAATATAGAAAAACAGGGATATACGATCTCCTTAGGTAAACAATCTCACACATGATACTGTTTTTTAGTTTTTCGGGTTTTCTCGCACCAATCTTTTGCACGATGATTTTGATCTACCTGGGAAACTAATTTTGTTTTGATCTTTCATTGCATATGTCTTGCTTGGTTTCCCGATATTAGAGCCGAGGTTGTTCATGTAAAAGATTAATTTTAAACTACATGTGATGAGATTGATATGCGTAAATTATTTTCTATGTACCTTACTATAATTTTTTATGGTTAATTAAATTTGGATAGTACTTTTTTTTGCTATAAAAAGTGATATAAAGAGGTGTTCTATGGTTCTTTGATGTCAAAATTGTTGGCACAAAGAAAGGGGAAAAGGGTAGCAACTGTTGCTACCTTACAGTACGGCCAAAGGCTGCTTGCAGCCTTGTTCGAGAGCAAGGATGTTGCTTTCAGCGTGGTAGCAAGCTCTTGGCCATGGAAGTAGCCACCCATATAGCCAAGAGTCTTAGCTACATGGGCAACCCTGGTGGCTAGGGTTTCCTGGCTGCTAGAGGTAATCCTATGGCTAAGGTTTCCTAGCCGCAAGGGGTAATTTGTGCGACCAAGGTGTGCTGGCCATCTATGGTAGCTTGCAACCATGGAGAGGGCTGTAAAAGAGTTACTTGGGGGCTAGGGTTACCTAGCCTTCCAAGGCACCCTTATGGCTATAGGGGACTCCTAGTGGCTAAGGTTTCTTAGCCGCACAAGGAGTCCCAAGCTGCCATTTTAGGAACCCTATGGTAGGGTATCCTAAAAAATCTGAAAATAATTAATTAAATAGTTTAATCAATTATTATATATCTACTAATCCTATATATGATGTGATTTATACATGTGATGTATGATATGGATGAATGATCATGAGCCATGTGATGTGATATGTGTACATGTGATTATTATTATTATTGGAGCCCGCAAACCTTTGTTTTTCTCATTTATTACCGGACTTACATGCTTGTGATTATTTTATAATTATATGAAGAGAGGTGACGGGAGCATGGAGGTGACAACGGGACCCATGATGTCATGGTGGGAGATCATGATGCATTGTCATAGACAAAAATATAAAGAGGGTGCTCAATATAATGCTCATGTATGTCTGTGTCTTTCGAGTTATGTTTATACTTTGTATAACAAGTAGTAAGCTAGCAGTAAGCTTGGCAGCCGTAGTTTGGTTAGCTTTCATGATCGATTTTTATAAATGGGAGTTGTGTCATGTGGACACTTGTGGGGACTTCAGTCTATAAGGGACCTCGATTCTTTGTGTTTGACCATTCAAAATTTATAAAGTCCATGGTTGTAATTTGCACTGGCTCTATAAAGTGTTTACTAAAATGGTTACTTATGGATCTCGTGGAAAATACTTTCTCTAACCTTTATAGGTCCTAAGGGACCATAAGAGGTTTCAGGCAAGCTAACTTTTACGGATGGATATGTGATGGTATCGCATAACTTAGGCAAAACCAGCTAAGTTCATGACATTTGGTATTAGTGTGGGACAAGTACATATATAGACACTTGCTATACAAATATAGGAGGCTTCAGGCTAGCTGACCTTTGCATATGGACATGTGATGGTGCCACATGACTTAGGCAAAAATCTAAGTTCGTGACATTTGGTATTAGAGCAGGACAAGCACACGTAGAAACACTTAGTATACAAACAAGGGGGACCTAGCTAGGCTACATAAAGAGCAGCCAGCACGCGTGACTATTTAAGAAAAATGAACATTGAGATGCATGGAAAGGAGTCTCTCAGAGGAGTGGGTATCCTTAATTAGCATTTAAATAAATGGCCAACCCTATACGCGAGAGGCACTATGAGGATAAGCAAGCTAGGAAGAATGTATAGCGCCTAAAGGTTAGGATGACTGAGTTTGAGCTATAACTTGACATTAGTAATCAAACTTGATGGTGCTCAAGGCAAGTGGGGTGCTTAGTAATAAATAAGACCGTGCAAAGTGGGATGTGTTATGTAATGACCAAAAGAGTTGTGCAAAGCTCACAAAGAAGAGGGGAATTGCTAACTCAAAGAATTCGGTACTCATGCAAGGGTTGTATATGAACGATGGAGTGTTTGTGGCCATCCCAAGGCGATCAAAATTCGATGTCATGGAGTATTTAAACTTTTTCTTCAGCATGAAAAGAACACGTATGTAGGAGGCTAAAGTGTGCAATATGTTCAACACGTTGCTAAGCCTTAAAGGGTATAGTAGGGGCTATATTACGAAGAGTCACAATCTAGCAAGCGCTTATATTTGTCCGTGTCTTTCGGTTTTTGTATATTCTTTGTATAGCAAGTATGGACTTGTAGTAGGCTTAACAACCCTAATTTGATTAGCTTTTATAGCCGATTTCAGCTTATAAATGGGAGTTGTATTATGTAGGCACTTATGAGGATTTTGGTATTATCCTTTATGTGTAACCATTCAGAACTTATAAAGTCTATAGTTGTAATTTGCATTGGCTATATAAAGTGTTTGCTAAAGCTGTTGCTTGTGGATCCCATGGGAATTACTTTATCTAATCCATTTTCTCTTTTGTACGTCCCAAGGGACCCTTAGAGGTTTTGGGGAGGCTGACCTTTGCAGACGGACTCGCAAGGGTGCCATATAACTTAAGCAAAACTAGCTAAGTCTGTGACATTTTGGTATCAGAGCAGGACAAGCACACGTAGAAACACTTATCATTCAAACGTGGGGGACCTAGCTAGGCTGTATGGAGGGCAGCCAACATGCATAATCATTTGGGGGAAATAAATATTAAGATGTAGGAAAAGAAGTCGCTCAAGAAAGCGGGCATCCAGGTTTGGTATTTAGAGGAATGGTCAATCCTTTGCGCGAGAAGCACCACGAGGATAAAAAAGCTAAGAAGAATACGTAGCGCACAAAGTTTGGGATGGCTGAGTTTAAGCTATGGCTCGACATTGGCAACCAAACTTGATAGTGCTCAAGGCAAGCAGGGTGCTTAGTAAAAGATGAGATCGTGTAAAGTAGGATGTGTTCCTCAATGACCGAAAGAGTTATACAAAGCTCACAGAGGTGAGGGGAATTGCTAACTCGAAGAATTTAGTACTCATGCAAGGGTTTGTATGTGGACGATGGAGTGTTCGTAGCTATCCCAAGGCAATCAAAACTCGATGCCGTAGAGTATCAGAACTTTCTTTTCAGCATAGAAAGGATACGTCCATAGGAGGCTGAAGTGTGTAATAAGTTTATCACATTGCTAGACCCTGAAAGGTGCAGTGGGGACTGTATTAGCGAAGAGTCACAATCTGGCAAGTCCATTTGTAGGGGCAAAATAAGGCACAAGTTGTTCAACAAGACAGAGTAGTCCAAAGGGGATGGTAGTCTCGGAAACTTCCAATGGGAAGAATGTAAAGAGGAAAGTTGCTCCAACAAGACAGATATTTAGGAGGGATAGGTCTTGGTTCTCCAGACGGGGAATCATGTGTAGTGGACCACACATATTGAGGAAGAGTACCTCAAGATAGTATCTCCACAAATCTCAACGGATCGAGCAAGCAACAAGAAGTCATTGCATAATCTCAAGTAAAGTAATGCATTAGTAGATGCATTGTGAGATCAAGTGGGGGAGCGACCATGGTAACATTATATGAAGGCACACTTATAGTCAATGTGGAAATCAAACTTAATGGAGGGCTGACCTATGGAATGATAGGCATGAGAGCTATTATTAACTCAATGCAAATCGAGAGGCGGAGCAATTTAGGTCAAACTCGGTGAAGTATCCAAGCCATATGAAGGGAGTTGACATAGAAGATAGAACATGCAGCGGAGGCACGGAGCTTTCATTAGACAGAGGTCAAGGGCATGAACTCTTGTAGAGGCAAGAGTGAGATCATGTTATTCAATGGGTTCTTCATTCTGATAGGGCGGACTTATTTTACATGGTGTTAAAAGTGAAGGGAGCTTCGAGGCACATGCACATTATCTCAGAAAAGCATTTGACAGAGGAACTAAGGTGATTCAACTTGCAGAGGCGAAATTGGAATCAGAAGACTTTAGCACGGGGCAAAAGGACGTAGAGGCGGGTACTCTTAAAAAATATACTATAGTACTGACATTCGAGTTGTCATTAAGAAATTGGTGCGCAGCAGAGATTGTGCTGGTAGGAGGATAAAAGCTTAGGATCTAGACAATGGTGTACTAATACTAGTGAAGTCAGGAGACTTCGAGAACTACTAGGCGATAGACTATCCTAGAGAGATACTTCATTTAGGGGTAACTCGAGAATAAGTGGGTGAAGGTGAATTACCAAAGGAGCTAACACAATCAGAGATGACAGAGGCCCTACAATGTATTGGCAGATGCCACACATGGAGATATCATAGTCCGAGTTTGTCACATAAGAATCTAAATTCAATAGAGATGTCACCAGGAGGTGACCTGGTGCAGTGAATCATGATGGAATAGTTTGTAGCAATACAACACATGCGGAGATATCCCATGATGTCACTGGCTTAGCTGAATTTGCCTAAGCCGTGCGGCACCTGTGCATGTACGTCCGTAAAGGTCAGCCTTCCCCGAGATCTCCTAAGGTCCCTTAGACTTACAAAAGAGAAAACGGGCTAGAAGAAGTAATTCCATCGGGATCCACAAGCAACAGCTTAAGAAAATATTTTATAAAGTTAGATACAAATTACACCCATGGACAATATAAAATTAGAATGGTTGCACATAAAAGATAATGGTCTATTACAGATCGAAGTCCCCACAAGTGATTACAAGACACACTCGTATTTATAAGCTAAAATCGAGTACAAAACAAATGAAACTAGGACTGCTAAGCCTACTGCAAGCCCGCTACTTGCTGTATAAGGTATGTACACAAATCGAAGGACACAGACAAACTTGAGCATTTCATCAACCACCTTGTTTACATTATTGTTCATGATATTCTCCCCCACTTATTCCTTTGACGTCCTCGTCGAAACCATTATAGATGCTCCATCTCCTCGCATTTTGCTAAATCTTCAATCTTCTGCTTTGGCTGCAATATGCCTCTTTGGCTCCTAGCCACTCTTTGCCGCTGTTGTTGAGTAGTCGAACTCTAATCTGCCTTGCTGCTTCAACTCACTAATGACTGAATCTGGTGTTGGGTTGGTTGAGTTATGATGATCCTTGTTAGTTCTCGCGGATCCTTCTGATGAAGGAAAAGACCTCACCAATGATAGTATAGTATACTCATATTGCTTGAACTGGGTGGATGCTTGTTGGAACTTTGACGAGCATCACCTCACAGACTTGAAGGTTTTTAAGGTCATTCCTCCATAATGTTTGCCCATTGATCCTTCTTTCACGTTTAATTATCACTTCCAAGTAGATTCGCATCATTCCCGCTTTCAATTAGCCTTCAATTGGGAAATAAAACTGATAATCTACTCTCAGTAGTACTGATCACTAATGGTGAGGATGTGACAACTATTGTCTTCCATATGCTTTCTTTGAAGGGTCACTAAACTTATGCAAAGCTCCTCTGTTAGATAGGTAAGAGAACTGGGATACTCGACTTCACCTATTCTCTTAGTAGTTAAGAAGGCAAGGTTACTTGGCTTCGCTTAGCTCCTCGAGTTAAGAGAATTAGGGTACTCAGTTTTGCCTATTCTCTTAAGTTGAGAAGGTAAAGGTTACTCGATTTCGCCTGCCTCCTCGAGTTTGTACTTCATGCATTAAGCTGGTTACTAACATTCGCCCGCTCTTTGCTTACACTTCTAAAGTACTTGAAGTACTTGCACTCCTTGCGTTGAGTTAGCTATTGTGATTTTCCTTCTTACTGCCATTGAACTTCTGGAATGCAAGAAGTTTCACTCGAAAAGAGTAAAAAGTTAATTCCAACTTGGAGTAAGTCTTTGATAGTTCTGGTCGCCTCTAGGATTGTACCATCTTCTCCATCACCTTTGCTACCTACTCCTTTGAGTAGAAAAGTACAGTACCATGTATTGCCTACTTCGTTCCTTGGTTGAGCACTTTTGCATCAACCCGAAGTCCCTCGCTTTCGGCTATCTTGATAAGAAGCTCATCGACACCGGTCTTATGAAGTTCCTTGGCCTCTGCCCTTTCGCCCTGTCTTGGTACCTGGAGTTTGCCTTTGCATTCTCCACCTCCTCGGCTCCTTTTACGACCAATGCTCTCCCTCTATGAAAGCAAGGGATTAATGACTCCACGGAAGTCCCACCTCTATGTACCATGGTGCTGCCAAGCCCATAGCCCTACTATTCGTTGCCTTGCATCTGCATCCTTTCCTTCTAACCGACTCTTTGCTTTTTGGATAGCTGAGCCCCACTGGACTCATCGTCGCTTCCTCACCCCTTTCGATCATCTGCTTCAACACTACTATGTCCTCCTAGCAGTTCTCCTTGGTTGATGGAAAGACAGACTACAACTCTCATGCTTGGCCTTCGCCATCTTGTTGCAGGGCTCGCGCTGATTCCATTCTCCTTATCTTCCTTGGTAATAATGTTCACTTACTCGACTTTGTTCTCTAACTTACCGGGCTCCCTTAAGCGAATGTGAGCATTGAAGCAGTCCCACTCTCTAGTTGCTGCGATCATACCTTTGTATAATCAAGTCCCCTCCATGGGACTCACCGGTACTTGTAATTGACTTCTTCCTCGGTGGTACATGGCCCCCATATACTGATGACCAAGACTTTCATCTGATACAAGCTTCGATTCATACACACAGAAGACCTGCCTCTGTGATACTATGACATTCACCCCTTGAATCCACAGCCCTTCCTGCCATTGCATTGTTCACCGAAGTGGAGCTCCCAGCAGCTCCTGATCATTCATATGATCATGTCCCCCTCCATGGGACTCATTGGTACTTGCACTTGGACCCTTTCCTCGGTGGTATATAGCCCCCATATGCTGATGACTAAGGCTTTCATCTAATATAAGCTCCGATGCACACACGAAGACCTGCCTCTGTAGTACCATGAAATTCACTCCTTGAATCCATAGACCTTGTTCTTATTGTGTCGTACACTAAATTGGAGCTCCCAGTAACTCCTAATCATACCTCCGCATGATCTGATCCCTCATAGGATAGGACCATATGTTTGCATTATCACGAACCATTCCACCATGATCCACTGTACCATGTCGCCTCCTGGTGACATCTCCATTGCATATAGATTCCCGTGTGATGAACTCGGACTACGACTTCTCCATGTGTGACCTCTGCTAACACATCGTAGGGCCTCTGCCATCTCTGATTTTTTTTTTTGTTCGTTCCCTTAATGATTCACCATCATCCACCCACTCTTGGGTCACACTTGGATGAAGCATAGCTCTAGGACAGTTCATCGCCTGGTAGCTCATAAAGTCCCATTGACTTTGCTAGAATTGGTACACCATTGTCTGGATCCTGGGCCTCTATCTCCTATCAGCACAATCTCTGTTATGCACCACTTGTTCCTGATAACTCGAATGGCAACACTATGATATATTCTTCAAGAGTACCCGCCTCTGCGTCCTCTTGCTTCGTGCTAAGGTATCTTGATCCTAGCTTCACCTTCGCAAGTTGAATCACCTTAGTTACTCTGTCAAATGCATCTCTGAGGTAACTTGCATGTGCCTCGAAGCTTCCTTTATCTTTGGCACCATGCAAGATAAGTCCATCTTATCCGAATGAAGAACCCATGGAACAACATGATCTCACTCTTGCCTCTACAAGTGTTCATGCCCTTGACCTCTGTCCAAGAAAAGCTTCGTGCCTCCACTCCATGTTCCATCTTCTATGTTGACTCCCTTTATACGGCTTGGATACTTTATTGAGTTTCACCCAAGTCACTCCACTCCTCGATTTGCATTAAGATGATAGTGGCCCTCGCGTCCACCATTCCATGAGTCAGTCCTCCGTTGAGTTCGATTTCCATATCGACTCTAAGTGTGCCTTCATAAGATGTTGCCTTGGATTGCTCCCCCACTTGATCTCGAAATGCATCCACCAATGCATTACCTTATTCGAGATCATGCGACGACTCTTCGATGTACACTCGGTCCATTGAGCTTTGTGGAGATATTACCTTGAGAAACTCTTCCTCAATATATGCAGTCTGTTGCACATGATTCTCCCTCTAGAGGACTAGGACTTATTCCTCCTAGATATCCGTCCTGTTGGAGCAACTTTTATCTTGCATTCCTCCCACTAAAAGTTTCGGAGACCACCATCCCCTTTGGACTACTCCATCTTGCTGAACAACTTGTGCCTTGTTTTGCCCCTGCAAATGCACTTGCTAGATTGTGACCCTTCACCAATACAGTCCCCACTATACCCTTCAAGGTATAGTAATGTGCTAAACTTGTTGCACATTTCAGTCGCCTATAGACGTATCCTTTCCATGTCGAAGAGAAAGTTCTGATACTCTACAACGTCGAGTCTCGATTTCGCCTTGGGATGGCCATGAACACTCTGTCGTCCGTGTACAAGCCCTTGCATGAGTACCGAAACCTTCGAGTTAAAAATTTCCCTCACTTATGTGAGCTTTGCACAACTCTTACGGTCATTGAGCATCACATCCCACTTTACATGATCTAATCTTTCACTAAGCGCCCTACTTGCCTTGAGCACCATTAAATTTGGTTGCTAACGTCGAGCCGTAGCTCAAACTCAACCATCCCAATCTTTGTGCTCTACGCATTCTTCTTCGCTTGCTTATCCTCGTAGTGTCTCTCGCATAAAGAGTTGACTATTCTTCTGAATGCTAAGCCTAGATGCCCACTCCTCTGAGCAACTCCTTTCTCTATATCTCAATATTCATTTCCCCCAAATGGTTGCGCGTGCTGGTGGTCCTATATACAACACAGCTAGATCCCCCATGTTTATATAGTGAGTGTTTTTGCGTGTGCTTGTCCTACTCTGATACCACATTATCACGGGCTTAGCTGAATTTGCCTAAGCCGTGCGACACCTGTGGTCCTATGGTCAGCCTTCCCCCAGATCTCCTAAGGTCCCTTAGACTTCCAAAAGAGAAAACAGGCCAAAAGAAGAAATTCCATCAGGATCCATAAGCAACTACTCAAGAAAATACTTTATAAAGCTAAATTCAAATTACACCCACGGATAATACAAAATAAGAAAAGTTTCACATAAAGGATAATGATCCATTACAGACCGAAGTCCTCATAAGTGCTTACGAGACACACTCGTATTTACAAGCCAAAATCGACCACAAAACAAATGAAACTAGGGCTACTAAGCCTACTGCAAGCCTGCTACTTACTGTACTAGGTATGTACATAAACCAAAGGACACGAAAAAACTTGTGCATTTCATCGACTACCATGTTTATATTGTTGTCCGTGATAGTGAGGGACACGATCATGCAGAGGTATGATCATGAGCTATTGGGAGCTCCATTTTGATGAACAATACAGCGGAAAGAAGGGTCATGGATTCAAGGAGTGAATGCCATGGCACCACAGTGGCGGGTCTTCCGTGTGTGCATCAAATCTTGCATAATATGAAAGCCTTGGTTATTAGTATATAGGGACTGTGTATCACCTCGGGAGAATTCTGAGTGTAAGTACTAGAGTGTCCCATGGAGGGAACTTGATCATATAGAGGTATAATTGGAGCGATTAGAGAGTTGGACTACTTCAGCACTAATATTCGCTTAAGGGAGCCTGGCAAGTCAGAGAACAAGTCCGAGTAAGTGAACGTTACTACTAAGGAAGCTAAGGAGAATAGAATCGGCGTGAGCCCTGCAACAAGATAGTGAAGCCCATGCATGAGAGTTATAGTTTGTCTTTCCAATGACCATGAGAAGCTACTTAGAGAACATAGAGGTGTTAAAGTAGGTAGTTGAAAGGGACGAGGAAGCGACGACAAGTCCAGAGGAGCTTAGCTACTCAAAAGCAAAGCATCAGTTAGAAAGGAGATGGATTTAGAGGAGTGCAGCAGTGCCACAGAGGCGGATCTACCATTCACGAAGGAAGGGATACATATGTTAGACAACAAATAGTAGGGCCATGGGCTGGCAGTGTCATGGTACCACAGAAGCGAGACTTCTATAGAGTCATCGATCCATTACTCTTATGGAGGGAGAGCATTAGTTTTAAAAAGGGTTGAGGAGGGGGAGAATGCAGAGACAAATTCCAAGTGCTAAGACAAGGCGAAAGGGCAGAGGCCAAGGAACTTCATAAGACCAGTGTCGATGGGCTTCTCATCAAGATAGCCGAAAGTGAGGGACTTCAAGTTGATACTGGAGTGCTCGACTAAGAAAGAAGTAGGTAGTACATGTTGTTGTACCTTTTCTTCTTAGAGGAGTAGGTGACAAAGATGATGGAGAAGACAATACAATCTCAGAGGCAAGAATTATCAAAGACTTACTCTAAGTTAGGGTAAATTTTTTTTTATTCTTTTTTGAGCAAAACTTCTTGCATTCCGAAAGTTCGATGGCAGTAGAAAGGTAAATTATAGTAGCTAACTTAATGTAAGGAGTGCAAATACTTTATTCAAGTGCTTCGGAAGTGTGAGCAAAGAGTAGGTGAAATGCTAGTAACTAGCTCGATGTATGAAGTACAATCTCAAGGAGGCGGGCGAAATTAATGAACCTTTGCCTTCTCAACTCAAGAGAGTGGCTGAAACCAAGTACCCCAGTTCTTATACGTTGAGGAGGTAGGCGAAATCAAGTAACCTTTGCCTTCTCAATTCAAAAGAGAATGGGTGAAACTTAGTACCCCCATTCTCTTATTTATCCAGTAAAGGAGCTCTATATAAGTTCCAAGACCCTTCAAAAAAATCTAATGGAAGATGAGTTGTCAAATCCTTACCAATAGTGATCAGTGCTATTGAGAGTAGATTGTCCGCTTAATTTCCCAACAGAATATCAATTGAAGGTGGAAGTGATGCAAACCTACTTGAAAGTGACAACTAATTTGAAGAAGAATTGATGGGTAAATTTTATGTATAAAGGACCTCAAAAACTTTAAAGTGTACAAGGCGATGCTCATTAAAACTCCAACAAATATCCATCCAGTTTAAACAACATGAGATCATTGTGATACTGGCACATAATAAGGAAGGTCTTTTCTTTCATCATAAGGATCCACAGAAATCAACAAGGATCAGTACAACTCAACCAACCCCACACAAGAGTCAGTTATTGGCGAGTTGAAGTAGCATGATGGATCAAAGATTGACTACTCAACAACAACGATAGAGAGCAACTGAGAGCCAAGGGGCATGTTGCAGCTAAAGTAGAAGATTAAAGATTCAGCAAAAAGCAAGGAGATAAAGCGTCTATAGCGGCTTCGATGAGGATGTCAAAGGAATAAGTGGGGAAAAATGTCACGGACAAAAATATAAACTAGGTGTTTGATGTAATGCTCATATTTCTTTGTGTCCTCTAGTTTTTGTACATTCTTTGTACAACAAGTCGCGGGCTTATAGTAGGTTTGGCAGCCCTAGTTTGATTAGCTTTTGTAGCTGGTTTTGACTTATAAATGAGAGTTATGTTATATAGGTACTTGTGGAGACTTTGATCTGTAATGGACCAGTATTCTTTGTATTTAATCATTCAGAATTTGTAAAGTCTATAGTTGTAATTTGCATTAGCTATATAAAGTGTTTGCTAAAGTTGTTGCTTGTGGATCCCGTGGAAAGTGCTTCATCTAACCCATTTTCTCTTTTGTAGGTCTTAAGGGACCCTAGGATGTTTCGGGGAGGCTAACCTTTATGGACGGACATGCAAGGGTGCCGCACGACTTAGGCAAAATTAGCTAAGTCCATGACAATAGTGCCGTAGAGGTGGATCTACTGATTTATGAAGAAAGGGACATAGATGCTAGGCAACAGATAGTAGTGCCATGGGCTTAACAGTGCCATAGTACTATAGAGGCGGGACTTCCGTGGAGCTATCAATCCCTTACTCTCATAGAGGGAGAGCATTGGTTGTGAATGATTCGAGGAGGTGGAGAATGCAGAGGCAAAATCTTCAACGATAAAATTGAAGGGCAGAGGCCAAGGAAGTTCATAAGACCAGTGTCAACGAGCTTCTCATCAATAAAGCTAAAAGTGAAAATTTTCAGGTTGATATAGGAATGCTTGACCAAGGAACAAAGTAGGTAATACGCAGTGTTATATTTTTTCTACTTAGAGGAGTAGGCGACAAAGATGATGGAGAAGATGGTATAATCCGAAAGGTAATCAAAATTATTAAAGACTTACTCCAAAATAAAATTTTACTCTTTTCAGGTAAAACTTTTTATATTATGGAAGTTCAATAGTAGAGAGAAGGCGAATCATAGTAGCTAACTCAATGTAAGCACTTTAGGTGCTTCAAAAGTGTGAGCAAAGAGTGGGCGAAGACTAGTGACCAGCTCGATACATGAAGTACAACCTCGAGGAGGTGGGTAAAGTCAAGTAACTTTGCTTTCTCAACTCTTAAGAGAATGGGCGAAACCGAGTACCACAGTTCTCTTATTTATCTTGCAGAGTAGCTTTGCACAATTTCAAAAACCCTTCGAAGAAAACTAATGGAAGACAATAGTTATCAAATCATCACTATTGGTGTTTAGTGCTATTGAGAGTATATTGTCTGTTTCATTTCCTAACATAATGTCAATCGAAAGTGAAAGTGATGCAAACCTACTTACAAGCGATAACTAAGTTGAAGAAGAATTAATGGGCAAATTATATAAAGGAAGGACTTAAAAAAAAAATTCAAAATTTGTGAGGCAATGGTCATTAAAGCTCCAATAGGCATCCACCCAGTTTAAGTGGTATGAGACGTGTGAGATACTAGTACAAAATAAGGATGGTATTTTCCTTTATCAAAAGGATATATAAGAATCATCAAGGATTAATATAACTCAGTCGATCCCATACCAGAGTCAGTCATTGACGAGTTGAAGTAGTATGATGGATCAAAGTTTGACTACTCAACAACAGTGACGAAGGGCAGCTAGGAGCCAAGAGTCATGTTGCACCCAAAGTAGAAAATTGAAGATTCAGCAAATGGTGAGTTGTAGCGTCGACAGTGGCTTCGATGACGATGTTGAAGGAATAAGTAGGGGAGAATATCATAGATAAAAATATAAAGAGGGTGCTCAAATGAATGCTCATGTATATTCGTGTCTTTCGGGTTTGTTCATACTTTGTACAGTAAGTAGCGGGCTAGCAGTAAGCTTGGCAGCTCTAGTTTGGTTAGCTTTCGTGATCGATTTTGGCGTGTAAATAAGATTTACATCATATGGACACTTATGGAGACTTTGGTCTATAATGGACCTTGATCCTTGTTTCTGACCGTTTAGAGTTTATAAGGTCCATGGTTATAATTTGCACTGGCTCTATAAAGTGTTTGCTTGTGTATCCATGAGAAATACTTTCTTTAATCCGTTGTCTCTTTTGTACATCCTAAGGGACCATAGGAGGTTTTAAGTAGGTTGAGACACTCGATGGCACTATACATAACTTAAGCAAAACCAGCTAAGTTCGTGATAGTATAGTGATACAGTGAGGATCCGACGGAATCGATAATGATGAGATTAATGATTACAGGGCATGGAGATATACCGATGCATATATAAATTCTATTATGAATAGTTAAGTCCATTAGCTCGGGCTTAATCATATTACGTGACATCATATGATCATCCGGTATAACTTGCATATTTGATATGTGTTATACACCTACTATATATATATATATATATAGGACTTTAGTAGGGTTGAGTCCTAATCACCCTAGAAGTGTCAAATAAAACCCTATGAGATTATAATAAAACCCCACCTAGCCACTTCTATCCTATAAAGAAGTGTGATTAGGGTTTAGATTGAGGCCGGCTATCGCCTCCCTTACTGGGATGGTCGACCAGGGTTTCCCCCTACTAGGGTCAGCTATAGAGCCACGCTAGCCATCACTTGTTCCCTATAAGGCAAGTAGGCTATAGAAGGGGTAGAAGGATAAATTAGTTAGGCAAGCACCCACTGGGGCTAGGGTTTGGAGCCTTATATAAGCATGTAGCCTCCACCTCTTTTTATTAAGCAATTATCAACTTGTATTCATCCTTGTGCTAAGTCTAGGAGGGAGGAACCCCTACAGCGTTCTAAGGGTTGATCCCCTTTAAGGGTCAAAATTTATAAAGCTCCTTCTGGAGTTCTATCATCTAGTATCAGAGTCGCGTTCCTACAGCCTTATAGCCATCTCTATCGCCTCCATCTTCCATGCAATTCCCATAATTGTTTATGATGTCGCCTTCATCCACCGTCACCCACCAAGCCGCAGATCCATCAATCTACTACCATCCTCTACGTCAACATGATGGATATGGTAAAAACTTCAAAACCCATGCCTCTTGCTACTACTTTTTTTTATCATATATGTTGGAGAAGTGTTTTTTCTAAGGTTTCCTTGCTGGAAAATTCTAACATCACAAATGTTATTATCATTGCGAAGGGAAAACGCTGTAGAAAAATTTTAGTTGATTATTGCTTCTTAAACCTGAACTTTTGATCATCCTTTTTGGCTGAAACTTTTACATAAATTCCTAGATCATCTTAGCCTTCATCTAAGATTGATCTCTCAAAAAATTCCTTATGGATCCGGACTTATAGCACTGCAATTCTTTGTCATGCAGTGCTAAAATATTACGATGAAGAATCTGCCTTCTGCTTGTTGGTCTCTTGAAACCAAACTTTTGTTTATTCTTTTTAGTCAAAACTTTTACATAATTTCATTGATCATCTTAGCTTTCATCTAAAATTTATCTCTGGGAAGACTTCTTTATGAAATCAGAATTATAGTGCTATAATTTTTTTATTGCATAGTGCTGGAGTTTTACAAGAAGAATCTTCCTTCCGCATTTTAGCCTCTTCAAACTAAACTTTTGTTCATCCTTTTTGGCTGAAATTTTTACATAATTTCATAGATTAAATTAGCTTTTATTTAAGATTAATCTCTAGGAAAAATTCTTTCTGGAACTGGTTTTATTGTGCCTTCTTTTGTCATCACGTGGTGCTAGAATTTTACGATGAAGGATCTACCTTCCATCTTTTGCCATATTTCCCTACTGTTACTCTGATGAAATTTTGTCAAACTTTTCTTTGATATTAACCACAATTAAATCTAGGGTTTTTGCATATTTTTCTTAAATTTTTCTCTAGAATTTATATCAAGAATTTATCATTTCTCAGATGTAAAATCTATTCAGTGGGACAACACATTTCTTAATCAAATTCCATCAATTTTGAGTGTTGTCTTTTGTGGGATTTCAAACTATCTTTCTATCATCTATAATCCCTAATATTCTCACCAAAAATCCTTCCAAATTGTATCCTAAACCAATCCCAAATAGCCATCCAAATCAGGCCTAAACCGCAGTCAACCTTCCTTACCGATCCACCTAACTTTTCATCCAACCTTCCTTATCGATCCACCTAACTTTGCTGCCATCTATCCCAGATTCAAAATTCCTTTTCCTAATCTTTATCCACTACTATCATAGCCCCTAAAACCATACTAAATTATAGCCAAAACTCCATAAACCTACAGTCCCTAACTGCACCCAATACTGCCACAAAACTAGCCCTAAAAAATAGTAGCCTTTGGTCCACCAACTTTTAGCCACCCAATCTCCCTTATCCTTTCAATTATAGAACACATCTTTCACTGCACAATGCTGTCAACAGTGACCTCTTGCTGCCATCCTCCTTGATCGCAGCCAGCAGCAATCCTTGTGGCAAAAAGCTACCAGCAGTGATCTTTCATTGTAATCTATTTACATCGTAGTCTGTAACAATTGTTTGCTGCCAACTATCTTGATTGCGGCTAGCAACAAATTGAACACAACAGTAGCTATCTCTCACTCTATACCGTTGCTGCCCTCCTCTGTAATAGCCATGCACACTACTACCCATCTTCCTCCTATTGCAGCTGCACCCTTGCTGCAACCGATGCCACTTGCTGCCATGAAGTCGTAGCGCACCCGCAGCCAACATTGCTACTGTCCTCTTCTTCCTCCATCATTGCTGCTACCTTTTGACTCAGATCTCTTACCTGCCATCTTCTGATAGATATCAACCACCTAAAAAATCACAGCCTTGATGACATTGCAGCATCAATATTGCAGAATCACTGAAGGACTACAACCGACATTCTTGCTGCCATCTTCTTCCTTCAGTGTCGCCGCTACCCTTGGCTACCATCCTCCACTTAAAGACTTCACCATCGCAGCTCTGGCATTATTGTCATTCGCTGCCTTCAACCTGAAAATTGCAGCTATACTCTTCAGTCAGTTTATTTGGGAAGTTAGAGATCCTTATGTCATGACATTGGTGGTCTTATTCAAAACCAAATTGGAGGCTTTTGAGACACGTATGGATGCAAAATTATAGGCTCGCTTTGAGGAGTTTAGGTTGGGCCAATCGTCGAGCCCAAGAATATCACAATGTGATGTAAATTCAAATTACAAAAGGAACCCACCGGAGATAAGAAACGAAGTTAAGACACGATAGCCCTACACCTTGATGACATCAACCTTCTTTGCATAACTTAAAGAAGGGAATCCCAATCAAGATGCTCAAAGCATTAGAGCCACATCCTAACCAATAGTATATAAACCTTCAACACCAATTGATTACAAGAACCATGATGAAGAACTAACGAAGATCTGTCAAACCTCTACCATCCAAGAGTAGCAAACCAGGTTTGAAAGGTTATCTAATTAAACTTATGATTGGTTTGAAAAGAAGATATTGAGGACTTTTATTGAGGGCTTGAAGTTGGAGATTCACGAAGAAGTTAAAGCATGATAGCCATGCACACTTAAGGTAGCCATCTCCTTCGCACGATGTCAAGAGGAGCAGTTGAACTATGAAGCCCGGAGGACTAGGGTCACTCCTTGACCAGTGGCACCAAAGCTTTCACCTCCCCCTACTATCAACCGATCCCCTCAGCAGAAGAAACTAATAAGAGAATACTTTTATGATAGATTGACAAAGGAACCCAAATATGAAGATATGACTCTCGAGCCCTAGGAGAATGATACACCATAACTAGCCACCCACACGGTCCCTACCTTAGCCGGCTAGACCAACCTGAAAAAATTGAAGATCGAAGGGTTTCTCAAGCTGTAGTCCATCATCGTCCTCATCAACATCGGAAGCACATACAACTTCATGAGCAATAAGGTTATTGCCCACTTAATACTCTAAAAAGAAGATTACAATAGGTTGGAAGTCAAGGTAGCTAACGACCAAATTCTGAAGTGCAACCGGAAGTGCCCGCAGGTTAAACTGAGCCTACAGGAGCAAGATGTAATTGTTGATTTCTTTCCTCCTCCCTCTCGATGATTTTGATATAGTGCTCGGCATTGATTGATTGTCCATAATTAGAAATGTTTTCTAAAATTTTTTGAGGCTAACCATAAAGTTTTTCAGTAAAGAAAAACATGTGGTCCTACGAGGGAGCCCATCGACTACAACCACAACACCACACTTGGAAGGGGTACCAAAAGAACAATATAGTGGTTTTCCAATTAAAATTCAAAATTTTCATGAGATTGAAGATAAGAAATCCCTTCTATAGCTTGCTGAATTTTTAGGCATCTCCACCAACGAAGCCAACTACCTCCTCTTAAGCTGGCCAACCCCCCCATACTGAAGTGGCCAAAACTTGTACCAACTGATGCACGTTCAGATTTCTTTCCACAACCTTAAAAGATTGAAGCTAAGAGGACCACCAAGAGATGAAAGGGACATGAATTGTCCGGCCATACTTATTTTCGCTATGATACATCCCTACATCCTTTTTACTAAGGATAAGTTACTTTTGAAGTGTTATATTCAACCGAACTCATAATGGTTACTGATTCGGCACTTCTAGATCTCAGGAGACTTTCATAACTTTTCCCAGGATTGGTCCATAATACTTAAAGACTTCCTTGTTGATGACCTCCGATTTATGGACCAAGACCATGAGAAAATTGAGCCCCTCCAATGATGAAATTAGAATAAGAGAAGGATCGTTCATAGATCTCAATAAAATATCATCCCTCTCATTGAGAAGAAAGATTGGCTATTACTAAAGACTAACCACATGACAGCACATACAAAGAATAAATGGCCTCCCGACAAACTACAAAATGGATGAAAAATTAAAGATCAAGTTTTCTTATACCTCTAGCCTGATTAGCAGAAAACTCGAGCCTAAAGGAAGTGGTCTCCCTATCTCTTTGGGCCTTGCAAAATTCAGGATCACATTGGGGCCCTAACCTAGAGATTAGATCCGTGCACCAAATCAAGATTACAGTTCATCTGCTGGGTATCCCACCTCAAATGAAAATTTAAAGAAGATGACTTAGCCCAAATCCTTATAATTAACACTCCAGCTGATGAGGAGGCCAATGTTTAGTTGATGATAGCATGAGAATCATATGAGGACCTGAATACCCGATTTTTCAAGTTCATGAAACCTCAGCCTTGAGGACAAGACTGATTTTAAGAGGGCAGGTTTAATAGGACTCAAGTAGGGTTGAGTGATAATCACCCTAGAAGTAGTCAAATAAAACCTTATGAGATTGTAATAAAACCCCACCTAGCCACTTCTATCCTATAAAGAAGTGTGGTTATGTTTTACATTGGGGCCTTGGGGCTTAGTGGCTACCGCCTCCCTTATTGGGCTGGTCGCCTAGGGTTTCCCCTTGCTAGGTTAAATTATAGAGTCATTCAAGTCATCACCTATTTCCTTTAAGGCAAGTAGGCTATAAAATAAAAAGAGTAATTTTAGTTAGATAAGCATCTCCTAGGGCTAAGGTTTGGAGCCCTATATAAGCATATAGCCTCTACCTCTTTTTATCAAGCAATTACCAACTTTTATTTAACCTTGTGCCGAGTCTAGGAGGGAGGAACCCCTATAGTGTTCTAAGGGTTTATCCCCTATATATATGTATATTGATAAGACCCCAAAAGGAGCCATATAGATTTTGATCATTGAGGGGGATCAACTCTTGGGACGCTGTAGGGGTTCCTCCCTCCTAGATTCGGCACAAGGCTAAAATAAAATTGATAATTACTTGATTAACAGAGAGGGGCAGCTACATCTTAAATAGAGATCAAAGTCCTAACCTAAGGGGGCGCTTGTCTAAGTAGAATTATCCTTTTGCCCCTCCTATAGTCATCCTGCCTTAATAGGAACAAGGGGTGGCTAGGTTGGCTCTATAGCTGACCTAAGCAAGGGGAAACCCTAGCCAACTTGCCCAGTAAGGGGGGCGATGACTACTAAGCCCTAAGGGCTAACCTAAACCCTGGCCATACTCCTTTATAAGATAGGAGATGTCTTATTACAATCTAGTAAGTTTTTTTACTTACTTCTACCGAAATGATTATGACTCAACCCTGCTAGAGTCCTATTAAGTCCGTCCTCTCAGAATCAGCCTTGTCCTCAAGGCTGAGGATCCATAAACTCTAGAAACTGAGTCTTTAGCTCTTCATGTGACTCCCATATTGCGTCTTCAAATAGTAAGTTATTCCACTTCACAAGTACTTCAGTGGAGGGGCTTCGTCGGCGCATCACAATTCTTCGATTAAGTATAGCTTCAGGTTGAGCTTGGATTTCACCTTCAATTGTAGTGCTCGGCAACTAAGTCTAAGCCAGTTTATGTTCGCCCAATTTCAGCTTTAGTAGGGATACACGGAAGACGAGATGAATTTTGGCGTCATATGAAAGTTTAAGTTGGTATGCCATGGCCCCAATACGTTCCAAAATTTGATATAGCCCATAAAATCATGGAGATAGTTTCATCGATACTCTGGTGTTGATAGATAGCTGCTTGTACGGTAGGTGGAGGTAAACCTAATCTCTTACTAAAAATTCTCACTCACTTCAGTGATTGTCTGCTTGTTGCTTCATGCGGGCTTGAGCGACAATTAGGTTGTCCTTCAGTAGTTGTAGCAGTTTATCCCTGTTAATTAGGTTTTGGTCGACCAGATCCACTTTGGTCGAACCAAGTATATATCTGGGAATTACAGGGGGGCGATCAGCCATACAGTGCTTCGTAAGGGGTACATTTAGTCAACGAATGAAAAGTTTTGTTATATCACCATTTAGCCCAGGGAAGCCATCTTGTCCACTCTTTGGGCCGGTCGTTGGTGAAGCATCGTAAGTAAGTCTCGAGGTATCTGTTCACCACTTCTGTTTGGCCATTTGTTTGTGGATGATAGACTATACTCATCTTCAATTGGGTGCCCTATAGATAGAAGAGCTCGATCCAAAATTTACTTGTAAACACCCTATCACGATCGCTTACTATCAACCTTGACATCCCATGTAATTTCATAATATTTTCCATAAAAATCTGGGCAATAGTGGCAGCAGTATAAGAAAGTCTCACAATATAAAAATGAGCATACTTAGTTAGGCGATCTACTATCACAAAGATCATACTTTTACCTTGAGATAGTGGCAGTCCTTCGACGAAATCCATAGAGATGTCTATCCAAGTCGAATCTGGTATAGGTAGCGACTGTAGTTTACTGGGACTTGCCATTGTTTCTCCTTTATGCCGCTGACATATATCACATTTGGATAATAGTCATAAATTGATTTTTTTATGCTCTTCCAGAAGAAGTTTTGCTTCACACTTTTATAAGTCCTCAAAAATTCAAAGTGCCCTACCGAAGGTGAAGAGTGTATTTTATACAAAATAACTTGAATGTGAGGAGAAGAAGGAACAACAACAATTCGGTCTTTATAGCATAAGTCCTTCGAGTCCCACGTGTAGTGCCCTACGGAATCCGGATCCTTCTCCAATTTTTCTATGATGCTTCAGATTTCTAGATCATTCTTCCACTCCTCCCTAATATGCTTGAGGAAATCGATGGTGGGAAGGGAGATGGTTGAAATTTCTGCTTGCCTCGGGAGCCGAGATAGAGCATCTGCAACAACATTCTCTTTTCCTTTTCGATAAATAATTTCATAATCAAAGCCAAGAAGTTTAGTTACCCAACTTTGCTACTCTGGGGAAGATATTTTTTGCTCTAAGAAATACTTAAGACTTCGGTGGCTAGTCTTAATCTGGAAGCATCGACCAATCAGGTAGGGTCTCTACTTTGTGATGACATGTACAATGGCAAACATTTCTTTATCATATACCAACATTTTCAAGTGTGAGGATATAAAGCCTTGCTAGTGTAGGTGAGAGGTCAGCCATCTTACATTAGAATAGCTCCGATCCCAACTCCAGATGCGTCAGCCTCAATTATGAAGGTGCAGTTGAAATTAGACAATACTAGGACCGACGTCATCGTCATGGTGGCCCCGAGTCATTCAAAGGCTGTAGAAGCTTGTTCTGGCCATACGAAGGAATCTTTATTTAGTAGGAATATGAGCAGGGCACTAATCTTGCCGTAATCTTTCACAAATTTTCGATAGTAGTCTGTGAGTCCAAGGAAGCCACATAGAAATTTTACGTTTGTAGGTTTCGGCCATCCTTGCATTGCCTCGATCTTTATCAGGTCTATCGCCACTCCATCCTCTGATATAATATGCCCAAGATACTCCATTTTACGCTATAAGAAACTACACTTTGACTATTTCACATAGAGTGTATTCTCCAGAGAATTGTTAGAACAACTCATAAGTGCTAAAAATGTATACCAAGCGTAGGGCTATAAATGAGGATATTATCAAAGAACACTAATATGAACTTGCATAGAAAACTCTGAAAGATGTCATTTATTAGGCTTTGGAAAATAGAAGGAGCATTCATAAGTCCAAAAGGCATTAGTAGAAACTTATAGTGGCCGTTATACGTGCGGAATGTAGTTTTTGAAATATTTTCAGTGCATACCCGAATCTGGTGATAAACGGAATGGAGATCCAGTTTAGTGAAGACTCGGGCTCCTTTTAATTCATATAAGAGCTCATCTATGATAGGTATAGGATATTTTTTCTTGACGGTGTTAGCGTTCAAGGCTCATTAATCAATGCACATTCGCCATGTACCGTCCTTCTTGCACACTAGCAATACCGGTGAAGAATAAGGGCTGCAACTTAGTTGAATTACCCCGATGTCAAGCATCTCTTTGACAATATTCTCGATCTCATCTTTCTGCAAGTGGGGTAGCAATATAGTCACAAATTTGCTGGAGGTTTGCCTGGTAGAATAGGAATACGGTGGTCATGTTGTCGGTTACGGGGCAGCCCACGTGGCTCCGTGAAAACGTCTGCGAATTCATCCAGCAAGAGGCAAACTTAGGATCTGAAATTTGTATATTCTCCCCCTTAGATGGCTGCTAGATATGTGTAAAAAATCCCCCATACACTTTGTGCAAAATTTTCTCCATCCGTTGCGTTGAAACAGTGGAGATATGGCTCCTGCGCTTGTCTTACAATGTGACCTGTCTCCCTTTGTAATAAAATTTCATAATTAATTTAAAATTTTTTTAGGAGATATCACCTAGCATTGTGAGCCATTCGATCTCAAGCACAACTTCATAATCATTGATGGGCAGGAGGAAGAAATCAGCTACCACTTCTTGGTCTTGGAGGAGTAGCTTCACCTATGGGCATCGTTGGTCACAATTGAGGATTCGGCTGTCGGCGACCTTTATGTCAAACTTCTTGTAACCTTCGATTTGAAGTGCTAAATATGCAGCAACCTTACTGTTGAGGAAGTTATTTGTGCTACCTGTGTCGATGAGAACAGTGATGGGTTGCTGCTTTAGAAGTCCTCCAACTTTCATCGTCTGCGGATTGGAGTAGTCGGCCAACGCATGCACTGTGTAGTCGGTCGGTTGGGGCTCTTCCTCTATGGCTTCCTCTTTGGGTTCGAGGTCTTCTTCAGATGGTTTGTTGTCCTCATCCTCCACTGGTTCAATCATGAGAAGCCGACCCTTCTTGTAGGGATGTTCACGGCTCCATGGTTCGTCACAATGCCAACACATTCCCTTGGCCGATCATTCGCGAATCTCATCTCTTATCAATTTTTTTGGTGCGGGGGCTCAGATGGCAGCAGAGGGGGTAGTAGGCATTGGCATGGCTAGTCGGGGAGTGACCCTTGTCCTTCGTGCCTTATGGTTTAATCGTTCTTCCTGGATACGCACAAAGGAAATTGCCGCCATAAGAGTGTATGGTTGCCGTGCTTTGACTTCTCCTGGGATTTTCGACTTTAGGCCCTCAATGAAAGTACCTAAAAGTTGTTTTTCAGACCAATCTTCAGTTTGGTTAGATAAATACTCAAACGTTGTTTGGTAATCTTGTATTGTAGAAGTTCGACGAATCTTTGCCAATTATCATCGATGTTATCAAAATCGGTCGGACCGAAGCAGTTTAAAAGCCGTTGCTTGAACCGCTGCCAAGAGAGTCCTCCATGGGTGTGTTCAAATCAATTGAACTATTGAATAGCATCTCTCTCGAGGTGTATGGCAGCGATCTCCACCCATGTGGCATCGGCGGTTCGATAGAACCGAAAATAACACTCCGCGCGTGAGATCCATCTAATCGGGTCTCCTTCTTCCCATCTTGGGAAGTCAACCTTCATGCATGGATTGTTGAGATCATAGGTGATCTGTCTATGATCTTGAGGATCATCTCGCCGATCTGAAGTCTCTCCATAGTGTGACTTTCTCGGGCTTGATGGTCGACCTATACTAAATTCGGTGAAAAAGGATCACATCTTCTCTTCCATGCGATTTTCAAAGGCTTCAAGCTTTGTATCGATAGCCTCTTTCGATGCCATAGTATACGCCTCAAGATCTGTAATATTGAGATCTTTTTTCTATTGTCAGGTTAGTGGCATGGGAATTTGGAGAAGGGGTGGCTGGTTGGAAGGTGGATCGGTTTAGGTGGAAGTAGGCTACGATTTAGGGCAGATTTGGGCTGCACTTTTGTAGAGTTATAGGCTACAAATTGGTGTGGTTTTAGGGTTGTGATAGTAGTATATGAAGGTTAGGAAAATAGGTTTTAGATCTGGGATGGATCGAAGCAAGATAGGTGTCTCGATAAGGAAAGTTTTCTAAAAAGGTAAGTGGAAGTAGGCTGATTTGAGGGCTATTTGGATTCAGTTTAGGGTAATATTTGGAAGGATTTTTGGTGAAAATGGCAAGATTTGAAGATGAAGAAAAGAGAGTCCAAAATCTCACAAAAAATAGCACTCAAATATGATAGAATTCGGTGAAAAGAAGTGCTGCGATATGTTGTCCTACTGAACCGATTTTTACATCGGGGAAACGATGATTTCCCAACATAAATTTCAGGTGAATATTTAAGAAAATTATACAAAAACCCTTGTTTAGATGTTGTCAATATCAATAGGAATTTTGATAAAATTTTGGCAGCATAATGGTAGGAAAATAGGGTAAAAGATGTAAGGCCGATTCCTTCATCATAAAATTCTAGAACTACGTGATGGTTAAAGATCATACAATAAAATCGGTTCCAGAAGGGGTCTTTTGTGAAACAAATTTCAGATAAAATCCAACTTGATCTTGAGAATTATGCAAAAATTTTGGTTAGAAACGATGAACAAAACTTTGGTTTCAAGTAGCAGCAATCGATTGAAAATTTTCTACAGCATTTCGCCTTCGCAACGATGATAACATTTGCGATGGTAAAAAGTTGTAGCAAGAAAACTTTAGAAAACTTCTCCCACATATAATATGAAGGATCTTGTAGTATTAAAGAGGTATGAGTTATAAAAATATACCAAAATTCCAAATCAAATGCAGGGGGCAACGACAGAGTGATTTGATCTGCTACTGGGGTGGAAAGTGGAGGTGCGTGACATAGCAATTGTGAGAATTGCTTAGGAAGATGGAGGCGACTGAGATGGCTATAGGGCAGCAGGAACACAACTCTGATACTAGATGATAAGACCCCAGAAGGAGCCCTATAGATTTTAATTCTTGAGGTGAATCAACCCTTGGAACACCATAGGGGTTCCTCCCTCCTAGATTTGGCACAAGGCTGAAATAAAATTAATAATTACTTGATTAAAATAGGGGGGCAATTACATTTTAAATAGGGATTAAAGTCCTAACCTAAGGGGGAACTTATTTAAGTGGAATTACCCTTTTACCCCTCCTATAGCCATCCTGACCGACTTACCCAGTAAGGGGGGCGACGACTACTAAGCCCTAAGGGCTAACCCAAACCCTGGCCATACTCCTTTATAAGATAAGAGAAGCCTTATTACAATCTAGTAGAGTTTTTTTATTGACTTCTACTGAAATGATTAGGACTCAACCCTGCTAGAGTCCTATCATATATATACATATCTATGTATATATATATATATATACATATATATATTAAATATGTATATGTGTGACATGACATATTAGGATATTAGGAGACCAATACAAAACAAAACCCCTCCTATGATAATATTAAGGAGGTGAGTGTGAGATAATAAGATTGACCCACGTGGCCTTCCATCATTTTAGAAAGAAATTAAATCATGACATAGGTTGAGTTGGTCAAGTCACTCAAGGCTCACCTATCTAGGTGGTCGAGATCTTGCCTACGACATAGAGATGTCACTGATGACCTAAGGACATGATATCCTTGGTCGAGTCACTCGAGAGTATATGATCGAAGCAGACGTATATTGTAACGATGGTGATTACTTAACTGAACTATATGATTAGTTGAGCAATCGAGACCATGATGATTCGAAGGCCAAACATAATGAGAATCATAAGGAGCTATGATTGACAAGAGTTGTCTACTTGTCAAGCTTAGTGTAATTGGTTGAGTCATTCGAGGTTGCATTAAGACATCGATTGGATCTCGATAGCCACTAGAATTCTACTGGAGACTTCCATTTCACGTGCAGAGGGTGTCACGTGATTCGCTTAAAAAATAGTGGGAGTACATTAAAATAGAAGTTCTTATCTTAATTAGTTTTCTCATAAAATCTGCATGTTATTTATTTGTGCTATAGCTTGTTTGTCAGAAAGATGTCACTTACAAATCCCCAATATGGCATACTTGATTCCAACCGCCTCACTAGTCCAAACTACATGGATTGACTTCATAATTTGAGAATTATTCTCATGGCGGAGAAATTTACATATATCCTTGATATAATTATGCCCTTGCAGGAAGAAGGGGTAAGCGAGGATGAGATCGCTCACTATATAAAGTATATAGATGATTCCATATTGGCAAAATGCTACATGTTGGCCTCTATGACTCTTGAGTTACAAAGGTAATATAAGAACATAGAAACCTATTCTATCCTTCTTTATATTCACTAGCTATTTAAAAAACAGGGAATAACTCAAAGATATGAGATATCTAATAGTCTCTTCTAAGCTAGGATGACAAAAGGGACATCGGTTTAAAACTGTCCTAAATATGATAGAGTGGATCGAGAAACTCACAGGTTTATGAATAGTCCAAGACGATAACATATGCGTTGACATTATACTTCAGACCTTACCAGATGTCCTTTTTTACTTCATCATGAATTTTAGCGTGAGCAAGTTTGAGGTGACTCTCCCTGAGCTCCTCAATATGCTGAGGGAAGTTGAGAGTGCTATCAAGAAAGAGAAGTCAGTTCTCTATATTGGTGAGACCAAGAAGAAAAGGAAGGTCAGTAAGACCCTTAAGAAGAGCAAGGGCAAAGAAAGATTGAGTAATACAAAGGTTGATAATAAAGACATAATAAAGGACAAAGGATAGTGCTTCTACTATAGCAAAGACAAGCACTGGAAGGGGAACTGTAAGGATTACCTTACAGACAAGGTAAAACATAAGCTAGGAGAAGCTTCAAATATATTTATGATTAGTCTCCACTTATCAGATTTTCATGATAACACATGGGTATTGAATACCGGGAGTGCTTATCATATCTGCAATACGTTGCAGGTTTTGATAAGACCTAAGAGATTGGTTAAAGGTGAGATGAACCTCATGATGGGCAATGGAGTAAGAGTTGCTATAGTTACCATTGGGGAGGTCACCCTATATTTGCTTGGTGGAGCTATCATTACATTGGATGCATGCTATTTTGTTCCCTCTATTATCAAAAATATTATTCCCATCTCTTGTTTAAGAATTAGTAGATATAAATTAGTTTTTAAGAATAATAGTTATCCAATAATTATGGATGATGAGATCATTACTAGAGAGCCTTGATAAATAGCTTATATATGTTAAGACATTTCTCTACACATCATGAGTATAAATACGTCCAAGAGGAAAAGAGATGAGGTAAATACCTATGACATTGTAGGCTAGGTCATATACATGAGGGAATGATTCAAAAGTTGCTAAAAGATGGATACTTACTATAAGACATATACAACTTGTGAACCTTGCCTTCATGGAAAGAGACCAACTCTCCTTTTAGTGGAACTGGAGAGAGAGCCACTGAGTTATTGGAACTCATACATAGTGATGTATGTGGTTCTATGTCGACTCAGGCTATAAGCGGTTACTTATACTTTATTACATTCACTTGTGATTTCTCTAGGTATGGACATGTGTACTTGATGAAGTATAAATCTAAGGCCTTAGAGAAATTTGGGAATATAAGAATGAGGTAGAGAACTAGATTGAAAAAATATTAAGACTCTTCATTCAGATCGAGGAGGAGAATACTTGAGTATAGACTTTATCGAGTTCCTTAGGGACTATTGTCACGGACTTAGCTGAATTTGCCTAAGCCGTGCGGCACCCTCGCAGCACTCCCGAAGACTTAGCTGAAATTGCCTAAGTCGTGGAGCAACCTTGCTCACTATTTCGGACTTAGCTAGGATTGCCTAAGTCATGAAACGCCCAATGCGTTATCTGTCCACAAAGGGTCAGTCCTCTTACAACCTCTTAAGGTCCCGTAGGACCTGCAAAGAAGAAGTTGATTAGCTTAGAGGCGAGCGACGGACACGTCCCAACATCTCGCAAAGCGGAAAGCTATACAAGCAATTTGTCGAACACCTTGAGTGCAGCCAAGAAAAGAGAGAAAGAGAGCAAAATAAGACTTTGGAGGGTTGTAGAAATGGTCGCAAGTCCACAAACGATGGTTCCCAAGGTATCAGACGCAAGACAAGTTCAATTGCTAATGAACGCCTATGCCCGACATATACCCAGAACCCCATCCAGCACGGTGCCACCCAAGGGGTTCCAAGGTGCTGAAATGGTTGACATTTTGCACCGCTCAGAAAGGTTGCCGCAACACATGAAAAAGACCCAAAAATAGGGCTGTTTTGGGTTGTTATGGCTCCGTATAGCGAGCGATAATTCTGCAGCCTTCTACACTACTTTCGCTCACATTTCTTATGTAAAAACACATAAACTCAAGGCAAAACAAGCTGCCAAACATATGTATAAGCAAGAAAAAGTGACGAACGGTTCAAGGAGCAAAGGCATTACGGTTGAGCAACGACCGTTCGTGACATTCTCCCCTACTCAAACTGTCGACGCCCTCATCGATGCTTGTTGGTAGGCTTTGACGCGAGCTTCTTCATGTCGCAGGGCATCTTCTGGCTCCCAACTGGCTTCTGTTTGAGGAAGCTTTTGTCACTTCACTAAGTACTCTATTTGCTGCGCTCCATTGGGTAGCTTTATCTTACGATCCGCTAGAATAGTTTCAACTCGCTTCTCGTAAGAGGCTCTAGTGGGGGGTAGTCGAGTTGGAACATTTTGAGAATCATCTCGTGGATCTGAGTGGTAGGCTTTCAAGTTGCTCGTATGGAAGACGTTGTGAATTCTGAACCATGCTGGTAGTTGCAACTTGTATGAGACATTGCCTACTCTGCCGATGATTGGGAAAGACCATTCATACTTGCGTACTAATTCTTTATGCACTTTGTGTCTAAAGAACTGGAGTGATGCTGGTTGGAGCTTCACCAACACCATGTCACCAACTTTAAATTCTTGTGGTCGCCTTCCCAACTCTGCCCACTTCTTCATCTTTTTGGCCGCCTTCTCCAAGTAAGCCCACACAATATCTGTATTGCGATGCCATTCCTTTGCGAAGTGATAGGCTGATGAGCTACTCCCTGTATAACCAATAAGCAGGGTATGAGGAGTTGATGTCTGTTGTCCCGTAATAATCTCAAATGGGCTCTTGTTGGATGCAGAGCTCCGCTGTAAGTTATAGGAGAATTGGGCTATGTCCAACAGCTTCACCCAATCTCATTGGTTGGCACTCATGTAGTGCCGAAGATATTGCTCCAAGAGCGAGTTAATTCTCTCTGTTTGGCCATCCGTTTGAGGGTGGAGGCTTGTGGAGAAGTATAATTTAGACCCCAACAACTTGAACAACTCAGTCCAGAATTGTCCTAAGAACCGAGAATCTCGATCACTAATGATGTTGTGTGGGACTCCCCAATACTTAACCACATTCTTCATCATCAACTTAGTCGCCTCCTCCGCTGAGTAATGTAGGGGTGCCACAATGAATGTTGCATACTTCGAAAATTGATCAACTACCATAAGTATCGATCCAAGTCCCCCTACTGCGAGCAAGCTTGATATGAAGTCCAAAGAAATGCTCTCCCATGGCCTTTCTGGTACGGGTAGAGGCTCTAAAAGTCCCACTGGCTTCTGCTGCTCCATCTTGTCCTGTTGACAAGTAAGGTATGTTTGAACATATTCCTCCACATCTATCCCCATCTTCGGCCAATAGAAGGCTCTCTCCACGAGAGCCATTGTTCGGTGGATACCTGGATGTCTAGCCCAAAGGGAATCGTGACACTCTTTCAAGAGTTCACGCCTCAAGTTATCCGCTCGTAGGACATAAACTCTATTCCCCTTGGTGTAGATGAGTCCCTCCTGGACCCAAAATCATTGTGCCTTGCCCTCTTTAATGAGTTGAATCAGAGTCACTGCCTAAGGATCTCGGTACAGTCCATCCCTGATCCTGGAAAGAAAGTTAGAGCGTAATTGACTTGCTTGACCTCCGCCCTCCAACTGTATAGCATTCACTAGCTTCACTTTTCGATTCAATGCATCAGCCACGAAATTTGCTTTTCCGGATTTGTACTCCATCACCATTCGAACTCAACCAAGAAGTCCTACCATCGTGCTTGTTTTAGGGAGAGTTTCTTTTGAGTTTGGAAGTAACTCAATGCGACATTGTCTGTCCTTAGCACAAATGGTGCTCCCAGAAGGTAGTGTCGCCACACTCGTAGAGAGTGGACTACTGCTGTCATCTCCTTCTCATGCACAGGATATCGCCGCTCAGTCTCCTTGAGCTTGCGACTCTCATAGGCCACTAGATGACCCTCCTGTATAAGAACTCCTCCAATAGTAAAGTCAGAAGCATCAGTACGGACTTCAAAAGACTTTCCATAGTCCGATAATCTGAGTACAGGTTCTTCTAACATAGCAATCTTCAGGTCTTGAAATGCCGCCTCACATTTGTCCGACCATCTCTAGGACTGCTCCTTTTTTAGCAACTCCGTCAATAGAGTTGCGCGCTTCGAATATCCAGCTATGAAGCACCGATAATAGTTGACGAACCCAAGGAAGGATCTCAACTCTGGCACCTTCTTTGGTGTTCGCCAGTCCACCACAGCTTGCACCTTAGCCTTGTCCATTCGAATGGACCCATTTCCAATTCGATGCCCCAAGAATAAAATCTATGTTTGGGTGAAGTAGCACTTTTCCCTCTTTACGAACAAGGTGTTCTCCCTGAGAACTTTGAAAATTGTTCGGAGGTGTCTAACATGCTCCTCAAGTGTTTGGCTATAGACGACGATATCGTCTAAGTAGACGACCATAAACTTATCTAGATACTCCTTGAACAACTGGTTCATGAGAGTGCAGAATGTGGCCGGAGCATTAGTTAAGCCGAAAGGCATCACCAAGAACTCGAATGCTCCATACCTGGTCATACAGGTAGTCTTCGCCTCATCACCTTCTGCAATGCGCACTTGCCAATACCCTGAATGAAAGTTGAGTTTGGAGAAGTACTTTGCCTTGCCCAATTGATCGAACAAGTCCGTAATAAGCGGGATAGGGTACTTGTTCTTCACCGTCATCTTGTTAAGGGCTCGATAATCAATGCATAATTGGAGGCTCCCATCTTATTTCTTCTGAAAGAGGACTGGAGCTCCGAAAGGTGCTTTGGAACTGTGGATGAGACCACCGCTTAGCAGTTCATCTAACTGCTTCCTCAGTTCTGCCAACTCTGGAGGGGCCATGCGGTATGGTGGTCTCGCTGGAGGCTTAACTCCCAGCTCCAGCTCAATCCGATGATCCACGCCTCTACGTGGTGGTAGAGTTCTCGACAACTCTATTGGCATCACATCTGAGAACTCCTTCAGGATGTTTGCCACAACAGCAGGTTCCTGAATGGCCTCCCCGTCAAGTGTCTCTAGCTTCATAGCAGCTATAAAGGTTAATTCACCTTTTCGCACCCCTTTCTTTAATTATAAAGCAGATATTTATTGTAGGTCCTTGGTTCCTCCTCGAGAAACTGGAACTATGTAGGGATCATCAGCTCCCATTAGACACAAGAAGTTTAGGAACGGTATTGGCACCAACTTTGCTGTGCACATAAACTCCATTCCGAGAATCACTTGGAAGTCATCCAATGGCACCGCCATCAAGTCGGTGCTCCCGCTCTATGTCTCGATCTTGATGGGGACCCCCTTTGCTTATCCAGAGATCCGTTTGGCCTCCGAGTTCACCACCTTCATACGACTTGGGCTCTTCTCCAAGATTAGTCCCAGTCGCTTAGCTTCGCGATCGGCAATAAAATTATGGGTTGCGCCCGTGTCCACCATTGCACGGGTTGTTCGGCCATTAAGCTTGATGTCCATATACATCAGCTCACTGCTTCCTACCTTCGGTGGCTTTGCCTTTGTATTCTCCCCCACTTGACCCCGCAACGCATTTAACAAATGCATTGCTCCCATCCTGGGTCCTTGTAACGCCTCCGCGCTCGGAGTCATCGCTCGAATTAAGGGCGATAGCTTTGCCCTTGTCTGACTTACGGGGTAGAATCGATGCCGTCAAAGCATTGAGTGCTTGTTTTTGTGGGCACTCCCTCACCATGTGCGATCCTCCACACAAGAAGCATCCAGTAGGCTTTGGGACTCTAGCTCTTGAGCCCGGTCCCTTGTGGAAATTCTTCTTCTTTTGCTCGCCCCCAGACTCCTTCGCTCAAGAGTATTTAGATGGGCGATTTCCCAAAGATTGTTTCTTCTTTCTCAAATCCTCAGAAGAAACAAAGTCAGTTAACCTTTCCGCGGCTGCAATTGCCCCGACTACGTCGGTGACATTCCTTCGATGTAGTTCTTGTTGTGCCCATGGCTTCAAGCCATCGAGGAAGCTGAATAGCTTGTCTTTCTCAGACATGTCCCATATATCCAGCATCAGTTATGATTTCGTTAAGAATGAAGATAAGCCTTGTGTGTACAGGAAGGTAAGTGAGAGTACTATCACCTTCTTAGTGCTATATCTAGATAACATCCTAATCATTAGGTATGATGTGTGAATGCTATCCATAATAGAAGCTTGGATATATAGAAACTTCTCCATGAAGTACTTAGCGGAAGCATCCTATATTTTGAGGATCCAAATTTTATATGTATAGATCCAAGGGGATGCTTGACTTGTCCTAGTCTAGGTACATAGACTCAATTGTTAAAAGGTTTGACATGAAAATTCCAAGAGAGGTCCTATACCAATAAGATATAAAATATCACTTTCTAGGAGTATGTCTCCAAAGACTCTTGAAGAAAGCGCAGACATGAATATTATACCCTATGCCTTAGTGATAGGTTCTATCATGTATACTATGCTATGTAATAGGCCTAATATGACACATGCTTTGAGTGTCATGAGCAAGTATTAGGCAAATCTAGGTTTGGAACACTAGAAGGTAGTAAAGTGTATCCTTAAGTACTTGAGAAGGACTAAGAATCTTTTACTAATATATGGAGGAGGTAACCTCTAGATTGAGGGTCATAGAGACTCAAGTTTCCAGTCTGACATTAATGATAGTAAGTCAAACTCAGGGTATATCTTCACCCTAAATGTAGTAGTAAGCTGGAAGAGTTCCAAGAAAGATACTACTACTGACTCGACCATAGAGGAGGAGTACATTGCTGTAGTAAAAGCAACAAAGAAAGGCGTATGGATGAAGAAGTTCATTAGAGATTTGGGAGTCATACTGAGCAACGTGGAGCCAATTCCCATATATTGTGACAATAATGGGGCGATCGCCCAAGTGAAGGAACTCAAGTCTTATTAAAAGTCTAAGCACATTCTGAGGAGGTTCCATCTAATCAGAGATATCATAGCCTACAAAGATATAGTAATGGAAAGAGTTCCTTCCGAAGATAACATTGTAGATCCATTGATGAAGCCACTAGCTCATATTATATTTCAGCGTCATAGAGGTCTGATAGGGATCAGAAATATAGGTGATTGGCATTAGGTAAAGTGGGTGATTGCTGGTTACAAATGCCCTATAAGCCAATCACGTGAGTGATGATACATTTGACACATTACACAATCTTTTTACTTATGATTATTATTGGCATCTTCTCACATTATATTATATATTGCATATATATATATTGTGATGTCATTTGTTCTATGCAATGAGAATCAAAATATGATAAAATCACAATAATGAGATCGATTCGCCTTTAAACATAGATACCAAATAATCCAGTCATAGGTTACTCGAGAGGGACATCAAGATAACCGGACAAACTGATGTACTATATACTCGTCTATATAATAAAGCGGCTAGTTGATAGAATCTTAAAGGATTCTAATGTTGAATTAATCTTTGTAGGGGATCGACCCTCTTTAGAACTCTATAGGGGTTCCTCCCTCTTGGTATTCGGCCGAAAGGCTAAAGAGAAAATAGATCTATTACTTGTCAAAAGAGGTGGTTGCTATATACTTATATATGACTCCAAAACTCTTACCCTAGAGAGACTCCAACCTCGAGTTCTTTGGTTGCTACATACTTATATAGGACTCCAAAACTCTTACCTTAGAGAGACTCCAACCTCAAATAGAACTCCTCCTATAACCCCAACTGACCTTCCCCATTAGGGTGGGTCATGGCTAGTAGACTCCAACTCCTCAAAGACTCTTCCCTCAACCCTAGCCGACCTTCCCAATCAAGGTGGGCGATAGTTAGTTAAGGTTTATTATATACCTGTACCTTAGGGGTTTTATTGATATCATTACTTAGTTAATTAGGACTAACCTGCTAGGGTCTTATCACTAGTCTCATAGCCACTTGTGTGGAGACACTAAGGATATAATACAGGTGCTTATTGGAGAATGAATTTACTGATTGATCCGCCAATAAAATATTGTATGGTTAATGATACCTAATATTAGATAGCGATTCCGCGGTCTCAGTTGTGCATCTGGTTCTTAGACTTAAGATACAAAGGATACTTTGTTTATGTACTCCTTTCTTTGATGCTAGACTTCTAGTTTGAAAAGTTCTAAATTTGGTACAGTTGGTTATTAGGATTGATAGCCAACTTTAAAAAGACAATTGAGTTTCAATAAAAGATTATCCACTCTCGGTATCGAAGGATCCCTTAGGGTTTTTATGGGCGACTCTCTATAAATAGGAGGGGTGGCACACATAGGTGATTGACTGCACCCTTGGCCACCCCCTCCTATTCTCCTCCTCTCCCTCACCTTTTCAGCCGACTAGCCCCTTTTAGGCCTGAGAGGGCAGGGAAGAAGATAAAGGATTTTCTTCCAAGTTTGTTACAATAAGCTACACAAGAGTTGCGAGACTTGGGGCTGCATTTGGAGGAATATCGCTATAGCAATCCATTGTGTGAATACTGCTAGAGAGGAGGCTACTTGATCTCATTCATCTTCTCTATCAGAATCTAGAAAAATAAGGATATACGATCTCCCTAGGTAAAGAATCTCACACATGATGCAGTTTTTGATTTTATGATTTTTCTCGCACCAATCTTTTTCATGACAATTTTGATCTACTTGGGAAACTAGTTTTGTTTCAATCTTCTGCTACATATGATGCTCCCACTTGGTTTCCCAATATTTTTAAACTAGACAAACACCTTGTAATCGATGATTGCCTCTTCTTGCAGCCTCGAGACCTTACCCAGCTTAACGTCCAATGTCTGCCCCAACTACAAAGCTAGCTCCTCCGCCATAACAACCTTTTTTCTTGAATTTTGAGTAATGCACCTTCCCTGAGTCTAGTTCTTGGACAAGTCACAATAACTATCTTGCTTGGGTCAGTTACTGCCCCAAACCTCTTTTAGTTATTCAGGAAGGGTGGCATGCCTTTACTTTGTTGAATATCGGATTTTGATGATGAAATCAATTGATAGGTTTATTGATCTAACATGTGTGTTAGAGATGAATGACACATAATTAACTACTATAAGGCAATACAATTATATGTTGGGTGAGAGTCAAGTTTGGGTATCGGGTCGAGGTTTAGACGATATAGTGGAAACTCGCTAAAAGATTGCTAGAAGCTCGTCGAAGGTATCAGGGGCTTATCGGGAGTTCGTTGGAAGCTCGCCAAAGGTATTGGGGGCTTCTTGGGAGTTCACCGGGGCTCATCGAAGGTATCTGGGGCTTACTGGGAGTTCACTAGGAGCTCGCTGAAGGTGATTAGAAGCTTGTCCAAAATGCATCGGGGGTTTGCTAGAAGATAATAGAGACTTGCCGAGAGTTCACAGGAAGTTACCGAGAAGATCACCGGAGTTGGGAATGTCACTTGACACATTAGTCAAATTGATTGTATTTATATGCCTTAGTATGTTATAGTTAGCATCGGTTTGGTTTAGAGTCCAAATTTAGTTATATTTGGAAGAAATCCAAATTAACTCAATGTGAGGCAATCGAGTCCACTTTGGGTTAGATTTGAGCTCAGGTTGAGCTTATTTCGTTGATCTGGAAAGGGGTCAAGAGGAGGTACAAGTCCAACATGCAAAAGTATGTAAAAGGTAGCTTTTACGAGATTCCCAATGATAGTACCGGTAGTGGGTGGCGGTACTACCACCCAGGCGATAGTAGTACCATCATCGCCTTATTTTTAGGGTGCTTTCAACTGTAGTACCGTCGGCGACAACGGTCGTACCGCCCATATGCAAAATCTATGGAAAGATTTAAATTTTGTCTCCATTTTTGAAGCCAATTGGGGTCTATAAATATTTCAAGTCTTCTTGCATTAAGCATATATAATAGGGCAAGAAAATTGAGAAAAATAGTGTTGCTAAAAGTGTGCAAGAAAAAGAAAGGAGGCAAGTGTAAAAATACTCAATTTGAAAAACTTGCTTTAAGTAAACAATAAATTGGAAGCGTTTCTTGGACTCTGCTAAAAATAAGTAAGTGAGTGATTTAAAACAAAGTTGAAAGATGATACTCATGCCTTTCTTTAAACTAATTTAGAATAATTAAATGCAATAGAAAAGGCAAAAGTAGAGATGCTCACATATTTTATAGTGGTTCGGCCAAAACTTGACCAACGTCCATTTTTTGGAGTCCTCCTTCGTCGAGGCCCATCGGAGTCTACTAAGTGATCTTCTTCTATAGGTGAAGACCAAACCTCTTACACTTTCTCCTTTTCATAGGTTCAGGAGCGAAACCTTTTACAAGAGTTTCTCACTTCCCTTAGACTCACATTACACTTTCAAGCACTTAAGGGAAGCTCTCAAATTTTATAACTTTTTGACATAATTTTATCCCACTTTATCGTTCACCACCATTGCTTCTCCAAGCAAGAAAACTTGAGATATTTAGACCCCAATTGGCTTCAGGTTGGAGCTAAAATTCAAACCTTTCTAAAAATTCTATGTACAAATAGTACTATCATTGGCATCGACTGTACTACCACTGAAAGTAGCTTGAAAATAAAGCTATGATGATACTACCGTCAACTTGGGTGGTACAGCCACCGCATGGGTGGTGCTAGTTAAAGGTGCTCTACAAGCCAATCACGTGAGTGATAACACATGTGATACACTACGTAATCTTTTTGCTTATGATTAATATTGTCATATTGTCATATTATATTATTTGTTGCATATATATTATGATGTCCTTAGTTCTGTGCAATAAGAATTGGATCGTAATGAGATCACGATAATGAGATTGATTCACATTTAAACACTGATCCTAAATAATTCAAGTTATATGTTATTCGAGAGGGATATTGAGATAACCAGACAGATTGGTATATTATATACCCGTCCATATGATGAAGGCGGCTGGTCTCATAGCCACTTATGTGGAGACACTAAGGATATAGTATAGGTGCTTATTAGAGATTGAGTTTACTGATTGATCCGCTTATAGAATGTTATATGGTTAATGATATCTAATGTCAGACAGCGGTTCCATAGTCCCAGTTGTGTATCTGGTCCTTAGACTTGAGACACTAAGGATACCTTGTATGAGTACTCCTTTCTTTAACACTAAACTTATAGGTTTGGAAAGTTCTAGATCTGGTACAATTGGTTATCGAGATTGGTAACCAACCTTATGGAAGCAATTGAGTATCAATAGAGGATCATTCACTCTCTATATCATGAGAGGAATATCCTATATGTGCATGCTCAAACAAATCCTTGGTCAGAGTCATTCGGATTGAGAGAGAAAGAGTTCTCCGAGAGAATCCGATTAGAGTAAGACTATGACGGATTCTGTATATGGCCTGACAATACCATGTCCAATATACGGTCTATGAAATATTAGTTAGATAAGAGATTATAGATACATGGTAACTGTGGACAGACAGGTCCGATGGATTTGATCCCCCCTGTACTGTTTGGGGACTATGGCATAGTGGCCTAGTACGTCCATAGTTGATTAGTCGAGAGAATTATTATTGAGGATAATAATTTACTATATCAGAGGGAGTTCTGATAGGAGTGACTCACGGCTAGCTCGGTATCGGACCTAGAGGGCCACACACATATAGTGGATGCTTCAGCTAATAGAGGATTGGATGAAGATCCAATTAGCCCCTATTCTCATTAAATGAGACTCTATGCTGATGGGCTCCTTAATTAAGGCCCAATTAGAGGCCTAAGGAGATTATTGGATAGAGATCCAATAATGTAAGGTTAGTGGGTAATTGTATGGAGATCCAATACCCACTAAGGTAGGAACCCTATGGTTTTTGGTAGCTCTCTATAAATAGGAGAGGAGACTCATTGTGATAGGCTGCAGCTTTAGCCACCACCTCCTATTCTCTTCCCTCCCTCTGTGTAGGAGTTATGAGATCAGATTAGAGGAGTTTTGCTACAGAGATCTATTGTGTGGATATCGCTAGAGAGCAGGACGCTTGACCTCCTTCATCTTTTCCATATAGATCTGGAATACAGGGATATACGATCTCCCTAGGTAAAATCAATCTCTTATATATTATGATTTTATTAAATTTTATGTTTTTCTCATGACCCTAATATTTTGCTCGACGATTTGATCTGCATGCGAAGCTAGTTTTTGTTTTGATTTCCACGGCGTATGTGATGCACCTGCTGAGGTTTCCCAACAAGTGGTACTACCATCACCCATTAATAGTACTACCATCGAGAATCTCGTAAAAGTCACTTTTTCTGTACTTTTATATACCTGACTTGTACCTCATATTGATCCCTTCTCAAGTCAATGAAATAAGCTCAACTTGAGCTCAAATCCAACCCAAAGTGGATCCGGTTGCCTCACATTGAGTTAATTTGATTTCCTTCCAAATCTAACTCAATTTGGACTCTAAACGAAACTTATGTTAATTACGACATACTAAGGCATACGAATACAATCAGCTTGACTAACATATCAAGTGGCCTTCCTAACTCCTGATGATCTTCCCTGCAACCTTCGACGAACTTCTTGCAAGTCTCGATCATCTTCTGGTGAACCCCAATGCATTCCCGGCAAGCTCTCGATCACCTTCGGTGAACTCTCGACAAACCCCCGATACCTTTGACGAGCTTCCGGCAAGCACCTTATACCTTCGGTGAGCTTTTGACGATCTTCCGATGAGTTCCCACTACATCGTCCGAACCCCGGCCTAATGTCTGAACTTGACTCCGGCCTAACATTTGATTTTATTACCTTGTCGTAGTTAATCCTGCATCATTCATCTCTAACACATAGTTTAGATAGAATACTCATCAATTGATTTCATCATCAAAATCTGAGATTCAACAATCTCTCCCTTTTTGATGATGACAACCTAATTGATGACGAGAGTTATCAACAATTAATTCTCCCCATTAAGTCATCAATCATTCTCCCCCTTTGTTATCAATAAAAAGAAGAAATGCACATTTTACCATTTTCATTAATATTCTACATTTGTCATCATTATACCATTTCTCTCCCTTTATCATCAACAAAAGGTGAAATGTTGAGCAAATAATTTTAAGAAAAATGTCCATCATATTTCAAGTTTCTCCCCATTTGTTATTAACAAAATGAGAAGTATTGATTATATATCTAAACATTCAATACATGAAAATTTTATTTCATTGCTCTCCCTTAGTAAAATAGGATGAAAGGTAGAATTTTCTCAGTAAAAAATTTTCTATCCCCTTGTGAATAAAATAGAAGAAGAAACAATGGGGGGTGTGAAAGCAAAGATCACATTACAACGAAAGGTTTTTAATCTCAATCTTATAAACGTAAATTATGAAAATATTATTTTAAAGATGAACTCAAAAATCTGAGAAACCCAAGATCCACTTATGTATTCATCTTATGTAAATTTAAAGCAATTCAAAAAATCTAAAAAATAGTAAATCATACATTTGAATGTGTTAACATTCCTAGCTCTCTTCTAATAAAGTCAAATTATTCTTCATTTAATGGCTTGGTTATTAAGATATCAATTTTCTCTATCTTAGTAATTGTTAAAAAAAATATGATGATATAATTTTTCTTTTTACATCCATATCCTAATTATGATCATATCATTAAAGATCAAATTGTAAGTACCAAAAGACATTATTTCTTTTAATAAGTCTCTCCTCCTTTTTTTTGTAAATAATAAAATTGAGTATTAGGGGATTAAATAAACTTGATTCATCCAAGATAAATTTTAAGACATCTAATTTATTTAGATAAATCTTCTTAATAGAAGAACGATCTTGATAAAAAGTCTCAACTTATAATTGTTAAGATTGTAAATCTCTCTTTAATTAAGAAGAATAAATTATTGAGATTAAAAATTGATTTTAATAAAGAATTAATACATATCAATAGGTCAAGGGAAAGTTCACAAAAATATTCAATTTTCATCTTATCACAATTTTAAGAAACACCAATTCGGTGATAAGGTATATCATTCATGAATACAAGTTAAGGATAAATCATGACATAAAGGATATCAAATCATGAATACCAAATGTCATGATTCAATTTGTCAAATCTTCTCTTAGATAATAAAAAATAATTTTAAGAGATCAAGTAATAAGAAAGATCTTGATTCATGTAGAAATAATCAAGTTACAAATATCGAGAAGTCAAAATCATGAATAGAATGAAAACTTTTGTTTTCAAGTTGCAAGGGAGAAAAGATAAAAGATCTTGATTCTTATGTAAGAAATTTCAAGTTATCAAGATCATGTTGCTGGTTACAGGTGTCCTACAAGCCAATCACATGAATGATGACACGTGTGACACACTGTGTGATCTTTTTGTTTATGATTAATATTGGCATATTCTCACATTATATTATTTGTTACATATATATTGTGATGTCCTTGGTTCTGTGCAATGGGAATCAGATCGTAATGAGATCATGATAATGAGATCAATTCACTTTTAAACACAGATCCTATGACTTTGTTAAGAACACAAGATTTGATTAGGTGATCAGATCTTATGACTTCGTTAAGAACGAAGATAAGTCTTGTGTGTACAGGAAGGTAAGTGCAAGTGCTATCACCTTCTTGGTGCTATATATGGATGACTTCTTAATCATTGGGAATGATGTAAAAATGCTCTCCACAGTAAAGATTTGGCTATCTGGAAACTTCTCCATGAAAGACTTAGGGGAAGCATCTTACATTTTGGGGATCCGAATCTATAGAGATAGATCCAAAAGGATGCTTGGCTTGTCCCAGTCTAGGTACATAGACTCCATTAACATAAAAAATTCTAAGAGAGGTCTCATACTGATGAGACATGGAATATCACTTTCTAGGAGTATGTCCCCAAAGACTCCTGAAGAAAGGACAAACATGGATAAGATACCTTATGCCTTAGGATCTATCATGTATGCGATGCTATATACTAGGCCTGATATAGCACATGCTCTGAGTATCACGAGCAGGTATCAGGCAGATCCAAGTTTAGAACACTGGAAGGCAGTAAAGTGTATCCTGAAGTACTTAAGAAGGACTAAGGATCTTTTACTAGTATATGGAGGAGGTAACCTCTGGGGTGAGGGCTACATAGACTCAAGTTTTCAGTCTAATATTGATGATAGCAAGTCAAATTCAGGGTATGTTTTCACCATGAATGGAGGAGCAGTAAACTGGAAGAGTTCCAAGCAAGATACTACTACCGACTCGACCATAGAGGCAGAATACATTGCTGCAGCAGAAGCAGCAAAGGAAGGGGTATGACTGAAGAAGTTCATCAAAGATTTGGGAGTCGTACCAAGCAGTGTAGAATTAATTCCCATATACTACGACAACAATAGGGTGATAGCTCAAGCGAAGGAACCCAGGTCTCATCAGAAGTCTAAGCATATTCTGAGGAGGTTCCATCTGATAAGAGAGATCATAGCCCGTAAAGATATAGCAATAGAAAGAGTTTCATCCAAAGATAACATTTCAGATCCACTAACGAAGCCGTTGGCTCAGATTGTATTTGAGCGTCACAGAGGTCTGATAGGGATTAGACACATAGGTGATTGACTTTTGGTCAAGTGGGAGATTGTTAGTTACAGGTGCCCTACAAGCCAATCACATGAGTGATGGCACATGTGACACACTGTGTGATCTTTTTACTTATAATTAATATTGACATATTCTCACATTATATTATTTGTTACATATATATTGTGATGTCCTTGGTTCTGTGTAATGAGAATCGGATCGTAATGATATAATGATAATGAGATCGATTCACTTTTAAATATAGATCCTAAATAATCCCAGTCATAGGTTACTCGAGAGGAACATTGAGATAACCAGATAGATTGGTGTATGATATACCTGTCCATATGATGGAGGTGGCTAGTCTCATAGCCACTTGTGTGGAGACACTAAGGCTATAGTACAGGTGCTCATTGGAGACTGAGTTTACTTATTGATCCACTTATGGAATGTTGTATAGTTAATGATACCTAATGTTAGACAGCGATTCCATAGTCCCAGTTGTGTATTTAGTTCTTGGACATGAGATGCCAAAGATGCCTTGTATAAGTACTCCTTTCTTTGATGCCAGATTTACAGGTTTGGAAAGCTCTAGATATGGTACAACTGGTTATCGGGATTGGTAGCCAATCTTATGAAGGCAATTGAGAGACAATAAAGGATCATCCACTCTCGGTATCATAAGAGGAATATCCCATATGTGCTTGCTTAGACAAATCCCTAGCTAGGGTCATTCGGATTGAGAGAGGAGTTCTCAGGTAGAATCCGATTAGAGAAAGACAAACTGATTCCGTATGTGACCTAACAGTACCATATCCAATATACGGTCTCTGGGATATTAGTTGGATAAGGGATTATAGATACATGGTAACTGTGGATACATAGGTCCGATGGATTTATCCCCCCCCATACCGTCTGGGAACTGTAACGTAGTGGCCTAGTACATTCATAGTCGATGAGTTGAGTGAATTATTATGGGGATAATAATTCATTATATCAAAAAGAGTTCTAATGGGAGTGACTCACAGCTAGCTCGGTATCAGGCCTAGAGGGTCACATACATATGGTGGATGCTTCAACGAATAAAGGATTGAATGAAGATCTAATTAGTCCCTATTCTCATTAGATGAGACCCTATGCTGATGGGCTCCTTGCTTAAGGCCCAATTAGAGGCCTAAGGAGATTATTAGATAGAGATCCAATAATATAAGGTTAGTGGGTTATTGGATGGAGATCCAATACTCACTAAGGCAGGAGCCCGAGGGTTTTTTGGTGGCTCTCTATAGATAGGAGGGGAGACTTTTGGTTGATAGGCTACAGCCTTAGCCACCACCACCTATTCTCCTCTCTCCATCTGAGTAAGAGTTGCAAGATCAGATTAGAGGAGTTTCGCTGTAGAGATCCATCGTGTGGATACCGCTAGAGAGGAGGACGCTTGAACTCCTTCATCTTCTCTATCCAGATCTGGAATACAGGGATATACGATCTCCCTAGGTAAAATCAATCTCTCACATATCACAGTTTTATCGATTTTTATGATTTTTCTCGTAACCCCAATCTTTTGCACGACGATTTGATCTACGTGGAAAATCGATTTTTGTTTTGATCTTCACTGCACATGTGATGCACTAGCTATAGATTTCCCAACACATGGTTCATAATGAAAAAAATCTCATTTATAATTTTAAAAGATCAAAAAGATAAATAATGATTTATTTAGGTAATTTACTTTAATAAAAATATAAAAATCAGAGTAAACTATCTTGATTTATATAAAGATCTCAAGTTATAATTTTCAAGATATCGAGATCATGATTTGGATAAAACTTTTTTAAGTTTAAATCATCAAATCATCAAAATCGAGATTTAAAAATATCATGAATAAATTCATCAATCTCTTATTGAGAACTCAATAAAATAGAGATTGAAAGATTTTCAAGAAAAATATTTTCATCTTTCTAGTTGTCTCAATTTATATAATTTATTTCATGAATGCCTTTATGCAATGTCATTTAAAGTCAAAAATTGAGTATCATTTAAAAGAGAAAACATTACGATCATTGCAATAAAAATTTTCAAACAAGAGCTTCAATTTATTTTAATTTCAATAATTTTTCTTTCTTAAGTAAGTCTAACTCTTTAGACTTAGTGAAATGAGTTACCTTACTCATTTCACTCTTATTTCAAAATTATTTTTATTTTTTAACAAGACACTAGAAAATGAAGCATGAATTTTCTCTCTTTTTTAAAATTTTATTCTAAGCTTAAAGTCAAGAATAATCTAACAATCAACAAACATTCAATCATATTTCAAGTCAATCACTCAACATTAACATTTATATTTACAACTAATGTAACATCATCAAAATCTCTTTTTCATAAATTTTAATATAAATAATTTTTCATTAAAAACAACTAAGGTTTCCTTGTTTTTTTTTAGTTCATTTTTGTACTAGCAAGCATTGGCTATGCATAAGTCATTTATAATCAAAAGAAAATTAAGATTAATTTTATAATCATGAACCATCATGAGATTTTTTATCAATAAACTTAATTCCAATATTTTTTCTTTTTATTGTTGCTTAGGCTAGTGAGCTTGAAAGGAGTATTAGATCTCAAGTTATGTGGCTTAAGCATCCACTTTCAAGATACAATTTAGTGCTCCTAGTCTTGTTAGGAGATAAATTTATAATATGTGGGGTTTTGGTTTAGGTACATATTTGACTTTGGGACCTCATGAAAAGCTCTACTCATTTTCACTATTGTATAATGTGGATCTTCTAACAATAGTAGTTGGCTTTTGATGAGTATTGCTTGCAATGCTAATACCTTCCTTATGAACATAACCCTTATCAACATGGATCATGTTTAGAGACTTATTGTATTTCTTAAGCCTTTTTAAAGTTGGTTATAATATGTCATTTTCTTGTTTAATTACCTCTAGTGACTCGCACTTAAAACAAGGAATACATGATGTTAATGTATCATTCAAAGTTTTATGTTTACAAGAAAGTAATGCATGATCTTTTTTAAGTGATTATAAGTTTTGCTAACCTTTTTATACTCATCAAATAATTCATGAAAGACATTTAATAATTTATCAAAAGTAAAAGAGACATTGGAGGAATCACTTACCTCATTGTTGATGGCCAAAAGCATGAGATTCTCTACTTCTTCTTGATTGTGCTCTTCATCTTCGGAGTGCCTCAGCTTCTTGCATTCATAAACAAGAGGTTTTGTCTATTTTAAGTTTATTTTATGATTTTTATTTATTAATTTTTTTGGTTCATTTGTCAAAAGTTTAAAGTTTTCGTCACTCGAAGTTTTACTCAATGAGTCATCTATTATTCTTAGTACTAGTTCCTTATTGTCCTTTGGAAGGTGATGTTCTTCTGTTCTTAGTTCAATATCCTTCCTGTTCTTTGGAAGGTCTTGTTCTTGTGTTATTTGGAAGGTATTCTTCAAATATATTTCATTTGATGATTCATTTAGTTTAATCATGCTTTTATGTGTCATTTTTAATTTATGTCAGATCTCAAAAGCTGAATTATATATAGAAACCGGATTAAACTTGTCTTTATTTAAAATATAAAATAAAGCATTCATAGTTGGTATTTAAAGAAAACATATATATATATATATATATATATTTCATGATCATTCCGATTATTTATTTGATTGGATAACTTCTAAAAAATATTTTTGATAATATACAATAAATCAAAATCTATCGAAATAAAAAAAGTACGCATTCAAAATTTTCAAGTGTAGTCTATCCCATTAAACATAGGACTTATAATGCATTGATCCTTATTAATGCTATAATAAGTCATTTACTCACTTGTCTTTATTTAAAGCAAAAAACAAAACATTCATAGTTGGCATTTAAAGAATACATATATATTTCATGATCATTTAGATTATTTATTTGATTGGATGACTTCTAAAATCATTTTTGATAATACATAATAAATCAAAATCTATCGAAATCAATAAATTACACATTCAAAATTTTCAAGTGGTGTATGTAGTCTATCCCATTAAACATAGGAGGACTTATAATACATTGACCCTCCTTAATGCTATAATAAGTCATTTACTCACTTGTATGTTAATCCAATGAGTACAACGTAGCTCTGATACTAACTGTTAGAATCAAGTTGACACTAAAAGGGGGGGGAGGGGGGGAGGGGCGGAGGGTGGGCGAGTGAGAGTTAAATTAGTGCAAGTATAAAAATACTCAATTTAAAAAACTTGTTTGAAGTAAACAAGAAATCAGAAGTGTTTCTTGGACTCCATTGAAAGTGAATAAGTGAGCGATTTAAAACAAAGTCGAAAGATGATGCTCGTGTCTTTCTTCAAACTAATTAAAAATAATTAAATATAATAAAAAAGGCAAGAATAAAGATGCTTATAAATTTTATAGCAGTTCAACCAAAACTTGATCTACGTCCATTTTTTAGGATCCTCCATCATCGTCAAGGCCCACTATAGTCCATTAAACAATTTTCTTCCATAGGTAAAGACCAAACTTCTTATATTTTATCATTTTCACAAGTTCAAGAGGAACCTTTTATAAGAGTTCTCACTTCCCTTAGACTCACTTTACACTTTGAAGCTTTCAAATTTTATAACTCTTTAATAGAATTTTATCCAACTTTTTCATTCATCACCATTGCTTCTCAAAGAAAGAAAACTTGGGATATTTATAGATCTCAATTGTCTTCAGATTGAAACCAAACTTTAAACCTTTTCATAAATTCTGTGTACGAGCGATACTATCACTAGCATCGATAGTACTGTCGCTGAAAGTGCCTTGAAAATAGGGCTACGACTATGCTACCACCGACCTTGGTGGTACAACTGTCACCTAGGCAATACTACTATCGGGAATCCTGCAAAAATCACTTTTTTATACTTTTACATACCTGACTCATACCTACTATTGACCCCCCTAGATCAACGATGTTATGATTAATTAGCACTAAAAGGGGAGAGGATGAATTAATGCAAGTGTAAAAAATATTCGATTTGAAAAACTTGCTTATAAAGAAGAAAATCAAAAGCGTTTCTTGGATTTCGTTGAAAGCGAATAAGAAAATGATTTAATGGAAAGTCGAAAGATGATGTACGTGCCTTTCTTCAAACTAATTAAGAATAATTAAATATAATTAATAAGACAAGAGTAGAGAACTCACAGGTTTATAATAGTTTAGCCACAACTTAGCTTACGTCCACTCCCCGAGTCCTCTTCGCCGAGGTCCACCAGTGTCAATTACCGATCTTCTTCGGGTGAAGATCAAACCCTTACAATTCCCACTCTTCTTTTCATGGGCTTAGGGGAGGAACTTTACAAACTTTACACTTACAACTCAGAAGGGTGATTTTTATAAAGATTACCACTCTTTTTTCCACTCCCTTGCCCCTTTCTTTTTCTTGCATATTTTTAGCACATAATTTTTCACAAAATTCTAGATTAATTGTAGTGCTAAATGCAAGAAGACTTGGGATATTTATAGACCCTAATTAGCTTCAGAAATTAGAGCAAAAAAATTTAAACATATACAAAAAAATTCGGGTATGAGTGGTACAATCGCTGATGCTAATGGGACTGTCATCAAAAGCTATCCGAAAAATAGGATGGTGATAGTACAACCACTGACCTGGGCAGTACAACCACTGATCTGGGTGGTATTAAAAATCACTGTCCACTGGTGGTACAACCGTTGGGAATCCCTATTAAGTGTTTCACCCATTTTTTTTTAATCTCGACTTATACCTTCAGTTGACTCCTTTTTAGGTCAACCAATTGAGCTCAACCTGAGCTCAATCCAAACTCAAGTGTGGACCCGATTTACCTCACTTGAGTTAATTTGGATTCTTTCCAAATCTAACTCAAGTATGACTCAAATCTAACTTATGCTAACTATAACTAATTAATTATAATCATTGTGACAATCAAGTCTAACAAGACCCTCTTAACTCCTAGTAAGCTTTTCGACATCCTTCGACGATCTTCCGACGAGTCTCTTGGTCTTCTTCCGGAGAACTCCTGACACCTTTCTGGCAAGATCCCGATCACCTTAGGTGAGCTCCTAGCGAACTCTCGGTAAGCCTTTGATACCTTTGGTGAGCTTTCGACGAGTCTCTCGGTGAATTCCCATTGCATCGTCCGAACCTCGATCCGATGCCCGAACTTGACTCTGGCCCCAACATTTGATTGTAATTTTATTTCTTAGTCATCGTTAATCCTGCATCAATCGTCTCTAATACACATGTTAGATCAATAAATCATCAATTGATTTCATCATCAAAATTCAAAATTCAACAATCTCCCCCTTTTTTATGATAATAATCAATTGATAACGAGAGTTAAACTTTACTCCCTTTAAATCTATGTCATAATCCAAATAAGGAAAACTTAAATTCAAGAGAACCAAACACTCTTTAATTCAAGTATCATAACATTTATTTATTAAGTTCAGAAATGATATATCATGTTCAAAAATCATCAACCATCAAATCATCAATGATACATGATATAACATTAATTTCAAATATCATCAACTATTAAATAATCAATGATACCAGATATAACATTAATTTCATCATCAACCATCAAATGATATAACATTAATTTCAAAAAATTTACCTAAAATCCTCAATCGTTAAATCTTCAAGGATATTCTAAGTATACAAAATTCATGCATTAGTCATACAATTAATTTAAAAATTTTCTTCTTAAGTCATCAAATACTGTTCCCTCTATGATTAACAATACAAGGAGAAATGCCTCATTTTATTATTCTTTATATATGTGTCATCAATATGCTATTTCTTCCCTTTTATCATCACTAAAATAAGAGAAATAATGAGTAAATAATTTCAAGATACATAAACTTATCATGTGTCAAATTTTTCATATTTGTACAAGATAAATATTGATTAAATTTTACATTGTTCTCCTTAGTAAAATAAGATAAATAATAATTTTCTTATTAAAATTTTTCTTCTCTTTTTTGAATAATAAAGAAGAAGAAATAAGGAAGGGGAGTAAAAAATATGACATCATAAAAAGGCTCAATTTTATAGATGTAAATTTTGAAATCTAAGAAAAATCAAGAGCTACCCATACAATTTAATTCATCTTAAGTAAATTACAAGCAAAAGTAGCAAATCATACAGATCATGCATTTTGATGGCTTAGCATTCTTAGCTCTCTGATACTTAGTATCAATAAATTCTAAGGATATATCATGATTATTCACATGATCTCTAATAAAGTGATGCTTAATATCAATAAGTTTAGTTCTTGAGTGTTGAACTTGATTTTTAGTTAAACATATGACACTTATATTATCGCATTTTATAGGAATATTTTTTAAATAAATTTCATAATCTTCTAATATATTTTTTATCCAAATAACTTGAGCACAATATGCACTAGCTGCAATATATTCGGCCTCAGTTGTAGATAAGGAAATCAAATTTTATTTTTTAGAAAACCAAGAAACAAGGGCATGCCCTAAAAATTTGACATGTCCCAGTAGTACTTTTTGTATCTATATTCGTTTAACTGTTTTAAGACGAGAAAGTTTAGGATTGGATTGAAATCTTGCACATAATCCAATACTAAACATTATATCCAGTCTACTAGAAGTAAATATAATTAACTACATATCATTTCTCTATATGTTCTTTGATCAAAATTTTCTCTCTTATTATCTAAGTCAAATCTTGTAGAAGTACTAATGGGTGTGTTTGTAGACTTAGCATTTTCCATACTAAAATATTTTAATAAGTCTAAGTATATTTAGTTTGACTAATAAAGATACCATCGTTTAATTATTTTATTTGTAATCCTAAGAAAAAAATTAACTCACCTATTATGCTCATCTTAAATTCTTGGTTCATACTTTTGGCAAAAGATCCATATAAAAATTTATTTATTGAACCAAAAATTATATCATCAACATAAATTTGAATAACAAGAAATTTATTTTTAAAATACTTAAAAAATAATATGGTATCAACCTTGCCTTTCAAAAAATTGTTCGAAATAAGAAAAGAGATAAATCTTTCATACCAAGCCTGAGGGGCTTGTTTTGATCCATACAGAGCTTTAGGAAGCTTGAAAATATGATTTAGAAAAAGATTATTTTTAAAACCAAGTGGTTGTTCAACATACAACTCTTTAGAAATAAAACCATTAATAAAACCACTTTTAACATCCATTTGAAACAACTTAAAATATTTGAAAGATGCAAAGACAAGGAGTATCCTTATAGCTTCAAGTCTAGTTATAGGAGCAAGATTTCTTCATAATCGATCTTTTCTTCTTAGTTAAAATCTTTGGTCACTAATCTAGCTTTGTTTCTAACCACGATATCATTTTATCTTGCTTATTTCTAAAGATACATTTAGTACCAATTACTAAACAGTTACTAGATCTAAGAACAAACTCTCACACCTCATTTATTTCAAATTGATTTAACTCTTCATACATTACAATAACCCAAGATTTCTTAGGGTTTCATCAATGTATTTTGGTTCAACTTGAAAAAGAAATGTGACATTAGCATAAAAATTTTTAAGAGAATAATAAGTTTGAACACATGTTGATGTATCTTATATTATAAGCTCCTTAGGATGAGCATTTACATACTTCCATTCCTTGGGCAAGGAATTGAAAGTAGATTCTTCCAAGTTGCTTTTAGGAGGATTATCATTTAAATTTAAATAATCAAAATCATATTTATCATCAAAATCAAGTTTTTAAGCTCAAAAATCTCATTAAAAAAAACATAAATAGATTCTTCAATTACTAAATTTTTTTTATTGAATACACGATAAACTTTTGAATACAGGAATAACCAGGAAAAATACCTTCATCGGATTTTACATCAAATTTTCCTAAGACATCCTTTTTATTCAAAATAAAACATTTACAATCAAAACTTTAAAATATAAAATATTAGATTTTTTTATCATTCCATAATTCATAAGGAGTTTTAGAGAATAATTGTCTTAAAAGAACCCTATTCAAAATATAGCACGCCATGTTAACAACTTCGACCCAAAAATATTTGAGTAGGCTATATTTATTTAACATAGATCTAGTCATTTCTTGTAAGCTCCTTTTTTTTTTTCTACTACTCTATTTTGTTATGGATTTCTAGGAGTAGAAAAGTTATGAATATACCCGTTTGACTCACAAAAATTTTGAAACTCATTGTTTTGAAATTCACTACCATGATTACTATGTATTGCTAAAATCATAAAATCTTTTTTATTTTTAATAATTTTACAAAATTTTAAAAAAATATTTAAAAGAGTCACTTTTTATGTACTAAGAAATAAGTCCAAGTATATCTACTATAATCATCTACTAAGATAAATGCATATTTTCTACCTCCTAAACTTGTAGAATCAATTGGTCTAAATAAATTCATATGGATCAATTGTAATGGCTTAGAGGTGCTTATTTGAGTTTTTGACTTAAAGCTACTTTTATTTACTTTCATAATTGGCAAGTATCATATGTTTTATCTTTAATGAACTTAAGGCTAGGTAATCCTCTTACTAAATCTTTAGTTGAGATTTGGTTTAGTAGTTTCATGATAACATGACCTTAGTCTTTTATGCCAAATCCAAGAATCATCATTTAAATCCGAAAAGTATGTTTCATGACAAAAATTATCAATATCAATAAGATTTATTTTTGTGTGATATTTTAATTATACAATCATTAGATTCAAATTTAACAATATATCCTTTATCACATAATTGGCTTATACTAAGTAGAGTATGTTTCAAACCATCAACTAATAGCATATCTTCAATCAAAAGGTTTGATATGGTACCTATAGTTCATTTCCTAATAATTTTACCTGTGTTGTTGTCTCTAAAGGTGTCATGTGTCTTAACCATCCATTATTAATGTATCATTTGGTGCTCCTAGCCTTAGTTTGAAGACAAACCTACAAAAAAGATGATTTTAATTTAGGTACTCATTTTATTTTGGGTCCCTCATAAAGAGCTCAACCAAATTTATCTAGAGGTATTTGGTTGTTTATGGTTCCTTTAGGAATCCGAATTATTTTTTATAGACTATACTTTTAAATAAATATTTATAGGCTTTATATCTTGATGTACTACAAAAGATGCATTTAATTTTTAGTAGTAAGTTTAGAGTGGGTCCCTTAACGAAGATAGTTAGTTTTTGTTGAGTCTTACCAACAAAGCCTATACGTTCTTTCATATGAATATGATCCTTATTTGCATTGATCATGTTTAGGGATTTATTTTATATTTTAATTTTTTTAATATTTATTTTAATACAAAGTTTTCTTTTTTAAGTTCATCTCAAGTTTCATAATTGGTGCATGAACTATCTGATGGTGATGCTACATGTATTTCTTTAAATTTACTAACTAGTGAATCATGGTCTTTCTTTAGTAATCTATAAGACTTACTAATTTTTCTAAACGCATCATAAAGCTCATGAAAAATATTCAATAATTCAGTAAATGAGATATTAGAATACTCACTTACGTCGTCATGGATGGCTATGAGAGCATAGTTGATAACTTCATCCTTGATGTGATCTTCTTCATCTGATGAGCTTGAGTTATCCCAAGTCATCGAGAGAGTCTTCTTCTTATGTGGTGCCTTCTTCTTTAATTGATGACACTCATTTTTGAAATGTTTTGGCTTCTTACATTCAAAGTATATAACGTTGTCCCTTTTTTGTTCATTTTTATTTTTATAATTTTTATTTTTCATAAATTTTTTAATTTTTTTGATTAATAGTGGAATGTCATTGTTTTTATCACTCGAGGTTTCACTCAAGGAGTCATCTGTAGTATTCAGTGTCAGATCCTTTTTGTTCTTTGGAAGGTGTTCTTCAAGTTTGTCATAAGCTTTATAGCTCAGTTCATAAGTCATAAGTGATCCAATAAGTTCTTCAAGAGGAAGATTATTTAGATCTTTAGCCTCTTGAATTGTAGTTACTTTATAATCCTAACATTTTGGAAAAGATCTTAATATTTTATTAATAAGTTTAAAATTATAAAAATATTTATCAAGAGTTTTTAGACCAATGATGACATCGATGAACTGAGTGTACATGTCTCCAATGGTCTTAGTTGGTTTTATTATAAACAATTCATAACTATGAACTAAAATATTAATTTTAGACTCTTTAACTCTACTAGTGCCTTTGTATGATTTCAAGTGTATATCAAATATTATAAGCAGTTTCATAAATAGAAATCCGATTAAGTTCATTCTTGTCAAGTGCCCAAAATAAAGTATTCATTACTTTTACATTTAATGTAAAGATCTTCTTTTCCAAATCATTTTATTCGTTCATTCATTTAGAGTACTTTTCAAAATTATTTTTAATTATGTGCCACAAATCAAATTCCATAGAAATAAAAAAAAATATTCTTATTTTTCAATATGTATAATCCGTCCTATTGAATATGGGAGGACGTGCAATGGAATGTCCCTCGTTTATGCCAAATATAACTATTTACTCACTTGGGTGTTTAGTCCAATAAGTAGAATCTCGCTCTAATACCAATTATTAGGATTAATTGGCACTAAGAGGGGGGAGAGGGTGAATTAGTACAAGTATAGAAAATACTTTATTTAAAAAATATGCTTAAAGTAAAGAATAAAATTGGAATCATTTATTGGACTTCATTGAAAGTGAGTAAGCAAACGATTTAAAGGAAAGTCAAAAAATGATGCATGTGCCTTTCTTCAAACTAATTAAGAATAATTAAATACAATAAACAAGATAAGAGTAGAGAGCTCACAGATTTATAGTCGTTCGGCCACAACTTGGCCTACATCCACTCCCCAAGTCCTCTTTGGTGAGGTCTACCGTTGTCCACCATCAATTTTCTTCGGGTGAAGAAAAACCATTTCTACTCTTCTTTTCACAAGCTTAGGAGAGGAACCTTACAAGCTTAGGAGACTTTTATAAAGATTATAACTCTTTTTTCCACTCCCTTGCCCCCTTTCTTTTTCTTACATAATTTTAGCACATATTTTTTTTATAGAATTGCTAGCCCAATTGTAGTGCTAAATGCAAGAACACTTAGGGTATTTATAGATCTCAACTGGCTTCAAAAATTAGAGCCAAAAATTTAAATATATCTGAAAAATATGGGTATGGGCGGTACAACCACAGGCGCCAACAATATTACAGCCAAAAGCTGCCCAAAAAATAGGGCGACTGTGGTACAACCATTGACTTGTACAGTATGATGATCGTCCACTAGTGGTATAACTGTCAGAAATCCCGAAAAAGTATTTCCTCTACTTTTTCAATCCCGACTTGTACCCTCGGTTGACCCCTTTCCAGGTCAACCAATTAAGCTCAACCCGAGCTTAATCTAAACCCAAGTGTGGATCTAGTTTGCCTCACTTGAGTTGATTTAGATTTCTTCTAAATCTAACTTAGGTAGGACTTAAACCTATCCGATGATAACTATGATAATTAATTACCATCATTATAACCATTAAGTCCAACAAGACCCTCATAACTCCCGATAAGCATTTCGACATCCTCCGATGATATTCCGACAAGTCTCTTAGTCTTCTTTCAGTGAATTCCCAATGCTTTCCTGGCAAGCTCCTGATCACCTTGGACGAGCTCCTAGTAAGCCTCCGATACTTTCGACGAGCTTCCAGCGAGTCTCTCAATAAGTTTCCACTGCATCGTTCGAACCCTGGCCTGATGCTCAGACTTAACTCTACCTATCAGATTGTAATTTTTTTTCTCTGTCATAGTTAATCCTACATCAATTATCTCTAACACACTTATCAGATCAACAAACCATAAATTGATTTCATCATCAAAATCCAAGATTCAACAAATGAAATAAACTCAGCTTGAGCTCAGATCTAACCCAAAGTGGACCCGATTGCCTCATATTGAGTTAATTTGGATTCCTTTCAAATCTAGCTCAATTTGGACTTTAAACTAAACTGATGCTAAATACGACATACTAAGACATATAAATACAATTAGTTTAACCAACATGTCAAGTGACCTTCTAACTCCCCGACAATCTTCTCGGTAACCTTCAGTGAGTCTCGGTCATCTTTTGGTGAACTCCTAGTGAATTCTCAACAAGCTCCCGTTCACCTTTGGCGAGCTCCCAGCGAACTCTCAGTAAACCCCCGATACCTTCAATAAGCTTCTAGCGAACTCCCGGCAAGCGCCTGATACCTTCGACGAGCTTTCAATAATCTCTCGACGAGTTCCCACTGTATCGTCCAAACCCCGGCCCGATGCCTGAACTTGACTATAGTTCAACATCTAATTGTGTTGCCTTATCATATTTAATACTACATCATTTATTTTTAACACATAAGTTAAATAAAATATATATTAATTAATTTAATCATCAAAATTCGAGATTCAATAATAATGTTTTAAATAAGATCAAAATAATTGGGTTTAAATTTAGTATTTTTGAACCAAACTTTTAAAACAACTTTGGAACCAACATCAAAATTTATCAAAATTTATTCATAAGCTGAGTTAACACATGATAGTCATTTAAAAAATTAAACGTAGAAATATTATACTTTTGTTCATCTAAGATTATTTGAAAGGTTTCCTGAGTTTGTGCTTGTTTTGATACGGTCCAGAAAAAGTGTCATTGGGTATAAATCTTTATATTTTTAAACTAATATTTCAGAATAGCTTTCAAACCAATTATCAAGTGTAAATGTTATAAAGGATTTCATGGATTCATCAAGTGAAAATTTTCAATGTATTTACAAGCGGAATTAACCAGAAAATGGTCATTTAAAATTCTAAAAGCAGAAAATATTGTACTTTTGTCTATCAAAGATCATTTCGAAGGATTCCATAAAGTTTGGTCTTGATTTGCCAAGGTTTAGACCAAAAATAGTTTTTTAATTCGACCAAAAAATAGTCTAACTTCCTAAGTTTTGGGCTTCTTTTGATACGTTTCCACTGAGTTATATTATTTTTAATAGGATCCAAAAATAATAATTAGGTCTAAATCTTCATATTTTAAAACTAATATTTCAGAATAGCTTTCAAACTGCAAATGTTATAAAAAGTTCATGAATTCAAAATTAGGTGAAATTAGATCATTTTAACCTATTCACAGGCTAATTTAAACACAAAAAATTCATTTAAATTCCTAAAAATAGAAAATAAATACTTTTGTCCATTTGGGATCATTTCAAAGGTTTTCGTAAAGTTTGGGTCAGTTTGTTTAGTTTTCGACCTAATTACACGTTTTTTCAGATCCTATTAAAAAAAGGATAACAAATCTCTTAATTATTTATATTAAAATTTTAAGTTTTTACAAATATTTAAAATAGATTTAAAATTATCAAAAAAATTTATTTTTAAACATTTAATAAAGGTATATTTTAATAATTCCAATACTTAAATGATATAAATATAAATTTTTAATTGTTGAAATCAATAAATACTATTTTGAAAAATAAAATACAACGATTACCTAGACCTATCAAATTTATTTTTAAGATTTTTGGGATATTTAAATTTTTTATATTTTATATTTTATTTTTAAATATAGAAATAGTGTCATTCTATTGTAGTTGAGGGCTACCTTTGTTATTTTAAAAATGTGGGGTTGCATGTGAAAATAAATGGAAAAGGATGTGTAAAACTGAAAAAAGTAAAAACTACTTGCTTTTCTATAAAATTTGCCTTTGAAATTTCATATTAAATATATTTTATTCGAAAATTAATATTATAATTAATACAATCACAAAGTCTCATGTTGAGAAATAATATAAAGAATTAAATCACATGTTAAGAATATATTTTCATGTCTTCGTTCTTCTGCATCCAACATGAAAACACATTTGCCCATTATATTTTATAGTTGCTATTTTGATTTTTAGTAGTTGTTTTGCTTCCAACACTTGAAATTTATTACATCACGTTGGTTTGTCAATGCATAATATTCAATAGATAAAAAAAAAAGTTTTCTTTACTATTCATCTATGCACTATACGGGGACTCAGATGATTTCAATCCTTTCTCTAAGCGGATTTAATGTTCTGAGAGAGGGTTAGACTCTTGATTCTAACTCTTTCTCTCTAATCTGTGTCAAACTTCGATTGAATTGAATGAGTTCTTTGAGCTGACTTATTCTAACTCTTGAGCTTTGGATTTTGTTTGACTAAATTGGAAATGAAGCAAAGTTCGCCTCGAATTCCAGTTGGACTAAATTGGAGTACAATTCAAACTGAACTTGATCATTCATAATCATCAACTATTTTTAATTGATTAATTCATTCATATATTTAGACTATTGATTAGTCAGAATTTAATGCATACGTAATTTATACAACAAGATTCAACAAGAAAAATAACATTATGTTAGTTTTCCAATACTTCATATTTACTACAAAGAAAGATTTAATGCTTAAGTAGTTTATAGAAATCTTAGCACATGTTATATCATATTTTCCTGATTTGAAATCTGGTAAGTAATTTCAAATATGCTAAGTCAGATTTTAAGTGCCTGACACGTCAGGAATTCAGATTCATTTTGGATCTAACTTTGAGCCTATCACAAGTTAAGTGCTAGGGAGCTTGGGAATTTGGTTATGCAAAAACTCTATTAGGGGTATGCTTGATAAATATTCTTTAAATCAATAGAGATTTGATGGATTCGAAAGTACGAAAGAAAATTTTTTTAGATAGAGTTAAGGATGTGCTTGGCTAGCTTTTTATAATGAGTTGAGATAACCGTTGAGTTGAGGACGTGTTTCAAATCATCAGCTATTTTATAATGAGTTGAGATGTGTCAACTTATGGGACAATTATGCGAAATCAATGAGGTGTGAGGACGTGCTTCAAATCATCGGCTATTGTGAACTATATTGATCTTTAAAATTATTTTATTAAGTTATGATACGCGTGCAACAATAATTTGATAGCTTATTCACCATTTTTGTTAACATTATGAGAAACATTTTCAATTATTCAAATTATTATTTAATTATATACAAATATGGTGATTATTATTTAATAATTATATTCAATTATTTAATTATTTAATTATTCAAATATGGTAATGATTATTTAATTAATAAAAAATTGAGTTTCATATTATGTACCGTGTATCATTCATTAAAAGAACAATTACAAAATATGGTGTCCATGCCATTTTATTTTAAAATTTCTATTTAAGGTTGTTAGATGTTTCTTACTTTTGTGTACTTGATGAGCATTAGATTTCTTGATACGATTTCCATATACAAAGATCGTATCAATAATAAGAAATTATATATGTAATGACTCTCATATTTCGTATGATTATGCTTGTTATATAAGTTTCCTAAAGAAAATCACCGCTAAATTCTTAATTTCTTATAACGAACCAACAAACCAATAATTTATAATTGCTATTGATGTGAGAAGCATCATTAACTATTTTCTAATAAATATAATTTTCAATTGACAAATGATTGAATTTGACATTTTGACAACTATAGAACTTACAAAATTAAATATCATTTGCACACTATTTCGTTTATAGTTTTTGTTTATAATACTAAGATAATTCTGAATTTCATGCATTGGAGGGATGTTAAATTAGTTGATATGATGGAAATAACATCAATGTTACACACAAATTCATCCTCTTTATCAGTCCACCAAAAAAAAAAAGGGCATGTGCATTCTTTTTAATTTCGCATATCCAACGAAAAATCTAGAAACAGTGTATTCAACATTGACATTAATATTAGAAACCTTTTAAATATGTTACATTGCATAGAGTCATTGTTACCAATAAATAAATTGGACCAGCTTCCATTAGCAAATATATAAAAAAGAAAAGAAAGTTAAGATCACCCATTAATAGTAGATATCCACTTAAAAATACACCAACTCCATCCTTAATTTACTTTCAACACATAAAGGACTTTCCCTTCCACAACCACCAAAACAGGAAGAAGACGACTTCAGCAGCCAATCAATGCCCTTTGGAGAGGATCAAATGGGCAAGTGCTAATGCATTGCTCACTATATTCATCAAGGTACCGTCTTGCTTGCTCAGGGGGTTTGACGCAGGTATCTCCGTGAAAGCATCATCGCAGGTGCTGCAATAAGATATGACTCCGCTCAGCATGCTGTTGGCAGTCCCTTCATCGCGTGCCTTGACGGCATCACTCCCCTTCACGAGATCATCCAATGCATCACCATACAGCTTGATGCAGATACCCAAAGCTTGCTTCACGCTTCGTCTGGTGGATGGATTGGCAGCTAAATGTGATGCAAGATCCTTCACGGTTTGTGTGTGGTCGCTTGCCATATGAATGTGCATGTCGAGTAGAGATGCAGCATCGATGACGGCGCACGCATGGCCGTAAGTGTGGGCTGCGTTAATGCAGAGAGATACGTAGTCGGTGTGAGAGCAGATGCTAGCGATGTCACCGTCGTGCTTGGAGGGACCGTGAACACCGGGGGAGGAAGTGGCAGAGGCGAGGGGGAGGAGGGAAGAGGAGAGAGAGAAAAGGATGAAGAGATGGGTGGCCATCATGGTTGCTGGTTGAGAAATGGCAACAGAGGCGACGACTACAAATGGGGGCAGACTGGATGAATAAGCGGCGAACAACACGCTTAGCCTCAACTTTATAACTGCATTCACCTCTCTTCACACTTGCATTGCTTAATTACTACAAACTCTTATATTCTTTGGTTGGAGACCGTGCTAATCGATAAACTAAATAATTTCACTGTTAAACTAGTCAGTGAATTCATTAATTAGACCTCAGCAACCAGAACGCCCAATTTAAATTCATAAAGTACACAAGTATTAGGCCTACCGGTGAAGGTTAGCTTATGAAATAGGATTTAGAACAATCTTGATTTTGAATTAACCGGTTTATGCCCAAATGCAAGAAACTTATTCCATACATATTTGAGAATCATTAAATAAACAAAAAAAGTTTGTTGTGTTCATGAACAATCCATGCTTTACTAAACAAGAATGTCGTAAAGACTGTAGCCCGTTTGTCCCCTCAACCAATCCAATTGTTACCATGTTTGTCTTTATGTCTCCTTTGCATCTTATTATTTGGTGTGTGACGTTTAAGCATGGATCTGATTGATATTTATGTTAGTATAAAATTTTTAATATGTAATTTATTATGTGAAAAAATTTTATGTTAAAATCAAAATCAAATAATACTATATATGATGTATACATTTATATACCATTTTAATAAGATTTTTTTATTTACAAAAGCATCATTCTCCAGATTTGAATATCGCTGTAACGTCGATATGTAAAGAGAACTAGAATAGATCTAGAACCCTTATGCTCTCTTCCTACCCTTTCACAAGATCATTGAGATTGATGGTTTAGGAAGATGAGAGAAAAGCTGTAATCTCTCAACTCTATGCCGTATAATGCACTTCGTATATTAGATTTAAAGGAGGTCCTGTCTATTTATAGGTGAGAGCAAAGGGTCTGGGATATGTTATTCGGAGAGCTCCTTCCATCGATGATATCCCCTAAGGTATCCTAATATAATATAAAATTTAATTTAATATTGGTTAATATATGTTATCAGAATCTAATTAATCCCATTATATATCTTATGCAATTATAAAGTCCATATAATTTTATATTCTTCCACTTGACCTATTAATTGATAAGATATAAAATATATTCAAAAATTAAAATAAACAAAACAAACTTTGTTTGAAAATAATTTTACATAGTTGGATTCTGAAAATTTTAGAAAGTATTTTATATATAGTCATGAATTTAAAAATAATCCAATAAATCTAATAAGCATAGTAATACTATATTCAGTCTAACTATTAATGGGAGTCATAGCAGTTATGTGTCATAAATATCACACTTCCTTCTATGTACTACAACACTATTAGTCTTTCCTTAATAGTCTATAATAATTCTTATAATTTGTTTTGTCAAATCAATCTTGTTATTGCATTCAACAATAATATATATAAACATAAATATAAATAGGATAGCAGAAATAAATAACTTTAATTATACAAAAGAAATATCAATAATAACATCCACTTAAATATATATTACCATATCTTTTATGGCTTGCTCACAAGCCCAATTCTGAGAACATGTTCTTTGAATGTTTTGCATTATAAATCTTTAGTAACTAATGTTTAAAATTTCAATTGATACTTGTTATTTTTGGACTTTTTCTCTAACCACAAAGTACCTTATTTCAATATGCTTGGAACCACTAGAGTACTTGTCATTCTTAAAGAAGAAAACTGCTGTCATGTTATCACAAAATATCTTTAGAGGCTTGACAATTGAGTCGACCACACTGAGTCCTAAGATAAAATTTTATAGTCATAAAGCTTGATTTGTGGCCTCAAAGTATGTCACAAATTTAGCTTTCATCGTAGATGATGTAACAAGTAATTATTTTACACTTTTTCATGAATTTGCCCTATCAACTAGCATGAATATAATTTCTAAAGTGGATTTCTTGCTATCAAGGCAATTTATAAGATCAATATCTGAATATCCCATCACTTCAAGCTGATCTAATTTCCTATATGTGAGCATATAGTCTTTTGCAGATATCTTATACTTTCTTTATAGCTTTCCAATGTTTCATTCCTATGTTCCTCTAGTATTTACTCAGCATTGTAATTGCAAAATTAATATCTGGTCTTGTACAGGTTTGAGCATATAATAAACTTCCAATTACGTGCTCATAAGAAATATTCTTCATTTGGTCCCTTTCTAAGTTATTTTTTGGACACTGGTTTTAGCCGAATTTTACACATCTAGTAATATATGTACCATTAGCTAAGCAAAGCTACATATTAAATCTCTCCAAGATACGATTAATATAACTTTTTTGAGATAGTCCTAGCAAACCTTGAGATCTGTCCCTGAATATCTCAATGCCAATAACATATGATGCCTTATTCATATCAACAATCTTAAAGTTCTTGTTGAGAAATATCTTTGTTTCGTGCAACAAACCAAGATCACTACTGACAAGCAATATATCATCCACATATATGACCAAAATAATAAATTTGCTCCCACTAATATTCAGATATATACACTGATCAACAATATTTTCCTTCAATCCAAATGAAGTAATGATATCATGAAACTTTATATACCATTATCTGAAAGCTTGTTTAAGGTCATAAATAGATTTCTTAGGTTTGCAAGCCCAACTTTCCTTTCCTTTTTCTATGAATCTTTCAAGTAGTTAATGCATTCTTTTTGAAAAAAAATCTTTGGCTACAAGTTTAGTTTTATATCATTCGATATTATCCATCGAGACATATTTTATCTTAAAGACTCATTTACAACTAACTCTTTTGCAATTATTGAGCAATTTAATGAGTTCCCAAACACTATTCTAGTCTATTGATTTGAACTTCTCTTTCATTGCATCATACCATTTTTCAGAATCATTACTTTCTATTACTTATGAAAATGATAAGAGGTCTCTTTTAATTCTTATATCATAATCTGATTCTTATACATATACCATATAATCATCAGAAATGATATTTTTTTTTGAGATCTTCTTAAAGCTGCCAATTGTGATTGTTCTATAAGAGTATCAATGGAGACATCAATATCATGTGAAAGTCCATCAATGTTATTTTGTTGTTCACCCTCATCAATTCTTTTATAGATTTGAGGAATGATAATTTCTCGAATAGGAGATGATACGGGAGAATTAGCCTAAATCTTCTCAATAGCAAAATTGATCATTCGAGATTTTTGACTCTCACTGATTTCACCATTTTCTAAAAATTTTACATTACCATATTATACTATCCTCATATTATGATTACGGCAATAAAATCTGTATCCATTAAATCTTTCTGGGTAACTAATAAAATATCCAAAAATTATTCTTGGACCTAGTTTCTTTTTACGTGGATTATTAATACTCTTATCTCTACAGGATACCCTCAATATATAAATATCTAATATTGGGTTTCCTACCAACTTATAACTTAAGGGGACTTGATAGAATCGACTTAGTAAGAACCCTGTTCCAGATATACATAGTTGTATGTTATGACTCTAGCTAGGAGAGTCCTAATATAGTTTTATTAAAGAGGGCAAATATGTAAATCCTAAGGGCATTCATGTAAATCCTATCTAGCCGACCCCTAATAAAGAAGCAAGGAGGTCGACTAGGCTACGATTATATGGGAGGAAGATATTTTGAGGAAAGAATAAGATACATATCACCCTAATTAACCACCCTTTATCCTAGTTAAAGAGCAGTTAGTTGAGGAGGGGTTAAGTTAGAAAGGATTAGGATTAGTTTGGATGTTGCTTCTTAGAGTTGGAGTAGAAGTTGTTAGGAGTAGGAGTCTTAAGTAGGAATCCTATTAGGAGTTGGGGTTTAGAAGCCTTATAAATAACCTTGTATTCTCCTCTCTTTCAATATCAATAGATTAACTATCTTTCAGTTCATGTAGCTGAAAACAAAGAGGGAGGAACTCTTATAGAGTTCCAAGGAGACCAATCCCCTATAGATATCACCCAAACTTAAAATCCACAAGAATTCTAACATTTGGTATTTAGAGTAACATTCTTAGTGTCTCGCTACCCTTCCACAGCCATCCATCAGCCCTCTATAGCCATCTAAAGTAATTCCCACAATAGCTTGAAAATCATTACCAAATTCCACCATCATCTTCACTACCGCAGATCATCCTTTGATCTCCCCATGAATTGCAACAAGTTTTGGTTTCCTACCTTACTGCTACTATAATTTAGTTATCCTTATTCAAAAAATAAAAAAAAGAATACAAAAAAATTCATTCCTATTTGCTGCACAAACTTTTCATCACAAAGTTTCCATCTTTACGATGAAAGTTACGTTGCAGAATTCCAGCTGCACACCCTTTACTGTTTGATTTGCTACTATGTTTTTACTAATCAAATTTCTACAACATTTCTACCATGGCTTTATAACTTCCTACCCTTGGATCTCCCTTTAGTTTCATCAAAAAATCATCATGGTAACCTACTTATCTTTTACGTCCAAGCTACTGCAGTTTAGACGTAAAAATCTACTATCGTACTTCTTTATGATCTTTGATTTTGTCAAACCAATTGCTGTTATTTCTTTCCATAAAATTTTTGTCGATACTACCTCTTCCTTACTAGAAGATTCCCCTTAAGTTCCACTCAAATTTTTGTCAAAAACTTCTGAAAAAAATTATGTCTTCACTGTTGGAATTTTTTTGATGAAAAATCTGTTGCAGTACCTTTGTCCTTCTTCTTCTTCTTAACCCATCGAAACCCAACCATCTCATTGCCACTACCTAAGATATCTTTAGGGCATCCCTCTAACCTTAAGACTCAGCTATCATAACCTATTTTTATAACCCTAACACCTACAAAAACTGTAGCCCAAAACAGAAAACCATTACAGCCGAACCTTTCTATCGCAAACCGATTGTCCGAGTCTTCCAATTAATGCCAAGTTTGAAGTATTGGGATCTCGGCTTGAGTCGTAGCTCGAATCGCGCTTGGAGGATAAACTGCGCGCTTTGTTTGCAGAGTTCAAAATTGGACAACCACCGAGTCCAACAAAATCTCAGTGAGGAGAGAGTTCAGAGAGGCCCCCCAGAGAAGGAGGGACAACCTTCAGACATACTTCAGCTATGCATGAGGGTGGACTTCCCACGATGTGAAGGAGATCCGACGATATTAGGATCTTCATATGCTGATCTTGCAGGAGGAACCACTAGCACATGGGAGGATTATATTATAAATTATATAATATGAGAATATATCAATATTAATCATAAGTAAAAAGATTACATAGTGTGTCACACGTGCCATCACTCACGTGATTGGCTTGCAGGACACCTTTAACTAGTAATCTCCCACTTGACCTAAAGCCAATCACCTATGTGTCTGATCCCCATCAGACCCCTGTGATGCTTAAATATAATTTGAGCCAGCGGCTTCGTCAGTGGATCTGCAATGTTATCTTCGGATGGAGCTCTTTCCATTGCTATATCTTTATAGGTTATGATCTCTCTTATCAGATGGAATCTACTCAGAACATGCTTAGACTTCTGATGAGACCTTGGTTCCTTCGCTTGAGCAATCGCCCCGTTGTTGTTGCAGTATATTGTCACGAACGGTCGTCACTCAACTGCAATGCCTTCGCTCCTTAAATCATTCGTCACTTTTCTTGCTTGTACATATGTTTGGCAGCTTGTTTTGCCTTGAGTTTATGTGTTTTTACCTAAGAAATGTGAGCGAAAGTAGTGTAGAAGAGCGATCGCGCTGTGAGCCAAAACACCATATTTTTGGGTCTTTTTCTTGGCGGTAACCTTTTCTCGAGCGAAATGTCAGCCATTTCAGCACCTTAGAACCCCCCGGGTGGCACCGGGCTGGATGGGGTTCCGGGTATATGTCGGGCGTAGGCGTTCATCAGCAATTGAACTTGTCTTGTATCCGATACCTTGGGAGCAATGCGTTTGTTGAATGCGTTGTAGGGTTAATTGGGGGAGAATACAAAGGCAAAGCCATCGAAGGCAGGAAGCACCAAGTTGATATATGTGGACATCAAGCTTAATGGCCAAACAACCCGTGTAATGGTGGATATAGGCACGACCCACAATTTTATTGCCGATCGCGAAGCTAAGTGACTGGGATTAATCTTGGAGAAGAGCCCAAGTCGTATGAAGGTGGTGAACTCGGAGGCCAAGCGGATCTCCGGACAAGCAAAGGGGGTCCCCATTAAGATCGAGACATGGAGCAGGAGCACAAACTTGATGGCGATGCCATTGGGTGACTTCCAAGTGATTCTCGGAATGAAGTTTATGCACGTAGCAAAGTTGGTGCCAGTACCATTCCTGAACTTCTTTTGTCTAATGGGAGGCGACAATCCCTACATGGTTCCAGTTTCTCGAGGAGGAACCAAAGACCTGCAACAAATATCGGCTTTACAATTGAAGAAAGGGGTGCGAAAAGGTGAATTAACCTTTGTAGTTGCTATAAAGCTAGAGACACTTGACGGGGAAGCCATTCAGGAACCTACTGTTATGGCGAACATCCTGAAGGAGTTCTTAGATGTAATGCCAACACAGTTGCCGAGAACTCTACCACCATGCAGAGGCGTGGATCATCGGATTGAGCTGGAGTTGGGAGTTAAGCCCCCAGCGAGACCACCATACTGCATGGTCCCTCCAAAGTTGGCAGAACTAAGGAAGCAGTTAGATGAACTGCTAAGCGGTGGTCTCATCTGTAGTTCCAAAGCACCTTTCGAAGCTCTAGTCCTCTTTCAGAAGAAACAAGATGGGAACCTCTGATTATACATTGATTATCGAGCCCTCATCAAGATGACGGTGAAGAACAAGTATCCTATCCCGCTCATCGAGGACTTGTTCAATCAATTGGGCAAGGCAAAGTACTTCTCCAAACTTAACCTTTTCGTACCCCTTTCTTCAATTGTAAAGCCGATATTTGTTGTAGGCCCTTGGTTCCTCCTCGAGAAACTAGAACCATGCAGGGATCGTCACCTCTCATTAGACGCAAGAAGTTCAGGAATAGTACTGGCACCAACTTCGCTGGGTGCATAAACTCCATTCCGAGAATCCCTTGGAAGTCATCCAATGGCACCGCCATTAAGTTTGTGCTCTCGTTCCATATCCTAATCTTGATGGAGACCCCCTTTGCCTGTCCAGAGATCCGCTTGGCCTCCGAGTTCACCGCCTTCATATGACTTGGGCACTTCTCCAAGATTAATCCCAGTCTGTCATGAACGATCGTCACTCAACTGCAGCGCCTTTGCTCCTTGAACCGTTCGTCACTTTTTCTTGCTTGTACATATGTTTGGCAGCTTGTTTTGCCTTGAGTTTATGTGTTTTTACCTAAGAAATGTGAGTGAAAGTAGTGTAGAAGGCTGCAGAACGATAGCTCACTGCGCGGAGCCAAAACAGTCCTGTTTTTGGGTCTTTTTCGTGTGCTACGGCAACCTTTCTAAGCGGTGTGAAATGTCAGTCATTTCAACACCTTGGAACCCCCCGGGTGGCACCAGGCTGGATGGGGGTCCGAGTATATGTCGGGCGCAGGCATTCATCAGCAATTGAACTTGTCTTGCATCTGATACCTTAGGAACCATCATTTATGGACTTGCCACCGTTCCTATAACCCTCTAAAATCCTATTTCGCTCTCTTTCTCTCTTTTCTTTGCTGCATTCAAGGTGTTCGACAAATTGCTTGTATAGCTTTCCGCTTTGTGAGATGCCGGGATGTGTCCGTCACTCGCTTCTAAGCTAATTAACTTCTTCTTTGCAGGTCCTACGAGACCTTAAGAGGTTGTAAGAGGGTTGACCCTTTGCGGACAGATAACGCGTTGGGCGTTTCATGACTTAGGCAATCCCGGCTAAATGTGGAATAGTGGGCAAGGTTGCTCCAGACTTAGGCAATTTCAGCTAAGTCTTCGGGAGTGCCGCGAGGGTGCCGCACGGCTTAGGCAAATTCAGCTAAGTCCGTGATAGTGTGGTATCAGAGCAGGCAAGCAATTCATACGAATAACGAAGAAGATTCATAATCTCGCTATGGTGAAACATCATGGTGAATCGAGCAAGATGGGGTAAGCCGGACCGTTGCTCTAAGCAGTCGCAGGTGGGCTGCAAGTGCAAACTCGCTCGTAAATTATGGGAGCCGCTCATGAGGAGCTCTACAGTGAACAAGACGAGTGTGAAGTTGGGTATTCTCCACGAGGGGAGGAGGCCCCATCTGGATCACCAACCGGGAAAAAGAGCCATAATAAGAGAATTATAACGGCGGAGACCCGCCTTGATGTTCTTGAATCGAGCATGGAGGAACTCTACCAAGGCCAGTGAAGGCTACTTAGGGTAGAGAGCTCACTAGAAGAAGCTGAATCTCAGATCGAAAAAATTGAATCCCTGATTGATCAACTTACAAAGGACACCAAAGATTCCGTATGACATCTACATGAAGTTGTGATGGAACTCACGGCTAAGGTGATGGTGTTAACAAGGACTCTTGATGCGGGAGGGAACAACACCCACGTTGCGCCACCATAAAACTTCAGGGCACCAGAGCCGTAGTGCTACGAAGGTGCTAGGGATGCCAATGAGCTTGAAAATTTCTTGTTCGACATGGAACAGTATTTTCGTGCTACAAGGCTTGATTCTGAAGAAACCAAAGTTGCTATAGCAACAATGTATTTGAATAGGGATGCAAAACTTTGGTGGTGAACCCGTTGGGAAGAGATCCAGCAAGACCGATGTCAAGTAGATACATGGGGTGACTTGAAGCGAGAGTTGAGAACTCAGTTCTTGCCCGAGAACACAGAGTTTGTCACAAGAAGGAAACTGAGACAACTCCACCAAAGTATAACAATCCGAGTCTATGTGAAATAATTTTCAGCATTGATGTTGGATATACGGGACATGTCTGAGAAAGATAAGTTATTCAGCTTTCTTGATGGCTTGAAGCCATAGGCACAACAAGAACAACATCGAAGGAATGTCACTGACGTAGTCGGGGCAATTGCAGCCGCGGAAAGGCTAACTGATTTTATTTCTTCAGAGGATTTGAGAAAGAAGAAACAATCCTCGGGAAATCGCCCATCTAAATACTCTCGAGCGAAGGAGTCTAGGGGTGAGCAAAAGAAGAAAAATTTCCACAAGGGATCGGGCTCAAGAGGTAGAGTCCTAAAGCGTACTGGATGCTCTAGGTAACTTGCTTATCTTTTACGTCCAAACTGCTGTAGTTTAGACGTAAAAATCTACTATCGTACTTCTTCATGATCTTTGATTTTGTCAAACCAATTGCTGTTATTTCTTTCCATAAAATTTTTGTCGACACTACCTCTTCCTTACTAGAAGATTCCCCTTAAGTTTCACTTAAATTTTTGTTGAAAACTTCTAAAAAAAATTATGTCGTCACTGTTGGAATTTTTTTGATGAAAAATCTATTGCAGTACCTTTGTCCTTCTTCTTCTTCTTAACCCATCGAAACCCAACCATCTCACTGCCACCACCCAAGATATCTTTAGGCATTCCTCTAACCTTAAGACCTAGCTATCATAACCTATTTTTATAACCCTAACACCTACAAAAACTGTAGCCCAAAACAGAAAACCATTACAGCCGAACCTTTCTATCACAAACCGATTGTCCGAATCTTCCACCACCCATGCTATTGACCTATCAATAGAAAAAAATAAGAACATATCTTATCTATAGGCATATATCATGGCTTCCCAAGATCCAATTAATGCCAAGTTTGAAGTATTGGGATCTCGGCTTGAGTCGTAGCTCGAATCGCGCTTAGAGGATAAACTGTGCGCTTTATTTGCGGAGTTCAAAATTGGACAACCACCGAGTCCAACAAAATCTCAGTGAGGAGAGAGTTCAGAGAGGCCCCCAGAGAAGGAGGGACAACCTTCAGACATACTTCAGCTATGCATGAGGGTGGACTTCCCACGATGGGAAGAAGGAGATCCGGCGATATTGCAATCTTCATATGCTGATCTTGCAGGAGGAACCCCTAGCACATGGGAGGATTATATTATAAATAATATAATATGAGAATATATCAATATTAATCATAAGTAAAAAGATTACATAGTGTGTCACACGTGCCATCACTCACGTGATTGGCTTGCAGGGCACCTTTAACTAGCAATCTCCCACTTGACATAAAGCCAATCACCTATGTGTCTGATCCCCATCAGACCCCTGTGATGCTTAAATATAATTTGAGCCAGCAGCTTCGTCAGTGGATCTGCAATGTTATCTTCGGATGGAGCTCTTTCCATTGCTATATCTTTATAGGCTATGATCTCTCTTATCAGATGGAACCTACTCAGAACATGCTTAGACTTCTAATGAGACCTTGGTTCCTTCGCTTGAGCAATCACCTCATTGTTGTTGCAATATATTGTCACGAACGGTCATCACTCAACTGCAACGCCTTCGCTCCTTGAACCATTCGTTACTTTTTCTTGCTTGTAGATATGTTTGACTGCTTGTTTTGCCTTAAGTTTATGTGTTTTTACCTAAGAAATGTGAGCGAAAGTAGTGTAGAAGGCTGCAAAACGATTGCTCACTGCGTGAAGTCAAAACAGCCCAAACAACCCTATTTTTGGGTCTTTTTCATGTGCTGTGGCAACCTTTCTGAGCGGTGTGAAATGTCAACCATTTCAGCACCTTGGAACCCCCCAGGTGGCATCGGGCTGGATGGGGTTCCGGGTATATGTCGGGCGTAGGCGTTCATCGAATTGAACTTGTCTTACTTCCGATACCTTGGGAACTATTGTTTGTAGACTTACGATTGTTCCTACAACCCTCCAAAGTCCTATTTCGCTCTCTTTCTCTCTTTTCTTTACTACGGTCAATGTGCTCGATAAATTGCTTGTATAGCTTTCCGCTTTGCGAGACGCCGGGACGTGTCCGTCACTCGCTTCCAAGCTAATCAACTTCTTCTTTGTAGGTCCTACGGGATCTTAAGAGGTTGTAAGAGGGCTGACCCTTTGCAGACAGACAACGCGTTGGGCGTTTCATGACTTAGGCAATCCCAGTTAAGTTCGGAACAATGGGCAAGGTTGCTCCACGACTGAGGCAATTTCAGCTAAGTCTTCGGGAGTGCCACGAGGGTGCCACATGACTTTGGCAAATTCAGCTAAGTCCATGACATTATGGGAATTGGTTCCATACTACTTGGTACAACTCCCAAATCTTTGATGAACTTCTTCATCCACACCCCTTCCTTTGCTGCTTCTGCTACTATAATGTATTCCGCCAATGTGGTCGAGTCAGTAGTAGTATCTTGCTTGGAACTCTTCCATCTTACTGCTTCTGCATTCTGGGTGAAAACATACCCTAAATTTGACTTGCTATCATCATTGTGAGACTGAAAACTGGAGTCCGTCTAGCCCTCAACCTGGTGATTACCTCCTCTATATACTAGTAAAAGATCCTTAGTCCTTCTCAAGTACTTAAGGATACACTTTACTACCTTTCAATATTCTAAATATGGATCCGCTTGATACCTGCTCGTGACAATCAGAGCATATGCTATATCAGGCTTGGTACATAGCATCACATATATTGTAGACCCTATCACTAAGGCATAAGGTATCTTATCTATGTCTGCCCTTTCTTCAGGAGTCTTTAGGGACATACTCCTAGAAAGTGATATTCCATGTCTCATCGGTATAAGACCTCTCTTAGAATTCTCCATACCAAACGTTTTGATAATGGCCGAGCATCCTTTTGGATCTATCTCTATAGATCCGGATCCCCAAAATATAGGATGCTTCCCCTAAGTCTTTCATGGAGAAGTTTCTGGATAGCCAAGCCTTTATTGTGGAGAGCACTCCTATATCATTCCCAATGATTAGGATGTCATCCACATATAGCACTAAGAAGGTGATAGCGCTCCCACTTACTTTCCTGTACACACAAGGCTCATCTTCGTTCTTAACGAAGTCATAAGATCTTATCATCACATTAAATCTTATGTTTCAACTTTCAGAAGCTTGCTTTAATCCATAAATGGATATAAGTAACATACATACTTTATCTGGACTCTCTTTGGATACGAATCCATCTGGCTATATCATATACACCTCCTCCTTGAGGTTGCCATTGAGTAATACCATTTTGACAAGCCAGATCTCATAGTCATAGTATGCTGCAATGACCAAAATAATTCTAATGGACTTAAGCATGGCTACAGGTGAAAAGATTTCATCATAGTCAACTCCTTATCTTTGATGATATCCTTTAGCTACCAACCTTGCTTTATAGGTCTTTACCTTTCCATCCACTTTGATCTTCTTCTTGAAGATTCATTTGCAATCGATGGGTATAATACCCTCAGGTGCATCTACAAGATTCTAAACCTTATTAGAGTACATGAAATCTATCTCAGAATTCATGGCTTTTTGCCACTTCTCGGAGTCTATACTCATAATATACTTCTCGTAGGTCTGAGGATCAATATCCTGATAGTCATCTCCATTGATATGTTCCACATATCTTTTAGGAGGGTGAGATACTCTACTAGTCCTACGCAGAGTTGGAACTTGTGTGTTAGGTACCTGAATAGACTCGGGCTCTGGAATGGTGCTAGGTTCTCTAATCTCACTCAATTCTATATTGCTCCAACTGTTTCCACCAAGAATATATTCCTTTTCAAGGAACACAACTCTCTTGGAAATAAAGACCTTTCGGTCCTCGAGATGATATAGATAATACCCCAAAGTCTCCTTAGGGTATCCCACGAATGTGCATCGTTCCATCCTTGATTTTAACTTATCGGGGTTGTATCTTCTAACATGGGTAGGACAGCCCCAAATCTTAACCACCTTAAGATCATACTTCTTTCCTTTCCATATCTCATATGGTGTAGACACTACCAACTTTGATGGAACTCTATTCAGAATGTAAGCTGTGGTCTCTAAGGCGTACCCCTAGAATAAAACAGGTAGATCAATGAAACTTATCATGGACCTCACAATGTCCAACAGCGTGCGATTCCTCCTTTCTGATACACCATTGAGCTGAGGTGTATAAGAAGGTGTCCACTAGGATAGAATCCCATTGTCTTTGAGGAAATGGGTGAATTCTGTACTTAAGTACTCTCCTCCTCGATCTGATCGAAGAATTTTAATACTCTTTCTAATTTGGTTCTCCACCTCATTCTTGTATTTCCTGAATTTCTCAAAGGCATCAGATTTGTACTTCATTAAGTACACATGTCCATACCTAGAAAATCATCAGTGAATGTAATGAAGTATGAGTAACCACCTATAGCTTGAGTCGATATGAGATCACATACATCATTATGTATGAGTTCCAATAACTCAGTGGCTCTCTCTCCAGTTCCACTAAAAGGGGAGTTGGTCATTTTCCCACGAAGGCAAGGTTAGCAAGTTGCATATGACTCATAGTCAAATAGATCTAAGTATCCATCTTTCAGCAACTTTTGAATTCTTCCCTCATGTATATGACCTAGCCTACAATGCCATAAGTATGCATTATTCACCTCATCTCTTTTCCTCTTAGACATGTTTATATTCATGATGTGTGGAGAAGTGTCTAACACATATAAGCAATTTGTAAGGGTCCCTCTAGTGATGATCTCATCATCCATAATTATTGAACAACTATTATTCTCAAAAACTAATTTATATCCACTATTTGTCAAACAAGAGATAGAAATAATATTTTTGATAATAGAGAGAACAAAATAGCATGCATCTAATGTAATAATAGCTCCACCAGGCAGATGTAGGGTGACCTCTCCAATAGCAACTACAACAACTCTTGCTCCATTGTCCATCTTGAGATCCATCTTGCCTCTAGCCAATCTCCTAAGTCTTACCAAAACCTCCAATGAATTGCAGATATAATAAACCTCCAATGAATTGCTCCATTGTCCTTTGTCCTTTGCCAGGTATTTCTTGGCAATCTTTACCTTACCTGGTCCTTTTTTGCCCTTGCCCTTCTCAAGGGTCTTACTGGCCTTCCTTTTCTTTTTAGTCTCACCAATATAAAGAACTAGCTTCTCGTTCTTAATGGCACTCTTAGCTTCCCTCAATATACTAAGGAGCTCAAAGAGAGTCACCTCAAACTTGCTTATGCTAAAATTTATGATGAAGTGAGAAAAGGAATCTGGTAGGGACTAAAGTATAAGATCAACGCACAGGTTACCGTCTAGGACTATTCCTAGACCTGTGAGTTTCTCGATCCACTCTATCATTTTTAGGACATGATTCTCAACCGATATTTCTTCTGTCATCCTGGCTTTAAAGAGTTTCTTAGATATCTCATATCTTTGAGTTCTTCCCTATTCCTCAAACATTTGGCGGAGATGAAGAAGGATAGAATCTGCATCCATGCTCTCATGTTGCGTTTATAACTCAAGAGTCATGGAGGCCAACATGTAACATTTTGCCAATGTGAAATTATCTATATACTTCACATAAGGAGTGATCTCATTCTTGCTTGCCCCTTCTTCCGATGTGGGCACAATTATATTAAGGACGTATATGATTTTCTCAGTCATGAGAATAATTCTCAAATTGCGGAGCCAATCTGTATAGTTTGGACCAGTGAGGTGGTTGGCATCAAGTATGCCATGTAGGGGGTTTATGAGCAACATGTTTCTGACAAAATAAGATATAGCAAAAAATAAATAGCATACAAATATTGTAGAAAATACTAATTAAGGTATGGACTTCTATCTTAATATACTCCCACTATTTTCCTAGAGAATCACATGACACCCTCGATGCGTGAGACGAAAGTCTCCAGCAGACTCCTAGTGGGGATTGGGATCCAATTGGCGTCTTATTGCAATCTCGAGAGACTCGACCAACTACACAAAGCCCAAAAGGTAGACAACTCCTTGTGATTCCCGTTATGTTCTGCCTCCAAATCATCATGGTCTCGACTACTCGACCAACTATGAAGTTCAGTTAAGTCATCACCATTGTTATAAGATAAGTCTGATTCGATGGATATGCTCTCAACTGCTCGACCAAGTCATACCATATCTTCAAGTCACTGGTGACATATATATGTCGTAGGCAAGAACTCGATCACGTAAATAGGTGAGCCTCGAGTGACTCGACCAACTCAACCTATATCGGGATTCAATTTCTTCCTATAACGATGGAAGGCCACGTGGGTCAATTTTATTGCCTCACGCTTACCGACTTAATATTATTGTAGAAGGTATTTTTATTTTCTATCGGTCTCCTAATATATCATGTCACACACATATATATTTAATATATATCTACATCGCATGCAAATATATATACATATATCTAGTAGGTGTATAACACATCACACATGCAAGCCACACTAGATGATCATGAGCTATCACCTAATATGATTAAGCCCCAGCCAATAGGCCTAATCACTAATAATAGGATCTATATGTGCATCGACACATCTCCATGCCCTATGATTGTTGATCTCGTCATCATCGGTTCCGTCGAATCGTCGCATCACCATGCGTCGTAATCTCCCGCCATGGCATCGTAGGTCCCGCTGTCATCTCCACGCTCTCGATGTGCCTCTCTATATAATTACAAATAATCACAGACATGCATGCCCCAATAATAATAATAATAATAATCACAATTACACACATCACAACACATGACTCATGATCATCCATCCATATTACACATCACATGTACATCACATTATATATAGGATTACTAGATATATATAATAATTAATTAAACTATTTTATTAATTACTTTTTTGAGAAATCAGGATATGCTCAAAATTTTTAGAATTATCAAGGATATTTTCATAATTCAGGATTAGAGGACAGTTCTTAGAATTTTCATAATTATCAAGGGTATTTTTATAATTCTGGATGAGAGGACAATCCTTGAAATTTCTTGAATTCATAGGGGTATGTTCATCCTTTTCTCAAAAGGATGCCCTAGCCCTCTTCACTTACCCTCACTGCGTCGCCGCCGCCACTACCATGCGCGAGTGCTGCATTGGCGTGGCGGCACGCCTCGGCGATGCTTGCGCGCCCCTATAGGAGTGGCCCTTGCGCGGGCCTGCCTCGAAATGGGCGGCCGCCTTGACTGCCACGGGCATTGCCTAGGCGCAGCATCGCCCCAGCGCCAAGATGCCCGTGGCGGCGCGCCAGGAGCTTTGGCCACAGCCGACTACCCCCTTGTAGCCAGCCTGGCCGTGGGTGGCCGACCCTGCATGGGGGCTGGCCATGGCTGGCTGCCCCTACAGGGGGCCTGGCCATGGTTGGTCACCCTCTTTCCTTGTTGCCTTTGCTGTGAAAATGCAGCAATAACGCATAGAACAATTCTACGCAATTGAATATCATCACACATTGTGTTAAATCAATATTTCACAAGAAAATCTTGGCTCTGATACCACTTTTAGGAAACCAAATCGTCTTGCAAAAGATTGGGGTCGCGAAAAAAATGTAAAAATCGATAAAACCACGATGTGTGAGAGATTGATTTTACTTAGGGAGATCGTATATCCCTGTATTCTAGATTCCGATGGAGAAGATGAAGGAGGCCAAGCATCCTCCTCTCTGGGAGTATCCACACGATAGATCTCTATAGTGAAACTCTTCCAATCTGATCTTGCAACTCTTGCTCAAAGGGAGGGAGGAGAATAGGAAGTTGTGGCTAAAGTTGCAGCCGATCAACCATGACTCTCCCCTCCTATTTATAGCGAGCCACTAAAACCTTAGGGCTCCTTTCTTAGTCGGTATTGGATCTCCATCCAATAACCCACTAACCTTGCATTATTGGATCTCTATTCAATAATCTCCTTAGGTTTATAATTGGGCCTTAATCAAGGAGCCCATCAATATAGGGTCTTATCTAATGAGAATAGGGGCTAATTGGATCTTCATCCAATCCTCTATTCACTGAAGCATCCACCATATGTGTGTGACCCTCTAGGCCCAATACCGAGCTAGTCGTGAGTCACTCCCATCAGAATTCTTTCTGATATAGTGAATTATTATCCCCCTAATAATTTACTTGACTTATCGACTATGGACGTACTAGACCACTATGCCATAGTCCCCAAACGGTACAGGGGGGATCATATCCATGAGACCTATCTATCCACAGTTACCATGTATCTATAATCTCTCATCCAAATAATATCCCAGAGACCGTATATTGGATATGATACTATCAGGTCACATATGAAATTAGTTTATCTTACTCTAATCGGATTCTGCCGGAAAACTCCTTCTCTCAAAGTCCGAATGACCTTGGCCAGGGATTTATCTGAGGAAGCACATATGGGATATTCCTCTCGTAATATCGAGAGTGGATGTTCCTATTAACACTTAATTACCTTTGTAAGGTTGGCTACCGATCCCGATAACCAGCTATACCAGATTTGAAACTTTCCAAACCTGTAAATCTGGCATCAAAGAAAGGAGTACTCATACAAGACATCCTTAATGTCTCAAGTCTAAGGACCGGATATATAACTGGGACTATAGAATCGCTGTCTCACATTAGGTATCATTAACTATACAACATTCAATAAGCGGATCAATCAGTGAACTCATTCTCCAATAAGCACTTGTACTATATACTTAGTGTCTCCACATAAGTGGCTATGAGACTAGCTACCTCCATCATATAGATGGTTATATAGTACACCGATCTATCAGGTTATCTCAATGTCCCTTTTGAGTAACCTATAACCAGGATTATTTAGGATCTATGTTTAAAGGTGAATCGATCTCATTATCGTGATCTCATCACGATTCGATTCCCATTGCACAGAACCAAAGATATCACAATATATATATATATATATATATATAAATAATATAATATGAGAATATATCAATATTAATCATAAGTAAAAAGATTACGTAGTGTGTCACACATGCCATCACTCACGTGATTGGCTCACACGGTACCTTTAACTAGTAAGAACGAAACATCCCCTTGACAAATATTAAAGCAGAAGAAAGTTTGTTATTGAATATCGAGTTTTCCTTCATCTCCAGCCCTACTAGTAGAAAATTCAACCCTCAAAGAAGTAGTCCCCCTGCTACTTTTGCCCTTGTAAAATTGGGGATCACAACGGAGCCGTGACTTATTGATCAGATTAGTACATCAATTTATAAATTCAATTGATCCTCCAAGTTATCTCATCGTAAATTAAAGTTTAGAGAGGATAACTTAGCCCCGATTTATACACCTGACATCTAAGTCGATAAGGAGGCCTAGGTTCAGTTGATGATTGTATGAGATCATGGGATCGCGACACATCACCGTCCAGTCACTACTACTGATGTTGGACTCCAAGAGTAGGATGTGCCTACTATAGGGCCACGAGGGACCCTCGTGAGAAGTTGTAGATCATGACCCAGAGACATGGAGCTCAGCCTTGAGGATAAAACTGATTTGAAGAGGGCGGATCTATTAGGACTCTCGCTACAAGAGTCATAATATAGTTTCATTAAAGAGGACAAATATGTAAATCTAAAGGGTATTCATGTAAATCCTATCTAGCCAACTCCTAATAAAGAAGCAAGGCGGCCGACTAGGTTAGGATTAGATGGGAGGAAGATATTTTAAGGGAAGAATAAGATACATGTCACCCTAATTAACCACCCCCTATCCTAGTTAAAGAGCGATTGGTTGAGGAGGGGTTAAGGTAGAATAGGACTAGGATTAGTTTGGAGATTGATTCTTGGAGTTGGAGTATAAGTTGTTAGGAGTAAGAGTCTTAAATAGGAATCATATTAAGAGTTGGGGTTTAGAAGCCCTATAAATAGCCTTGTATTCTCGCATCTTTCAACATCCATAGATCAACTATCCTTCAGCTCATATAGCAGAAAACAAAGGAGGGAGGAACCCCTATAGAGTTCCAAGGAGGTCGATCCCCTATAGAGATCACCTAAAGCTTAGAATCCACAAGAGTTCTAATATTGTCCTAAGAGCATCACTCCACATTGACTCAGATGTAGGGGAATAAATCATCATGCTCCTAACCATATCCATAAGAGTATGATTTCGCTTTTTAGTAACGTCATTCTGCTGCGGCACACATAGTAATACATATTGAGTACAAATACCATGTCGTTTTAGGAATCCAACAAAAAGACCAATATTCTAACCGTATTTATCATATATGCCATAAAATTCACTACCACTATCAAATTTGATAATTTTAATTTTTTATCTAATTATCTCTTGACCTCATTTCTATACACTTGAAGAATATCAATGGCCTATGACTTTTTATATATTAGATAAACATAGTTATATCTAGATAAGTCATTTATAAATATGATGAAATATCTTTCTCCATTGAAACAAAGAATATGAAGTGTCCACAGATATCAGTATGAATAATTTCAAGAAGTTCTTTACTTCTAGTGGCATTTTTCTTTGTATGCTTAGTTTGCTTTCCTTTAATGCAATATATACAAACATCAAAATCAGTGAAGTCTAAATCTTCCAAAATATTATCCTTCATTAATATTTCAATTTTTTTCTTAGAGATATGCCCCAAACATCTATACCACTGTATAGAAGATCTTTCATCATTGAAATTATGTTTCAATCCAACACTTGATTGCAGGGTCAAACATGTCTTTGTAAACTCAAGATTCAAATTAATTTTGTACAAACCATCACACAGAATTTTAGAACCAACTTTTATTAAATTATAAAATTTGCTAAGTTTACCATTACAAAAAGAAAGACATTATCCAAACTCATCAATTCTAGATAGAGAAACTAAATTTGTAGAAATGATAGGAACAAAACATGTGTCTTCAAGATCCATCAGATAACTCATCTCTAGGCATAAGCGATAAGTCCCTACTAATACCACTTTTGCTTTGAGATGATTTTTCATAATTATGAATCTTTCATATTCTTGTCGAAAAGCCTATAAAATTAACTAATGAAAGTACTATGGAATAAGTCAATGAAATGAAGGCTTGGAAAAGATTTGATAAGCTCTGTTTAATGTTCATAAGAATGATAGTTGTAAATAACATAAAAACTTCATTACCGGTTGTAACTAGCGTAAATTAATATTTAAAGATTATTGAAGATATATTTAAATATGCTAATAGATTATTAGCTGACACATTAATGAAAGAACTGACTACAGCTCAGTGTGATGGCTCTTAAGGAATTTAGGATCATATCCTTAATATGGCTAACAAAGCTATGAAACTTAAAGCATTGGGAATGAATGTTGATGAATATTTCCTCGCGTAATTCATTCTTAATTCTCTTTCTTCTCAGTTTGGCCCATTGAACATTTACTACAATACAAATAAAGATAAGTGAGACTTGAATGAATTAACTAGTATGTGTGCTCAGGAAGAATTAAGATTAAGCCAGGAAAGTTTATATAATGTTATGACTACTACTCAAGGAGTTGGTAATAAGAAAAGAAAATTGAAGCATCATCTATCAAATAAATTTACTAGGTTTAGAAATATTAGACAAACTATTGAAAAGAAAGCTATTATAGTAAAGTGCTTCTTTTGTGGCAAAAAAGGACATGTAAAGAAGAACTGCATTAAACGTAGGACTTGGTTTGAAAAAAAAAGGTATAAACTCGACATTTGTGTGTTTCGAATCAAACATTACAAAAGTTACTTCTAATACTTGGTAGATTGATCTTGTGCTTCAACTCATGTTATTAATAATATGTAGAAATACCTTTCAATCCGGAAACTAAAATAACATGAAAGATTCATAATTATGAGAAATTGTCTCAAAGCAAAAGTGATATAAGTAGGGAATTATCGCTTACGCCTAGAGACGGGACATCTGATGGATCTTGAAGACATATATTTTATTCCTACCATTTCTAGAAATTTAGTTTCTCTATCTAGAATTAATGAGTTAAAATATTATCTTTCTTTTGGTAATGGTAAATTCAGTATATTTTATGATTCAATAAAAGTTGGTTCTGGAATTCTGTGTGATGGTTTGTACAAAATTAATTTGAATCTAGAATTTGTAAAGACATTATTGACCTTGTAATCAAGTGTTGGATTGAAAAGTAATTTCAATAACAAAAGACCTTCTATATTATGGCATATATATTTGAGACATATCTCCAAAAAAAGAATTGAAAGATTAGTAAAGGATAATATTTTAAAAAATTTAAACTTTACTAATTTTGATATTTACATAGATTATATTAAGTGAAAGAAAATTAAGCATACAAAGAAAACTACTACAAGAAGTAAAGAACTTTTTGAAATTATTCAAATTGATATTTGCGAACCTTTTGCTAGATTCCTAGAACAACAGGTTATTTGTGCTCAGTATAGATTACTAGGTGTGCCACAGCATAATGGTGTTGCTGAAAGGTGAAATTATACTCTTTTGGATATAGTTAGGAGTATGATAAGTTATTCTTCTGTACTTGAGTCAATATGGGATGATGTTCATAGGATAGCCCTGTATATCTTGAACAAGGTTCCTAGTAAGTCAGTTCCATCAACTTTATTTGAGTTATGGACTGGTAGGAAACCTAGTCTGAGAGATTTATATATTTCGGGGTGTCCTATAGAGATAAAAGTATTTAATCCATATGAAAAGAAACTGGATCGAAGAATAATTTCTAGATATTTTATTAGTTACCCAGAAAGATTCGAGGGATATATATTTTATTACACTAATCATAATATGAGAATAGTAGAATTTGGTAATTCAAAATTCCTAAAAGATGATGAAATCAATGGGAGTAAAAAATCTCGAATGATCAATTTTAATATTGAGGAGATTCAGGCTAATTCTTTCATATCATCTCATATTCGAGAAATTATTGTTCCTCAAATTCATGAAATAATTGATGAGTGTGAACAATAAAATAATATTAATGAACTCTCATATGATGTTGATGTCACTGCTGATAGTCTTGTAGAATAATCACAATTGGCATTTTAGAGAAGATCATAAAGGAAAATGAAATATGTCATTTTTGATGATTATGTGGTATATTTACAAGAATCCGATTATGATATAGGAATTAAAAGAGACCCCTAATCGTTTTTACAAGCCATAGAAAGTTATGATTTTGAAAAATGGTATGATGTAATGAAAGGTAAGTTAAAATCAATGGACCATAATAGTGTTTGGAAATCATTAAATTACCTAATAATTATAAAAGAGTCAGTTGTAAATGGGTCCTTAAAACAAAACATAACTCGGTGGGCAATATCGAACGATATAAAGACAGACTTGTGGTTAAAGATTTTTCTCACAAAGAAGGCATTGACTACTATGAGACATTTTCTTCAATTTCTCTAAAAGATTCATTAAGGATCATCATGACATTAGTAGCTCATTATGATCATGAGTTACATCAGATAAAGATTAAAACTTATTTCTGAATGGGGATCTAGATGAGAAAATTTATATAGAACAACCTGAAGGATTTATCGAAAAGGGAAAGGAAAGTTGGGCTTGTAAACTTAAGAAATCCATTTATGACCTTAAATAAGCTTCCAGATAATAGTATATAAAGTTTCATGATACCATTACTTCTTTCGGAATTAAAAAAAATACTATTGATCATTATACATATCTAAAGGTTAGTGGGAGCAAGTTTATTATTTTAGTCTTATATTTGGATGATATATTACTTGCTAGTAGTGATCTTAGTTTGTTGCACGAAACAAATATATTTCTCATAAGAACTTTAAAATGGTTGATATGAATGAGGCATCCTATGTTATTGACATTGAGATATTTAGGGACGGATCTAAAGGTTTGTCAAAACTATCTCAGAAAGGTTATATTAATTATATCTTGGAGAGATTTAATATGCAGCTTTGCTTAGTCAATGATATACCTATTACTAGAGGTGCAAAATTCAGCCAAAACCAGTATCCAAAAAATGACTTAGAAAGGGATCAAATAAAGAATATTCCTTATGGGTACAAAATTAAACGTCTATTATATGCTCAAACCTGTACAAGATCAGATATTATTTTTGCAGTCGCAATGCTAAGTAGATACTAGAGTAACCTAGGAATGGAACATTGAAAAGCTGTAAAGAAAGTAATAAGATATCTATAAGGGACAAAAGATTATATACTCACATATAGGAAATCTGATCAGCTTGAAGTGATAGGATATTCAGATGCTGATTTTATAAATTACCTCGATAGTAGAAAATCCAATTCAGGATTTGTGTTCATGCTAGCTAATGGTGCAATTTCTTAGAAAAGTATAAAACAATCACTTATTACATCATCTACGATAGAAGTTAGATTTATGGCATACTTTGAGGCTACAAATCAAGCTTTATGGCTATAAAATTTTATCTCAGGACTTGGTGTGGTCGACTCAATTACCAAGCTGCTGAAGATATTTTGTGAAAACACCACAGTAGTTTCTTTCTCTAAGAATGGCAAGTAGTCTAGTGGTTCCAAGCACATTGAAATGAAGTACTTGGTGGTTAGAGAAAGAGTCCAGAAATAATAAATGTTAATTAAAAATTTATGGACCTAACAAAGATCGAAGCGATGCAAGGATGGGCGAGACCTACGAACATAAAATTGCTGCGTGGCTTCCTTGGACTTACGGGCTACTACCAAAAATTTGTGAAAGATTATGGCAAGACCAGTGCCCCACTCACATCTCTACTAAAGAAATACTCATTCCTATGGTTATATAAAGCTTCCACAGCCTTTGAACAACTTAAGGTAGCTATAACGACAATGCTAGTCCTGGCATTGCCCGATGTCAACCACACTTTCATGATTGAGGCTGTTATGTCTGGAGATAGAATTGGGGTTGTTCTAATGCAAGATGGCCAACCTTTTGCCTACACTAGCAAGGCTTTGTCTCCCTCCCATCTTAAAATGTTCATATATGACAAAGAGATGCTTGCTATCATACACGCCATCACAAAGTGGAGATCGTACTTGATCGATCGACACTTTCAAATTAAGATCGATTACTGAAGCCTTAGGTATCTTTTAAAGCAGAAAATATCTTCCCCGGAGCAACAACGATGGGTAACTATGTTGGAAAATCTTAGTGAGAGCATCACATGTGTAGCAAAAATCAAAACAAAAACTAGTTTCCCACGCAGATCAAATCATCGTGCAAAAGATTGGGTTCGAGAGAAAAACACAAAAATAAAAAAATCACGATGCGTGAGAGATTGATTTTACATAGGAAAATCATATATCCTTGTATTTCTAGATCCGGATGGAGAGGATGAAAGAGGCCAAGCATCATCCTATCTAGCGGTATCCACACGATGGATCTCTACAGTAAAACTCCTTCAATCTGATCTTGCAACTCTTGTGTAGAGGGAGGGAGAGAATACGAGGCGGTGGCTAAAGCTGTAGCCTATCAAAAATGAGTCTCCCCTCCTATATATAGAGAGCCACCAAAACCCTAAGACTCCTGCCTTAGTGGGTATTGGATCTTCATCCAATTATCCACTAACATTGCATTATTGGATCCCTATCCAATAATCTCCTTAGGCCTCTAATTGGGCCTCAACCAAAGAGCCTATCTGTATAGGGTCTCATCTAATGAGAATAGGGGCTAATCACCTATTAAATAATCTAATGAGCCGTCATCTAATATGATTAAGCCCGAGCCAATGAGCCTAATCACTCACAATAGAATCTATGTGTGCATCGACGCATCTCTATACCCTGTGATTGTTGATCTCGTCATCATTGATTCTGTTGGATCCTCATCACATCACTATACATTGTGATCTCTTGCCACGACATCGTGGGTCTCGCTGTCACCTCCATGCTCCTACTGTGTCTCTCTATATAATTACAGATAATCACAAGCATACAGGCCCGACAACAAACGAGAAAAATGGAGGCTCGCAGGCCCCAAGAATAATAATAATAATAATAATAATAATAATAATAATAATCATAATTACACACATCACAACAAATGACTCATGATCATCCATTCACATCATATATCACATGTACATCATATCATATATAGGATTACTAGATATATAATAATTAATTAAACTATTTAATTATTTATTTTTTAAGAAATCAGGATATGCTTGAAATTTCTAGAATTTTCAAGGGTATATTTATAATTCTGGATGAGAGAGGATAGTCCTCGAAATTTCAAGAATTATTGAGGGTATTTTAGAAATTCTATACACGAGGACAGTCCTCAAAATTTTTTGAATTCAGAGGGGCAGGATCATCCTTTTCTCAAAAGGATTGCCCTAACCCCTCTTGTCCCCTTTGCACCTCCATCACGCCTGCGGTGGCGTGCTTGCCCGTCGGCAATCGCCTCTGCGACGCCACTACCCTTGTTGGCGCCTTGGCCAGGGCTGCCTTGTGGCCTGGCCGGTGGTCACTCCTTATGAGCGCCCTACAATCGCCCTTGTGGGTGCCACACGCAGTGGTGCGTGTGGGCGATCGCTATGTTGCCCTTGGGCAGCCCCTGCAGCCGCCCCGTAGCATATAGCCGCCCCCTTGTAACGGGCCTTGGTTGTAGCTGGTCACCCCTTTGCAGGGGGCCTTATGTTGGGAAACCTTAGCAGGTGCATCACATGCATCGCGAAATCAAAACAAAAATCGGTTTCCCATGCAGATCAAATCGTTGTGCAAAAGATTGGGGTCACGAGAAAAACATAAAAATTGATAAAATCACGATGTGTGAGAGATTGATTTTACCTAAGGAGATCATATATCCCTGTATTCTAGATCTGGATGGAGAAGATAAAGGAGGTCAAGCGTCCTCCTTCAAGCAGTATCCACATGATGGATCTTTGTAGCGAAACTCCTCCAATCTGATCTCGCAACTCTTGCTCAAAGGGAGGGAGGAGAATAGAAGGTGGTGGCTAAAGCTACAGCCTATCAACCATGAGTCTCCCCTCCTATTTATAGAGAGCCACTAAGAAACCCTAGAGCTCCTGCCTTAGTGGGTATTGGATCTCCATCCAATAACCCACTAACCTTACATTATTGAATCTCTATCCAATATTCTCCTTAGGCCTCTAATTGGGCCTTAAGCAAGGAGCCCATCAGTATAGAGTCTCATCTAATGATAATAGGGGCTAATTGGATCTTCATCTAATCCTCTATTCGCTGAAGCATCCACCATATTGTCACGGACAACAATATAAACACGGTGTTCGATGAAATGCTCATGTTTGTCCGTGTCCTTCGGTTTGTGTACATACCTTGTACAGTAAAAAGCGGGCTTGTAGTAGGCTTAGCAACCCTAATTTGGTTTGCTTTGTGGCCAATTTTGGCTTATAAATATAAGTGTGTCTTGTAAATACTTGTGGGTACTTCAGTCTGTAATGGACCATTATCCTTTGTGTGCAACCTCTCTGAGTTTGTAATGTCCATGGGTATAATTTGTATCTAGCTTTATAAAGTGTTTGCTTGAGCAGTTGCTTGTGGATCCCATTGGAATTGATTCTTCTGGCCCATTTTCTCTCTTATAAGTCTAAGGGACTCTAGGAGATCTCGGGGAAGGTTGACCTTTGTGGATGGACATGCATGGGTGCCGTACGACTTAGGCAAAGTTAGCTAAGTCTATGATAGTGTGGTATCAGAGCATGATAAGCATACACAGAAACACTCACTATATAAACGTGGGGGAACTAGTTAGGTTGTGTGGTGGACAGCTAGCACACGTAACCATTCAGATGTAGGGAAATGAGTCGCTTTGAGGAGCAGGCATCTAGGCTTGGCATTCAAAGGAATGGCCAACCGTTTGCGTGGGAGGCACCATGATGTCACGGGCTTAGGTGATTTTGCCTAAGCCGTGCGACACCCATGCATCTCCGTCCGCAAAGGTCAGCCCTCCCCGAGATCTCCTAAAATCCCATAGACTTACAAAAAGAGAAAATGGGCCAGAAAAAGTAATTCCCACGGGATCCACAAGCAACTGCTCAAGTAAAATATTTTATAAAGCCAAAATACAAATTACACCCATGGACATTACAAACTCAGAGAGGTTGCACACAAAGGATAATGGTCCACTACAGACCGAATCTCCACAAGTGCTTATATGACACACTTGTATTTACAAGCCAAACTTGGCCATAAAGCAAATCAAACTAGGGCTGCTAAGCCTACTACAAGCCCGCTTCTTGTTGTATAAAATATGTACCTAAACTGAAGGACACGGACTAACACAAGCATTTCATCGAACACCTTGTTTACATTGTTGTCCGTGACATTCTCCCCCACTTATTCCTTTGACGTCCTCGTCGAAGCCACTGTAGACGCTGCATCTCCTCACATTTTGCTGAATCTTTAATCTTCTGCTTTGGTCGCAACACGCCTCTTTGGCTCCTAGCCGCTCTCCGCCGCTGTTGTTGAGTAGTCGAACTCTAATCCACCATGCTGCTTCAACTCACCAATGACTGAATCTGGTGAGGGGTTGGCTGAGTTGTGCTAATCCTTATTAGTTCTCGTGGATCCCTCTGATGAAGGAAAAGACCTGCCTTATTATGTGCCAGTATCGCAGTATACTCATATTGCTTGAACTGGGTAGATGCTTGTTGGAGCTTTAATGAGCATTGCCTCACAAACTTTGAAGTTTTTAAGGTCCTTTCTCCATAATGTTTGCCCATTGAACCTTCTTCCGCTGTTAGTTGTCACTTCCAAGTATGTTCGCATCACTCCCTCTTAGTCAATTGGGAAATGAAGTGGAAAAACTACTCTCAATAGCACTGATCACCAACGGTGAGGATTTGACAACCATTGTTTTCCATAAGCTTTCTTTGAAGGGTCACCGAACTTGTGCAGAGCTCCCCTGCTTGGATAAGTAAGAGAACTGGGATACTTGACTTCACCCATTCTCTTCGTAGTTGAGAAGGTAAGGTTACTTGGCTTCGCTCACCTCCTCGAGTTAAGAGAATTGGGGTACTCGGTTTCGCCCATTCTCTCGAGTTGAGAAGGCAAAGGTTACTCAATTTCGCCTGGCAAAGGTTACTTGATTTCGCCTGCCTCCTCGAGTTTGTACTTCATGCATTAAGCTGGGTACTAACATTCGCCTGCTCTTTGCTCACACTTCTGAAGCACTTGAAGTGGTTGCACTCCTTGCGTTGGGTTAGCTACTGTGATTCACCTTCCCACTGCCATTGAACTTCTGGAATGCAAGAAGTTTTGCCCAAAAAGTGCAGAAAGTTTACTTGGCTTCGCTCACCTCCTCGAGTTAAGAGAACTGGGTACTGCCCATTCTCTCGAGTTGAGAAGGCAAAGGTTACTCAATTTCGCCTGGCAAAGGTTACTCGATTTCGCCTGCCTCCTCGAGTTTGTACTTCATGCATTGAGCTGGTTACTAACATTCGCCTGCTCTTTGTTCACACTTCTGAATCACTTGAAGTGGTTGCACTCCTTGCGTTGGGTTAGCTACTGTGATTCACCTTCCCACTACCATTGAACTTCTAGAATGCAAGAAGTTTTGCTCGAAAAGAGCAAAAAGTTTACTCCAACTTGGAGTCCCCCAACTTGGAGTAAGTCTTTGATAGGTCTGGTCGCCTTTGGGATTGTACTGTCTTCTCCATCACCTTTGCCGCCTACTCCTCTTGAGTAGAAAGGTACAGTACCATGTACCTCCTACTTCGTTCCTTGGTCGAGCACTCCTATATCAACCCGAAATCCCTTAATTTCGGCTATCTGGATGAGAAGCCCATCGACATCGGTCTTATGAAGTTTTTTGGCCTCTGCCCTTCTGCCTCGTCTTGGTACTTGGAGTTTACCTCTGCATTCTCCACCTCCTTAGCCCCTTTTACGACCAGTGTTGTCCCTTCATGAGAGCAAGGGATCGATGACTTCACGGAAGTCCCGCATCTACGGTACCATGGCGCTGCCAAGCCCATAGCACTACTATCCATTACCTTGCATCTTCATCCCTTCCTTCGCGATCGGTAGATCTGCCTCTATGGCACTGTGGAGCTCCTCCGAGTCCACCTCCTCTCTAACCGACGCTTTTCTTTTGGGTAGCTGAGCCCCGTTGGACTCGTCGTCGCTTCCTCGCCCCTTTCGACCACCTACTTCGACACTACTATGTCCTCCTAGCAGTTCTCCTTGGTTGATGGAGAGGCAAACTGTAACTCTCATGCATGGCCTCCGCCATCTTGTTGTAGGGCTCGCGCCGATTCTGTTCTCCTTAGCTTCCTTGGTAGCAACGTTCGCTTACTCGGACTTATCCTCTAACTTGCCGGGCTCCCTTAAGCGAATGTGAGCACTGAAGCAGTCCAACTCTCCAATTGCTCCGGTTAATCAAGTCCCTCCATGGGACTCAGGTACTTGCAATCGACTACTCTCGGTGGTACAGCATATGACGACCAAGGCTTTCATCCGATGCAAGCTTGATGCATACACACGGAAGACCCGCCTCTGTGATCAGCATTCACTCTTTGAATCCACCCTTCTTCTGTGCATGGTTCACCAAAGTGGAGCTCCGGTAGCTCGATCATTCACATGATCATGTCCCCTCCATGGGACTCAGTACGTGCACTTGGACTTCTTCCTCGGTGATATCTCCCATATCTGATGACTAAGGCTTTCATCCAATGCAAGCTTTGATGCACACGAAGACCCGCCTCTGCAGCATTCACTCCTTGAATCCATAGCCCTTCTTCTTGTTGTGTCGTACACCAAAGTGGAGCTCCCAGTAACTCTTTATCATACCTCCGCATGATTTTGTCCCTCACGGGACAAGATTGCCTGTATTGCATTGCCACGAACTATTCCACCACGATCCGCTGCACCATGTCGCCTCCTAGTGACATCTCCATTGCATACAGATTCTCGTGTGATGAACTCGGACTACGACTTCTCCACGTGTGGCCTCTGCCAACACATCGTAGGGCTTCTGCCAACTCCGACTTTTAGTTCGCTCCCTTGGCAATTCCCCTTCGTCCCCCCCACTCCTGGGTTACACCTGGACGAAGCATAGCTCTAGGACAGTCCGTCGCCTAGTAGCTCCTGAAGTCCTCTAACTTCGCTAGAGTTGGTGCACCATTGTCTGGATCTTGGGTCTCTATCCCCTACCAACACAATCTTGCTATGCACCTCCTGTTCTTGACAACTCGAATGGCAACACTGTGGCATATTCTTCAAGAGTACCCGCCTCTACGTCCTCTTACCCCGTACTAAGGTCTCATGATCCTTAACTTTGCCTCCACAAGTTAGATCACCTTAGTTACTCCATCAAATGCATCTCTGAGGTAGCTTGCATGTGCCTTGAAGCTCCCTTCATCTTTGGCACCATGCAAAATAAGTTTGTCCCATCAGAATGAAGAACCCATGGAACGACATGATCCCACTCTTGCCTCTACAAGAGTTCATGCCCTTGACCTCTATCTAAGGAAAGCTCCGTGCCTCCGCTCCATGTTCCATCTTCTATGTCGACTCCCTTCATGCGGCTTGGATACTTCACCGAGTTCCACCCAAGTCGCTCCGCTCCTCGATTTGCATTGAGTTGATAGTGGCCCTCACGTCCACCATTCCACGGGTCAGCCCTCTGTTGAGTTCGATTTCTGCATCGACTCTAAGTGTGCCTTCATATGATGTTGCCTTGGATTGCTCCCCCACTTGATCTCGAAATGCATCCACCAATACATTACCTCCTTCGAGATCATGCGACAACTCTTCATCGCTCACTCAGTCCGTTGAGCTTTGTGGAGATATAGCCTTAAGGAACTCTTCCTCAATATGTGCAGTCCGTTGCACATGATTCTCCCACTAGAGAACTAGGACTTATTTCTCCTGGATATCTGTCCTACTGGAGCAACTTTTCTCTTTACATACTTCCCACTAGAAGTTTCGGAGACCATCATCCCCTTTGGACTACTCCGTCTTGCTGAACTCAAGCTTTGTTCTGCCCCCACAAATGTACTTGCTACATTGTGACCCTTCTCCAATATAATCTCCACTGCACCCTTCAAGGTCTAGCAACATGCGGAACTTGTTGCACATTTCAGCCACCTACAGACATATCCTTTCCATGTTGAAGAGAAAGTTCTGATGCTCCACGACGCCGAGTTCTAATCATGCCTTGGGATGGCCACGAACACTCCGTCATCCGTGTACAAGCCCATGCATGAGTTCCGAATCCTTCGAGTTAGCAATTCCCCTCACCTCTGTGAGCTTTGCACAACTCTTTCGGTCGTTACACAACACCTCCCACCTTGCACGGTCTCGTCTTTCACCAAGCACCCTGCTTTGCCTTAAGCACCATCAAGTTTGGTTGCCAACATCAAGCTATAGCTCAAACTCAACCATCCCAATCTTTGTGTGCTGCGCATTCTTCTTCGCTTGCTTGTCCTCGTGGTGCCTCTCGCGCAAAGGGGTTGGCTATTCCTTGAATGCCAAACCAGGATGCCCGCTCCTCTGAGTGACTCCTTTCCCTACATCTTAATGTCCGTTTCCCCCAAATGGTTGTGCGTGCTGGCTGTCCTCCAAATAGCCTAGCTAGGTCCCCCATATTTGTATGGCAAGTGTTTCTGCGTGTGCTTGTCCCGCTCTGATACCACATTATCACAGGCTTAGGTGATTTTGCCTAAGCCGTGCGGCACCCATGCGTCTCCGTCCGCAAAGGTCAGCCCTCCCCGAGATCTCCTAAAATCCCACAGACTTACAAAAAGAGAAAATGGGCCAGAAGAAGTAATTCCCACGGGATCCACAAGCAACTGCTCAAGAAAAACACTTTATAAAGCCAAAATATAAATTACACCCATGGACATTACAAACTCAGAGAGGTTGCACACAAAGGATAATGGTCCACTACAGACCGAATCCCCACAAGTACTTATATGACACACTTGTATTTACAAGCCAAACTTGGCCATAAAGCAAATCAAAATAGGGCTGCTAAGGCTACTGCAAGCCCGCTTCTTGTTGTACAAGATATGTACCTAAACTGAAGGACACGGACTAACACAAGCATTTCATCGAACACCTTGTTTACATTGTTGTCCGTGACAACGAGGACAAGCATGTGAAGAAGAATGCATAGTACATAAAGATTGGAATAGTTAAGTTTGAGCTACGGCTCGACATTGGCAACTAAATTTGATGGTGCTCATGGCAAGCGGGGTAAAAGATGAGACCGTGTAAAGTGGGATGTGATACTCAATAATCGTAAGAGTTGAGAATTATTAACTCGAAGGATTTGATACTCATACAAGGGCTTGTACATGTATGATGGAGTGTTAGTGGCTATCCCAAGGCATGATCGGAACTCGACGCCATAGAGCATCAGATCTTTTTCTTCGACATAGAAAGGATACATCCATAGGTGGCTGAAATGTATAATAAGTTTAGCATATTGCTAGACCTTGAAGGGTGCAGTGAAGACTGTACCGGCGAAGGGTTGCAATCTAGCAAGTGCATTTGCAAGAGTAGAATAGGGCCCAAGTTGTTCAGCAAGACAGAGTAGTCTAAAGGAGATGGTGGTCTCCGAAACTTCCAGTAGGAAGAATGCAAAGAGGAATGTTGCTCCAACATGACAGATATCTAAGAGAGATAAATTCTAGTTCTCCAGAGGGAGAATCATGTGCAACAAACCACACATATTAAGGAAGAGTTCCTCAAGACAATATCTTCACAATGCTCAATGGATCGAGTATGTGACGAAGAGTCATCGCATGATCTCAAATGAGGTAATGCATTGGTGGATGCATTTCAAGATCAAGTGGGGGAGCAATCCAAGGCAACATCTTGTGAAGGCATACTTAGAGTCGATGTGGAAATCGAACTCAACGGAGGACTGACCCTTGGAATAGTAGACGCGAGGGTCACTATCAACTCAATGCAAATCGAGGAGCAGAGCGACTTGGATGGAACTCAATGAAGTATCCAAGTCACATGAAGGGAGTCAACATAGAAGATAGAACATGGAGCGGAGGCACGGAGCTTTCCTTGGACAAAGGTCAAGGGCATGAACTCTTATAGAGGAAAGAGTGGGATCATGTCATTCCATGGGTTCTTCATTCTGATGGGATGGACTTATTTTGTATGGTGCCAAAGATAAAGGGTGCTTTGAGGCATATGCAAGTTATCTCAGAGATGCATTTAACGGAGTAACTAAGGTGATTCAACTTGTGGAGGTGAAGTTGGGATCGAGATACCTTAGCACGAGGCAAGAGGACCTAGAGGCAGATACTCTTGAAGAATATGTCACACTATTGCCATTCGAGTTGTCAGGAACAAGTGGTGCATACCAGAAATTATGCTAGTAGGGGATAGAGGCCCAGGATCTAGACAATGGTGCATTAATTCTAGCGAAGTCAGGGGGACTTCAGGAGTTACTAGGCGACAGATTGTCCTAAAGCTATGCTTCATTTAGGTGTGACCCAAGAGTGGGTGGACGAAGGTGAATTACTAAGGGAGCGTACAAAAAAAAAAATAAAGATGGCGGAGGCCCTACGATGTGTTGGCAGAGGTCACACATGGAGAAGTCGTAGTCCGAGTTCATTACATTAGAATCTGTATGCAATGAAGATGTCACTAGGAGGCGACATGATGCAACAGATCATGGTGGAATAGTTCATGGTAATGCAATATAGGCGATCATGTCTCGTGAGGGACAGGATCATACAGAGATATGATTAGGGGTAAACTGGGAGCTCCACTTTGGTGTATGACACAACAAGAAGAAGGGCTATGGATTCAAGGAGTGAATGCTATGGTACCAAGAGGTAGGTCTTCGTGTGTGCATCAGAGCTTACATTGGATGAAAGCCTTAGTTATCAGCATATGGGGCTGTATACCACCAAGGAAGAAGTCCAAGTGCAAGTACCACTAAGTCCCATGGAGGGGGACAAAATTATATGAATGATTAGGAGCTGTTGGGAGCTCTACTTTAGTGAACAATGCAATAGCAAGAAGGGCTATGGATTCAAGGGATGAATGCTATGGTACCACAGAGGCAGGTCTTTCGTGTATATGCATCAAAGATTGCATCGAATGAAAGCCTTGGTCGTTAGCATATGGGGGCTGTGTACCACCGAGGGAGAAGTCAAATTGCAAGTACTAGTGAGTCCCATAGAGGAGACTTGATTATACAAAGGTATGATCAGAGCAGTTGGAGAGTTAGACTGCTTCAGTGCTCATATTCGCTTAAGGGAGCCCGATAAGTCAGAGGACAAAGCTGAGTAAGTGAACGTTGCTACCAAGGAAGCTAAGGAGAACAGAACTGGCGCGAACCCTACAATAAAATGGCAGAGGCCATATATGAGAGTTGCATTCTATCTTTCCATTGACCAAGGAGAACTACTAGGAGGACATAGTAGTGATGAAGCAGGTGGTTGAAAGGGCTTTAGTGCTCACATTCGCTTAAGGGAGCCCGGCAAGTCAGAGGACAATGTTGCTACCAAGGAAACTAAGGAGAACAGAATCGGCGCAAGCCCTGCAATAAGATGGCGAAGGCCATACATAAGAGTTGCTGTTTATCTTTCCATTGACTAAGGAGAACTACTAGGAGGACATAGTGGTGTTCAAGCAGGTGGTTAAAAGGGGCGAGGAAGCAACGACGAGTCCAGTGGGGCTCAGCTACCTAAAAAGCAAAGTGTCGATTAGAAGGAAGGGATGCAGATGCAAGGTAATAGATAGTAGGGCCATGGGCTTGGCAGCACCATGGTACGCAGAGGCGGGACTTCCATAGAGTCATCGATCCCTTGCTCTTATGGAGGGAGAGCATTGATCATAAAAGGGGTCGAGGAGGTGGAGAATGCAAAGACAAACTCTAGGTACCAAGACGGGGTAGAAGGGCAGAGGCCAAGGAACTTAATAAGACCGGTGTCGATGAGCTTCTCATCAAGATAGTCAAAAGTGAGAGACTTCGAGTTGATGCAAAAGTGCACAACCAAGGAACAAAATAGGCAATACGCGGTACTGTATCTTTTATACTCAAAGGAGTAGGTTATCTATAATGGAGAAGATGGTATAATCCTAGATGCGACCAGAACTATCAAAGACTTACTCTAAATTGGGGGACTCCAAGTTGGAGTATACTTTTTGCTTTTTTCGAGCAAAACTTCTTGCATTCCAGAAGTTTAATGGCAGTGGGAAGGTGAATCACAGTAGCTAACTCAACGCAAGGAGTACAAACACTTCTAGTGCTCTAGAAGTGTGAGTAAAGAGCGGGCGAATGTTAGTAACCAGCTCAATGCATGAAGTACAAACTCGAGGAGGCAAGTGAAATCGAGTAACCTTTGCCTTCTCAACTCGAGAGAATGGGCGAAACTGAGTTCCCCAATTCTCTTAACTCGAGGAGATGAGCGAAGCCAAGTAACCTTACCTTTTCAACTATGAAGAGAATGGGTGAAGTCAAGTATCCCAGTTCTCTTATCTATCCAGTAGAGGAACTCTACATAAGTTCAGTGACCCTTCAAAGAAAGCTTATGGAAGACAATAGTTGTCAAATTCTCACCATTGGTGATCAGTACTACTGAGAGTAGATTGTCCGCTTTATTTCCCAATTGACCAATCGTAAGTGGGAGTGATGCGAATATACTAGAAGTGACAACTAAAAGTGGAAGAAGGTTTAATGAGTAAACATTATGGAGGAAGGACCTTAAGAACTTCAAAGTCTATGAGGCGATGCTCGTTAAAGGTCCAACAAGCATCCACCCAGTTCAAGCAATATGAGTATACTACGATACTAGTGCATAATAAGACATGTCCTTTCCTTCATTAGAGGGACCGTGAGAACCAACAAGGATCAGCACAACTCAGCTAAACCCACACCAGATTCAGTCATTGGTGAGTTGAAGCAGCATGGCAGATCAGAGTTCGACTACTCAACAATAGTGGTGGAGAGTAGGTGGGAGCCAAAGGGGCATGTTGCAGCGAAAGTAGAAGATTGAAGATTCAACAAAATGTGAGGAGATGCAGCGTCTATAGTGGCTTCGATGAGAACGTCGAAGGAATAAGTGGGAGAGAATGTCACGGACAATAATGTAAATAAGATATTCAATGAAATGCTCGTGTTTGTCCGTGCCCTTCGGTTTATGTACATATCTTGTATAGCAAGAAGCGGGCTTGCTGTAGACTTAGTAGCTCTAGTTTGGTTTACTTTGTGGCCAATTTTGACTTATAAATACGAGTGTATCTTATAAGCACTTATGGGGACTAAGTATCTATCTTTCATAGCAAATGGATCATTGCCCTTGCCCTTCTTGCTGGTCTTCCTTTTCTTTTTGGTCTCATCAATATGAAGTATTGACTTCTCCTTCTTGATGACACTCTCAGCTTCTCTCAACATATTGAGGAGTTCAAGGAGAGTCACCTCAAACTTGTTCATATTTAAGTTAATAATGAACTATGAAAAGGAATCTGGTAGGTACTGAAGTATAAGATCAATACACAAGTTATCCTCTAGGACTATCTATATACTTCACAAAGAGCAATCTCATCCTCGCTTATCATTTCCTCCAGCGTGGACATAATTATGTTAAGGACATATACAATTTTCTCTTTTGTGAGAATAATTCTTAAATTGTGGAGCTTTTGGACCAATAAGGCAATTGGCATCAAGTATGCCACATAGGGGTTTTGCAAGCGATAAGCAAGATATAGTGTAAATTAGATAATATATAGATTTTATAGAAAATACTAATTAAGATATAGATTTCTATCTTAATGTACTCCTACTATTTTCTTAGTGAATCACACGACACCCTCGACACGTGAGATGGAATTCAAACTCCTAGTGGGGATCGGGATCCAATTGAGGTCTTAGTGCAACCTCGAGGGCTCGACCAATTGCATTAAGCCCAAAAGGTAGACAACTCTTGCTAATCACAACTCCTTGTGATTCCCGTCATGTTTGGCCTCTGAATTATCATAGTCTCGAGGGACTCGACCAACCATGATGTTCAGTTAAATCATCACCATCGTTACAAGATGAGTCTGATTAGATGATATGCCCTCGAGGGACTCGACCAAGCATACCATGTCCTCAGGTCACCGGTGGCATCTCTATGTCATAGGTAAGATCTCGATCATGTAGATAGATGAGCCTTGAGGGACTCGACTAACTCAATCTATGTCGTGATTCAATTTCTTCCTATAACGATGGAAGGCCACGTGGATCAATCTTATTGCCTCATGCTTACCGACTTAATATTATCGTAGGAGAGGTTTTTGTTTCATATCAGTCTTCTAATATGTCGTGTCACACACATACATATTTAATATATATCTACATCACATGCAAATATATATATTTATATTTATATATATCTAGTAGGTGTATAACACATCACATATGTAAGCTACACCGGATTATCATGAGCTATTACCTAATATGATTAAGCCCGAGCTAATAGGCCTAATCACTCATAATAGGATCTATGTGTGCATCGGCGCATCTCGATGCCCTGTGATTGTTGATCTCGTCATCATTAGTTCCGTCGAATCGTTGTATCACCATACGTCGGAATCTCCTACCACAACATCATGGGTCCCGCTGTCATCTCTACGCTCCCGTTGCACCTCTCCATGTAATTACAAATAATCATAAGCACGTAGGCCCGACAATAAATGAGAAAAATAGAGGCTCGTAGGCCCAATAATAATAATAATCATAATTACATACATCACAACACATGACTCATTGTCATCCATCCACATCATACATCATATGTACATCACATCATATGTAGGATTACTTGACATATATAATAATTAATTAAATTATTTAATCAATTATTTTTCTAGAAATTAGGACATGCTCAGAATTTCTAGCATTGTCAAGGGCATTTTCATAATTCTGGATTAGAGGATAGTCCTCGAAATTTCTAAAATTATCAAGGGTATTTTTGTAATTCTCGATGTGAGGATAATCTCAAAATTTCTAGAATTATTGAGGGTATTTTAGGAATTCTATACATGAGGACAGTCCTTAGAATTTCTAAAATTATTGAGGGCATTTTCAGAATTATGAACATGTGGACAGAGTTGAAATTTCTTAAATTCTGAGGGGCATGACCATCTTTTTATAAAAAAGATGCCTTTGCCCTCCTTCACCCTTATGTGCCATCGTCGTCGTTGCCCTTGCAGTGACTACCCCTTGTGGCGCCGTGCCACCACCGTGGTCGCGCCATCGCCCTGGCGATAGAGGCTGGTTGCTCGGTGCGCCCGCTGCTGTTGCCCGTGTGCTGTTGCAGCTCGCCTTGGGCGACCACCCCTTGCAAGGCCGGTGCGACCCCCTTGTAGGGGGGCCTTGGATGTAGCCGACCGCCCTTTGCATGTGGCTGGCCGCCTCTGCAGGGAGCTGGTCATGGCCATGCCCAGTTGCCTCTCCTCCTCGCTACCTTGGCTGCAAAAACATAGCAAGAATACGTAAAATGATTCTACTTGATTCAATCTCCTTACATGCAGTTTAAAATTAATCTTTCGCATGAAAACCTTGGCTTTGATACCACTATTGGGAAACATTAGCGGGTGCATCACATGTGCAGTGGAAATCAAAACAAAAATCAGTTTCCCACATTGATCAAATCGTTGTGCAAAATATTGGGGTCACGAGAAAAATGCAAAAATCGATAAAACTACGATGTGTGAGAGATTGATTTTACCTAGGGAGATGGTATATCCCTGTATCCCAGATCCGGATGGAGAAGATAAAGGAGGTCAAGCGTTCTCCTCTCTAGCGGTATCCACAGGATGGATTTTTATAGTGAAACTCCTCCAATCTGTTCTCACAACTCCTGCTCAGAGGGAGGGAGGAGAATAAGAGGTGGTGGCTAAAGCAGCAGCCTATCAACCATGAGTCTCCCCTCCTATTTATAGAGAGCCACTAAGAAACCCTAGGGCTCCTGCCTTAGTGGGTATTGAATCTCCATCCAATAACCTACTAAACTTACATTATTGGATCTGTATCCAATAATCTCTTTAGGCCTCTAATTGGGCCTTAAGCAAGGAGCCCATCTGCATAAGGTATTATGTAATGAGAATAGGGGCTAATTGGATCTTAATCCAATCCAGTATTCGCTGAAGCATCCTCCATATGTGTGTGACCCTCTAGGCCTGATACCGAGCTGGCTGTGAGTCACTCCCATCAGAACTCCTTCTGATATAGTGAATTATTATCCTCATAATAATTCACTAGACTTATCGACTATGGACATACTAGGCCACTACGCCATAGTCCCCAGATGATACAGGGGGATCGAATTCGTCGGACCTGGTTATACATAATTACCATGTATCTATAATCCCTTATCCAAATAATATCCCAGAGACCGTATATTGGACATGATACTGTCAAGTAACATTCGAAATCAGTATGTCTTACTCTAATCAGATTCTACTGGAGAACTCCTCTCTCAATCCGAATGACCCTGCCCAGGGATTTGTCTGAGCAAGCACATGTGAGATATTCCTCTCATGATACCGAGAGTGGATGATCCTCTATTGACACTCAATTACCTTCGTAAGGTTGTCTACCAATCTTGATAACTACTTGTACCAGATCTAGAGCTTTCCAAACCTGTATGTCTGGTGTTAAAGAAAAGAGTATTCATACAAGGCATCATTGGTGTCTCAAGTATAAGGACCAGATACACAACTAGGGCTATGAAATCGCTATCTGACATTAGGTATCATTAAATCGATCAATCAGTGAACTCATTCTCTAATGAGCACCTGTATTATATCCTTAGTGTCTCCACACAAGTGGCTATGAGACCAACCGCCTCCATCATATAGACGGGTACATAGTACACTGGTCTGTTCGGTTATTACGATATCCCTCTCGAGTAACCTATGATCGGGATTATTTAGGATATGTGTTTAATGGTGAATCAATCTCATTATTGTGATCTCATCATGATCCGATTCCCATTGCACAGAACCAAAGATATCACAATATACTACATATAATATAATATGAGATTATGCCAATATTAATCATAAGCAAAAAGATTACACAACATGTCATACGTGCCATCACTCACGTGATTTGCTTACAGGGCACCTGTAACTAGCACCTTGGCTATAGCCAGCCACCCCCTTGCAAGTGGCTATCCACACGATGCGTGAGAGATTCTTTTTACTTAGGGAGATCATATATCCCTGTATTATTATATCTGGATGGAGAGGATGAAGGAGGTCAAGCGTCCTCTCTAGCGGTATCCACCCAATAGATCTCTACAGTAAAACTCCTCTAATCTGATCTCGTAACTCTTATGCAGAAGGAGGGAGGAGAATAGGAGGTGGTGGCTAAAGCTGTAGTTTATCAACAATGAGTCTCCTCTCCTATTTATAGAGAGCCACAAAACCCTAGGGCTTCTGCCTCAGTGGGTATTAGATCTTTATCAAATTATCTACTAAACTTATATTATTGGATCTCTATCTAATAATCTCCTTATGCCTTTAATTAGGCCTCAACCAAGGAGCCCATCTGCATAGGGTCTCATCTAATGAGAATAGGGGTTAATTGGATCTCCATCCAATGCTCTATTCGCTAAAGTATCCACCATATGTGTGTAACCTTCTAGGCCTGATATCGTGCTGGTCGTGAGTCACTCTCATGAGAACTCCTTCTGATATAATGAATTATTATCTCCATAATAATTCACTCGACTCGTCAACTATGAACGTACTATGCCGCTACGCCATTATCCCTAGACGGTATAGAGGGGATCGAATCCATCGGACCTGTTTATCTATAGTTACCGTGTATTTATAATCCCACATCTAACTAATATCCCAAAGACCGTATATTGGACATGGTACTGTCAGGTCACATATGAAATCAGTTTGTCTTACTCTAATCAGATTCTGCTGAAACTCTTTCTCTCGTAATCCAAATGACCCTGGCTAGGGATTTATCTTAGCAAGCACATATGGAATATTTCTGTCGTGATACCGAGAGTGGATGATCCTCTATTGACACTCAATTACCTTCGTAAGGTTGATTACCAATCTCGATAACCAGTTATACTAGATTTGAAACTTTCTAAACCTATAAGTTTGCCAGCAAAGAAAGGAATACTTATACAAGACATCCTTGGTGTCTCAAGTCAAAGTACTAGATACACAATTAGGACTTTGAAATCGCTGTCTAATATTATGTCACGAACGGATGTTGCTCAACCACAACATCTTCGCTCTACGAACTGTTCGTCACTTTTTCTTGTTTATACATATGTTTGACAGCTTGTTTTGCCTTGAGTTTATATGTTTTTACCTAAGAAATGTGAGCGAAAGCGATGTAGAAGGCTACAGAATGATCACTCACTGTGCGAAGCCAAAAAAACCCAAAATAACCTTGTTTTTGGGTCTTTTCGTGTGCTGCATCAACCTTTTTTAGCAGTACAAAATGTCAGCTATTTCAGCACCTTGGAACCCCCCAGGTAGCATCGGGCTGGATGGGGATCCAGGTATATGTCGGGCGTAGGCTTTCATCAAGAATTGAACTTGTCTTACATTCGATATCTTAGGAACCATCGTTTGTCGACTTGCGACAATTCCTACAACTCTTCAAAGTCCTATTTCGCTCTCTTTCTCTCTTTTCACTACTGCACTCAAGGTGTTCGATAAATTGATTGTATAACTTTCTGTTTTGTGAGACATCGAAACTTGTCCGTTGCTCATTTCTCAACTAATCAACTTCTTCTTTGCAGGTCCTACGGGACCTTAAGAGGTTGTAAGAGGGTTGACCCTTTACAGACAGATAACTCTTTGGGTGTTTCATGACTTAGGTAATCCCAGCTAAGTCCAGAACAGTGGGCAAGGTTGCTTCACGACCTAGGCAATTTCAGCTAAGTCTTCGGGAGTGCTGCAAGGGTGCCGCATGGCTTAGGCAAATTCAGCTAAGTCCGTGAAAATTAGGTATCATCAACCATATAGCATTCCATAAAGGGATCAATCAGTGAACTCATTCTCCAATGAGCACCTATACTATATCCTTAGTATCTCCACACAAATGGCTATGAGACCAGCCACCTCCATCATATGGATACGTATATAGTACACCGATCTATTTGGTTATCTCAACGTCCCTCTCGAGTAACCTATAATAGGGATTATTTAAGATCTATGTTTAAAGGTGAATCGATCTCATTATCATGATCTTATCACAATCCGATTCCCATTGCATAGAACCAAGGACATCACAATATATATGCTATAGATAATATAATATAAGAATATATCATTATTAATCATAAGCAAAAAGATCGTACAGCGTGTCAGATGTGACATCACTCACATGATTATTCTGCAGGGCACATGTAACCAGTAAACTAAACTTCTTGGCTTTGATTATAAAATTATTTATGAAAAGGAAAAAGAGAATATTGTTGTAGATGCTCTATCTTAGCTATCGGGATAAGCCGAAATTTTAACTATCTCCCTTCCCTCCATGGACTTCCTCAAAGATATTAGGGAGGAATGGAAGAGCATCCCAAAAACCTAAGGCATCATAAAAAAATTAGAGAATAATCCGGGTTCCATTGGTCATTATACTTGGGATTCGAATGACCTACGCTACAAAGACCAAATTGTGATTGTTCCTTCTTCCCGTTGCATCAAAATTATTTTGCATGAGATGTACTCTTCACCTTCAGTAGGGCACTCCTGATTTCTGAGAACATATAAGAGGGTGAATCAAAACTTCTTTTAGAGAGGCATGAAAGATCGATTTATGATTATGTATCTAAATATGATATATGCCAGCAACAAAAAGGTGAACCAATGGTAAGTTTAGGAAAACTATAACCACTACATATACAGGACTTAGCATGGACTGACATTTCCGTAGACATTGTCAAAGGGTTTCCACCATCTCAAGGTAAAAGTACGATCTTTCTGGTGGTAGATTGTTTAACCAAATATGCTCATTTCTGTGCTGTGAGACATCCTTATACCGTTGCTAGTATTGCTCAACTTTTTATAAAAAAATATTATAAAACTACATAGGATACCAAGGTCGATTGTGAGCGACTGTGATAGGGTGTTTGCAAGTAAATTTTAGACCGAGCTCTTCCAACTACAAGGCACCCAATTGAAGATGAGCACAACCTATCATCCACAGACGGACAACTAAACAGAAGTAGTGAACAGATACCTACAACCATACAAGCAACTGTCAATCAACACTAGAGTGTCAATGAAACTATCATCATGATTCTATGGACTGTATCAGATTTTAGAGTGTATTGGGGCCATGGCATACAGATTAAATCTCCCAAATGATGGGAGAACTTGAGTTGGGTTAGACCCAATTATCAAGCACTACAAATGATAGCGAGATTCAAGCTCAACCTCAAGTTATACTTGATCAGAGGATTGTTATGCGTCGTCAATGCTCCTCAACTGAAGTACTCGTGAAGTGGAATAATTTACCATCCGAAGATACAATGTGAGAGTCTTACGAGGAGCTGAAGACCTGGTTCTTAGAGTTTATGGACCCTTAGCCTTGAGGACAAGGCTGATTCAAAGAGTACGGGCTTGATAGGATTCAAATAGGGTTGAGTCTTAATCACCCTAAAAGTAGTCAATAAAAACCTTATGTGATTGTAATAAGACCCCACCTAATCAGTTATATCCTATAAAGAAGTGTGGCTAGGGTTTATATTGGGGCTTAAAGCCAACTTGGTCCCCGCCTATCCCTACTAAGGCGGGTCAACTATAGGAGGGGCAAAGGGATAATTTTACTTAGGTAAGCACCCCCATGAGCTAGGGTTTAGAACCCTATATAATCATGTAGCCGCCCCTTTTTTTTTATTAAGAAAGAATTATCTTTTATTTAGCCTTTTGCCGAGTTCTAGGAGGGAGAAACCCCTATAGTGTTCCAAGGGTTGATCCCCCTTAAGGATCAAAATCTATAGAGCTCCTTCTTGTCATAGACAAAAATATAAACAAGGTGTTTGATGCAATGCTCATGTTTGTCCGTGTCCTTCGATTTTTGTACATTCTTTATACAGCAAGTAGCAGGCTTATAGTAAGCTTGGCAGCCCTCGTTTGGTTAGCTTTTATGGTCAATTTTGGCTTCTAAGTGGGAGTTATGTCATGTCGACACTTGTGGGGACTTTGGTTTGTAATAGACCATTATCCTTTGTGTGCAACCATTCAGAACTTGTAAAGTCTATAGTTATAATTTGCATTAGCTATATAAAGTATTTGCTAAAGCTATTGCTTGTGGATCCCATGGGAAGTACTTCCTCTAACCCATTTTCTCTTTTGTAGGTCCTAAGGGACCCTAGGAGGTTTTGGGGAGGCTGATCTTTGCGGACGGACTCGCAAGGGTGCTGCACGACTTATGCAAACCCAGCTAAGTCCATGACATTTTAGTATTAGAGTAGGATAGGCACATATAGAAACACTTGCCACACAAATGTGGGGGGACCTAGTTGGGCTATATGGAGGGTAGCTAGCACGCATAACCATTTGGGGAAAATAGATATTGAGATATAGGGAAAGGAGGTGCTTAGAGGAGCGGGCATCCAGGTGTGGCATTCAGAGGAATGGCTAAACCTTTGCGCGAGAGGCACCACAAGGACAAGCAAGCTAAGAAGAATATGTAGTGCACAAAGGTTGGGATGGCTGAGTTTGAGCTATGGCTCGATGTTGGTAACCAAACTTGATGATACTCAAGGTAATTGGGGCGCTTTATAAAAGATGAGATCGTGTAAAGCAGGATATGTTGCTCAACGACTGAAAGAGTTATGTAAAGCTCACAGAGGTGAGGAGAATTGCTAATTCAAAGAATTCAGTACTCATGCAAGGGCTTGTATGCGGATGATGGAGTGTTTGTGGCCATCCCAAGGTGATCAGAACTCGACATCATGGAGCATTAGAACTTTCTCTTTAGCATGGAAAGTATACATCCATAGGAGGCTGAAGTGTGCAATAAGTTCAGCACGTTGCTAGACCTTGAAGGGTGTAGTGGGGACTATATTGACGAAGAGTCACAATCTAACAAGTACATTTATAGGGGTAGAACAAGGCACAAGTTGTTCAGCAAGAAGGAGTAGTCCAAAGGGGATAGTAGTCTCCAAAAGTTCCAGTGGGAAGAATGCAAAGAGGAAAGTTGCTCTAATAGGATAGATATCGAGGAGGGATAGGTCCTAGTTCTCTAGAGAGAGAATCATGTGCAACGAACCATACATGTTGAGGAAGAGTATCACAAGACAGTATCTCCACAAAGCACAACAGATCAAGCAAGTAGTAAGGAGTCGTTGCATGATTTAAAATGAAGTAATGCATTAGTAGATGCATTATGAGATCAAGTGGGGGAGTGACTATGGTAACATCATACGAAGGCACACTTATAGTCGATGTGAAAATCGAACTCAACGGAGGGTAGACTCATGGAATGGTAGGCATAAGGGCAACCATCAACTCAATGCAAATCGAGAGGTAGAGCAATATAGGTGGAACTTGGTGAAATATCCAAGCCACATGAAGGGAGCCGATGTTGAAGATGGAAACATGGAGCGGAAGCTCGGATCTTTCCTTGGACAGAGGTCAAGTACATGAACTCATGTAGAGGTAAGAGTGGGATTATGTCATTCCATATGTTCTTCATTCTGATGGGGCAAACTCATTTTGCATTGTGCCAAAGACGAAGGGAGCTTCGAGGCATATGCACCTTAATTTAGAAAAGCATTTGATAGAGGAACTAAGATAATTCAACTTGTAGAGGCGAAGTTGGAATCATAAGACCTTAGCTCGAGGCAAGAGGACACAGAGGTAGGCACTCTTAAAGAATATGCCATAGTGCATTCAAGTTATTATTAAGAAATTGGTGCGCAGTGGAGATTGTGTTGGTAGGGGGATAGAGGCCCAGGATCCAAATATTAGTGCACAAATCCTAGTGAAGTCAGGGGACTTCGAGAGCTACTAGGTGATAGATTATCCTAGAGAGATACTTCGTCTAGGGGTGACCTGAGAATGGGTGGGTGAAGGTAAATTACCAAAGGAGTGAATGCAATCGAAGATGGCGGAGGCCCTACAATATGTTGGCAGAGACACACATGGAGAGATGATAGTCTGAGTTCATCATAAAAGAATCTGAATGCAATGGAGATGTCACCAGGAGGCAACATGGTGCAGCGGATCATGGTGGAATAGTTTGCGATAATACAACACAAGCAAAGATGTCTCGTGAGGGACTCGATCATGCAGAGGTATGATCAAGAGCTACTAGAAGCTCCACTTCAATGAGCAATACAATAAAAAGAAGGGCTATGGATTCAAGGAGTGAATATCATGGTACCGCAACAATGGGTCTTCCATGTGTGTGAATTGAATCTTGTATCAAACGAAAGCCTTGGTTATCAGCATATAAGGGTTGTGTACCACCGAGGAAGAATTTTGAGTGCAAGTACTAGAGAGTCCCATGGAGCGGACTTGATGATACAGAGGTATGATCAGAGCGATTGGAGAGTTGGACTACTTCAGTGCTTATATTCACTTAAGGAAGCCCAACAAGTCAGAGAACAAAGCCAAGTAAGCGAACATTACTACCAAAGAAGCTAAGGAGAACATAATCAGCGCAAGCCTTGAAATAAGATACGGGAGGCTATGTATGAGATTTGTAGTATGTCTTTCCATCGATCAAGGAGAACTGCTAGGAGAATACAGAGGTGTTAAAGCAGGTGGTCGAATGGGGTGAGGTAGTAACGATGAGTCCAAAGAGGCTCAGCTACCCAAAAGCAAAGCGTTGGTCAGAAATGAGGTGGACTCAAAGGAGTGTCGTAGTGTCGCAGAGGCAGATCTACCGATCGCGAAGAAAAGGACGCAGATGCAAGGTAATGGATAGTAGGGTCATGGGTGGGACTTTTGTAGAGTCATCGATCCCTTGCTCTTATGGAGGAAGAGCATTAGTCATAGAAGTGGCCGAGGAGGTGGAAAATACAGAGGCAAACTCCAAGTACCAAGACAGGGCAAAAGGGCAGAGGCCAAGGAACTTTATAAGATCAGTATCGACAAACTTCTCATCAAGATAGTAAAAAATGAGGGACTTTGGGTTGATTTTGGAATGCTTAACCAAGAAAGAAGTAGGCAATACACATTGCTATATATTTTTTACTTAGAGGAGTAAGTGGTAAAGATGATAGAGAAGACGGTACAATCCCAGAGATAACCAGAATTATCAAAGACTTAGTCTAAGTTGGGGGACTCCAAGTTGGGGTAAACTTTTTTTTTTGCTCTTTTTCGGGCAAAACTTCTTGCATTCCGGAAGTTTGATGGCAATAGAAAGGTAAATTATAGCAGCTAACTAAATGCAAGGAGTGCAAATACTTTAAGTGCTTCGAAAGTATAAGAAAAGAGTAGGCAAAATGCTAGTAACCAACTCGATGCATGAAGAACAACCTCGAGAAGGTGGGCGAAATCAAGTAACCTTTGCCTTCTCAACTCAAGAGAGTTGATGAAACCAAGTACCCTAGTTCTCATACCTAGAGGAGGCGAGTAAAATCAAGTAACCTTTGCCTTCTTAACTGAAAAGAGAATGGGCAAAACTTAGTACCCCGATTCTCTTATTTATCTAGTAGAGAAGCTCTGTCTAAGTTTCAAAGAAATTTAATAGAAGATGAGTTATCAAATCCTCACTAATGGTGATAAGTGCTACTGAGAGTAGATTGTCTACTTCATTTCCCAACAAATGTCAATCGAAAGTGGAAGTGATGTGAACCTACTTGGAAGTGACAACTAAGTTGAAGAAGAATCGATGGACATATTTTGTGAAGGACCTTAAAAACTTTAAAGTCTACTAGGTGATTCTCGTTAAAGCTCCAATAAGCCCTAGTTTAAGCAACATGAGATTATTGTGATATTAGAGCATAACAAAGAAGGTCTTTTCCTTCATTAGAAGGGTCCACAGAAATCAACAAGGATCAGTACAGCTCAGCCAATCCCATATAAGAGTCAGTCATTGGTGAGTTGAAGCAGTATGATGGACTAGAGTTTGATTACTCAATAACAGCAACAGAGAGTAGCTGGGAGCCAAGGGGTGTGTTGCAGCCAAAGTAGAAGATTGAAGATTTAGCAAAAGGCGAGGAGATACAATGTCTACAATGGCTTTAACGAGGATGTCGAAGGAATAAAAATGGGACAGAATGTCACGAACAAAAATATAAACAAGGTGTTTGATGTAATGCTCATGTTTACCTAAGTCCTTCAGTTTTTGTACATTCTTTGTATAGCAAGTAGCATGCTTGTAGTAGGCTTGACAACCCTTATTTGGTTAGCTATTGTGGTCGCTTTCAGCTTGTAAATGAGAGTTGTGTCATGTAAGCACTTGTGGGAACTTCGGTTTGTAATGGACCATTATCCTTTGTGTGCAACTATTCAGAACTTGTAAAGTCTATAGTTGTAATTTGTATTAGCTATATAAAGTATTTACTCATGCTGTTACTTGTGGATCCCATGAGAAATGCTTCCTCTAACCCATTTTCTCTTTTGTAGGTCCTAAGGGACCCTAGGAGGTTTCGAAGAGGCTGGTCTTTATGGACGGACTCGCAAGGGTGCCGTACAACTTAGGCAAACCTAGCTAAGTCCGTGACATTATGGGGTTCTATCAGTTAGCAATTATGTGAATTGCTTGGATGATGGTGGGTGGCTAGAAGGGCAGCGAGGGAACCAAGATCGTTGCTTTGATACCAAATGATAGAACTTCATAGAATTCTATCACTGGATTGATCGCTGAAGGGGATCAACCTCCTTAAAATTCTATAGAGATTCCTCCCTCCTTAGAATTGGCCACAAAGGCTGAAGAAAAGATGATCTATTACTTTATATAGGACTCTAAAATCCTAACCCTAGAGAGACTCCTACCTCAAGTAAAATTTTCATTCACCCCCTAACCTAGTCAATTTGCCTAATAAGGTGGGCGGCGGCTAGGAGACTTCAACTCCTCTAGGGCTCTTCTCCCTAAACCCTAGCCGACTTACCTAGTAAGGTGGGAGATGCCTAGGAGACTCAAACTCTTCTAAGGCTCCTCCCCTAAACCCTAGTCGACCTGCCTAATAAGGTGGGCAGCGGCTAGGAGACTCTAATGCCTCTAAGACTCCTTCCCGAAACCCTAGTCAACCTTCCTAACAAGGTGGGAGGTGGCTAGGTGGGTTTTTATTACATCCTTCAAAGTTTTATTAGTTGTTAGACTTAGTTGAATAGGGCTCGACCCTACTAGGGTCCTATCAGATCGGTTTCATATGTAGTAAGAAACACTGAAAAGATATAGCGATAGATTTTTATATCTAAAGTTCAGTAGTTTGGATGTAAAAGTTTCAGTAGCTTTTATCAAGAATTTTTACATAGAGCACAAAGGAAATATATTGAGGAGAAATGCCAGTCGTAAAAATATGGAGAGGATAGGGTAGCAAAATAGTGGCAGCAAGATCAACGATAGGACAGTAGTATGCGACTGAAATTTGCAGCATAACTTTCATCATTAAGATGATAACTTTATGATGACAAGTTTGTGTAGCATAATATGGTTACACTTTTTGTGGGTTTTAGATTTAGGATAACTAAATTGCAGCAGCAATAAGGTAGATTACCAGAACCTGATGTAATTCTTGTGGGGACTGCATGGGTGATGTGCGGCAGTGGTGATGATGATAGAATTAGCGACGATCTTAGTAATTGTGGGAATTGCTTGGGTAGCTATGGAAGAATACCGAAGCACCAAGGAATACTACTATGATATTAAGTGTTAGAACCCTTATGGATTCTAAGCTTGGGGGTTAATCACTGTAGGGGATCAACGCTCCATGAATATAGGGGTTCCCTCCTTCAATATATTCGACACAAGGCTGAAGAAATATTAATCTATTGCTGATGAAAAGGTGGTGGCTATAAGTGCTTATATAGGATCCTAAAATGCTAATTTATAATAGAACTCCTACTTTTAATAGACTCCTTTTCCTAACTAACTCCTAACTCCTAATCGACTTTTACCAAGAGTGTGGCCGATGGCTATAGATGACTCCTACTCTAATTAAACTTCTCTTTAACCCTAGCTGACCTCTTAAATTAAAGGGAGTGGTGACTAGTTTAGGGTTTCCACGACTCATGACTCCTATAACTCAATAAATTTAGGACCCATCTTAGTAAGGGTCCTAACAGAGTCTCTATTTGACACAATAGACATTGATCCTCCATGGAGTCTAGTTATCTCCTGGGTATATAATTGAGCATATTGATCCATGGAATAGTTAGTACGAATAAGCAGGAAGTAGATTATCTTTGTTAATATATATATAATTTCCCAAATTCCATCATATCTCTTATTGGTCTTAGGCAAACCCATAATAAAATTCTTGCTAACCTCTTCCCATTTCCATTGGGGTATTTGCAATGGTCTCAAGATACATTGTGGCCTCTAATGTTTAGTTTTGATTTGTTGAAATATGAGACACTTCTTGGCCACTAATAATGCTCTTTTATATCCCTATACATTTTAGTTGTTCCAAGGTGCACTAGTATAGAGATGAGTGTGTCTCTATTAAAATTTTTAGCTTTTAGCCAAGCTCCTGTAGTACACATAATGTTGAATCTCATATTTTGATGATGAAATTAATTGATTAAGTTATGATCTAATAAGCATTTATGATAGGAACCCTAATGTTTCCCTCATTGAAAAAGGTATAAACGATCACTATAAGGGATCAAGTTTCCTTGATCTCTATAGGGGATCAAACCTCCTAGGGTTTGGCTAATAGTTGAAATCAAAATAGTTCTCTTCTTAAAAAAAATAAGATGGTTACAATGCTATTTATAAGGTTCCACTAAGAGTCCTTCTAACCCTGGACTCCTACCAAGAATCCTACTGAACAAGGACTCCTTATTAATGGACTTCAAGCCAACTGAACTATCTCCTAACTAATCTGATTAGACCGACCAATATGACTTAACAATGGACATGACTCAGTGGATTAGGACCCGACCTTGTTAGAGTCCTATCAGACCTGACCTCTTGAAAATAGCCTTGTACTCAAAGTTGAGCATCTATGAACTCTGGAATCTTCATTTTCAATTCTTCGTAGGATTCCCAAGTAGTGTCGTCAGAAGGTAGATTAGTCCATTACACTAGCATTTCAGTTAGGAGGCGTCTGTGGTACATCACGATCCTACAATCCAATATAGCCTTCGGTCAAATCTGGACTTCTCTGTCTATAGATATGTCAAGTGATTCTGTGCTAATTCATCTTCTCCTAGCTTCAACTTGAGATAGGAAACATGGAAAACTAGATATATTTTCGAGTCAGCTAGCAGATCCAATTAGTATAAAATGGCTCCAATATGCTCCAATATTTTGTGGGTCCGAAAAAGCGAGAAGATAACTTCATAAAGGCTTGTTTCTTTAAAGATATTTGCTTGTATGGCTGAAGGCAGAGGAAAACCAAATCTCCTATAGCAAATTCTCTTTCACTTTTGTATTTGTTGGCTTGCTGCTTCGTCCTTTCTTGGATGGTTGTAAGGTTGTCTTTCAATAGCTGTAGAATTTTATCCTTGTTAATTAGTTCCTTGTCTACCTTGTCCACCTTAGATGTGTCGGCCATATACTTTGTAATTGCACGAGGCGATCGGCTATAGACTGCTTTAAATGGAGTGCTTTTGATAGAGGAGTGATAGGTTATGTTGTATCACCATTCTATTCAGGAAAGCCATTTAGTCCACTCTTTCGACTAGTCACTAGTGAAACATCTGAGGTAGTTCTCCAAGTACCTATTCACCACTTTAGTTTACCCATCGGTTTGTGAGTGGTAGGCCGTGCTCATCTTTACTTGTGTGCCCTGCAATTGAAAGAGCTCCGTCTAAAATTTTCTATAAAACCCTGTCATGATCATTGACAATGGAGTGAGGAATCCCATGCAATTTAGCTATATTTTCCATAAAAATTCTAGCAATCTGGTGGTAGTGTACGGATTTCTTACAGCATAAAATTGAGTATATTTCGTAAGGTAATCTACAACTACAAAGATAGTACCTTTCCATTAAGATGATGGCGGCCCAAACTGTATCCGGTCACTCCAATGATCTTTTTCATACCCCTCTAGTAAAAAAGGTGGCAAACTCGTTTATAAGTGTGGAGGAATCCTGAATGTCTAGCCGTAGGTGATGAGTGCAATTCCTTCAAGATGGTGGCTTAGCAAGGGGAATAGGACACCACCATGATTAGACCCTTATGTCGTAGGTCCTTCGAGTCCCAGCTGTAGTGAAACTGAACTAGGGCTCTCCTCCAATTCTTTTAAAAGGTCACATATAGGGGGGGAGATAGTTGCTAATATGACATGCTCAGGAAGGTGAGAAAGTGTATCTGCAACAAGTTATCTTTTCTTTTTTTATAAATAATTTCATAGTTAAATCCTAGTAATTTAGTTACCAATTTTTGCTGCTCTGGGATGAAATTTTTGCTCCATGAAGTACTTCAAGCTCTTATGGTCTGTCCATATTTGAAATCATCGGCCAATCAAGTAAGGTATCTACTTCATGATCACATGTATTATAGCCAGCATTGCTAGTTACAGGTGCCCTACAAGCCAATCACGTGAGTGATGGACGTGTGACATGTTATGCGATCTTTTTGCTTATGATTATTATTAGCATATTTTTATATTATATTATATATTTTATATATATATTGTGATGTCCTTGGTTATGTGTAATGAGAATCAGATCGTGATGAGATCACAATAATGAGATCAATTCACCTTTAAATATTAATCCCAAATAATCTCGGTTATAGGTTACTCGAGAGGGACACTGAGATAACTGGACAAATCGGTGTACTATATACCTGTCCATATGATAGAGGTGACTAGTCTTATAGCCACTAGTGTGGAGACACTAAGGATATAGTACAAGTTCTCATTGGAGAATGAGTTCACTAATTGATCCGCTTATAGAATATAATATGATTAACGATACCTAATGTCAGACAGCGATTCCATAGTCCCAGTTATGCATCTGGTCCTTGGACTTAAAACATCAAGGATGCCTTATTTGAGTACTCCTTTCCTTAACGTCAGACTTACAGGTTTGGAAAGTTTTAGATCCGGTACAATCGATTATCAGGATTTATAGCCAATCTTATAAAGGTAATTGAGTGTCAATAAATGATCATTTACTCTTGGTATCATGAGAAGAATATCCCTTGTGTGCTTGCTTAGACAAATCCCTAGCTATGGTCATTTAGATTGAGAGAGGAGTTCTCTAGGAGAATATGATTAGAGTGAGACTTGGATGGATTTCGTATGCTGCCTGACAGTACCATGTCAAATATATGGTCTCTAGGATATTAGTTAGATAAGAGACTATAGATAAACGATAATTATGGACAGACAAGTCCGATGGATTCGATCCCCTATACTGTCTAGGGACTATGGTGCAATGGCCTAGTATGTCCATAGTCAATGAGTCGAGTAAATTATTATAGAGATGATAATTCACTATATCAGAAGGAGTTCTGATGGGAGCGATTTATGGCCAGCTTAGTATCGGGCCTAGAGGGCTACATACATATGGTGGATACTTCAGCGAATATAGGATTAGGTATGAGTTATCCAATTAGCCCCTGTTCTAATCAGATAAGACCTTACATTGATGGGCTCCTTGCATGAGGCCCAATTAGAGGCTAAAAGAGATTATTAGATAGAGATCCAATAATCTAAGGTTAGTAGGTAATTGGATGGAGATCCAATACCTATTAGGGTTATATGGGTGGCTCTCTATAAATAGGAGGGGAGGCATATAGATGATAGGTTGTAGCTTTGGCCGCCCCTTTCTATTCTCCTCCCTCCTTCTGTGCAAGAGTTGCAAGATTTATGGCTGTGGTTGGAGGAGTATTGCTGCAGTAATCTATTGTGTCGATATCGTTAGAGAGGAGGATATTTAACCTCCTTCATCCTCTCCATCCGGATATAAAAAAATAGGGATATATGATCTCTCTAGGTAAATAATCTCACACATGATGTGATATTTGATTTTACGATATTTTTCTCGCACTAATCTTTGCCTGACAATTTTGATCTACTTTGGAAATCAGTTTTGTTTTGATTTTTTGTTGTGCATGTGATGCTCCTGTTATGGTTTCCTAGTAGTGGTATTAGAGCCATGGTTGTTCATACGAAAGATTAGTTTTAAACTACGTGTGATAAAATTGAATCACATAGAACTATTCTATGTGTTTGTTGTAGCAATTGGCAACGAAGGTAGCTTATAAGCGAGGGGCGGCAACCTGTGGGCTGGCGGCCTATAGGGGTGACCGTCCATGGCCAAGCCCCCTATAAGGGTAGCCAACAACGGTAGGGGCCGCCTATAGGTATAGCCCCACGAGCAGGCTACCAACATAGGCGGTGCCTGTGGGCAGATCGACGCACGTTGCAGGGGTGGCACATGCCGGCACAGTGCCCGTAAGCGGTCACCTATAGACTAGGTGGCCACGTAAGGCAGCACCGACCGCCCAAGCACTCTGGCGATCGCCCGTGGGCAGGGGAGATCACTTGCGGCATAGTGTTGTCGCCTACATAGGGGCGGTGGTAGCAGCCATAAGAATAGGACAGTAAGGGTTACGATTTTCTCAATGGTAAAATGATGATAATGTCCTTTAGAATTTATGAAATTATAAGATCTATCCTCTTCTATAGAATTCCTAAAATACCCTTAATCTTTTTAGAAATTTTAAAGTCTGTCCTCCTATTTAAAATTCCTAAAATACCCTTGATAATTAAGAAAATTTTTAGCATTTTCTTATTTCTAAAAAATAATTAATTAAATAGTTTAATTAATTAATTATTATCTAGTAATCCTACATTGTAATGTGTATATGTGATGTATGATGTGAATGAATGATCATGAGCTATGTGATGTGATGTGTGTATATGTGATTATTATTATTAATGAGGCTTGCGAGCCATTAGTTTTTCTCGTTTATTGTCGGGCTTATGTGCTTATGATTATTTTGTAATTACACGAAGAGGCGAGCGTAGGAGCATGGAGGTGATAGCGGAATCCACAATATTGTGGCTAGAGATCACAACGCATGGTGATGTGGCGAGGATCCGATGGAACCAATGATAACAAGATCAACGATCATAAGGCATAGAGATGCATCGATGCACACATAGATCCTATTATGAGTGATTAGGTGCATTGGCTCAGGCTTAATCATATTAGGTGATAGCTCATGATCATCCGGTATGGCTTGCATAAGTGATATGTGTTATACATCTACTATATATATATATATTTGTAATGGAAAGAGATTGTTGGTTACAAGTGCCTTGCAAAGAAATATAGCCCATAAAGATATAGCACTGGAAAGAGCTTCATTTGAAGATGACATTGCAGATCCACTAACAAAGCCGTTGGCTCAGATTGTCTTAGAGTGTCATAGGGGTCTGATCGAGATCAGACACATAAGTGATTGACTTTAGGTCAAGTAGGAGATTGCTAGTTACAGGTGCCTTGCAAGCCAATCACGTGAGTGAAGGTACATGTGACACGTTGCATAGTCTTTTTACATTATTATTTATTGGTACATTCTTAAATTATAGTATCTATTGAATATATATATTGTGATGTCCTTGGTTCGGTGTAATGGAAAGAGATTGTTGGTTACATGTGCCTTGCAAAGAAATATAGCCCGTAAAGATATAGCACTGGAAAGAGCTTCATTTGAAGATGACATTGCAGATCCACTAACAAAGCCGTTGGCTCAAATTGTCTTACAGTGTCATAGGGGTCTGATCGAGATCAGACACATAAGTGATTGACTTTAGGTCAAGTAGGAGATTGTTAGTTACAGGTGCCCTACAAGCCAATCACGTGAGTGAAGGTACATGTGACACGTTGCGTAGTCTTTTTACATTATTATTTATTAGTACATTCTTAAATTATAGTATCTATTGAATATATATATTGTGATGTCCTTGGTTCGGTGTAATGGGAATTGGATCATGATGAGATCATGATAATGAGACTAATTCACCTTTAAACACAGATCCTAAATAATCACAATCATAGATTGCTCGAGAGGAACATCGAGACAACCAGATAGATCGGTGTGCTGTATACTTATCTATATGATGCAGGCAACTAGTCTCATAGTCACTTGTATGCAGACAATAAGGATACAGTATAGGTGCTCATTAGAGAATGAGTTTAATGATTGATCTACTTATGGAATTTTTTATGGTTAATGATACTTGACGTTAGATAACGATTCCATAGTCCCAGTTGTATATTTGATCGTTAGACTTTAGATATCAAAGATGCCTTAATTGAGTACTTCTCTCTTTGACATCAGACTTACACATATACAAAGTTCCAGATCTAGTACAACCAATTATTGGGATTAGTAGCCAACCTAACAAAGACTATTGAGCGCCAATAGAGGATCATCCACTCTCGGTATTATGAGAGGAATATCCCTTATGTGCTTGCTCAGATAATCCCTAGCTAGGGTCATTCGATTAAGAGAGAATGAGTTCTTTAGGAGAATCCGATTAGAGCAAGACTCTGATGGATTCCGTATGTAGCCTGACAGTATGATGTCCAATATATGATCTCTAGGATATTAGTTAGATAAAAAACTATAGATACATGATAATTATGGATAGACAGGTCTAATGGATTTGATCCTCCTTTACCATTTGGGGACTATGGAGCAGTAGCCTAGTACATCCATAGTCAATGAGTCGAGTGAATTATTTTAGAGATAATAATTCACTGTATCAGAAAGAGTTCTGATGGAAGCAATTCACGACTAGCTTAGTATCGGGCCTAGAGGGTCATACACATATGATAGATACTTCAATGAATAGAGGATTTGATATAAGTTATCTAATAGAACCCCAGAAAGAGTTATATACATTTTGACCCTTGAGGGGGATCAACCCTTGGAGCGTTGTAGGGGTTCCTCCCTCCTAGACTCCGTACAAGGCTGAATAAAAGTTGATAATTGCTTGATAAAAGAGAAGGGGTGGCTACATTATTATATAGGGTTTTAAACCCTAGCCCATGGGGTGCTTGCTTAAGTAAAATTATCCCTTTACCCCTTCTATAGCCGACCTACCTAAGTAGGAATAGGTAGCGGCTAGGTTGGCTCTATAACCGACCTAAGCAAGGGAAAGCCCTGGCCGACTAGCCTACTAAAGGGGGTGATGACCACTAAGCCCTAAGGCCCCAATCTAAACCCTAACCATACTTCTTTATAGAATAGAAGTGGCTAGGTGGGGTTTTATTATAATCTCACAGGGTTTTATTGACTACTTCTAAGGAGGTTAGGACTTAACCCTGTTGGAGTCCTATCATTATCCAATTAGCCCCTGTTCTCATCGAATGAGACTCTACATTGATGGACTTCATGCATGAGGCCCAGTTAGAGGCCAAAAGAGATTATTGGATAGAGACCCAATAATTCAAGGTTAGTGGGTAATTGGATGGAGATTTAATATCCATTAAGGCAGGATCCATTAGGGTTATATGGGTGACTCTCTATAAATAGAAGAGGAGACACATAGATGATAGGCTGCACCTTTAGCCACCCTTTTCTATTCTCCCCCCTCCCTCTACGCAGGAGTTGTGAGATTTGTGGCTACGATTGGGGTATTACTATAGAAATTTATTGTTTTATATCGCTAGAGAGGAGGATATTTGATCTCTTTTTTTATTATCTCCATCCGGATATGGAAAAACAGTGATATACAATCTCTCTAGGTAAATAATTTCTCACACGATGTAGTTTTGATTTTAAAGTTTTTTCTCGCACCAATCTTTGCATGATGATTTTAATCTACTTGGGAAACTGATTTTGTCTTGATCTTCCACTGCGCATGTGATGCTCCTGCTGAGGTTTCCAAACAAGCATCTCTTTATCATAGACAAAAATTTTAAATGGATAGGGGAGAGGGCCTTGCTGGTGTAGGCTAATAGTTAGCCTTCTTTCATTAAGATAGCATCGATTCCTGCTCCAGAAGCATTGGACTCTATCACAAATAGCTTGTTGAAGTTTGGTGCGGCTAGCACTGGTATGGTTATCATCGCAGCCTTTAGTGAGTTGAAAGATTTTGTTGTTTCATCCGACCACTTGAATGTATCCTTATTTAGGAGTGTCATGAGTGGAGCATTGATTTTACCATAGTTCTTCACGAATTTTTGAAAGTAGCCAATTAGACACAAAAATCCCCATAATGCCTTGATTATAGTCTGTAGCAGCCAATCTTTCATCACTTGAATTTTTTAGGGACTAACTGCCACTCCTTCCCTTGAGATTATATGCCCAAGATATTCAACTTCATTGTTAGGACCCCAGCTGAGTAGGGCCTAGTCGATTGAGTTGGATCTTTAGATTGGGTCTTATTGGTCAACCTAGGCCTGATATTAGGTCACTAGAAGGATATTTGAGTTTATTGTAATAAATCAACCTAAATCTTAATAGGGTTAGGATTCGATTGAACTGAACTCTGATTAGGAGTCAGAGTTAGAATCGTGTCAGGTCAACCAAGTCAAGCTTGTAATTAACCCAATTAGTCACCCACCGTGATAAGCGGAAGTTGGCTATAGCTGAGAGGAGGCCGGCTAGGGTTAGAGATAGAGAGTTTCATTTAGTTATGACTCTCTCTAAGATAGATTAGGAGCTAGATTAGGAGTTAGAATCTTGGTTTAGTTGAAGTAGGAGTCCTATTAGGATTAGGGTTTTGAGACTTTATATAAACACTTGTAGCCACAACTTTTTGTCATAAATAGATCAATCTTTTTTTCAGCTCTTATAGCCGAATACCAAGGAGGGAGGAACTCTTATAGAGTTCCAAGGAGGCCGGTCAACTTCAAATATCAATCTAAGCTTAGAAAATATTGTGAGGTTCTAACACTTGGTATCAGAGCTGTATTGTTGGTACCTCGCTGCTCTTCCATCTTTGTCGCTGCTATCCAACCACCCATCATCTTCCCAAGCAATTTCTATAATTATGGATCTTGTCACAGACTCACTGTCATCACCCCTTGCCGCATATCCTCCATCTACTATGCCACCACCAAAATTGCATCAGGTTCTAGTATCTACCTTACTATTGCTGTAATTTACTTACCCAAAAATCCAAAAAAAAAATAGTTACATCTGCTATTGTTCAAGTCCTTGCCATTTATCTATCTTGCTAAGAAAAAATTGCTGGCTAAAAACTACTACAATGATCTTTCAACGTTGACGTAATTTTTTAGTTGAATACTATCTTCTTGTCGATACCTTTCTGTCATATTCTTCTCTGTATTTTGTATCAGCTTGGCTTTCATCATCATCTATCCCTTTCTAATACACTACAACTTCCTTATATTATTGTAAAAAAATTACTCGCTGCAGAAACCTTTAATCGTAAAGTTATCATCTTTTTGATGAAAGATGTGCTACAAAATTTTAGCCATATAATTGTTATCGAATCTCTAACCTTTCTGCTAACAAATTGCTACTATATTCATCTTCATATTTTATGTAGGCTTGGCTTTCTTACTAGTAGATTCTCCCATAATTTTTCTTTTAATCATTGAAGATTGCTAAGTTATTTGCTTACTAATTGCTTAAGAAAGAGTAAGGAAATCTGAAAGATAAGAAACATCGTAAGTGAAATATTTTTTTTTAAGGAGTAAATAAGATCGGAAGCATTAATAAAGAAAGTAAAATATGAACTTACAATTTTTATAGTGGTTCGACACTAACGGCTTATGTCCACTCTCGAGTCCTCCTTTTGAAGGCACACCGACGTCCACTACCAATCTTTTTTGGGTGAAGACCAAACCCTTACACTTTACTTATAAGGGAGGCAAGATTACACTCTTTGATCACTCCCTTACCCTTTTTCTTTTTCTTAAAATGCTCATACAATTTTTTCTTAGAATATAATCCCTAAAATTATTTTTTTAGAATGTAAGAAAACTTGGGATATTTATAGACCCCAAATGACTTTAGAAATTGGTGCCAAAAATCAAACATACCCAAAAAAATCGGGTACGGGCGATTTACCTGTCGACCTTGGTGGCTCAACCACCTAAACACTAGGGTACATGCGGTTTACCTGTCGACCCTGGGTGGGTCAACAACCCAGCCTGGGTGGGTCAGCCGCCCAAAAGCCTAGGCTGCGGTGGTACACCCATCGTTCACTGGCGGTTTACCCATCAAAATTTTTGCAAAAGTGGTTCTCTCCACTTTTCGAATTCTAGCTTGAACCTGATGTTGACCAACCCTCTGGTCAACCAATTAAGCTCAATCAAACCCCAATAGTAGACTCGATTGCCTTATTGAGTTGATTTGGATTCCTTATTAATCTAACTCAATTTGGACTCAAACCCTAACTATGACTCATTGATTACAACACTTAATGACCATCAAGATAATTAAGATCAAACTCTTGCTAATCCGATAGCCTCTGATATTCTTGTGATGAGTCTTCCAGTCTTCTTCCAGCAATCTCCCTACGTGTTCCCATCGAGCTTCCCGATCCCTTCAGCGAATCTCCTAGCAAACTTCGGCGAGATCCCATTGCATCGTCCGAACCCGACTCAATGCCCAAGCTTGATCTTGGTCTATCATCTGGTTATAACTCTATTGCTCCTATCACAGTTAGTCCTACATGATGCTAATTATGACTTAATTAAATACAATCATAATTGTCAAACATCCATTACAAGACCATCCTAACTCCTGACAAGCTTTTTGGCTACCCCCGATAATATTCCGGTGAGTCTCAGTCTTCTTCTGGCGAACTCCCATACGCCATTCTGGTAAACTCCTGATACCCTCGACGAGTTCCCGACACACTCCTGGCGAGTTCCCAACCTCATCAACCCGATGCATGGACTTGACCTTGGCCAATCGTGATTATAATAATCTTTTTATCATAATTAATCCTATATCAATCAATTTCTAATAATTCATGTTAGATCAATAACCTATCAATTGATTTCATCATCAAAATCTAAGATTCAACAATCTCTCACTTTTTGATGATGATAATCAATTGACGACAGGAGTTAATTCTAACTCCCGCTAAATCCATGCCACTTAAATTCAAGAGAAGCACACACTCTTAAATTCAAGCAATCAATATTTTATGCAAATTTTAACATAAATTTGCATCAAGTCATCAACTTATGATTAAAAAGGAATTAAGCATCTATATCTAAGATGTCCAATTCATATCCTTATCCAGGATATCCACGTATTTCAACAAGATCATATGTCATCAAGGTATTCATCATGTGTTATCAATATATATTTCTCTCACTTTGTCATCAACAAGAAGGTGAAATATAGGTAATAATTTCAAAGCACAAGATGACGTTACTCCCCCTTAGTATATGCATTATAAAATTTTCTTCCCGTTTAATAAGGAGCAAAGGGAGGTGTTGTTGAATCATTTCATCATAGAGAAGAGCACTTAATAAATTTTAAAAGAAATACTAAGATGAGCTCAAAAGTTCAGGAGATTTAAAGATTACTTATGTATTTCAAATGCAGCAAAAGTCATCTCTTGATATCAAAAATTATCTCTTGTAAATTTCAAATGTGACACATCTTCATGCAATTTCTTTTTTTGAAAATAATATGATAACATCATAGAGAAAGTTTTCAAAAAAAATATTATCACAAAAAGACTTCATTTTATAAAATCTATAATAGCAATTTATATATTTTCATGATTTAATATTTCTAGGTCTTAACCTCAATGTTTTATATGTAAAATTTTGAATATGAGCTCAACAAATTTTTCTCATGTAAATTTCAAGAAAATGTAGTAAATAAATATGAACAATAATAAATCATTATCTTTATGTAGATTTTTAAAATCATCATTACATGCATAATCATCATACATGATTTGACATCATTATACCTTCTGTCATCAACAAAAAGAGAAGTGCAATTAGCAAGTTTTTGATATATGAAGGCTTAGCAATTTAATATTTTTTTATTACTTTAGAACATGCAAGCTAGCAATGGCCTCGAGAGACTCGACTATCCATGATGTTCAGTTATGTCATTTACCATTGTTATAAGATGAGTCTGATTTGATGATATGCCCTCCAAGAACTCGACCAAGCATACCATGTCCTCAGGTCATTGATGATATCTCTATGTCATTAGCAAGATCTCGAATTACATAGATAGGTATGCCTTGAGGGACTCGCTAACTCAACCTATGTCGAGATTCAATTTTTTCTTATAATGATGGAGGGCCACGTGGGTCAATCTTATTACCTCACACTTATCGACTTAATATTATTATAGGAGGGTATTTTGTTTTGGTCTCCTAATATGTCGTGTCATATACATACATCTTTAATATATATCTACATCACATATAAATATATATATATATATATATATATATATATGGTAGGTGTATAATCGCATATCATATATGATGGTTACAAGTGTCCTATAAGCCAATCATGTGAGTGATGGCATGTGTGACACACTACGCGATCTTTTTGCTTATGATTATTATTGACATATTCTCATATTATATTATATATTACATATATATATATTGTGATGTATGTCGTTCTGTACAATAGGAATCGGATCGTGATGAGATCACGATGATGAGATCGATTCGCTTTTAAGCATAGATCCTTAATAATCCTGGTCATAGGTTACTCGAGAGGGTCATTGAGATAACCAGATAGATCGGTGTACTATGTACCCATCCATATGATGGAGGTGACTAGTCTTATAACCACTAGTATGGGGACACTATGGATACAATACAGGTGCTCATTAGAGAATGAGTTTACTGATTGATCTGTCTAGGGAATACTGTATGGTTAATGATACCTAACGCTAGAGAGTGATTCTATAGTCATAGTTGTATGTCTGATCCTTATACTTTAGACACTAAAGATGCATTTTTTTAGTATTCCTTTCTTTGACGTCAGACTTACAGGTTTGGAAAGTTTCAGATTTGGTACAATTGATTATTGGGATTGATAACCAACCTTACGAAGACAATTGAATGTCAAATGAGGATCATCCACTCTCAACATCATGAGAGGAATATCCCCTAGGTTCCTGCTTAGATAAATATCTAGCTAAGGTCATTTGGATTGAGAGAGGAGTTCTCCGAGAGAATTTGATTAGAGTGAGACTTCGACGGATTTCGTTTGTGGCCTGCCAGTACCATTTCCCATATATGGTCTTTGTGATATTAGATGGATGATGGACTATAGATACATAGTAACTGAGGACAAATAGGTTCATGGATAAAATCCTCTATACCGTTTGGGGACTATGGCATATTGGTCTAGTGTGTCCATAGTTAATGAGTTAAGTAAATTATTATGAGATAATAATTCACTTAGTTAAAAGGAGTTTTGATAGGAAAAACTCATGGCTAACATGGTGTTGAGCCTAGAGGGTCACACACATATGATGAATGTTTTAGCAAGTAGAGGATTGGATATGAGTTATCCAATTAGCCCCTAGTCTTATTGGATAAGACCTAACATTAATAGGCTCCTTACACGAGGCTCAATTAGAGATCCAATAATCCAATATTAGTGGGTAATTGGATGGAGATCCAATCCAATACCTACTAAGGTAGGATCCTTAGGGTTTTTGGTGACTCTCTATAAATAGGAGGCAGGGGCGCAACATTAGTGATAGGCTACTTTGGCTGCCCCTTCCTATTCTCCTTCCGCCCTTATCTTCTCAGCTAACTAGCCCTTCCCTATTGTGAGAGGGTAGCGAAGAAGATAGCAGATCTTCTTCTACTAGTGCTGTGAGAAGGTGCACAAGAGTTATGAGTTTTAGGCTTTGATTGGAGGAGCATCAATACAAAGATATATCGTGTGGATACTGCTAGAGAGGAGGGCACATTTACAAGCGGCCACCTGGCTCATAGGCAGTCGCCACATTTACGTGTAGTGCCCCTTGCGTGGCCATTTGGCCTGTAGGTGGCCATCCCTATGGGCAACTTGCCTATAGATTAGCCATCCCTGCCCATCGGCAGTTTGCCCGCGGGCACTACCTTCATAGCCAAGTACAAACGTCACCTCTTCGTAAGCATCTTTTGGTGTAGCAAGAATACGTAGAACAATTTTACGTAATTTAATCTCATTACAAATATTTTAAGTAAGCTAATCATTGCACGAGCAACTTGGCTCTGATACCACCGTTGGGAAACCATGAGAGCATCATATGCATAATAAAAAAATAAAATAAAATTGGTTTTTTATATTTATCATGTCATCTTACAATAATTGTTGACGAAACTTATTACTTAGGGAGATCGCATATCCATAAAACTTTCAAATCCTATGGAAGAGGATTAAGGACGTCAGATGTTCTCCTCTCTAGTAGTATCCACACGATAGATCCTTGAACCAATGCTCCTTATATCATAGATAAATGCTCGTAACTCTTGTGTACCTTATGGTAGCGAATGTGGAAGATCTCTTATCTTCTTAATTGTCCTCTTAAAACGAAGAGAGGGTTGTTGGCTGAGAAGAGGTGGGAGGGATGATAATAAGAGGGGTAGGCCAAAGATACAACCTCTCACCCTATTGGTCGCTCTTGCCTCCTATTTATAGAGAGCCACAAAAAATCCTAATAGATCCTATGTTAGTAGATATTGGATCTCTATCTAATTACCCTCACTTTTTATATTATTGGATCTCTATCTAATAATCTCGATTTATCTCTAATTGGGCCTCATGCAAGGAGTCCATTAATGCTAGGTCTCATCCAATGGAAATAAGGGTTTATTGGATAACTCACATCAAATTCTCTAGTCGCTGCAATCATCCACCATATGTGTGTGACCCTCTAAACCTAATAACAAGCTGGCCATAAGTTCCAAACTATTAGAACTCTTTCTATCTTAGTAAATTGTTATCCTATAATAATTCACTCAACTCATCGACTATAGACGTACTAGGCCACTATGTTATAGTCCCCAGATAGTACAGGAGTCCATTGGACATGTATGTCCTTGGTTATCATGTATATATCGTCCCTTATCCATCTAATATCCTAGAGACCATATATTGGGCATAGTACCATCAAGCTATATATATAATCTATTCGAGTCTCGCTCTAATCAGATTCTCCATGAGAACTCCTATCTTAATCTGAATGACCCTAGCTAAAGATTTGCTTGAATGAAAGCACACGAGATATTCCTCTTATGATCCTGAGAGTGGATGATCTTCTATTAACACTTAATTGCCTTCGTAAGGTTGGCTACTAGTCTCGATAATTGGTTGTAGCAGATTTAAAACTTTCTATACCTGTAAGTCTTGGCATTAAAGCAAGGAGTGCTCAAACAAGGCTTCCTGGGTACCTCAAGTCTAAGGATCAGACACACGATTAGGACTATGAAATCACTGTCTAACGTTAGGTAACATTAACCATACAATATTCCATTAGCAAATCAATCAGTGAACTCATTCTCCAAAGAGCATCAGTACTATACTCTTAGTGTCCCCACATGAGTGACTATGAGACTAATCATCTCCATCATATGGACGGGTATACATTACACTAATCTTTCCGATTATTTTGATGTCCCTCTTGAGTAATCTATGATCGAAACTATTTAGGGTCTTTGTTTAAAAGTGAATTAGTCTAATTATCATGATCTTATTATGGTCCGATTCTCATTGTAGAGATCCAAGAACATCACAATATATGCAACATGCAATATAAAGTGGGAATATCTTAATAATAATAATAATGTAAAATGACTATATAGCATGTTACACGTTACATCACTCATGTGATTGGCTTGTAGGACACCTTTAACCAGCAACCTTAACATTGTGTAAACTTCATGACCGTCATATTTTTTCATGAAACCATACTTGTACGAGTTATTATGGGCTAATATATTGGGAATGACCAATATTTTGAATTTATGAGATGGTGTACAAAAAACTGAACGAACCTCGACTTTGAGCAAATTTTATGATAGTATTTTTCATGAAACTATACTCGTACGACTTCTTATAGGCTAATACATTGGGAATGGAGTATTTTAAATTTCTTAGACGGTGCACGAAAAATCAATCTAACCTTAACTTTGCGTAATGTTTATGACCGTTATATTTTTTTACAAAATCATGCTCGTATGACTTCCCATAGGCTAATAAGTTAGGAATAGATAGCATCTTGTATTTCCAAGATGGTGCATAAAAAACCGATTGAACCTCGATTTTATGCAAAGTTTATGACAGTCCCATTTTTTTGCAAAATCATACTCGTACAGCTTCTCATGGGCTAATACATTGCGAATGACCAGTATTTTGAATTTTCGAGATGGTGCAAGAAAAATTGATTGAACCTTGACTTTGGCAAAGTTTATGACTGTCACGTATTTTCGTAAAACCATAATCATATGTGTTAGGACCCTAGCTGAGTCAGGTCCTAATCGATTAAATCGGGCCCTTAGATTGGGTCTTGTTGGCCAACCTAGACCTGACATTAGTTCGGTTAAGAGGAGATTTGAGTCCATTGTAATAAATCATCCCAAATTGGAGTCAGGTTAGGAATCAAAGTTGGTCAACCAAGTCAAGCTTGTAATCAACCCAATTGGCCACTAACCTTGATAAGTGGAAGTTTGCTAGGGTTGAGAGGAGGCGGCTAGGTTTTGAGATGGAAGTGTTTCACTTTAATTAGGAGTTTTATTAGGCGTTGAAGTCTTCCATTATGTCACGGACAACAATGTAAATAAGGTGTTCGATGAAATGCTTGTATTTGTCCATGTCCTTCGGTTTAGGTACATATCTTGTACAGCAAGAAGCGGGCTTGCAGTAGGCTTAGCAGCCCTAGTTTGATTTGCTTTATGGCCAAGTTTGACTTGTAAATACAAGTGTGTCTTATAAGCACTTACAGGGACTTTGATCTGTAATGAACCATTATCCTTTGTGTGTAACCTCTCTGAGTTTGTAATGTCTATGGGTGTAATTTGTATTTGGCTTTATAAAGTGTTTTCTTGAGCAGTTGCTTATGTATCCCATGGAAATTGCTTCTTTTGGCCCGTTTTCTCTTTTGTAAGTCTAAGAGACTCTAGGAGATCTTGGGGAGAGCTGACCTTTGCGGACGGACATGCATGGGTGCTGCATGGCTTAGGCAAAATTAGTTAAGTCTGTGACAGTGTGGTATCAGAGCGGGACAAGCACACGTAGAAACACTTGCCATATAAACATGGGGGACCTAGCTGGGCTATGTGGAGGACAGCCAGCACATGCAACCGTTTGGGGGAAATGGACATTGAGATATAGGGAAAGGAGTCGCTCAGAGGAGCGGGCATCCAGGTTTAGCATTCAAGGAATGGCCAACCCCTTTGCATGAGAGGTGCCACGAGGACAAGCAAGCGAAGAAGAATGCGTAACATACAAAAATTAGGATAGTTGACTTTGAGCTACAGCTCGACGTTGGCAACCAAACTTGACGGTACTCAAGGCAAAGCGGGGTGCTTGGTGAAAGATGAGACCGTACAAGGTGGAAGGTGTTGTGTAACGACTGAAAGTGTTATGCAAAGCTCACAGAGGTGAGGGGAATTGCTAACTCGCAGGATTCGTAACTCATGCAAGGGCTTGTACATGGACGATGGAGTGTTCATGGCCATCCCAAGGCGCGATCGGAACTCGGTGCCATGGAGCATCAAAATATTCTCTTCGACATGGAAAGGATATGTCCATAGGCGGTTGAAATGTGCAATAAGTTCAGCACATTACTAGACCTTGAAGGGTGCAGTAGAGACTGTATTGGAGAAGGGTCGCAATCTAGCAAGTACATTTACAGGGGCAGAATAAGGCACAAGTTGTTCAGCAAGATGTAGTAGTCCAAAGGGGATAGTGGTCTCCGAAACTTCCAGTGGGAAGTATGTAAAGAGAAAAGTTGCTCCAGCAGGACAGATATCCAGAAGGGATAAGTCCTGGTTCTCTAGTGGGAGAATCATGTGCAACGGACTGCACATATTGAGGAAGAGTTCCTCAAGGCTATATCTCCACAAAGCTCAATGGACCGAGTGAGCGACGAAGAGTCGTCGCATGATCTCGAATGAGGTAATGCATTGGTGGATGCATTTCGAGATCAAGTGGGGGAGCAATCTAAGGCAACATCATATGGAGGCACACTTAGAGTCGATGCAGAAATCAAACTCAATAGAGATCTGACCTGTGGAATGGTGGACATGAGGGCCACTATCAACTCAATGCAGATCGAGGAGCGGAGCAACTTGGGTGGAACTCGGTGAAGTATCCAAGCCGCATGAAGGGAGTCGACATACAAGATGGAACATAGAGTGGAGGCATGGAGCTTTTCTTGGACAGAGGTCAAGGTCATGAACTCTTGTAGAGGCAAGAGTGGGATCATGTCGTTCCATAAGTTCTTCATTTTGATGGAATAGACTTATTTTGCATAGTGCTAAAGATGAAGGAAGCTTCAAGGCACATGCAAGCTACCTAAGAGATACATTTGATGGAGTAACTAAGGTGATTCAACTTGCGGAGGCAAAGTTGGGATCATGAGACCTTAGTACGGGGCAAGAGGATGCAGAGGCGGGTACTCTTGAAGAATATGCCACAATGTTGCCATTCAAGTTGTCAGGAACAAGAGGTACATAGTAAGATTGTGCTGGTAGGGGATAGAGGCCCAAGATCCAAACAATGGTGCACCAACTCTAGCGAAGTCAGGGGACTTCAGGAGCTACTAGGCGACGTACTATCCTAGAGCTATGCTTCGTCCAGGTGTGACCCAAGAGTGGGTGGACGAAGGTGAATTGCCAAGGGAGCAAACTAAAAATCAGAGATGGCGAAGGCCCTACGATGTGTTGGTAAAGGCCACATGTGGAGAAGTTATAGTCTAAGTTCATCACACAAGAATCTGTATGCAGTGGAGATATCACCAAGAGGCGACATGGTGCAGCGGATCATGGTGGAATAGTTTGTGGCAATACAATATAGGTAATATTGTCCCGTGAGGGATAAGATCATGTGGAGGTATGATCAGGAGTTATTGGGAGCTCCACTTTGGTGTACGACACAACAAGAAGAAGGGCTATGGATTCAACGAGTGAATGTCATAGTACCGCAGATGTAGGTCTTCGTGTGTGCATCGAAGCTTGCATTAGATGGAAGCCTTAGTCATCAGCATATGGGAGCTGTATACTACCGAGGAAGAACTCCAAGTGCCTGTACCGATGAGTCCTATGGAGGGGGCGTGATCATGTGGATGATCAGGAGCTATTGGGAGCTCCACTTCGGTGAACAATGTAACGGCAAGAAGGGCTGTGGATTCAAGGAATGAATGCCATAGTGTCGCTGAGGTAGGTCTTCCATGTGTATGCATCGAAGCTTGCATCAGATGATAGCCTTAGTCATTAACATATGGGGGCTGTGTACCACCGAGAGAGTAGTTAGATTGCAAGTACCAATGAGTCTCATGGATGGGACTTGATTATACTAAGGTATAATCGGAGCAGCTTGAGAGTTGGACTGCTTCAGTGCTCACATTCGCTTAAGGGAGCCTGGCAAGTCAGAGGACAAGGCCGAGTAAGCGAACGTTGCTACCAAGGAAACTAAAGATAATAGAATTGACACGAGCCCTGTAACAAGATGGTAGAGGCCATGCATGAGAGTTGTAGTCTGTCTGTCCATCGACCAAGGAGAACTACTAGGAGGACACAGTGGTGTTGAAGCAGGTGGTCAAAAGGGGCGAGAAAGCGACGATGAGTCTAGTGGGGCTCAGCTACCCAAAAGAAAAGCGTCGGTTAGAAAAAAGGTGGACTCGGAGGAGCGCTACAGTGCCGCAGAGGCAGATCTACCGATCGCAAAGGAAGGGATAAAGATCTAAGATAACAGATAGTAGTGCTATGGGCTTGGCAGCACCATGGTACCACAGATGCAGGACTTCCGTGGAGTCATCGATCCCTTGCTCTCATGGAGGGAGAGGATTGGTCATAAAAGGGACCGAGGAGGTGGAGAATGTAAAGGTAAACTCCAAGTACCAAGACAAGGCAGAAGTGCAGAGGCCAAGAAACTTCATTAGACCGATGTCGATGGGCTTCTCATCAAGATAGTCGAAATTGAAGGACTTTGGATTGATGCAGGAGTGCTCAACCAAGGAACCAAGTAGGCAGTACATGGTACTGTACCTTTCTACTCAAGAGGAGTAGGCGACAAAGGTGATGGAGAAGACGGCACAATCTTAGAGGCGACCAGATCTATCAAAGACTTACTCCAATTTGGGGGACTCCAAGTTAGGGTAAACTTTTTTGTTCTTTTCGAGCAAAACTTCTTGTATTCCAGAAGTTCAATGGCAGTGAGAAGACGAATCACAGTAGCTAACTCAACGCAAGGAGTGCAAATACTTTAAGTGCTTCAGAAGTGTGAGCAAAGAGCGGGCGAATGTTAGTAACCAGCTTATTGCATGAAGTACAAACTCGAGGAGGCAGGCGAAATTGAGTAACCTTTGCCTTCTCAACTCGAGAGAATGGGCGAAACCGAGTACCCCGATTCTCTTAACTCGAGGAGATGAGTGAAGCCAAGTAACCTTACCTTCTCAATTATAAAAAGAATGGGTGAAGTCAAGTATCCCAGTTCTCTTATCTATCCAGCAGAAGAGCTCTGCATAAGTTCAGTGACCCTTCAAAGAAAGCTTATGGAAGACAATAGTTGCCAAATCCTCATCATTGGTGATCAGTACTACTGAGAGTAGATTTTTTACTTCATTTCCCAATTGACTAATCGAAAGCGGGAGTGGTGCGAACATACTTGGAAGTGACAACTAACAGTGGAAGAAGGTTCAATAGGTAAACATTATAGAGGAAGGACCTTAAAAACTTCAAAAGTCTACGAGGTGATGCTCGTTAAAGCTCCAACAAGCATCTACCCAGTTCAAGCAATATGAGTATACTGCAATACTAGTACATAATAAGGCATGTCTTTTCCTTCATTAGAGGGATCTATAAGAACCAACAAGGATCAACACAACTCAGCCAACCCCATACTAGATCCAATTATTGGTGAGTTGAAGTAGCATAGTGGATCAGAGTTCGACTACTCAACAACAGCGGTGGAGAGCAGTTAGGAGCCAAAGGTGTGTGTTGCAGCCAAAGTAGAAGATTGAATATTCAACAAAATATGAGGAGATGCTACATCTACAGTGGCTTTAACGAGGACATCGAAGGAATAAGTGGGGGAGAATGTCACGGACAATAATATAAATAAGGTGTTCGATGAAATGCTCGTGTTTGTCTATGTCTTTCAGTTTAGGTACATATCTTGTACAACAAGAAGTGGGCTTGCAGTAGGCTTAGCAGCCCTAGTTTGATTTGCTTTGTGGACAAGTTTAGCTTGTAAATACAAGTATGTTTTATAAGTACTTGTGGGGACTTCAGTTTATAATGGATCATTATCCTTTGTGTGTAACCTCTCTTAGTTTGTAATGTGCATGGGTGTAATTTGTATTTGGCTTTATAAGGTATTTTCTTGAGCAGTTGCTTGTGGATCCCATGGGAATTGCTTCTTCTGGCCCGTTTTCTCTTTTGTAAGTCTAAGGGACTCTAGGTGATCTCAAGAAGGGCTGACCTTTGCAGACGGACACGCATGGGTGCCGCACGGCTTAGGCAAAATTAGCTAAGCCCTTGACAATTAGGGAAGAGTCTATATAAAGAGGGAGTCTTCTAGCCACCCCCTACACTTTGGAGAGGCCGACTAGGTTCCATGTAGCTAGGACTCTCTCCCCTTGATTAAATAGGTGTCCCCTATAGTCGTTGGCCACCTAGTTAGCTAGGGGTTAAGAGTTAAGGGGAAGATAAGTCTTGGTTTAGTAGGAGTCTTGGTTTAATTAAAGGAGTCATATTAGGAGTTAGAGTTTTGAGTCCCTATATAAACTCATGTAGCCACCACTATTTTATCATGAATAAGATCAGTATTTCTTCAGCCACCACTATTTTACCACGTAACCACCACTATTTTATCATGAATAAGATCAACCTTGGAGGAGCGTACCCCTATAGAATTCCAGAGGCTCAAGCTTAGAATCCACAAGGTTTCTAGTACTTGGTATCAAAGCAACATTCCTAGGAGCTTCGCTGCCCTTCTATAACCACCCATCATCTTCATCCATCTCCCAAGCAATTCCCACAATTGTTATGATCATCGCCAACTCTGTCGTCATCACCACTTCGCAAATCACCCCTTTAATCTCATTGCAAATTGTATCAGTTTTTAGTATTCTACCTTACTACTACTGTAATTTAGTTATCTTAAACACAAAACTAAAAAAAAAGTGTTTCTATTTGGCTACATAAACTTATCGTAACAAAGTTGCCAACATTGAAAGTTATGCTGCAGAATCCAACCGCATACTACTGCCTAGTTTTGATCTTACTGCCACTATTTTATTGCCCTATCTACCACGAGTTTTTTTACAACATCTTTGGCACTCCCTATTAGTGGATTTTCTTTGGGCTTAATGTAAATATTATTGTTACAAACCACTGATCTTTTATGTACAATTTGCTGTACTTTAGACTTAAAAATCTACCGTAATACCTTCTTGTATTCCTTGATCTTGTCAAATTTTTTGCTGTCGTATTCTCCCACGAATTTTTTGATGACATTACCTTTTCCTTACTAATGGATTCCCATTGAGTTCTACTTGAATCTTTATTATGAACTATGGAAAAAATTACGTCTATACTATTGAAATCTTTTCGATGAAAAATTTTGCCACTATAACTTTTGCCATTCTTCTTGTAAACCACCAAATCCTATCGAACTTGCTGCCACCAACTACATCGTATTTAAGGAACCTCTCTAGCTTTAAGATGTAGTTGTCATAGCCTATCTCCAAAATCCATAGCCAACCCAAACTGCATCCCAAACAATGGTCTACCATAGCCGCAACCCTCCACCAATCGATCTTTATCTTTTGGCCACTGATCCCTACTAAACCGATTGCTGCCATCAATAATAACCTGAGGCCACCTGTCTAACCCTAAACCTCTGTTACAAAATCTCCCTAATAGCATCTATAATAGCCCCAAATAGCAGCACAAATCACAACCAAATAGTATCCAATCGTAGCCTTATTTCCAAGATCATTGCCTCTTCCTATTGCTGACAATTCATCTACCGATCTATGCCCTTGACTCACCAATAGAAGAAGAATCTCAACATTATAGATATGCAATCTTACGCCATGGTATCGGATGACATGATCGACGTAAAGCTTAATTAAAGCCATCGAGACATGCATGGAGGACAAAATGCATGCCTTATTCGTAGAATTCAGAATTAGCCGATCTCCAAATCCGATGAAATCACAATAAGGTGAAAGTTTAGATCACAAAGAGAGGCCTCCCAAGAAAGAAGAACAAGCCAAGGATTTAGCATAACCATGCATTAGGGTGGACTTCCCGCGATGGGTAGAGGGAGACTCAACGAGATGACTTACATGCACAGAATGGTATTTCCGCTATCACAAGACTCTGGATGCATCCATGGTCAACATTGCTGTAATACATCTTGAAGGAGATGCAATCCAATGGCCAAATGGTTTGAGGACATTCATGGAGTTCTCACATGGAAGCAATTCAAAAGCGGGCTGTTGCTCCACTTTATACCAACAGAATACGAGAACGTAAACAACTAACTCATGAAGATTCTCTAAACCTCAACCGTGCAAGAATATTAAAATAGGTTTGAGCATCTCTCAAATCAAACTCAAGATTGGTCTAAAAAGTAGTTGTTATAGACATTCATCAAAGATTAAAGTTGAAGATCAGATGCGAAATCAAGGCACGATAACCATATACATTGAGGGTTGGCATCTCATTCACCCTCATTCATGAGGAATGGCTAAACAATGATGCCCGAAGGACCAAGATCATGAACTAACTAGCAACCATCAAGCCTTCAACCTCCCCTATTGCCAACTGAACCTCTTAACCCAAGGAACTTAACTGAGAAAAACTTTGACAAAGATCGACGAAAGGCCTCTGTTGGCATTGCGACAAATCGTGGAGTCGTGACCATCACTACAAGAGGGGATGCCTTCTTCTGATTGAACATCTCAATGATCCAAAGGAGGAGGTCCACGAGCACAAGGAGGAGGTCATGGAGGAAGAACCACAGTCGATCGATTGTTTGATGGGTACTCTTGCCAGTTACGCGAACCCGCAGATGATGAAATTGGGAGGACTACTCAAACAACAATCAATCACCGTCCTCATTGATATTGGAAGCACCAATAATTTTATGGACAGAAAGTGTAATACCCCTCATTTCTGAAATATTTATAATGATATATTTTAAATTATTTATGATGACCTATTTGTGAATTTGAGGACTTGTTTAATAATTCTCTTGATTAAATAATTATATATTAAATATTTATTGCTAGGGATCTAAATATAAATTTTAAAAATCTGAAATGAATTATGAAATATTCATATTAAGTTAAAAAAATGAGGATGACATGTGTCACTACCTAGTTTAAAATAGTGCCACTTATGCATGTGCATAGGTGACACATAAGCATCTTACATACATGCTTATCACCTAGCAACCCATATGTTAGTAAAACAATTAGCAATTAGAGAAGAAAGGGATTTGGCTGCAATATAAACTTGAGGAGAAGAAGAAGAAGAAGAAGAAGAAGAAGCAAATCCACACACTTGGGATCAAAATATTCAGAGGCAAGTGTGCTATCTTTCTTCTACTAAAATTTATCTTTGTTTTTGCCTTGATTATGAGAAAATTTTGGAACAAATTTGAAATCTTTTTTGTTGCCTGCCAAAGTGTGAATCTGTAATATTTTTTTGAGACTATATCCTACCTGCTTTATTTAAGTTATAACTTTTAGTATAGACCCCTGATTTGGACAAAACCATGTTTCTTCAAAAACAGATTCATAGATCTTTTTTTTGAAACTTAGTTTTAAGAATTTGAAGTTCATTTGCTAGCCCAAATATTTATTTCAATTGAGCATATGTAATATGTAAAATAGAGTTTGTTAGCTCCTGACCTTTCATCACTATATTGCTTATATCTCCCTGTTGGAATCTTTAATTTATGTAAAATTAGATTCATTAGAAATTAGTCTTATAAATCTTTTCGCTAAGATTGAAAGATTTGGAATCCAAATGACTATCAAAACCTCTATTTTGATGGACCATATGAAGTTTGCAAAATAGGGATTGTGATTTCGGACATTTGATTGCCAAATAAAAAATAACTCCTTGTTAGAAGCTTCAATTTATATAAAACTTATTCTATTTAATAATAGATTGATTTAGCTTTCTAATGACACCTTTTTTGAGTAATTTGGAGTATGATTGTCAATTCAAAAAATTTATGAAATGTGCCTCTCAAATTCTACCAGAATTCAACCTTTGTCGATTTTGCCTATTCTTGTTCACTTATTTAGAAATTGATTTCTAGCTAAAATCCATATTTCTATTGAGCTTTATATTATTGGTTTGAAATCTTAAATATTCTTGTCCTTAGATTACATATATAAATTAATTATGTGACATTTATATTTAAATCGTATTGTTTCATATAGGTGCATACATATTCGTTGTTTCGCATGTGCTTTTGATATGTCACTTTTATTGCTTATGTCCTTTTTTACTCTGGTGTTTGTAGGATAATGTAAATCTTTGCCAGAAATGGTAAAGAGAGTTATGTTTAGAGCCCATGATACACTATTGGCCCCCTATGACTTCACTCAAACGTGGGTGGATGGAGCTCCTAGACGTGAGAGACTAATGTATGGTGGTCATTCAATAATGGATAAACCATATTATGTTTGTGATCTCATTTCACCCTCTATGTTTTATTTGATATGTTATCCAAAGTATTGCTTATGTGTTTCCTATTATGCTTTGGATAGGAATGGTATGCATCCAACTTCAAATGTGACATACAAGCTTAAGTTTGTTATTTATTCGCTTGACATGTTCATAAGTGTTACATGTGTTACTGATATGCTCCTAAAACTTCATATGTCATTGATACATACCAAAATGGTTCTGATTGTCATATATGCTCTAAATTATTATGGGCTTAAGTATGCTTCGAATGAGATGAACCTTGTGGTTTTGAATCTAATTTGATACTATATGTGAAAACTTTTATATTCCCTATATTGGATTCTGATATCAAGTTCAATTCGCAAACACCTTTCCTTGCCTTGAACCTATTTGATACTTGCTAGGCTTCATAGCTCACTCTATTGCTATATAATCTTTTTCAGGTTAGCCTGGTATTTATTGAAATACTTGATACGGGGCTAAAGCAATGGAAAGTAAGTTCTTGGGTTAAATCTTTATTAGATAATGTATTATCATTGTATGTGTATACCTTGTGTCTAATGTAAAATTATAGACATATTTTAAAGTAGGGTAACTATGTAATGGTTTTAAAAATACCCTCGTTTTTGGGATCTTGAATGTTAACCTTGATGTATGATATATGAAGTGATGGTATATGGTTGTTTTCAAAGTCATATAGAGATTATCATATTAGTGGACTTTATGAATGTGAATTATCTTTAATTGTATTGGTTTTGGATCGATTGTGTGATTCACTAGGAGAATGTGAAGAGTAATTATAATATGCATAGGTTTTTATGAATGTGATTGAATGACTTTGAAAGTTTTTTTTAGTATCTTCAAATGTTAGTTTAGATCCTGGATTGAATTGTGATAAATTATAATAATATCGATTTTAAGATTGGGTCACATCTCTTGAATGTGATATAATTCGGGGGGCATGACAGAGATAGTATCAAAGTATAATTTGAGGATCACTAAGACATACTTGTATACATGCCATATTTATAATATACGTTGAGGTTTAGTAACTTTTATAGAGTGATTGACGAATAAAGAATTTTTTTCTTTTGATGCTTTTTTTAGGAAGCAAGGATGATGAGGTCATCAGGTTCTCTTGTGGCATTGACTTCTGATCAGTTGAGTGGGATTATGAAAACCCTTCAAACTATGACACATGTGATACAACACCAAGTCTAACATGGAGGAAATGATAGAGCTGGGACATCAACTCAGGCTAGATTGGGAATAGAATAGTTCAAAAGGCTTAGTTCTCCAAGTTTTAGCGGTGAACCTAATCCAATGATGGCTGAACAATGGATGATGCGAATAGAGAAGATATTTAACATCTTAAATTATCCTAAAGATCATAAGGTTCCTTTTGCCACTTTAATGTTAGAAGGGGAAGTCGAACATTGGTGGAGAACAATAAAGAGAATCAGTGAAATTAGACATGAGCTCATTACTTAGAAAGTATTCACAGAAAAATTTAATGATAAATATTTTTCAGATTGTATCAAGGAGTAGAAGGAATTGGAGTTCTCAAATCTCATACAAGGAAACATGACAGTAGCAAAATATGAAGCTAAATTCACTGAGCTCTTCAAATTTGCTCTCACAGGACTGATGATGAAATTAGGAAGACAAAAAGATTTGAGAGAGGTCTAAGATCAGTGATAAAGAGTCAGATATCAATCTGAAAATTTTCTTCATATACTGATGTGGTAGATAGGGTCTTAATAATTGAAAGAGACTTGGAGGAGATATAGAAAATTAGGGGTAAGAACTACAAGGGCAAGTTTATAAGCAAAAGTAAGAGAGAAAATGAATATGAAAGTAATAATAAGAGGATCAAGATACCTAGATTAGGGAAAGGAAAGCCACCTCAGAGAACTCATCCATGTGCAAAATGTGGATATAATCACGAAACAAGTGTTTTTGTATGACTGAAGCTTGTTTTGCTTATAAGAAACTAGATCATAAAGTTAATGATTGCCCATTGAATAAAAGAAGGAGCCACTACCACCCAGAACGATAAGCTCATACTAGAGTTTATGCCATCACTGAATAGGATTCCCGAGCTTCTAAATTAGTAATCGAAGGTATTATTCATGTTTCTAATAAGAATGCAAAGATTTTGTTTGAGCTCAGGTCCAATCTATCTTTTGTTTCACAAACTTTTGCTTGTTACTTAGGTATTCAACCTAAACCATTGGATTTTGAGTTGTATATAACTACTGCAGTTGGGGATACTTTCACAACAGACTTGTTTTATCCATCTTGTTTGATTTTTATCAAAAAATATGAACTCCTTGCTGATTTAATTCTCCTAGAGATTCAGGACTTTGATATTATACTTGGTAAGGATTGGCTATCTTCCTATCATGCTAGTATTAATTGCTATAAAAAAATAATCATTTTTTGTATACCAGATCAGCCCATCTTTTATTTTGAGGGTATTAAGCATGACATACTTTCTTGCCTAATATCGACATTTCAAGCTCATCGATTTATGCAGAAGGGTTGTTCTTGCTATATTATATACGTAAAGGAGAATTTAAATCAAGTAGCTCATCAAAATAAAATTTCGGTAGTTAGAGAGTTCCCTGATGTATTTCCAGATAACTTGCTTGGATTACCTCCAGATAAAAAAAGTAAACTTGTTATTGATTTGGTCTCTAGAGGAACACTAATATCCAAGCTTCCTTGTAGAATGGCACTACTTAAATTAGAAGAATTGAAGAAGCAATTACAAGAACTATTAGATAAAGACTTTATTCGACCAAGCGTTTCACCACGGGGTGCTCCAGTATTGTTAGTTAAGAAGAAGGATGGAACATGGAGGCTTTGTATTGATTATAGATAGTTGAACCAGGTGACGATAAAAAATAAGTATCCTCTACCCAAAATTGATGATTTAATTGATCAATTGCAGGGTGCATAAGTATTCTCTAAGATTGATTTGAGGTCAAATTATTATAAATTGAATATCAAGAAAGAAGATATCCCTAAAACAACTTTCAAAAGTCGGTATGGTCACTATAAATTTGTAGTAATGCCTTTTGGTTTCACTAATGTCCCTATAGCTTATATGGAATTAATGAATAGGATATTTCATCCACTCTTGGATAATTGTGTTATCATATTCATTGATGATATATTAGTATATTTAAGGAATAATCTGGAGTATGAGAAGCACTTGAGAAATGTATTGTCCATACTAAGAGAAAAGAAGTTATATACAAAGTTCAGTAAATATGAGTTTTAGTTAAATAAAGTTGCTTTCTTAGGCCATGTGATTTCAGGCAAGGCAGTACCAACAAACCCTAAGAATGTCCATCCAAAGAAAGTTGAAGTAGTTAAGTGGGAAATACCAATAAATGTAACATAAGTTAAAAGTTTCGTAGGTATGGTAGGCTATTATAGGAGATTTGTGGAGTGGTTTTCTCAAATTGCTAACCCCCTCACCAAGCTAACTCAAAAGAATGTGAGATTTGAATGGGAATAAAGTTTTCAAGAGTAAAGAAAAAGATTGACTAGTGCTCCTATTCTCACAATTCCCAATGATAATGAAAGATTTGTAGTTTACCACGATGCTTCAAGGAAGGGCCTTAGAAGTGTTCTGATGCAAGAAAGGAAAGTAATTGCTTATGCTTCTAGACAACTGAAAAGTTAGAACTATATTATCCAACCTATAATTTGGAGTTAGCAGCAATTGTTTTGCACTGAAGATTTGGAGACATTATTTATATGCGCGGACATTTGAAATATTTGTCAATCACAAATGTTTAAGATATATATTTACTCAAAAGGAGTTAAATATAGGGCAACAAAGATGGGATGAAACTTTTAAAGGAATATGATTGTACCATCTGATATCATCCGGGGAAAGCTAATGTTATAGCCAATACACTTAGTAAAATATCTATAAACTTTATGGCTAGTTTGGTTGTGAAGCAATGGGGATTATTGGTAAAAAATGGTGATATGAATAGTATCAAGAATGAGCAAGACTCAATGATATTGATGGCCTCTATACAGGTTTAGTCTGATTTCATTCAACAAATTAAAAACGGATAGCTATGAGATCCACGTTTATGTGTCCCAGATGACCCAGATATTAAAGATCAAATCCTGAAGAAAGGTCATAGCTCCAAATTCATATTGCATCTAGGTAGCACAAAAATGTAAAGGTCATTACTAGTGGAAAGGCATGAAAAAGGAGATTGCAATATATGTTTCGAAGTGTTTAACTTGCCAGCAAATCAAAATTGAACATAAAGGACCTGGAGGGTTGTTACAACTTTTAGATATTCCTGAATAGAAATGAGAAAGTAACACCATGGACTTTGTTTCAGGTCTATCCACAACCTCCTGAAAGCATGATGCTATATGGATGATTATTGATAGGTTGACTAAATATTACTAGGGACCTAATCTGAAATCTCTTTTGTTAGCTACTAAAGTGTGAATCTATAATATTTTTTTAGACTATGAATTGCCTACCTTATTTAAGTTTTAACTTTTAGTATCTAATTTGGACAAAACCTAGTTTTTTCAAAAATAGATACACAGTTCTTTCTTTTGAAACTAAGTTTGAAGAATTTGGGGTTCATTTGTTAGCCCAAACGTTTATTTCAATTGAGCATATGAAATATGTAAAACAGAGTTTGTTAGCTCCTGACCTTTCATTACTATATTACATATATCTGCTTATTGGAGTCTCTGATTCATGTAAAATTGGACTCGTTGAAAGATTTGAAATCCAAATGGCTGTCGAAATCTCTATTTTGATGGACCATATGAATTATGTAAAATAGGGACTATGATTTCGGACCTTTTATTACCAAATCATCAATAACTTCTTGTTATAAGCTTTAATTTGTATGAAACTTATTCTATATAAATTTAGATTGATTTAGCTTTCTAATGACATCTTTTTTGAGTAATTCGGAGCATGATTGTCTATTCAAAAAATTTATAAAATGTGCCTCTTAAATTTTACGAAAATTTAACCTTTATTGATTTTGTCTATTATTGTTCACTTCTTTGGAAATTGATTTCTATCTAAAATTCATATTTCTATCTAGCTTTACATTATTGATTTGAAATTTTGAATACTCTTGATCTTAGATAATTTACATACCTGAATCAATTATGTGACATTTACGTTTGTTTCGTATAGGTGCATGCATGTTCGTTGTTCCGCATGTGCTTTCGATATGCTACTTTTATTACTCATGTCCTTTTGTACTATGGTGTTTATTGGATAATGTAAACCTTTTCTAGAAATGGTAAAGGGAGTTATGCTAAGAGCCCACGATGCTCTGTCGGCTCCTATGACTTCACTCAAACGTGGGTGGATAGAGCAATCAAATGTGGGAGACTTATATATGGTGGTCATTTAGTAATGGATGAATCGTATTATGTTTATGATCCCACTTCACCCTCTATATTTTATTTGATATGTTATCTAAAGTATTACTTATGTGTTTCCTATTATTTTTTGAATAGGAATTATATACATCCAACTTTAAATGTGACATACGAGCTTAAGTTTGTTATTTTTCACTTGATATATTCAGAAGTGTTTCATGCGTCATTGATATGCTCCTAAAACTTCATATGTCATTGATACTCATAGGACTCCAGTAGGGCTGAGTCCTAATTACACTATAAGTAATTAATAAGAACCCATTGAGATTGTAACAAAACCCACCTAGTCACTTATATACTATAAAGCAGTGTTACTAGGATTTATTTTGGGCCTTAGAGCTACTAAGCCGCTACCCTCCTTACTGGTCTGGTCGGCTAAGGTTTCTAGTAGATGGGTGTGGCTTATGTAGCCACTTAGGTCGTCGTCTCCTTTATTTAGGCATGGTAGCTATAAGAGGGGCAAAAGGGAAAATTCAATTAGGAAGCACCCCCCTAAGGTTAAGAGTTTTGAGCCCTATAAGCTTGTAGCCTCCACTTCTTTTCATTAAGCATGATCAATTCTATTTCAATCTTGTTGGCCGACCCTAGGAGGGAGGAACCCCTATAGTGTTCCAAAGGTTGATCCCCCTCAAAGATCAAATTATATAGAGCTTCTTCTAGGGTTTTATCATCTTGTATCAGAGCCACGTTCCTGCTTCCATCTCTGTCACCTCCACCCTTCCAAGCAATTCCTGTAATTGCTATAATACGCGCCTCCATCTTCCACCCCAAGCTGTAGATCAAATTAATCTACTGCTGCCCCCTATGTTTGAAATTAGAGATCTAGTGTATTTTCATTACCCATGCCTATTCGCTACTGCTATCCCTTTGCCTTCATGTTGGACAAGTTTTTTCATATTTTTTTTGCTGTAAAATTCTACCGTCGCAAACATGATCATCGTTGCAAAGGGGAAACATTGTAGAAAAATTTCAACTAATTATTACTTCTTAAAACTGAACTATTTCTTACCCTTTTAGCTGAAACTTTTACATAAATTCATAGATCTTCTTAGCTTTCATTAAGATTGATCTCTGGGAAAAATTCTTTTTGAAATCGGACTTATATGTCACAAATGGACGTCGCTCAGCCATAACACCTTTGCTCCGCGAACTATTCGTACTTTTTCTTACTTCTACATATGTTTGACAGCTTGTTTTGCCTTGAATTTATGTGTTTTTACCTAAGAAATGTGAGCGAAAGTAGTGTAGAAGGCTGCAAAACGATCGCTCATTGCGTGGAGCTAAAACAACCCAAAATAGCCTTGTTTTGGGGTCTTTTTTGTGTGCTATGGTAACCTTTCTGAGCGATGCAAAATGTCAACCATTTCAGCACCTTGGAACCCCTCGGGTGGCACCGGACTGGATGGGGTTTCGGGTATATGTCTGGCGTAGGCTTTCATTAACAATTGAACTTGTCTTACGTCCGATACCTTGGGAACCATCATTTATGGACTTACGACCGTTCCTACAACCATCCAAAGTCCTGTTTCGCTTCTTTCTCTCTTTTCTCTGCTGCAGTCAAGGTGCTCGACAAATTGATTATATAGCTCTCCGCTTTACCAGATGTCGGGACATGTCCATCGCTCGTTACTAAGCTAATCAACTTCTTATTTGCAGGTCCTACGGGACCTTAAGAGGTTGTAAGAGGGCTGACCCTTTGTGGATAGATAACGCTTTGGGCATTTTCTGACTTAGGCAATCCCAGCTAAGTCCAGAACATTGGGCAAGGTTACTTCACGACTTAGGCAATTTCAGCTAAATCTTCAAGAGTGTCACTAGGATGCCGCACAGCTTAGGCAAATTCAGCTAAGTCTATGACAGTGTGGTATTAGAGCAGGCAAGTAATTCAAACGAACAGCAAAGAGGATTCGTAATCTCTCCATGGTGAAACATTATGGTGAATCGAGCAAGATGGGGTAAGCCGGACCCTTGCTCTAAGTAGCCGCAGGTAGGCTGCAAGTGCAAACTCGCTCATAAACTATGGGAGCCATGCATGAGGAGTGCTACAGTGAACAAGACGAGTGTTAAATTGGGTATTCTCCATGAAGGGAGGAGGCACCATCTGGACCACCAACCGGGAAAAAGAGCCACAAGGAGAGAATTATAATGGCAGAGACCTGCCTTAATGTTCTTGAAGTGAGCGTGGAGGAACTCTACTAAGGCCAGCGAAGGCTACTTGGGGTAGAGAGATCGCAAGAAGAAGTTGAATCTCGGATTGAGAAAGTTGAATCCCTGATTGATCAACTGACAGAGAACACCAAAGATTCCATACGACATCTATATGAAGTTATAGCGGAACTCACGGCTAAGGTGATGGTGTTAACAAGGAGTCTTGATGTGGGAGGGAATAATACCCGTGCTGCGCCACCACAAAACTTCAGGGCACTGGAGCCGCAGTGCTAGGGATGCCAAAGAGCTTGAAAATTTCTTGTTCGACATGGTATAGTGTTTTCATGCTACAAGGCTCGATGTTGAAGAAACCAAAGTTGCTATAGCAAGAATGTATCTGAATAGGGATGTAAAACTTTGGTGGCAAACCCGTTGGGAAGAGATCCAGCAAGGCCGATGTTGAGTGGATATATGGGGAGACCTGAAGTGAGAGTTGAGAACTCAGTTCTTGCCCGAGAACATAGAATTTGTCGCAAGAAGAAAACTAAGATAACTCCGCCAAAGTACAACAATCCGAGACTATGTGAAACAATTTTCAGTACTAATGCTGGATATACAAGATATATCTGAGAAAGACAAGCTATTCAGCTTCGTTGGCTTGAAGCTATAGGCACAATAAGAACTACATCGGAGGAATGTCACCGATATAGTCGAGGCAATTGTAGGCGCGGAAAGGCTAACTGACTTTGTTTCTTCGGAGGATTTGTGAAAGAAGAAACAATATTCAGGAAATCACCCATCTAAATACTCTCGAGCAAAGGAGTCTAGGGGCGAGCAAAAAAAGAAGAATTTCCACAAGGAACTAGACTCAAAAGGTAGAGTCCCAAAGTCTACTAGATGCTTCTTGTATGGAGGACTGAATATGGTGAGGGAGTGCTAACAAAAACAGGCACTCAATGCTTTAACAGCATCAATTCTACCCCATAAGTCAGACAAGGGCAAAACTATCACCTTTAGTTTGAGCAGTTCTGACTCCAGTACCGATAGTGAGGCATTGCAAGGACCCAGGATGGGAGTAATGTGTTTGTTGAATACGTTGCGAGGTCAAGTGGGTGAGAACGCAAAGGTAAAGCCATCGAAGGTAGAAAGTAGTGAGTTGATGTATGTGGACATCAAGTTTAATGGTCGTACAACTTATGAAATGGTAGACACGGGTACGACCCATAATTTTATTACCGATCACGAAGCTAAGCGACTTGGATTAATCTTGGAGAAGAGCCCAAGTTGTATGAAGGAGGTGAACTCGGAGGCCAAGCGGATCTCTGGATGAGCAAAGGGGATCCCCATCAACATTGGGATATAGAGCAGGAGCACAAACTTAATGGCGGTGCCATTGGATGACTTCCAAGTGATTCTTGGAATGGAGTTTATGCACGCAGCGAAGTTGGTGCTAGTACACTTTAGACTTTCTATCTTTAGCGCCGTAGAGCTTTTTGATACTCTAGATGATTCTTAATACTCTCTCTCTGGCCATAAATACCCTCTTTCTTGTGTGTAAATAAGTCATTTCATCCATTCTATATTGCAGTTAGGTCAAACTCCCTTACGTGCCGAGCCAAGTCAAACATTCAAACAAAGAAGTATCATTCTTGAACTTCTTGTGTCTAATGGGAGGTGATGATCTCTGTGTGGTTCTAGTTTCTCAAGGAGGAACCAAGGACCTATAATAAATATCGACTTTACAATTGAAGAAAGGGATACGAAAAGGTTAATTAACCTTTGTAACTGCTATGAAACTAGAGACACTTGACGGGGAGGCCATTCATGAACCTACTGTTGTGGCAAACATCCTGAAGGAGTTCTCAGATGTGATGCCAACGGAGTTGCTGAGAACTCTACCACCACACTAAGGCGTGGATCATCAGATTGAGCTAGAGCTGGGAGTTAAGCCTCCAGCTAGACCACTATGCCGCATGGACCCTCCAGAGTTGGCAGAACCGAGGAAGCAGTTAGATGAACTGCTAAGTGGTGGTCTCATCCATAGTTCAAAAGCACCTTTCGAAGCTCCAGTTCTCTTTCAGAAGAAATAAGATGGGAGCCTCCGATTATGCATTGATTATCGAGCCCTCAGTAAGATGACGATGAAGAACAAGTACCCTATCCCACTCATCATAGACTTGTTCGATCAATTGGGCAAGGCAAAATCCTTTTCCAAACTCGATCATCGGTCAGGGTATTGGCAGGTGCGCATTGTAGAAGGTCATAAGGTGAAGACTACCTGTGTGACCAGGTATGGAGCATTCGAGTTCTTGGTGATACCTTTTGGCTTAATCAATGCTCTAACCACATTCTGCACTCTAATGAACCAACTGTTCAAGGAGTACCTAGACAAGTTTGTAGTCGTCTACTTAGACAATATCGTCGTTTATAGCCAAAAACTTGAGGAGCATGTTAGACACCTCTGAACAATCTTCAAAGTTCTCAGGGAGAACACCTTGTTCGTGAAGAGGGAAAAGTGCTACTTGACCCAAACTATCACAGACAATAATGTAAACAAGGTGTTCGATGAAATGCTCGTATTTGTCCGTGTCCTTCGGTTTAGGTACATATCTTGTTCAACAAGAAGCGGGCTTGCAAGAGGCTTAGGAACCCTAGTTTGATTTGCTTTATGGCCAAGTTTGGCTTGTAAATACAAGTGTGTCTTATAAGCACTTGTGGGGACTTCGGTCTGTAATGGACCATTATCCTTTGTGTACAACCTCTCTGAGTTTGTAATGTCCATGGGTGTAATTTGTATTTAGTTTTATAAAGTGTTTTCTTGAGCAGTTGCTTGTGGATCTCATGGGAATTGCTTCTTCTGGTCCGTTTTCTCTTTTGTAAGTCTAAGGGATTCTAGGAGATCTCAGGGAGGGCTGACCTTTGCAAATGGACATGCATGGGTGCCGCACGACTTAGGCAAATCAGCTAAGCCCGTGATAGTTTGGTATCAGAGTGGGACAAGCACACGTAGAAACACTTGCCATACAAACGTGGGGGACCTAGTTGGACTGTATGGAGGATAGCCAACACGTGCAACTATTTGGGAGAAACGGACATTGAGATATAGGGAAAGGAGTCGCTCAGAGGAGCGGGCATCCTGGATTGGCATTCAGAGGAATGGTCAACCCCTTTGCACGAGAGGCACCACGAGGACAAGCAAGCGAAAAAGAATGCATAGCACATAAATATTAGGATGGTTGAGTTCGAGCTATAGCTCGACGTTGGCAACCAAACTTGACGGTGCTCAAGGCAAAGCGGGGCGCTTGGTGAAAGATGAGACCGTGCAAAGTGGGAGGTGTTGCGTAATGACCGAAAGAGTTGTGCAAAGCTCACAGAGGTGAGGGAAATTGCTAACTCGAAGTATTCAGAACTCATGCAAGGGCTTGTACATGGATGACGGAGTGTTCGTGGCCATCCTAAAGCACGATTAGAATCGGCTCCATGAAGCATAAGAACTTTCTCTTCGACATGGAAAGGATACGTCCGTAGATGGCTGAAATGTGTAATAAGTTTAGCACGTTGCTAGACCTTGAAGGGTACAGTGGAGACTGTATTGGAGAAGGGTCGCAATCTAGCAAGTACATTTGCAGGGGCAGAATAAGGCGCAAGTTCAGCAAGACGAAGTAGTCCAAAGGGGATGGTGGTCTTTGAAATTTCCAGTGGGACGTATGTAAAGAGAAAAGTTGCTCCCGCAAGATAGATATCCAGGAGGGATAAGTCCTAGTTCTCTAGTGGAAGAATCATGTACAACAAACTGCACATATTGAGAAAGGGTTCTTTAAGTTTATATCTCCACAAAGCTCAATGGACCGAGTGAGCGACGAAGAGTCATCGCATGATCTCGAAGGAGGTAATGCATTGGTGGATGCATTTCGAAATCAAGTGGGGGAGCAATCCAAGGCAACATCATATGAAGGCACACTTAGAGCCAATACAAAAATCGAACTCAAGAGAGGGCTGACCCGTGCAATGGTGGACGTGAGGGCCACTATCAACTCAATGTAAATCGAGGAGCAGAGTGACTTGGGTGAAACTCGATGAAGCATGAAGGGCGTCGACTTAGAAGATGGAACATGGAGCGGAGGCACGGAGCTTTCCTTGGACAGAGGTCAAGGGCATGAACTCTTGTAGAGGCAAGAGTGGGATCATATCGTTCCATGGGTTCTTCATTCTGATAGGACAGACTTATTTTGCATGGTGCCAAGGATGAAGGGAGCTTCGAGCACATGCAAGCTACCTCAGAGATGCATTTGATGGAGTAACTAAGGTGATTTAACTTCCACAGGCAAAGTTGGGATCATGAGACCTTAGTATGGGGCAAGAGGACACAGAGGCGGGTACTCTTGAAGAATATACCACAGTGTTGTCATTCGAGTTGTCAGGAACAAGTGGTACATAGCAAGATTGTGCTGGTAGGCCCCAGATCCAGACAATGGTGCACCAACTCTAGCGAAGTCAGGGGACTTCAGGAGCTACTAGGCGATGGACTGTCCTAGAGCTATGCTTTGTCCAGGTTTGACCCAAGAGTGGATGGACGAAGGGGAATTGCCAAGGGAGCGAACTAAAAATCGGAGATGGCAGAGGCCCTACGATGTGTTGGCAGAGGCCACACGTGGAGAAGTCGTAGTCCGAGTTCATCACACGAGAATCTGTTTGTAATGGAGATGTCACCAGGAGGCGACATGGTGCAGCGGATCATGGTAGAATAGTTCGTGGCAATGCAATACAGGCAATCTTGTCCCGTAAGGGACAAGATCATGTAGAGGTATGATCAGGAGTTACTGGGAGCTCCACTTTGGTGTACGACATAACAAGAAGAAGGACTATGGATTCAAGGAGTGAACGTCGTAATACCATAGAGGCGGGTCTTCATATCTGCATTAAAGCTTGCATTGGATGGAAGCCTTAGTCATCAGCGTATGGGAGCTGTATACCACCGAGGAAGAAGTCCAAGTGCAAGTACTAGAGAGTCCCATGGAGGGGGACGTGATCATGTGAATGATCAGGAGCTGCTGGGAGCTCCACTTCGGTGAACAATGTAACGACAAGAAGGGCTATGGATTCAAGGAGTGAATGCCAAAGTACCGCAGAGGCGGGTCTTCCGTGTGTATGCATCGAAGCTTGTATCAGATGAAAGCCTTGGTCGTCAGCATATGGGGGCTGTGTACCACCCAGGTAGTAGTCAGATTGTAAGTACCAATGAGTCTCATGGAGGGGACTTGATTATACTAAGGTATAATCGGAGCAACTGGAGAGTTAGACTGCTTCAGTGCTCACATTCGCTTAAGGGAGCCCGGCAAGTCAGAGGATAAACCCGAGTAAGCTAAGGAGAACAGAATCGGCACAAGCCCTGCAACAAGATGGCGGAGGCCATGTATGAGAGTTACAGTTTGTCTTTCCATCGACCAACGAGAACTGCTAGGAGGACATAGTGGTGTCGAAGCTGGTGGTCGAAAGGGGCGAGGAAGCAACGACGAGTCCAGTGGGGCTCAGCTACCCAAAAGCAAAGCGTCGGTTAGAAATATGGGCTCGGAGGAGCACCATAGTGCCACAGGGGCAGATCTACCGATTGCGAAGAAAGGGATGAAGATGTAAGATAACGGATAGTAGTGCTATAGGTTTGGTAGCACCATAGTACCGTAGATGCGGGTACTCAGTTTCGCCCATTCTCTCGAGTTGAGAAGGCAAAGGTTACTCGATTTCGCCTACCTCCTTGAGTTTATACTTCATGTATTGAGCTGGTTACTAACATTCGCCCGCTCTTTGCTCACACTTCTGAAGCACTTGAAGTGTTTGCACTCCTTGTGTCGAGTTAGCTACTGTGATTCACCTTCTCACTGCCATTGAACTTCTAGAAGGCAAGAAGTTTTACTCGAAAAGAGTAAAAAGTTTACCCAAACTTGGAATCCCCCAACTTGGAGTATGTCTTTGATAGATCTGGTCGCCTCTGGGATTGTACCATCTTCTCCATCACCTTTGCCGCCTACTCCTCTTGAGTAGAAAGGTATAGTACCGTATACTGCCTACTTTGTTCCTTGGTCGAGTACTCCTGCATCAACCCGAAGTCCCTTAATTTCGACTATCTTGATGAGAAGCCCATCGACATCGGTCTTATGAAGTTTCTTGGCCTCTGCCCTTCTGCCTTGTCTTGGTATTTGGAGTTTTCCTTTACATTCTCCACCTCCTCGACCCCTTTTATGACCAATGCTCTCCCTCCATGAGAGTAAGGGATCGATGACACCATAGAAGTCCTGCCTCTTCGTACCATGGTGCTGCCAAGCCCATGGCCCTACTATCCATTGCCTTGCATCTACATCCCTTCCTTATAACCGATATTTTATTTTTTGGGGAGCTGATCCTACTGGACTCATCGTCGCTTCCTCGCCCCTTTCGAGCACCTACTTTAACACCACTGTGTCCTCCTTGTCACAGACTTAGCTGAATTTGCCTAAGACGTGCGGCACCCTCGCAACACTCCCGAAGACTTAGCTGAAATTGCCTTAGTCGTGGAGCAACCTTGCCCATTATTCCGAACTTAGCTGGGATTACCTAAGTCATGAAACGCCTAACGCGTTATCTGTCCATAAAGGGTCGGCCCTCTTACAACCTCTTAAGGTCCCGTAGGACCTGCAAAGAAGAAATTAGCTTGGAAGTGAGCAACGGACACATCCCGGCGTCTCGTAAAGCAGAAAGCTATACAAGCAATTTGTCGAACACCTTGAGTGCAGCAAAGAAAAGAGAGAAAGAAAGCGAAATAGGACTTTGGAGGGTTGTAGGAATGGTCGCAAGTCCACAAATGACGGTTCCCACGGTATTGGATGCAAGACAAGTCCAATTGTTGACGAACGCCTACGCCCGACATATACTCGGAACCCCATCCAGCCCGGTGCCACCAAGGGGGTTCCAAGGTGTTGAAATGGCTGACATTTTGCACTGCTTAGAAAGGTTGCCGCAGCACATGAAAAAGACCCAAAAATAGGGCTGTTTTGGCTCCGCCTAGCGAGCGATCATTCTGCAGCCTTCTACACTACTTTCACTCACATTTCTTAGGTAAAAACACATAAACTCAAGGTAAAACAAGCTACCAAACATATGTACAATCAAGAAAAAATGACGAACGGTTCAAGGAGCAAAGGCATTACGGTTGAGTGACAATTATTCGTGACATTCTCCCCCACTTAAACTGTCGACGTCCTCATCAACGCTTGTTGGTAGGCTTTGACGCGTGCTTCTTCATGTCGTAGGGCATCTTCTGGCTCCCAACTAGCTTTTGTTTAAGGAAGCTTTTGCCACTTCACCAAGTACTCTATTTGTTGCGCTCTATTGGGTAGCTTTATCTTAGGATCCACTAGAATAGTTTCAACTCACTTCTCGTAAGAGGCTCTGGTGGCGGGTTGTCGAGTTAGAATATTTCGAGAATCATCTCGTGGATCTGAGTGGTAGGCTTTCAAGTTGCTCGTATGGAAGACGTTGTGAATTCTGAACCATGCTGGCAGTTGCAACTTGTATGAGACATTGCCTACTCTGCTATTGATTGGGAAAGACCCTTCATACTTGTGTACCAATCCTTTATACACTTTGTATCTAAAGAACTGAAGTGATGCTGGTTAGAGCTTCACCAACACCATGTCACCAACTTTAAATTCTTATGGTTGCCTTCCCAAGTCTGCCCAATTCATCATCTTTTTGGTCGCCTTCTCCTAGTAAGCCCACGAAATATCTGCATTGCGATGCCATTCCTTTGTGACGTGATAGGCTGATGGGCTACTCCCTGTATAACCAATAACGAGGGTGTGAGGAGTCGATGGCTGTTGCCCCGTAATAATCTCAAATGGGCACTTGTTGGATGCAGAGCTCCACTGTAAGTTATAGGAGAATTGGGCTATGTCCAACAGCTTCACCCAATCTCGTTGGTTGGCACTCACGTAGTGCCGAAGATATTGCTCCAAGAGCGAGTTAATTCTTTCTGTTTGGCCATCCGTTTGAGGGTGGAGGCTTGTGGAGAAGTGTAATTTAGACCCCAACAACCTGAACAACTCGATCCAGAATCATCCCAAGAACCGAGAATCTCGATCACTAATGATGTTGTGTGGGACTCCCCAATACTTAACCCCATTCTTCATCATCAACTTAGCCGCCTCCTCCGCTAAGCAATGTATGGGTGCAGCAATGAATGTTGCATACTTTGAAAATCGATCAACTACCACAAGTATCGATACAAGTCCCCCTACTGCGAGCAAGCTTGATATGAAGTCCAAGGAAATGCTCTCCCATGGCCTTTCTGGTACGGGCAGCAGCTCCAAAAGTCCCACTGGCTTCTGCTGCTCTATCTTGTCCTGTTGATAAGTAAGGCATGTTCGAACATATTCCTCCACATCTATCCCCATCTTCGGCCAATAGAAGGCCCTCTTCATGAGAGCCATCGTTTGGTGAATACCCAGATGTCCAGCCCAAAGGGAATCGTGACACTCTTTCAAGAGTTCATGCATCAAGTTATCCACTCATGGGATATAAACTCTGTTCCCCTTGGTATAGATGAGTCCCTCCTGGACCTAAAATCGTCGTGCCTTGCCCTCTTTGATGAGTTGAATCAAAGTCATTGCCTGAGGATCTCGATACAGTCCATCCCTGATCCTGGAAAGAAAGTTGGAGCGCAATTAACTTGCTTGGCCTCCCCCCTCCAACTGTATAGCATTCACTAGCTCCACTTTCCGACTCAATGCATCAGCCATGACATTTGCTTTTCCGGGCTTGTACTCCATCACCATGTCGAACTCAGCCAAGAAGTCCTGTCATCGTGCTTGCTTTGGGGAGAGTTTCTTTTGAGTTTGGAAGTAACTCAATGCGACATTGCCTGTCCTTAGCACAAATGGTGCTCCTAGAAGGTAGTGTCGCCACACTCGTAGATAGTGGACCACCGCTGTCATATACTTCTCATGCACAGGATATCGTCGCTCGGTCTTGTTGAGCTTGCGACTCTCGTAGGCCACTAGATGACCCTCCTGCATAAGAACTCCTCCAATAGCAAAGTCAGAAGCATCTGTATGGACTTCAAAAGACTTTCCATAGTCCGGTAATCTGAGTACAGGTTTTTCTAACACAGCAGTCTTCAAGTCTTGAAATGCCGCCTCACATTTGTCCGACCATCTCCAGGACTGCTCCTTCTTTAGTAACTCCGTCAATGGAGCTGCGCACTTTGAATATCTAACTATGAAGCGCCGATAATAGTTGACGAACCCAAGGAAGGATCTCAACTCTGGCACCTTCTTTGGTGTTCGCCAGTCCACCATAGCTTGCACCTTAGCCTTGTCCATTCGAATAGACCCATTCGCAATTCGATGCCCCAAGAATAAAATCTCCATTTGGGCAAAGTAGCACTTTTCCCTCTTCACGAACAAGGTGTTCTCCCCGAGAACTTTGAAAATTGTTCAGAGGTGTCTAACATGCTCCTCAAGTGTTTGACTATAATGACGATATCATCTAAGTAGACGACCATAAACTTATCCAGATACTCCCTGAACAACTGGTTCATGAGAGTGTAGAATGTGGCTGGAGCGTTGGTTAAGCCGAAAGTCATCGCCAAGAACTCGAATGCTCCATACCTGGTTACACAGGTAGTCTTTGCTTCATCACCTTCTACAATGCGCACCTGCTAATACCCTGACCGAAGGTCGAGTTTGGAGAAGTACTTTGCCTTACCCAATTGATCAAACAAGTCCGCGATGAGCGGGATAGGGTACTTGTTCTTCACCATCATCTTGTTGAGGGCTCGATAATCAATGCATAATCGGAGGCTCCCATCTTGTTTTTTCTAAAAGAGGACTAGAGCTCCGAAAGGTGCTTTGGAACTATGGATGAGACCACCGCTTAGCAGTTCATCTAACTGCTTCCTCAGTTCTGCCAACTCTGGAGGGGCCATATGGTATGGTGGTCTCGCCGGAGGCTTAACTCTCGGCTCCAGCTCAATCCGATGATCCACGCCTCTGCGTGGTGGTAGAGTTCTTGACAACTCTGTTGGCATCACATCTGAGAACTCCATCAAGATGTTCGCCACAATAGCAGGTTCCTGAATGTCTCCCCGTCAAGTGTCTCTAGCTTTATAGCAGCTACAAAGGTTAATTCACCTTTTCGTACCCCTTTCTTCAATTGTAAAGTCGATATTTGTTGTAGGTCCTTGGTTTCTCCTCAAGAAACTAGAACTATACAAGGATCATCGCCTCCCATTAGACACAAGAAGTTCAGGAATGGTATTGGCACCAACTTTGCTGCGTGCATAAACTCCATTCCGAGAATCACTTGGAAGTCGTCCAATGACACCGCCATCAAGTCTGTGCTCCCGCTCCATGTCCCGATCTTGATGGGGACCCCCTTTGCTTGTCCGGAGATCTGCTTGGCCTTCGAGTTCACCGCCTTCATACGACTTGGGCTCTTCTCCAAGATTAATCCTAGTCGCTTAGCTTCGCGATCGGTAATAAAATTGTGGGTCGCACCCATGTCTACCATTGCACGGGTTGTTCGGCCATTAAGCTTGATGTCCACATACTTCAACTCGCTGCTTCCTGCCTTCGGTGGCTTTGCCTTTGTATTCTCCCCCACTTGACCCCGCAATGCATTTAACAAACACATTGCTCCCATCCTAGGTCCTTGTGATGCCTCATTATCGCTACTGGAGTCAGAACTGCTCGAGTTGAGGGCGATGGCTTTGCCCTTGTCTGACTTATGGGGTAGAATCAATGCTGTTAAAGCATTGAGTGCCTGTTTTTGTGGGCACTCCCTCACCATGTGCGGTCCTCCACACAAGAAGCATCCAGTAGGCTTTAGGACTCTACCTCTTGAGCCCGATCCCTTGTGGAAATTTTTCTTCTTTTGCTCGCCCCCAGACTCCTTCGCTCGAGAGTATTTAGATGGGCGATTTCCCGAGGATTGTTTCTTCTTTCTCAAATTCTCTGAAGAAAAAAAATCAGTTAGCCTTTCCGCGGCTGCAATTGCCCCGACTACGTCAGTGACATTCCTCTGATGTTGTTCTTGTTGTGCCTATGGCTTCAAGCTATCGAGGAAGCTGAATAACTTATCTTTCTCAGACATGTCCCGTATATCTAGCATCAATGCTAAAAATTATTTCACATAGTCTCGGATTGTTATACTTTGGCGGAGTTGCCTCAGTTTCCTTCTTGTGACAAACTCTGTGTTCTCGAGCCAGAACTGAGTTCTCAACTCTTGCTTCAAGTCTCCGCATATATCCACTTGACATCGGCCTTGCTGGATCTCTTCCCAACGGGTTCGCCACCAAAGTTTTGCATCCCCATTCAGATAAATTGTTGCTATAGTAACTTTGGTTTCTTCAGAATCGAGCCTTGTAACACGAAAATACTGTTCCATGTCGAATAAGAAATTTTTAAGCTCTTTGGCATCCCTAACACCTCTGTAGCACTGCAGCTCTGGTGCCCTAAAGTTTTATGGTGGCACAGCATGGGTGTTGTTCCCTCCCGCATCAAGAGTCCTTATTAACACCATCACCGTAGCCGTGAGTTCCACCACAACTTCATGTAGATGTCGTACGGAATCTTTGGTGTCCTCTGTCAGTTGATCAATCAAGGATTCAACTTTCTCGATCCGAGATTCAGCTTCTTATAGCGAGCTCTCTACCATAAGTAGCCTTCGTTGGGCTTGGTAGAGTTCCTCTATGCTCGCTTCAAGAACATCAAGGTGGGTCTCCACCGTTATAATTCTCTCCTTGTGACTCTTTTTCCCGGTTTGTCACGGGCTTAGCTGATTTTGCCTAAGCCGTGCGGCACCCATGCATGTCCGTCCGCATAAGTTAGCCCTCCCCGAGATCTCCTAACGTTTCATAGACTCACAAAAAGAGAAAACGGGCCAGAAGAAGCAATTCCCACGGGATCCACAAGTAACTGCTCAATAAAACACTTTATAAAGCCAAAATACAAATTACACCCATGGACATTACAAACTCAGAGAGGTTGCACACAAAGGATAATGGTCCATTACAGACCGAAGTCCACACAAGTGCTTATAAGACACACTTGTATTTACAAGCCAAACTTCGCCATAAAGCAAATCAAACTAAGGCTGCTAAGCCTACTGCAAGCCTGCTTCTTGTTGTACAAGATATGTACCTAAACCGAAGGACATATACAAATACGAGCATTTCATTAAACACCTTGTTTACATTATTGTCCGTGACATTCTCCCCCACTTATTCGTTTGACGTCCTCGTCGAAGCCACTGTAGACGTTGCATCTCCTCGCATTCTATTGAATCTTTAATCTTCTGCTTTGGCTGCAACACGCCCCTTTGGCTCCTAGCCGCTCTCTGCCGCTGTTGTTGAGTAGTCGAACTCTAATCCGCCATGCTGCTTCAACTCACCAATGACTGAATCTGGTATGGGGTTAGCTGAGTTGTGCTGATCCTTGTTAGTTCTCGCGGATCCCTTTGATAAAGGAAAAGACCTGCCTTATTATGTGCCAGTATCGCAGTATACTCATATTGCTTGAACTGGGTAGATGCTTGTTGGAGCTTTAACGAGCATCGCCTCACAGACTTTGAAGTTTTTTAAGGTCGTTTCTCCATAATGTTTGCCCATTGAACCTTCTTCCGCTGTTAGTTGTCACGTGAGGATTTGACAACCATTGTCTTTCATAAGCTTTCTTTGAAGGATCACTGAACTTATGCAGAGCTCCCCTGCTTGGATAAGTAAGAGAACTGGGATACTTGACTTTACCTATTAACTTCGTAGGTGAGAAGGTAAGGTTACTTGGCTTCGCTCACCTCCTCGAGTTAAGAGAACTGGGGTACTCGGTTTCGTCTATTCTCTCGAGTTGAGAAGGCAAAGGTTACTCAATTTCGCCTGGCAAAGGTTACTCGATTTCACCTGCCTCCTCGAGTTTGTACTTCGCCACGCTTTTCTTTTGGGTAGCTGAGCTCCGCTGGATTCGTCGTCACTTCCTCGCCCCTTTCGACCACCTGCTTCGACAACACTGTGTCCTCATAGCAGTTCTCCTTGGTCGATGGAGAGACAGACTGCAACTCTCATGCATGGCCTCTACCATCTTGTTGTAGGGCTCGCCGATTCTGTTCTCCTTAGCTTCCTTGGTAGCAACGTTCGCTTACTCGGCCTTGTCCTCGACTTGCCGGGCTCCCTTAAGAATGTGAGCGCCTAACTCTCCAACAGCTCCGATTAATCAAGTCCCTCCATGGGACTCACCGGTACTGCAATCTGACTACTCCCTCGGTGGTACACAGCCCCCATATGCTGACGACCAAGGCTCTCATCTGATGCAAGCTTCGATGTATACACACGGAAGACCCGCCTCTGCGGTACTATGGTATTCACTCCTTGAATCCATAGCCCTTCTTGTCATTGCATTGTTCACCGAAGTGGAGCTCCCAACAGCTCCTGATCATTCACATGATCACGTCCCTCACGGGACTCATTGGTATTTGCACTTGGACTTCTTCCTCGATGGTATACAGATCTCATATGCTGATGACTAAGGCTTTCATCCAATGCAAGCTTCGATGCACAAACGAAGACCCGCCTCTACGGTACTACGGCATTCACTCCTTGAATCCATAGCCCTTCTTCTTGTTGTGTTGTACACCAAAGTGGAGCTCCCAGTAACTCCCGACCATACCTCCGTATGATCTTTGTCCCTTCACGGGACAAGATTGCCTATATTGCATTGCCACGAACTATTCCTCCATGATCCGCTATACCATGTCACCTCCTAGTGACATCTTCATTGCATATAGATTCTCGTGTGATGAACTCGGACTATGAATTCTCCACGTGTGGACTCTGCCAACACATCGTAGGGCCTCCGCCATGTCCGATTTTTAGTTCGCTCCCTTGGCAATTCTCCTTCGTCCACCCACTCTTGGGTCATACTTGGACGAAGCATAGCTCTAGGACAGTCCATCGCCTAGTAGCTCTTGAAGTCCTCTGACTTCGCTAGAGTTGGTGCACCATTGTTTGGATCTTGGGCCTCTATCCCCTACCAACACAATCGTGCTATGCACCTCCTGTTCCTGACAACTCGAATGGCAGCACTGTGGTATATTCTTCAAGAGTACCCGCCTCTGCGTCCTCTTGCCCCGTACTGAGGTCTCATGATCCCAACTTTGCCTCCGCAAGTTGAATCACCTTAGTTACTCCACCAAATGTATCTATGAGGTAGCTTGCATGTGCCTTGAAGCTCCCTTCATCTTTGGCACCATGCAAAATGAGTCTGTCCCATCAGAATGGAGAACCCATGGAACGACATGATCCTACTCTTGCCTCTACAAGAGTTCATGCCCTTGACCTCTGTCTAAGGAAAGCTCCGTGCCTCCGCTCCATGTTTCATCTTCTATGTCGACTCCCTTCATGCAGCTTGGATACTTCACCGAGTTCCACCTAAGTCGCGCTGCTCCTCGATTTGCACTGAGTTGATAGTGGCCCACACGTCCACCATTCCACGGGTCAGCCCTCTGTTAAGTTCGATTTCTGCCTCGACTCTAAGTGTGCCTTTATGTGATGTTGCCTTGGATTGCTCCCCCACTTGATCTTGAAATGCATCCACCAATGCATTACCTCCTTCGAGATCATGCGACAACTCTTCGTCGCTCACTCGGTCCGTTGAGCTTTGTGGAGATATAGCCTTGAGGAACTCTTCCTCAATATGTGCAGTCCGTTGCACATGATTCTCCCACTAGAGAACTAGGACTTATCCCTCTTGGATATCTGTCCCGCTGGAGTAACTTTTATGTTACATACTTCCCACTGGAAGTTTCGGAGACCATCATCCCCTTTTGGACTGCTCCATCTTGCTGAACTTGTGCTTTGTTCTACCCCCACAAATGTACTTGCTAGATGGCGACCCTTTGCCCATACAGTCTCCACTACACCTTTCAAGGTCTAGCAATGTACTGAACTTGTTGCACATTTCAGCCGCCTACGGACATATCCCTTTCCATGTCGAAGAGAAAGTTCTGATGCTCCATGGCGTCGAGTTCTAATCGCTCCTTGGGTTGGCCACGAACACTCTATCATCCGTGTACAAGCCCTTGTATGAGTTTCGAATCCTTCGAGTTAGCAATTCCCCTCACCTCTGTGAGCTTTGCACAACTCTTTCAGTCGTTACACAACACCTCCCACCTTGCACGATCTCATCTTTCACCAAGCGCCTTGCTTTGCCTGGAGCACCATCAAGTTTGGTTGCCAACGTCGAGCTATAGTGCAACTCAACCATCCCAATCTTTGTGTGCTACACATTCTTCTTCGGTTGCTTGTCCTCGAGGTGCCTCTCACGCAAAGGGGTTGGCTATTCCTTGAATGCCAAACCAGGATGCCCGCTCCTCTGAGCGACTCCTTTCCCTACATCTCAATATCTATTTTCCCCAAATGGTTGCGCGTGCTGCTGTCCTCCACACAGCCTAGCTAGGTCCCCCACGTTTGTATGGCAAGTATTTCTGCATGTGCTTGTCCCGCTCTGATACCACATTGTCACAGGCTTAGCTGATTTTGCCTAAGTCGTGCAGCACCCATACGTGTCCGTTCACACAGGTCAGCCCTCCCCGAGATCTCCTAACGTTCCATAGACTCACAAAAAGAGAAAACGGGCCAGAAGAAGCAATTCCCACGGAATCCATAAGCAACTGCTCAAGAAAACACTTTATAAAGCCAAAATACAAAGTACACCCATGGACATTACAAACTCAGAGAGGTTGCACACAAAGAATAATGGTCCATTACAAACCGAAGTCCCCACAAGTGCTTATAAGACACACTTGTATTTACAAGCCAAACTTGACCATAAAGCAAATCAAACTAGGGCTGCTAAGCCTACTGCAAGTCTGCTTCTTGTTGTACAAGATATGTACGTAAACCGAAGGACACAGACAAATACGAGCATTTCATCAAACACCTTGTTTACATTATTGTCCGTGACAGGTTGGCGCTCCAGATGGCGTCTCCTCCCCTCGTGGAGAATACCCAACTTCACGTTCATCTTATTCACTGTAGAGCTCCTCATGAGCGGCTCCCACAGTTTGCGAGCGAGTTTACATTTGCAGCCCTCCTGCAACTGCTTGGAGCAACGGTCCGGCTTGCCCCATCTTGCTTAATTCACCATGATGTTTCACCATAGCGAGATTGCGAATCTTCTTCGCTGTTCGTATGAATTGCTTGCCTGCTCTGATACCACACTATCACAGACTTAGTTGAATTTGCCTAAGCCGTGTGGCACCCTCGCGGCACTCCCGAAGACTTAGCTGGGATTGCCTAAGTCATGAAACGCCCAACATGTTATCTGTCCGCAAAGGGTCAGCCCTCTTACAACCTCTTAAGGTCCCGTAGGACCTGCAAAGAAGAAGTTAATTAGCTTGGAAGCGAGCGACGGACACATCCCGACGTCTCGCAAAGTGAAAAGCTATACAAGCAATTTGTTGAACACCTTGAGTGCAGCAAAGAAAAGAGAGAAAGAGAGCGAAATAGGACTTTGGAGGGTTGTAGGAACAGTTACAAGTCCACAAACGATGGTTCCCAAGGTATCAGATGCAAGATAAGTTCAATTGCTCATGAATGCCTATGCTCGACATAGACCCGGAACCCCATCCAGCCCTGTGCTACCCGGGGGTTCCAAGGTGCTGAAATAGCTGACAATTCACACCGCTCAGAAAGGTTACCGCAGCACATGAAAAAGACCCAAAAAATGTTTTTCAGCGTGGCGATCATTCTGACCTTCTACACTACTTTCGCTCATATTTCTTAGGTAAAAACACATAAACTCAAGGAAAAATAAGCTGCCAAACATATGTATAAGCAAGAAAAAGTGACGAACAGTTCAAGGAGCAAAGGCATTGTAGTTGAGCGATAATCATTCGTGACATCCTGGCAGTTCTCCTTGGTCAATGGAAAGACAGACTGTAACTCTCATGCATGACCTCCACCATCTTGTTGCAGGGCTCGTGTCGATGTTGTTCTCCTTAGCTTCCTTGGTAGCAATGTTTGCTTACTCAGCTTTGTCCTTTGACTTGTCGGGCTCCCTTAAGCGAATGTGAGCACTGAAGCTGTCCAACTCTCTAACTGCTCTAATCATACCTTTGTATAATCAAATCCCCTCCATGGGACGCACTAGTACTTGCAATCTGACTTCTCTCTCGGTGGTACACAACCTCCATATTGTCACGGGCTTAGCTGATTTTGCCTAAACCGTGCGGCACCCACGCGTGTCCGTCCGCAAAGGTCAGCCCTCCCCGAGATCTCCTAAAGTCCCATAGACTTACAAAAAGAGAAAACGGGCAATAAGAAATAATTCCCACGGGATCCACAAGCAATTGCTGAAGAAAACACTTTATAAAGCCAAAATACAAATTACACTCATGGACATTACAAACTCAGAGAGGTTGCATACAAAGGATAATGGTCCATTACAGACCGATGTCCCCACAAGTGCTTATAAGACACACTTGTATTTACAAGCTAAACTTGGCAATAAAACAAATCAAACTAGGGCTGTTAAGCCTACTGCAAGGCCGCTTCTTGTTGTATAGGATATGCACCTAAACCGAAGGACACAGACAAATATGAGCATTTCATCGAACACCTTGTTTACATTATTGTCCGTGACATTCTCCCCCACTTATTCCTTCGACGTCCTTGTCGAAGCCACTGTAGACGCTGCATCTCCTTGCATTCTACTAAATCTTTAATCTTACGCTTTGGTTGTAACATGCCCCTTTGGCTCCTAGCCTCTCTCCGCCACTATTGTTGAGTAGTCGAACTCTGATCCGCCATGCTGCTTCAACTCACCAGTGACTGAATCTGGTGTGGGGTTGGCTGAGTTGTGCTGATCCTTGTTGGTTCTCGCAGATCCCTCTGATGAAAGAAAAGACCTGCTTTATTATGCGCCAGTATCGTAGTATACTCATATTGCTTGAACTGGGTGGATGCTTGTTGGAGCTTTAACGAGCATCGCCTCACAGACTTTGAAGTTTTTAAGGTCCTTTCTCCATAATGTTTGCCCATTGAACCTTCTTCCACTGTTAGTTGTCACTTCCAAGTATGTTCGCATCACTCCCTCTTTCGATTAGTCAATTGGGAAATGAAGTGGAAAATCTACTCTCAGTAGTACTGGTTACCAACGGTGAGGATTTAACAACCATTGTCTTTCATAAGCTTTCTTTGAAGGGTCACTGAACTGTGCAGAGCTCCCCTACTTGGATAAGTAAGAGAACTGGGATACTTGATTTAACCCATTCTCTTCGTAGTTGAGAAGGTAAGGTTACTTGGCTTCACTTACCTACTCGAATTAAGATAATTAGGATACTCGATTTCGCCCATTCTCTCGAGTTGAGAAGGCAAAGGTTACTCGAATTTGCCTGCCTCCTCGAGTTTGTACTTCATGCATTGAGCTGGTTACTAATATTCGCCCGCTCTTTGCTCACGCTTCTGAAGCACTTGAAGTGGTTGCACTCCTTGTGTTGGGTTAGCTACTGTGGTTCGCCTTCCCACTGCCATTAAACTTTTGGAATGCAAGAAGTTTTACCCGAAAAGAGCAAATACTTTACCCCAACTTGGAGTCCCCTAACTTGGAGTAAGTCTTTGATAGATGTAGTCACCTTTGGGATTGTACCATCTTCTCCATCACCTTTGACGCATACTCCTCTGAGTAGAAAGGTATAATACAGTATACTGCCTACTTCGTTCCTTGGTCGAGCACTCCTGCATCAACTCGAAGTCCCTTAATTTTGGCTATCTTGATGAGAAGCCCATCGACATCGGTCTTATGAAGTTTCTTGGCCTCTGCCCTTCTGCCCTGTCTTGGTACTTGGAGTTTGCCTCTGCATTCTCCACCTCCTCGGCCCCTTTTACGACCAATGCTCGCCCTCCATGAGAGCAAGGGATCGATGACTCCACGGAATTCCCGTATCTGCGGTACCATGGTGCTGCCAAGCCCATAGCACGACTATCCTTTATCTTACATCTTCATCCCTTCCTTCGCAATCGGTAGATCTGCCTCTGTGGCATTGTGGTGCTCCTCCGAGTCCACTTCCTTTCTAACCGACACTTTTCTTTTGGGTAGTTGAGCCCCACTGGACTCATCGTCACTTCCTCGCCCCTTTTGACCACCTGCTTCGACACCACTGTGTCCTCCTAGCAGTTCTCCTTGGTCGATGGAAAGATAGATTACAACTCTCATGCGTGGCCTCCGCCATCTTGTTGCAGGGCTCGCACCGATTCTGTTCTCCTTAGCTTCCTTGGAAGCAACGTTCGCTTACTCGGCATTGTCCTCTGACTTGCCGGGCTCCCTTAAGCGAATGTGAGCACTGAAGCAGTCCAACTCTCCAACTGCTCCGATTACTCAAGTCCCCTCCATGAGACTCACTCATACTTGCAATTTGACTACTCCCTCGATGGTACATGGCCCCCATATGCTGACGACTAAGTTTTTCATCTCATGCAAGCTTCGATGCATACACACGGAAGACCCGCCTCTACGGTACTATAGCTTTCACTCCTTAAATCCACAACCCTTCTTATCGTTGCATTGTTCACCGAAGTGGAGCTCCTAGCAGCTCCTGATCATTCACATGATCACGTCCCCCTCCATGGGACTCACTGGTACTTGCACTTGGACTTCTTCCTCAGTGGTATACAGCTCCCATATATCGATGACTAAGGCTTTCATCCAATACAAGCTTAGATGCACACAGAAAGACCCGCCTCTTCGGTACTACGACATTCACTCCTTGAATCCATAGCCCTTCTTCTTGTTGTGTAGTACACCAAAGTGGAGCTCCCAGTAACTCCTGATCATACCTCCGCATGATCTTGTCCCTTACAGGACAAGATTGCCCGTATTGCATTGCCCCAAACTATTCCACCACGATCCGCTGCACCATGTCGCCTCTTGGTGATATCTCCATTGTATACAGATTCTCATGTGATGAACTCGGACTACGACTTCTCCACGTGTGGCCTCTACCAACACATCATAGGGCCTACGCCATCTCCGATTTTTAGTTCACTCCCTTGGCAATTCTCCTTCGTCCACCCACTCTTGGGTCATACTTGGACGAAGCATAGCTCTAGGACAGTCCATCGCCTAGTAGCTCCTGAAGTCCCCTGACTTCGCTAGAGTTGATGCACCATTGTTTGGATCTTGGGCCTCTATCCCCTACCAACACAATCTTGCTATGCACCTCCTATTCCTGACAACTCAAATGGCAACACTGTGGCATATTCTTCAAGAGTACCCGCCTCTACGTCCTCTTGCCCCATACTAAGGTCTAATGATCCCAACTTTGCCTCCGCAAGTTGAATCACCTTAGTTACTCCATCAAATGCATCTCTGAGGTAGCTTGCATGTGCCTTGAAGCTCCTTTTATCTTTGGCACCATGCAAAATAAGTATGTCCCATCAGAATGGAGAACCCATGGAATGACATGATCTCACTCTTGCCTCTACAAGAGTTAATGCCCTTGACCTCAAGGAAAGCTCCGTGCCTCCGCTCCATGTTTCATGTTATATGTTGACTCCCTTCATGCGGCTTGGATACTTCATCGAGTTCCACCCAAGTCGCTCTGCTCCTCGATTTGCATTGAGTTGATAGTGGCCCTCACGTCCACCATTCCATGGGTCAACCCGATGTTGAGTTCGATTTCCGCATCAACTCTAAGTGTGCCTTCATATGATGTTGCCTTGGATTGCTCCCCCACTTGATCTCGAAATGCATCCACCAATGCATACCTCCTTCGAGATCATACGACAACTCTTCGTCGCTCACTCGGTCTGTTGAGTTTTGTGGAGATATAACCTTGAGGAACTCTTCTTCAATATGTGCAGTCCGTTGCACATGATTCTCCCACTAGAGAACTAGGACTTATCCCTCCTGGATATCTGTCCTGCTAGAGCAACTTTTCTCTTTATATACTTCCCACCGGAAGTTTCGGAGACCATCATCCTCTTTGGACTACTCTGTCTTGCTGAACTTGTGCTTTATTTTGCTCCCATAAATGTACTTGCTAGATTGCGACCCTTCTCCAATATAGTCTCCACTACACCCTTCAAGGTCTAGCAACATGCTGAACTTGTTGCACAATTCAGCCGCCTACATATATATCCTTCCCATATCGAAGAGAAAGTTCTGATGCTCCATGGCGCCGAGTTCTAATCGCGCCTTGGGATGGCCACGAACACTCCGTCATCCATGTACAAGCCCTTGCATGAGTTCTAAATCCTTCGAGTTAGCAATTCCCCTCACCTCTGTGAGCTTTGCATAACTCTTTCGGTCGTTACACAACACCTCCCATCTTGCATGGTCTCATCTTTCACCAAGCGCCCTGCTTTGCTTGGAGCACCGTCAAGTTTGGTTGCCAACGTCGAGCTATAGCTCGAACTCAACCATCCCAATCTTTGTGTGCTACGCTTTCTTCTTTGCTTACTTGTCCTCGTGTTGCCTCTCAGGCAAAGGGGTTGGCGATTCCTTGAATGTCAAACCATGATGCCCGCTCCTCTGAGTGACTCCTTTCCCTACATCTCAATGTCTGTTTCCCCCAAACTATTGCGCGTGCTTGCTGTCCTCCACACAGACTAGCTAGGTCCCCCACATTTGTGTGACAAGTGTTTCAGCGTGTGCTTGTCCCGCTCTGATACCATATTGTCACGGGCTTAGCTGATTTTGCCTAAGCCGTGTGGCACCCATGCGTGTCCGTCCGTAAAGGTTAGCCCTCCCCGAGATCTCCTAAAGTCTCATAGACTTACAAAAAGAGAAAACGGGCCAGAAGAAGCAATTCCCACGGGATCCACAAGCAACTACTTAAGAAAATACTTTATAAAGCGAAAATACAAATTACACCCATGGACATTACAAACTAGAGAGGTTGCACACAAAGGATAATGGTCCATTACTGACCGATGTCCCCACAAGTGCTTATAAGACACACTTGTATTTACAAGCCAAACTTGGCCATAAAGCAAATCAAACTAGGGCTGCTAAGCCTACTGCAAGCCCGCTTCTTGTTGTACAAGATATGTACCTAAACCGAAGGACACGGACAAATATGAGCATTTCATCGAACACCTTGTTTATATTGTTGTCTGTGATAATATGTTGATGACCAAGGCTTTCATCTGATACAAGCTTCGATGTATACACACGGAAGACCTGCCTCTACCGTACCATGGCATTCACCCCTTGAATCCATAGCCCTTTCTACCATTGCATTGTTCACCGAAGTGGAGCTCCCAACAGCTCCTGATCATTCACATGATCGCGTTCCCCTCTATGGGACTCCCTGGTACTTGCACTTGGACTTCTTTCTCGGTGGTATACAGTCCCCATATGCTAATGACTAAGGCTTTCATCCAATACAAGCTCCGATGCACACACGAAGACCTACCTCTGTCGTACCACGATATTCACTCCTTGAATCCATAGCCCTTCTTCTTGTTGTGTCATACACTAAAGTGGAGCTCCTAGTTTACCCCTGATCATACCTCCACATGATTTTGTCCCTCATGGGATAGGATCGCATGTGTTGGTTGCATTGTCATGAACTATTCCACCATGATCCGCTGCACCATGTCGCCTCCTGGTAACATCTTCATTGCATACAGATTCTCATGTGATGAACTCAGACTACGACTTCTTCATGTGTGGCCTCTGCCAACACATTATATAGCCTCCACCATCTTTGATTTTTTTTTTCTTCACTCCCTTAGTAATTCACCTTCGTCCATCCACTCTTGGGTCACACCTATATGAAGCATAGCTCTAGGACACATCGCCTAGTAGCTCCTGAAGTCCCCCTAACTTTACTAGAATTGATTCACCATTGTTTGGATCTTGAGCCTCTATCCCCTACCAGCACAATCTCCACTATGCACCACTTGTTCCTGACAACTCGAATAGCAACACTATGGCATATTCTTCAAGAGTACTCACCTCTATGTCCTCTTGCCTCGTGCTAAGGTCTCTTGATCCCAACTTTGCCTCTGCAAGCTGAATCACCTTAGTTACTCCGTCAAATGCATCTTTAAGGTAACCTGCATGTGCCTCAAAGCTCCTTTTATCTTTGGCACCATGCAAGATAGGTCCATCTTATCAGAATGAAGAAGCCATGGAATGACATGATCCCACTTTTGCCTTTACAAGAGTTCATGCCCTTGACCTCTGTCCAAGAAAAGCTTCGTGCCTCCGCTCCATGTTTCATCTTTTATGTCGACTCCCTTCATGCGGCTTAAATACTTCACTGAGTTCCACCGAAGTTGCTCTACTCCTCGATCTGCATTGAGTTAATAGTGGCCCTCGCGTCCACCATTCCATGGATCAGCCCTCCATTGAGTTCGATTTCCACATCGACTCTAAGTGTTCCTTCATAAGATGTTGCCTTGGATTGCTCCCCCACTTGATCTCGAAATGCATCCACCAATGCACTACCTTATTCGAGATCATGCAACAACTCCTCATCACTCATTCGGTCTGTTAAACATTGTGAAGATATTGCCTTGAGGAACTCTTCCTCAATATATGCGATCTATTGCACATGATTCTCCCTCTAGAGAACTAGGACTTATCCCTCTTGGATAGAGCAACTTTCCTCTTTGCATTCTTCCCATTGGAAGTTTCAGAGACCACTATCCCCTTTAGACTACTCCGTCTTGCTGAACAACTTGTACCTTATTCTGCCCCCGCAAATGCACTTGCTAGATTATGACCGTTCGCCAATACAGTCTCCACTACACCCTTTAAGATCTAGCAATGTGCTGAACTTATTGCACATTTTAGTCGCCTACGTACGTATTCTTTCCATGTCAAAGAGAAAATTCTAATGTTCCATAGTGTCGAGTTCCGATCATGCCTTGGGATGGCCACAAACACTATCGTCCATGTATAAGCTCTTGCATGAGTACCAAATCCTTCGAGTTAGCAATTCCCCTCACCTCTGTGAGCTTTGCACAACTCTTTCGGTAGTTATGCAACACCTCCCACTTTGCACGATCTCATCTCTCACCAAGTACCCTGCTTGCCTTGAGTACTATCAAGTTTAGTTGTCAATGTCGAGCCATAGCTCGAACCCAACCATCCTAATCTTTATACGTTACACATTCTTCTTCGCTTGCTTGTCCTCGTGGTGCCTCTCATGCAAATGGTTGGTCATTCCTATAAATGCCAAGCCAAGATGTCTGCTCCTTTGAGCGACTCCTTTCCCTACATCTCAATGTCCATTTTCCCCCAAACGGTTATGCGTGCTGACTATCCTCCATACACCCCAGCTATGTCCCCCACGTTTGTATGGCGAGTGTTTCTGCGTATGCTTGTCCCACTCTGATACCACACTATAATGGGTTTAGCTGATAAGTCGTGCGATACACATACGTGTCCATCCGTAAAGTTTAGCTTTCCCCGAGATCTCCTAGAGTCCCTTAGACTTATAAAAGAGAAAATGGGCCAGAAGAAGTAATTCCAGTGGGATCCATAAGCAACTGCTCAAGTAAACACTTTATAAAGCCAGATAAAAATTACACTCATGGACATTACAAACTCAGAGAGGTTGCACACAAAGGATAATGGTCCACTATAGACCGAAGTCCCCACAAGTGCTTACAAGACACACTTATATTTACAAGCTAAAATTGGCCATAAAGCAAACCAAACTAGGGTTGCTAAGCCTACTGCAAGCCCACTTCTTACTGTACAAGGTATGTACACAAACCGATGGACATGGACAAACATGAGCATTTCATCGAACACCTTGTTTACATTATTGTCCGTAACAGCTGCCCCGTCTTCCTCCTATTGCAGCCGCACCCTTTTGTTGCAACCAACTTCACCTGCGGCCTCAAAGACGCACTATATTCAGAGTTGACATATCAACCACTTAAAACAATCATAGCCTTAACAACCTTGAAAGATTAATACAAAACCATAGCTGACATTACTATTGCTATATGTTGGGAAACCTCAGTGGGAGCATAATATGCACAACAGAAATCAAAACAAAACTAGATTTCCACGAAGATTAAATAATCGTGCAAAAGTTTGGATTGTGAGAAAGCCACAAAAATAATAAAATTGCATCATGTGATAGATTGATTACCTAGGTAGATCGTATATCCCTATATTCTAGATCTGGATGGAGAGGATGAAGGAAGTAAAGCGTCTACCTCTATAGTGGTATTCACACGATAGATCTTTACAGCGAAACTCCTCCAATATGATCTTGCAACTCTTGCATAGAGGGAGGGAGGATAATAGGAGGGGGAGGCCAAAGTTGCAGCCTATCAACCATGAGTCTCCCATCTTATTTATAGAGAGCTACCAAAAATACTAGGGATCCTACCTTAGTGGGTATTGGATCTCCATCCAATTACCTACTAACATTACATTATTGGATCTCTATCCAATAATCTTCTTAGACCTTTACTTGAGCCTCAAGCAAGGAGACTATCAGTGTAGGGTCTCATCTAATGAGAATATGGGCTAATTTGATCTCCATCCAATCCTCTATTCGCTGAAGCATCCATCATATGTATGTGACCCTCTAGGCCCGATACCGAGGTGGCCGTGAGTTGCTCCTATCAGAACACATTATGATATAGTGAATTATTATCTCCAAAATAATTCACTCGACTCATTGACTATGGACGTACTAGGCCATTATGTCATAGTCCCTAAACGGTACAGGGGATCGAATCCATCAGATCTATCTATCCTTAATTACCATGTATCTATAATCCCTCATTCAACTAATATCCTAGAGACTATATATTGGACATGGTACTATCAGGTCACATACGAAATCTGTTTGAGTCTCACTTTAATTGGATTCTCCTAGAGATCTCCTTCTCTCCCAATTCAAATGACCTTAGCTAAGGATTTGTTTGAGTAAGCACATACGTGATATTCCTCTCATGATACTGAGAGTGGATGATCCTTTATCGACACTTAATTACCTTCATAAGGTTGGCTACCAATCCAGATGACCAATTGTACCAGATCTAGGACTTTCCAAACCTGTAAGTCTAGTGTCAAGGAAAGGAGTACTCAAATAATTGTTCTGCCCCCACAAATGTACTTGCTAGATTACGACCCTTCTCCTATACAGTCTCCACTACACCCTTCAAGGTCTAGCAACATGCTGAATTTGTTGCACATTTCAGCCACCTACAGACATATCCTTTCCATGTTGAAGAGAAAGTTCTGATGCTCCATGGCGCCGAGTTCTAATCGTGCCTTGGGATGGCCACGAACACTCTGTCATCCGTGTACAAGCCCATGCATGAGTTCCGAATCCATCGAGTTAGCAATTCCCCTCACCTCTGTGAGCTTTGCACAACTCTTTCGGTCATTACACAACACCTCCCACCTTGCACGCTCTCATCTTTCACCAAGCGCCCTGCTTTTCCTTAAGCACCGTCAAGTTTGGTTGCCAACGTCGAGCTATAGCTCAAACTCAACCATCCCAATCTTTGTCTGCTACGCATTCTTCTTCGCTTGCTTGTCCTCGTGGTGCCTCTCGCGCAAAGGGGTTGGCTATTCCTTGAATGCCAAACCAGGATGCTCGCTCCTCTGAGCGACTCCTTTCCCTACATCTCAATGTCCGTTTCCCCCAAACGGTTGCATGTGCTGGCTGTCCTCCACACAGCCTAGCTAGGTCCCCCACATTTGTATGGCAAGTGTTTCTGCGTGTGCTTGTCCCGCTCTGATACCACATTGTCACGGGCTTAGCTGATTTTGCCTAAGCCGTGCGGCACCCATGCATGTCCGTCCGCACAGGTCAGCCCTCCCCGAGATCTCCTAAAACCCCACAGACTTACAAAAAGAGAAAACGGGCCAGAAGAAGCAATTTCCACGGGATCCACAAGCAACTGCTCAAGAAAAATACTTTATAAAGCCAAAATACAAATTACACCCATGGACATTACAAACTCAGAGAGGTTGCACACAAAGGATAATGGTCCACTACAGACCGAAGCCCCCACAAGTACTTATAAGACACACTTGTATTTACAAGCTAAACTTGGCCATAAAGCAAATCATACTAGGGCTTCCAAGCTTGCTGCAAGCCCGCTTCTTATTGTACAAGATATGTACCTAAACCGAAGGACACTGACTAACACAAGCATTCATCGAACACCTTATTTACATTGTTGTCTGTGACACTAGGTAATCAATCTCTCATGTATCACAGTTTTTGATTTTACAGGTTTTTCGCACATCATTTTGCATGACAACTTGATACACGTGGGAAACCTATTTTGTTTTTGTTTCTTCCACTGCGCATGTGATGCTCTCGTGGTCTCTTAATAGTTGTATCAGAACTAGGTTGTTCATACAATAGATTGACTTTTAAACTGTGTATGATGAGATTAAATCGAATAGAACTAGTCTACACATTCTTATTGAGATTCACAACAAAGGCAGCGCGGAGGGGGCAGCTACTTGTGGGTTGGCTACCTATAGGGGTGGCTACACGCGACTAGGCCCTCTGTAGGGGTGATTGTCCGTGGCCAGCCCGCTACAGGGGCAACCGTTTGTGACCTACCCGCTATAGGGGTAGTCATCCACAGCCAGCCCACCGTAGGGTTGACACTCACCTGCAGGGGTGATGCCCACCCATTGCCCATAGGGGAGACACTCAAGGGTAGCAACGCCCACCCATCCACTGGGGTATCAATGCTTGCCCACAAGGGTGGTTGCCAACAGGCAAAGGCAACTACCAACAGCGCGCTGCACTACTGCTTGTGTAGGGGTGACGGCGGCAGCCCGCTGGATGGGGCAAGGAAGGGGATTAGGGTTTTCGGTAAAAGGATAATTCTGCCCCTCAGAATTTAAGAAAATCCAACATCTATCCTTCTATCCAGAATTTTGAAAATACCCTTGACAATTCTAAAAATTCTTGATATATGTTGATTTTCTAAAACTAATTAATTAAATAGCTTAATTAATTATTATTTATCTAGTAGTCCTACATAATAATATGTGTACATGTGATGTATGATGTACATGGATAATCATGAGTTATGTGTTGTGATGTATGTAAATATGATGATTATTATTATTAGGGGCCTACGAGCCTCTATTTTTCTTATTTATTTTTTAGCCTGCGTGCTTGTAATTATGTTGTGATTACACGAAGAGGTGCGATCGGAGTGTGGAGGTGTCAGTGGGACCCACGATACTATGGCGAGCGATCGTGACACATAGTGATGCGTGGAAGATTCAACGAAACTGATGATGATGAGAAGGATGATCACAAGGCATAGAGATGTGCTGATGCACACAAAGATCATATTATGAGTGATTGGTCCCACTAGCTTGGGCCTAATCACTTTAGGTGATGGTTCATGATCATCCGGTATGGCATACATATGTGATATATGATTATACACATAATATATATATATATATATATATATATATATATATATATATATGCATGTGATGTAGATATATATTAAATATATGGTGTGAGTGACACGACATATTAGGAGAATGATACAAAACAAAACTCATCCTACGATAATATTAAGTTAGTGAGCATGAGGCAATAAGATTGACGCACGTGGCCTTCCATTGTTATAGGAAGAAATTGAATCACGACATAGGTCGGGTTGGTCGAGTCCCTCGAGGCTTACTTATCTACGTAATCGATATCTTGCCTTTGACATAGAGATGTCATTAGTGAGCAAAGGACATACTATGTTTGGTCGAGTCCCTCGAGAGCATAGCATTAAATCAGACTCATCTAGTAACAATGGTGATGACTTAACTGAACATCATGATTAGTTTAGTCCCTCAAGACCATGATGGTTCAGAAGCTGAACAAGATAGGAATCACAATAAGTTATGATTGGTAAGAGTTGCCTATCTTTTTGGGTTTAGTGTGATTGGTTGAGTCTCTCGAGGTTACACTAAGATGCTATTAGAACCCTGTAGGATTTGAAGCTTGGGTTGACCCCTCTAGGGGATCAGCCCTCCTTGGAACTCTATAAGGGTTCCTCCCTCCTTAATAGTCGGTCACAATGGCTGAAAAAGATTGATTTCTTCATTAATAAAGAGGATGGATTACATGCTTATTTATAAGGTTCATGAAGAGACCTCCTAAACCAGGACTCCTAATAAGAGTCTTATTAGAAATAAAATTCTAACTCCATCTCCTCATTTAAGTAAAACTCTACTTGAAGAGCCCTAACTCTAGAAGGAACTCAACCCTAGCGGGAGTCCTAACTAAATGAAACTCCCCCTCTCTAACCCTAAACGTCCTCCCTAATAGGTGGGGCGGCGGCTAGGAGACCCCCACTCCATAAGGACTTCTCCCTGACCCTAGCTGACCTCTTTAAACAAGGTGGGTGGTGACTGATTTAGGGTTTATTACATGCCTCAGGGTTTTATTGACATCATGACATAGTGAACCTATGACTCGACCTTACTAGGGTCTTAATAGACCCGCCCACTCCATATCAGCCTTGTCCTTGAGGCTGAGGCTCTCTGATCTTTGGGTCTAAGTCTTCAGTTTTCCATGAGGCTTCCTTTTGTATTTGAGGTAGGCACATCACAATCCCACGATTCAACTTTGTCTTGTATCTCTTCATCGGTGGTAGTATCTGGATGATGATATGTCATGATCCTATGATGCCATGCAATCTCCGGTTGGAACTGGGCCTCCTCATCAACTAAGGTGTCGAGTGGATGGATCTGGGCTGAGTCATCCTTTCTAAACTTCTATTTATGGTGAGATTCCTGGATGATCAATTGTAATTTTGAATTGGTACATAGATCTAATCCATAGGTCACGGCTCCAATGTGATCCCCAATTTTATATGGTCTAAAGTAATGGAGAGACCACTTCTCTAAGGTTCAAATTTCTTGCTAGAAGGGCTGGAAGTGTAGGAAAGCTCGATCTTCAAATTTACATCCGTTCTAAAGTTTGTCAGGAGGTCGTTTCTTCTTTGCATGGGCTGCCATGTGGTTGATCTTTAGTAGTAGCCAGTCATTCATCTAAAATGGTGGCTACCCTTTAGTATGGTCCATGATGATGAGAACCCGATCTGGCATGAGCAGGGACTGTAATTTTTTTGGGCTTACTTCTCTTTCTTATCATGGACTTGTATCGAGCCCAACTTTAAATTTAATAGCAACTAGTATCCCCATGCATATTAGAAGCCTCAAGTGAAGTGTGGAGAAAGCCTTGATGCAGAACAGGGCTCGGTCATCTTGCATGAGGATGATGCCGATCCTAACTCTTGATGTGTCTGCTCCAATCATGAACATTTGGCCATGATTTAGAAATGCTAGTGTTAGTGTAGATTGCATCATGATCATGAGGGCTATAGTTCCACTCGGCCAATAGGGGGCATCTTTCTTCATAGTGAGAGGGGTGATGTTCATGTTTCGTTGAGTCCTACAAATGATCACTCTCTTACTCTGATTCTGCCACTATAGGGACTCAATCTGCTTGTGGTCAGGGGCCATGGATTGAAGGTCATCATCAGGGAATACTTCGACCATCATGATCCGCTCCTAGGGGAAGTAGTGGAAGTCGCCTGAGATCTAGGTGTGCCGCATAGAAAACCATGATGGCTTCGATGGGATGTAGCACTTCAGAAAAAGCTTATCCTTGGAGACAAAGGTGTAGAGATGAAGTGTCGTAGCGGAGAAAAAGCGTGACCAAATAATCCATGTCTCTGGCATCTCCTTGGCGATCCTCTTAGCCTCGGTCTTCTAAGGATGTGGGCAGTAATTTGGCTGAGCATTAACTGGTGGTTCCTTCGGCCAGTTCAATGTAGGGGGGTCGAGCATCCTGATAGGAGGTAGTCAGCTTGGTTTGGTGGAGGCACCTGAAATTTTAGCAAGCTGTGGGAGAGGGTTTGTGTCTTTAATCTCCTTCGATTTCATCTCTTGAAGTTCTTGAATTTAAATTAAGAAGCTGTTGGACTCTTTTTGTGGTACCTTCTCTGAGCATTGTGTTATAACCATAATCGCTTCACTCTTTTGTTTCCCACGTAGGATCACTTGTTTCCCTTTGATAAAAAATATCATGGTTAGCTTTGAAAAGTTCCAGGAAACATTATCAATCATGGATAGCCATTCAATAAGCACTACTTAATAATAATTGATAGGGAGGAGGAAAAATCAGTAATGATCTTTTGGCCCTATAGAAACAATTTCACCCACGAGCACTTCTAGTTGCACTTCAGGATTCGACCATCATGTTACGGGCTTAGCTAATTTTGCCTAAGCTGTGCGGCACCCATGCGTGTCTGTCCGCAAAGGTGAGCCTTCCCAGAGATCTCCTAGAGTCCCTTAGACTTACAAAAGAGAAAACGGGCTAAAAGAAGCAATTCCATCGGGATCCACAAGTAACTGCTCAAGAAAATACTTTATAAAGCTAGATACAAATTACACCTATGGATATTACAAACTCAGAGAGGTTGCACACAAAGGATAATGGTCTATTACAGACTAATGTCCCTATAAGTGCTTACAAGACACACTCATATTTACAAACCAAAATTGGCCACAAAGCAAACCAAACTAGGGCTGCTAAGCCTACTACAAGTCCACTACTTGCTGTACAAGGTATATACACGAACTGAAGGACACAAACAAACATGAGCATTTCATCGAATACCTTGTTTACATTATTATTTGTGACATTCTCCCCTACTTATTCCTTCGACGTCCTCGTCGAAGCCACTGTTGACACTGCATCTATTCACATTTTGTTGAATCTTCAATCTTTTGCTTTGGCTGCAACAAACCCCTTTGGCTCTCAGTCGCGCTCTGCCACTATTGTTGAGTAGTCGAACTCTGATCCGCCATTCTGCTTCAACTCACTAATGATTGAATTTGGTATGGGGTTGGCTGAGTTGTGTTGATCCTTGTTGGTTCTTGCAGATCTTTCTGATAAAGGAAAAGACCTACCTTATTATGCACCAGTATCATAGTATACTCATATTGCTTGAACTGGGTGGATGCTTGTTAGAACTTTGACGAGCATCGTCTCATAGACTTTAAGGTTTTTGAGGTCCTTCCTCCACAATGTTTGCCCATTGATTCTTCTTCCATATTTAGTTGTCACTTTCAAGTAGGTTCGCATCACTTTCACTTTCGATTAACATTCAATTGGGAAATGAAGCAGACAATCTACTCTCAGTAATACTGATCACCAATGGTGAGGATTTGACAACTATTATCTTTCATAAGCTTTCTTTGAAGGGTCACTGAACTTATGCAGAGCTCCTATGCTAGATAGGTAAGAGAACTGAGATACTCAACTTTACCCATTCTCTTAGTAGTTGAGAAGGCAAGGTTACTTAGCTTCGCTCACCTCCTCGAGTTAAGAAAATTGGGGTACTTAGATTTGCCCATTCTCTTGAGTTGAGAAGGCAAAGGTTACCTGATTTCGCCTGCCTCCTCGAGTTTGTACTTCATGCATTGAGCTGATTACTAATATTCACCCGCTCTTTGCTCACACTTCTGAAGCACTTGAAGTGTTTGCACTCCCTGTGTTGAGTTAGCTACTGTGATTCGCCTTCTCACTACCATTGACCTTCTAGAATACAAGAAGTTTTGCACGAAAAGGGCAAAAGTTTACTCCAACTTGGAGTCCCCCAACTTGGAGTAAGTCTTTGATAGTTTTGGTCGCTTTTGGAATTGTACCATCTTCTCCATCACCTTTGTCACCTACTCCTCTGAGTAGAAAAGGTATAGTATACTACCTACTTTGTTCCTTAGTCGAGTACTTTTGCATCAACCTGAAGTCCCTCGCTTTCGGCTATCTTGATGAGAAGCCCATCGACACTAGTCTTATGAAGTTCTTTAGCCTCTGCCCTTCTACCCTGTCTTGGTATCTGGAGTTTACCTCTGCATTCTCTACCTCCTCGGCCCCTTTTACGACCAACGCTCTCCCTCTATGAGAGTAAGGGATCAATGACTCCACGGATGTCCTGCCTTTGCGGTGCCATGGTGCTGCCAAGCCCATAGCCCTACTATCCGTTACCTTGCATCTTCATCCCCTCCTTCACGATTAGGAGATCTGCCTCTGCGACACTATGGTGAACCTCCAGGTCCACCTCTCTAACCGATGCTTTACTTTTGCGTAGCTGAGCCCCACTGGACTCATCGTTGCTTTCTCGCCCCTTTCGACCACCTGCTTCAACACCACTATGTCCTCCTAGCAGTTCTCCTTGGTCAATAGAAAGACAGACTGCAACTCTCATGCATGGTCTCCACCATCTTGTTGTAGGGCTTGCGCCGATTCTGTTCTCCTTAGCTTCCTTAGTAGCGATGTTCGCTTGCTTGGCTTTGTCCTCTGATTTGTCGGGCTCCCTTAAGTGAATGTGAGCACTGAAGCAGTCCAACTCTCTAGCTGCTCCGATCATACCTTTGTATAATTAGGTCCCCTCCATGGGACTCACTGGTACTTGCAATCTGACTTCTCTCTCGATGATACACAGCCCCCATATGCTGATGACCAAGGCTTTCATCTGATGTAAGTTTCGATGCATACACACAGAAGACCCGCCTCTGCGGTACCATGGCATTCACCCCTTAAATCCACAACCCTTCCTGTCATTGCATTGTTCACCGAAGTGGAGCTCCCAACAGCTCCTAGTCATTCACATGATCATGTCCCCCTCCATAGGACTCACTGGTACTTGCACTTGGACTTCTTCCTCGATGGTATACAGCCCCCATATGCCGATGACTAAGGCTTTCATCTAATGCAAGCTCTGATGCACACACGAAGACTTGCCTCTGTGGTACTACAGCATTCACTTCTTGAATTTATAGCCCTTCTTCTTGTTATGTCGTACACCAAAGTGGAGCTCCCAGTAACTCCTAATCATACCTCCGTATGATCTTGTCCCTCATGGGAAAGGACCGTATGTGTTGCATTGCCACAAACTATTCCACCACGATCCGCTACACCATGTCACCTCTTGGTGACATCTCCATTGCATACAGATTCCTTTGTAATGAACTCGGACTATGAATTCTCCATGTGTAGCCTCTGCCAACACCTCATAGGGCCTCCGCCATGTCTGATTTTTTCTTTTGGTTCGCTCCCTTAGCAATTTACCTTCATACACCCACTCTTGGGTCACACCTAGACGAAGCATAGCTCTAGGATAGTCTGTCGCCTAGTAGCTCCTGAAGTCCATCTAGCTTCGCTAGAATTAGTGCACCATTATCTGGATCCTAGGCCTCTATCCCCTACCAGCACAATCTCTGCTATGTACCTCTTGTTCCTGACAATTCGAATGGCAACACTGTAACATATTCTTCAAGAGTACCCGCCTCTGCTTCCTCTTACCCCATGCTAAGGTATCCTGATCCCAACTTCGCCTCCGCAATGTCACGAACAGTCGTCGCTCAACCGTAATGCCTTTGCTCCTTGAACCGTTCGTCACTTTTTTTTGCTTGTACATATATTTGGTAGCTCGTTTTGCCTTGAGTTTATGTGTTTTACCTAAGAAATGTGAGCGAAAGTAGTATAGAAGGCTGCAGAACGATCGCGCACTGCACAGAGCCAAAACAGCCATATTTTTGAGTCTTTTTCATGTGTCGCGGTAACCTTTCTGAGCGTGCGAAATGTCAGCCATTTCCGCACCTTGGAACCCCCCGGGTGGCACCTGGCTGGATGGGGTTCCGGGTATATGTCGGGCGTAGGCATTCATCAGCAATTGAACTTGTCTTGCGTTCGATACCCTGGGAACCGTCATTTGTGGACTTGCGACCGTTCCTATAATCCTCCAAAGTCCTATTTCGCTCTTTTTCTCTCTTTTCTTTGCTGCACTTAAGGTGTTTGACAAATTGCTTGTATAGCTTTTCGCTTTGCGAGACGCCGGGACGTGTCCGTCGCTCGCTTCTGAATGAATCAACTTCTTCTTTGCAGGTCCTACGGGACCTTAAGAGGTTGTAAGAGGGCTGACCCTTTACGGACAGAAAACACGTGGGCGTTTCATGACTTAGGCAATCCCAGCTAAGTCCGGAATAGTGGGCAAGGTTGCTCCACGACTTAGGGAATTTCAGCGAAGTCTTCGGGAGTGCCGCGAGGGTGCCGCATGGCTTAGGCAAATTCAGCTAAGTCCGTGACAGTGTGGTATCAGAGCAGGCAAGTAATTCATACGAATAGCGAAGAAGATTCATAATCTCGCCATGGTGAAACATCATGGCGAATCGAGCAAGATGGGGCAAGTCGGACCCTTGCTCCAAGCAGTCGCAGGTGGGCTGCAAGTGCAAACTCACTCGCAAACTTTGGGAGCTACTCATGAGGAGCTCTATAGTGAACAAGATGAGCGTGAAGTTGGGTATTCTCCACGAGGGGAGGAGGTGCCATCTGGAGTGCCAACCGGGGAAAAGAGCCACAAGGAGAGAATTATAGCGGCGGAGACTCGCCTTGATGTTCTTGAAGCGAGCATGGAGGAACTCTACCAAGGCCAGCGAGGGCTACTTAGGGTAGAGAGCTCGCTAGAAGAAGCTGAATCTTGAATTGAGAAAGTTGAATCTATGATGGATCAACTGACAGAGGACACCAAAGATTCCGTACGACACCTATATGAAGTTGTGGCAGAACTCATGGCTAAGGTGATGGAGTTAACAAGGACTCTTGATGCGGGAGAGAACAACACCCGCGCTATGCCACCTCAAAACTTCAGGGCACCAGAGACGCAGTGCTATGGAGATGCTAGGGATGCCAAAGAGCTTGAAAATTTCTTGTTCGACATGGAATAGTTTTTCTGTGCTACAAGGGTCGATTCTGAAGAAACCAAAATTGCTATAGCAACAATGTATCTGAATGGGGATGCAAAACTTTGGTGGCGAACCCATTGGGAAGAGATCCAACAAGGCCGATGTCAAGTGGATACATGGGGAGACTTGAAGTGAGAGTTGAGAACTCAGTTCTTACCAGAGAACACAGAGTTTGTCGCAAGAAGAAAACTGAGACAACTCCGCCAAAGTACAACAATCCGAGACTATGTGAAATAATTTTCTGCACTGATGCTGGATATACGGGACATATCTGAGAAAGACAAGCTATTCAGCTTCCTCGATGGCTTGAAGCCATGGGCACAACAAGAACGACATCGAAGGAATGTCACTGATGTAGTCGGGGCAATTACAGCCGCAGAAAGGCTAACGGACTTTGTTTCTTCGGAGGATTTGAGAAAGAAGAAACAATATTCGGGAAATTACCCATCTAAATACTCTCGAGCGGAGTCTAGGGCGAGCAAAAGAAGAAGAATTTCCACAAGGGACCGGGCTTAAGAGGTAGAGTCCCAAAGCTACTGGATGCTTCTTGTGTGGAGGACCGCACATGGTGAGGGAGTGCCCAGAAAAACAGGCACTCAATGCTTTGACGGCATCGATTCTACCCCGTAAGTCAGACAAGGGCAAAGCTATCACCCTTAGTTTAAGTAGTTCTGACTCTAGTAGCGACAGTGAGGTGTCGCAAGGACCCAGGATGCGAGCAATGCGTTTGTTTAATGCATTACGGGGTCAAGTAGGGGAGAATACAAAGGCAAAGCCACCGAAGGTAGGGAGCAGTGAGTTGATGTATGTGGACATCAAGCTTAATGGCCGAACAACCCGTGCAATGGTGGACACGGGCGCGACCCACAATTTTATTGCCGATCGCGAAGCTAAGCGACTGGGATTAATCTTGGAGAAGAGCCCAAGTCGTATGAAGGCGGTGAACTCGGAGGCCAAGCGGATCTCCGGACAAGCAAAGGGGGTCCCCATCAAGATTGGGACATGGAGCGGGAGCACAGACTTGATGGCGATGCCATTGGATGACTTTCAAGTGATTCTCGGAATGGAGTTTATGCACGTAGCAAAGTTGGTGCCAATATCGTTCCTGAACTTCTTGTGTCTAATGGGACGCGATGATCCCTGCATAGTTCCAGTTTCTCAAGGAGGAACCAAAGACCTACAATAAATATCGGCTTTACAATTGAAGATAGGGGTGCGAAAAGGTGAATTAACCTTTGTAGCTGCCATGAAGCTAGAGACACCTGACGGGGAGGCCATTCAAGAACCTGCTGTTGTGGCGAACATCCTGAAGGAGTTCTCAGATGTGATGCCGACAGAGTTGCCGAGAACTCTACCACCACGCAGAGGCGTGGATCATCGGATTGAGCTGGAGCCGGGAGTTAAGCCTCCAGCGAGACCACCATACCGCATGGCCCCTCCAGAGTTGGCAGAACTGAGGAAGCAGTTAGATGAACTGCTAGGCGGTGGTCTCATCCGTAGTTCCAAAGCACCTTTCGGAGCTCCAATCCTCTTTCAGAAGAAACAAGATGGGAGCCTCCGATTATGCATTGATTATCGAGCCCTCAACAAGATGACGGTGAAGAACAAGTACCCTATCCCGCTCATCGCGGACTTGTTCAATCAATTGGGCAAGGCAAAGTACTTCTCCAAACTCGACCTTCGGTCAGGGTATTGGCAGGTGTGCATTGCAGAAGGTGATGAGGCGAAGACTACCTGTGTGACCAGGTATGGAGCATTCGAGTTCTTGGTGATGCTTTTCGGCTTAACCAACGCTCCGGCCACATTCTGCACTCTCATGAACCAGCTGTTCAAAGAATATCAGGATAAGTTTGTGGTCGTCTACTTAGATGACATCATCGTCTATAGCCAAACACTTGAGGAGCATGTTAGACACCTCTAAATAATTTTCAAAGTTCTCAAGGAGAATACCTTGTTCGTGAAGAGGGAAAAGTGCTACTTCGCCCAAACGGAGATTTTATTCTTGGGGCATCGAATTGGGAATTGGTCCATTCGAATGGACAAGGCTAAGGTGCAAGCTGTGGTGGACTCGCGAACACCAAAGAATGTGCCAGAGGTGAGATACTTCCTTGGGTTCATCAACTATTATCGGCGCTTCATAGCTAGATATCCAAAGCTTGCAGCTCCATTGACAGAGTTGCTAAAAAAGGAGCAGTCCTGGAGATGGTCAGACAAATGTGAGGCGGCATTTCAAGACCTGAAGACTGTTGTGTTAGAAGAACCTGTACTCAGATTACCGGACTATGGAAAGTCTTTTGAAGTCCATACCGATGCTTCTGACTTTGCTATTGGAGGAGTTCTTGTGCAGGAGGGTTATCAAGTGGCCTACGAGAGTCGCAAGCTCAACGAGACCGAGCGGCGATATCCTTTATATGAGAAGGAGATGACAGTGGTGGTCCACTATCTACGAGTGTGGCGACACTACCTTCTGGGAGCACCATATGTGCTAAGGACAGACAATGTCGCATTGAGTTACTTCCTAACTCAAAAGAAACTCTCCCCAAAGCAAGCACGATGGCAGGACTTCTTGGCTGAGTTTGACATGGTGATGGAGTTCAAACCTGGAAAAGCAAATGTCGTGGCCGATGCATTGAGTTGGAAAGTGGAGCTAGTGAATGTTATACAGTTGGAGGGTGGAGGCCAAGTAAGTCAATTACGCTCCAACTTTTTTTCCAAGATCAGGGATGGACTGTACTGAGATCCTCAAGCAGTGACTCTGATTCAACTCATCAAAGAGGGCAAGGCACAACGATTTTGGGTCCAGGAGGGACTCATCTACACCAAGGGGAACAGAGTTTATGTCCCACAAGCAGATAACTTGAGGCGTGAACACTTGAAAGAGTGTCACGATTCCCTTTAGGCTGGACATCCGGGTATCCACCGAACAATGGCTCTCGTGGAGAGGGCCTTCTATTGTCCGAAGATGGGGACAAATGTGAAGGAATATGTTCGAACATGCCTTACTTGCCAACAGGACAAGATAGAGCAACAGAAGCCAATGGGACTTTTGGAGCCGCTGCCCGTACCAGAAAGGCCATGGGAGAGCATTTCTTTGGACTTCATATCAAGCTTGCCCGTGGTAGGGGGACTTGGATCGATACTCATGGTAGTTGACCGATTTTCGAAGTATGCAACATTCATTGCTGCACCCCTATATTGCTCAGCGGAGGAGGCGGCTAAGTTGATGATGATGAATGTGGTTAAGTATTGGGGAGTCCCACACAACATCATTAGTGATCGGAATTCTTGGTTCTTGGGACGATTCTGGACTGAGTTGTTCAAGTTGTTGGGGTCTAAATTATACTTCTCCACAAGTCTCGACCCTCAAACGGACGACCAAACAGAGAGAATTAACTCGCTCTTGGAGCAATATCTTCGGCACTATGTGAGTGCCAACCAATTAGATTGGGTGAAGCTGTTGGACATAGCCCAGTTCTCCTATAACTTGCAGCGGAGCTCTGCATCCAACAAGAGCCCATTTGAGATTATTACGGGACAACAGCCATCAACTCCTCATACCCTGGTTATTGGTTATACAGGTAGTAGCCCATCAGCCTATCACTTCGTAAAGGAATGGCATCGCAATGCAGATATTGTGCGGGCTTACTTGGAGAAGGCGGCCAAAAAGATGAAGAAGTGGGCAAACTTGGGAAGGCGACCACAAGAATTTAAAGTTGGTGACATGGTGTTGGTGAAGCTCCAACCAGCATCACTCCAATTCTTTAGACACAAAGTGCACAAAGGATTGGTACGCAAGTATGAAGGACCTTTCCCAATCATCAGCAGAGTAGGCAATGTCTCATACAAGTTGCAACTGCCAGCATGGTTCAGAATTCACAATGTCTTCCATGCGAGCAACTTGAAAGCCTACCACACAGATCCGCGAGATGATTCTCGAAATGTTCCAACTCGACTACCCCCCACCAAAGCCTCTTATGAGAAGCGAGTTGAAACTATTCTAGCAGATCGTAAGATAAAGCTACCCAATGGAGCACAGCAAATAGAGTACTTGGTGAAGTGGCAAAAGCTTCCTTAAACAGAAGCCAGTTGGGAGCCAGAAGACGCCCTGCGACATGAAGAAGCTCGTGTTAAAGCCTACCAACAAGCGTCGACAAGGGCATCGACAGTTTAAGTGGGGGAGAATGTCACGAACGGTCGTCGCTCAACCGTAATGCCTTTACTCCTTGAACCGTTCGTCACTTTTTTTTGCTTGTACATATGTTTGGCAGCTCATTTTGCCTTGAGTTTATGTGTTTTACCTAAGAAATGTGAGCGAAAGTAGTGTAGAAGGCTGCAGAACGATCGCTCACTGCGCGGAGCCAAAACAGCCCTGTTTTTGGGTCTTTTCCATGTGCCACGGTAACCTTTCTGAGCGGTATGAAATGTCAGCCATTTCAGCACCTTGGAACCCCTCGGGTGGCACCGGGCTGGATGGGGTTCCGGGTATATGTCGGGCGTAGGCATTTATCAGCAATTGAACTTGTCTTGCGTCCGATACCCAGGGAACCGTCGTTTGTGGACTTGTGACCGTCCCTACAACCCTCCAAAGTCCTATTTTGCTCTCTTTCTCTCTTTTCTTTGCTGCACTCAAGGTGTTCGACAAATTGCTTGTATAGCTTTCCGCTTTGCGAGACGCCGGGACGTGTCCGTCGCTCGCTTCTGAATTAAGCAACTTCTTCTTTGCAGGTCCTACGGGACCTTAAGAGGTTGTAAGAGGGCTGACCCTTTGTGGACAGAAAACGAGTGGGCATTTCATGACTTAGGCAATCCCAGCTAAGTTTGGAATAGTGGGCAAGGTTGCTCCACGACTTAGGCAATTTCAGCTAAGTCTTCGGGAGTGCCGCGAGGGTGCCGCATGGCTTAGGCAAATTCAGCTAAGTCCATGACAGCAAGTTGAATCACCTTAGTTACTCTGTTAAATGTATCTCTGAGGTAAGGTGCATGTGCCTCGAAGCTCCCTTCGTCTTTGGCATCATGTAAGATAAGTTTGCCCCATCAGAATGAAGAACCCATGGAACGACATAATCCCACTCTTGCCTCTACAAGAGTTCATGCCCTTGACCAACGTCAAAGGAGAGAATTGTGCCTCCACTCCATGTTCCATCTTCTATGTCGGCTCCCTTCATGCGGCTTGGAAACTTCACTAAGTTCCACTCAAGTTATTCTGCTCCTCGATTTGCATTGTGTTGATAGTGGCCTTCGCGTCCACCATTCCACGGGTCAGCCCTCCATTGAGTTCAATTTCCACATTGACTCTAAGTGTGCCTTCATAAGATGTTGCCTTGGATTGCTCCCCCACTTGATCTCGAAATGCATCCACCAATGCATTACCTCATTTGAGATTATACGACAACTCCTCATCACTCATTCGGTCCATTGAACATTGTGAAGATATTGCCTTGAGGAACTCTTCCTCAATATGTGCGATATATTGCACATGATTCTCCCTCTAGAGAACTAGGACTTATCTTTCTAGGATATCTGTCATATTGGAGCAAGTTTCTTTCCCTTTGTATTCTTCCTACTGGAAGTTTCAGAGACCACCATCCCCTTTAGGCTACTCCGTCTTGCTGAACAACTTGTGCCTTGTTCTGCCCCCACAAAGGCACTTGCTAGATTGTGACCCTTCGCTAATACAGTCTCTACTGCACCCTTCCAGGTCTAGCAATGTGCTAAATTTATTACACATTTCAGCCACCTATGGACGTATCATTTCCATGTTGAAGAAAAAGTTATGATGCTCCACAACGTCGTGTTCTGATCGCGCCTTGGGATGGCCATGAACACTCTGTCGTCCATGTACAAGCCCTTGCGTGAGTACCGAATCCTTCGAGTTAGCAATTCCCCTCACCTATGTGAGCTTTGTGCAACTCTTATGATCATCGAGCATCACATCCCACTTTACACGGTCTCATCTTTCACCAAGCGCCCCGCTTGCCCTAGCACCATCAAATTTGGTTGCCAACGTCGAGCCATAGCTCGAACTCAACCATCCTAATCTTTATGTGCTACACATTCTTCTTTGCTTGCTTGTCCTCATGGTGCCTCTCGCGTAAAGGGTTGGCCATTCCTTTGAATGCCAAACCTAGATGCTCGCTCCTCTGAGCGAATCCTTTCCCAACATCTCAATGTTCGTTTCCCTTAAACGGTTGTGCATACTGGCTGTCCTCCATACAACTCAACTAGGTTCCCCACGTTTGTATGGTGAGTATTTTTACGTATGCTTGTCCCGCTCTGATACCATATTGTCATGGGCTTAGCTGATTTTGCCTAAGCCGTGCGGCACCATACGTGTCCGTCCTCAAAAGCCAACCTTCCCCGAGATCTCCTAGAGTCCCTTAGACTTACAAAAGAGAAAACGGGCCAGAAGAAGCAATTCCATTAGGATCCATAAGCAACTGCTTAAGAAAATACTTTATAAAGTCTGATACAAATTACACCCATGGACATTACAAACTCAGAGAGGTTGCATACAAAGGATAATGGTCCATTACAGACCGATGTCCCCACAAGTGCTTACAAGACACATTCATATTTATAAGTCAAAATTAGTCATAAAGCAAACTAAACTAGGGCTGCTAAGCCTACTGCAAGCCCGCTACTTGTTGTACAAAGTATGTACACAAACTGAAGGGCACAGACAAACATGAGCATTTCATCGAACACCTTGTTTACATTGTTATCCGTGACAATCAGCTACCTTGATGTCAAACCTGCTATAATCTTTATTTTGGAGTATCAATCAGGTAGCAACCTTGATGTTCATAAAGTTGTTAGTGCTCCTGGTCTCAATAAGGATGCTGACGAGCTGTTGCTTAAGGAATTCTTCAACTTTTATTATTGTGTGTTTGCATATTCGGCTAGAGAGTGAGTCATGTAATCGGTCAGATGCGGGTCCTCCTTCATGTTTGCCTCATGCTTGAGGTCATCCTCTTTATGTTTAGATTCTTCAATGGTTTCGATCATAAAAAGCCTCCCCTTTTTGCAACGGTGGTTATGGCTCCACAACTCGTTGTAATGCTAGCATAAGCCCTTTGCAGATTTGTCACAAAATTCTTCTCTCGATAACTTCTTCGACTGAAGCAATCGACTAGTGGTAGATGAAGTTGAGGTTCTCTGTGCTACTAGTTATGTGATTACTTTAGTCCTTCAATCTTCCTGGTTCAATCATTCTTTCTGTAGACGTGCGAAAGAGATAACCACCATCAGCATATAGGGTTGTCGCGCTTTGACTTCTCCTTAAATCTCTAACTTTAGCCCCTCGATGGAAGTCCCCAATGGCTATTTTTTTGACCAATCCCTTGCTTGGTTAAAGAGTCTTTTAAACCTGATATGGTTACTCTTGAACTATGGTGGTCTAATGGATTTTTGTAATTTGACCATTGATGTTCTCGTATTCGGATGGGCCAAAGTGGATCAACAAGTCAATCTTGAATTGTCTCTACGTTGGGACTACTTGGGTGTGCTCAAGCTAATTGTATCATTATATTATATCTCCTTCAAGGTGGATGGCATTGATGTTCTACCATGGAAGCCTCCGATATCCAGTGATAATGGAAGTAGTGTTTAGCATATGAAAGTCATCCCGTCGGGTCTCCATCTTTCCATCAGGGGAAGTCTACCACATGTGTGTAGATGCTAGTTCCATTTCACATTCTTCTTTCTCTAGAGGGTTCTCCTTTTGATCTAGACTCTCACCTTTCTACGATCTCATCGGGCTCGATGATCGTCCCAATTTGAATTCTACAAAGAGAACACGTAGTCTATCCTCTATACGTGTCTCAAATGTCTCCAAATTGGCACCGATCAAATCTACCGATGCCATGGCATAAGACCCTAGATCTATTGTGTCAAGATCCTTCTCTTACTATTGGGTTCATGGTATGAACTAGTTGAGTAGATTGATAGACGAATAATGTGGTGGATCATGGGTAGATGGTTGTAGTTTAGGGCTGATAGATTGCTATTTTTTGTTGTTGTTAGGGCTATGATTTAGAGCTACTATAAGGGTCATATATAGGTATGATGGCCAAGCGTTAAGGTCAGAGGGATAGCTTAGGATTGATGTTGATGACAATAACGAATTTAGTAGGGATCGGGTGTGGATGCAATAAGTAGTACCGAAGGTAGTGCAACATAATTTTTCATCAAAGGGGTGCTATTGATGTTGCTATTTAGGGATGTTGTAGAGGATGTAAGAGGGGTTTGGTGATAAAGGTTTAGGGTTGCTATCAGGGTAGCAACTAGTTTGATGTGGTTGTGGCAAGAAGTGCCTAGAAACAAGGCTATAGTAGGCTGCTATTTGGGCTATATTTTGTGCGACTATTTGGGCCGATGGCAGATATTAAAATTAGGCTACGATGGCTACGTCTTACGGTTAGAAGGGTGCTTTAAGTGTGATGTGGGTGGCAACAATAGGTTCGATAATATTTGGTGGTGTATACGGTAGGAAAAAACCAAAAAAATGCAACGGCATAATTTTACATCGAAGAATAGCAGTTTGGTGATGAAAATTCCAGTGATGTTTAGAGTATTTTGATAGCAAAAAACTCATGAGGATAGAAGCAAGATAGATAAGAGTAGTAGTAGCATCAAATTTGGCAGAGATCGATTGTGTATACAACAAGAAACACCAAAAAAATGTAGTGTTAAAATTTTACGTCAAAGAACAATAGTTCGACGAAAAGTTTTCAGCAGTTCATCAAAGATTAAAGGAAGAATTCAGGGAGAATTTGCTAGTAAGAAAAGCTAATGTCATCATAAAATTAGTAGGATAATATGGCAGTAATAAATTTGGCAAGATTAAGGAGTACAAGAAGGTACTATGATAGATTTTTATGTCTAAAGTTTAGTAGTTTGGATATAAAAGTTTCAGCGATTTGTACTAAGAAATTTTACACATAATCTAAAGGAAATCGACTGATGAGAAATGCTAAAGTCGTCATAAAAATATGTAGAAGATTTCACAATAAAATAGTGGGAGCAAGATCAAAGATAGGGTAGTAGTATGCGATTGAAATTTGTAGCATAACTTTCATTATAAAGATGGTAACTTTGTGATGACAAGTTTGTGCAGTGGAATAGGGTAACACTCTTTTAGATTTTGGATAACCTATTGCAATTCTTATGGGGACTGCAGTGGTGATCTGTGGTAGTAGTGATGACGACGGAGTTAGCGATGATCTTATCAATTATGGGAATTGCTTGGGCAACTGGATGAAGATGATGGGCGGCTACAGAAGGATAGTGAAGCAGCAAAGAACGATGCTCTAATACCAAGTGTTAGTACCCTGCAAGATTCTAAGCTTGGGTTGACCTTCGTAGTGTCACGAATGGTCATCGCTCAACCGCAATGCCTTTGCTCCTCGAACCGTTCGTCACTTTTTCTTGCTTGTACATATGTTTGGTAGCTTATTTTGCCTTGAGTTTATGTGTTTTTACCTAAGAAATGTGAGCAAAAGTAGTGTAGAAGGCTGCAGAACGATCGCTCGCTGCGAGAGCCAAAACAGCCCTGTTTTTGGGTCTTTTTTGTATGTTGTGGCAACCTTTCTGAGCGGTGCGAAATGTCAGCTATTTCAGCACCTTGGAACCCCCTGGGTGGCACTGGGTTGGATGGGGTTCCGAGTCTATGTCGGGCACATGCGTTCATCAGCAATTGAACTTGTCTTGTATTTGATACCTTGGGAACCATCATTTGTGGACTTGCGACCGTTCCTACAACCCTCCAAAGACCTATTTCACACTCTTTCTCTCTTTTCTTTGCTGCACTCAAGGTGTTCGACAAATTGCTTGTATAGCTTTCTGCTTTGCGAGACGTCGGGACGTGTCCATCGCTCACCTCTAAGCTAATCAACTTCTTCTTTGCAGGTCCTACGAGACCTTAAGAGGTTGTAAGAGGGCTGACCCTTTGTGGACAGATAACGCGTTGGGCATTTCATGACTTAGGCAATCCCAGCTAAGTTCGGAATAGTGGGTAAGGTTGCTCCACGACTTAGGCAATTTCAGCTAAGTCTTCGGGAGTGCCGTGAGGGTGCCGCACGGCTTAGGCAAATTCAGCTAAGTCTATGACAGTGTGGTATCAGAGCAGACAAGCAATTCATACGAACAGCGAAGAAGATTCGCAATCTCGCCATGGTGAAACATCATGGTGAATCAAGCATGATAGGGCAAGCCGGACCCTTGCTCCAAGCAGTCGCAGGTGGGTTGCAAGTGCAAACTCGCTCGTAAACTGTGGGAGCCACTCATGAGGAGCTCTATAGTGAACAAGACGAGCGTGAAGTTGGGTATTCTCCACGAGGGAAGGAGGCGCCATCTGGAGCGCCAACCGAGAAAAAGAGCCACAAGGAGAGACTTATAACGGCGGAGACCCACCTTGATGTTCTTGAAGCGTGCGTGGAGAAACTCTACCAAGGCCAGCGAAGGCTGCTTAGGGTAGAGAGCTCGCTAGAAGAAGTTGAATCTAGGATCGAGAAAGTTGAATCCCTGATTGATCAATTGATAGAGGACACCAAAGATTTCGTATGATATCTACATGAAATTATGGCAAAACTCATGGCTAAGGTGATGATGTTAACAAGGACTCTTAATGCGGGAGGGAACAACACCCGCACTACGCCACCACAAAACTTCAGGGCACCAGAGCCGTAGTGCTACGGAGGTGCTAGGGATGCCAAAGAGCTTAAAAATTTCTTGTTCGACATGGAACAGTATTTTCGTGCTACAAGGCTTGATTATGAAGAAACCAAAGTTGCTATAGCAACAATGTATCTAAATGGGGATGCAAAACTTTAGTGGCGAACCCGTTGGGAAGAGATCTAGCAAGGCCGATGTCAAGTGGATATTTGGGGAGACTTGAAGCGAGAGTTGAGAACTCAGTTCTTGTCGAGAACACAGAGTTTGTCGCAAGAAGGAAACTGAGACAACTCCGCCAAAGTACAACAATGCGAGACTCTGTGAAACAATTTTGCACTGATACCATATATACGGGACATGTCTGAGAAAGACAAGCTATTCAGCTTCCTCGATAGCTTGAAGCCATGGGCACAACAAGAACTACATCGAAGGAATGTCACCGACGTAGTTGGGGCAATTGCAGCTGTGGAAAGACTAACTGACTTTATTTCTTCGAAGGATTTGAGATAGAAGAAACAATCTTCGGGAAATCGCCCATCTAAATACTCTCGAGCGAAGGAGTCTGGGGGCGAGCAAAAGAATAAGAATTTCCACAAGGGACTGGGCTCAAGAGGTAGAGTCCCAAAGCCTACTGGATGCTTCTTGTGTGGAGGACCGCACATGGTGAGGGAGTGCCCACAAAACAGGCACTCAATGCTTTGATGATAATGATTCTACCCCGTAAGTCAGACAAGGGCAAAGCTATCACCCTTAATTCGAGCAGTTCTGACTCCAGTAGCGATAGTGAGGCATTACAAGGACCCAGGATAGGAGCAATGCGTTTGTTAAATACGTTGTGGGGTCAAGTGGGGGAGAATACAAAGGCAAAGCCACCGAAGACAGGAAGCAGCGAGTTGATGTATGTGGATATCAAGCTTAATGGTCGAACAACCCGTGCAATGGTGGACACGGGTGCGACCCACAATTTTATTATTGATCGCGAAGCTAAGCAACTGGGACTAATCTTGGAGAAGAGCCCAAGTCATATGAAGGAGGTGAACTCGGAGGCCAAGCAGATCTCCGGACAAGCAAAGGGGGTCACCATCAAGATCGGGACATGGAGCGGGAGCACAGACTTGATGGCGGTGCCATTGGATGACTTCCAAGTGATTCTCGAAATGGAGTTTATGCACGCAGCAAAGTTGGTGCCAATACCATTCCTAAACTTCTTGTGTCTAATGGGAGGCGATGATCCCTGCATGGTTCCAGTTTCTCGAGGAGGAACCAAGGACCTACAACAAATATCAGCTTTACAATTGAAGAATGGGATACATTCAGGAACCTGCTATTATGGCGAACATCCTAAAGGAGTGCTCAGATGTGATGCCAACAGAATTGCCGAGAACTCTACCACCACGCAGAGGCATGGATCATCGGATTGAGCTGGAGCCAAGAGTTAAGCCTCCAGCGAGACCACCATACCGTATGGCCCCTCCAGAGTTGGCAGAACTGAGGAAGCAGTTAGATGAACTGCTAAACGGTGGTCTCATCCGCAGATCCAAAGCACCTTTCGGAGCTCCAGTCCTCTTTCAGAAGAAACAAGATGGGGGCCTCCGATTATGCATTGATTATCGAGCCCTCAATAAGATGACGGTGAAGAACAAGTACCCTATGCCGCTCATCACGGACTTGTTCGATCAATTGGGCAAGGCAAAGTACTTCTCCAAACTCGACCTTCGGTCAGGGTATTTGCAGGTGCGCATTGCAGAAGGTGATGAGGCGAAGACTACCTATGTGACCAGGTATGGAGCATTCGAGTTCTTGGTGATGCCTTTCGGCTTAACCAACGCTCCGGCCACATTCTGCACTCTCAGGGAGAACACCTTGTTCGTGAAGAGGGAAAAGTGCTACTTCGCCCAAACGGAGATTTTATTCTTCGGGCATCGAATTGGGAATGGGTCCATTCGAATGGACAAGGCTAAGGTGCAAGTTGTGGTGGACTGGCGAACACCAAAGAAGGTGCCAGAGTTGAGATCCTTCCTTGGGTTCGTCAACTATTATCGGTGCTTCATAGCTGGATATTCGAAGCGCGCAGCTCCATTGACGGAGTTGCTAAAAAAGGAGCAGTCCTGGAGATGGTCGGACAAATGTGAGGCGGCATTTCAAGACCTGAAGATTACAGTGTTAGAAGAACCTGTACTCAGATTACCAGACTATGGAAAGTCTTTTGAAGTCCATCCAGATGCTTCTGACTTTGCTATTGGAAGAGTTCTTATACAGGATGGTCATCTAGTGGCCTATGAGAGTCGCAAGCTCAATGAGACCAAGCGGCGATATCCTGTACATGAGAAGGAGATGACAGCGGTGGTCCACTACCTACGAGTGTGGTGACACTACCTTCTAGGAGCACCATTTGTGCTAAGGACAGACAATGTCGCATTGAGTTACTTCCAAACTCAAAAGAAACTCTCCCCAAAGCAAGCACGATGGCAGGACTTCTTGGCTGAGTTCAATATAGTGATGGAGTACAAGCCCGAAAAAGCAAATGTCGTGGCTGATGCATTGAGTCGGAAAGTGGAGCTAGTGAATGCTATACAATTGGAGGGCGGAGGCCAAGCAAGTCAATTGCACTCCAACTTTCTTTCCAGGATCAGAGATGGACTGTACCGAGATCCTCAGGCAGTGACTTTAATTCAACTCATCAAAGAGGGCAAGGCACGATGATTTTGGGTCTAGGAGGGACTCATCTACACCAAGGGGAACAGAGTTTATGTCCCACAAGCGAATAACTTGAGGCGTGAACTCTTGATAGAGTGTCACGATTCCCTTTGGGCTGGACATCCGGGTATCCATCGAACAATGGCTCTCGTGGAGAGGGCCTTCTATTGGCCGAAGATGGGGACAGATGTGGAGGAATATATTCGAACATGCCTTACTTGTCAACAGGACAAGATAGAGTAGCAGAAGCCAATGGGACTTTTGGAGCCGCTGCCCGTACCAGAAAGGCCATAGGAGAGCATTTCTTTGGACTTCTTATCAAGCTTGCCCGTAGTAAGGGAACTTGGATCGATACTCGTGGTAGTTGATCGATTTTCGAAATATGCAACATTCATTGCGGTACCCCTATATTGCTCAGTGGAGGAGGCGGCTAAGTTGATGATGAAGAATGTGGTTAAGTATTGGGGAGTCCCACATAACATCATTAGTGATCGGGATTCTCGGTTCTTAGGACGATTCTGGACCGAGTTGTTCAAGTTGTTGGGGTCTAAATTATACTTCTCCATAAGCGTCCACCCTCAAACGGATGGCCAAACAGAGAGAATTAACTCGCTCTTGGAGCAATATCTTCGGCACTACGTGAGTGCCAACCAACGAGATTGGGTGAAGCTATTGGACATAGCCCCTATAACTTACAGCGGAGCTCTGCATCCAACAAGAGCCCATTTGAGATTATTACGAGACAACAACCATTAACTCCTCATACCTTGGTTATTGGTTATACAGGGAGCAGCCCATCAGCCTATCAATTCGCAAAGGAATAGCATCGCAATGCAGATATTGCGTGGGCTTACTTGGAGAAGGTGGCCAAAAAGATGAACAAGTGGGCAGACTTGGGAAGGCGACTACAAGAATTTAAAGTTGGTGACATGGTGTTAGTGAAGCTCTAATCAGCATCACTCCAGTTCTTTAGACACAAAGTGCACAAAGGATTGGTACGCAAGTATGAAGGGCCTTTGCCAATCATCAGCAAAGTAGGCAATGTCTCATATAAGTCGCAACTACCAGCATGGTTCAGAATTCACAACGTCTTCCATGCAAGCAACTTGAAAGCCTACCACTCAGATCTGCGAGATGATTCTCGAAATGTTCCAACTCGACTACCCCCCACCGGAGCCTCTTACGAGAAGCGAGTTGAAACTATTCTAGCGGATCATAAGATAAAGCTACCCAATGGAGCGTAGCAAATAGAGTACTTGGTAAAGTGGCAAAAGCTTCCTCAAACAGAAGCGAGTTGGGAGCCAGAAGACGCCCTGCGACATGAAGAAGCTCGCGTCAAAGCCTACCAACAAGCATCGAAGAGGGCGTCGACAGTTTCAGTGGGGGAGAATGTCACGAACGGTTATCGCTCAACCGCAATGCCTTTGCTCATTGAACCGTTCGTCACTTTTTCTTGCTTGTATATATGTTTAGTAGCTTGTTTTACCTTGAGTTTATGTGTTTTTACCTAAGAAATGTGAGCAAAAGTAGTGTAGAAGACTGCAGAATGATCGCTCACTGCGTAGAGCCAAAATAGCCCTATTTTTGGGTCTTTTTTATATGCTGCGGTAACCTTTCTGAACGGTGTAAAATGTCAGCCATTTCAGCACCTTGGAACCCCCCGAGTGGCACCGGGCTGGATGGGGTTCCGGGTATATGTCGGGCGTAGGCATTCATCAGCAATTGAACTTGTCTTGCGTCCGATACCTTGGGAACCGTCGTTTGTGGACTTGCGACTGTTCCTACAACCCTCTAAAGTCCTATTTTGCTCTCTTTCTCTCTTTTCTTTGCTGCACTCAAGGTGTTCGATAAATTGCTTGTATAGCTTTCCGCTTTGCGAGATGTCGGGACGTGTCCATCGCTCGCCTCTAAGCTAATCAACTTCTTCTTTGCAGGTCCTACGGGACCTTAAGAGGTTATAAATGGGCTGACCCTTTGCGGACAGATAACGTGTTGGGCGTTTCATGACTTAGGCAATTTCAGCTAAGTCTTCGGGAGTGTCGCGAGAGTGCCGCACGGCTTAGGCAAATTCAGCTAAGTCCGTGACAGTAGGGAATCGACCCTCCTGGAACTCTAGAAGGGTTCCTCCCTCCTTGGTAGTCGGTCACAATGGCTAAAAAAGTTTGATCTATTCATTGATGAAGAAGATGGTTTGCATCGTTATTTATAGGGTTTATGAAGAGACCCCTAAACCAGGACTCCTAATAAGAGTCCTACTAGAAATAAAACTCTAACTCCAACTCCTACTTTAAGTAAAACTATACTAGAAGAGTCCTAAATCTAGAAGGAACTCAACCCTAGAGAGAGTCCTAACTAAATAGAACTCTCCCTCTCTAATCCTAGCCATCCTCCCTAATAGGTAGGGGCGGCGTGTCACGGACTTAGCTGAATTTACCTAAGCCATGCAGCACCCTTGCGGCACTCCCGAAGAATTAGCTGAAATTACCTAAGTCGTGAAGCAACCTTGCCCACTGTTCCGGACTTAGCTGGGATTGCCTAAGTCATAAAATGCCCAAAACGTTATTTGTCTGCAAAGGGTCAACCATCTTACAACCTCTTAAGGTCTTGTAGGGCTTGCAAAGAAGAAGTTGATCAGTTGAGAAACAAGCGATGGACAAGTCTCGACGTCTCGCAAAGTGGAAAGCTATACAAGCAATTTATCGAATACCTTGAGTGCAGCAGAGAAAAGAGTGAAAAAGAGTGAAATAGGACTTTAGAGGGTTGTAGGAATGGTCGCAAGTCCACAAACGATAGTTCCTATGGTATCGGACGCAAGACAAGTTCAATTATTGATAAAAGCCTACACCCGATATATACCCGGAGCCCTATCCAGCCCGGTGCCACCCGGGGGTTCCAAGGTGCTGAAATGACTGACATTTTGCACTGCTTAGAAAGGTTGCCACAGCACACGAAAAAGACCCAAAAACAAGATTATTTTGGGCTGTTTTGGTTTCACGCAGCAAGCGATCGTTCTGCAGCCTTCTACACTACTTTCGCTCACATTTCTTAGTAAAAACACATAAACTCAAGGCAAAATAAGCTGCTAAACATATGTATAAACATGAAAAAGTGACAAACAGTTCATGGAGCTAAGATGTTACGGTTGAGCGATATCCATTCGTGACATTTTCCCCCACTTAAACTATCGATGCCCTCGTCGACGCTTATTGGTAGGTTTTAACGCAAGCTTCTTCATGTCGTAGGGCATCTTCTGGCTCTCAACTGGCTTCTGTTTGAGGAAGCTTTTGCCACTTCACCAAGTATTCAATATGCTGCGCTCCATTGGGTAGCTTTATCTAGCGATCTGCTAGAATAGTTTCAACTCACTTCTCGTAAGAGGCTCTGGTGGGGGGTTGTCGAGTTGGAACATTTCAAGAATTATCTCACGGATCTGAGTGGCAGGCTTTCAAGTTGCTCGCATGGAAGACGTTATGATTTCTGAACCATGCTGGCAATTGCAACTTGTATGAGATATTGCCTACCCTGCTGATGATTGGGAAAGACCCTTCATACTTGCACACCAATCCCTTGTGCACTCTATGCCTGAAGAACTAGAGTGATGCTAGTTAGAGCTTCACGAACACCATGTCACGAACTTTAAACTCGTGTGGTCGCCTTCCCAAGTCTGCCCACTTCTTCATCTTATTGGCCGCCATCTCCAAGTAAGCCCACACAATATCTGCATTGTGATGCTATTCCTTTGCAAAGTAATAGGATGATGGGCTACTCCCTGTATAACCAATAACCAGGGTATGAGGAGTTGATGGTTGTTGTCCCATAATGATCTCAAAGGGGCTCTTGTCGGATGTAGAGCTTTGCTGCAAGTTGTAGGAGAATTAAGTTATGCCTAATAGTTTCACCCAATCTCGTTGGTTGGCACTCACGTAGTGCCGGAGATATTGCTCCAAGAGTGAGTTAATTCTTTCTGTTTGGCCATCCGTTTGGGGGTGGAGGCTTGTGGAGAAGTATAATTTATATCCCAACAACTTGAACAACTCGATCCAGAATTATCCCAAGAACCGAGAATCTCGATCACTAATGATGTTGTGTGGGACTCTCCAATACTTCACCACATTCTTCATCATCAACTTAGCCGCCTCCTCCACTGAGTAATGAAGGGGTGCAACAATGAATGTTGCATAATTCAAAAATCGATCAACTACCATGAGTATCGATCCAAGTCCCCCTACTGCGGGTAAGCTTGATATGAAGTCCAAGGAAATGCTCTCCAATGGCCTCTCCGATATAGGCAGTGGCTCCAAAAGTCCCACTAGCTTCTGCTGCTCTACCTTGTCCTATTGATAAGTAAGGCATGTTTAAAGATATTCCTCTACATCTATCCTTATCTTCGGCCAATAGAAGGCCCTCTCCACAAGAGCCATTGTTCGGTGGATACCCGGATGTCCAGCCCAAAGGGAATCATGACACTCTTTCAAGAGTTCATGCCTCAAGTTATCCACTCGTGGAACATAAATTCTATTCCTCTTGGTGTAAATGAGTCCCTCCTAGACCCAAAATCGTCGTGTCTTGCCCTCTTTGATGAGTTGCATTAGAGTTACTACCTGAGGATCTCGGTACAGTCCATCCCTGATCCTGGAAAGGAAGTTGGAGTGCAATTGACTTGCTCGGCCTCCGCCCTCCAACTGTATAGTATTCACTAGCTCCACTTTCTGACTCAATGCATCGGCCACGACATTTGCTTTTCCGGGCTTGTACTCCATTACCATGTCGAACTCAGCCAAGAAGTCCTGCCATCGAGCTTGTTTAGGGGAGAGTTTCTTTTGAGTTTAGAAGTAATTCAATGCGACATTATTTGTCCTTAAGCACAAATGGTGCTCCCAAAAGGTAGTGTCACCACACTCATAGATAGTGGACCACCGCTGTCATCTCCTTCTCATTCACAGGATATCGCTGCTTGGTCTCATTGAGCTTGCGACTCTTGTAGGCCACCGGATGACCCTCCTGCATAAGAGCCCAAAATCAGAAGCATATGTATGGACTTCAAAAGACTTCCTATAGTCTGGTAATCTGGGTATAGGTTACTCCAACACAATAGTCTTTAGGTTTTCAAATGTCACCTCACATTTGTCCAACCATCTGTCACGGGCTTAGCTAAAGTTCCCTAAGCCGTGCGGCACCCTCGCGGCACTCCCGAAGACTTAGCTGAAATTGCCTAAGTCGTAGAGCAACCTTGCTCACTATTCCAGACTTAGCTGGGATTGCCTAAGTCATGAAACGCCCAACGCGTTTTCTGTCCACAAAGGGTCAGCCCTCTTACAACCTCTTAAGGTCCCGTAGGACCTACAAAGAAGAAGTTGATTAATTCAGAAGCGAGCGATGGACACGTCCCGATGTCTCGCAAAGAGAAAAGCTGTACAAGTAATTTATCGAACACCTTGAGTGCAGCAAAGAAAAGAGAGAAAGAGAGCGAAATAGGACTTTGGAGGGATGCAGGAACGGTCACAAGTCCACAAACGATGGTTCCCAAGGTATCGGACGCAAGACAAGTTCAATTGCTGATAAATGCCTATGCCCGACATATACCCGGAACCCCATCCAGTCCGGTGCCACCAGGGGGTTCCAAGGTGCTGAAATGGCTGACATTTTACACCACTCAGAAAGGTTATCGCGGCACATGAAAAAGACCCAAAAACAGGGCTGTTTTGGGCTATTTTAGCTCCGTGCAATGAGCGATCGTTCTGCAGCCTTCTACACTACTTTCGCTCACATTTCTTAGGTAAAAACACATAAACTCAAGTTAAAATAAGTTGCCAAACATATGTACAAGCAAGAAAAAGTGACGAACGATTCAAGGAACAAAGGCATTACGGTTGAGCGATGACCATTCGTGACATTCTCCCCCACTTAAACTATCGATGCCCTCGTCGATGCTTGTTGGTAGGCTTTAATGCGAGCTTCTTCATGTCGTAGGGCGTCTTCTGGCTCCCAACTAGCTTCTGTTTGAGGAAGCTTTTGCCACTTCACCAAGTACTATATTTGCTGCGCTCCATTAGGTAGCTTTATTTTACGATCCGCTAGAATAGTTTCAACTCGCTTCTCGTAAGAGGCTCTGGTGGGGGGTAGTCGAGTTGGAACATTTCGGGAATCATCTCACGGATCTGAGTGGTAGGCTTTCAAGTTGCTCGCATGGAAGACATTGTGAATTCTGAACCATGCTGGCAGTTGCAACTTGTATGAGACATTGCCTACTCTGCTGATGATTGGGAAAGGCCCTTACTTGCGTACTAATCCTTTGTGTACTTTGTGTCTAAAGAATTGGAGTGATGCTGGTTGGAGCTTCACCAACACCATGTCACCAACTTTAAATTCTTGTGGTCGCCTTCCCAAGTCTGCCCCCTTCTTCAGCTTTTTGGCCGCCTTCTCCAAGTAAGCCCGCACAATATCTGCATTACGATGTCATTCCCTTATGAAGTGATAGGCTGATGGGCTATTCCCTATATAACTAATAACTAGGGTATGAGGAGTTGATGGTTGTTGTCCCGTAATAATCTCAAATGGGCTCTTGTTGGATGCAGAGCTCCGCTGCAAGTTATAGGAGAACTGGGCTATATCCAACAGCTTCACCCAATCTCGTTGGTTGGCACTCACATAGTGCCGAAGATATTGCTCCAAGAGCGAGTTAATTCTCTCTGTTTGGCCATCCGTTTGAGGGTGGAGGCTTGTGGAGAAGTATAATTTAGACCCCAACAACTTGAACAACTCAGTCTAGAATCGTCCCAAGAACCGAGAATCCCGATCACTAATGATGTTATGTGGGACTCCCCAATACTTAACCACATTCTTCATCATCAACTTAGCCGCCTCCTCCGCTGAGCAATATAGGGGTGCCGTAATGAATGTTGCATACTTCAAAAATCGATCAACTACCACGAGTATCGATCCAAGTCCCCCTACTACGGGCAAGCTTGATATGAAGTCCAAAGAAATGCTCTCCCATGGCCTTTCTGGTACGGGCAGCGGTTCCAAAAGTCTCACTGGCTTCTACTGCTCTATCTTGTCCTGTTGACAAGTAAGGCATGTTTGAACATATTCCTCCACATCTGTCCCCATCTTCGGCCAATAGAAGGCCCTCTCCACGAGAGCCATTGTTCAGTGGATACCCGAATGTCCAGCCCAAAGGGAATCGTGACACTCTTTCAAGAGTTCACACCTCAAGTTATCCGCTCGTGGGACATAAGCTCTGTTCCCCTTGGTGTAGATGAGTCCCTCCTGGACCCAAAATCGTCGTGCCTTGCCCTCTTTGATGAGTTGAATCAGAGTCACTGCTTGAGGATCTCGGTACAGTCCATCCCTGATCCTGGAAAGAAAGTTGGAGCGCAATTGACTTGCTTGGCCTCCACCCTCCAACTGTATAGCATTCACTAGCTCCACTTTCCGACTCAATGCATCGGCCACGACATTTGCTTTTCCGGGTTTGTACTCCATCACCATGTCGAACTCAGCCAAGAAGTCCTGCCATCGTGCTTGCTTTGGAGAGAGTTTCTTTTGAGTTTGAAAGTAACTCAATGCGACATTGTCGGTCCTTAGCACAAACGGTGCTCCCAGAAGGTAGTGTCGCCATATTCGTAGACAGTGGACCAACGCTGTCATCTCCTTCTCATGTATAGGATATCGCCGCTCAGTCTCGTTGAGCTTGCGACTCTCGTAGGCCACTGGATGACCCTCCTGCACAAGAACTCCTCCAATAGCAAAGTCAGAAGCATCGGTATGAACTTCAAAAGACTTTCCATAGTCCAAATCAGTATGTGTTCTTCTAACACAACTGGTCTTGAAATGCCGCCTCACATTTGTCCGACCATCTCCAGATCGCTCCTTTTTAGCAACTCCGTCTGGCGGTCAATATCCAGCTATAAAGCACCGATAATAGTTGACAAACCCAAGGAAGGATCTCAACTCTGTCACCTTCTTTAGTGTTCGCCAGTCCACCACAGCTTGCACCTTAGCCTTGTCCATTCGAATGGACCCATTCCCAATTCGATGCCCCAAGAATAAAATCTGCTGGTAAGTAGCACTTTTCCCTCTTCACGAATAAGGTGTTCTCCCTAAGAACTTTGAAAATTGTTCGGAGGTGTCTAACATGCTCCTCAAGTGTTTAGCTATAGACGACGATATCGTCTAAGTAGACGACCACAAACTTATCCAGATATTCTTTGAACAACTGATTCATGAGAGTGCAAAATGTAGCCGGAGCGTTGGTTAAGCCGAAAGGCATCACCAAGAACTCGAATGCTCCATACCTGGTCACACAGGTACTCTTCGCCTCATCACCTTCTACGATGCGCACCTGCCAATACCCTGACCAAAGGTCGAGTTTGGAGAAGTACTTTGCCTTGCCCAATTGATCGAACAAGTCCGCGATGAGCGAGTAGGGTACTTGTTCTTCACCGTCATCTTGTTTCTTCTGAAAGAGGACTGGAGCTCCGAAAGGTGCTTTGGAACTGCGGATGAGACCACCGCTTAGCAGTTCATCTAACTGCTTCCTCAGTTCTGCCAACTCTGGAGGGGCCATGCGGTATGGTGGTCTCGCTGGAGGCTTAACTCCCGGCTCCAGCTCAATCTGATGATCCACGCCTCTGCGTGGTGGTAGAGTTCTCGGCAACTCTGTTGGCATCACATCTGAGAACTCCTTCAGGATGTTCGCCACGTGTTCTGAATGGCCTCCCGTCAAGTGTCTCTAGCTTCATAGTAGCTAAAAGGTTAATTCACCTTTTCGCACTTTCTTCAATTGTAAAGCCGATATTTATTGTAGGTCCTTGGTTCCTACTAAAACCGGAACCATGCAGGATCATCGCCTCCCATTAGACACAAGAAGTTCAGAATGGTATTGGCACCAACTTTGCGTGCACAAACTCCATTCTGAGAATCACTTGAAGTCGTCCAATGGCACCGCCATCAAGTCTGTGCTCCCGCTCCATGTCCCGATCTTGATGGGGACCCCCTTTGCTTGTCCGGAGATCCGCTTGGCCTCCGAGTTCACCGCCTTCATACGACTTGGGCTCTTCTCCAAGATTAGTCCCAGTCGCTTAGCTTCACGATCGGCAATAAAATTATGGGTCGCGCCCGTGTCCACCATTGCACGGGTTATTCAGCCATTGAGCTTGATGGCCACATACATCAACTCGCTGCTTCCTGCCTTCGGTGGCTTCACCCTTGTATTCTCTCCCACTTGACCCCGCAATGCATTCAACAAACGCATTGCTCCCATCCTGGGTCCTTGCGACGCCTCACTATCGCTACTGGAGTCAGAACTACTCGAACTAAGGGCGATTGCTTTGCCCTTGTCTGACTTATGGGGTACAATCGATGCCGTCAAAGCATTGAGTGCCTGTTTTTATGGGCACTCCCTCACCATGTGCGGTCCTCCACACAAGAAGCATCCAGTAGGCTTTGGGACTCTACCTCTTGAGCCCGGTCCCTTGTGAAAATTCTTCTTCTTTTGCTCACCCCCAGACTCTTGCGCTCGAGAGTATTTAGATGGGCGATTTCCCGAAGATTGTTTCTTCTTTCTCAAATCCTCCGAAGAAACAAAGTCAGTTAGCCTTTTCGTGGCTGCAATTGCCCTGATTACATCAGTGACATTCCTTCGATGTAGTTCTTGTTGTGCCCATGGCTTCAAGCCATCAAGGAAGCTGAATAGTTTGTCTTTCTCAGACATGTCCCGTATATCTAGCATCAGTGCTGAAAATTGTTTCACATAGTCTTAGATTGTTGTACTTTGGCGGAGTTGTCTTAGTTTCCTTCTTGTGATAAACTCTGTGTTCTCTGGTAAGAACTGAGTTCTCAACTCTCGCTTCAAGTCTCCCCATGTATCCATTTGACATCGGCCTTATTGGATCTCTTCCCAACGGGTTCGCCACCAAAGTTTTGCATCCCCATTCAGATACATTATTGCTATAGCAACTTTGGTTTCTTCAGAATCAAGCCTTGTAGCACAGAAATATTGTTCCATGTCGAACAAAAAATTTTCAAGCTCTTTGGCATCTCTAGCACCTCCATAGCACTGCGGCTCTGGTGCCCTGAAGTTTTGTGGTGGCGCAGCGCGGGTGTTGTTCCCTCCCACATCAAGAGTCCTTGTTAACACCATCACCTTAGCCGTGAGTTCCGCCACAACTTCATGTAGGTGTCGTACGGAATCTTTGGTGTCCTCTGTCAGTTGATCCATCATAGATTCAACATTCTCGATCCGAGATTCAGCTTCTTCTAGCGAGCTCTCTACCCTAAGTAGCCCTCGCTGGCCTTGGTAGAGGTCATCCATGCTCGCTTCAAGAACATCAAGGCGGGTCTCCGCCGCTATAATTCTCTCCTTGTGACTCTTTTTCCCGGTTGGCGCTCCAGATGGCGCCTCCTCCCCTCCTGGAGAATACCCAACTTCACGCTCGTCTTGTTCACTATAGAGCTCCTCATGAGTGACTCCCATAGTTTGTGAGCGAGTTTGCACTTGCAGCCCACCTGTGACTGCTTGGAGTAAGGGTCCGGCTTGCCCCATCTTACTCGATTCACTATGATGTTTCACCATGGTGAGATTGCGAATCTTCTTAGTTGTTCGTATAAATTGCTTGCCTGCTCTGATACCACACTGTCACGGGCTTAGCTAAAGTTGCCTAAGCCGTGCGGCACCCTCGCGGCACTCCCGAAGACTTAGCTGAAATTGCCTAAGTCGTAGAGCAACCTTGCTCACTATTTCGGACTTAGCTGGGATTGCCTAAGTCATGAAACGCCCAACGCGTTTTCTGTCCGCAAAGGGTCAGCCCTCTTACAACCTCTTAAGGTCCCGTAGGACCTACAAAGAAGAAGTTGATTAATTCAGAAGCGAGTGACGGACACGTCCCGACGTCTCGCAAAGCGAAAAGTTGTACAAGTAATTTATCGAACACCTTGAGTGCAGCAAAGAAAAGAGAGAAAGAGAGTGAAATAGGACTTTGAGGGATGTAGGAACGGTCGCAAGTCCACAAACGACGGTTCCCAAGGTATCGGACGCAAGACAAGTTCAATTCGATGAATGCCTACCGACATATACCCGAACCCCATCCAGCCCGGTGCCACAGGGGTTCCAAGGTGCTGAAATGGCTGACATTTCGCTCAGAAAGGTTGTCGACATGAAAAGACCCAAAACAAGGTGTTTTGTTTGTTTTGGCTCCGCGCAATGAGCGATCGTTCTGCAGCCTTCTACACTACTTTCGCTCATATTTCTTAGGTAAAAACACATAAACTCAAGGCAAGACAAGCTGCCAAACATATGTACAAGCAAGAAAAAGTGATGAATGGTTCAAGGAACAAAGGCATTACGGTTGAGCGACGACCGTTCGTGACACATCTCCAGGACTGCTCCTTCTTTAGCAACTCCGTCAATGGAGCTGCACGCTTCGAATATCCAGCTATAAAGTGTCGATAATAGTTGACGAACCCAAGGAAGAATCTCAACTCTAGCACCTTCTTTGGTGTTCGCCAGTCCGCCATAGCTTGCACCTTAGACTGGTCCATTCGGATGGAACCATTACCGATTTGATGCCCCAAGAATAAAATCTTTGTTTAAGCGAAGTAGCACTTTTCCCTCTTCACGAATAAGGTGTTCTCCCTGATAACTTTGAAAAATTGTTCAGAGGTGTCTAACATGCTCCTCAAGTGTTTGGCTATAGATGACGATATCGTCTAAGTAGACGACCACAAACTTGTCCAGATACTCCTTGAACAGCTAATTCATTAGAGTGCAAAATGTGGCCGGAGCATTGGTTAAGCGAATGGCATCACCAAGAACTCGAATGCTCCATACCTGGTCACACAGGTAGTCTTTGCCTCATCACCTTCTCCAATGCGCACCTGCCAATACCCCAACCGAAGGTTAAGTTTGGAGAAGTATTTTGCCTTACCCAATTGATCGAACAAGTCCACAATAAGTGAAATAGGATACTTGTTCTTCACCGTCATCTTGTTGAGGGCTCGATAATCAATGCATAATCGAAGGCTCCCATCTTATTTCTTCTGAAAGAGGATTGGAGCTCTGAAAGGTGCTTTTGAACTGCGGATGAGACCATTGCTTAGTAGTTCATCTAACTGCTTCCTCAGCTCTGCCAACTCTGGAGGGGCCATGCGGTATGGTGGTCTCGCTGGAGGCTTAACTCCCAGCTCCAGCTCATTCCGATGATCCACGCCTCTGAGTGGTGGTAGAGTTCTCAGCAACTCTGTTGGCATCACATCTGAGAACTCCCTCAGGATGTTCGCCACAATAGCAGGTTCCTGAATGGCCTCCCTATCAAGTGTCTCTAGCTTCATAGCAGCTATAAAGGTTGATTCACCTTTTCGTACTCGTTCCTTTAATTATAAAGCTGATATTTCTTGTAGGTCCTTGGTTCCTCCCCAAGAAATTGGAACCATGCAGGGATCATTGCCTCCCATTAGACATAGGTAGTTCAGGAACAGCATCGGCACCAACTTCGCTACGTGCGTAAACTCCATTCCGAGAATCACTTGGAAGTCGTCCAATGGCACCACCATCAAGTTTATGCTCCACTCCATATCTTGATCTTGATGGGGATACCCTTTGCTTGTCCGGAGATCCACTTGGCCTCCGAGTTCACCGCCTTCATACGACTTGGGCTCTTCTCCAAGATTAATCCCAGTCGCTTAGCTTCACGATTGTCAATAAAATTATGGGTCGTGCCCGTGTCCACCATTACACGAATTGTTCGGCCATTAATCTTAATGTCCACATACATCAACCGCTACTTTCTACTTTTGGTGGCTTTGCCTTTGTGTTCTCCCCCACTTAACACCGCAACGTATGCAACAAACGCATTGCTCCCATCCTGGGTCCTTGCGACACCTCATTGTCGCTACTGGAGTTAGAATTGCTTGAACTGAGGGCGATAACTTTGCCCTTGTCTGACTTACGGGGTAGAATTGATGCTGTTAAAGTATTGAGTGCCTGTTTTTGTGGGTACTCCCTCACCATGTGCGGTCCTCCATACAAGAAACATTCACTAGACTTTGGGACTCTACTTTTTGAGCCCGATCCCTTGTAGAAATTCTTCTTCTTTTGCTCACCCCCAGACTCCTTCACTTGAGAGTATTTAGATGGGCAATTTCCTGAAGATTATTTCTTCTTTCTCGAATACTCCGAAGAAACAAAGTCAATTAACTTTTCTGCGACTGCAATTGCCCCGACTACGTCGGTGACATTCCTCCAATGTAGTTCTTATTGTACCCATGGCTTCAAGCCATCGAGGAAGTTGAATAGCTTGTCTTTCTCAAACATGTCCTGTATATCCAGCATCAGTGCTGAAAATTATTTCACATAGTCTCGAATTGTTGTACTTTGGCAGAGTTGTCTCAGTTTCCTTCTTACGACAAGCTTTGTGTTCTCGGGCAAGAACTGAGTTCTCAACTCTCACTTCAAGTCTCCCCATATATCCATTCGACATCGACCTTGCTGGATCTCTTCCCAATGGGTTCGCCACCGAAGTCTTGCATCCCCATTCCGATACATTATTGCTATAACAACTTTGGTTTCTTCAGCATTGAGCCTTGTCGCACGAAAATACTGTTCCATGTAAAACAAGAAATTTTCAAGCTCTTTGGCATCCCTAGCACACACTACGGCTCTGGTGCCCTAAAGTTTTATGGTGGCACAGCGCGGATGTTGTTCCCTCCCGCATCAAGAGTCCTTGTTAACACCATCACCTTAGCCATGAGTTCTGCCACAACTTCGTGTAGATATCATACGGAATCTTTGCTGTCCTCTATCAATTGATCAATCAGGGATTCAACTTTCTCGATCTGAGATTCAGCTTCTTCTTGCAAGCTCTCTATCCCAAGTAGCCTTTGCTGGCCTTGGTAGAGTTCCTCTATGCTCGCTTCAAGAACATCAAGGCGGGTCTCCACCATTATAATTCCCTCCTTGTAGCTCTTTTTTCCGGTTGGCGCTCCAAATGGTGCCTCCTCTCATGGAGAATACCCAACTTCATGCTCATCTTGTTCACTGTAGTGCTCCTCATGAGCGGCTCCCACAGTTTGCGAGCGAGTTTGCACTTGTAGCCCACCTGCGGCTGCTTGGAGCAAGGGTCCGGCTTACCCCATCTTGCTTGATTCACCACGATGTTTCACTATGGCGAGATTGCTAATCTTCTTTGTTATTCATTTGACTTGCTTGCCTGCTTTGATACCACACTATCACGGACTTAGCTGAATTTGCTTAAGTCATGTAGCACCCTTGCGACACTCCCGAAGACTTAGCTGAGATACCTAAGTCGTAAAGCAACCTTGCCCACTATTTTGGACTTAGCTAGGATTGCCTAAGTCATGAAACACCCAAAGCGTTATGTGTCTGCAAAGGGTCAGCCCTCTTACAACCTCTTAAGGTTCCATATGACCTGCAAAGAAGAAGTTGATTAATTGAGAAATGAACGATGGGCAAGTCCTGATATCTCGCAAAGCGGAAAGCTATACAAGCAATTTGTCGAATACCTTGAGTGCAGTAGAGAAAAGAGAAAAAGAGAGCGAAATAGGACTTTGTAGGGTTGTAGGAATGGTCGCAAGTCCACAAACGATGGTTCTCAAGGTACTGGACGTAAGACAAGTTCAATTATTGATGAAAGCCTACGCCCGACATATACCCTGAGCCCCATCCAGCCTGGTGCCACCCGGGGGGTTCCAAGGTGCTGAAATGGTCGACATTTCACACCGCTCAGAAAGGTTACCGCAGCACATGAAAAAGACCCAAAAACAGGGCTATTTTGGCTCCGCGCAGTGAGCGATCATTCTGTAGCCTTCTACACCACTTTCACTCACATTTCTTAGGTAAAAATACATAAGCTCAAGGCAAATTAAGCTGCCAAACATATGTACAAACGAAAAAAGTGACAAACGGTTCACGGAGCGAAGATGTTGCAGTTGAGCGACGTCCGTTCATGACAGGCGGCTAGGAGACCCCCACTCCATAAGGACTCCTCCCTAACCCTAGCTGACATCTTCAAATAAGGTGGGTGGCGACTGATTTAGGGTTTATTATATGCCTCAGGGTTTTATTGACATCATGACTCAGAGAACTTAGGACCCAACCCAGCTAGGGTGCTAACAGGCATCGATTGGATCCTGATCCCCACTATAAATTTGTCGGAGACTTCTATTTCAAGTTTCGAGGGTGTCGCGTGATTCGTTAAGAAAATAGCATGAGATGATTAAGATAGAAGTCTATATCTTCATTATTAATTTTCTATAAAATCTGCATATTATTCATTTACACTACATCTTGTTTTGTTAAAAACATATCGCTTACAAACCCCCTACGTGGCATACTTGATGCCAACCACCTCATCGGTCCAAACTACACAGATTGGCTCCATAATTTGAGAATTGTTCTCAAGATAAAAAAAATCGCATATGTCTTTGACATAATTTTATCCAAGAAAGAAAAGCTAGTTCTCTATATTGGTAAGACCTGTAATATCCCTTATTTTTGAAATATTTCTAATGATATATTTTTAAATTATTTATGTGGACCCATTTATAAATTTAAGGATTTGTTTAATAATTTTTGATTAAATAATTTTATATTGAAAGTTAATTACTAGGGACCTAAATGTGAATTTTAAAAATATAAAGTAAATTATGAAAGATTCATATTAAGTTAAAATAATAATAATAATAAAGAAAACATGATGAGGACATGTGTCACTATCTTATTTAAAGTAGTGCCACTTATACATGTGCATGTGACACGTGCACATTACATGCATGCTTACCACCTAACAGTCCATATGTTAGCTTAAATAATTAACAATTAGAGAAGAAAGGGATTTGGCTATAACGTAAACTTGAGAAGAAGAAGAAGAAGAAGAAGAAGAAGAAGAAGAAGATGATGATGATGATGATGATGATGATGATGATGAAGAAGAGAAGGAAAGATGAAGAAAAGATTTGAGGGTTTTGAGATTACGATCTAATCCACACCTTTATAACAAAATTTACAAAGGTAAGTGTTCTAACCCCATCCTACATAATGTCTTCTATCCTTTTTTCTACTGAAATATATTATTGTTCTTACCTTGATTATGAGAAAAATTTGGGACAAAAATGAAATCTCTTTTGTTGGCTGCCTAAGTGTGAATCTATAATATTTTTGAGATTATGACCTATCTACCTTATTTAAGTTAAAACCTTTAATACTCTGTTTTAGATAAAACTTAGTTTCTTTGAAAATAGATTCACATATCTTTCTTTTAAAATTTAGTTTGTAGAATTTGGTGTTCATTTGCTAGCCCAAACATTTATTTCAATTAAGCATATAAAATATGTAAAATACAATCTAGAGCTCCTGACCTTTCATCACTATATTGGTTAAATCTTTATGTTGGAGTCTCTGATTTATGAAAAACTTAATTTATTAGAAAATAGGCTCATATATATTTCATTTGATACTATAATTGAAAGATTTAGAATTTAAATGACTATCGAAATTTTTATTTTGTTAGACTTTATGGATTCTATAAAATAGAGACTATGATTTCGGACCTTTGGCTGCCAAATCATCTATAACTTTTTGTAGAGACTTTCAATTTGTATGATACTTATTTTATTTAAAAGTAGATTGATTTATCTTTACAAAGATATCCTTTTTGAGTAATTTAGAGCATATTTGACTATTTAAAATAACTTTAAGATGTGCCTTCTGAATTTTGCCAAAATAGTGATTGTATCAGTTTAGCCTATTTTTGCTTCATCCATTTCAAAACTAAATTCTCTGATGCTCTTACCTTTGATTTCCTTATATATCTGAATATATTATGTATTAATCAATGATATATCATATTATTTTATTTAGGTGCATGCATGATTTATTATTTCACATGTGTTTCCGAGATAAGCCAAATTCATTGCTCATGCCTTTTGTATTCTAGTGTTTGTGAGATATTCTAGACCTTTGCCAGAAATGGTAAAGAGTATTTTGCTTAAAGCCTGTGATGCTTTACTTCTATCTAATGGTCATCCAAAAATGAATGGATTATATTATATATGTAATCCCACATCACCATCTATGTTTTTGATATGATATTAAATTATATTCTATCTGTGATCTAGCTAAAGTCATTCTTCTTTGGAGCCATATATCATTGCTTTGAAATATTGCATACTCTTATTCATTATTCCATGCTTATATGAATGCATATTATGAGTATTTATGTATTCATTCTATTATTTCATGGCACATGTATGATTCGTTGTTCCGTATGTGCTTCTTATATATGTCAATTTTGTTGCTCATGTCCTTTTGTACTCTAGTGTTTGTGAGATAATTCTATTTCATATTTGACACATGTATGATTCGTTGTTCTGTATGTGCTTCTTATATATGTCAATTTTGTTGCTCATGTACTTTTGTACTCTAGTGTTTGTGAGATAATTCTGGACCTTTGCTAGAAATGGTAAAAGGTATTATGCTTAGAGTCCATAATGCTCTATCGGCCCCACTGACTTCACCCAAACGTGGGTGGATGGAGCTCCCAATCATGGGAGACTTATGTCTGTTAGTCATCCAGAAATGGATATACCATATTCTATCTGATCTCACTTCACCCTCTATGTCTTTGATATGATATCCAAAGCATTGCTTATGAGTTTGTTTCTGCATTTTAGATAAGAATGAAATGAATATTATGTCTGATATGATATTGAGCTTCTGTTCCTCATTTGTTCACTTGATAAGCTTTGAGATTATCTATTTGTCATTGATATACTTCATAATATGTTTACATCTTTAATATTGATCCAAAATGTTTCATTTGCTATTGATATATTTCAAAATATTTCACATGCCATTGATATGTTCCAAAATGTCTTATACATTTTGATAAGTTCTGAAATGTTTCATCGCCAATAATATATTTCGAAATGTCCTATGTGCCTTTGATATGCTCTGAAATACCTCTTACGTCAATGATATGCTCCAACTACTCTTCCTCTACTATTATGATCAAAATATGTTTTGAATGAAATGATTTGTGATTATGTATTTTACGAGATGCTACCTATGGGTTCTTATACCTTTGCCTTGTTATCTGATATTAAGTTTATTTTAAAAACTATCCTTCTTGGTCTTGGATATGTTAGTCACTTGCTGAGCTTTATATACTCACTTTATTGCTATATAAATTTTATAGGTTAGCTTGTCACTTACAGAAAAGTCAGAACTGAGCTGAGACAGTAGAAAGCTATGTAGATTTTAGGCAAGTCTTATTAGAAAATGGTGTATAAGAATATTTTGTATATAATAAAATATTATATATAAATATAAATTGATGTATCTTGTAAAAAGAGTAGAATACCTTTTAGTGTTGAATCTTTGAATGTTAAGTTTTACAATTATATGAAGTGGTGGAAAATGATTGGTTTTGCATTCGTATAGATTTCTGAGATTATTGGTTTTATAAGTGTGGTTAATATTTTTTGTTAACATTGAGTTTTGTGAATTATGGATTGATATAGTATAAGATTTATAAACTGCACAAGTTTTATGAATGACTGTTGAATGATCTTTAAAAATATTTAATCAGTATCCTTAATGTTAGTTTGGATCCTGGGTTCGGATTGTTGATAAATTATAATGTATTTCTGATTGACGATGGGTTCACGCCTTTTGAATGTGCTAATATTCGGCAAGCGTTACAAGACCAATAAGAAAACGAAGGCTAATAAGTCCCTTAAGAAGGACAAGGCAAGGACAAATCTAGTAAGGTATAGCTAAGTAAGACCCGGTCAAGAACAAGGGCTAGTGCTTCCACTACTATAAAGACAAGCACTAGAAGAGCAATTACAAGGATTTTCTTGTAGAGAAGCGAAACAGAAGCTTGGAGAAGCTTCAAGTACATTCATGATCAGTCTTCATTTATTATATTTTCATGATAACACATGGGTATTGAATATCGAGAGTGCTTATCATATCTGTAATTGATTACAGGCTCTAGTAAGGGGTCTAGGAGACTGGCCAGATGTGAGATGGACCTCAAGATGGATAATGGAGTAAGAGTTGCTATAGTTGTCATTTGGAAGGTCACCCTACATCTGCTTGGTGGAGCTACTATTGTCTTGGATGCATGCTATTATTTTTTCTCGATTATCAAAAATATTATTTCTATTTTTATTTAATAATTAGTGGACAGGAATTAGATTTTGAGAACAATGGTTGTTCAATAATTATGGATGATGAGATCTTCACAAGAGGGATATTGATTAATGGCTTATATGTATTAAACTTCTCCATACATCATGAATGTAAGTACATCAAAGAGGAAATGAGATGAGGTGAATAATGTATACCTATTGTCACGGACAACAAGGTAAATAAGGTATTCGATAAAATGCTCATGTTTGTCTGTATCCTTCGGTTTGTGTACATACCTTGTACAACAAGTAGTGGGCTTGCAATAGGCTTAGCAGCCTTAGTTTCGTTTGTTTTGTGGCCAATTTTAGCTTGTAAATACGAGTGTATTGTAAAAATAAGTGTGTCTTGTAATCACTTGTAGGGACTTCGATTTGTAATGGACCATTATCCTTTGTGTGCAACCTCTCTGAGTTTGTAATGTCTATAGATGTAATTTGTATCTGACTTTATAAAGTATTTGCTTGAGCAGTTGCTTGTGGATCCTATTGGAATTTCTTCTTCTGGCCTGTTTTCTCTTTTGTAAGTCTAAGGGACTCTAGGAGATCTCGAGGAAGGCTGACCTTTGCGAACGGACACGCATGGGTGCCGTACGGCTTAGGCAAAATTAGCTAAGTATGTGACAATGTGGTATCAGAGCGAGACAAGCATACGTAGAAACACTCGCCATACAAACGTGGGGGACCTAGTTAGGCTGTGTGGAGGACAGCCAGCATACATAATTATTTGGAGGAAAATAAATATTGAGATATAGGGAAAAGAGTCACTCAGAGGAGTAGGCATCTAGGCTTGGTATTTAGAAGAATGGCCAACCTTTTGCACGAGAGGCACCACGAGGATGAGCAAGCGAAGAAGAATTTGTAGCGCACAAAGATTGGGATGGTTGAGTTTGAGTTATAGCTCGACGTTGGCAACCAAACTTGATGGTGCTCAAGGCAAGCAGGGTGCTTGGTGAGAGAAGAGACCGTGCAAAGTGGGAGGTATTGTGTAACGACCGAAAGAGTTGTGCAAAGCTTACAAAGGTGAGGGGAATTGCTAACTCAAAGGATTCGGTACTCATACAAGAGCTTGTATACAGACGATGGAGTATTCATGGCCATCCCAAGGTGCGATCGGAACTTGACACTATGGAGCATCAGAACTTTTTCTTTGACATGGAAAGGATACATCCGTAGGCAAGTGAAATGTGCAATAAGTTCAGCACATTACTAGATCTTGAAGGGTACAGTGGAGACTGTATTGGCGAAGGGTCGTAATCTAGCAAGTGCATTTGCGGGGGCAAAACAAGGCACAAGTTGTTCAGCAAGATGGAGTAGTCTAAAGGGGATGGGGTCTCCGAAACTTCTAGTGGGAAGAATACAAAGAGGAAAGTTACTCTAACAAGATAGATATCCAAGAGGGATAAGTCTTAGTTCTCTAGAGGGAGAATCATGTGCAACAAATCGCACATATTAAGAAAGAGTTCCTCAAGGCAATATCTTCACAATGTTCAACGGACCGAATGAGTGATGAGGAGTTGTCGTATGATCTTGAATGAGGGAGTGCATTGGTGGTTGCATTTCAAGATCAAGTGGGAGAGCAATCCAAGGCAACATCTTATGAAAGCACACTTAGAGTCGATGTGGAAATCGAACTCAATGGAGGGCTAACCCGTGGAATGGTAAACACAAGGGCCACTATCAACTCAATGCAAGTCGAGGAGCGGAGTGACTTGAGTGGAACTCGGTGAAGTATCCAAGCCACATAAAGGGAGTCGACATAGAAGATGGAACATGAAGCGGAGGCACAGAGCTTTCCTTGGACGGAGGTTAAGGGCATGAACTCTTGTAGAGGCAAGAGTGGGATCATATCATTCCATGGGTTTTTCATTCTGATGGGGCAAACTTATCTTGCATGGTGCCAAAGACGAAGGAAGCTTCGAGGCATATGCACCTTGCCTCAGAGATGCATTTGATGAAGTAACTAAGGTGATTCAACTTGCAGAGGCAAAGTTGGGATAAAGAGACCTTAGCACGGGGTAAGAGGACACAGAGCTGGGTACTTTTAAAGAATATGCCACAGTGTTGCCATTCGAGTTGTCAGGAACAAGTGGTGCATAGTAGAGATTGTGCTGGTAGGGGATACAGGCCCAGGATCCAGACAATGGTGCACCAATTCTAGCGAAGTCAAGGAGACTTCAGGAGCTACTAGGCGACAGACTGTCCTAGAGCTATGCTTCATCTAAGTGTGACCCAAGAGTGGGTGGATGAAGGTGAATTACCAAGGGAGTAAACAAAAAAAAAATTGAACATGGCGAAGGACCTATGATGTGTTAGCAGAGGCCACACATGGAGAAGTCACAGTCCGAGTTCATCACATGAGAATCTGTTTGCAATGGAGATATCACCAGGAGGCGACATGGTGCAGTCTGATCGTGGTGGAATAGTTCGTGACAATGCAACGCAAGTGATTATATCCCGTCAGGGACAGGATCATGCGGAGGTATGATCAGGGATAAACTAGGAGCTCCACTTTAGTGAATGACACAACAAGAAGAAGGGCTATAGATTCAAGGAGTGAATGTCATGGTACCGCAGAGGCGGGTCTTCGTGTGTGTATCAGAACTTACATTGGATGAAAGCCTTAGTCATCAACATATGGGGGCTGTATACCACCAAGGAAGAAGTCCAAGTGCTAGTACCAGAAAGTCTTATAGAGGGAGATGTGATCATGTGAATAATCAGAAGCTACTGGGAGCTCCACTTCGGTGAATAATGCAATGGTAGGAAGGGCTATAGATTCAAGGAGTGAATGGTATAGTACTGCAGAGATGGGCCTTCCATGTGTATGCATTGAAGCTTACATCAGATGAAAGCCTTGATCGTCAGCATATGGGGGCTGTGTACCACCGAGGGAGAAGTCAGATTGCAAGTACCAGTGAGTCCCATAGAGGGGACTTGATTATACAAAGGTATGGTCGGAGCAGCTAGAGAGTTGGACTACTTCAGTGCTCACATTCATTTAACGAAGCCCGGCAAGTCAGAGGACAAAGTTGAGTAAGCGAACGTTGCTACTAAAGAAGCTAAGGAGAACAAAATCGACGCAAGCCCTATAACAAGATGATGGAGGCCATGCATGAGAGTTGTAATCTATCTTTCCATCGACCAAAGAAAACTACTAGAAGGACAAAGTGGTGTTGAAGCAAGTGGTCGAAAGGGGCAAGGAAGCGACGATGAGTCCAGTGGAGCTCAGCTACCTAAAAAAGAAAAGTGTCGGTTAAAAGGAAGGGATACAGATACAAGGCAATGAATAGTAGGGCCATGAGCTTAGCAGCACCATGGTATACAGAGGCAGGACTTCCGTGGAGTCATCAATCCCTTGCTCTCATGGAGGGAGAGCATTAGTCATAAAAAGGGGCCGAGGAGGTGGAGAATGCAAAGGCAAACTCTAGGTACCAAGACATGGCAGAACGGTAGAGGGCAAGGAACTTCATAAGACTAGTGTCAATGGACTTCCCATCAAGATAGCCGAAAGCGAGGGACTTTGGGTTGATGCAAAAGTGCTCGACTAAGGAACGAAGTAGGCAGTACACGGTACTGTACCTTTTCTACTCAGAGGAGTAAGCGGCAAAAGTGATGGAGAAGATGGTATAATTCCAGAGGCGACCAGAACTATCAAAGACTTACTCCAAGTTGGGGGACTCTAAGTTGGAGTAAACTTTTTGCTCTTTTCGAGCAAAACTTTTTACATTCCAGAAGTTCAACGGTAGTGAGAAGGTGAATCACAGTAGTTAACTCAACGCAAGGAATGCAAACACTTCAAGTGCTTCAGAAGTGTGGGCAAAGAGTGGGCGAATGTTAGTAACTAACTTAATACATGAAGTACAAACTCAATGAGGCAAGCGAAATTGAAAACCTTTGCCTTCTCAACTCAAGAGAATGAGCGAAACTAAGTATCTCAATTCTCTTAACTCGAGGAGGTGAGCGAAGCCAAGTAACCTTGCCTTCTCAACTACTAAGAGAATGGGTGAAGTTGAGTATCACAGTTCTCTTACCTATCTAGCAGAGGAGTTTTACATAAGTTCAGTGACCCTTCAAATAAAGCTTATGAAAGACAATAGTTGTCACATCCTCACCATTAGAGATCAGTACTACTGAGAGTAGATTGTTCACTTTATTTCTCTATTGAAGGCCAATCGAAAGCGGAAGTGATGCGAACCTACTTGGAAGTGATAACTAAAAGTGAAAGAAGGTTCAATGGGCAAAAATTGTGGAGGATGGACCTTAAAAACTTCAAAGTCTGTGAGGTGATGCTAGTTAAAGTTCCAACAAGAATCCATCCAGTTCAAGCAACATGAGTATACTGCGATACTGACACATAATAAGGCAGGTCCTTTCCTTCATCAAAAGTATCCATGAGAACCAACAATGATCAGCACAACTCAGCTAACCCCACACCAGATTTAGGTAGTGGTGAGTTGAAGCAGCATAGCAGATCAGAGTTTGACTACTCAACAATAGCGATAGAGAGTGGCTGGGAACCAAAGGGGCGTGTTACAGCCAAAGCAGGAGATTGAAGATTCAGCAAAATGTAAGGAGATGCAGCATCTACAGTGGCTTCGACGAGGACGTCGAAGGAATAAGTGGGGGAGAATATCACAGACAACAAGGTAAACAAGGTGTTCGATGAAATGCTCATGTTTGTCAGTGTCCTTTAGTTTGTGTACATACCTTATACAACAAGTAGCGAGCTTGCAGTAGGCTTAGCAGCCCTAGTTTGGTTTGCTTTATGGCCAATTTTGACTTGTAAATATGAATGTGTCTTGTAAGCACTTGTGGGGACTTCGATCTGTAATGGACTATTGTCCTTTTTGTGCAACCTCTCTGAGTTTGTAATGTCCATGGGTGTAATTTGTATATAGCTTTATAAATTATTTGCTTGAGCAGTTACTTGTGGATCCTATTGGAATTGCTTCTTTTAGCCCATTTTCTCTTTTGTAAGTCTAAGAGACTCTAGGAGACCACGGGGAAGGCTAACCTTTATGGATTGACATGCATGGGTGCCACACGGCTTAGGCAAAATTAGCTAAGTTCGTGACACTTTGGTATTATAGGCTAGGTCATATCCATGAGGGAAGGATTCAAAAATTACTAATTGGATCCATTCGACTATGACTATGAGTCATATACAACTTATAAACGTTGTCTTCATGAAAAGATGACCAACTCTCCTTTTAGTGGAACTGGAGAGAGAGCCACTGAGTTATTAGAACTTATATAGAGTGATGTATATGGTCCCATGTCAACTCAAGCAATAGGTGGTTACTTCTACTTCATAATTTTCACTTATGATTTCTCTATATATAGACATATATACTTAATGAAGGATAAGTCTTAGGCCTTCGAGAAATTCAAGGAATATAAGAATGAAGTGAGAACTAGACTAGAAAAACTATTAAGGTTTCGATCAGATCGAGGAGGAGAGTACTTGAGTATAGAGTTCACCATTTCCTTAGAGACCATGAGATTTTATCCTAATAGACACCTCCTTATACACTTCAGCTAAATAGTGTATCAAAAAGGAGGAATCACATGTTGTTAGATATGGTGCGATCCATGATGAGTTTTACTGATCTACCCATCTCATTTTGAGGATTTACCCTACAGACCACAACTTACTTTTTGAACAGAGTTTTATCTAGGTCAATAGTGTCTACACCATATGAGATATGGAAAGGAAAGAAGTTCGATCTTAATATTATTAAGATTTGGGGTTGTCCTGCCCACGTTAAGAGACACAACATCGATAAGTTGGAATCAAGGATAGAACAATGCAAGTTTATGGAATATCCTAAGAAAACTTACAGGTATTATTTCTATCATCTTGAGGACTTGAAGGTTTTTGTTGCCAAGAGAGGTATGTTCCTTAAAAAGGAACATATTCATGGTGAAAATAGTGGGAGTGAGATAGAGTTGAGCAAGATTAGAGAACTTTGCCAAAGCATTATTCCAAAGTCCAAGCCTGTTCAAGAACCTAGCACACAAGTTCTAACTTTGCATAGGTCTAATAAAATATCTCACCCTCCTGAAAGATATATGGGACATATCAGTAGAGAGGATACTTAAGATGTTGATCCTCAGACCTACGAGGAGGCTATTATGAGTATTGACTCCGGGAAGTGGTAAGAAGCCCTAGATTCTGACTGGGATTTCATGTACTCCAACAAGATTTAGAACCTTGTGGATGCACCTGAGGGTATTGTACCCATCAACTATACATGGATCTTCAAGAAGAAGATTGGAGTAGATGGATAGGTGGAGACCTATAAGGCAAGGCTGGTTGCCAAAGGATATCATCAAAAGCATGGAGTTGACTATGACGAGACTATCTTACCTGTAGCATGGCCATTGTAGCACACTATGATTATAAAATATGACAGATGGATGTGAAAATCATATTTCCTCAATGGTAATCTCGAGGAGGAGGTGTATATAGTACAGTCAGAGAGATTTATATCCAAAGAGATTCCAAATGAGGTGTGCAAATTGCTCAGGTCCATTTATGGACTGAAGCAAGCTTATCGAAGTTGGAATATAAGATTTGATGAGGTGATCAGATCTTATGACTTTGTTAATTATGTGTACAGGAAGGTAAGTAGGAGTGCTATCACCTTGGTGCTATATGTGGATGGCATTCTAATCATTGGGAAAGATGTAGGAATGATCTCCACAGTTATAGTCTGGCTATCTAAAAACTTCTTCATGAAGGACCTAGGGGAAGTATCCTACATCTTGAAGATTAGGATCTATAGAGATAGATCCAAGAGGATACTTGGCTTGTCTTAGTCTAGGTACATAGACTCTATTGTCAAAAGGTTTGGCATGAAAAATTCCAAGAGAGGTCTCACACCGATGAGACATGGAATATCACTTTCTAGGAGTATATTTCCAAATACTCCCAAAGAAAGGAAAGATATTGATAGGATACCCTATTCATTAGTGAAAGGGTATATCATATAAGCTATGCTATGTACGAGGCATAATATAGCTCATGCTCTGAGTGTCACGAGCAGGTATCAGGCGGATCTAGGTTTGGAACACTGGAAGCTAGTAATGTATATACTTAAGTACTTAAGAAGGACTAAACTAGTTTATGGAGGAGGTAGCATCTATGTTGAGGGCTACATGGATTCAAATTCTAGTCCAACATCGATGATAGCAAGTCAAACTCAGGGTATATCTTCACTCTGAATGGAGGAGCAGTAAGCTGGAAGAGTTCTAAGTAAGAGATTACTACTGACTTGACCATAGAGGCAGAGTATATTACTATGACAAATATAGTAAAATGAAGGGGTATGAATAAAGAAGTTCATTAGGGATTTGGAAGTTGAACCAAGTAGCATGATGTCAATTCCTATATATAGTGACAACAATAGGGTTATAGCTCTAGCAAAGGAACCTAGGTCTCATCAAAATTATTCTAATGAGGTTCCAACTGATTAGAGAGATCATGACCCATAAAGATGTAGCAATGGAAAGAGTTATATCTAAAGATAACATTGCATATCCATTCACAAAACCGTTGGCTTAAACTGTCTTTGAGCATCACAGGAGTCATGGGGATTAGACATATAGGTGATTGGCTTTAGGTCAAATAGAAGATTGCTGGTTATAGGTGCCTTGCAAGCCAATCATGTGAGTGATGACACGTGTAATATGTTGTAATCTTTTTTACATTATTATTATTGGCATATTCTCACGTTATATTATTTGTTGAATATATATATATATATATATATATATATATATATATATATATATATATATATTGTGATGAAGACCATGATAGTGATATCAATTCATCTTTAAACACATATCCTAAACTATCCCAGTCACAAGTTACTCGAGAGAGACATCGAGATAACCAGATAGATCGATATCCTATATACCTATCCATATGATGGTGGGAACTAGTCTCATAGTCACTTGTGTAGGGATACAAATGGTACAATACAAGTGCTCATTAGAGAAAGAGTTCACTGATTAATCCGCTTACGGAATGTTGGATAGTTAATGATACTTATTATTAGACAATGATTTTGTAGTCCTAGTTATGTGTCTAGTCCTTAGACTTGAGAAACCAATGATATCTTGTTTGAGTACTCCTTTCTTTGATGTCGGACTTACAGGTTTGAAAATTTTCAGATATAGTACAACTGATTATCGGGATTGGTACCCAACCTTAATAAGGTAATTAAGTGTCAATAGAGGATCATCCACTCTTATTAGAAATATCTCATGTATTATTGCTCAGACAAATCCTCAGCCCAAGTTTTCGGATGGCTGACGGCGGGTAAACTGCCCAAGGCAGACAGGTAAACAGCTTGTACCCAAATTTTTCGGGTGAGTTTGATTTTTGGCTACAAAGATTTGAAGCCACTTGGGGTTTGTAAATATCAAGTTTTATTGCATTCTATACAACAATTTGGGGAATAAAATTCTATGAAAAACTTATGTGGAATGTAAGAAAAAGAAAAAGGATAAGGGAGAGAGCTTATAATTAGAAAATTCTCAAGTCTCCCTTATAAAGCAAAGTGTAAAGATTTGGTCTTCACCTAAAGAAGATCAATAGTGGATGCCGATTTACCTCAAGGAGGACTCAGGAGTGGACATAGGCCATTGGTGTCGATCCACTATAAAGCTTGTGAGTTCTTTCCTTCCTTTTATTGCTTATGAATTTTGTATTGACGCTTCTGATTGAATTTACTCTTTGAAAGTAAAGTCTTCACATCAAGCACTTCCCTTCAACATTATTAATCTTTCAGGTTTGCTTATTAACTTAGCAATTTTCCACTTATTTTACTTAAACAAAAACCTTCAGATTTCCTATCTTGCTTTAAGCGAAAAGCTTTTATTTAAAATGAAAACTTACACTTGCACTAACTCATCCCTCCCCCCATGGCCCCCCAGTGCTAATTAATCCTAACAATTGGTATTAAAGCCATGATTTTCTTATTTGATTTAACACCAAAGATAAATGGCTCTTTTCAATATTAACAAGGGTCAATGCATCACAAGTCCTCCTATGTTTAATGGAATGGACTACACATCTTAAAAAATTTGAATGTGTATCTTTTTTTTTTCGATAGATTTTGATTTTTGATGTATTATTAAAAAAGGTTTTCAAAAGTCATCCAATCTAATAAATGATTGGACCGATTAGAAAAATAAATATTTTTGTTAAATGTAAAGGCTATGAATGTCTTATATTGTGCACTTGATAAAAATAAGTTTAATCGTGTTTCTGCTTGTGATTCGACCTTCAATATTTGGCATACATTAGAAATGAGATATGAAAGCACAACTAAATCAAATGATTTAATAAATAAAATATCTTATAAAAATAAACTTGAAAAACACCTTTTAGAAAACTGGAAGGAATATGAACCAAGAAAAATATATGACTCCTCAAGTGATGAGGACTTTGAATATTTGATAAATGAACTAGATAAATTAATAAATATAAACCATAAAAATGATCTTAAAATCATGGACAAGAACTCTTGCTTTGAATGCAAGAAGTCAAGACACTCAAAAGATAAAAAGCACAATCAAAAGGAAGTGGAGAATCTCATGCTTATAGTCATCAATAATGACGTAAGTGATTCCTCCAAAGTCTCATTCACTTTTGATAAATTATTAAATACTTTTCATAAGCTTTATGATGAATTTAAAATGATTAACAAATCTTATAAATTACTTAAGAAAGAGCATGATTCTTTAGTTAGTAAATTTGAACAAATGGATGATACATCACCATCACACAATTTATGCACTAAATATGAAACCCTTAATGATGTATCAACATCATGTTTTTCTTTTTCTTATTATGAGTCATTAGAGGTAATTAAACAAGAAAATGATATACTACAACAAACTCAAAAAAGGCTAAATATAGACAATGAGTCTCGAAACATGATCCATGTTGATAAGGGTCATATTCATAAGGAAAGTATTAGCATTGTGTGTGAGACTCATCAAAAGCCAACTATCCTTGTTAAAAGACCCATATTACACTCTTTGCCCAAAAATAGTTATAATTTTTATGATAAATATGGACACTTTGCTTATAAGTATTTATTTAAAAATTATAGTCCACATATATTAATTTGGGTTCCTAAAGTAACGATAGACAATCTTAAGCCATTAGAGAAAATAAAATTAATATATTATGAAGGACCTAAATTTAATTAAATCAAAACCTCCCAAAATATAAAGTTGTATCCTATCAAAGCTAGGAGCACTAAGTAATATTTTGAAAGTAGATACTCAAGGCACATGACTTGAGATATAATACTCTTTTAAAGCTCATTAGCCTAAGTAATAACAAAAAAATTGAAATAAAATCATTATTAATGAATCATTAGATTACTCAATAATTTTGATCACTCTAACTTTGTTATGTTAGAAACTTTATTTAAATTTAAATTTATGGAAGAAAGATTTTGATGATTATTATGATTAAATGATAAGTTCAAAATTATTTGCTTGAATATTTGTTGATTTAAATGCAAAGTTATCATTAAATGACTTAAATATTATAGTGTTTTTGGCTAAGTAAAATATCATTGTTGAATGATTGATTTAAATGTTACATGATTTAAATGTTATGATAGTATATGGGTTGTATGATAAATGATTATTGTTGAATGATAGAATTTAAGCATAGAACAATATAGAAAAGGGAGAGAAAAATCATGCTTTATTTTTTAATAATTTTAAAAAATTATATTGATTATGAAAATTGTGTGTCTTATAATAAAGTAACAAAATATTAGACTTAAATGCTTAAGATAAATCTTATGTTTGCTTTTAAGAAACAATATAATGTATATCTTGATGATTTTCGTATTGTTTTTTTATTTTGATTGAAGATGCTTTATGTTCAATGAAATTATGTTGGATAATGTAATGATACATAGTGATCATGGTTAATAAATTTATATTTCTAAATTATGCATGATTATTGTTGTTATTTATGGCTTATTGATCTTTGCCATAATAAAAGCTCTTCTTCAGTTTTAAATTAAAATGCATGTTTTTATTTGGCTTAAAAGAAAAAGGCATGTTTGTATGAAATAAAAAAATATTTTTTCTTGAAACTTTTTCTAGCTTATAAATTTTTCAAAATGAGATTAATGAATCAATTATGTTATTTTTATGAATCTCTTGAACTATGAAAATGATTTTAACGATTTGATGATTTGAACTTGAATTAGTTATTATCATGATTTTGGCATATTTAGAAAATGAAACTTGAAAATCTTCTTACAAACCATATTCTTGAAAACTTGAAGATTTATATATATAAATAAAGATCTTCCATTTTTTTCTTAAAATTAACTCATGATCTTGATATCTATAATATGATATCCTTATAAATGAAGTCTCTTCTTTGATCTCTTAATATTCTATTTTATTATCTAAGAAGAGATTTATTTAATTAAATCATATCTTTTAGTATTCATGAATGTCTTTGATATCAATATCTTTCTTTAAATGACTTATTTTAAAACTCATGAATGACATAACTTATCACCAAAATTAGTTTTTATTAAATTTATGATAAGTTAAAAATTGAAAGAGATTTGTATTATCATGAATATTCTCTTAATTTCTTGATTTGACTTACACATTATGAGAATCACGTTATTGATCTCTATGATTTTTTTAATAAAAAAAAGATTTATGATTTTGACAATTATAAGTTGAAACTTTTCATCAAGATCGTTCTCCCATTTTATTAAAAAAATGAATCTATCTAAATGAATTATATGTCCTAGGATTTATGAATTAAGATTATCTGATCTCCTAAGACTCATTTTCATTATTTACAATCAAAAAGGGGAGAAAGGAAATCTAGAATCTCAAGAGATCGATAAGTATATTTATTTCATTTCGAATCCCTTGAAATTAGTTTTGATTATTTTGAAATTGAATGAGTTCTTCACCTATATCGTGATTTTGATTTCTTGGAATTATAACTTCAAATCTTTTATAAATCAAAATCTTTTATTATATATTATTTAAAAGGAGATTTTTATACAAATCATGAACTTGACAACTTGATATTTCTTATGAATGAATCAAAAGATTTTATTTGTTTCTTTTATGATTTGTCTCTTGATAGTCACAATTTGTCTTCATAAATTATACATCTCATCACAATTTGTCTTGATATATTTCATGTGATAATTTGAAAAATGATGTAATGGGAGAAGTTTTACACCATTGTAACCATCCCTTCTTTTTCACAATGATAAAGGGGAAACAAAACTTGTTAGCTTACATGATATAAAATAGCTAACTTGAACATTGCAAAGGAAGCAAAAATTTGCTAGCTTGTACTTCTCACGAGAGAAAAAAGAACTCACTAGCTTGCATGTTCTAAAGTGATAAAAAAATTATTAAATTGCTAAGCTATCATATATCAAAAACTTGCTAATTGCACTTCTTGTTTTTGTTGATGATAAAGGAGGAGAAGGTATGATGATGTGAAATCATAATGATAATTTTGAAAATCTACATCAAGATAATGATTTGTTTTTATTCAGATTTATTTACTATATTTTTTTCAAATTTACATGAGAAAGATTTGTTGAGCTCATATTCAAAATTTTATATATAAGATTGAGGTTGAGACCTAGAAACACTAAATCATGAAAATATATAAATTATTAATATAGATTTCATGAAATGAAGCCTTTTCATGATAACATTTTTGAAAACTTTCTCCATGATTTTATCTTATTGTTTTTAAAATAAAAAAGGAGAAATTTTGCTTGAAGATGTGCCACATTTGAAATTTACGAGAGATAGTTTTTTATATCAAGAGATGACTTTTGCTATATTTGAAATATATAAGTAGTCTTTAAATCTTTTTAACTTTTGAGCTCATCTTAGTATTGCTTTTAAAACTTATTAAGAGCTCTTTTCTACGATGAAATGATTCAACAACACTCCCTTATTTCTATCCTTATTAATCATAAATGGGAAGAAAATTTTATAATGCATATACTGAGGGGGAGTAATGTCATCATGTACTTTGAAATTATTAGCTATACATTTCACCGTTTTGTTGATGACAAAGGGAGAGAAATATAAATTGATAATATATGATATTAATTGATAAATACATTAATGACAAATGATATTATTGAAATATATTGATATCTTGATATAAATATGGATTGATATATCTTGGATATAGATATGAGTGCATAATTCTTTTTACTCATGATTTGATGACTTGATGTAAATTTGTATTGAAATTTACATCGAATGTTGATTGCTTGAATTTAAAAGTGTGTGTTTCTCTTAAATTTAAGTGGCATAGATTTGGAGGGAGTTAAGATTAACTCCTGTCATCAATTGATTGTCATCATCAAAAAGGGGGAGATTGTTGAATCTCGAATTTTGATGAGAAAATCAATTGATGGGTTATTGATCTAACATATATTATTAAAGTTGATTGATGTAGGATTAATTATGATAGAAAGATTATTACAATCAAGATTGGTGAAAGTCAAGTCCATGCATCGAACCGGGATTCGGACGATTCGATTGGGAACTCGTCAGGAGTGCATCAGGAGCTCACCGAGGGTATCGGGAGCTTACCAAGATGGCATAAGGGAGTTCGCCAGAAGAAAACCGAGACTCGCCAAGATTATCGGGGGTAGCCGAAAAGCTTGTCGAGAGTTGGGATGATATTGTAATATATGTATTGGCCATTATGATTGTATTTAATTAAGTCATATTTAGCATAATACAGGTTTAACCATGACAAGATGAATTACATATCAGACATGAACCCAAGATCAAGGTTAGGCATCAGGCCAAGGATTGGACGATGCGGTGAGAGCACTTCCCTTCAACATTGCTAATATTTATGGTTTGCTTATTAACTTAGTAATTTTCTCACTTGTTTTACTTGAATAAAAAGCATCAGATTTCCTATCTTGATTTAAGCGAAAAACTTGTTTAAAATAAAAAATTTACGCTTGCACTAGTTAACCCATCAGTACCAATTGATCCTAACAATTATGAGATAATAATTCACTAAATCAAAAGAAATTCTGATAGGAAGGACCCACGGTTAGCTCGATGTTAGGTCTAGAGGGTCACACACATATAATAGATGTTTCAATGAGTACGGGATTTATATGAGTTATCCAATTAGCCCTTATTCTTACGATAAGATCCAACATTGATGGATCTCTACATGAAGCCCAATTAGAGGCTAACTGAGATTATTGGATAGAGATCCAATTATCCAAGATTAGTGAGTAATTGGATGGAGATCTAATACTCACTAAGATAGGATCCCTAGGCTTTTTGGTGGCTCTCTATAAATAGGAGGCAGGGGCGATATTTTTTATAGGTTGCACCTTTGGCTACCCTCTCTTATTCTCCTCTCTCTCTCCATGCAAGAGTTGTGAGCTTTTGGGCTGCAATTGGAGGAGCATCATACAATGATCCATCATGTGGATATTACTAGAGAGGAAGACATTTGACCTCATTCATACTCTTCATCTGGATCTAGATTTTCAAGGATATACAATCTCCATAGGTAATCAATCTCTCATATATCATAGTTTTTGGTTTTACGAGTTTTTTTTTGCATACCAATATTTACATGATGATTTGATCTATGTGAAAAACTTATTTTATTTTTTTTCTTACTCTGTGTATGTGATACTCCCGCTTAGTTTCCCAACAAGTTTATCTTCACTTGTTGAAAGAAGATCAATAGTGGAAGCCAGTGACCTCAATGGAGGAGAAATCGAGAGTGGAATAGGTCACGATGATCGAACCACTATAAAATTAGTGTGTCTTCTCTTCTTTGCTATTTGATTACTTTATAAATTGTTTTATTTGCTCATTACAGTCCTATAAATATTTTTAAGTTTAAACACTTTTTCGATAAAAGCTTTATCAAACAAATCTTCAAATTGATGAAACTTTTTTAAAAGTACTATTTCACCCCCCACCCCCAAGTCGCCTTGAGAGCATTCCTCTTCTTTCTTCTTTGATAGCTTTTTTAATTCAGTTTTATTCTTACATTCATGTTTTATAAATTTTTTAAGTTTTCTTGTAAGGAGTTCAATGTCATCATCGTCACTTGAGCTTTTATCGAGTAATCTTCCTTTGTTCTAAGTGCCAAGTTCTTCTTGTTCGTGGAAGAATTAGTGCACTACCTTCTAACCCTCTCCTTCACCCGATCACCTCCTGGTTTCCATATACTGCACTACCTTCCTCTCCTCGAAAGTTCAAGACACCATTGTTGGTTTTTCTGTAGAACTTTAGGGAAAATGGAAAGAGAATAGTAGAGGAAACCAAGAGTACTTTCAATCTATAGTCTATAATGCCTTGGAATGATCCAAGAGCATATATTTATATGAATTAAAAGATATACTACAGATTTTATAAAACTCTAAAAAATCTAACACATCTTCATAAATCTCACTTTTATCTAAACTAATCTTATTCTCATCTAAACTATATTTTTATCTTTATTTTATCTAATCCTAACTACTTGAATTGATCCTAACTACTTAAATTAATCTTAACTAATTAAACTATTTCCATCACACCCCTTTAATTCAAGTAGTTATAATTTAAAATTATTTTCAGAGAAATATTTTTCTTCACCAAAATTTTTGTGAAGATGTCGACGAGATGATCTTCGGTGTTGCAGCAGTTGTCTTATTTATATTTAGGTTTATAACTTGACATTTTTTTCTTTGACATCCATTTCTGATGATCTGATGGGAGTTTTGTATTTGTAGGATCGAATCTCTTTGGATGTGGAAGCTTTCTCTTTCTTTTCTTTCTCTTAACTTTCTTCAAATTATCATAAACTTCTACCAACCTTGTATATCTACTTTTATTATTGTCCTTGGAGTTTAAGATCTCTTTTTTTTTATGCATATGTTTCTTTAACTGTACTTTTTAAATTATCATAACTTGCAACATCTGACATAGTTTATATAGATACATACAAATTTAGATTATCATAATTTTTATGTCATATTATTGATTCATCAGTAATAGTGGCAAAATCTAAAAATAATAAGGGAAACACTTTATTTTTTGTCATTCTTATCGTTGCTATTAATTTTTAATTTTTCTTATCATAAATCAAGCATTTTTTATTATAAAAAATAACATAATATCCTTTTCTGATTAGTTGTCCTATACTAATGAGATTTTGTTTTAAATTAGGAATAAACAATACATCATCAATAAGTTTTTTTCTACCAGATTTGGTCTTTACAACAAATGTTCATTTTCCTTTCACCTGAACCTTATTGTCATTTTCAATCTATACAGTAGATCTGACTGAATCATCAAGCCTTTGAAATAAACTTTTGTCCCCTATCATATGATTACTGCATCAACTATCCAAAAACTAAAGAGATCTATAATATTCTTTATTAGATGCTATAAATAAAATATTATCTTCATCTCTTTTATCATTATTATTTTTTTATAATAGTTTGCTTGATTTTTGTTCTAATAATCTTTTTCAAGATGGCCATATTTTTTTACAATAAGAACAGATATGAACATTTGGATTTTTATTTTTGTACTAGTAATCTTTTTTAATATATCCAATTTTTTTGCAACAAAAACATCGAAGGGTTTCTTTGTTACCTTCGTTTGTGTTCCTCTGACCTTTAGTTGATCGATCATAACCTCTATCATTTTGATATCTCCCTTGATATTTTAATTTTAAATTCTTATGATCCTTCTTTTGATCTATCTTCATTTGGAGAATATGTTCTAAAGTTTCATCTGAAAATATATTTACCTTTTGTTCATGAACTAAAAGAGAACTCATTAATTCATCAATAGATAAATGTACTTGTATAGTTATCTTCTTCTACAGTAGTAGAGACAATATCAAATTTTAAAAATAAACTTCGTAAAACTTTTTCTACAATAGTTTGATCTTTTAGATTTTTACCATAAAATCTTATTTGATTTAGAATAAAAGAAACTTTTGAGAAGAAATCAATGATAAATTCAGAATTTTTCATCATAAGAGTTTCGAATTCATGTCGAAGAATTTGAAGCTTTAAAATTTTTATCTTCTTTGTGCCTCCAAACACACATTTTAGTATCTTCCAAGCTTCTATTAATATTGATATCATCATGATTCTAGGAAATAGAGAATCATCTATTGCTTATTGTAGTATCTAAAGGGCTCTTGCATCTTTTTGTATATTTTCTTTTACATAATTTTTATGATAATACTAGGATCCTATAGATCATACTAGTCTTTCTTTCTTTTTAATCGATGTACTCTTTTTTATTTTCTTTGAATCAGATTTTGATATCACTATTAATATTTCTGTAGAACTTCAGTAAGAGGAGAATAGTAGAAAAAACGAGGAGTACTTTCAATTTACAGTCTACAGTCTACGGTGTTTTGAAGTGAACCAAAAATATTTATTGACTAAAAATAAAATATATTTTTTAAAATATTAAAAATCTATCACATCTTAATAAATCTCACTCTCATCAAAATTAATCTCATCCATATCTAAACTAATCCTAACTACTTAAATTAATTAATTATTTGAATTATTTTCAACATATATTCGGCATATTTCATTCCTCCACTCTCTTCGTGGAGATGGTCGATGGCATTCTGCTTTGTAACTGCCGGTAAGTTTTCCTCGTTTTAGTGTCTCGTTAGAGCTCAGTTTTGTGCATGTTTGATCCAGTTAAGTTTATGTAGTCACTATGTTATTAAACAAGAGAAAAGTAGCTTTACATACGCAATAGCAGCAGCCAAAAAAAAATATATCAATGTGAAACACAAGGAACTATGTGTACATTTGCAGATGCTAGATCTACTTAGTTGTCACACGTAAAGTTAAAACGCCACGCAATGCCACGGAAAAAAATAGAGTATACGTGCATAGGCGGTAGAAAAGTCAGCCGAGGCTTTACGGGACATAAAAATGGTACTTATCCTGAGATCAGGAAGAAGAGAAGAACTCATCGTGACATCATTATGCTGAGAAAACATACTAGCAAATGAATCGATCTACTTTTGATGAGGAATATTACAATTGTTTGTATTTTGGCATATGCGACCAGTTTTGGACACTGTAAAGATTTTTTTTCCAACTATCCCACATTCTTCGTATTTATGGTTTATCAAACTATCTTTTTGAAGATGCTAGATAGCTTAGCTTGTGAAGTTATTAGCTTAGCTTGTAAATACTTTGACAGATGACACCAAGGTCCTGGGATTAAATCCCACCTTTGGCACTTATCTTTGCTAAAAAAAACAAAAAATAATCTTTTTTCATAAATTTGATGAAACAAATTGAAGTAAATTCTCTTTTGCTATTGGAAATTAGGTCTTCAACTGCAACATAATAAGGTATGCTTTGTACTATTTAGAGTTGTGAATAAGTGACACTGAGTAGATCAGCTTTGAGGGTACAATTGGTTAGAATTATCTTTGTCACTGATATTCACACTATCTATGTTATTTTACATGTATTTAAAATTTTCATGATTAATATACTAAGTGTATTATTGTCGAATCATGATTCAAACGATGGTTCCCAAGATGTTAGACATAAGATAAGTTTAACTTATAATTAATGCTCATGCCCAATATATAACCAAAATTCCATCTTGTCTTATACCACCCGGGTGGTTCCGGGGTGCTGAGATGACTAACATTTTGTGTTGCTCAATGCAATTATCGCAACACGCGAAAACGACCCAAATCAAGTTGTTTTGGGTAATTTTAGTTCAATAAAGTGAAGATTGTTCTATAGCAGAATAGACTATTTTCATTCATATTTCTTAGACAAAATTACATAAATAAAGGTAAAACAGGCTGTCAAGTATTTGTACAAGCAAACAAAAGTGATGAACAATTCATTGAGCGAAGATGTTGGGATTGAACGACAATCATTCATGACAATGTGGTGTAGGAGTATATATATATATATATATATATATATATATATATATATATATTATGACGTATGTATTACAATGACATATAGCATAGGAGTACATATATATATTATAATTATGTGTGGTATGAGAGTGTATATATATGTTTTGATATATGGTGTAGAAGTCCATAAATTTACTATATTTTTTTGCAAGTACATATCAACATCTTGAATTATTTTGATAAAAAATTTTTTGCTCTTATTTTGTGCATGCTATGTGTAAGGTTAAATATCTTATGCCAACTATTTTGAAATATTATATATATATAATATGATATGATGCATGCTCATATTACATGTAAGGATGCTAATATCTCACCCAAATGATTAGATACGAAAGAGAGCACGTGAAAGCTCATTCTAGCACATATATGGGCGATGACCTGTGGGAAAATTTTAGACATGTTAAGTATGTGTGCATAAAATGTGGACATTGTATATTTGAGTTTTCTAATGATTAAATTTATAGAGTATGTATAAGTATAAAAATTACTATGCACAAGAAAAATCTTATCATTTTATTTCATAAATTAGTATATTTTAATTTTATGATTAGATATTTTTTATTACATTCATATCGATAGTAATAATATAAATGAAAATATAACATTTCATCTTAGATATATAGAATATTGATGAAACTAGAAGTTGGATGTTACATTCCTTCCTTCTACCACTTGCGTCATCTTAGTGCATGGGCTGACAATCTCTCTTATTTTGTAATCATTTATATTTTTTATGTAAGAGTCATAATCAATAACGATAAGAGTCGACATATAAGCTAAGGGCCAACGAACGAACGAAGGCATGTTAAGGTTGTGAGGAAAAAATTTAAAATAATAGAAATAAAATAATTTTTTCATATGAATTTTATGTGCGAATTTTTTCAGTGGTCTGCGGTCTCTTCGTTTATGTGCGAATTTTTTCGACAATTTACTTACGTAACATTACCATGTAAATTCTCTCCAGCTGGCACTATACCTAATTCGTCCTCTGCTGTCATTTGTCGGCGGCCTCTTCGTTTCTTATAGTAAAAAAAATGACGCCACTGCCATGTGTCAGTCGTCTCTTCGGTTCTCGCCACTGCCTTTTGTCAGTGGTCTCTGCCGCTCTTAAAGCATAGGATGATGACGTACCGAACGGTACCACCATTACCTGAAGCAGTACGAATGGGAGACGGCGAAGAAGGCGTGGTGGTTCTGCATCTGCCGGTAAAAGACCCTACCTTCGATCTGGCCAAGGCGGTATGCAGTCACGGCCTGTTCATGATGTCCCCCAATTGCTGGGACCCGACCACAGCATCCCTACGCCGTCCCTTACACCTCTCCGCTTCTTCCGGGTCTCTCTCTGTCCGCATCTCCCAACCCTCTCCTCCCCCCGATCACCTCCTGGTTTCCGTATACTGCACTACCTTCCTCTCGTCGCAAGATCAAGACGCCATCCTCGTACTTTTTTCTCCTTAGTCTTAATTTTTTTCTTTAGGTGATCTATGACGATAAGCTGGTAACTTAAGTTGTTTCCGGTTGCAGTCACAGGTTCGGAGGATGCTAAGGATGTCGGACGAGAACGATAGGATGATCAAGGAGTTCCATACGATTCACGCGGCTGCAAAGGAGATGGGTTTTGGGCGCATATTCCGTTCCCCGACCCTCTTCGAGGACATGGTCAAGGGCATTCTGCTCTGTAACTGCCGGTAAGATGTCCTCGTTTTACTGTCTCGATAGAGCTCAGCTTTGTGCTTGTTTTAGGTTTTCATTCTTTTGTTATCTAGAAGATCCAGTTATGACTGACTACTTATGAAGTTTATGTAGTCACTCTGTTATTAAGCAAGAGAAATGTAGCTTTACATGCGCAATAGCAGCAGCAAAATATATATATATATATATATATATCAATGGGAAACACAAGGAACTATGTGTACATTTGCAGATGCTAGATCTACTTGGTTGTTACATGTAAAGCAAAAACGCTACGCAATGCCACGTAAAAAAAATAGTGTATACGTGCATAGGCGGTAGAAAAGTCAGCCGATGCTTTACGAGACATAAAAATGGTACTTATACTGAGATCAGGAACAAGAGAATAACTCATCGTGACATCATTATGCTGAGAAAACATACTAGCAAATGACTAGAGCTACTTTTGATGAGGAATATTACAATTGTTTGTATTTTGGCATATGCGACTAGTTTTAATAATTTAGGAGAATATTATATCATTCAAGTTTTGGACACTGTAAAGATTTTTTTTCCAACTATCCCACATTCTTCGTATTTATGGTTTATCAAACTATCCTTTTTGAAGATGCTAGATAGCTTAGCTTGTGAAGGTATTATCTTAGCTTGTAAATACTTTGACAGATGATACCAAGGTCCTGGGATTAAATCCCACCTTTGGCACTTATCTTTGCGCAAAAAAAAAAAAAAGAAAATCTTTTTTTCAGAAATTTGTTGAAACAAATTGAAGCAAATTTTCTTGTCCTATTGGCAATTAGGTTTTCAACTGCAACATAATTAGGTATGCCTTGTACTATTTATAATTGTGAATAAGTGACACTGAGTAGATCAGTTTTGAGGGTACAGTTGCTTAGATTTATCTCCTTCACTGATCTTCACACTCTATTACAGTTGTCTTTCTTATTCTACATGTATTCAAAATTTGCATGATTGATATACTAAGGGTATTACTGTTGAACCATGATGCAGATACTGACCTATATAAGGGATAATCAAGTTCTATATCTCCTGTGGGAGATTCTTTGTAATTAACGTTGAGGTGTGTATCTTTAGTTATAAACCTAGAAGACATGGGATAACGGACTTAACATGTTAAAAATCAAAACCTTATTGCCATATTTCATTTTCCGCAACTATAATAGTTTTAAAAATATTCTTCCTTACCTGTTAGTGCAAGTTTTCTCATGTCCCTTGAGGTCTGATGCAGTCATCATTTATAACATTCCTATTATACTTTTTTTGGTAAGTATACAGTGACTTCTCTCTCAAATTCTGCCATTTTACTCCCTAACTCATATTTCCACCGGCCACTGCCATTTAGTCAATAGTTGACTGGACACTAGACTTATTTGCAATAAGATCCAGCATTATAAAGAAATAGAAAAATAGGAAATTTTCTGTCCTGCATCTATTTTTTGTTCTTTCCTGAAAGATCCTTATCTTTTCAGCATGGCCCACTAACAATATACGGTGATTTATCATAATAGGTACTACATCTGTAATTTGTAGATAGCAAATGACATTACTTGTTGGATTCTACTGGACTAGTCTCTAATAGAAGTAGATTTTCACATGAAAATGGATTTTACTTCTTGAATTTCAGTGGAAGCATTTCTTTTAGAAAAGAATGATTCAATGATAGACAAGGAGAAAGTAAGTATGAATTCTCTATGAAGCACTACGTGATGGTTAACTTTTCTGAAGAACATACTGCCTTACAAGTAATGATTTCTCATGTACCTTCACCCATCCTTTTACATATTATTGCCTTGAAAATAATTATTGATCTTGTTGATAGTTCCGAAAATTTGTATAGATATTACCGATATGATAGTTATTATGCGACTTGAGATGTTTAACTGTACTATCATCAAGATCATGAAATACATTTGTATAGACAAGGAAAAGGAATACACGAAAATGATCCAATTTTCTTCTGGCCCATTTTTTCATTTCCATTCAAATCTTTATGCTTGGACATAATTATACATGGCTTCATTCTTTTTTAGGTGGCCACGAACTCTGTCAATGGCAAAAGCCCTCTGTAAGCTTCAACAAGAATTGAAGTGTTGCACAATATCTAGAGACTTATATCCAAAGACGTCCCAATTAAGAGAATTCAAAAGAAAAAGTCAGAATACTACGGATGTCATTGCCAATTCAGATGACAAACAAGAGAACAAAAGTAATTTGCCACAAAATGCAATGTCATTTTTCAACCATGACAATCACTCTAACAATTCTCATTGGATGGAAACATCCACTGTCGGAGAAACTGATAGTATCTATGATTTTGAGGGACTACCAATTATTAACAAACTGGACTACCAGTTATCATCGGGAATTTTATGCCTGCCAAATGCACAAGAAAATTTTCCTAGTCCCGAAGAACTGGCAAATGTTGATGTCAATTATCTGGCTAGCTGCTGCAAACTTGGATATCGATCACAGTGGATTGTGTCACTTGCTCAAGACATTGTTGAACACAAGATACAGTTCAGCAAGCTTGAAGAAATTTGTAATGGATCTACACTTTACAGCTATGATGAACTTGACAAAGAGCTTTCTGGCATACATGGATTTGGTCCTTTTACACGTGCATATATCCTGATGTGCATGGGATTTTACCACAAGATACCAACTGATTCAGAAACCATAAGGCATTTAAAACAGGTTTGATTTTTCTCTATTTTCTGATTTTCAATTGGACAACCATGGAACAATACTGATTCTGAACCATCTTTACAGTTTCATTCAATAAAAAACTGCACGGTTCGTACTTCGAGGAAGAATTTAGAGAAGATCTATGGGAAATATGCACCATTCCAATTCTTGGCATATTGGTATGCAATTCCTAGCCCTTCTTTTCTTTGTGTGTGCTAAATTTCCATTTGATGTAATTTCTTTCTGTTCTTCTGGCTTCAACAAGGTTCGAAATGTGGACCTGCTATGAGGAAATATTTGGGAGGATGACACAAATGCCACCATCTAATTATCAATTAATTACTGGAACCAATATGAAGGTCTCAGATATCAAAAAGTAGGATCGACAGTCAGATCTGTTGCATTTTGGTTAATAGTGAACTCGATGTTTTAGTTGAAAATTTTGGGAGTACATTTTGAAGTGGGATTTCTTGTTCTTTTTTGTTTGTGAATGCTAAAAGGTGCACATTTCTTTTTGGTGATTTCATGGTTTGATGTCACTAAAGATATCATCCTTCAGGTAAAATGGCAATCTAACTCCAACAGTTATTACTGATGCTGTTGAAAGAAAAAGAATGTTATGAAGCTTTTGCTTTAACAATCCGCAATTTATAATGACAAACTGAATTTTGTGTTACTATTCCGTAACAGTCTCTAATTGACAATGACAATATGCTTGGAACCAGCATGCTGAAAAGGATTCAATTTGAATATTTGAAATGTTTTTATTTGTTCTTTGATTTTTGATGACTGAGGAACCAGAGCAGATCATAGCAACTTACTCCAGTAGACTGATATTGTTGGAAAATTTCCCAGTGGGCCTTTACAAAACATAGGTTATAGAAGCATAATTATAGAGGAGAATCATATATACACTTCGAAAATAAAAATAATCTATAATATATGTAATCTCTAAAATATTGGACCTGAGAAGTTGTATGAGCATGGTTTCACTAAAAAATACGATGGTCATAAACTTTATACAAAGTCAAGATTTGATTGATTATTCGTGCATCAATCTCAGAAATTCAAAATATTGGTCATTGTCATTATAATAGCCCATGAGAAATCGTACGAGTAGGGTTTCGCAAAAAAAATATGACGGTCATAAACTTTACATAAAGTTGAGGTTCAATCGATTTTTCGTGCACTATCTCAAAAATTCAAAATACTAGATATTTTTAACGTATTAGCTCATGGAAAGTCGTACCAGTATAGTTTATAGAAAAAAAGGTGACAATCATAAATTTTATGCGAAGTTGAGATTCGATCGGCTTTTTATGCATCATCTTAAAAATTTAAAATATTAGTCATTCCCAACGTATTAGCCCATGGAAAGTCGTACAAGAATGGTTTCGCAAAAAAAAAAAATAATAGTCATAAACTTTACGTAAAGTCGAGGTTTGATCGATTTTTTACGTACCATCTCAAAAATTCAAAATACTAGTCATTCCCAATATATTAGCCCATCGGAAGTTGTACAAGCATGGTTAATAAAAAAAGGTGATGATTATAAACTTTGCGCAAGTCGAAGTTTGACTAGTTTTTTGTACATCGTCTCATAAATTCAAAATACTAGTCATTCCCAATGTATTAGCTTATGGTATGTCATACGAGAATAGTTTCACAAAAAAAGCGATAGTCATAAACTTTGCGCAAAGTCAAGGTTCGATTGATTTTTCACACACTATTTTAGAAATTCAAAATACATGACATTCCCAATGTATTAGCCCATGGGAAGTCGTACAAGCATGGTTTACCCAAGAAAGACAACGGTTATAAACTTTATGGAAAGTCGAGGTTTGATTGGTTTTTTATACACCATTTGGGAAATTCAAAATACTAGTCATTCTCAATGAATTAACCCAAGGGTAGCCGTACGAGCATGGTTTCGTGAAAAAATGTGATGGTCATAATTTTTATTGAAAGTCGAGGTTTGATAGATTTTCATGCACCAACTCAAAAATTTAAAATACTAGCCATTTCTAATGTAGTAGCCCATGCAAAGTCGTACGAGCATGGTTTCACGAAAAAACACGATGGTCATAAACTTTAGACAAAGTCGAAGTTCGATTGATTTTTCACGCACCATCTCAAAAATTTAAAATACCACTCATTCCCAATGTATTAGCCATAGGAAGTCATATGAGCATGGTTCCATGAGAAAAAGTGATGGTCATAAACTTTGTGAAAAGTCGATGTCTGATCAGCATTTCATGCACTGTCTCGAAGCCCATGGGAAGTCATACGAGCATGGTTATGCAAAAAAACATGATGGCCTTAAACTTTATGCAAAGTCGAGATTCAATTGATTTTTCATGCGCCATCTCGAAAATTCAAAATATTAGTTATTCCCAACGTATGCCCTTACAAAGTTATACGAGCATGATTTTATGAAAAAACATGATTATCATAAACATTACGTAAAGTCATGGTTTAATTGATTTTTTGTGCATCATCTCATAAATTCAAAATGTTAGTCATTCCCAACGTATTAGCCCTTGGGAAGTCTTATGAGCATGGTTTCATGAAAAAAAGATACAATCATAAACTTTGCACAAAGTCAAGGTTCGATCATATTCCGCACACCGTCTTAAAAATTCAAAATTCCGGTTATTCCCAACGTATTAGCCCACGAGATGTCTTACAAGCATAGTTTTATCGAAACATGTGATAGTCATAAACTTTACAAAAAGTCAAGCTAAGATCAATTTTTCATGCACCATCTCAGAAATTCAAAAGACTGGCCACTCCTTACGTATTAAGCCAATGAGAAGTCATATGAGCATGGTTTCAGAAAAAAAATGTGATGGTCATAAACTTTGTGAAAACTTAAGGTTCCATCGATTTTTCATGCAACATCTTGAAAAATCAAAATACGGATCATTCACAATGTATTAGCCCATGGAAAGTCATACGTGGTTTCACAAAAAAATATAATAATAAACTTTACGTAAAGTTGAGGTTTGATTGATTTTTCACACACTGTCTTGGAAATTCAAAATATGGGCCACTCCTAATGTATTAGTCCATGGGATGTAATACGAGCATGGTTTTATTGAAAAACATGAGGGTCGTAAACTTTATGGAAAGTCAAGGTTCGATTAGTTTTTTATGCGTTGTCTCAAGATTCAAAATACTAGCCATTCCCAACGTATTAGCCCATGGGAAGTCATACGAGCAAGGTTTTACGAAAAAATGTGATGGTCATTTTTCACGCACCATCTTCAAAATTCAAAATATTGGTCATTCCCAATGTATTAGCCCATTTAAAGTTGTACGTGTATGGTTTTATGAAAAGAAAAGTGATATTCATAAACTTCATGCAAAGTCGATGTGCTATCGAGTTTTTGTGCACTATCTCAAAAATTCAAAGTACTGGTCATTCTCAATGTATAAGCCTATGGGAAGTCATATAAGCATAGTTTTTGTGAAAAAATACGAAGGTCATAAACTTTTAGTAAAGTTGACGTTTGATCAGTTTTTCACGTACCATCATAAAAATTTAAAATACTAGCCATTCCCAATGAATTAGCCTATGGAAAGTTGTACGAGCATGGTTTAGCGAAAAAAAGCAATGGAAATAAACTTTACGCAAAGTTGAGGCTCGATCAATTTTTCATGCACCATCTTAGAAATTAAAAATACTGACCATTCCCAATGTATTTGCCCATAGGAAGTTGTATAAGCATGGTTCGAGAAAAAATGCCATGGTGATAAACTTCACGCAAAGTCGAGGTTCGATCGATTTTTTGTGCACTATCTCAAAAATTCAAAATACTAGCCATTCCCAATGTATTAGCCCATGGGAAGTCATACAAGCATGGTTTTACAAAAAAATGTAACGATCATAAACTTTGTGAAAGTCATGGTTCATTCGATTTTTCGCGCATCATCTCGAAAATTAAAAATACTTGTCATTCCCAACGTAACCCATAGGAAGTCGTATGAGCATGATTTTACGAAAAAATGTGACAATAATAAACTTTACCAAAGTTGAGGTTTGATCAATTTTTCACACACCATCTTGAAAATTTAAAATACTAGCTATTCGCAATGTATTAGCCCATGGGAAGTCGTATGAGTATGGTTTCACAAACAAAAGAGGATTGTTATAAACTTTGCACAAAGTCGAGGTTAAATCAATTTTTCATACACCATCTTGAAAATATAAAATACTATCTATTCCCAACTTACTAACCCATCAAAAGTCGTACGAGCATGATTTTACAAAAAAAAAGTGATAGTCATAAACATTACGCAAAGTCGAGGTTCGATTGGTTTTTCATGCACTATCTAAGAAATTCAAACTACTGGCTATTCCTAGTGTATTAGCCCATAGGAATGTTGGGAAACCTCAGGGATGCATCATATGTGCATCGAAAATAAAGATAAAATATCGATTTCCCACACAGATCAAATCATCGTGCAAAAGATTAGGGTCGCGAGAAAACCATAAAAACTGAAAAATTGCGATACGTTAGAGATTGATTTTACCTAGGGAGATCATATATCCCTTTATTCCATATCTGAATGGAGAAGATAAAGGAGGTCAAGCATCCTCCTCTCTAGTAGTATCTACACGATGGATCTCTACAGCGAAACTCCTCTAATCTGATCTTGCAACTCTTGCTCAGAGGGAGGGAGAAGAATAGGAGGTGGTGGCTAAAGCTGCAGTCTTTCAACCATGAGTCTCCTCTCTTATTTATAAAGAGCCATCAAAATCTTAGGGCTCCTTCCTTAGTGGGTATTGGATCTTCATTCAATAACCCACTAACCTTGTATTATTGGATCTCTATCCAATAATCTCCTTAGGCCTCTAATTGGGCCTTAATCAAGAAGCCCATCAACATAGAGTCTCATCTAATAAGAATAAGGACTAATTGGATCTTCATCCAATTCTCTATTCGTTGAAGCATCTACAATATATGTGGGACCCTCTAGGCCCGATATCGAGCTGTCCGTGAGTCACTCCCATCATAACTCCTTCTGATATAATGAATTATTATCCCCATAATAATTCACTCGACTCATCGACTATGGACGTACTAGGCCACTATGTCATAGTCCTTAAACGATACAGGAGGATCAAATCTATTGGAACTGTCTGTCCTAAGTTACCATGTATCTATCCCTCATCCAACTAATATTCCAGAGACCGTATATTAGACATGGTACTATCAGGTCACATATGGAATCCGTCATAGTCTCGCTCTAATCGAATTCTCCTGGGGAACTCTTTCTCTTTCAATCCGAATGACCCTGGCCAAGGATTTGTTTGAGTAAGCACATATGAGATATTTCTCTCATGATACCCACCAGCTGCCTCCACCATATGAGCAGGTATATAGTACACCGATCTATCCAGTTATATTAATGTCCCTCTTAAGTAACCTATGACCGAAATTATTTAGGATCTGTGTTTAAAGGTAAATCGATCTCATTATCATGATCTCATCACGATTTGACTCCTATTGCATAAAACTAAGGACATCACAATACATATGTAATAGATAATATAATGTGAGAATATACTAATATTCATCATAAATAAAGAGATCACACAGCGTGTCACACGTGTCATCACTCACATGATTGGCTTGTAGGGCACCTGTAACCAACAGGGAAGTCGTATGAGCATGGTTTTGTAAAAAAATATGACTGTCATAAAATTTGCTCAAAGTTAAGGTTTAATTGATTTTTTGCACACCGTCTCAAAAATTCAAAATATTGGTCATTCCCAATGTATTAGCCCATAATAAATCATGCAAGTATGGTTTCCCTAAAAAATGTGATGATCATAAAGTTTACATAATATCGAGGTTGTCAGTTATAAGTGCCCTACAAGCCAATCATGTGAGTGATAGCACGTGTGACACGCTGCATAAGTCATTCACTAATATTGGATTATTGGATTTCTATCCAATAATCTTAATTGGCCTCTAAGTGGGCCTCATGCAAGGAGCCCATCAATGTTAGGTCTCTTCCAATAAGACTAGGGGCTAATTGGATAACTCATATTCAATCCTCTACTTACTGAAATATCGACCATATGTGTGTGACTCTCTAGGCCCAACACCGAGCTGGCCGTGAGTCCTCCCCGTCAGAACTCCTTTTGAGTTAGTGAATTATTAGCTCATAATAATTTACTTGACTCATTGACTATGGATGCACTAGGCCACTATGCCATAGTCCCTAGAGGATATAGGGGATCTTATCCATTAAACATGTTTATCCTCAATTACTATGTACTAATAGTCCCTCATCCATCTAATATTCCAAAAACCGTATATGGGGAATGGTACTACTGTCAGGCCACATATGGAATCCATCCAAGTCTCGATCTAATCGAATTCTCTTGGGGAACTTCTCTCTCAATCCGAATGGCCCTGGCTAGGGATTTATCCAAGCAAGAACATAAGAGATATTCTTATCGTAATACCGAGAGTGGATAATCCTTTATTAACACTTTATTATCTTCGTAAGGTTGGCTACTAGTTATCTCAATGACCCTTTGAGTACCCTATGATCGAGATTATTTAGGATATATATTTAAAGGTGAATCGATCTCATTATCATAATCTCATCACGATCCAATTCATATTGCACAGAACCAAAGACATCACAATATATATATGCAACAAATAACATAACGTGAGAATATACCAATAATAATCACAAGCAAAAAGATCACGTAGTGTGTCACATGTGATATCACTCATATGATTGGCTTATAGGGCACCTATAACCATCATATGTGATGTGAGATTATACACCTAATATATATATATATATATATATATATGATGTAGGTATATATTAAATACGTATGTGTGTGACACGACATAATAGGAGACCGAAACAAAATGCCTTCCTATGATAACATTAAGTCGATAAGCATGAGGTAATAAGATTAACCCACGTGGCTTTTCATTATTTTAGGAAGAAATTGAATCTCGACATAGGTTGAGTTGGTTGAGTCCTTCAAAGCATACCTATCTACACAATTCGAGATATTGCTTACGATATAGAGATGTCACTAGTGACCTGAGAACATGATATGCTTAGTTGAGGCCTTCGAGGGCATATCGTCAAATCAAACTCATCTTGTAAATATGGTAAATGACTTAACTGAGTTGCCTATCTTTTTCGGCTTAGTGTGATTGGTCGAGCCCCTTGAGGTTATACTAAGATGCCGATTGGATCCCGATCCCCACTAGAAGTCTATGGAAGTCTATGTGTCGCATGATTCGTTAAAATAATAGTGGGATTAGATTAAGATAGAAGCCCATATATTAATTATTTACTTTTCTATAAAACTTGCATATTGTTTATTTATGCTACATCTTGTTTCTCAGAAACTTATGGCTTACAACCCCCCTATGTAGCATACTTGATGTCAACTGCCTCACTGGTCAAAACTATATGGATTTGCTCCGTAATTTGAGAATAGTTCTCATAACAAAGAAAATCACTTATGTCCTAGACACGATATTGCTCATGCCAAAGGAATGGGCAATTGAGGATGAGATCGCTTGCTATGTAAAGTATATAGATGATTCTACTTTGGCTAAGTAATATATGTTGGCTTTTATGACTCCTAAGCTATAAAGGCAATATTAAAGCATGGATGCCAATTCCATCTTGTTGAATCTCAAATTTTGATAATGAAACCAATTAATAAAGTTATGATCTAGTATGCGTTTAAGTGACGTAGGACTAAATTCGATCATGGAAAGATAAATTGATTAAAGTAGGAAGAATCAAATATTGGGCCAGAATGAAACATGTCAGATGATTAGACGTCGGGCCAAAAGACTAGTTGACATGTCGAAGGGTATTCGTGCTATGGTTTTGGGCATCGGGCTAGAAGGTTCAGACATTATGCTAAGAAGATCAGATGTTACAGAGGTCAACAAGCCCGGAACGCAATACATCGAAGGAGAGGAACATGCACCGAAGGGTCGAACAAAGCACCAAATGAACCAATGACATGTTGAACAACATAGGATTTATGCTTTGTAATTAATTATATCTTGATCGAAGTAGTTTAGGTCTTAATTGAGTTAGTTTTGGGCGCAATCATACAAACTCAATTAAGGATCCATTATGCCTTAATTGGAGCTAATTTGAGCCCATCGAGAGGCTCATTTCATTGACTTGGGAGGAGGTACAATCAGGTTAAGAGATTATATAGCCTAGGGTATGAAAAGTACTAAAATATACTTTTCCAGGGTTCTTGGGTGGTGGTATCATCGGCTACCGGTGATAATATCGCCAGTCAGTGTTAGTACCACATATTCTGGGCAATGGTACTACTAGAGCCTATAATCCTAAGCTTTGTTTGGTAGTGGTACCGCCCAACACCGACGGTGGTACTACTAGTACCTCAAAACCTCGAGGATTTGAATGTTGGCTCTAAGATTTGAGATTATTTAAGGTCTATAAATATCCCAAGTATTCTTGATTGGAACAACAAGAACTGAGATCATAACCTTGAGGTTTATATTAAGAAAACCCTATTAGAAAGTTAAGTTCCCTTCCCTAGAAGCTTAGAGGTTGTCCTAAGAGTGAGTGTAAGGAAATACCTGTAAAGGGTTGTAAAGGTTCTCTTTTAAGCTTATAAAAAGGAGAATAGAGCTGTAAGAGAATAGTTGTACAAGTTACAGGTTCCCTACATGCCAATCACGTGAGTGATGACACGTGTGACACACTGCACAATCTTTTTATTTATTATTATTATTAGCATATTCTCACATTATATTATCTGTTGAATATATATATTGTGATGTCCTTAGTTCTGTGAAATTAGAGTTGGATAGTAATGAGATCACGATAATAATACTGATTCACCTTTAAACACAGATCATAATAATCCTGGTCATAGGTTACTCAAGAGGGACATCGAGATAACTGGACAAATCAGTGTACTGCATACCTATCCATATGATAGAGGGGTTGGTCTCATAATCACTTATGTAGGACACTAACAATACAGGTACTCATTGGAGAATGAGTTCTTTGATTGATTCGCTTATGAAATGTTAGATGACTAATGATATCTATCATTAGATACTGATTCCATAGCCCCAGTTATGTGTATGGTCCTTATACTTGAGACATCAAGGATGTCTTATTTGAGTACTCCTTTCTTTGACACTAGACTTATAGGTTTGGAAGTTCCAGATCTAGTACTAGTTATTGGGATAAGTAGCCAACCTTAAGAAGACAATTAGGTGTTAATAGAAAATCATCCACTCTTGGTATCAAAAGAGAGGAATATCCTATGTATTATCACTCGGATAAATCCTCGGTCGGGGTTGTTCGGATTGAGAGAGAATAAGTTTTTCGAGTGAATCCAATAAGAGTAAGACTTAGGCAGATTCCATATGTACATAGTCGCTAGGATATTAGATAGATGAGGGACTATGATACACGATAACTGAGGATAGATAAGTCAAATAGATAAGATCTCTTGTATCATCTAGGGGCTATGGCGTAGTAGTCTAGTACGTCTATAGTCGATGAGTCAAGTAAATTATTATGAGATAATAATTCATTGAGTCAGAAGGAGTTCTGACAGGTAGGACTCATGACCAGCTCGGTATCGGGCCTAGAAGGTCACACACATATGGTGGATGTTTTAGCGAGTAGAGGATTAGATATGAGTTATCCAATTAGCTTCTGTTTTTATAAGATGAGACCCAATATTGATGGATCACTACATGAAGCCCAATTAGAGACTAATTGAGATTATTGGATATAGATCTAATAATCTAAGATTAGTGGGTAATTGGATAGAGATCCAATACCAACTAAGATAGGATCCCTAGGATTTTTAGTGGCTCTCTATAAATAAAAGGCAGGGGTGGGATATTGGTGATAGGCTGCACCTTTGGTCACCCACTCCTATTTGCCTCTCTCCCTCTGCACAAGAGTTACAAGCTTTTAGGCTGCGATTAAAGGAGCATCACTACAACGATCCATCGTATGGATACCGCTAGAGAGGAGAGCATTGACCTTCTTCATCCTCTCTATTTGGATTTGGATTTTTAGGGATATACGATCTCCCTAGGTAATCAATCTCTCATGTATCATAGCTTTCAGTTTTGTGGGTTTTTAGCACATTATCTTTCCATGACGACTTGATACATATATAAAACCTATTTTATTTTTGTTTCTTCTACTATGTATGTGATACTCTAGTGGTTTCCCAACAATGGTGTCAAAGCCAGGTTATTTACGTAAAAAATTGATTTTTAAACCGCGTGTGATGAGATTAAATCGAGTAGAATTGGTCTACATGTTCTTACTGTGATTTATAATGAAGGCAGCGGAGAGGGGGAAGCCACCTATGGGCTAGCTACCTACAGGGGTGGTCGCACGCAGCCAGGCCCTTTGTAGGGGTGGCTATTCATGGCCAACTCACTATAGGGGCAGCCATCCATGACTAGCCTGCTATAGGGGTAGCCATCTGCAGCCAGCCCACTCACTTTAGGGGCAACGCTCACTCGCAGGGGCGACGCTCATCGTAGGGGCGACACCCACCCATTACTCGTAGGGGTGGCACTCGAGGGCAGTGATGCTTGCCCATTTGCTGGGGTAGTAGTGCCCACCCACAAGGGCAGTTGTAGGTAGGTAGGCGGCCGATGGCCACCGCCACATGCGCAAGGGTGACGACGGTTGCCCGTTGGATGGGGCAAGGAAGGGGATTAGGGTTTTCAGTAAAAGGATAATTTTACTCCTCGAAATTTGAGAAAATCAAAGATCTGTCCCTCTATCCAGAATTTTGAAAATATCCTTGACAATTTTAAAAATTCTTGGTATATCTCGATTTCCTAAAAATAATTAATTAAATAGCTTAATTAATTATTAATTATCTAATAGCATGATAGAACCCTAGAAGGAGCTCTATAGAATTTGATTTTTGAGGAGGATCAACCCTTGGAATGCTATAGGGGTTCCCACCTCCTAGGGTCGGCCAACAAGGCTGAAATAGAATAGATCTTACTTAATTAAAATAGGAGAAGACTACAAGCTTATGTATGGCTCAAAACCCTAACCCTACTGGCCCCTTTGCCCTCCTATAGTCGACCTGCCTTAATAGGGATAGGTGGCAGCCTAATTGGCTACATAGCCGATTCTAGTAGATGGAAACCCTAGTCGACCAGCCTAGTAAGGGGCGGCGACCACTAAGCCCTAAGGCCCCAAAGTAAAACTCTAGCTACACTTCTTTATAAGATAGAGGTGACTAGGTGGAGTTTTTATTATAATTTCACAGAGTTGTATTGACTCTACTAGGGTGAGTAGGACCCAACACTACTAGGGTCCTATTAAGCCCGATCTCTTTAAATCAGCCTTGTCCTCAAAGCTGAGGGTCCATGAACTCTAGGAACCGGGTCTTTAGCTCATAAGACTCCCACGTGGTATCTTCGGATGGTAAGTTGTTTCATTTCACTCTCAGTTGAGAGGCATGGGAGGTGCATCATGATCCTTCGATCAAGTATGGCTTATGGTTGAGCTTGAATCTACCATCATTTGTAGCGCTCGACAATTGGGTTTGGGCTGACTCATGCTCTCCCAGCTTGGGCTTTAGCAAGGATACATGAAAGATGGATCTTAGCGTCTTATGGTAGCCTTAATCAGTATATCATGGCTCCAATATGCATCAAGATCTGATACGGTCCATAGAAGTGAGGAGATAGTTTCATCGATGCACTAGTGTTGATTGATAGCTGCTTGTATGGTTGTAGGCGAAGGTAGACCCAATCTCCTACTGAAAATTCTCATATACTTCGATAAGTGTCGACTTATTATTTCATGCGGGCTTGGATGACAGTTAAGTTATCCTTCAGTAGCTACAGAAGCTTATACCTATTAATTAAGTTTTGATCAATCTAATCTACCTTGACCGCACTAATTACATATTTGTGTATTACAGGGGATGATCGACCATATAATGGCTCGAGACTTATCTACGATACTTCTTCTATTTATTACTCATCGGATCCTGCTCTTTAAATTCAAACATCAATTTATGAATGAGAACTTGACGTTCTATCATCGATTTCTTCTCTTAGTAAATCAATAGCAAGTCCTTTCTTCATCGGTGAGTGGATTAGATTAAGCTTATTTTTCCCTTCTTTGACTCCAAACTCCAAAATGATCTCTCTCTTATGGCCCTTGCTTGAAAGTACTAAGCAATGGGAGTTGTTCAGACCATGATAGATAAGAAGGGTAGCGGAACACCAACCATATAAATTGGATAAGGAGAAGAATATTAAACAAATCGACATCATATCGCATGTCATACATGTCATATGAGTATTGAATTATAGAGCCCATTGTAGTGTTGGGCGATGGCGAGATTCGACATAATGGGCTTTAGTGAAGCCTGACCCGAACCTTACTTGTATTAACCTAAACCCTATATTAGGTGGAAAAGGGCTGAGATTAAGAGAGTAGCGATGGCTGAAAATGTGGAAGAGAGAAAGAAGACTACAGATTGATAGTAGAGGCTATAAAATAAGAGATCTAGGAAAAGGATGAAGACAAGAACAGGAAAAGACTATTCTCAATCATTCAAATCTCAGGTTAGATTAGTTTGTAGTGGATTCTTACTATGATCTTTTGAGAAGGTTTTGGATATTGTGCTTAGTATTATAGTCCCTGTATCCCTGTGATTATCTTGTGGCTGTTGCTTTGGGCTTGGGCAATAAGCCTTGAGATCTGTATATTTATTATTTTGATAGTGAATTTTCTCTGGCTTGTCTTATGGTTTTTACCTTTCGAGTTAAGACAGTTTTTCATATAAATCTTGGTATTCATCTGATTATGATTTCTATTTGATTCCGTTGTGTGTGACGGTCTACTAGTATTTATTCATATACAAAATTTATTCCTATTTTATTCCCATCAACTGGTATCAGAGTAGGGTTTTGGTGGCATTTAATCTTTTGTATTTGAACATGGAGACCGGTAATGTTTCTCCATGATTAGTTTAAATGAAAATAATTAGATGATATAAAAATCAAGAATTGAATATCTCTTGTATTGCAAAGATTTGTATGGACCTTTGTAAGGGGATAGTGCAAAGCCCACAACTATGACAGATGATGAGTGGAAGAGGTTAGATCGAAAAATAGTTGGCTTTATTCGACAATGGCTAGATGATAGTGTCTTTCACCATATTTCTACTGAATGTTCTGCTTCCTCTCTTTGAAAAAAGTTAGAAAGTCTTTATGAAAGAAAAACGGTTGGCAATAAAGCTTTTCTTATTAGAAAACTTGTGAACTTGAAATATAAAGAGGGTACTTCTATTCCTGAGCATTTGAATAAAATGCAAAGTATTACTAACTAGTGATCCTCTATGAAAATATCTCTTGATAAGTTGTAGGCATTGTTACTTCTCAGTTCTTTACCAGAAAGTTGGGAGACACTAGTGGTTTCCCTTGGTAATTCGCCACCAGATGGTATTGTCACCATGAGTCAAGTAACCAATTTGTTGAATGAGGAGTTGAGGAAAAAGAATTCAGCAACTTCTCAGATTGATTCACAGGCACTTGTCTCAAAGAATAGAGAAAGATTAAAGTCAAAGGATAGAAGTAGTTCACGTATAGGTAGAAGTAAGTCAAGATCAAGGAAAGATATTATTTACTACAATTGTGGTGAGAAAGGACATTATAAGAATCAGTGCAAGCAACCTAAGAAGAACAAAAAAAAGGGGAAAGAAGTGGAGTATACAGAATCAAAAGAGAATATCACAACTATAGTGCAAGGTAGTGATTATTTGATATTATCTACTTCTGATGATATATATATATATTTTTGTGCCAGGATCTGAAGTGGATAATTGACACAGGTGCTTCTTATCATGCTAGACCACGGAGGGAGTTCTTCACTACTTATAGGTCTGAAAATTTTGGTGTTGTCAAGATGGGTAACTATAACACAATAGACATTATTTGCATGAGAGATATCCATATAAAGACCAACCTTAGGTGCAAGTTGGTGCTTAAGGATGTGAGGCATATGGTTGACTTAAGACTAAGTTTAATTTTAATTGGAAGGCTAGTTGATGAAGACTTTGATATCAGATTTCATAGAGGGTAGTGGAAGCTCAGCAAGGGTTCTCTTATTATAGTTAATGAGAAAAAATGTCATACATTATACAGATTGCAGGCTAAAGCTTGTGGTGAGCAGTTGAATGCTATAGAAAAAGACTTCAGCATGGAGTTGTGGCATAGGCGATTGGGACACATGAGCGAGAAGGGGCTACAAGAGCTTTCCAAGGGAGAGGTATTACCAGACCTCAAAGGTACACATTTGAACACTTGTATTGATTATTTGGTTAGTAAACAACATAGAGTTTTCTTTGTTAGTCCTGTCTTATCTAGATAAATATATGCCTTAGATCGTGTCTATACAAATATATGTGGTCCTTTGAGGATAAAAACTTCTAGTGGATTTGTTAATGTTCCTAGTATCAATGGTGCACTTTATTTTGTTACTTTTATAGATAACTTTTTCAGGAAAGTTTGGGCCTATACTTTGAAGACCAAAGAGCAGGTTATTAATGTCTTCAAGGAGTTTCACATTAGAGTTGAAAGAGAGACAGAAAGACAATTAGAATGCATAAGATTAAGTAATGGTGGTGAGTACATAGGATTATTTAATGATTATTATAGGTCACATGGTATCCAGCATGAGTTGACAGTTCCTGGTACACCTCAACATAATGCAATTATAGAGAGGATGAATCACACCATCATGAAAAAAATCAGATGTATGCTTTCACTGGCCATGCTACTCAAAAGGTTTTGGGATGAGGCTTTGAGGACTGCAGTTGATGTAATCAACTTATAACTATGTACAGCTCTAGATGGTGATGTTACAGAGGATGTATGTCAGGAAAAGATGTCTCCTACAGGCATTTAAGAGTGTTTGGTTGTTGTGCATTTGCACATGTTCTAGACAATGAGAGGTCTAAGCTGGATGGTAAGATATAAGAGTGTATTTTTCTTGGTTACTCACATGATCAGTTTGGTTACAGGCTTTGGGATCCAAAAAAGCAGAAGGTGTTCAGAAGTAGAGATGTTATCTTCTTTAAGGATCAAACCATTGAGGATTTGAAGAAGACTTGTACAGAGAGATTTGTAGACTGTGACCCAGTTATTCCTCTAGTATATCAGGGTGATAGAGGAGATATGTAGGAAGATGGTATAGAGCCAGATGTTGATCTACCTGTAGGACATGTTGAGTAGGAAGAAGAAAGATAGCAAGCTCCCATAGAATCTCAGTTAAGAAGATCTTCTAGACCACGTCAACCTTCTAGGAGATACTCTACAGATGAGTATGTGATGCTTACTAATGCAAGTGAACCAGAGAGTCACTAGAAAGCAGTTGAAAGTGAGCAGAAAAGAAGTGGTTTATTGCTATATAGGAAGAGATGGATTCTCTGTAGAAGAACCACACATATGATTTGATGCAATTACCAGAGGAAAGGTGGAACCACACATATGATTTGATGCAATTACCTAAGACTCAAGAATATTGTTCTCAACTGAAGTACAAATCTAGATTGATTGTGGAAGGCTTTGGTCAAAAGAAAGGTATTGACTTTAAAGAGATTTTTTCTCCTGTTGTTAAAATATCTTCTATCTGTGTTGCTCTTGGTATTGCTGCTAACCTAGTCTTAGAGATTGAGTAGTTAGATGTGAAAATAGCTTTCCTTCATGGTGATTTGGAAGAGGAAATTTATATGGAGAAACTATAAGGCTTCAAAGTCAAAGGTAAAGAAAATCTTGTCTGTAAATTGAAGAAGAGCTTGTATGGGCTGAAGCAAGCTCCAAGATAGTGGTATAAAAGGTTTAATTCATTTATGGTTGAATATGGATACAAAAGAACAGCTTCAGATCATTATGTGTATGTCAAACAGTTTGGTGAGGATTTTATTATTCTCGTACTTTATGTTAATGATATGCCTATCCTTGGAAATGATATATCTATGATTGACAGGTTAAAGAAGGAACTAAATGAGTCTTTTGCAATGAAGGACATGGGACCAGCAAAGCAAATAATTGGCATGCAGATTTCTTGTGACAGAAGAAAGAGAAAGATTTGGTTGTCATAGGAGAAATATATTGAGAAGGTATTGGATAGGTTCAGTATAAGTAATGCAAAGCTAGTTGCTTCTCCTCTTGCAGGTCACTTCAAGTTATACTCAGAGCAGAGTCCGTCAAGTGATGAAGAGAAGGAGAAAATGCAAAAGGTTCCTTATGCTTTAGCAATTGGAAGTTTAATATATGCGATGGTGTGTACGAGGTCGGACATCGCATATGTAGTAAGTGTTGCTAGTAGATTTCTTGCAAATCCGAGCAAAACCGGCAACAATAGAGTGAATTTTTAGATATCTCAAAGGAAGTTCTAAAGTTTGTTTAAGCTTTGGAGGTGGACCACCTATGTTGACAAGTTACACAGATGTAGATATGACAAGAGATATTGACACAAGGAAGTCCACATCAGGTTTTATACTTACTTTTGCAGGGGGAGCTGTATCATGGCAATCCAGATTACAAAGGTGTATTGCTCTCTCCACCACAGAGGTAGAATATATTGCTGCTATAGAGGTTTACAAATAAATGTCATAGATGAAAGGATTCTTATAAGAATTAGGGCTGAAACAGAAAACCTATGTGGTATATTATGACAGCCAAAGTGTCATCCATTTATCACTGGATCAGAAATGTGCTTAAAGAGAAGCAGTTACATCTTTAAAAAATTCACACAGATGATAATGGGGCAGACATGTTGATAAAGACTTTACTGAAAGAGAGACAGGAGATGTGCCGACAGTTGGTTGGCATGACTTCACATTAAGGAGTCATGAGACAGCCTCCCTTATGAAGGGAAAAGTTGTTGGGTAGATGGCCCAAATTCAGCCCATAATGGGCTTTAGTGAAGCCTACAGCCCAGAACCTCACTTATATTAACCTAAACCCTAGATTAGGTGGAAAAGGGTTGAGATTAAGAGGACAATAATGGCTGAAAACGTAGGAGAGAGAAAAAAGATTGCAGATTGACAATAGAAGCCAGAAAACAAGAGATCTAAGAAAGGAAAGAAGATAAGGATAGGAAAAGACTATTCTTAATCATTCAAATCTCAAGTTAGATTAGTTTGCAGTGGATTCTTACTGTGATCTTTTGAAAATGTTTTGGATATTATGCTTAGTATTATAGTCCTTGTATTCCTATGATTATCTTGTGGCTATTGCTTTGGGCTTGGGCAAGAAGCCTTGAGATCTGTATATTCATTATTTTGATAGTGAATTTTCTCTAGCTTGTCTCATGATTTTTACCTTTCGAGTTGAGAGGATTTTCCATGTAAATCTTCGTGTTCATCTGATTGTGATTTCTGTTTGATTCTGTTGTGTGTGACGGTCTATTAGTATTTATTCATATATAAAATTTATTCCTATTTTATTTTCATCATACAAATCATATAAGTATTGAATTAAAGAGCACCTTTTCATCTATTTTCACTAGGAATTCCACTTTAATTAAAAGATGCGAACTCACTCTATAACCGACAACCGGGACACTTCTTCCTATGGTATGGATTCCAAAGAGATAAGAAAGATGGATCTATAGGCAAGCAAGGAAGCTTATGACACTTCTCTACTCTACTTCTGTTCAGCAAACAAGACCGTCTTCAAAATAAATGAAATCTTTTGATTCGAGTGTCGAGTTAACTATAAAAACATCGAGGAAAACATTGATTTGAATCTTTCGATTAAGCTTCAGTAACTGATCTTAAAACTAATACTCTTTATTCTGATTTCTACAATAGAAACAACTCTAACAACAAACTTTCAAACAGAAATAAGATGATCAGATTCTTCTCCCGATATCGCTGATGCTTCTAGGCCAGTCAATTATTCCTCACCTGCTATTGAAACTGCTTCTGATCTCGAAGATAAAAGAATAATTGATAAGCTACCTATCTCCTTTCCTTGGTTAACGTATTCCTCATAAGATGAAATGAATTTCCACTTCAATTGGATGGACGACTTGGATCACTTAGCGTGCATACATCATATATAGAGTAGAGTTGAGCTTCTTTCTCATCATGAAAGTACATGCACCATGCTTCATTCATGAGTAAGGGCAAGAATCTTGATTAGGGCCGAAGAAGGCTTCTTTTGAGTCGTTTAAAACAAGGGTGATACTAATGCTGCTTATTTGTTAGATCCAACTCCATCTTCGGCGTCAGATCCATATCCATATGAAGCTCTTTCTTCTGATCTCTACGACCACTTTTGTTTGGCCAATCACCTCTCTCTCTTATATGATTTATTTAGTGTTGAAGCATTATTAAGTTGGGCCACTACTCGGTCAATCACCGACACATCCTGTTTTAGAGTTGTTAACAAGTCCTATTTTTAGCATTAGTGAGTTGAGTATCCAGTTACAAGATTTGTCTTCCATACTAGGTCTCTCCTATTATAGATTCATCTTATACAATAACCCTTACTAGGTTTAGGTTGGCTCCCCTTGAGCTTTCTTTACCGACAAGACAAACCGATTGAATTACGCTATAGGTTTATTGTCATGTACTGGAGAGTTTGCACAAGTCAAATGTTAGAGTGAAATGTCTATGCCGATAGTGCTCCTCAATGAGTGGTTGCCTATGATTAGCTTCGGAAGTAATATCCTTCGCCCCAAGAAAAAAGACTTGGAGTTTTTCACCGACCCTTTGACTCTATACTTTATTTAAGAATAAATTGAATTGAATGCACCTGATATATAGAAAAGAATAAATACTATCTTACTCGCTTCAAAGCGAGGTATACTAAATGAGTTGTTGGCGAGTCTTCCTCTGTGCCTGTTCGAGTTGCATCCAACAAGCAGACAAGCAACTACTACAAATGCATAATGCCAAGCCGAACCGCCTAATTCTAGTTTAGGCTAAAGAAGAAGCAGGAGTAGATTCAAAGTCTAGTAATATTCATATCTTTAGTATAGTATTAATGAGCCTTAACTTAAGGAGTTCAAAATAAGAATCAAAAGTATGTTAATAAACCTTGGTTTATAAGCTGGATCTATATCTGAATTACCTGTTCCTGTTGACTCGGACTCGGCCCAACAAGACTCAATGCTTCTACAGAGTTTCTAGGTCAATTCTAGTGAGTAACTAAAGCGCTAACAAGGGTAGATAGTATGGGTGCAAAGCAAGAAGTTATAAGTTTGAGTGGTGTTTCCATTTATACGAGTTATTCCAAGTCCTAATTCATAGCGGCAGCCAATAAAGGAGTTATAAAGAGTTATTCTAACTGACGTTTGTTCCTGTTTTACTAGTGGAATATCTTTCTTCATCGGTTGAAGCATAGGATGGAGCTGGATAGGAAGATAGGGGTTTCTTTATTTCGATCAGCAATAGAAGATTTATTGCCTTTACTGGGGTTTATAACCTTATGCTCGAAAGTAAGCAGTAGAATTACCAATTGAAGTTTAATCCCGAGTTTCCAACTTAATATTTCGCAGTGCTTGCTTGGCTTTATCCTTCCCTTGCGTGATTGGCTTTCCCCCTTACGTGGTTGAAGTCACTTTTTTAGTGATTATCCTGCCTTGTATATGAGAGAGATTCGAGTGTTGGTATCTATAAGCTCATCTCGAATCGAATGCCTACTCAGCGGTATCTTCTAGCTTGATAAAGAATCTAGGTAATGAATTAGATAAGTGTAAAAGTGTCAATCATAGTGCGAATAGAATCGAAGTTTGAGTCTCTAATCCTAGATACTAGGGTGCAAGTTCAGTCTCAAGTGAACTATATGTTAGCTAATTAAGTATACAATAAGGGTGCAAAGTTAATGTCTATGAGATCAGAAGCAGTAATTACATTTTCATCTCATAATAAATACATAACATAAGCCTAATCATATACAGAAACCGAAGGTGTGATGGGGATATAAAAGGATAAAAACTTTTATATATAAATAAATATTAACAGACCATTATACATAATAGAATTAAATAAAAATCACAATCAGATAAACATCAAGATTTATATGGAAAACCCTTTTAACTCAAAGGGTAAAAACCACGAGGCAAACCAGAGAAAATCTACTATAAAAATAATGAATATACAAATCTCAAAACCCTTATGCCTAAGCCCGATCAACAATTATAAGAGAATGACAAGGATATAAGAATTATATTACAATGTACAATATCCAAAACCTCCTCATGTGATCACAGTAAGAATCCACTACAGATCTAACCTAACCTGAGATGAGAATACTATTTAGATGCTTGAGAATAGTCTTTCCTTGTCCTTGTCTTCTTTTCTTTTTCTAGATCTCTTATTTTCTATCCTCTACTGCCAATATGCTGCTTCCTTTCTCTCTCACACATTTTCAGTCATCGCTATCCACTTTTTCTCAACTCTAACCACCAAAACTAGAATTTTAGTTAGGAGAAATCAAGGTTAGGGCTATGGGCTTCACTAAAGCCCATTATAGGCTAAATCTAGGCCATCTGCCCAACAACCTCCCCCTTCAGCCCATAAGGGAAGTTGTCCCATGACTCCACAAAGTGAAGCCATGCTGACCAACTGTCGGCACATCTCCTGCCTTTCGTTCGGTAAAGTCTTTATCAATATGTCTACTCTATTATCATCTGTGTGAATTTTCTGAAGCTGTAACAGCTTCTATTCAAGCACATTTCTGATCCAGTGATATCTAACATCTATATGCTTTGATTTGGAATAAAATGTTGGGTTCTTACAAAAATGGATGACACTCTGGCTATCACAATGCACCACATAGTTTTTCAGTTTCAACCCTAATTCTTGTAAGAATTCTTTCATCCATAATATTTTCTTGTAAACCTCTGTAGCAATAATATATTCTGCCTCTATAGTGGAGAGAGCAATACACCTTTACAATCTTAATTGTCATGACACAACTCCCTTGCAAAAGTAAGTGCAAAACCTGATGTGGACTTTATTTTGTCAATATCTCTTGCCATATCTACATCTGTGTAACCTATCAATACAGGTGGTCCACCTCTAAAGCTTAAACAAACTTTAGAACTTCCTCTGAGATATCTAAATATTCACTTCACTATTGCCCAGTGCTCTTTGCTTAGATTTGTGAGAAATCTTCTAGCAACACTTATTGCATATGTGATGTCTGGCCTTATACATACCATTGCATACATTAAACTTCCAACTGCTGAAGTATAAGGAACCTATTGTATTTTCTCCTTCTACACATCACTTGACAGACTCTAATCTGAGCACAACTTGAAATGACCCGAAAGGAGAATCAATTGGCTTTATATTACTCATACTAAACCTATACAATATATTCTCAATGTATTTCTCCTGTGACAACCAAATCGTCTTGTTTCTTCTATTATAAGAAATCTGTATACCTAGTATTTGCTTTGCTGGCCCCATGTCCTTAATTGTAAAAGACTCACTTAGTTCTTTCTTCAACTTATCAATTGTAGACATATCTTTCCTAAGGATAAGCATGTCATCAACATAAAGTAAGAAAATAATAAAATCATTACCAAACCATTTGATGTACATACAATGATCTAAAGTTGTTCTTTTATATCTATTTTCAACCATAAATGAATCAAACTTTTATACCTTTTTAACTGTCTTGGAGCTTACTTCCCATACAAGCTCTTCCTCAACTTATAGATAAAATTTTCTTTGCCTTGACTTTGAAGCCTTATGGTTGCTTCATATAAATTTCCTCCTCTTAATCACCATGAAGGAAAGTTGTCGTCATCCAATTGCTCAACATCCAAGTCTAGGTTAGCAGTAATTACCAATAGCAACACGGATAGAAGACATTTTAACAACAGGAGAAAAAATATCTTCAAAATCAATACATTTCTTTTGACTAAATCATATCATAATCAATTTAGCTTTATATTTTATTGAGAATAATGTTCTTGAGTCTTCAACCTGAAAACCCACTTGTTTTTTAAGGCCTTACTTCCGCTTGGTAGTTGCACTAAATCATATGTATGGTTCTTCTAAAGAGAATCCATCTCTTCCTGCATGGCAACTAACCACTTTTTTTTTTGCTCACTTTCAACTGCTTCTTGGTAACTCTCTAGTTTACCTATATTAGTAAATATCACATACTCATCTATAGAGTATTTTCTAGAAGGTTGACATGATCTAGAAGATCTTCTCAACCGAGGTTCTGTGAAAACTTGCTTCATTTCTTCTTCCTGCTCAACATGTCTTATAGGTAGATCAACATCAGGCTCTACACTATCTTCCTGCACATCTCCCCCATCACCCTGATGTACTAAAGGAATAACTGGGTCATAATCTGCTAATCCTTCTGTAGAAGTTTTGGCTAGTGCCTCCTTCTTCAAATCCTTAATGGTTTGATCCTCAAAGGAGACATCTCTGCTTTTGAACACCTTTTGCTTTTCTGAATCCCAAAGCCTGTAACCAAACTGATCATGTGAGTAGCTAAGAAAAAGACACTCTTTTGTCTTACCATCTAGCTTAGACTTCTCATTGTTTAGAATATATGTAAATGCACGACAACCAAATATTCTTAAATGCCTATAGGAGACATCTTTCCCTGACCATACATGTTATGCAACATCATCATCTAGAGTTGTACAGGGTGACAAGTTAATCACATCAGTTGCAATCCTCAAAGCTTCATCCCAAAACTTTTTTTGGGTAGCTTGGCCTATGAAAGCATACATCTGATCTTTTCCATGATGGTACAATTTATCCTCTCTGCAATTGCATTATGATAAAGCATATCGAACTCAACTCCTACTGGATGCCATGTGACCTACAATAATCATTAAATAATCATATATACTCACCACCATTATCTGATCATATACATTGTAATTATCTTTCTATCTCCCTTTCAACTTTGGCATGAGACTCCTTGAAGACACTAATAATCTAATCCTAATAATCTAATCCTTAGTCTTCATAGCATAGGCCCAAATATTTCTAGAAAAGTAATTTATAAAACTGACAAAATAAAGTACACCACTAATACTAGGAACATTAATAGATCCATCAAGAGTTTTTGTCCTCAAAGGACCACACATATCTGTAGACACACCCAAGGCATGTATTTTTCTAGATAAAGCAGGACTAGCAAAGGAAACTCTATATTGTTCGCCAGCCAAACAATCAACACAAGGGTTCAAACGTGTACCTTTAATGTTTGACAATACCTCTCTCTTGAAAAGAACTTACAGTCCCTTCTCGCTCATATGTTGCAATCACCTATGCCACAACTCCATATTGAAGTCTTTCTTTGTAGCATTAACTGCTCACCATAAGCTTTAGCCTACAATCTGTATAAAGTATGACATTTCTTTCCAGTCTATAATAAGAGAACCCTTACTGAGCTTCCATTACCCTTTGTAAAATCTGACATCAAAGTCTTCATCATCCTGCTTTCCAACTGAAATTAAATTCAGCCTTAAGTCAACCACATGTCTCATATACTTAAGCATCAACTTGTAGCCAATGTTGGTCTTTATGTGGATATCACCTATGCCAATGATGTCTATTATGCCAAAATTATCCATCTTGACAACACCAAAATTTCCAAACCTGTAGGTCGTAAAAAAACTCCCTCCGTGGTGTAGTATGATAAAAAACACATGTGTCAATTATCCACTCGAGATCTTGACACACAAGAAAAAATATCATCAGAGGTAGATAAAATCAAATAATTACTACTCTACACTGTAGTTGTGGTATTCTCTTTTGACTATATAGGCTGTAATCAAATAACTCTAGACTATAGTTGTGATATTCTCTTTTGACTATATAGGCTCTACTTCTTTCCCCTTTTTCTTGCTCTTCTTAGGTTATTTGCATTGATTCTTATAATATCATTTCTTATCACAATTGTAGCAAATAATATCTTTTCTAGATCTTGACTTACTTCTACCCATGTGTGAACCACTTTTATTCTTTGACTTTGACCTTCCTCTGTTCTCTGAGACAAGTGCCTGTGAACCAATCTGAAAAGTTGCTGAATTCTTTCTTTTCAACTCCTCATTCAATAAACTTCTTGTTACTTGACTCATGGTGACAACATTATATGGTGCAGAATACTGAGTGAAACCACTAGTGTCTCCTAACTTTCTGACAATAAACTAAGAAGTAATAATGCTTGCAACTCATCATCAAGAGATATTTTCATAGAGGATAACTAGTTAGTAATACTCTGCATTTCATTCAGATGCTCAGTAATAGAAGTGCCTTTTTTATATTTCAAGTTTACAAGTTTTATAATCAAAAAAACTTTGTTGCCAGCTATTTTTCTTTCGTAAAAACCTTCCAACCCTTTCCAAAGAGAGTATGCAAAACTTTCAGTAGAAACATGGTGAAAGACACTATCATCAAGCCATTGTCGAATAAACCTAATTATTTTTTGGTCTAACCTCTTCAACTCATAATCTGTCATAGTTGTGGGCTTTACACTATCCATTTGTAAAGGTCCATACAAGTCTTTACAATACAAGAGATTTTTCATTCTTGGTTTTCATATCATCTAATTATTTCTGTTCAAACTAATCATGTGAAAAATATTACCGGCCTCTATATTCGAATACAAAAAATTAAATATCATCAAACCTTGCTTTGATACAAGTTGATGGGATATAAAAGGATAAATAATTTTGTATATGAATAAATACTAGTAGGCCGTAATACACAGCAGAATCAAACATAAAATATAATTAAATGAATACCAAGATTTACATGAAAAACCCCTTTAACTTGAAGGGTAAAAACCATGGGACAAGCGAAAGAAAATTCACTATAAAAATAATGAATGTATAAATATCAAAACCCTTATGCCTAAGCCTAAGCAATAATCACAAGAGAATAACAGAGATACAATGATTATATTAATATTCACAATATCCAAAACCTCCTCAAGTGATCACAATAAGAATCCACTGTAGATCTGATTTAACTTGAGATGATAATACTGTTTGGATAATTGAGAATAGTCTTTCTATGTCCTTATCTTTTTTCCTTTCCTAGATCTCTTATTTTTTGCCCTCCACTACCAATCTACTATTTATTTTCTCTCCTATATTTTCAACCGTCCACTTTTTCTTAACTCAAGATAACAAAACTAGGATTTTGGTTAAGAGAAATCAAGATTAGGATTGTGGGCTTTACTGAAGCCCACTATGGATTGAATCTGAGCCATCTGCCCAATGGATGAAGAAGGTGCAAGTAAAGAATAAGATGCTTTATATTCATTCCAATCTATACCAGTACTAGGTTGTCATGGACAATAATGTAAATAAAGTGTTTGATGAAATGCTCGTGTTTATCCGTGTCCTTCGGTTTGTACATAGCTTGACAAGTAGTGGGCTCATGAGGCTTAGTAGCCCTTGTTTGTTTGTTTTGTGGCTAATTTTAGCTTGTAAATATGAGTGTGTCTTGTAAGCATTTATGGTTGCTTCAGTCTGTAATTGACCATTATCCTTTGTGTGCAACCTCTCTAAGTTTGTAATGTCCATGGGTGTAATTTGTATATAGCTTTATAAAGTGTTTGCTTGAGCAGTTGCTTATGGATCCTGTTGGAATTGCTTCCTCTGGCCCGTTTTCTCTTTTGTAAGTCTAAGGGGCTCTAGGAGATCTCGAGGAAGGCTGACTATTGTGGACGGACACGCATGGGTGTCGCACGACTTAGGCAAAATCAGCTAAGCCCGTGATAATGTGGTATCAGAGTGGGACAAGCACACATAGAAACACTTGTCATACAAACGTGGGGGACTTAGCTGGGCTGTGTGGAGGACAGCTAGCACGCACATCCGTTTAGGGGAAAACGGACATTGAGATGTAGGGAAAGAAGTCGCTCATAGGAGCGGGCACAAGTTGTTCAGCAAGACAGAGTAGTCCAAAAGGGATGGTGGTCTCCAAAACTTCCAGTGGGAAGTATATAAATAGGAAAGTTGCTCCAATAGGATAGAGATCCAGGAGGGATAAGTCCTAGTTCTCCAGAGGGAGAATCATGTGCAACAGATCACACATATTGAGAAAGAGTTTCTCAAGGTAATATCTCCATAAAGCTTAATGGACCGAGCGAGCGACGAAGAATCATGATCTCGAATGAGGTAATGCATTGGTGGATGCATTTTGAGATCAAGTGAGAGAGCAATCCAAGGCAATATCATATGAAGGGACACTTAGAGTCGATGCAGAAATCGAACTCAACAGGGGGCTGACCCGTGGAATGGTGGACATGAGGGCCACTATTAACTCAATGTAAATCGAGGAGTGGAGCGACTTGGGTGGAACTTGGTGAAGTATCCAAGCCGCATGAAGGGACATGGAACAGAGGCACGGAGCTTTCCTTGGACAGAGGTCAAGGGTATGAACTCTTGTAGAGGCAAGAGTGGGATCATGTCATTCCATGGGTTCTTCATTCTGATAGGACAGAGTTATCTTGCATGGTGCCAAAGGTGAAGGGAGCTTCAAGGCATATGCACCTTACCTCTAAGATGCATTTGATGAAGTAACTAAGGTGATTCAACTTACAGAGGCAAAGTTGGGATCAAGAGACCTTAGCACAGGGCAAGAGGACGTAGAGGCTGGTACTCTTGAAGAATATATCACAGTGTTGCCATTCAAGTTATCAAGAACAAGTGATGCATAGTGGAGATTGTGCTGGTAGGGGATATAGGTCCAGGATCTAAACAATGGTGCACCAATTCTAGCAAAGTCAGAGGACTTCATGAGCTACTAGGTGACAGACTATCCTAGAGCTATGCTTCATCCATGTATGACCCAACAGTGGGTGGATGAAAGTGAATTGCCAAGGGAGCGAACTAAAAATCGGAGATGGTGGAGGCTCTACGATGTGTTAGTAGAGGCCACACGTGGAGAAGTCGTAGTCTGAGTTCATTATACAAGAATCTGTATACAATGGAGATGTCACCAGGATGCGACATGGTACAGTGGATCATGGTGGAATAGTTCATGGCAATGTAACACAAGTGATAGTGTCCCATGAGGGACAAGATCATGCGGAGGTATGATTAGGAGTTATTGGGAGCTCCACTTTAGTGTACGGCACAACAAGAAGAAGAGCTATGGATTCAAGGAGTGAATGTCGTGGTACCACAGAGGTAAGTCTTCGTGTGTGCATCGGAGCTTGCATTGGATGAAAGCCTTAGTCATCAGATATGTATACCACTAAGGAAGAAGTCTAAGTGCAAATACCAGTGAGTCCCATAGAGGGGGACGTGATCATATGAATGATCAGGAGCTGCTGGGAGCTCCACTTCGGTGAACAATATAATAGCAAGAAGGGTTGTGGATTCAAGGGGTGAATGCCATTGTACCGCAGAGGCGGGTCTTCCATGTGTGCGCATCGAAGCTTGCATCAGATGAAAGCCTTAGTCATCAGCATATGGGAGCTGGGTACCACCGAGGGAGAAGTCAGATTACAAGTACTAGTGAGTCCCATAGAGGGGACCTGATTATACAAAGGTATGATCAGAGCGATTGGAGAGTTAGACTGCTTTAGTGCTCGCATTCGTTTAAGGGAGCCCGGTAAGTCAAAGGACAAAGCCGAGTAAGCAAACATTACTACCAAGGAAGCTAAGGAGAACAGAATCGACATGAGCCCTGTAACAAGATGGCGGAGGCCATGCATAAGAGTTGTAGTCTATCTTTCCATCGACTAAGGAGAACTGCTAGGAGGACACAGTGGTGTCGAAGCAGGTAGTCGAAAGGGGCGAAAAAGCGAAGATGAGTCCAGTGGGGCTCAGCTACCCAAAAGCAAAGTGTCGGTTAGAAAGGAGGTGGACTCGGAGGAGCACCACAGTGCCACAGAGGCGGATCTATCGATCACGAAGGAAGGGATGAAGGCAACAGATAGTAGGGCTATGGGCTTGGCAGCACCATGGTACCTCAGAGGCATGACTTCCATGGAGTCATTGATCCCTTGCTCATGGAGGGAGAACATTGGTCGTAAAGGGGTTGAGGAGGTGGAGAATGTAAAGGCAAACTCCAAGTACTAAGACAGGAAAGTGCATAGGTTAAGGAACTTCATAAGACCAGTGTCGATGGGCTTCTCATCAAGATAGCCGAAATTGAAGGACTTTGGGTTGATGCAGGAGTGCTTGACTAAGGTACAAAGTAAGAAATACGTGGTACTATACCTTTTCTACTTAAAGGAGTAGGCGACAAAGGTGATGGAGAAGATGGTATAATCCCAGAGGCAACCAGATCTATCAAAGACTTACTCTAAGTTGGGGTAAATTTTTGCTCTTTTCGAGTGAAACTTCTTGTATTCTAGAAGTTTAATGGTAGTGAGAAGGCGAATCACAGTAGCTAACTCAACGCAAGGAGTGCAAACACTTTTAGTGCTTCAGAAGTATGAGCAAAGAGCGGACGAATGTTAGTAACCAGCTCAATGCATGAAGTACAAACTCGAGGAGGCGGGCGAAATTGAGTAACCTTTGCCTTCTCAACTTGAGAGAATAGGCAAAACTGAGTACCCCAATTCTCTTAACTCGAGGAGGTGAGCGAAGCAAAGTAACCTTATCTTCTCAACTACTAAGAGAATGGGTGAAGTCGAGTATCCCAGTTCTCTTACTTATCTAGCAGAGGAGCTCTGCATAGGTTCAATGACCCTTGAAAGAAAGCTTATGGAAGACAATAGTTGTCAAATCCCCACTATTGGTGATTAGTACTATTGAGAGTAGATTGTTCATTTTCCAATTGAATGCCAAGCGAAAGAGGGAGTGATGCGAACCTACTTAGAAGTGACAATTAAACATGGAGGAAGGATCAATGGGCAAACATTGTGGAGGAAGGATCTCAAAAACCTTAAAATCTATGAGGAGATGCTCGTCAAAGTTCCAACAAGCATCCACCCAGTTCAAGCAACATGAGTATACTACGATACTGGCGTATAATAAGGTAGGTCTTTTCCTTCATCAAAAGGATCAGTGAGAACCAACAAGGATCACCACACCTCAACCAACCCCACACCAGATTCAGTCATTGGTGAGTTGAAGCAGTATGGCGGATCAGAGTTTGACTACTCAACAACAGAGAGAGAGCTGGGAGCCAAGGCACGTTGCTAAAGCGTAAGATTGAAGATTCAGCAAAATATGAGGAGATGCAGCATCTACAGTGGCTTCGATAAGGATATCAAACGAATAAGTGGAGGAGAATGTCACAGATAATAATGTAAACAAGGTGTTTGATGAAATGCTCGTGTTTGTTCGTGACCTTCGGTTTATGTACATATCTTGTACAGTAAGTAGCGGGCTTGTAGTTGGCTTAGCAGCCCTAGTTTAGTTTATTTTATAGCTAATTTTGGCTTGTAAATATGAGTATATCTTGTAAGCACTTGTGGGGGCTTGATTAATGGACCATTATCTTTTGTGTGCAACCTCTCTGAGTTTGTAATGTCCATGGGTGTAATTTGTATTTGGCTTTATAAAATGTTTGCTTGAGCAGTTGCTTGTGGATCCCATTGGAATTGATTCCTTTGGCCCGTTTTCTCTTTTGTAAGTCTAAGGAACTCTAGAAGATCTCAGGGAATGCTGACCTTTATGGACGGACACATATGGGTGCCGCATGGCTTAGGTAAAATCAGCTAAGCCCGTGACAAAGTGCAATAGAAGATATATATTTCAATTCTTAACTCAAAGTTAAGATCGAATTGAGACAAAAGAGATATAGTCTTTGTATTTACAAGTTTATATACAAGGTACTCGATACAAAAGGATACAAAAGATTAATTCAATTGTGATTCAAGAGTAGCACAAGAGAGTTGTCCACCCATTCTCTTCTACTAGATTAGATATGTGTTAAAAATAAAATAAAATAGGTTCAACTGAAATTCATGCTTGCCTGTTTGACTTTACCTTCTGAAAGTTTAGTTCCATCTGCAAGCTTAGAAGCGGTAAGTGAATGACCGATTCCACTCACTGCCTATTAAGGGAGTAAGTGGAATCGAAATCATACTTAAAAAGAAGAGGTTAAAGTATAAGCTGGATCAGAATAAGGAACATATTGTTTTGAAGCAGAAGCAATTACTAGCTTTGATGCTCTAATAGTAAATCAGTCTAATCCTCTATTCCTCGAAAAAGTAAAGAAAGTCATAGAGAGAGGTGTTAGCTGAACAAAACTATAACTAAACGAGAATATCTCGTTCATCAATTGAGGGAAATCCTCAACTGAATCTTATATAAATAGGTGCTCACTCAATGAATAATATACATCTTTTGTGTTCTCACCTCTTTCTCATGGTATCGAGCTTGCTTAAAGTAAGCTTTCTTCTTGTCAAACGACGAAGTTTCCACTACGACTGCAGATTTTGCCGTCTACTCCTATCCATCTACTATCGCGACATCTGCCTCCTCTATCGACGGAACCAACGAGATCAACACTGATCTCCCGGCATCATCTATCCCTTTTCTGTGAAGCCACCGCCGACATCATCTGTCCCTTTTCGTAGAAGTCAGCAAGATAACTTCTCACAAGCCGCCACTATGGCAACCTTGGCATCATCTATTTCGTCGGAATAGATCTCCAGCGAAATCCCCCACCTCGGCTCCCACCCCGGCCACCTCCCCGGACTTCGGCCCTGCCAACGCTTCGGCAACATTAGCACCAGCGGTCTCTGGCCCTGCAAACGCTCCTACAAACGTGGTGCCTGCGAATGCTCCAGGTCCTGCGACGGCCCAGGGTCCCATTGCTTCCTGCTGACAAACAATAGACCTTGCTCACAGCCCTCTTCTTTGTTTCCTCTCTTTCTTTCTCTATTTTGCATCGATCAGTCCAGCAATATCATAGCGCACATCCAACAATGCGCTTCTGCAGCCCATCTCCTCTCTGCCCACTATTGCTCCTCTACCCACTGCCCCTTCCCGTCGGTCTTCTCTATTGCACCTGCTACAGCTATCTGCTCTTCTTCCTCAACACATCAACATGATTGCCACCCTTCCTCTACTTCATGTCGTAATCACTACCCGCTACTTTAGTATCACTATGTCCTGTAGCGTCCCACACCTATTCGCAGCTAGCGTCACTCATCATTACCAACTGCTTCCTCTTCTTCTCCACCTGCACAAGCAGCACCTTCCTCTTAGTCCCAGTGTCTTCTCCTCTTCTTGCCAGTGAAGCTCTTGCCTCTTCTTCTTCCTCAAAAGCTAGAGTTCCAAGAGTCTTCGGCAGAGACCGTCGCATTTCTAGCAAACTCCGTAGCCCTCGCCATGGTCTTCTTCGTGCAGGAACCAGCCACTGCATCTTCAACCTCCACTCCCACAACTCCATCAACCAGAGTATTGCAGAACACCACCTGTGCAACAGACATTGTCATGGTCTTCTTTGTGCAGAAACTAGCTACTATAACAATTCCATCAAAATAGAACATTGCAGAATTGCATTCTTGGCCTTCATCTCTTTAAAGGCATGACGCATGTCCGAGTACTGGTGACTTGAACTAGTATCGCATTGATCTGGACACCTTCTCTCTCTTCTGGTAGTTCTGGCACCATTTAGCGCTTGCGGTCCTACTGCAGAGGGTGACGATGGAGTATTGTCCCTCCTCCCACCTCTGGCTGCCTAGTCTCGACTCATCAGTGCGGAGTCCGAGGTAGTCTTCCTCATGCTTCGCCACTATTGCATCAACCTCGATGAGCAGCAACACTTCTATGACTGTATTCCCTCTTCAACAACTCCTCCACTTTCTGAAACTACAGTCTCCATCGATTTGTTCCATATGTTTTCCTCATCAACCCGGGTCGTGACCTCTAATAGCTTTAGTGTTGCTAACCACTGGCCAAAATGCTCGAGCCGAGCGATAACAATAATACACTCGTTAACCCTTATAAAGCATTCATATGTTCCTACATTTCTAATGTGGGACTAAGGGGTGTTACATTCTCCCCCACTCATATCCTCTATAAGCAACCACCCATCGCTTCCTCCTCCATATCCTCCGCATCTCAACCATTATCCGAACACTTCATTTTCATCACTATCATGGGCTTAGATGATTTTGTCGAACTCGTGTAGCACCCATGCGTGTCCATCCGCAAAGGTCAGCCCTCCCCGATATCTCCTAGAGTCCCTTAGACTTACAAAAGAGAAAACGGGCCAGAAGAAGCAATTTCCACAGGATCTACAAGCAACTGCTCAAGAAAACACTTTATAAAGCCAAATACAAATTACACCCATGGACATTACAAACTCAGAGAGGTTATACACAAAGGATAATGGTCTATTACAGACCGAAGTCCCTACAAGTTCTTATAAGACACACTTGTATTTACAAGCCAAACTTGGCCATAAAGTAAATCAAACTAGGGCTGCTAAGCCTACTGCAAGCCCACTTCTTGCTATATAAGATATGTACCTAAACCAAAGGACACGGACAAACATGAGCATTTCATCGAACACCTTATTTACATTGTTGTTTGTGACACCACGTCATCCTCCTCCTATGTTTCAACAACCAGTTGTATGTCAGTTGTGTGACAAAATTGGTCACATTGCCAAAGTTTACCGGTCTCGCCCTCGCCTCTCACCTCTATCATCCTAGCCTCATGCAAATGTCCTTACTGCTCCTTTTGACAGCCAGTCTAATTGGATTATAGACTTTGGTGCTTCCCACCATATCACTTCCGATCTCTAGAATTTGTCACTACATAATGGCTATGGTGGACATGAAGACATCATCGTCGGTGATGGTAAAAGGATTCCTATTACTCATATTAGTTCTACAAAGTTTAATTTCAATACCACTTCTTTCAAACTTGATAATGTTTTGTGTGCACCTCACATCAAAAGAAATCTTATTTTTGTCTCTCAATTCTATCAACAAAATCATACTTCCAATGAATTCTTTCCTGATTACTTTCTTGTCAAAGACTTGAGCACGGGGGCATCCCTAGTTCGTAATCTGAATAAAGACAGCATCTACGAATGGCTGTCAACCCTGTTTCTCACTCAGCCTACTGCCAACTCATCCACTGCTGCTTCAGTTGACATATAGCATCATCGGCTTGGTCATCCCTCTAACTCTCTTCAACAAAAATTATTTTCTCATTATTCAATTCCTGTTTTTAAATCTAGTAAGGATATTACTCACTATGATGCTTATCTTAGCAATAAGAGTCATTAATTGCCTTTTGGTACCTCCTGTCTTTCCTGCTCTAAATTGTTTGAGGTCATTTATACTGATGTTTTGGGTCTTGCGTCAATGGTTTCCTTTGATAAGTTTAGATACTATATTATCTTTGCAGACTATTTTACGAAGTACACATGGTTATATCCTCTTCGTCAAAAGTCTGATGCCACTAGTGTCTTTTCTAACTTTAAAAACTTGGTTAAAAACTACTTTTAGACCACTATTAAAACTATCTATTCTGATGGAGGGGGTGAATATCAAGCCCTTGCATCTCATCTATCTACTTGGGGTATTCAACATCTTATGTCCCCCCATATACGCCTCAATTGGTTGGTTCTGTCGAACGTAAACATCGTCATATTATTGAAACTGGTCCAACATTACTCCATCAGGCTTCTATGTCATCTACCTTTTGGTCCGTAACTTTTCAAACGACTGTCTACCTCATTAATTGTATGCCCACTCCTATTATACACTATCAATCACCATTTGAAAAGCTCTTTCAAAAATGCCCCAATCTATAAACATTAAAAGTCTTTAGCTGTCTCTATTATCTGTGGCTACGTCCATACAATTCTAATAAAATGTAGCCTCATTCTCGCCCTTGTATTTTCATCGGATATTCTCTTGAACATAATACTTTTCGATGTTATAATCCTGACTCTACTAAAGTATTTGTTTCTAGACATGTCACTTTTATAGAATCTACTTTTTCCTTTCGTGATCATGGGTAATCTATCATCCTATTGAGTTCATTTAAAACATCTTCATCCCCCCACATACCTTTGCCAGATCCATATTCTCTTGTTACTTCTGTTCCATATCTTTCTTCTTCCTCCTCTCTTCTAGCTCCTCCCTCCAACTTCTCCTCTTCTAGAACCCCAGCCTTTGTCCTCCCATAGTTCGGGTGATTCTGTCATCCTTCCGTCTGACTCTACTAGTGCTAACCCTCAGCTCTTACCCTCCAATACTGTTATACTCTCCCGACATCTAATGTAAACTTATTCCAAGAGTGGTGTCTTTAAACCCCATCAAGTTCTTAACCTCCATGTTAGCACTACACCTTCCCCCAACTTTGCTGAATTGTCTTCCTTTTCTCATGCCCAAAAATCTCCTCATTGGCGTAAAGCCATGTGTGAGGAGTATGATGCTCTTCTTCATAATACTGCATGGACCCTTATCCCCTCTCATTTGACATAAAATATTATCGGGTGTAAGTGGGTCTATCGAATTAATCGAAAGCCTGATGGTTCGATTGCTCGCTATAAAGCACAACTTATGGCTAAAGGGTTTCATCAATGCCCTGGTATTGACTACACTGAGATATTTAGTCTTGTTGTCAAACCTATTATAATTCAGCTATTCCTAAGTCTGGCAATATCCAAAGACTGGTGTTTACGCCAATTGGATATTAACAATGACTTTTTATAGGGACTCTTATTGAAGACGTCTTCATGGAACAGCCTCCAGGCTTTATACATCCTCAATATCCACGGCACGCATGTAAACTCCAAAAGGCCATTTATGGACTTCATCAGGCTCCAGGGGCCTGGTATACTGAACTTGATTTATACTTATCTATCGTTGGCTTCATTAATTCTAAGTCTGATGTTTCTTTATTTCTACGTCAACAACATAGGTATATTATCTATCTTCTGGTCTATGTAGATGATATTATTATCACCAATGATAACTCTATAGAGCTTCAAGTGTTTATCAAGCTATTGGCCGATAGATTTTCTCTTAAAGATCTTGGCCACCTGAATTATTTCTCGGTGTCGAGGCCACGTTTGCATCTTCGGGTCTCTTCCTTTCACAGAGAAAGTATATTCATGAATTGTTGTTGAAGACAAATATGCAGGATGCAAAAAAAGTTACCACTCCTTTGTCCTCTAGTGACTCATTTAAGTTATGTGATGGCAGTCCTACTACAGACTCTACTCAGTATCGATAGGTCCTTGGCTCCTTATAATATCTCGCTCTTACTCGTCCAGATATCTCCTTTGCAGTTAATAAATTATCTCAATTTATGCATCGGTCATCTACTTTACACTGAACTGTTGTCAAACGCGTTTTGTGTTATCTTAAGGGGACCATTGATCATGGAATTTTTCTTCGCAAACACTCTCCCCCTTAGCTTCATACTTTTGTCGATGCTAATTGGGTGGAAAATATTGATGATAGAACATCCACATCAGGTTATATTATTTTTCTTAGTGCTAAACTGATTAGTTGGAGTTCTAAGAAATAAAAGATAGTTGTCAGGTCTACTACTGAAACTAAATATCATGCTATTGCCACTACTACTACTGAACTTAATTGGATCACCAACTTACTTAAGGAGCTTCACATTCCCTCTACTTCTACACCTATTATTTACTGTGACAACATCGGTACCTTTGTGCAAATCCAGTTTTTCACTCCCGCATGAAGTATGTTGCTATTGACTTTTATTTTATGCGAGATCAAGTTGTCCGTCAGCAGCTCCATGTTTCTCATATTCACACGGTTGATCAACTTGCTGATTCTCTCACAAAGTCTCTGACCCATAAATCTTTTTCCTTACATCGGTCTAAGATCGACATCCTTGTCAATCTTTTGGGAGCATATTAGTTGAATAAGATTTTAAATAAATAAGATTGTACGAGAATCATCCTTGAGAGAAATTCTCAACTGAATCTTGTATAAGTAAATGATCACTCAATGAATAATATATATCTTTTTGTTGTCACCGCTTTATGGAGCATATTAGTTGAATAAGATTTTAAATAAATAAGATTGTAAATAAACGAGAATATCTCGTTCATCAGTTGAGAGAAATCCTCAACTGAATCTTGTATAAGTAAATGATCACTCAATGAATAATATATATCTTTTTGTTGTCACCGCTTTATAGGTTAAGGCAATAGTAAGGTTAGAAAGATGTTAGGTTACAGGTGTACATATAAGGAGTCTCTATACAAATTATCCTAATTCTTTGATCCGAATTGACTATTCTAACTGTAACTCTTTGTTGACTCGGCATAAGAAACAAGTTCTGCTGTTTGCGTCGGTAGTTGGAAAGTATTGTGGGCAGAATAAAGTATTGGCGTAGGGTTTAGTTAACGGAGCCACACAAGAAGGATTGAATTCTGTATTTATTTACTCACCGCTATGCATTATAAGAGTGGAAATTTGATGTCAAGCGTTAAGAGTTAAATATTGACTGAGGATACAACTAGTGAAATTAGAAAAGGGGGAGGGAGTCTCGTACCAGGTAAAGAATAAAAATATATTGGCTTTGAAATCATAGAATCTTAAGTTAGGTATATAAGGCCAAGCTATCCAGTTAGGTATCCTATTGCATGTCTTGTAGGCTATGTAAGTTCAGTTGAGATCGTCACTTCAAGTAGAGTTTGTTTGAGTGTGCAAGTATTGTCTACAAGAGAAGAGATGGGATCCGTATCATCAACCAGGGGTAAATAAGGATAAGAATATGAAACTTTATAATGAGATAGAGTTGAAGTGGAAAGCAAGCAAGTGTATAGTGGATCTCGCCCGTTAGAGTTAGCTTTATTATGGCCTCTCAAGCACCGAGTAGAAGTTAGTATATACGAGTTCTGTTCAAGCAACAGTTCTCCCATAGTTTCGTGTAAAGTAGAGCAAACGTCTTTCAGGGCATAAAACCTAGTAGAAATGAGAAAAAAGATTGAAATATATATATATATAATTTATTTTTTTATTCATATCTATTTATACAAGAAAAGATAAAGTTAAAAGAATTAGGAATTAAGAATTTCCTTCAATAGTCTAATCGTTATGTTAATACTAGTACAATAATTTTATCTCTTAACATGCCCCCGTAAGATCGTGCTTTTGTTAAGGACGTCGATCTTGGACCTATAAAGTTAAACCAACTTACGGGCGAGTGGCTTCGTGAGGGAGTCCGCCGGTTGATCTATCGTATGAATATGAGAAACACATAGTTGATGATTGAACACTTGGTCTCATATAAAGTGAAAGTCAATTGCTATATGTTTTCTATGAGAGTGAAATACTGAATTGGCACATAAGTATATAGCACCGACATTATCATAGTATATTGTAGGAGTAACAAAAGAACGGATGCCAAGTTCTTTGAGCAGATTCATTACCCAATTAAGTTCTGCAGCTACAGTTGCAATAGAACGATACTCATCTTCAGTGGTTGATCAAGCAACTGTCTTTTATTTCTTAGAACTCCAGTTGATTGGATTGGCTCTTAGAAAAACTATATACCTGGATATCGTTGTACTATCATCAAAGTTATCAGCCCAATCAACATCAACAAAAGCATAAAGTTGGAGTGGAGGGTTTTGGTTGAGAAATATATCATAGTCAAGAGTACCATTAAGATATCATAACACTCATTTAATTGTTGATCAATAAGTGGTAGATGGTCTATACAAGAATTGTGACTACTTGTTAACTGCAAAGGAGATATCTGGGCGGGTGAAAGCTAAATATCGTAAAGAGTCAATTACTTGTCGATATTGTATAGGATCTGTACCAGGACTACTGTCATTTAACCGAAGCTATTCACTAGTGGAGAGAGAAGTTGAAACAACATTTGCACCTTTCATATTTATTTTTACTAATAAGTCCTGAGTATACTTCTGTTGAGAGAGGAAAAGTCCCGAATGTGTAGACACTACTTCCACACCCAGAAAATAATTCAAGGGGCCGAGATCTTTAAGGAAAAATCTGGCAGCTAACTTCTTAATAAACATTGTGACCTCTATAGAGTTATTACCTATCACAATGATATTATCAACATATACTAGAAGATACATTGTACTGCCAAGTTGTTGATTGAAAAATAAGGAGGTATCAGACTTAGAATTCGAGAAGTTGACTAACAACAAAAATGAGCTGAGTTCTTGGTACCAAGCTCGTGAAGCTTGATGAAATCCATAAATAACCTTATGATATTTACAAACATGTTTCAGATACTAAGGATGAAGAAAACCAGGAGATTGCTTCATAAAGATATCATCAGTTAATGTTCCTTGTAAGAAGGCATTATTCACATCAAGTTGTTGCATATGCCAGCCTTTTGAAATGACAACTCAGAATCAATCAAATTATCGTGGGTTTAATAACAGGACTGGATGTCTCTATAAAGTCAACACTAGGACGTTGATGAAAGCCTTTGGCTACTAAATGGGCTTTATGTTGGAAAACCTCAGCGGGAGTATCATATGCGAAGCAGAAATCAAAATAAAAATTGGTTTCTCACATAGATCAAATCGTCATACAAAAGACTGGAGTCTCGAGAAAAACCATAAAAATTGGAAAACCATGATGTGTGAGAGATTGATTTTACCTAGGGAGATCATATATCCCTGTAATCTAGATCCGAATGGAGAAGATAAAGGAGGTCAAGCGTCCTCCTTTCTAGTGGTATCCACATAATGAATCTCTGCAGCAGAACTCCTCTAATCTGATCTTACAACTCTTGCATAGAGGAAGGAAGGATAATAGGAGGTGGTGGCTAAAGCTGCAGCCTATCAAGCATGAGTCTCCCCTCCTATTTATAGAGAGTCACTAAAAAAACCTAGGGTTCCTTCCTTAGTGGATATTGGATCTCTATCCAATAATCTCCTTAGGCCTCTAATTGGGCCTTAATCAAGGAGCTCATCATCATAGAGTTTCATCTAATGAGAATAGGGGCAAATTGGATCTCAATCCAATTCTTTATTCGTTGAAGCATCCACTATATGTGTGTGACCCTCTAGGCCCGATACCAAGCTGGTTATGAGTCACTCCCATTAGAACTCCTTCTGATATAGTGAATTATTATCCCCATAATAATTTACTCGATTTATCGACTATGGACGTATTAGGCCACTACGCCATAGTCCCCATACAGTACAGGGGGATAGAATCCATCAAACCTGTTTTTTCATAGTTACCGTGTATCTATAATTTCTCATCTAACTAATATCCTAGAGACCGTAAATTGGATATGGTACTGTCAGGTCATATGTGAAATCCATCATAGTCTCACTCTAATCGGATTCTCCCGAAAAACTTTTTCTCTCTCAATCCGAATGACCTTAGCCAAGGATTTGTCTAAGCAAGTATATATGGGATATTCCTTTCCTGATACTGAGAGTGGATGATCCTCTATTGACACTCAATTACCTTTATAAGATTAGCTACTAATCTCGATAATTAGTTGTATTATATTTGAAACTTTCCAAACCTGTAAGCTTTACGTCAAAGAAAGGAGTACTCATACAAGACATCCTTAGTGTCTCAAGTTTAAGGACAAGATAAACAACTAGGACTATGGAATCACTGTCTGACATTAGGTATCATTAACCATACAGCAATCCATAAGTGCATCAATCAGTGAATTCATTCTCCAATGAGCACCTGTACTATATCCTTAGTGTCTCTCCACATAAGTGGCTATGAGACCAGCCACCTCCATCATATAGACATGTATATAGTACACCGATCTATCCAGTTATCTCGATGTCCCTCTCGAGTAACCTATGACCGGGATTATTCAGGATCTATGTTTAAAGGTGAATCGATCTCATTATCATAATCCTATTATGATCTGATTCTCATTACACAGAACCAAGGATATCACTATATATATATATATATATATATATACAACATATAATATAATGTGAGAATATACATATATTAATCATAGCAAAACGATCATGCAGTGTGTCACATGTGTCATCACTTACGTGATTTGCTTGCAGGGCACCTGTAACTAGCACTTTATACCTGACAATCAACCCATTAGGGTTTCACTTAACTCGAAAAACCCATTTACACCTGATGACATTTTATACGGGATGAAATAGAACAAGTATCCAAGTAGAGTTATGAAGGAGGGCATCATATTCATCACACATAGCTTGATGCCGATAAGGGGAATTTTGGGCTTCAATGACCATGGTAGGTTCACAGGTCTCAACAAAGAGAGTCACAATTGTATGGAGGTCGAGAACCTGACGTGGTTTAAATACCACGTTTAGAGCGCATTGTCATGGGATGTCCAAGTGGTTTAGGAGATGATGATGGAATGAGTGTTGGGGAGGTAGTATAATAGGGTGAGTTGGACTAAGAAACATTAGCGCTACTAGGATGAGGTGAGGGAAATTCTAGTGATTAAGTGTCCGAAAATTATATGTTTATGGTAGGAGATATATATAAAAGAAGAGAAGAAAAAGAGGGAGCAAGATATTATACCGGAGGAGTGCTCCACTCATATATATGTGCTGGAGTGGGTAATTCTTATGGAGGCTCATTGGATAAAGGCATGTGCCACTGATGCATATTCACCGAAGTAGTTGGTACAATAGAATATTTAGACTAGTGAAATGAAAAAGAGGACTCTATAAAGATAACATAACGAGACACAAAGACCTTGTGAGTCAAAGGATCATAGCGTCAGTAAGCATTATGTTCAAGAGAGTAACCGATGAAGGTACAAAGCTTCGGCCCTTAGGCTAATTTATGTGATGCAAATGGACGTAGCCAAGGATAACAAACACAACCAAAAACCCTAAGTTTCTAAAGATTTAGAGATTTATGAAATAATTTTTCAAATGACAATTGATTGTGGAGGACTAGAGTAGGCATGCGATTAATAAGATAAACTGCAATTTGGAAGGCTGCAAACCAAAAAATAGTTGGCATGGAGCATGATGTAAAAGTGTGAGACTAGTTTCAACTATATGCCGATATTTATGTTCGGCTGAGCCAACTAGTCAAGTGTATGGGGGAAAATTGAGATGCTGAATACCACAGGCCAACAGGTATAGGGTTAGTATTTAGTATTCACCCTCACTGTCCGTAAACTACTTTAATTATGGACTGGAAAATATTTTCTATCATTTTTTTAAAGGTAAGAAATATTATGGAGACCTCAGACTTACGTTGAAGAGGATAAAATAAAGTATACTTGGTAAAATAATCAATAAATATAATATAAAATCTATATTTGTTAAACGAAATACTTGATGCAGGACCCCAAACATCAGTATACAGAATTTCAAATGGTTGTGGGTAATAAATAGAAGAATTTTCAAATAGTAGTATGTGACTTTTATTACTAAGACATGCATCACAATGAGTAACAATAGAGCTAGTTTTAAAAGATGGAAGAGAATAATGAGAAAAAACCTTATATAGAGTTGAGGAAGAAGGGTGACCAAGATGACGATGCCATATGTCCATTGGAGCAGCAATAGAAGAGTAGGCGGTGAGCTAAGAGATTGATGGCCAATGGTAGGTGTTATCTTTACTCTTACCTTGAACTAACAATGCCCCCGTGCTCAGATCATTGACAAGAAAGAAGTTAGGAAAAAATTCAATAGATATATTGTTTTGTTTACAGAATTGAGAGACAAAGATAAAATTTTATTTTATATGAAAAGTGCATAACACATCATTGAGTGTAAAGTTAAAATAATATAAATTAAAGTATTTGGAACCAGTATGAGTAATTGGAAGTCGCTTACCATTACCGATAATGATATCATCGTTACCACCATAGCTGTTGTGAAGGGATAAGTTATGGAGATCTGAGGTGATGTGATGGGAGGCACCAGAGTCCATAATATATGAATGTTGATCAAAAGTCGGGGCAACAATAAGATGCACTTGGGGCATGGTAGCTAAAGGTTGAGGATGAGACAGACAAACCTTCACGGAGTGACCAACCTTATCACACAACTGGTAGACTATTCGTTGTTGGGATAGAGAAGTAGGATGCCAAGGCTATTAGTAATTGATGTTGCTATCTTGAGGCATGGGAGCATAACACCAAGGCTGTTGGGAATCGTAGTTACTACTTGGATTGTGATAAGGCAGTACTGGCCCTAGACCCTTGTTGGCAGTCTTAGAATACTGATTGCTCTTCTTTTTAAATTTATGACTTACTTGAGCAGTAATAGGTGGTCTTAGTGCCCTATCTTCATGCTTCAGATATGTCTCATATTCAGTCAACTTGTTGTATAGCTCCTCAAATGATAGTGGCAAGACGCGTGCCAGGATTGCTACTGCCAATTCTTTATACTCAACCCCAAGACCATTGAGGGTATGGACAATAACTTCATCATCACTGAGATAGTGCCATATTAAAGCTAAATCATCAATGATAATCTTTATATTTTGGAGATAATTAGCAATGGTACTTTCCTCTTGTTTTATGTTTATTAGACTAGAGAGGAGGCCGAGTATGCGAGTGCACGAGCGATTTGCCAATGTAGTTTGCAGCTTGCACCATGTTTCGGTAGCAATAGCACAGGAAGATATAAGCGGTGCAATGGAACCAGCAACAGAGGCTTGAATTACCTGAAGAATGAGACGATCTTGATGTAACCACAGTTTATGCTCTAGATTTAGTACTTGACTTGTTGTCCCTAGGATGTCAATCATTACTTATAGACAACTGAAAGATCCATCAACATAACCTAACAAATCATATCCAAAGAGGAGATTGGTGAATTTAGCGTGTCAGGATGCGTAGTTGCATCTGGATAATTTGAAAAGGATGAGGACTACAACATTGATGGAGACCAGTGCAGTATTCTGAGAAGTACTAGTGCTTCTTGTGATGACAGTGACAGGAACATGAGAAGTAGACGATAAAGACATTATGAGAGAAAAAATATCGATCACTTTCGGATTTGAAAATTTTATCTTATTGAAATGCCTATTGTAGATCAACTACGTGGTCAACTGGGTTACTGGAACCGAAGGTTGCTGTAGTAGAGAATAGAAACTATTGTATTTAGGATTGGTGATTACTTGTTTTTTTTTCTTTCTGCCTTTTATGTTCTGCACTACTGTAATAGAGGCTGGTAGCGTCATCTCGAATAGAGGCTTGATCCGGTCGGCAATGTTCAGAGTGATCACGGGCGACGACCTCCCCATGAAGTCCTCTAGCGGAGGCAAAGGAGAAGAGCAAGCGGCCGGAAGGCTAGCGATGTTAACGGAGGCTGATGTTGGGAGTGGGTGGTGGCCCTTAGAGGTTCTCTTGGCAGAGTCTTCTCCTCTTCACTACGAGAAGAGGATGTGGCCACCGAAGAAGGAAGATAGAGCTATTAGATCTGAGAAACAAGGTGTAGGTGGCAGGTTAGTGATCGTGCCTATGGGCATTGCTTGGTGGTCGACATCACTAGATACTCAAAGAAGGTGATCTGGAAGGACTTGGCAAGGAAGGCCACGAGTGCTGATGTCATGACAGGGAGGAGCTACCATAGACCCTTACAGTGCTGCTGCTGCTTCTAGCGGTTGTAGGCAGGGAGGTAGCGGAAGAGCTACTGCAAACGGCAGGTGGTGGAGTTCAGGCAAGGGGCACGATCGTGCAGTACCTCCTCCTTGTCGTAGAGGAGGACCTCTTTAAGGAGTGAACGAGCACGAGCAGAGGAAGGCTATAACACCACAGAATAGAGTGCTATCGCAGTTAGGGGGGTTCTTGTCACTCAATCACGACTGGGGGGTTCATTGTTGTCGCTGGTGGCATAGCCAAGCAGATTGTAAAGTTGACAACAGCAAGGGGAAGGAGCGACAGATAGGAAGTAGGGTGGAGAAGCTATGCTAGTGCCGGTAGAACAATAGTGAGGAATCAGCCATCGAAGGGAGAGAAGGCATAGGAGAAGTGATGCAGGGCCAAGCAATGGCACTTCTCATTGCATTGAAACATTATTAGCAAGGGATGGATGTCAGAGAAGATGGATCGCAGCTGTCGGTGGATCGAGGGCGGCTAGTGTGGCCAGCAATCAGCATAGCCAGTGATGGTAGCAGTAGGTGTCAGCAAGGTTAAGCGAGAGAGCAATCGGACCAGTGGAGGCCGATAATAGATGAAGAAGAGAACGACACTGGAAAGGGGTCGCAAAAGAGGTGTCGACCAGCAACTACGATTGAGAAGGGGAGAAAGGGGCTGCGATAGAGAACAGTGATTGAGCTGCGTAACAGTAGTAGAGGAGGCAATGATGTCGGCGTTTAGGGTGGCTGAGGCTGGGTTGCTGTTCGTCGGGTTCTGGCAACTGCTGCACACTGTAAGTTGTGCGATCTTTCTCCAGTAGAATGTTACGAGAGAAAAAAAAAAAGAGCGTCGAGTGAGGAATTTGCTATCGTTTGACAGCAAGAAAAGCTTGCTCTAGGCAAACGATGGCTCTAATACCATGATAGAAATGAAGAAGAGATTGGGAAAGAAAATTTAGTACAATTTATTCCTTCACTCATACCTATTTATATAAGAAAAGAGAAGGTTAAAGAGATTAGGAGTTGAGGATTTCCCTCAACAATTTAATCATTCTGTTAATGCTAGTATAACAATTTTATCTCTTAACAAAAATCAGTGCTTAATTCTATTATTCTTTTATCATAACTTGCGAAAGCGCTTGATGCTGACTTTCCCACTTATTCAGATACTTCTACGGATCCGAAGGACAAATAGGGATTTAAGTCGAACATAACTTGACTTTCATTGAGAGCTTATAGCACACTCGTTACTCATTATAGAGGATAGGAACCTAACACTGACACTTTACCCGCTTGCAGTACTTACTGTTGACGACTTAACAGCTGATTCTAGTAACTTAACTGTAACTTCTCTTCTAACTTATTCTGAGCCTTATCCTTATTCCTTACCTATAACAGTTACTGGCCTACTTTGATCTCAAGCAACTCAACTTGAAACTCACCTTCCCGGCTATGAAGGAACCAGATTCAGATGTTGTCATTTTAGACTTTCCTTTACTGGTTTCTTCCTTGCTCCCATTAGTATAAGAAAGAAACTCTAATAAGTATAAGAAAGAAATTCTAATAAGTATAAGAAAAAAACTCTAAAGTAAGAATGAAAGACTGGAAATACAGATACCTACTCGGGCTTTCCTCAATCTACTACTTTACTCAACAATCCACAAGCAATTCCCCACTACAAGCTTCCCCCACTCGTTGTCCTTCCTATCTTCTTGTTTGCCTATTTCGAGTTTCATCGTAAAAAAGATATGGATGTTAAATAAGGATCTAAAGTTGAATTAGAAGCGGGATATCAACAGTTCCAAAGTCAACTGCAAGTGGAAATTATTATTCTATTATTGGTGCTTGACCTTATCTGTTATTGGTGCTTGACCTAAGTAATCCTATTGGAAGTGGAAGCAGTGTGCAAGTAAGCTGTTGGAGCGGATACTACAATATATTCCAAGAAAAGATCTGAGGTAGGATTAAGGGAAGCATGGGCCGGGTTTGCAAATAAAATGACTAGTTCTTGTGTTTTCGTATCAGCTAGGAGGTAAGCGACAGGAAGAATATAGGTCAGAAATGAATCTCATACATAATAAAATGATCATTATCAATTCTTTCTGAAGCACTAACGGGAGCTCGAGGCTAGAGATAGAAATATAAAGTATTTGTTGCCCTTATATTAGAGGTAAGTGATATGAAAAATCAAAAATAATTATTAGCTGATAAAGACAGGATTTGCTCTCAACACTCGGTGGTTAGCCTAGTTGCTTTTCTTGCTTGTTACTTATTGAACTCCATTCACATTCAGTACAATGTAATTTGTTGGGTTCTGCTTCTTATTCACTGATAATTCTATAATTGATTAATATAACTAACTGCTGATTACTTTCATACTCAAAACACACCCCTAATGGGTTTTTCTACAACTTATCCTCTACTCTTTGTTTTTGAACTCTCCTATAGTCCCTCAATCTTTTCGCCATTGTATCACAGACTTAGCTGATTTTGCCTAAGTCATGCGGCACCCATGCATGTCCGTCCGCAAAGGTCAGCCCTCCCCGAGATTTCCTAGAGTCCCTTAGACTTATAAAAGAGAAAACGGGCCAGAAGAAGCAATTCCCATGGGATCCACAAGCAACTGCTCAAGAAAATACTTTATAAAGCCAACTACAAATTACACCTATGAACATTACAAACTCAGAGAGGTTGCACACAAAGGATAATGATCCATTACAGATCGAAGTTCCCACAAGTGCTTGTAAGACACACTTGTATTTACACGCCAAACTTGGCCATAAAGCAAATCAAACTAGGTCGAAGCTGCCAAGCCTACTGCAAGCCCGCTTCTTACTATATAAGATATGTACCTAAACCAAAGGACACAGACAAACATGAGCATTTCATCGAACACCTTATTTACATTATTGTCCGTGACATTCTCCTGCACTTATTCCTTCGACGTCCTCGAGAACGCATCTCCTCACATTCTGAATCTTAAATCTTCTACTTTGCGCAACACGCCTTTGGCTCCCGCCGCTATTGTTGAGTAGTCAAACTCTAATCGCCATTTCAACTCACCAATGACTAAATCGTGTGGGGTTGGCTGAGTTGTGCTAATCCTTGTTGGTTCTCGCATCCCTTTGATGAAGGAAAAGACCGCCTTATTATACGCCGAGAGATACTCATATTGCTTGAACTGGTAGATGCTTGTTGGAGCTTTAACGAGCATCGCCTCGCAGACTTTAAAGTTTTTAATGTACTTCCTCCATAATGTTTGCCCATTGAACCTTATTCCACTATTAGTTGTCACTTTCAAGTATGTTCGCATCACTCCCGCTTTCGATTAGTCAATTGGAAAATGAAGTGAAAAATCTACTCTCAGTCGTACTGATCACTAATGGTGAGGATTTGACAACTATTATCTTCCATAAGCTTTCTTTGAAGGGTCACTGAACTTCTGTAGAGCTCCTCTACTGGATAGATAAGAGAACTGGGATACTTGAGTTCACATTCTCTTCATAGTTGAGAAGGTAAGGTTACTTGGCTTCGCTCACCTCCTTGAGTTAAGAGAATTGGGGTACTTGGTTTCACCCATTCTCTTGAGTTAAGAAGGCAAAGGTTACTCGATTTCGCCTCCTCGAGTTTGTACTTCATGCATTGACATTCGCCCGCTCTTTGCTCACACTTCAAGCACTTGAAGTATTTGCACTCCTTGTATTGAGTTAGCTACTGTGACTCACCTTCTCACTGCCATTGAACTTTCGGAATGCAAGAAGTTTTACTCAAAAAGAGCAAAAAGTTTACCCCAACTTGGAGTCCCCCAACTTGGAGTAAGTTTTTGATAGATCTGATCGCCTTTGGGATTGTACCGTCTTCTCCATCACCTTTGTCGCCTACTCCTCTGAGTAGAAAGGCAGATGCTGTTTAGTTCCTTAGTCAAGCACTCCTGCATCAATCCGAAGTCCCTCAATTTCGGCTATCTTGATGAGAAGCCCATCGACATTGATCTCATAAAGTTTCTTAACCTCTGCCGTTCTGCCCTGTCTTGGTACTTGGAGTTTGTCTTTGCATTCTCCACCTCCTCGGCCCCTTTTACGACCAATGCTCTCCCTCCATGAGAGCAAGGGATCGATGACTCCATGGAAGTCCCGTATCTGCGGTACCATGGCGCTGCCAAGCCCATAACACTACTATCCGTTATCTTGCATCTTCATCCCTTCCTTCGCGATCGGCAGATCTGCCTCTGCGGTATTGTGGCACTCCTCTGAGTCCACCTCCTTTCTAATCGATGCTTTGCTTTTGAGTAGCTGAGCCCCACTGGACTCGTCGTCGCTTCCTCGCCCCTTTCGATCACCTACTTCGACACCACTGTGTCCTCCTAGCAGTTCTCCTTGGTCGATGGAAAGTCAGACTGTAACTCTCATGCATGGCCTCCGCCATCTTGTTGCAGGGCTCCACTGATTTTGTTCTCCTTAGCTTCCTCGGTAGCAACGTTCGGTTACTCAGCCTTGTCCTCTGACTTGCCGGGCTTCCTTAAGCGAATGTGAGCACTGAAGCAATCCAACTCTTCAACTGCTCTGATTATACCTTAGTATAATCAAGTCCCCTCCATGAGACCCACTGGTACTTGCAATCTGACTACTCCCTCGTTGGTACACAATCACCATATGCTGATAACCAAGGCTTTCATCTGATACAAGCTTTGATGCATACACATGGAAGACCCGCCTCTGTGGTACTATGGCATTCACTCTTTGAATCCACAGCCCTTCTTGTCGTTGCATTGTTCACCGAAGTAGAGCTCCCAACAGCTCTTAATCATTCACATGATCACATCCCCTCCATGGGACTCACTGGTACTTGCACTTGGACTTCTTCCTCGGTGGTATACAGCTCTCATACGCTGACGACTAAGGCTTTCATCCAATGCAAGCTTCGATGCACACACGAAGACCCGCCTCTGCAGTACTACGGTATTCACTCCTTAAATCTATAGCCCTTCTTCTTGTTGTGTCGTACACCAAAGTGGAGCTCCTAGTAACTCCTGATTATACCTTCGCATGATCTTGTCTCTCACGGGACAAGATTGCCTGTATTGCATTGCCACGAACTATTCCACCACGATCCGCTACACCATGTCGCCTCTTGGTGACATCTCCATTGCATACAGATTCTCGTGTGATGAACTCAGACTACAACTTCTCCACGTGTTGTCACGGACAATAATGTAAATAAGGTATTTGATGAAATGCTCGTATTTGTCCGTGTCCTTTGATTTAGGTACATATCTTGTACAACAAGAAGCAGGCTTGCAGTAGGCTTAGCAGCCCTAGTTTGATTTGCTTTATGGCCAAGTTTAGCTTATAAATACAAGTGTGTCTTATAAGCACTTGTGGGGACTTCGGTCTGTAATGGATCATTATCCTTTGTGTGCAACCTCTCTGAGTTTGTAATGTCTATGGGTGTAATTTATATTTTGGCTTTATAAAGTGTTTTCTTGAGTAGTTGCTTGTGGATCCCATGGGAATTGCTTCTTCTGGCCCGTTTTCTCTTTTTGTATGTCTATGGGACTTTAGGGGATCTCGGGGAGGGCTGACCTGTGCGGACAGACACGCATGGGTGCCGCATGGCTTAGGCAAAATTAGCTAAGCCTGTGACAATGTGGTATCAGAGTGGAAGAAGCACACGCAGAAACACTTGCCATACAAATGTGGGGGACCTAGCTAGGCTGTGTGGAGGACAGCTAGCACACACAACCGTTTGGGGGAAACAAACATTGAGATGTAGGGAAAGGAGTCGCTCAGAGGAGCGGACATCCTAGTTTGGCATTCAAGGAATAGCCAACCCCTTTGCGCGAGAGGCACCACGAGGACAAGCAAGCGAAGAAGAATGCGTAGCACACAAAGATTGGGATGGTTGAGTTCGAGCTATAGCTCGACGTTGGCAACCAAACTTGACGGTGCTTAAGGCAAAGCAGGGCACTTGGTGAAAGATGAGACCGTGCAAGGTGGGAGGTGTTGTGTAACGACCGAAAGAGTTGTACAAAGCTCACAAAGGTGAGGGGAATTGATAACTCGAAGGATTTAGAACTCATGCAAGGGCTTGTACATGAATGACGGAGTGTTTATGGCCATCCCAAGGCGTGATCAGAACTCGGCGCCATGGAGCATCATAACGTTCTCTTCGATATGGGAAGGATATGTTCGTAGGCGGCTGAAATGTGCAACAAGTTCAACATGTTGCTAGACCTTGAAGGGTGCAGTGGAGACTGTATTGGAGAAGGGTCACAATCTAGCAAGTACATTTGTGGGGGCAGAACAAAGCATAAGTTCAGCAAGACGGAGAAGTCCAAAGGGGATAATGGTCTCCGAAACTTCCAGTGGGAAGTATGTAAAGAGAAAAGTTGCTCCAGCATGACAGATATCCAGGAGGGATAAGTCCTAGTTCTCTAGTGGGAGAATCATGTGCAATAGACTGCAGATATTAAGGAAGAGTTCCTCAAGGCTATATCTCCACAAAGCTCAACGGACCAAGTGAGCGACGAAGAGTTGTCGCATGATCTCGAAGGAGGTAATGCATTAGTGGATGCATTTCGAGATCAAGTGGGGGAGCAATCCAAGGCAACATCATATGAAGGCACACTTAGAGTCGATGCAGAAATCGAACTCAAGAGAGGGCTGACCCGTGGAATAGTGGACGTGAGGGCCACTATCAACTTAGTGCAAATCGAGGAGCAGAGCAACTTGGGTGGAACTCGATGAAGTATCCAAGCCGCATGAAGGGAGTCGACATAGAAGATGGAACATGGAGCGGAGGCACGAAACTTTCCTTGGACAGAGGTCAAGGGCATGAACTCCTGTAGAGGCAAGAGTGGGATCATGTCGTTCCATGGGTTCTCCATTCTGATGGGACAGACTTATTTTGCATGGTGCCAAAGATGAAGAGAGCTTCAAGTCACATGCAAGCTACCTCAAAGATGCATTTGATGGAGTAACTAAGGTGATTCAACTTGCGGAGGCAAAGTTAGGATCATGAGATCTTAGTACGGGGCAAGAGGATGCAGAGGCAGGTACTCTTGAAGAATATGCCACAGTGTTGTCGGTCAAGTTGTCAGGAACAAGAGGTGCATAGCAAGATTGTGCTGGTAGGGGATAGAGGCCCAAGATCCAGACAATGGTGCACCAACTCTAGTGAACTCAGAGGACTTCAGGAGCTACTTGGTGACAGACTGTCCTAGAGCTATGCTTCGTCCAGGTGTAACCCAGGAGTGGGGGGGACGAAGGGGAATTGCCAGGAGAGCGAACTAAAAACCGGAGATGGCGGAGGCCCTACGATGTGTTGGTAGAGGCCACACGTGGAGAAGTCGTAGTCCGAGTTCATCACACGAGAATCAGTGTGGAGATGTCACCAGGAGGCGACATGGTGCAGCGGATCGTGGTGGAATAGTTCGTGGCAATGCAATACAGGCAATCTTGTCCCGTAAGGGACAAAGATCATGCGGAGGTATGATCAGGAGTTACTGGGAGCTCCACTTTGGTGTACAACACAACAAGAAGAAGGGCTATGGATTCAAGGAGTAAATGTCATAGTACCGCAGAGGCGGGTCTTCGTGTGTGCATCGAAGCTTGTATTGGATGAAACCCTTAGTTATCAGCGTATAGAAGCTGTATACCACCGAGAAAGAAGTCCAAGTGTAAGTACTAGTGAGTCTCATGGAGGGGGACGTGATCATGTGAATGATCAAGAGATGTTGGGAGCTCCACTTCAGTGAACAATGCAATGGCAAGAAGGGCTGTGGATTCAAGGAGTGAATGCCACAGTACCGCAGAGGCGGGTCTTCCGTGTGTATGCATCAAAGCTTACATCAGATGAAAGCCTTGGTCGTCAGCATATGGGGGGCTGTGTACCATCAAGGGAGTAATAAGATTGCAAGTACCAATGAGTCCCATGGAGGGGACTTGATTAATCGGAGCAGCTGGAGAGTTGGACTGCTTCAGTGCTCACATTCGCTTAAGGGATCCCAGCAAGTCAGAGGACAAGGCCGAGGCCATGCATGAGAGTTGCAGTCTGTCTTTCCATCGACCAAGGAGAACTGCTAGGAGGACACAGTGGTGTCGAAACAGGTGATCGAAAGGGGCGAGGAAGCGGGGCTCAGCTACCCAAAAGAAAAGCGTCGGTTAGAAAGGAGGTGGACTCGAAGGAGCACCACGGTCAGCAGACAGATCATCGAAGGAAGGGATGAAGATGTAAGATAAGATAGTAGTGTTATGGGCTTGGTACTACAGATGCGGGACTTCCGTGAAGTCATCAATCCCTTGCTCTCATGGAGGGAGAGAATTGGTCGTAAAAGGGGCCAAGGAGGTAGAGAATGCAGAGGCAAGCTCCAAGTACCAAGACAGGGCAGAAGGGCGGAGGCCAAGAAACTTCATAAGAACGATGTCGATGGGCTTCTCATCCAGATAGCCGAAATTAAGGGACTTCGGGTTGACGCAGGAGTGCTCGACCAAGTAGGCGACATGGTACTGTACCTTTCTACTCAAGAGGAGTAGGCGGCAAAGGTGATGGAGAAGACGGTACAATCCCAAAGGCGACCAGATCTATCAAGGACTTACTCCAAGTTGGGGTAAACTTTTTGCTCTTTTTGGGCAAAACTTCTTGCATTCTTGAAGTTCAATGGCAGTGGGAAGGCGAATCACAGTAGCTAACCCAACACAAGGAGTGCAACCGCTTCAAGTGCTTCTGAAGTGTGAGCAAAGAGCAGGCGAATGTTAGTACCCAGCTTAATGCATGAAGTACAAACTCGAGGAGGCAGGCGAAATCGAGTAACCTTTGCCTTCTAAACTCGAGAGAATGGGCGAAACCGAGTACCCCAGTTCTCTTAACTCGAGGAGGGGAGCGAAGCCAAGTAACCTTACCTTCTCAACTATGAAGAGAATGGGTGAAGTCAAGTATCCCAGTTCTCTTACTTATCCAAGCAGGGGAGCTCTGCACAAGTTTAGTGACCATTCAAAGAAAGCTTATGGAAGACAATGGTTATCAAATCCTCATCGTTGGTGATTAGTACTACTGAGAGTAGTTTTTCCACTTCATTTCCTAATTGACTAAGAGGGAGTGATGCGAGTATACATGGAAGTGAGAACTAACAGCGGGAGAAGGTTCAATCGGCAAACATTATGGAGAAAGGACCTTAAAAAACTTCAAAGTCTGTGAGGCGATGCTCATTAAAGCTCCAACAAGCATCTACCCGGTTCAAGCAATATGAGTATACTGCGATACTGGCACATAATAAGGTAAGTCTTTTCCTTCATCAGCAGGATCCGCGAGAACCAACAAGGATCAGCACAACTCAGCCAACCCCACACCAGATTCAGTCATTGGTGAGTTGAAGCAGCATGGCGGATTTGAGTTCGACTACTTAACAACAGCGGCAGAGAGCGGCTAGGAGCCAAAGGGGCATGTTGTAGCCAAAGTAAAAGATTAAAGATTCAATAGAATGTGAGGAGATGCAGCGTCTACATTGGCTTCGACGAGGACGTCGAAGGAATAAGTGGGGGAGAATGTCATGGACAATAATGTAAACAAGGTGTTTGATGAAATGCTCGTATTTGTCCATGTCCTTCGGTTTAGGTACATATCTTGTACAACAAGAAGCGAGCTTACAGTAGGCTTAGCAGCCCTAGTTTGATTTGCTTTATGGCCAAGTTTGGCTTGTAAATATAAGTGTGTCTTATAAGCACTTGTGGGGACTTCGGTCTGTAATGGATCATTATCCTTTGTGTGCAACCTCTCTGAGTTTGTAATGTCCATGGGTGTAATTTATATTTTAGCTTTATAAAGTGTTTTCTTGAACAGTTGCTTGTGGATCCCGTGGGAATTGCTTCTTATGGCCCGTTTTCTCTTTTTGTATGTCTATGGGACTTTAGGAGATCTCGGGGAGGGCTGACCTGTGCGGACGAACACGCATGGGTACCGCATGGCTTAGGCAAAATCAGCTAAGCCCGTGACAGTGTGACCTCTGCCAACACATCGTAGGGCCTCCGCCATCTCTGATTTATAGTTCACTCCCTTGGTAATTCCCCTTCGTCCACCCACTCTTGGGCCATACTTGGACGAAGCATAGCTCTAGGACAGTCCATCGCCTAGTAGCTCCTGAAGTCCCGTGACTTTGCTAGAGTTAGTGCACCATTATCTGGATCTTGGGCCTCTATCCCCTACTAGCATAATCTTGCTATACACCTCCTCTTCCTGACAACTTGAATGGTAACACTGTGGCATATTCTTCAAGAGTACCCACCTCTGCATCCTCTTGCCCTGTACTAAGGTCTCCTGATCCCAACTTTGCCTCCGCAAGTTGAATTACCTTAGTTACTCCATCAAATGCATCTTTGAGGTAGCTTGCATGTGCCTCAAAGCTCCCTTTATCTTTGGCACCATGCAAAATAAGTCTGTCCTATCAAAATGAAGAACCCATGAAACGACATGATCCCACTCTTGCCTCTACAAGAGTTCATGCCCTTGGCCTCTGTATAAGGAAAGCTCCGTGCCTCCGCTCCATGTTCCATCTTCTATGTCGACTCCCTTCATACGACTTGGATACTTCACCGAATTCCACCCAAGTCACTTCGCTCCTCGATTTGCATTGAGTTGATAGTGGCCCTCACGTCCACTATTCCACAGGTCAGCCCTCTCTTGAGTTCAATTTCTGTATCGACTCTAAGTGTGCCTTCATATGATATTACCTTGGATTGCTCCCCACTTGATCTCGAAATACATCCACCAATGCATTACCTCCTTCGAGATCATATGATGACTCTTCGTCGCTCACTCGATCCGTTAAGCTTTGTGGTGATATAGCCTTGAGGAACTCTTCCTCAATATGTGCAGTCCATTGCACATGATTCTCCCACTAGAGAACTAGGAATCCCACCTGGATATCTGTCCTGCTGGAGTAACTTTTCTCTTTACATACTTCCCATTGGAAGTTTCGGAGACCACCATCCCCTTTGGACCACTCCGTCTTACTGAACTTGTGCCTTGTTCTGCCCCCGTAAATGTACTTGCTAGATTACGACCCTTCTCCAATACAGTCTCCATTGCACCCTTTAAGGTCTAGCAGCATGCTGAACTTGTTGCACATTTCAGTCGCCTACGGACATATCCTTTTCTTGTCGAAGAGAAAGTTCTGATGCTCCATGGCGTCGAGTTCCAATCGCGCCTTGGGATGGCCACGAACACTCCGTCGTCCATGTACAAGCCCTTACATGAGTTTTGAATCCTTCAAGTTAGCAATTCCCCTCACCTCTGTGAGCTTTGCACAACTCTTTCGGTCGTTACATAACACCTCGCACCTTGCATGGTCTCATCTTTCACCAAGCACCCTGCTTTGCCTTGAGCATCGTCAAGTTTGGTTGCCAACGTCGAGCTATAGCTCAAACTCAATCATCCCAATCTTTGTGTGCTACGCATTCTTCTTCGCTTGCTTGTCCTTGTGGTGCCTCTCATGTAAAGGGGTTAGCCATTCTTTGAATGCCAAACCAGGATGCCCACTCCTCTGAGCGACTCCTTTCCCTACATCTCAATGTCTGTTTCCCCAACGTTGCGGGCTGTCCTCCACACAACCCAGCTAGGTCCCCCACGTTTGTATGGCAAGTGTTTCTGCGTGTGCTTGTCCCGCTCTGATACCACATTGTCACTGGCTTAGCTGATTTTGCCTAAACTGTGCGGCACCCATGCGTGTTCGTCCGCAAAAGTCAGCGCTCCCCGAGATCTCCTAGAGTCCCTTAGACTTACAAAAGAGAAAATAGGCCAGAAGAAGTAATTCCCACAGGATCCATAAGTAAATGCTTAAAAAAATACTTTATAAAGCCAACTATAAATTACACCCATGGACAATATAAATTCAGAGAGTTTGCACACAAAGGATAATGGTCCATTACAGACCGAAGTCTCCACAAGTGCTTATGAGACATACTTGTATTTACAAGTCAAACTTGACAATAAAGCAAATCAAACTAGGGCTGCGAAGCCTATTGCAAACCCGCTTATTGCTATATAAGATATGTACCTAAACCAAAGGACACGGACAAATATGAATATTTCATCGAACACCTTGTTTACATTGTTGTCCGTGACAATTGAGTCTAATAGAGTTCGAGTCCGTAACGTTCTATAACGCGCATATACTAAGCTTGTTGGGTGCAAGCGCTTTGAGAGTAGTTTCTCATTCAATACGAGTTGACATCTAACTTCGACTCCCTCTTCTTAATACGGTCTTTTGAAACCTATCCTAATATGCTTAACTTCATCACAACACTCAGGCGAGAGAAAATCCAATAAATCACCTTTATTCTTTGATTTCATATAGTATAGTCTAGAAATACCTATTACTACTGGTTGTTCCGCTCCACCTGCTTACAGAAACGAATATATTACTATTGCTTGGGGGCGGGGTGCGCATGTATAATATACTTATTGTTCCATTGCTTTAAGAATAATATAATCTACTTATTATTCCAATATGATATACTTATTATTACGTTGCTGGAACTTGAAGAATATTGGATTAAGTGCACACATCAACCAATATAATGGATTAGGAACCTCACTTTACTGCGGAAAGCATTGCTTACTGAAATTGATTCTACCTCTAGCCTAAGAGATATAATAACGTAAACAACAACTTATTACTGTACCGAGCGAACCCTTATCTCAAATACATTATTCGTGCTCTTCCCTTGCTTGCTTACTTGTTGAATCGAGTGTTGAATCAAGAATAAATAATTGACAACATATAGAATGAAGTAACCTACCCCCATTGCTTCCTATAAGAAGGAATAGAGGCACCCGTTGCGCGTAAGCTTATTGGCAGGGATAGTGTCACTGGAAGAAGAATAAGATAGGGCCCACATTAGCGAAAAAGAAGAAATTAAATATTATGCTTGTTAAAGAGAAGTAACTTAAAGAATAGAATGTATAATATAGTGCTTGTTAAAGAGAAGTAACTTATGCTGCTATAGGTACAAAACACTGCTTTGCTTCCAAAACGAAACTACTTGTTTGCGCTATCCCCTTGCTGGCTCTATAACTATAATGTAAGAGTACCCTTGCTGGGCTCTATAAAGAATGTAAGATGGGCGTATAGAAGAAAGAAGTAAAGCAGCAGGCACTCAACAACAGCAAGAGAAAGGCCAGTCACATCAACCCAATCTTAGTGAATAAGGGTATAAACAAACGACACCCGATGAATAAAGGGTATAAACAACGACACTGTTGGAACTCAGATAGCCTTGTAGCAGCTCCGAACGAAGGTTCTAATATTACTCATCGTTTTAATAAGGCGCTTCCATGAAAAGGATTCGATCTAGCCAAAGGTCAAACCAAAGGACATCAACAAAATGACCTAAAGCCTTTATTTATCCCCCTAGAGTCTACTTCCTCGTCTTTCGAATTTAAGCTTATGATTTAGTTGTAACTGAAGGATTAGCTGAACCTAGATATGAAAGGGTTTCGATCGATATTCTCAAGTCCGTTTTGGAATGAATCAGTTTCCTATCCGGTTGGTGTTCCGACATCACGAATAGAGGTGGCTCTAAACTAAGGGTTGCCCATTTGGAGAGGGGATTCGAAGCCGCCTGGGGAAAAGGTGTTTTCAAGCTTGGAATCGAGGAACCTACTTACTCATTTTATTAATTAATGCATGGATGCAGGAATAGCCAACTGTGGGATCAGTGCTTATCGTACACAACCTATTTTCTTAATAAGTATAAGTTGGGAATCAGAACGATTCCCTGGGACTGGAGAAGGGGAAATATTCTGAACTTGAACTTAGTAATATGGGATGGAACCTTTAGAACACCTAATCAAGGACATAAAGTACTAGCCAATGTAGACAGAATACTAGGTGGGAGAGTTTCTAAATCTATTATACAGAGCAGTTGTTTCCCATCTCTAGACACAGCTAACTTGTCAAGCTTATGGTTCCTTATGAGAGGTGTTTTAATGGAGTACTTATCCCCATGATAAGCATAATCATTTTTTCTATTAATAATATAGAATCCCATAGAATCGTGAGACATTATGACTGTTTTTAAGAAGCCAAAAATACTAAACATTCAATAAAGTCGAACAACATAAGATTACCTCTCTTTTCTTTAAATTCAGGCATAAACGATTACTTCAATCTATTTCAATTGAATAAGAAAATATGTTTCCATTGAATAATAAGACATGGCAGGCACCAAGATCATTATCTGGTTGAACCACTAAGAAACCCGCGGATAAGGTACATTCACATTATTGATTAGAACTGTCTTCGTATCGACAACAGTGAAAGAAAGCACGGTTTGCTTTACTTCGATGTTTGAGTTCGGGATAACGGTGCTTATGGAAGTAGCTTCTTGCTTGTGGAGTAAGACAAGATTGGATTGATTTTTGTATCAGCTTCCTAAAACTAATAGGTGTATTTTCTCTTTTATATACCAGTAATATAGGCTCAAATAAAGATTAGTTTTTTACTGGAGTATTCTCGTACAACTCAGCTTGAAGCATTACCTTATTCCAAAATCTTATGAACTAACCCGAGTTGTTTTCCTGCTAAAATCATTTAAATAAATTAATAGAAATAAAACAATAAGAAATTTTATGTATGAATAAATACTAACAAACCGTCACACATAACAGAATTAAATAAAAATCATAATAAAATGATATCAAGATTTACGTGGAAAACTCCTCTAACTCGAAGGGTAAAAATCACGGGACAAGCTAGAGAAAATTCACTATCAAGATAATGAATATATAGATCTCAATGCTTCTTGCCCAAACCCAAGCAACACCCATAAGAGAATTACATGGATATAAGGACTATATTCACTATGCATAATATCTAAAACCTTCCCAAGTGATTGCAGTAATAATTCACTACAAACTGATCTAACCTGAGATATAGATGATTGAGAATAGTCTTTCTCTGTCTTTGTCTTCTTTCCTTTCCTGGATCTCTTGTTTTTTACCCTCTACTATCAATCTGCAGCTTTTTTCTCTCTCCCATGTTTTCGGCCATCGTTGCCCTCTTTTCCATAACCCTTAACCCCCGAAACTTGGGTTTATGTTAAGATAAATGGAGATTAAGGTTGTGGGCTTTACTAAAGCCCATTATGGGCTGAATCAGTTGTCGATACATCTTTTGTCTCTTTTTCGATAAAGTCTTTATCAATATATCTACCCCACTATTATCTATATGAAGTTTCTGATGTTGTAACTGTTTCTCTTCAAACACATTTCTGATCTAGTGAAATCTGGCATCTATATGCCTTGACTGAGAATGAAATATTGGGTTCTTGCACAAATGAATGACACTCTAGCTATCATAATATACTACATAATTTTTCTATTTCAGCCCCAATTCTTGTAAGAATCCTTTCATCCATAACATTTCTTTACAAGCCTTTATGACAGCAATATATTCTACCTCTGTGGTAGAAAGAGCAATACACCTTTGCAATCTAGACTACCATGACATAGCTCCTTCTACAAAAGTAAGTATAAAACTTGATATGGACTTTTTTATATCAATATCTTTTGCCATATCTATATCTCTGTAACCTGTCAACACAGATGGTCCACCTCCAAAGCTTAATCAAACTTTATAATTTCCTCTGAGATATCTAAAAATCCACTTCACTAATGCCCAGTGCTCTTCACTTAGATATATAAGAAATTTGCTAACAACACCCACTGCATATATGATGTCCAACCTGGTATATACAATCGTGCATATTAAACTTCTAACTGCTGAAGCATAAGGAACCTTTTGCATTTTCTCCTTCTCCTCATCACTTGACAGACTCTACTCTTAGTATAACTTGAAGTGACCTACAAGAGGAGTACCAATTGGCTTTGCATTGCCTATACTAAACTTATCCAAAACCTTCTCAATATATTTCTCCTGCGACAACCAAAACTTATTATTTCTTCTGTCACGAGAAATCTTCATGCCCAGTATTTACTTTGCTTGCCTCATGTCCTTCATTACAAAAGACTCACTCAGTTTCTACTTCAACCTGTCAATTATAGATATATCTTTCCCAATGATAAACATGTCATCAACAAAAAGTAAGAGAATAATAAAATATTCACCAAATCGTTTGATGTACACACAATGATTTTGAAGCTATTCTTTTATATTTTTTTTAATCATAAATGAATCAAACTTTTTATACCACTGTCTTAGAGCTTGCTTCAGCCTATATAAGCTCTTCATAAACTTACAGTCAAGATTTTCTTCAGCCTTCGGGTTGCTTGATATAAATTTTCTCCTCCAAATCACTAGGAAGGAAAGTTATTTTTACATCTAATTGCTCAATCTCCAAGTCTAGGTTGGTAGCAATACCAAGAGCAACACGGATAGAAGATATTTTAACAATAGGAGAAAAAAATCTCTTCAAAGTCAATACATTTCTTTTGATCAAAGCCTTTCACAACTAATCTAGCTTTGTACTTTTGTTAAGAACAACATTCTTGAGTCTTCAACTTGAAAACCCACTTGTTCTTCAAGATCTTACTTCTCTCTAGTAGTTGCACTAAATCATATATGTGATTCTTAAGTAGAGAATCCATCTCTTCCTACATAGCAAAAAACCACTTCTTTTTTTTCTACTCACTTTCAACTGCTTCATAGTGACTCTTTGGTTCACCTGCATTAATAAGTATCACATACTTATTTGTAGAGTATATTTTGGAAGGTTGACGTGGTCTAGAAGATATTCTTAACTAAGATTCTGTGGGAACTTGCTCTCTTTCTTCTTCGTCCTTAATATGTCCCATAGGTATATCAACATTTGGCTCTACACCATCTTCTTGCACATCTCCCCCATCACCCTAATATATTATAGGAATAAGGTCACAGTCTATAAATCTCTCTACAGAAGTCTTAGCTAGTGCCTCCTTCTTCAAATCCTCAATGATTTGATCCTGAAAGAAGATAACATCTCTGCTTCTGAACACCTTCTACTTTTCCGGATCCTTAACTAAACTAATCATATAAATACCAAGAAAAATATACTCTTTTGTCTTACTATCCAGCTTGGACCTCTCATTGTCTAAAACATGTGCAAATGCACGACAACCAAATACTTTCAAGTGCTTATAGGAGACACCTTTCCTGATCATACATGCTCTACAACATCACAATCTAAAGCTGTGCAGGGTGACAAGTTGATCACATCAACTACAGTCCTCAAAGCTTCATCCCAAATTTTTTTGGGTAGCTTGGCCTGTAAAAGCATACATCTGATCTTCTCCATGATGGTATGGTTCAACCTTTCTACAATTGCATTATGCTGAGGTGTATCAGGAACTATCAACTCATGCTGGATGCCATGTGACTTATAATAATCATTAAATAATCCTATATACTCACCACTATTATCTAATCTTATACATTTTAATTACCTTTTTGTCTCCCTTTCAATTCTAGTATAAAAGTCCTTGAAGACATTAATAATCTGATCTTTAGTCTTCACAATATAGGCCCAAATTTTTCTAGAAAAGTTATCTATAAAAGTAACAAAATAAAGTACACCATTGGTACTATGAACATTAATAGATCCACTAGAAGTTTTTATCCTTAAGGAACTATACACATCTATATAAACATGGTCCAAGGCACGTATTTTTCTAGATAAAATAGGACTAGTAAAAGAAACTCTATGTTATTTGCTAGCCAAACAATCAACACAAGGATTTAGATGTGTACCTTTGAGGTCTAACAATACCTCTCTCTTGGAAAGTGCTTGTAGCCCCTTCTCGCTCATATGTCCCAATTGCCTATGTCATGACTCCATACTGAAATATTTCTCTGTAGCATTCAACTACTCACTATAAGCTTTAGCCTATAATTTATATCATGCATGACATTTTCTCTGATTAGCTATAATAAGAGAACATTTACTGAGCTTCCACTGCCCTCTGTGAAATCTGACATCAAAGACTTCATCATCCAACCTTTCAACTGAAATTAAATTCTGTCTTAAGTTAGCCACATGCCTCACATCCTTAAGTACCAACTTGTAGCCAAGGTTGGTTTTTATATGGATATCACCCATGCCAATGATGTTTGCTGTGCCATAGTTGCCCATCTTGATAACACCAAAATTTTCGGAATTGTAAATAGCAAAGAACTCCCTCCATGGTATAGCATAATAAGTAGCACCTGTGTTAATTATCTACTCAAGATCCTGGCACACACAAGAAAAAATATCATCAGAAGTAGATAAAATCAAATAATCACTACCTTGCACTAGAGTTGTAATATTCTCTTTTGATTCTGTATGCCCCACTTCTTTCTCCTTTTTCTTGTTCTTCTTAGGTTTCTTGCATTAACTCTTATAATATCCTTTTTCACCACAATTGTAGTAAATAATATTATTTCTTGATCTTGACTTGCTTCTACCTATGCGTGAACTACTTCTATCCTTTGACTTTGATCTTCCTCTATTTTCTGAGATAAGTGCCTGTGAATCAATCTGAGAAGTTACTGAATTCTTTCTCCTCAACTCTTCATTTAATAAACTGCTTGTTACTTGACTAATGGTGATAATACCATTTGGTGTAGAATTACTAAGGGAAACCACTAGTGTCTCTCAACTTTCTAGCAAAGAACTGAGAAGTAACAATGCTTGCAACTTATCATCAAGAGATATTTTTATAGAGGATAATTAGTTAGTAATACTCTACATTTTATTCAAATGCTTAGGAATAGAAGTATCCTATTTATATTTTAAGTTCACAAGTTTTCTGATCAGAAAAGCTTTATTGCCAGTCGTTTTTTTTTTCATAAAGGCCTTCTAACTTTTTTCAAAGAGAGTAAGTAGAAAATTCAGGAGAAACATAATTAAAGACACTATCATCTAACCACTATCAAATAAAGCCAATTGTTTTTTGGCCTAATCTTTTCCACTCATCATTTATCATAATTGTTGGTTTTATACTATCCCCTTGCAAAGGTCCATACAAATCTTTGCAATACAAGAGATCTTCCATTCTTAGTTTCTGTATCATCCAATTGTTTCCATTCAAACTAATCATGTGAGAAACATTAGCGGCTTTCATGTTCGAATACAAAAGTTAAATACCACCAAAACTCTGCTCTGATACTAGTTGATGGGAATAAAATAGTAAAAGACTTTGTATATGAACAAATACTAACAGAATGTCACACATAATAGAATTAAATAGAAATCATAATCAAATGATACTAAGATTTACATGAAAAACCCCTCCAACTCGAAGAGTAAAAAAATCATGGGACAAGCCAGAGAAAATCTACTATCCAGATAATGAATATACAGATATTAAGACTTCTTGCTCAAACCCAAACAACAGCCATAAGAGAATCACAGGGATATAATGACTATATTTACTATGCACAATATCTAAAACCTTCCCAAGTGATTGTAGTAATAATCCACTGTAAACTGATCTAACCTGAGATATAGATGATTGAAATCGTCTTTCTCTGTCCTTGTCTTTTTTCTTTTTCTGGATCTCTTATTTTCTATTCTCTACTATCAATCTGTAATCTTTTTTTTTCTCCCATATTTTCAGCCATCGTCATCCTCTTTTCCATAACCCTTAGCTCCCAAAATTAAGATTTAAGTTAAAATAAATAAAAATTAAAGTTATGAAATTCATTAAAACCCATTATAAACTGAATTTAACCTATCTTTCCAACATAAATAGCTTCGCATGAAATCTCTCTGATCATATTTTGATAATATAACCTATCATAATCTTACCAGACTCAAAAGTAGTACAGTACTTTACAAAAGTGGTATTCGGATCCAAGATTTTAGTTAATTCTTTTTTGAGATGTAATCTGCTCATAAAGTCGATAACTCCATATAAAACTGAGAAGATTGTATTTTTTTTTTTTTCTATCCACACACAGGCAATATGGTTAATTAGAATTCAGATTCTCTCTCATAAGTGCAAACAGTAGTTATACTCAACTAAACTCTAGCTCTGAATAAGTGAATGAAATTTTTTCCATCTATCAGTATGACTCATGCTACCATACATTGTATTGACGCCTTGTAACAACTCACCGTCTCATCGATCTTGAAAATCTATTTATATGCTATTTTTTTAGACTAAAATCATTAGGTTCAAAAGAGATCTCAGATACTCAATTGAAAGAGCCCCGTTATAATTAGTTTCAGTCAACGACTCTCCTTTGATAAGAAAAAAAATTAATTATTCGAAGGGGAGAACCAACCCATTTCCATAAACACTTTAGCGGTATCGATTTTTTTGGTAGCATAAAAAAATATTGTCAAAATGTACTTATGATGTACTAAATTTGGAGGGTAGCATAAAAAGATGTCGTTATAATGTACCAGAGCTTCACTTTGGAAGTCGATTGCTCCACCAGCGAGAAAGAAAGGCATCCTTCTTTGATGAATAAAGTTTACGCAGGTTTTTCAAACTTGAGTCTTTTGCTTATCACTATCCAACGTAGGTACTCGAAGAGTGACCCAATGTCGATTCTTTCACACCCTATCATAAACCCTCATATTTGAAACTTTTTGCTACCTCCTGCATAGTCGTGAAGTACTTAATACTATAGGCTACTAGTTTATTCAATAAAGAACAAACCTTAGTTAACCTACTTCATTATATGTAGCTTTGTCAGGATCTTTCTCCAAAATTCATACTAGTTTATTCAATAAAGAACAAACGGAGTTATTTGATTATGAATCGAGATTCTATGATTGCGCACAGATTTACCAGTCTCCCCAACATAAGAGCTCATGAAGTTCATCTTTCAATTACAGATCCAAATATTAGATTTACCTGTTGGGAGACCACGTTCGCGTAGCCAGTTCTTCATTAAGCAAAAAAAGATAACTCATGATTTTATACACACTAACAGATGCATCTTGACTCACGGCAAACATTATGACTCTTCCATTTTACAGACACATCAGCTAGAAACTGAAAAAGGCTCAATAGCTTGTTGTATATTAGATTGACAGTAGCTTAGACTTCTCTTCATAAGAATACCTTCCTCTTATAGAGCTTCACGATTGTATGACATGACTTGCTTGTTCATCTCTAAGACTTGAGGTAGTATAGTCAACACATTGCAAATACGCACAAATACACATAGGATCATTAAACCTAATATCGAAAGTATCATCGATATGAGAGAATTCCCCCTCCCTTAGTCCGCTTAAGTGTCCACCCTCTCTAAAGAAATATAGATATAAGTTTAAGTCAACGATGAAGTTAATATTATACTAAGTTAACTTGAAGGAGAATCGACCATCTGAGGTCTAATCTAACGACTTGTATAAATCATGGGAGATTGAGTGGAATAGGAGGGAGACTTGCACACAGCTTCACTTTATTAGGGTATTTATAACTAATAGTTAGAACCTATGATGTATAGTCACTTTTCATCATAATCAAGTGGCGTTCGAGCAAGAACTCCAACAGCCCAACCCCAATAGAGTAATTTGTCCTAGTCTAGTAACTTATCGAAAGGGAACTTTATCACGGAATTCTTAACAACAGCTTTATTGATTCTTGCTTTCATTCTTCTAGTATAATCAAGCTGTTCCGATCAAAGTGGCCCCCCCTTACGATTGGTAAGTCACGTACACAGTTGAACACCGAACCTAGTATATGAATAATGATAGCCCCCAGCGTATATTGACCTCTAATAGATTCAGGTTTGAGAAAGATTCTTCAGATAGATGCCTCCTCTGCTACATGCTATCGGATAGACGCCTCTTCCGCTATATGCTATATAACTATAATCCTTAGCTTCAATCTAATCTTTGCTAATTAAGAGTTTCATCAAAGTCATTAAACTTTTAAAGAAACTATCATCATCATAACTCATGGTTAGATCTTCGATCCCCATCTGCAGAGAAGAAAACTCTGATGTACCTTTCGAATCATCCAACTGAGTGATAGAGATTAACATTCATTTTATTAGAACTATAAAGATCCTGCATCGGCTGATTCTCGAGTTGAGTGGGCAGTAGAGAATAGAGAGAAGCATTAGATTTATGATGAAAAACTATGGAAGTAAACTTGAAACCATACTCCAACCTGCGCAAGAACAAGCCATGAGTCACCCTTAGCATCCAGAACTATAAGCAAGGAAGCAGTGAAAAAGCAACAGAAAGAAAATGAAACTGCTACAACAAGCTAGGGAACCTAAATTACTTCTGAAGCACGTTGTCAATCAGTGAAAGAGAGAGTATATAGAAACGGCCTTGTCAATAAGTTGATAGTCGGACACTTTGGATCCTATTAAGAAGATAAGCTCGAATACCACTTTGATAATGCGGGGACGGGACCGGTTTTTCAAGGTGAAATAAAAAGTAATGATAGTAAGTAGCAGTTCCTGGTTTCGTGGTTCAGTGAGAGTAAGGGTTTATAACTCAACTTCTTTCACTGGCGTGCCCCAAGATAAAAGTGAGCTAACTTACCTCTCTACTCTACTTGAATCTGATGGATATTTTGTTGTAATTAAACTTATGTAATTATCATGAAAAGATTAATTTTATCAGAAGAAAAATTTATTTTTTCAAGAAAAAATATTTATGAAAGGACAAGTCAAATTGACTATTGATTCTTGAAAGAATTTATTAAAATAAAGATTCATTCTTACTGCATAAATGTAATATATCTTGGGGAACTATATAAACCCCATATGTTGAGTAATGAAAAATATAGAGTTTGTGAAATTATAAAAATATTGAGAGAAATACAGAAAATTTAATCTTCTCCTACTCTTCATTAGTGTACTAACTCTATCTTTTCTTCCTATCAATTTCAACAATTGGTATCAGAGCTATGGCTTCATCCTCAAGCACCTTCCAACTCCAAATCCCTATATTGACAAACGAAAATTATGACAGATGATGCATCCAAATGAAGGTTCTTCTAGGCTCCCAAGATGTATGGGAGTTTGTAGAAGATGGATTTGTTGAACCAAGTCCAACAGAAGAAAGAACGATGAATGCAAAAGCAAAAGAACAATTCAAAGATAGAAGAAAGAAGAAGAAAAAGGCCTTGTTCACAATCTACCAAGGGCTGATGATACAATGTTCAAGATCATCGCTCCAACAAATACTTCAAAAGAGGTTTGAGAAATACTTCAGAAAGCATTTAGTGTTTACGAGCCGATTTTAAAAAATTACAACAAGGTACTTCTGAAACTATTTCTGATTATTTCACAAAATTTATTTCTATTGTTCATCATAAGAGAAAAAATTGTGAACAAATAAGTGATCAAGGAGTGATAGAAAAGATACTAAGATCACAAGATTCAAAATTTGATTTTATTGCTGTTGCGATTGAAGAGTCTAAGGATTTGGAAGAAATGTCTTTAGAACAACTTATGGGTTCCCTACAAATTCAGGAACAAAAGATTACAAAAAGAGCAAAAGAAAAAACTATGGAACAAGCACTACAAACAAGCTTACTCTTGAAAATAAAGGTGAATCAAATTTTCAAAGAGAAAAAGATCGTGGACAAAGAGGAAGAGGTAGCAGAAATCAGACCTATTAAGGATCTCTAAACAATGAAGGATGTAGAGAAAATTCTAGTCAAAAAGACCGAGGTTAAGGTTAAGGACGTGGCCAAGGCCGTGGACATGGTAGAATTTCTAAAAAGTCTTAAATACAATGCTATATTTGTAAAAGGTATGAGCATTACTCCTTTGAATGCTATTATAATCCTAATAATCAAGGTGATAAGATAAATTTTATTGAAAAAGAAGAGAAGAATGAAAACCAAGTTTTACTAATAACTTATGATAACTTGAAGGAAGATCAGTCTATGACATGGTATCTAGATACAGGAGCTTCAAATCACATGTGTGGTATTAAAAAATTATTTTCAGAAATAGATACAAGGTATTATGGAAATATTACATTTGGTGATCTGTCTCAAAGACCAGTAAGAGGCAAAGGTAAAATTGTTCTTGGACTCTATAATGATAACGAATTATGCATTTCAGATGTTTATTACGTGCCTGATATGAAAAAATAATATTCTTAGCTTGAGACAATTACTTGAAAAAGGTTATAACATTAAGATGAAAGATATGACTCTTTTAATTTATGATAAGACTAATATATTAATCTCACATGTGAAAATGACGAAGAATAGAATGTTTCCTCTATATTTATATATTTTTTATCGATCAAATTATTTTAAGACTAATATTGAAGATATTTCTACATTATGGCATATTAGATATGCACACTTAAATTTTGAAGCTTTAAAACTTATAGAAAAGTTTAATATGGTGACATGAATGCCAACAATTGATCGTCCATCAAAATTATGTGAAGTATATGTTATGGGTAAGCAAGAAAGAAAGTCTTTCAAAATCAGCAGAACAAAAAAAGCATGGCATCGATTTGATATAGTACACTCGGATGTTTGTGGCCCTATTAGCCCCGTATCACTTGGAGGAAGCATGTATTTTCTTACCTTCACCGATGATCATAGTGGCAAAACTTGGGTCTATATTTTAAAGGAAAAGAAAGAAGTGCTAAACAAATTCAAAGAATTTAAAGACTTGGTTAAAAGACAAAGTGGTTGCAAGATTAAATGTTACGAACAGATAGAGGTGGTGAATATATATCAAATGAATTTGGAAGTTTTTGTAGAAATAATGAAATTTTACATCAATTTACTATATCATACACACCTCAACAAAATGATGTTTTAGAAAGGAAAAATAGGACTATACTTAATATGGTCTGATGCATGTTAAAGGAAAGAAAGATTCCTAAAGAATTTTAGAGGGATGCTATTGCTTGTGTAGTTTATTTGCTTAACATGTTTCCAACAAGGCAAATTGATAATTCTACACCAGAAGAAGTATGAAGCCTGCAGAAATCAAGGGTTGATCATTTAAGAATTTTTACAAGTGTTGCATTTGCCAAAATACCAAAAGAAAAGAGAACAAAACTTGAAGATAAAAGCCAGAAATGCATTTTATTAGGTTATGCTAAGAATTCCAGTAGATACAAACTCTACAATCCTATCACAAATAAAGTTATGATGTCAAAAGATGTTGAGTTTAATGAACAACAGATTTGAGACTGAAAAAGTAATGAACAACATAAGAAAGCTATATCATCAGAATAGGATGATATAATACAAGCAAGCACAGAAGAGGCTTTACCAGAATCATCACCGAGATCAGCTAGGTCACAAGATTCAAGAAGTCCGATTATAAGAAGGACAAGACCGATCCAGGAGCTATATGATATAACTCAAAGAATTGATACTAACAATGACGAACTTTCTCTATTTTATCTTTTTACAGGATATGATCCATTAACGTTTTAAAAAGCTTGTAAAGAAGAAAAATAGAGACAATCTATGAAGGAGGAGATTAATCCAATCAACAAAAATGATACATGAGAGCTTACTATACTTCCAGAAGACTACCAAGCGATCAGTGTTAAGTAAATCTTCAAAACAAAAAGAAATGCACAAGGAGAGGTGGAGAAATATAAAGCATGATTAGTCGCAAAGGGATATAAATAACAATATGGGATCCACTATCAAGAAGTGTTTGCACCAGTTGCTCGATTAGAGATAGTAAGATTATTTATCTCCCTAGCAGCTCAAATGAAATAGAAAATTTTACAAATGAATGTCAAATCAGCATTCCTTAATGGAGTTCTTGAAGAAGAGGTATATGTTCAACAACCCACTGGTTTTATTATTTATGAATAAGAAGACAAAATATATAAGTTAAAGAGAGCACTTTATATGCTTAAACAAACCCCACGAGCATAGAATTCTCAGATAGATGCTTATTTTATTCAAAACGATTTTTCTAAATGTCCATATGAACATGCTCTCTATATAAAATCTAACATTGATGGAGATATCATGTAGTAGCTCCATGATTAAATATTTTAAATACTCTATAAAGAGGAGTTTGAGATGACTGACTTGGGCTTAATATCTTATTTCCTTGATATCAAAATTATACAAAATAATGAAGGAATTTTTATTCCATAAGAAAATTATGCAAAAGAGGTTCTAAAGAAGTTTTGTATGGAAGATTGTTATCCTACAGATACAGCTATTGAGTATGACACTAAGTATCAAAGAAGGTAAAGGTAAATACATTAATTCAACTTATTACAAAAGTCTAGTTGTATGTTTAAGGTATTTGACATGCACTCGACTTGATATATTATTTGGAGTTGGTTTAATAAGTAGATACATGAAATCTCCTAAGACTTCTCATTTAAATATTACTAAATTTTTTTATGATATATTAAAGGATCAATTGAGTATAGAATATTCTATTCATTATTAAAATGACTAAATCTTATTGGATATAGTGATAGTGATTGGGCTAGAAGCTACGATGATCGAATGAGTACAACTGGATTTATATTTTATTTTGGTGAAGCTACATTTACTTGGTCTTTAAAAAAATAACATATAGTTGCTCTATCAAGTTGTGAAGCAGAATACATAGCAGCATCTTCTTGTGTTTGTAATGCAATATGACTAAGAAGATTACTTCAGGAACTTCATATGGCACAAGAGAAGTCAACCAAAATTTATATTGATAATAAATCAACTATTACCTTAGCCAAGAATCCAGTCTATCATGAAAGATCAAAGCATTTTGACATAAGATTTTATTTTATAAGAGATCATGTCAAAAACAAAGAAGTGGAGCTACACCATATTAAGATAAGTGAATAAGTGACTAATATTTTTACAAAACCTCTCAAAATTAAAATATTTCAACATCTTTAAAGGAAACTTGGCATGTTGGATGGAACAAGTTTAAAGGGGAGAATGTTGGAATTAAACTTATGTAATTATCATGAAGAGATTAATTTCATCAAAAGAAATATTTATTTATTCAAGATAAAATATTTATAGAAGGACAAGTCAAATTAACTATTGATTCATAAAAGAGTTTATTGAAAGAAAGATTCATTCTTACTACATAAATGTAATGTATCTTAGGGAACTATATAAACCTCATATGTTGAGTCATGAAAAATATAAAGTTTGTGAAATTATAAAAATATTGAGAGAAATATAAAAGATTTAATCTTTTCTTACTCTTCATTAGTGTGCTAATTCTATCATTTCTTCCTATAATTTCAACATATCTAGCATGACTCATATAGAATTGAGTAACTAAACACTTCACTGCTGACTCTACTACCTTACTCAAAACTATGAAAGAATAATCGAAAGCTAACTATAATACGGAACTTTAAAGAATATAATCAAATACTAACTCTTCAACTATAACAGAAAACTATGAGAGAATAGTCGAATGGAGGGGCACAGTTTCAAAAGATGGATACTTCGACGACAAACTATCTTAGCGCTTAGCGGGTTGCTTACATCGTCGCTCTTGTTCTCTACTGAATAGAGGAGGATGGGCACACCCTGAATTGCTTATTGACTATAGATATAGTGCACACATTATTCTAGAAGCGCCCAGGAAGCTAACACGTCACATAATCGTGCATCAAAATGAGAATTGATTATAGCCCCATTCCTCTGAAACGAACTGTTTACTTGACGACTTCTCTTTTGGTTGAAAAACTCTATTACTTGTTTTACTCTTTTACTGCTTTGCCGTTGTTTGTTATACTTCCACTTACTGGGTTTAGTCTCAAGGAAGAGGTGTGTGTTGCGTTAGGTTACTTCTTTCTATAATGTTAGGTTGCCTTCTTTCTATAATAAGTAGATAGGTGCACTATCAGCTTTGGGGAAGAAGCAACAACAAAAAAAAAAAGTAGCGTGAGTTGTGCTAACAGTTACTTGAGTAGATGTCTTCGCCTCTTTCTTCTGTCCTCTGCTCTGTCCTTTAAATGCGTTTGCGCCTAATATCCTTATGCTGCTCCTAAGTGCAATAAACGAAATTATGATTTGTACTACTCCTATTCCAGGCCACGTACAATAAATTCCCCATTCACAAAGTTTAAAGCAACAAGCAAGCAGTGGACAACAAGCAAGAAGCGGCGATTTGGGGGTGCCTTACGCTATAGGCTCAAGAACAAACAAGCAATGATAACATTGCGCTAACGGAGCCAGAGCAACCAGTTGTGCTAACGCGGTGATTTGGAGTTTCGAATAAGTTTAATAATAGCTATATGTATGTATATCATGCTTCATTTTTTTTGTCTTTAGAACCAGATGTTTGGTTACCGCTACGTAGGCTGTTTGGTCACTCTATTATATCTTATATATTATTTGTGAAATGGATGTGCGAGGAGAGATGATTTGAAACAAGCTGCTGTGCGATAGCTTACTTGTAGTTTGATTGTTGTTGCGAGTGCATTAGTTTCCGGTGTTTTGTTTACTTTGTTTCTATACTGTCTTAGCTTATTCATTTTATACTCTTAAAAGAGTAGGGGCCCCGGTAGGAAGTCACTTTGATAGCCAAATTCCCTTCTTAAGTCAAGGGAACAAACATGTAAACAGGCAAGGGTTTGCGGAACTGCTTCTATTTTTTTTGTTGAAGAGAGCGTTCCTAAGTGCATTAGTTAGTTTTCAGTCATAAGTTAATTCCTATAGGCTGGGGAGAGGGCCTGAGAGACGGATTCCGAAGAAGCCTTAGTTATTAAACGAAGCAAAGCAGTAACGCTAGCAACAAGCAAGCGAGGGAAGAATAAGTTGTGCCTTAGGGTCAGATTCCATGAAATATTGATTTACTGGCCAAACCCTGTCTATTGCTCGAAGTATCATTCAAGTTTCATATGGACGAGAGAAAGAAGACTGCAGATTAATAGTAGAGTCTAGAAAATAAGAGATCTAGAAAAATGAAGAAGACAATAACAAGAAAAAACTATTATCAATTATTCATATCTCAGGTTATATCAGTTTGCAGTGGATTCTTACTGTGATTTCTTGAGAAGATTTTAGATATTATGCTTAGTATTATAGTCCTTGCATCCCTGTGATTCTCTTGTGGCTGTTGCTTTGGGCTTGGGCAAGAAGCCTTGAAATCTGTATATTCATTATTTTGATAGTGGATTTTCTCTGGCTTGTCCCGTGGTTTTTACCCTTCGAGTTGAAGGGTTTTTCCATGTAAATCTTAATGTTCATTTGATTATGATTTTTATTTAATTCCACTGTGTGTGTGACGGTCTGCTAATATTTGTTCGTATACAAAGTTTATTCCTATTATATTCCCATCAACTGGTATCAGAGCAGTATTTTGGTGGCATTTAATCTTTTGTATTTGAACATGGAGGCCGGTAATATTTCTTGTATGATTAGTTTAAATGGAAACAATTGGATGATATGGAAACCAAGAATGAAAGATCTCTTGTATTGTAAAGATTTGTATAGACCTTTGCAAGGGGATAGTGCAAAGCCCACAACTATGACAGATGATAAGTGGAAGAGGTTAAATTGAAAAATTGTTGGCTTTATTCATCATCGGCTTGATGATAGTGTCTTTCATCATGTTTCTACTGAATATTCTGCTTACTCTCTTTGGAAAAACTTAAAAGGTTTTTATGAAAGAAAAATGGATGGTAACAAAGCTTTTATGATCAGAAAACTAGTAAACTTGAAATATAAAGAGGGTACTTCTATTCCTAAGCATTTGAATGAAATGCAGAGTATTACTAACCAGTTATCCTCTATGAAAATGTCTCTTGATGATGAGTTGCAGGTATTGTTACTTCTCAGTTCTTTGCCAGAAAGTTGGGAGACACTAGTGGTTTCCCTCAGTAATTCTGCACCAGATGGTATTGTCCCCATGAGTTAAGTAACAAGCAGTTTGTTGAATGAGGAGTTGAGAAAAAAGAATTCAGCTATTTATTAGATTAATTCACAAACAATTGTCTCAGAGGACAGAGGAAGGTTAAAGTCAAAGGATAGAAGTGGTTCATACGTGGGTAGAAGCAAGTCAAGATCAAGGAAAGATATTATTTGCTACAATTGTGGTGAGAAAGAACATTACACGAATCAGTGCAAGCAACCTAAGAAGAATAAGAAAAAGGGAAAAGAAGTGAAGCATACGGAGTCAAAAGAGAATATCACAACTATAGTTCAAGATAGTGATTATTTGACTTTGTCTACTTCTGATGATATTTTTCCTTGTGTGTGTCAGGATCTCGAGTGGATAATTGACACATGTGCTTCTTATCATGCTACACCACAGAGGGAGTTTTTTACTACTTACAGGTCTGAAAATTTTTGTGTTGTCAAGATGGGCAACTATGGCATAGCAGACATCATTGGCAAAGGTGATCTCCATATAAAAGTTGGTGCTTAAGGATGTGAGGTATGTGGTTGACTTAAGACTGAATGTAATTTCAGTTGGAAGGCTGTATGATGAAGACTTTGATATCATATTTCACAGAGGGCAATGGAAGCTCAGTAAAGGTTCTCTTATTATAGCTAATGGGAAGAAATATCATACATTATATAAATTGCAGGCTAAAGCTTGTGGTGAGCAGTTGAATACTATAGAGAAAGACTTCAGCATTGAGTTGTGGCATAGGCGACTAGGACACATGAGCGAGAAGGGGCTACAAGAACTTTTCAAGAGAGAGGTATTGTCAGACCTCAAAGGTACACTTTTGAACCCTTATATTGATTGTTTGGCTAGTAAATAACATAGAGTTTCCTTTGTTAGTCCTGCTTTATCTATAAAAATACATGCCTTGGACAGTGTCTATACAAATGTGTGTGGTCCTTTGAGGACAAAACTCCTGGTGGATCTGTTAATGTTTCTAGTATCAGTGGTGCATTTTATTATATTACTTTTATAGATGACTTTACTAGGAAAGTTTGGGCCTATACTTTGAAGACCAAAGATCAGGTTATTAATGTCTTCAAGGAGTTTCATGCCAGAGTTGAAAGGGAGACAGAAAGACAATTGAAATGCATAAGATCAGATAATGGTGATGAGTACACAGGATTATTTAATAATTATTATAGGTCACATGGCATCCAACATGAGTTGACAGTCCCTGGTATGCCTTAGCATAATGCAATTGCAGAGAGGATGAATCACACCATCATGAAAAGATCAGATGTATGCTTTTACAGGCCAAGCTACTTAAAAGGTTTTGGGATAAGGCTTTGAGGACTATAGTTGATATAATCAACTTATTACTATGTATAGCTCTAGATGGTGATGTTGCAGAGTATGTATGGTCAGGGAAATATGTCTCTTATAGGCATTTAAGAGTGTTTGGTTGTCGTGCATTTGCACATGTTCCAAACAATGAGAGGTCTAAGATGGATGGTAAGACAAAAGAGTGTATTTTCCTTGGTTACTCACATGATCAGTTTGGTTACAGGCTTTAGGATCCAGAAAAGCAAAAGGTGTTCAGAAGCAGAGATGCTATCTTCTTTGAGGATCAAACCATTAAAGATTTGAAGAAGGAGGAACCAACTAAGACTTCTACAGAAGGATTGATAGATTGTGACCCAGTTATTCCTCCAGTATATCAGGGTAATGGGGGAGATGTACAGGAAGATGGTGCAGAGCCAGATGTTGATTTACTTGTAGGACATGTTGAGCAGGAAGAAGAAATGTAGCAAGTTCCCATAGAACCTCAGTTAAGAAGATCTTCTAGACTACATCAACCTTCCAGAGGATACTCTACATATGAGTATGTGATGTTTACTGATGCATGTGAACCAGAGAGTTACTAGGAAGTAGTTGAAAGTGAGCAGAAAAATAAGTGGTTTATTGCTATGCAGGAAGAGATGGATTCTCTATAGAAGAACCACATATATGATTTGGTGTAACTACTTGAGGGAATTAAAGCCTTAAAGAATAAGTGAGTTTTCAGGTTGAAGACTCAAGAATATTATTCTCAACCAAAGTATAAAGCTAGATTGGTTGTGAAAGGCTTTGGTCAAAAGAAAGGTATTGACTTTAAAGAGATTTTTTTTTTCTGTTGTTAAAATGTCTTTTATTCGTGTTGCTCTTGGTAGTGCTGCTAACCTAGACTTGGAGATTGAGCAGCTAGATGTGAAAACAACTTTCTTTCATGGTGATTTGGAGAAAAAAATTTATATGGAGCAACCAGAAGGTTTCAAAGTCAAAGGTAAAAAAAATCTTATCTTCAAGTTAAGGAAGAGCTTGTATGTGCTGAAGCAAGCTCCAAGACAGTGATATAAAAAGTTTGATTCATTTATGATTGAAAATGAATACAAAAGAACAGCTTCAGATCATTGTGTGTACATCAAATGGTTTGGTGAGGATTTTATTATTCTCTTACTTTATGTTGATGACATGCTTATCCTTGGGAAAGATATGTCTATGATTGACAGGTTGAAGAATGAACTGAATGAGTCTTTTGTAATGAAAGACATGAGGCCAACAAAACAAATACTGGGCATGCAGATTTCTTGTGACAGAAGAAAGATGAAGATTTGGTTGTCACAGGAGAAATACATTGAGAAGATATTGGATAGGTTCCGTATGAGTAATGCAAAGCCAGTTGGTTCTTCTCTTACAGGTCACTTCAAGTTATGCTTAGAGCAAAGTCCGTCAAGTCATGAGGAGAAGGAAAAAAATGCAAAAAGTCCCTTATACTTCAGCAGTTAGAAGTTTAATATATGCAATGGTATGTACGAGGCCAGACATCGCATATGTAGTGGGTGTTACTAGCAGATTTCTTACAAATCTAGGTAAAGAGCATTGGGCAGTAGTGAAGTGGATTTTTAGATATCTCAGAGGAAGTTCTAAAGTTTGTTTAAGCTTTGGAGGTGGACCACCTATGTTCACAGGTTACATAGATGTAGATATGGCAAGAGATATTGACACAAAAAAGTCCACATCAGGTTTTGTACTTACTTTTGTAGGGAGAGCTGTATCATAGCAGTCCATATTGCAAAGGTGTATTACTCTCTCCACCATAGAGGCAAAATATATTCTTGCTACAGAGGTTTACAAAGAAATGTTATGGATGAAAGGATTCTTACAAGAATTGGGGCTGAAACAAAAAAACTATATGGTGTATTGTGACAGCTAGAGTGCCATCCATTTATGTAAAAACCCAACATTTCATTCCAAGTCAAAACATATAGATGTTAGATATCACTAGATCAGAAATATGCTTGAAGAGAAGCAGTTACAACATTAGAAAATTCACACAGATGATAATGGGGCAGACATATTGACCAAGACTTTACCGAAGAGAGACAAGAGATGTACCGACAGTTGGTCAGCATGACTTCACATTGAGGAGTCATGAGACAACCTCCCTTATGGGCTAAAGGGGGAGGTTATTGGGCAGATGACCCAGATTTAGCCCATAATGAGCTTTAGTGAAGCCCATAGCCCAGAACCTCACTTATATTAACTTAAATCCTAGATTAGGTGGCTAGGGCTGAGATTAAGAGAGCAGCGATGGCTGAAAACATGGGTGAGAGAAAGAAGACTGCAGATTAACAATAAAGACCAGAAAATGAGAGATCCAGGAAAGAAAAGAAGATAAGGATAAGAAAAAACTGTTCTCAATTATTCATATCTCAGGTTAGATCAGTTTGCAATGGATTCTTACTATAATCTCTTGAGAAGGTTTTGTATATTGTGCTTAGTATTATAGTCCTTGTATCCCTGTGATTCTCTTGTGGCTGTTGCTTTGGGCTTGGACAAGAAGCTTTGAAATCTGTATATTCATTATTTTAATAGTAAATTTTTTCTGGCTTATCCCGTGATTTTTACCCTTCGAGTTGAAGGAGTTTTTTACATAAATTTTGGTGTTCATCTGATTGTGATTTCTATTTAATTATATTATTTGTGGGACGATCTACTAGCATTTGTTCGTATATAATATTTATTTATATTTTATTTCTATTATTAACGTATCTAGAATTAAACTAATACTGACCAAAATGAAACTAAAACTAACCAAGCCACTAAAACACCTACTGATGCCAGGGACTACAAAATACTTCAACTACAGCAGCGCCTTCCTTGTTTCCGGCAACGTTGTGAGATAAACCCACTAAACACTAAAGCGCAGTGAACAGATTGCTTGGAACTCTCTCTCTTAACACATCCGTATGACCAACTTTTACAGTCGACCATCACATCACGACCCTAATCGTATACGTAATCACTAAATTGCCGAGTTCGGTTCGGGGCACTATAAAATTTCCCTCTTCTTACTAAGCTCAGTTGGTCCCGTCTGAATGCCTCAAGACTAGTGTCGAAAGCTTTCAATAAGTCAGAACTCGACGTTGAGCTCAGGCATGAATGAGCTTACCTAGCTATCCATCTTATCTTCCCTTTCTTCTTAATTGAAAAAAAGCACTCCAACTTGCTCAGCACTCAATTCGACCTCCCGAGCATCACCCACGGTACAAGAGAATTCAAACAGCCATCAAGGAAGAAGGGCATTTGATATTTATCAATGGCAGTCTTAAATCTTTGAAGAGGAATCTCAAAAATGAGTCCCATCTTAGGTCGAGCTCAAGAAGAGTAAGAGTTCGAGCTTTGGCAAGCCAAAATGCAAAAAGGGGCTAAAGCAGTTTATCAATTGAATAGAAAATGACCCCACTAAGAGATGTGCTTAAGCTGATACCAGATCCTTTGAAAGCGAGTTAGACTCATGAGGTTACTTTTGGAGTTACGGAATAGAATTAAGCATCCCTTAGAAAAGGTAGAAAATAAATAAAGTAGAAAGGGTAGAAAAGAAAGAAAGCTTGTTCATGTTAAAATAGGAAGTAGAAATGGAAAACCTGATTGAGTTCATTAATTTATTATCAATTTATACAGGTGAAAATAAGAGAATTTTCTTCAATCAATCTATAAGATTTTCTTATTCAATTAGGGAAATCATATCTAAATCTTATCTACTATCTAAATCCTATCTTCTATCATGCCCCTACAAGATCGAGCTCCTATCAAGGATGCTGATCTTGAACCGATGTCAATAAATTTGAAGGAAGGAGGCCACTGTTTTGGTAACCATGGTGAAGATTTGATGATGATTTACTTTAGCGGCGATGTCAGGCCAGCTAAGAAGGAGCAGACGATTCTGCTGGAGCTAAGTTCGATAGTTTGACTAGATCGAAGTATCATACCCTTGCAAGATCAAGCGCCTGTGAAGGATGCATATCTTGAACCTGCTGGTTACAAGTGCCCTACAAGCTAATCACGTGAGTATGGCATGTGTGACATGTTGTGTGATCTTTTTGCTTATGATTAATATTGATATATTCTCACATTATATTATTTGTTGCATATATATTGTGATATCCTTGGTTTTATACAATGGGAATCGGATCGTGATGAGATCACGATAATGAGATCGATTCACCTTTAAACATAAATCCTAAATAATCCTGGTCATAGGTTACTCGAGAAGGATATTGAGATAACCGAACAGATCGGTGTACTATATACCCGACCATATGATAGAGGTGGTTGGTCTCATAGCCACTTAGGTGGAGACACTAAGGATATAGTACAGGTGTTCATTAGAGAATGAGTTTACTTATTTATCCACTAATGGAATGCTATATGATTAATGATACATAATGTCAGACAGCAATTCCATAGTCCCAGTTATGTATCTAATCCTTAGACTTGAGACACCAAGGATGTCTTGTATAAGTTCTCCTTTCTTTGATGTCAGACTTATAGGTTTGAAAAGTTTCAGATCTGGTATAGCTAGTTATCGGGATTGGTAGCCAACCTTACAAAAGCAATTAAGCGTCAATAGAGGATCATCCACTCTCGGTATTATGAGAGGAATATCTCATATGTGCTTGCTCAAATAAATCCCTGGCCAGGGTCATTCAGATTGAGAGAGGAGTTTTCCGGTGGAATCCGAATAGAGCAAGATAAACTGATTCCGTATGTGACCTGAGAGTACCATGTCCAATATACGGTCTCTGAGATATTATTTGGATGAGAGATTTTAAATACATGGTAATTGTGGACAAATAGGTTTGACGGATTCAATCCCCCTGTACCATCTGGGGACTATGGCGTAGTGGCCTAGTATATCCATAGTCGATGAGTCGAGTGAATTATTATAAGGATAATAATTTACTATATTAGAAGGAGTTCTGATGGGAGTGACTCACGACCAACTCGGTATCCGGCCTAGAGGGTCACATACATATGATGGATGCTTCAACAAATAAAGGATTGGATGAAGATCCAATTAGCCCCTATTCTCATTAGATGAGACCCTATGCTATTGGGCTCCTTGCTTAAGGCCCAATTAGAGGCATAAGAATATTATTGGATAGAGATCCAATAATATAAGGTTAGTGGGTTATTGGATGAAAATCCACACCAACTAAGGCAAGAGCCCTACGATTTTTGGCGGCTCTCTATAAATAGGAGGAGAGACTCATGGTTGATAGGCTGCAGCTTTAGCCACCACCTCCTATTCTCCTCCCTCCCTCTGAGTAAGAGTTGTAAGGTCAGATTGGAGGAGTTTCGCTACAGAGATCTATCGTGTGGATACCGCTAGAGAGGAGGATGCTTGACCTCCTTCATCTTCTCCATCCGGATCTAGAATACAGGGATATACAATCTCCCTAGGTAAAATCAATCTCTTACACATCGCGATTTTATCGATTTTTATATTTTTCTCATAACCCCAATCTTTTGTATGACGATTTGATCTGCGTAGGAAATCAATTTTTGTTTTAATTTTTGCTGCACATGTGATACACTCGCTAAGGTTTCCCAACAATAGTATTAAAGCCAAGGTTTTTGTGTGAAATATTAATTTTAAACTACGTGTGATGAGATTGAATCGCGTAAAATCATTCTACGCATTCTTGTTGTATTTTCGCAGCAAAGGCAACAAGGAGGAGGGGCAGCAGGGCATGGCCTAGCCACCTGCAAGGGGGCGGCCGACTGCAGCCAAGGCTCCCCTGCAAAGGGGCGACCAGCTGTGGCCAGGCCCCCTGCAAGGGGCGGCCACTGAGACCGGCCAGTTGTGGCTCGCAACACCGCAGGCGACGTGACGGGGGGCAAAGAGAGGGCTAGAGCATCCTTTTGAGAAAAGGATAATCCTGCCCCTTTGAATTTTAAAAATTCTAAAGACTGTCCTTATATACAGAATTTTGAAAATGCCCTCAGTGATTCTGAAAATTTCGAGGATTGTCCTCATGTATAGAATTTTAAAAATATCCTTGACAATTTTGGAAATTTCAAGGACTGTCCTCTAATCCAGAATTATGAAAATGCCCTTAACAATTCTAAAAATTTTAAGCATATCATGATTTCCAAAAAAATAATTAAATAATTTAATTAATTATTATATATATAGTAATCCTATATATGATGTGATGTACATGTGATATATGATGTAGATCGATGATCATGGTCTATGTATTGTGATGTATGTAATTATGATTATTATTATTATTGGGGCCTATGAGCCTACATTTTTCTAATTTATTATTGGGCTTGCATGCCTGTGATTATTTGTAATTACATGGAGAGGCGCAGCGGGAGCGTGGAGGTGACAGCGGGACACCCACGATGTCGTGGCGGGAGATTACGACGCATGGTGATGCGATGATCCGACGGAATTGATGATGATGAGATCAACAATCACAGGGCATGAAGATGTGCCAATGCATACATAGATCCTATTGTGAGTTATTAGGCCCATTAGCTCAAGCTTAATCATATTAGGTGACGGCTCATGATCATCTGGTGTGGCTTGCATATGTGATGTGTTATACACCCATTAGATATATGTATATATATATTTGCATTCGATGTAGATATATACTAAATATGTATGTGTGTGACACGATATATTAGGAGATCGATATGAAACAGAAACCCCTCCTACAATAATATTAAGTCAGTAAGCATGAGGAAATAAGATTGACCTACATGGCCTTCCATCGTTATAGGAAGAAATTGACTCATGACATAGGTTGAGTTGGTCGAGTCCCTCGTGGCTCACCTATCTATGTGATCGAGTTCTTACCTACAACATAGAGATGTCACTGGTGACCTGAGGACATTGTCATGAATGGTCGTCGCTCAACCACAATGCCTTTGCTCCTTGAACTGTTCATCACTTTTTCTTGCTTGTACATATGTTTGGCAGCTTGTTTTATCTTAATTTATGTGTTTTTACCTAAGAAATGTGAGCGAAAGTAGTGTAGAAGGCTGCAGAATGATCGCTCGCTGCACGGAGCCAAAACAGCCCTGTTTTTGGATCTTTTTCGTGTCCTGCGACAACCTTTCTAGGCAGTGTAAAATGTCAGCCATTTCAGCACGTTGGAACCCCCCGGGTGGCACCGGGCTGGATGGGGTTCCGGGTATATGTCGGGCGTAAGCGTTCATCAGCAATTGAACTTGTCTTGTGTCCGATACCTTGTGAACCGTCGTTTGTGGACTTGCGACCATTTCTACAACCCTCCAAAGTCCTATTTCACTTTCTTTCTCTTTTTTCTTTACTGCACTCAAGGTGTTCGACAAATTGATTGTATAGCTTTCCACTTTGCGAGACGTTGAGACTTGTCTGTCGCTCGCTTCTAAGCTAATCAACTTCTTCTTTGCAGGTCCTACGGGAGCTTAAGAGGTTGTAAGAGGGTTGACCCTTTGTGAACAAATAACGCGTTGGGCATTTCATGACTTAGGCAATCCCAACTAAGTCTGGAATAGTGTGCAAAGTTGCTCCACGACTTAGGCAATTTTAGCTAAGTCTTCGGGAGTGCCGCGAGGGTGCCGCACGGCTTAGACAAATTCAGCTAAGTCCATGACAGTCTGGTATCAGAGCAGGCAAGCAATTCATACGAACAGCGAAGAAAATTCGTAATCTCGCCATGGTGAAACATCGTGGTGAATTGAGCAAGATGGGGCAAGCCGGACCCTTGCTCCAAGCAGTCGCAGGTGGGCTGCAAGTGCAAACTCGCTCACAAACTGTGGGAGCCACTCATAAGGAGCTCTATAGTGAACAAGATGAGTGTGAAGTTGGGTATTCTCCACGAGGGGAGGAGGCGCTATCTGGAGCGCCAATTGGGAAAAAGAGCCACAAGGAGAGAATTATAACAGCGGAGACCCGCCTTAATGTTCTTGAAGCGAGCGTGGAGGAACTCTACCAAGGCTAGCGAAGGCTACCTAGGGTAGAGAGCTTGCTAGAGGAAGCTGAATCTCGGATCGAGAAAGTTAAATCTCTAATAGATCAACTGACAGAGGACACCAAAGATTTCGTACGACACCTACATGAAGTTGTGACGAAACTCACGGCTAAGGTGATAGTGTTAACAAGGACTCTTGATGCGGGAGGGAACAACACCCACGCTACGCCACCACAAAACTTCAGTGCACCAGAGCCGCAGTGCTACAGAAGTGCGAGGGATGCCAAAGAGCTTGAAAATTTCTTGTTCGACATGGAACAGTATTTTCGTGCTACAAGACTCGATTCTGAAGAAACCAAAGTTGCTATAGCAATAATGTATCTGAATGAGGATACAAAACTTTGGTGGCGAACCCGTTGGGAAGAGATCCAGCAAGGTCGATGTCAAGCGAGAGTTAAGAACTCAGTTCTTGCCCGAGAATACAGAGTTTGTCGCAAGAAGGAAACTGAGACAACTTTGTCAAAGTACAACAATCTGAGACTATGTGAAATAATTTTCAGCACTGATGCTGGATATATGGGACATGTCTGAGAAAGACAAGCTATTCAGCTTCCTCGATGGCTTGAAGTCATGGGCACAACAAGAACTACATCGAAGGAATGTCACCGACGTAGTCGGGGCAATTGCAGCCGCGGAAAGGCTAACTAACTTTGTTTCTTTGGAGGAGTTGAGAAAGAAGAAACAATCTTCGGGAAATCACCCATCTAAATACTCTCAAGCGAAGGAGTCTGGGGGCGAGCAAAAGAAGAAGAATTTCCATAAGGGACCGGGCTCAAGAGGTAGAGTCCCAAAGCCTACTGGATGCTTCTTGTGTGGAGGACCGCACATGGTGAGGGAGTACCCACAAAAACAGGCACTCAATGCTTTGACGGCATCGATTCTACCTCGTAAGTCAGACAAGGGCAAAGCTATCGCCCTTAATTCGAGTAGTTCTGACTCCAGTAGCGACAGTGAGGCGTTGCAAGGACCCAGGATGGGAGCAATGCGTTTGTTAAATGCGTTGCGGGGTCAAGTGGGGGAGAATACAAATGCAAAGCCACCGAAGGCAGGAAGCAGCGAGTTGATGTATATGGACATCAAGCTTAATGGCCGAACAACCCGTGCAATGGTGGACACAGGCGCGACCCACAATTTTATTGCCAATCGCGAAGCTAAGCCACTGGGATTAATCTTGGAGAAGAGCCCAAGTCGTATAAAAGCGGTGAACTCGGAGGCCAAGCGGATCTCTGGACAAGCAAAGAGGGTCCCCATCAAGATCGGGACATGGAGCAGGAGCACAGACTTGATGGCGGTGCCGTTGGATGACTTCCAAGTGATTCTCGGAATAGAATTTATGCATACAGCAAAGTTGGTGCCAATACCATTCCCGAACTTCTTGTGTCTAATGGGAGGCGATGATCCCTGCATGGTTCCAGTTTCTCGAGGAGGAACCAAGGACCTACAATAAATATTGGCTTTACAATTGAAGAAAGGGGTGCAAAAAGGTGAATTAACCTTTGTAGCTGCTATGAAGCTAGAAACACTTGACGGGGAGGCCATTCAGGAACCTACTATTGTGGCGAACATCCTGAAGGAGTTCTCAGATATGATGCCAATAGAGTTACCGAGAACTCTATCACCACGCAGAGGCATGGATCATCGGATTGAGCTGAAGCCGGGAGTTAAGCCTCCAGCGAGACCATCATACCGTATGGCCCCTCCAGAGTTGGTAGAACTGAGGAAGCAGTTAGATGAACTGCTAAGCGGTGGTCTCATCCGCAGTTCCAAAGCACCTTTCGGAGCTCCAGTCCTCTTTTAGAAGAAACAAGATGAGAGCCTCCAATTATTCATTGATTATCGAGCCCTCAACAAGATGACGGTGAAGAACAAGTAACCTATCTCGCTCATCGCGGACTTGTTCGATCAATTGGGTAAGGCAAAGTACTTCTCCAAACTCGACCTTCGGTCAGGGTATTGGCAGGTGCGCATTACAGAAGGTGATGAGCCGAAGACTACCTGTGTGACCAATTATGGAGCATTTGAGTTCTTGGTGATGCCTTTCGGCTTAACTAACGCTCCAGCCACATTCTCCACTCTCATGAACCAGCTGTTCAAGGAGTATCTGGATAAGTTTGTAGTCATCTACTTAGACGATATCGTCGTCTATAGCCAAACACTTAAGGAGCATGTTAGACACCTCCGAACAATTTTCAAAGTTCTCAGCGAGAACACATTATTCGTGAAGAGGGAAAAATGCTACTTCGCCCAAACGAAGATTTTATTCTTGGGGCATCGAATTGGGAATAGGTCCATTTGAATGGACAAGGCTAAGGTGCAAGCTGTGGTGGACTAGCAAACACCAAAGAAGGTGCCAGAGTTGAGATCCTTCCTTGGGTTCGTCAACTATTATCGGCGCTTTATAGCTGGATATTCGAAGGGCGTAGCTTCACTGACGGAGTTGCTAAAAAAGGAGCAGTCCTAGAGATGGTCGGACAAATGTGAGGCGGCATTTCAAGACCTGAAGACTGCTATGTTAGAAGAACCTGTACTCAGATTGCCAGACTATGGAAAGTCTTTTGAAGTCCATACCGATGCTTCTGACTTTGCTATTGGAGGAGTTCTTATGCAGGAGGGTCATCCAGTGGCCTACGAGAGTCGCAAGCTCAATGAGACCGAGCGGCAATATCCTGTGCATGAGAAGGAGATGATAGCGGTGGTCCACTGTCTATGAGTGTGGCGACACTACCTTCTAGGAGCACCATTTATGGTAAGAACAGATAATGTCGCATTGAGTTACTTCCAAACTCAAAAGAAACTCTCCTCAAAGCAAGCACGATGGCAGGACTGCTTGGCTGAGTTCGACATGGTGATAGAGTACAAACCCGGAAAAGCAAATGTCGTAGCTGATGCATTGAGTTAGAAAGTGGAGCTAGTGAATGCTATACAGTTATAGGGCAGAGGCCAAGCAAGTCAATTGCGCTTCAACTTTCTTTCCAGGATCAGGAATGGACTGTACCGAGATCCTCAGGCAGTGACTCTGATTCAACTCATCAAAGAGGGCAAGACACAACGATTTTGGGTCCAGGAGGGACTCATCTACACCAAGGGAAACATAGTTTATGTCCCATGAGCGGATAACTTGAGGCTTGAACTCTTGAAAGAGTGTCACGATTCCCTTTGAGCTGGACATCCGGGTATCCATCGAACAATGGCTCTCGTGGAGAGGGCCTTCTATTGGCCGAAGATGGGGACAGATGTGGAGGAATATGTTCAACATGCCTTACTTATCAACAGGACAAGATAGAGCAGCAGAATCCAGTGGAACTTTTGGAGCCACTGCCCGTACCAGAAAAACCATGGGAGAGCATTTCTTTGGACTTCATATCAAGCTTGCCCACAGTAGGGGGACTTGGATCGATACTCGTGGTAGTTGACCGAATTTTGAAGTATGTAACATTCATTGCTGCACCCCTACATTGCTCAGCGGAGGAGGCGGCTAAGTTGATGATGAAGAATGTGGTTAAGTATTAGGGAGTCCCACACAACATCATTAGTGATCGAGATTCACGGTTCTTGGGACGATTCTGGATTGAGTTGTTTAAGTTGTTGGGATCTAAATTATACTTCTCCACAAGCTTCCACCCTCAAACGGATGGCCAAACAGAGAGAATTAACTCGCTCTTGGAGCAATATCGTTCGCACTATGTGAGTGCCAACCAACGAGATTGGGTGAAGCTGTTGGACATAGCCCAATTCTCCTATAACTTGCAGCGGAGCTCTGTATCCAACAAGAGCCCATTTGAGATTATTATGAGACAACAACCATCAACTCCTCATACCCTGATTATTGGTTATACAGGGAGTAGCCCATCAGCCTATCACTTCGCAAAGGAATGACATCGCAATACAGATATTTGCGAGGCTTACTTGGAGAAGGCGGCCAAAAAGATGAAGAAGTGGGCAGACTTGGGAAGGCGACCACAAGAATTTAAAGTTGGTGACATGGTGTTGGTGAAGCTCCAACCAGCATCACTCCAATTCTTTAGACACAAAATGCATAAAGGATTGGTACGTAAGTATGAAGGGCCTTTCCCAATCATCAGCAGAGTAGGCAATGTCTCAAACAAGTTGCAACTGCCAGCATGGTTCAGAATTCACAATGTCTTCCATGCGAGCAACTTGAAAGCCTACCACTCAGATCCGCGAGATGATTCTCGAAATGTTCCAACTCGACTACCCCCCACCAGAGCCTCTTACGAGAAGCGAGTTGAAACTATTCTAGCGGATCGTAATATAAAGCTACCCAATAGAGCGCAGCAAATAGAGTACTTGGTAGAGTGACAAAAGCTTCCTCAAACAGAAACCAGTTGGGAGCCAGAAGACGCCCTGTGACATGAAGAAGCTCGCGTCAAAGCCTACCAACAAGCGTCGACGAGGGCGTTGACAGTTTAAGTGGGGGAGAATGTCACGAACGGTTGTCGCTCAACCGCAATGTCTTTGCTCCTTAAACTGTTCTTCAATTTTTCTTGCTTGTATATATGTTTGGCAGCTTGTTTTGCCTTGAGTTTATGTGTTTTTACCTAAGAAATGTGAGCGAAAGTAGTGTAGAAGGCTGCAGAACGATCGCTCGCTGTGCGGAGCCAAAACAGCCCTATTTTTGGGTCTTTTTCGTGTGCTACAGCAACCTTTCTGAGCGGTGCGAAATGTCAGCCATTTCAGCACCTTGGAACCCCCCGGGTGGCATCGGGCTGGATGGGGTTCCGGGTATATGTCGGGCGTAGGCGTTCATCAGCAATTGAACTTATCTTGCGTCTGATATCTTAGGAACCATCGTTTGTGGACTTACGACCGTTCCTACAACCCTCCAAAGTCCTATTTCGCTCTCTTTCTCTCGTTTCTTTGCTATACTCAAGGTATTCGATAAATTGCTTGTATAGATTTCCGCTTTGCGAGACGCCGAGACGTATCCGTCACTCGCTTCTAAACTAATCAACTTCTTCTTTGCAAGTCCTACGGGACCTTAAGAGGTTGTAAGAGGGCTGACCCTTTGGGGACAGATAACGCGTTGGGCATTTCATGACTTAGGCAATCTCAGCTAAATCCGGAATAGTGGGCAAGGTTGCTCCATGACTTAGGTAATTTTAGCTAAGTCTTCGGGAGTACCGCGAGGGTGCCGTACGACTTAGGCAAATTCAGCTAAGTCCATGAGAACATGGCATGCTTGGTCGAGTCCCTCGAGGGCATATTATCAAATCAGACTCATCTTATAACGATGGTGATGACTTAACTGAATATCACGTTCGGAGGTCGAACATGATGGGAATCACAAGGAGTTGTGATTGGTAAGAGTTGCATACCTTTTGGGCCTAGTGTAATTGGTCGAGTCCCTCAAGGTTGCACTAAGATGCCAATTAGATCCCGATCCTCACTAGGAGTCTGTCGGAGACTTCCGTCCCATGTGTCGAGGGTGTCGCGTGATTCGCTAAAAAAATAGTAGGAGTATATTAAGATAGAAGTCCATATCTTAATTAGTATTTCTACAAAATCTGTATATTATTTATTTTTGCTATATCTTATTTTGTTAGAAACATGTTGGTCACAAACCCCCTACGTAGCATACTTGATGCCAACTGCCTCACTGGTCCAAACTATATAGATTGGCTCTGTAATTTGAGAATTGTTCTCACGACAGAGAAAATTGTATATGTCCTTGATACAATTCTGCCCATGCCGGAAGAAGGGGCAAGCGAGGATGAGATTGCTCGCTATGTGAAGTATATAGATGATTCCAAGTTGGCAAAATATTACATGTTGGCCTCCATGACTTCTGAGTTACAAAGGTAATATGAGAGCATGGATGCAGATTTTATCCTTCTTTATCTCCACCAGCTGTTTGAGAAATAGGGAAGAACTCAAGATATGAGATATCTAAGAAACTCTTCCAAGCCAGGATGACAAGAGGGACATCGGTTGAAAACCATATTTTAAAGATGATAGAGTGGATCGAGAAACTCACAGGTCTAGCAATAGTCCTAGAGGATAACTTATGCATTGATCTTATACTTCAGTCCCTACCAGATTCCTTTTCTCACTTCATCATGAATTTTAACATGAATAAGTTTGAGGTGACCCTTCCTGAGCTCCTCAATATGTTGAGGAAAGTTGAGAATGCTATCAAGAAGGAGAAGTCGTTTCCCTATATTGGTGAGACCAAAAAGAAAAGAAACGCTAACAAGACCCTTAAGAAGGGTGAGGGCAAAGAAAGACCAGGTAAAGCAAAGGTTGCCAAAAAATACCCAGGAAAGAACAAAGGACAATGCTTCCACTATGGCCAAGATGGATATTGGAAGAGGAACTGCAAGGACTACCTTGAAGAGAAGGCGAGACAGAAGCTTGGAGAAGCTTCAGGTATATTCATGATTAGTCTCCACTTATTAGATTTTCATGATAACACATGGGTATTGGATACTGGGAGTATTTATCATATTTGTAATTCATTGCAGGTTCTGACAAGACCTAGGAGATTGGCTAGAGGCGAGATGGACCTCAAGATGGGTAATGGAGCAAGAGTTGCTGTAGTTGCTATTGGAGAGGTCACCCTACATCTTCCTGGTGGAGCTATTATTGCATTAGATGCATGCTATTTTGTTTCCTCTATTATCAAAAATATTATTTCTATCTCTTGTTTGATAATTAGTGGATATAAATTAGTTTTTAAGAATAATAGTTGTTCAATAATTATGGATGATGAGATCATCACTAGAGGGACCCTTGTAAATTGGCTTATATCCACATATCATGAATATAAATATATCTAAGAGAAAAAAAAGATGAGGTGAATAATGCATACCTGTGGCATTGTAGGCTAGGTCATATACATGAGGGAAGGATTCAAAAGTTGCTGAAAGATGGATACTTAGATCCATTTGACTATGAGGCATATACAAATTGTGAACCTTGCCTTCGTGAAAAAATGACCAACTCTCCTTTTAGTGGAACTTGAGAGAGAGCCACCGAGTTATTGGAACTTATACATAGTGATGTATGTGGTCCTATGTCGACTTAGGCTATAGATAGTTACTCATACTTCATTACATTCACTAATGATTTCTCTTGGTATGGACATATGTACTTAATGAAGTATAAATCTGAGGCCTTCGAGAAATTCAGAGAATATAAGAATGAGGTAGAGAACCAAATTGGAAAGAGTATTAAGACTCTTCGATCAGATTGAGGAGGAGAGTACTTGAGTACGGAGTTCACCCATTTCCTCAAGAACAATGAGATTCTATCCCATTGGACACCTCCTTATACATCTCAGCTTAATGGTGTATCAGAAAGGAGAAATCGCATGCTATTAGACATGGTGCGATCCTTGATGAGTTTCGCTGACCTACCCGTTTCATTCTGGGGGTATGCCCTAGAGACTATAGCTTATCTTCTGAACAGAGTTCCATCAAAGTCGGTAGTGTCTACACCATATGAGATATGGAAAGAAAAGAAGTCTGATCTTAAGATTGTTAAGATTTGGGACTGTCTTGCCCACGTTAGAAGACACAACCCCAATAAGTTGGAATCAAGGATAGAATGATGCACATTCGTGGGATACCCAAAGGAAACTTATGGGTATTATTTCTATTATCCCGAGGATCGAAAGGTCATTGTTGCCAAGAGAGCTGTGTTCCTTGAGAAAGAACACATTCTTGATGGAAACAGTTGGAGAACCTAGCTCGAGCACCATTCCAGAGCCCGAGCCTGTTTAGGTACGTAACACACAAGTTCTAACTTTACGTAGGTCTAATAAAGTATCTCACCCTCCTGAAAGATATGTAGGACATATCAGTGTTGATGGAAAGGTAGAGACTTATAAAGCAAGGCTGGTAGCTAAAGGATATCGTCAAAGACATGGAGTTGACTATGATGAAACATTTTCACCTGTAGCTATGCTTAAGTCCATTAGAATTATTTTGGCCATTGCAGCATACTATGACTATGAGATCTAGCAGATAGATGTCAAAATAGTATTCCTCAATGGCAACCTTAAGGAAGAGGTATATATGATACAACCAGAGGGATTCGTATCCAAAGAGAGTCCAGATAAAGTATACAGGTTACTTAGATTCATTTATGGATTGAAGTAAGCTTCCCGAAGTTGGAACATAAGATTTGATGAGGTGATCAGATCTTATGACTTCGTTAAGAACGAAGTGAGCCTTGTGTGTACATGAATGTAAGTAAAAGCGCTATCACCTTCTTGGTGCTATATGTGGATGATATCCTAATCATTGGGATAATGTAAGAATGCTCTCCATAGTAAAGGCTTGACTATCTAGAAACTTCTCCATGAAAGACTTAGGGGAAGCATCCTATATTTTGGGGATCCGGATCTATAGAGATAGATCCAAGAAGATGCTTGGCTTGTCCCAGTCTAGGTATATGGACTCCATTGTCAAAAGATTTGGAATATCATACCGATGAGACATGGAATATCACTTTCTAGGAGTATGTCCCCAAAGACTCCTGAAGAAGGGGCATACATGAATAAGATACCTTATGCCTCAGCAATATGGTATATCATGTATGCAATGCTATGTACTAGGCCTAATATAGCACATGCTTTGAGTGTTACGAGCAGGTATTAGGCAGATCCAAGTTTAGAACACTAGAAGGCAGTAAAGTGTACCCTTAAGTACTTGAAAATGACTAAGGATCTTTTACTGGTATATGGAGGAGGTAGCCTCTAGGTTGAGGGCTACACAGACTCAAGTTTTTAGTCCAATATTGATAAAAGCAAGTCAAATTTAGGGTATGTTTTCACCCTGAATGGAGGAACAGTAAGTTGGAAGAGTTCCAAACAAGATACTACTGCTGACTTGACCATAGAGGCAGAATACATTGCTACAGTGGAAGTAGTAAGACGAAGAGGTATGGATGAAGAAGTTTATCAATAACTTGGGAGTCATACCAAGCAGCGTAGAGCGGACTCCTATGTATTGTGACAGCGATAGGACGATAACTCTAACAAAGGAACTCAGGTATCAATAGAATTATTATGAGGAGGTTCCATCTGATTAGAGCGATCATGATCCAAAAAATTATAGCAAGTGAAATAGTTCCATCAAAAGATAATAATGTAGATCCACTGATGAAGCCACTAGCTCAGATTATATTTAAGCGTCACAAGGGTTTGATGGGGATTAGACACATAGGTGATTGGCTTTTGGTCAAGTGGAAGATTATTGGTTATAGGTGCCCTGCAAGCTAACACGTGAGTGATGGCACGTGTGACACGCTGTGTGATATTTTTGTTTATGATTAATATTGATATATTCTTATATTATATTACTTGTTGCATATATATTATGATGTCCTTGGTTCTGTGCAATGGGAATCAGATCATGATGAGATCAGATAATGAGATCGATTCACCTTTAAACGCAGATCCTAAATAATCCACATCATAGGTTACTCAAGAGGGATATTGAGATAACCGGACAGATCGGTGTACTATATACCCGTCCATATGATGGAGGTGGCCGGTCTCATAGCCACTTGTATGGAGACACTAAGGATATAGTACAGGTGTTCATTAGAGAATGAGTTCACTAATTGATCCGCTTATGGAATGATGTATAGTTAATAATACCTAATGTCAGACAGCGATTCCATAGTCCTAGTTGTGTATCTAGTCCTTAGACTTGAGACACCAAGGATGTCTTATATGAGTACTCCTTTCTTTGACGCTAGGCTTACAAGTTTGGAAAGTTCCAGATCTAGTACAACTGCTCATCGGGATTGGTAGCCAACCTTACAAAGGCAATTGAGTGTTAATAGAGGATCATCCACTCTTGGAATCACGAGAGGAATATCTCATATGTGCTTGCTCAGATAAATCCCTGGCCAGGGTCATTCAGATTGAGAGAGAAGGAGTTCTCCGGTAGAATCCGAATAGAGCAAGACAAACTGATTCCGTATGTGACCTGACAGTACCATGTCCAATATACAATCTTTGAGATATTATTTGGGTGAGGGATTATAGATACATGGTAACTGTGGACAGACAAGTCCGACGGATTCGATCCCCCTGTCTGGGGACTATGGCATAGTGGCCTAGTATATCCATAATCGATGAATCGAGTGAATTATTATGAGGATAATAATTCACTATATTAGAAAGAGTTCTGATGGGAGTGACTCACGGTCAGCTTGGTATCGGGCCTGGAGGGTCACACACATATGGTGGATGCCTCAGCAAATAGAGGATTGGATAAAGATCCAATTAGCCCCTATTCTCATTAGATGAGATCTTATGCTGATGGACTTCTTGCTTAAGGCCCAATTAGAGGCCTAAAGTGATTATTGGATAGAGATCCAATAATGTAAGGTTAGTGGGTTATTGGATGAAGATCCAACACCCACTAAGATAGGAGCCCTTGGGTTTTTGGTGGCTCTCTATAAATAGGAGGGAAGACTCATGGTTGATAGGTTGCAGCTTTAGCCACCACCCCCTATTCTCCTCCCTCCCTCTGAGCAAGAGTTGCAAGATCAGATTGGAGGAGTTTCGCTGTAGAGATCAATCATGTGGATACCGCTAGAGAGGAGGATGCTTAACCTCCTTCATCTTCTCCATCCGAATTTGGAATACTGGGATATACGATCTCCCTAGGTAAAATCAATCTCTCATACATCATGATTTTATCGATTTTTACATTTTTTCTTACAACCCTAATCTTTTGCATGATGATTTGATCTGTGTGGGAAATCAGTTTTTGTTTTGATTTTCGCTGCGTGTGTGATGCACCCGCTGAGGTTTCCCAACAGAACCGATGTCAAGGAGATCACTGTGTTGTCAACCGCAGTGAAAGTCTGATGGCGGTTGACTTCGGTGGCGGTGTAAGCCTAGTTGAGAAGCTGGTATGGCATGGGCAAGTGCAATAGAATTGGTGTAGTAGAAGCTGTTGCGGCACATGATAAGCACAATAGAAGATATGGTGCATAAGCTGTCGTTGGATAGCGAAAGCGAGTATGGAGGTGCTGGACTTGGAGATCAGGACCAGGAGGACTCGCAGACTTGGGGAGAGGGCACTAGCAATAAGGAGACCTCGATGGTTGGAAGATGAGGTCCGGTTACTGCAGCAGAATAAGTAGAGATTGCTCTATGTCTATTACAATACGGAGAGCGGGCGATGGTGGTAGGAGGATGAGGAGTCAATAGGGGATCATCCTCTATTGCTAGAGATTTGATCAGATAAACAGATCTGATCAAAGGAAAGAGAGACAATAATTGAATTGAGGAGGAAGGTAATGGCGGTGTTCCTTCTTACTGAGATGCTAGCAGCAAGGAGGGAAGGGCAGCGGCTATGGGGAGCGAGCAGCAGTAGCAAGATGGCTGAAGAGGATGGTCACCCAGGTCACTGGACTTCATAGGGCTATCACTATAGAGGAGAGGAATCAACACCGATGATAGAGAGCTAGACTAGAGCCATCGACAATGTTGTCGAGGCCTCAGTCATTAGCAAGAGTGATAGAACCCAGAAGGAGCTCTATAGATTTTGATCCTTGAGGGGATCAACCCTTGGAACGCTATAGGGGTTCCTCTCTCCTAGACTCGACACAAGGCTGAAATAAAATTGATAATTGCTTGCTTCAAGAGGGGGGGCGACTACATCTTTAAATAGGGATCAAAACCCTAGCCTAAGGGGGTGCTTACCTAAGTGGAATTACCTTTTTGCTCCTTCTATAGCCAACCTACCTTAATAGGAATAGGAGGTGGCTAAGTGGCTCTATAGCCGACCTAAGCTAGGGGAAACCCTAGCCGACCAACCCAGTAAGGGGTGTGGCGGCTACTAAGCCCTAAGGGCTAATCTAAACCCTAGCCATACTTCTTTATAAGATAGAAGTGGCTTTATTATAATCTAATATAATTTTTATTGACTAGTACTAAAATGATTAGGACTCAACCCTTCTGGAGTCCTATCAAGTCCGCCCTCTTTAGATCAGCCTTGTCCTTAAGGCTGAGGGTCCATGAACTCTGGAAACTGGATCTTCAACTCTTCATGTGACTCCCATGTTATCATTAACTAAACTTTGGCTTCCTCATCAGCTGGGGTGTTAGTTGGAAGGATTTGGGCTGAGTCGTCTTCTTTAAATGTTCATTTGAGGTGGGATATCTAGCGAATCAATTGTAATCTTGATCTAGTGCGCGAATTTGATCTCCAAGTTAAGGCCCCAATGTGATCCTCAATTTTATAAGGCCCAAATAAATAGGAAGACTACTTCATTAAGGCTCGAGTTTCCTACTGATCAGGCTGGAGGTGTAGAAAAACTCGATCTTTAATTTTTCATCCATTCTGAAGTTTGTAAGGAGGTCATTTCTTCTTTGCATGTGCTGCTATATGTTTAGTCTTTAGTGATATCCAATCTTTCTTCTGGAGTGGTGACTGTCCTCTAGTATGGTTCAGGATGATGAGAGCTCAATCTAGCATGAGCATGGATTGCAATTCTTCTCGTTTTACTCCTCTTTCATGCCATAGACCTGTATCCAACCATATTTTAAATTTGATAGTAATTAGTATCTCCTGTAGAAACCTCGTATGAAGTGTAGGAGAAGCCTCTGTGTAAATTAGGAGTTGACCATCTTACATAAGAATAGCCTCAATTTCAACGCCTGACGCATCGACCTCAATGACCAAAGTGGGGTCGAAATCGGGTAGCGGTAGGGCCGATGTCATCGTCACTTTGAGTCGTTCGAAGGCTGCAGAGGCTTTATCCGACCACAAGGAGTCTTTTTTTAGTAAGGACATGAGCAGGGCACTGATCTTGCCATAATCTTTCATAAAATTTTGGTAGTAGCCCGTTAGTCTAAGGAAATCGTGTAATGATTGTACGTTTATAGGTCTCGACCATCATTGCATTGCCTCGATCTTCGTCGGGTTCACCGCCACTCCATCCTCTAATATAATGTGCTTAAGATTCTCCACTTTACGTTATAAGAAGTGACACTTTGACTATTTAACATAAGAAGTATTCTCCCTAAGAATCGTTAGAATAGTTCGTAAGTGCTGAAAATATATATCAAGCTTAGGGTTATAAATGAGAATATCATTAAAGAATACCAATATAAACTTGCATAGAAAACTCTAGAAGATATCATTCATCAGGCTTTGAAAAGTAGAATGAGCATTCATAAGTTTGAAAGGCATTACCAGAAACTCGTAGTGGCTGTTATGCGTGCGGAATGTAGTTTTCAGAATATCTTCAATGCATACCCGAATCTGATGGTATCTGGATCGAAGATCCAATTTAGTGAAGACTCGGGCTCCTTTTAATTTATCCAAGAGTTCATCTATGAATGGGATAGGATATTTATGCTTGACAGTGATGGCATTTGGAGCCTGGTAGTCAATGCATATCCACCACGTACTATCTTTCTTGTGCACTAGGAACACCATTGAGGAGTAAGGGCTGTAGCTCGGTCGAATCACCCCAGTGTCAAGCATCTCTTGAACAATATTCTCGATCTCATCCTTCTGCAAGTGAGGATAGTAGTATGATCATAAATTTGCTAGAGGTTTGCTGGTAAAATAGGAATGCGATGGTCATGCGGCCGGTTAGGGGGCAGCCTACGCAGCTCCAAGAAAATATCCATAAATTCATTCAAGTAAAGGACAAACTTAGGATTTGAGTTTTGTATGATTTCTCTCATAGATGACTATTGAATATGCATCAAGAATCCACTATGTGCTTTGTGTAATACTTTCTCCATTTGCTATGATGAAATGATGGAAATTTGGCTCCCGCGCTTGTCTCGTAACGTGACATATCTCCCTTTGCAATAAAATTTCATGATTAATTTAGAAAAATTTCAGGAGATATCACCTAGTGTTGTGAGCCATTCAATCCTGAGTTCGACTTCATAATCATTGATGGGTAGGAGGAAGAAATTAGCTACCACTTCTTGGTCTTGGAGGAGTAGTTTCACCTGCTAGCACCGTTGGTCGCAATTAAAGATTCGACCGTCGGTGACCTTTACGTCAAACTTGTTACAACCTTCAATTTAAAGTGCTAAACGTGCAGCAACCTTACTATTAAGGAAGTTATTGGTGCTACCCATGTCGATGAGAATGGTGATGGGTTACTATTTTAGAAGTCCTCCAACTTTCATCATCTGCGGGTTGGAATAGTCGGCCAATGCATGCACTGCGTAGTCAGCCGGTTGAGACTCTTTCTCCATGGCTTCTTCTTTAGGTTCAAGAGCTTCTTCAGATGTTTCATTGTCCTCATCCTTTGCTGGTTCAATCATGAGAAGTTGACCCTTTTTGCAGTGATGTTCGTGGCTCCACGGTTCATCATAATGCCAACATAACCCCTTGGCTAATCGTTCGTGAAGCTCGTCTCTTGTCAACTTTTTTAGTGCAGGGGCTTGGATAGCAGTAGAGAGGGTAGTAGGCTTTGACATGGTTGGTTGGAGAGTGACCCTTGTCCTTCGCACCTCGTGGTTCAATTGTTCTTCTTGGATACATATGAAGGAAATCACCACCATAAGATTGTACGGTTGCCGTGCCTTTACTTCTCGGATCTCTAGCTTTAGGCCCTTGATAAGAGTACCTAAAAGTTGTTTCTCAGACCAATTCTCAGTTTAGTTAGACAAATGCTCAAACCTTGTTTGGTATTCTTGTATTGTAGAGGTTTGATGAATCTTTGCTAATTGTCCGTCGATGTTGTTGAAATCGATTAGTTCAAAGCGGTTTAATAGTCCTTCCTTAAATCGCTGCCAAGAGAGTCCTCCATGGGTGTGCTCAAACTAATTAAACTACTGAATAACATCTCCCTCGAGGTGGATGGCAACAATCTCTACCCGTGTGGCATCGGCGGTTCGGTAGAATCAAAAATAGCGCTCTGCGCGCGAAATCCACCCAATCGGCTCTCCTTCTTTCCATCTAGGGAAGTCAACTTTCATGCATGAATTATTGAGATCAGAGGTGATGTGGCCATGTTCTTGAGGATCATCTTGTCGATCTGAAGTTTCTCCGTGTTGTGATTTCCTTAGGCTCGACAGTCAACAATGCTGAATTTGGCGAAAAGGGATAACATCTTCTCTTCCATGCAGTCTTCAAAGGCTTCAAGCTTTATATCAATAGCCTCCTCTAATGCCATAGTATACACCTCTAGATCTATAATATTGAGATTTTCTTTTTGTTGTCAGGTTAGTGGCATGGAAAATTTGGAGAAGGGGGTGGCCGGTTGGAAGGTGAATCGGTTTGGATAGAAGTAGGTTGCGGTTTAGGGCAGATTTAGAGCTATGATTTTATAGAGTTTAGGCTACAAATTGGTGTGGTTTTAGGGCTATGATAGTAGTAGATGAAGGTTAGGAAAATAGATTTTAGATCTAGGATAGATGGCAGCAAAGGTAGGTGTCTCGATAAGAAAAGTTGGCTAAAAAGGTAAGTGGATCGATAAAGAAGTAGGCTAATTTGTGTTACTGATTTGGGGGGCTATTTAGATTTGGTTTAGGATAATATTTGAAAGGATTTTTACTGAGGATAGTAGGATTTGGAGATAAGGAAAAGAGTCTAAAATTTTATAAAAAATAGCACTCAAATCTGATAGAATTCGGTGAAAAGAAGTGTTATAATGTGCTATCCTGCTGAACCAGTATTTACATTAGAGAAACGATGACTTCTCAATATAAATTCTAGAGAAAAGTTTAAGGAAATTATATAGAAACCTTTGGTTTAGATGTTGTCAATACTAATAGAAACTTTGACGGAATATTGGTAGCATAATAGTTGGGAAATAGTGCAAAAGATACAAGGCAGATTCCTTTGTCATAAAATTTTAGAACTATGTGATAGTGAAAGATCATACAAGAAGGTCAGTTCTAGAAAGAGTTTTTTCATGAAATCAAATCTAAATGAAAGCCAACTTGATTTTGAGAATAATGCAAAAATTTCGGCCAGAAAGGATGAACAAACGTTTGGTTTCAAGTTGCAACAGTCGGCTAAAAATTTCTACAGTGTTTCACCTTCGCAACGATGATAACGTTTGCGATGGTAAAAATTTATAGCAAGAAAACTTTAAAAAACTTCTTTCTTGTATAATATTAAGGATCTTGTAGTATTAAAGAGGTATGAGTTATAAAAATATATTAGAATTATAGATCAAACATAGGCGGCAGCGGTAGATTGATTTGATTTGTTATTGGGGTGGAAGGTGGAGGCGCGTGTCATAGCAATTGTGGGAATTGCTTGGTAAGGTGGAGGCATGGATGATGGCTACATGGGCAACAAGATCGCTGCTCTAATACCAGATGATAGAACCCCAGAAGGAGCTCTGTAGATTTTAATCTTTAAGGGGGATTAACCCTTGGAATGCTATAAGGGTTCCTCCCTCCTAGACTCAGCACAAGGCTGAAATAAAATTGATAATTGCTTGCTTCAAGAGGGGGGGCGGTTACACCTTTACATATGGATCAAAACCCTAACCTAAGTAAAATTATCCCTTTGCCCCTCCTATAGCCAACCTGTCTTAATAGGAATAGGAGGCGGCTAAGTGGCTTTATAGCCGACCTAAGTAGGGGGAAACCCTAGCCGACCAACCCAGTAAGGGGTGTGGCAGCTACCAAGCCCTAAGGGCTAATCTATACCCTAGCCATACTCTTTTATAAGATAGGAGTGACTTTATTATAATTTAACAAGATTTTTATTGACTAGTACTAAGATGATTAGGACTCAACCCTGCTGGAGTCCTATCAAAGAGGCTACAGAAAAAGTAATTTCTCTTAAAAAAGAGAGAGGGTGAGGAAGAAGTAAGAAGCCATTGTTGAACAGCGAATAAAGAAAAGGTAATCTCTCTTAAAGAGAGAAGGACTATGATACCATGTTAAAATAGGAAGTAGAAATGAAAAGCCCGATTGAGTTCATTGATTCATCATCAATTTATACAGGTAGAGATAGGAGGATTTCCCTCAATTGATGTATGAGATTTCTTTGTTCAGTTAGGAAAATCATATCTAAATCATATCTACTATCTAAATCCTATCTTTTATCAGTTCACAATCAACGGATCAACAAAAGTCATTATAAGCGGATCAACAAAAGTCATTGTATATAATATAATATAATGATAATGGCCCTCTTCAAAGTTGAGCCATCGGTAGATCGAGAAAGTATTTAGATGGAAATGTCAAATAAAATAGAGATTGATTTTAAAATTATACCTATGATCAAAGAAATCGCACCTGGCCCCAACACTAGCGTACACCTGTAAAGGTGGTAGCTATTCATCAAGTAAAGTTCTTCTGGGTTGTGTTCGCTACTTGGGGCTAGTATGATAGTGAAAATAAACCTCTCTCTATTGTGCTTTTTGGTATGGGAATCAAAGTCGTGCTTTGAAACTAGGGCCTCTACAGCGGAGTTTCTAACCATGAGTTATGAGTCAGCGAAAGCTGAAAGCTCGTTGATAAGTATGAAAGAAGAATAGAACAAAAAAACATAGCCTCTTTTTTTGTTACACATACATCCTCTGTACTCATCTTAGTAAGAAGAGGGCATTGTGCACCGACCTTTAAAACAGTACTTTCCTTTCCTTTTAGCGAGGAACGAACTTCGAATTCTTTTCTTTTTGTTACGATCTTCTTTTTCATGACGCAAAGATTTGACTATTATTTTATTAGAATTAAACTTGTTCAAATATGATAAAATATTTCATTAAGAGAAAATATTTATGGAATTATAAGTCAAATTGGAAAGGTTTTTTTGTAAGAGAGAGATTCATTCTTAGTATATAAATGTAATATATCTTTGGGGACTATATAAACCCCATATGTTGGGTCATGAAAAATATAAAGTTTATGAAATTATAAAAAATATTGACAGAAATATAGAAGATTTAGCCTTCTCTTACTATTCCTTAGTGTGATAACTCTATCCCTTCTTTCTATCGACTTAAATAATTTAAATGATCATAGTGACAAAACAGGGTCTATATTTTAAAAGAAAAGAAATAAGTCTTAGACAAATTCAAGGAATTTAAAAACTTGGTTGAAAAACAAAGTGACTGTAGATTAAATGTTTTCGAACAGATAGAGATAGTGAATATACATTAAACGAATTTGAAAGTTTTTATAGAAATATTGGAATTCTACGTCAATTTACTATGACATACACACCTCAATAAAATGGTGTTTTAGAAAGAAAAAATAGAACTATACTTAATATGGTCTGATGCATGTTAAAGGTAAGAAAAATTCCTAGAAAATTTTGGGGAGATGCCATTGCTTGTGCAGTTTATTTGCTAAATAAGTTTCCAATAAGATGAATTGGTAATTCTACACTAGAAGAAGTATCAAGCTTGCAAAAACCAAGAGTCAATTATTTAAGAACTTTTGGAAGTATTGTATTTGCCGAGATACCAGAAGAAAAGAGAACAAAACTTGAAGATAAAAGTCATAAATATATTTTATTAGGTTATACTGAGAATTTTAGTGGTTACAAACTCTACAATCTTGTCACAAATAAAATTATATCAAAAGACATTGAGTTTGATGAACAACAGATTTGGGATTAGAAAAGTAATGAACAACATAAGAAAGCTATATCGTCAAAAGATGATGATATAATACATGCAAACACAAAAGAGGCTTTACCATAATCATCACCAAAATAAGCTAGGTCACATGATTCAAGAAGTCTGATTATAAGAAGGACAAGACCGATTCAGTAGTTATATGATGTGACTCGAGGAATCGATACTAATAATGATGAAATTTCTTTATTTTATCTTTTTGCAGCACATGATCCATTAACTTTCAAAGAAGCTTGAAAAGAAATAAAATCCAAACAAGCTATGAAGGAGGAGATTCATACTATCAATAAAAATGATATATGGGAGCTTACTACACTTCCATAAGACCACCAAACAATCAATGTTAAGTGGATCTTCAAAAAAAAAAAAAAACACAATGAGAGATAGAGAAATATAAAGCATAATTGGTTGCAAAGTGATATAAATAACAATATGAGATCGACTATGAAGAAGTGTTCACACTAATTACTCGACTAGAGACAGTAAGATTAATTATCTCCCTAGCAGCTCAAATAAAATAAAAAAAATTATAAATAAATGTCAAATTAGTATTTCTTAATGGAGTAATTGAAGAAGAGGTATATATTCAACAACCCCCTATTTTATTATTTATAAATAAGAAGACAAAGTATATAAGTTAAAGAAAGCTCTTTATGGGCTTAAACAAACCCCACGAGCATGGAATTCTTAGATATATGCTTATTTTATTTAAAATAATTTTTCTAAATATCTACATAAATATGCTCTCTATATGAAATCTAACTCTGATGGACATATCATGTTTGTATGTCTGTATGTAGATAATTTAATATTTATAAGCAGTGGTAGCTTAATAATTAAAGATTTTATGCATTCTATGAAGGAGTTTAAGATGACCTACTTGGATTTAATGACTTATTTTCTTAATATCAAAATTATATAAGACAATGAAGAAAATTTTATTTCATAAGAAAATTATGCAAATGAGGTTCTAAAGAAGTTTTCCATAGAAGATTGTCATCCTACATATACACCTATTGAATATGGCACCAAGTTGACCAAGGTAGGCGAAGGTAAATATATTAATCCAACCTATTACAAAAATTTAGTTAGATATTTATGGTATTTGACATGCTCTCAACCTGATATACTATTTGGAGTTGGTTTAATAAGTAGATACATAGAAGCTCCTAAGACTTCTCATTTAAATATTGCTAAAAGAACTTTACGATATATTAAAGGAACAATTGAGTATGGAATATTCTATTAATCATCAAAAAAGACTGGATCTAATTGGATATAGTGACAGTAATTGGGCCGAAAGTTATGATGATCGAAAGAGTATATCTAGTTTTGTATTTTATTTTGGTGGAGCTACATTTACTTGGTCTTTAAAAAAACAGTATATCATTACACTATCAACTTGTGAAGTAGAATATATAGCAGCATCTTCTTGTGTTTGTCATGCAATATGGCTAAGAAGATTACTCTAGAATCTTCATATGTCACAGAAGAAGTCAACCAAGATTTATGTTCATAATAAATTAGCTATTGTCTTAGCCAAGAATCTAGTCTACCATAAAAGATCGAAGCATATCGACACAAGATTTCATTTTATAAGAGATCATGTCAAAAACAAAGAAGTGAAGCTACTGCATGTTAAGACAAGTGAACAAGTGGCTGATATACATACAAAGCCTCTTAAATTTCAAATATTTCAATAACTTCGAAAGAAACTTAGCATGTTAGATGGAACAAGTTTAAGAGGGATGAATGTTGGAATTAAACTTGTTCAAATATCATAAAAAGATTAATTGCATCACAAGAAAGGTTCATTTCATTAAGAGGAAATATCTATGGAAGGACAAGTCAAATTGGCTATTGATTCTTGAAAGGATTTCTTAAAAGAGAGAGATTCATTCTCAGTACATAAATGTAATGTATCGTTGGGGACTATATAAACCTCATATATAGGATTATGAAAAATATAAAGTTTATAAAATTATAAAAAATATTGAGAGAAATATAAAAGATTTAGCCTTCTCCTACTCTTACTTAGTGTGATAACTCTATCCCTTCTTCCTATCAACTTCAACATCTTTTTCTGCTCTCGATGGATGAAATGTTTGATTTGACTTCCGCTAACAGAGTTTCTGCTCAATTCATAGCTTTGATGGCATATAGTTCTAAAATGTCTCTTTCTTTAAGTTGGCAAAGCGCAAGAAAGATCAGTATTTATTGACGGGCAAGTAATATTACTTATTCAGATTAGATACTCGATGCAAGAGAATGAGAAATCAACATAAATAAAAATCTTAAATTAGATTATATCCAAGATCAGAAGAATATTAGTATAAAGCAAAAGTTGTATCATGAGAAGATGTTATTTCAAGAGCCCCCCTAACTATCACGGGCTTAGTTGATTTTGCCTAAGTCGTGCGACACCCATACATGTCCGTCCACAATGGTCAGCCTTCCCCGAGATCTCCTAAGGTCGCTTAGACTTACAAAAGAGAAAATAGGCTAGAAGAAGCAATTCCAACGGGATCCACAAGCAACTGCTCAAGCAAACACTTTATAAAGCTAGATACAAATTACACCCATGGACATTACAAACTCCGAAAGATTACACACAAATAATAATAGTCCGTTATAGACCGAAGTCCTCATAAGTGCTTATAAGACACACTCATATTTACAAGCTAAAATCGATCACAAAGCAAACCAAACTAGGGCTGCTAAGCCTACTGCAAGCCCGCTACTTGCTGTATAAGGTATGTACACAAACTGAAGGACATGGACAAACATGAGCATTTCATCAAACACCTTATTTACATTTTTTGTCCATTACATTCTCCCCCACTTATTCCTTTGACATCCTCGTCGAAGTCACTGTAGATGCTACATCTTCTCGCATTTTGCTGAATCTTTAATCTTCTGCTTTGGCTATAGCATGCCCCTTTGGCTCCCAACCGCTCTCCGTCGCTGTTGTTAAGTAGTCAAACTCTGATCCGCCATGCTGTTTCAACTCACCAATGACTGAATCTAGTGTAGGGTTGGCTGAGTTGTGCTGATCCTTGTTGGTTCTCGCGGATCCTTCTGATGAAGGAAAAGACCTGCCTTATTATACGCCAGTATCGCAGTATACTCATGTTGCTTGAACTGCGTGGATACTTGTTAGAACTTTGACGAGCATCGCCTCATAGACTTTAAGGTTTTTGAGGTCCTTCCTCCATAATGTTTGCTCATTGATCCTTCTTTCATATTTAGTTGTCACTTCAAAGTAGGTTCACATCACTCCCACTTTCGATTGGCATTCAATTGGAAAATGAAGCGAATAATCTACTCTCAGTAGTACTAATCACTAATGGTAAGGATTTGACAACTATTATCTTCTATAAGCTTTCTTTAAAGGGTCACTGAACTTATGTAGAGCTCCTCTACTGGATAAGTAAGAGAACTGGGATACTCGACTTCATCCATTCTCTTAGTAGTTGAGAAGGTAAGGTTACTTAGCTTCGCTCACCTCCTCGAGTTAAGATAATTGGGGTACTTAGTTTCGCCCATTCTCTTAATTTGAGAAGGTAAAGGTTACTCGATTTCGCCTACCCCTCAAGTTTATACTTATACAATGAGCTGATTACTAACATTTGCCCGCTCTTTGCTCACACTTCTGAAGCACTAAAAGTGTTTGCACTCCTTATGTTAAGTTAGCTATTGTGATTCGCCTTCCCACTGCTATTGAACTTCTGGAATACAAGAAGTTTTGCCCGAAAAAAGTAAAAAGTTTACCCCAGCTTAGAGTCCCCCAACTTGGAGTAAGACTTTGATAGATTTGGTCGCCTCTGGGATTGTACCGTCTTCTCCATCACCTTTGCCGCCTACTCCTTTGTGTAGAAAAGATACAATATCATGTACTGCCTACTTTGTTCCTTGGTCGAGCACTCCTGTATCAATCCAAAGTCCCTGCTTTCGACTATCTTGATGAGAAGCCTATCGACACCGGTCTTATAAAGTTACTTAGCCTCTGCCCTTCTGCCCTGTCTTAGTACTTAGAGTTTGCCTTTGCATTCTCCACCTCCTCAGCCCCTTTTACGACCAATGCTCTCCCTTCATGAGAGCAAGGGATGGATGACTCCACGGAAGTCCCTCCTCTGCGATACCATGGCACTACCAAGCCCATGGCCCTACTATCTGTTGCCTTGCATCTGCATCCCTTCCTTCAAGATCAGTAGATCTGCCTCTGCAGCATTGTGGTGCTCCTCCGAGTCCACCTCCTTTCTAACCGATGCTTTGCTTTTGTATAGTTGAGCCCCACTAGACTCGTCGTCACTTCCTCGTCCCTTTCGACCACCTGTTTCAACACCACTGTGACCTCCTGGCAGTTCTCGTTGGTCGATAGAAAAGATAGACTATAATTCTCATACATGGCCTTTGCCATATTGTTGCAGGGCTCATGCCAATTCTGTTTTTCTTAGCTTCTTTGGTAGCAATGTTCGCTTACTTGACCTTGTCTTCTGACTTGTCGTGCTCCCTTAAGCGAATGTGAGCACTGAAGCAGTCTAACTCTTTAGTCACTCTAACCATACCTATGTATAATTAAGTCCCCTCTATGGGACTCACTGGTACTTGCAATCTAACTTCTCCCTTAGTGGTACACAGCCCTTATATGTTGATGACCAAGGCTTTCATCTAATGCAAGCTTCGATGTGCATACACGGAAGACTTGCCTTTGCAGTACCATGACATTCACTCATTGAATCTATAGCCCTTCTTCTTATTGTGTTGTACACCAAAGTGGAGCTCCCAGTAACTCCTGATCATACCTCCGCATAATCGTGTCCCATTGCATTGCCATGAACTATTTCACCACGATCCGTTGCACCATATCGCCTCCTCGTGACATCTCCATTACATACAAATTCTCGTGTGATGAATTCGGACTATGACTTCTCCATGTATGGCCTCTGCCAACACATCGTAGGGCCTCCGCTATATTTGATTTTTGGTTTGCTCCCTTAGCAATTCACCTTCATCCTCCCCCACTCTTGGGGCACACCTGGACAAAGCATAGCTCTATGACAGTCTGTTGCCTAGTAGTTCCTGAAGTCCCTTGAATTCGTTAGAATTGGTGCACCATTGTCTAGATCCTAGGCCTCTATCCCCTACCAGCACAATCTCCACTATGCACCACTTATTCCTAACAACTCGAATGGCAACACTGTGGCATATTCTTCAAGAGTACCCACCTCTATTTCCTCTTTCCCTGTGCTAAGGTCTCATGATCCCAACTTCGTCTCTGCAAGTTGAATCACCTTAGTTACTCCATCAAATGCATCTCTAAGGTAAGGTGCATGTGCCTCAAAGCTTCCTTCATCTCTAGCACCATGCAAGAGAAGTCCACCCCATCAGAATGAAGAACCCATGGAACGACATGATCTCATTCTTGTCTCTATAAAAGTTTATGCCCTTGATCTCTGTCCAAGAAAAGCTCTGTGTCTCTGCTCCATGTTCCATCTTCTTTGTCAGCTCCCTTCATACAGCTTGGATACTTCACCAAGTTTCATCTAAGTCACTCTGCTCCTCAATTTGCATTGAGTTAATAGTGGCTCTCGTGTCCACCATTCCACGGGTTAGCCATCCGTTGAGTTTAATTTCTACATCGACTCTAAGTGTGTATTTATATGATGTTACCTTGAATTTCTCCCCCACTTGATCTCGAAATACATCCACCAATGCATTACCTCATTCGAGATCATGCGATGACTCTTCGTCGCTTGCTCGATCTATTGAGCTTTGTGGAGATATTATCTTGAGAAACTCTTCCTTAATATGTGCAGTCTATTGCATATGATTCTCCCTCTGGAGAACTAGGACTTATCCCTCTTGGATATTTGCTCTGTTGGAGCAACTTTTCTCTTAACATTCTTCCCACTAGAAGTTTCGGAGACCACTGTTCCCTTTAGACTACTCTATCTTGCTGAACAACTTATGCCTTGTTCTGCCCTCACAAATGCACTTGCTAGATTGCGACTCTTCGCCAATACAGTTCCTACTGCACCCTTCAAAGTCTTACAACGTGTTGAACTTGTTGTATACTTTAGCCGCCTATGGATATATCCTTTCTATGCTGAAGAGAAAGTTCTGATGCTCCATGGCATCGAATTCCGATCACGCCTTGGGATGGCCACAAACACTTCATCATCCATGTACAAGCCCTTGTATGAGTATTGAATCCTTCAAGTTAGCAATTTTCCTCACCTCTGTAAGCTTTGCACAACTCTTTCGATCTTTATGCAACACCTCCCACTTTATATGGTTTCATCTCTCAAGCACCCCACTTGCCTCGAGCACTATCAAGTTTGGTTACCAACGTCGAGTCGTAGCTCGAACTTAGCCATCCCAATCTTTGTATGCTTCACTTGCTTCTCCTCATAGTGCCTCTCGTGTAAAAGGATGGTCATTCCGTTGAATACCAAGCCTAGATGTCCACTCCTCTGTGTCATGAACGGTCGTCGCTCAACCGCAATGTCTTATCTCCTTGAATCATTCGTCACTTTTTTCTTGCTTGTACATATGTTTGGTAGCTTGTTTTGCATTAAGTTTATATGTTTTTACCTAAGAAATGTGAGCAAAAGTAGTGTAGAAGGCTACAGAACGATCGCTCGCTGCACGAAACCAAAACAACGCTGTTTTTGGGTCTTTTTCGTGTGCTGCGATAACCTTTCTGAGTGGTGTGAAATGTCAGTCATTTCAGCACCTTGGAAGCCCCTGGGTGGCACTGGGCTGGATGGGGTTTCGGGTATATGTCGGGCGTAGGCATTCATCAGCAATTGAACTTATCTTGCGTCCGATACCTTAGGAACCGTCGTTTGTAGACTTGCGACTGTTCCTACAACCCTCCAAAGTCCTATTTCGCTCTCTTTCTCTCTTTTCTTTGTTGTATTCAAGGTGTTCGACAAATTGCTTGTATAGCTTTCCGCTTTGTGAGACACCGAGACGTATCTATCGCTCGCTTCTAAGCTAATCAACTTCTTCTTTGCAGGTTTTACGGGACCTTAAGAGGTTGTAAGAGGGCTGACCCTTTGCAGACTTATAATGCATTGGACGTTTCAGGACTTAGGCAATCCCAACTAAGTCCGGAACAGTGGGTAAGATTGCTCCACGATTTAGGCAATTTCAGCTAAGTCTTCGGGAATGCCGCGAGGGTATCGCACGGCTTAGGCAAATTCAGCTAAGTCTGTGACATCTGAGCGACTCATTTTCCTACATCTTAATATCCATTTCTCCCAGATAGTTGCTCGTGCTGGCTATCCTCCACACAACCCAACTAGGTCCCCCATGTTTGTATGGCGAGTGTTTCTGTATATACATGTCCCGCTCTGATACCATAATTGTCATGGGCTTAGTTGATTTTGCCTAAGCCGTATGGTACCCATATATGTCCATCCGCAAAGGTCAGCCTTCCCGAGATTTTTTAGGGTCCCTTAGACTTATAAAAGAGAAAACGGGCCAGAAGAAGTAATTCCAATAGGATCCATAAGCAACTGCTCAAGCAAATACTTTATAAAGCCAGATATATATTACACCCATGGACATTACAAACTCCGAAAGGTTATACACAAATGATAATGGTTCGTTACAAACCGAAGTCTCCATAAGTGCTTATAAGACACACTCGTATTTATAAGCCAAAATCGGTCATAAAATAAATCAAACTAGGGCTACTAAGCCTACTACAAGCCCGCTATATGCTGTATAAAGTATATACACAAACCGAATGACACAGACAAATATGAGTATTTCATCAAACACTTTATGTATATTTTTTGTCTGTGACATAACATCGATAACATTGCTTATAACAACTCGTATGTATTTACTTAACTGTCTGGTGTAGTCTCTTTGGATGTGAGGTCAGGCGTTAAGCAAGAAAGAGTACCGGATTTGTTTAGCTTCAGCACAAGAAAGAAAAGATGCAATTGGGTACTTCGAAGTTGAAGCGTTAAGCATTGCCAGGCCCAATAGAAGAAATTGGGTTATCATTTACTCAAGAAAGAAGAAGCCGAATCAAATCTAGCTCTTTTGCATGGGTAAGCAGTAATACATTCAGAAAGGAGAGTGCCAGCTCCATAATCCAATTCTAAAAAAGAGTGCCAACTCCATATTCCAATCCTACTATTTATGTTATAGAGCATCCTGAAAGATTCAATTCCAATTTATGAGGTATTTAGTTCCTAACTTCATTGTCTAAAAGTGGAGTTGAGGAAATCAGATCTTATGCTTCGGCTTCAGCAAGGGATTCAAGTATAGAGGCTTTATTGTCTAAGTTTGAAAATGGAGGATATGAAAATTAAGTTCCAAAGGAAGAATCAAGTATTGAATATTAGTAATCAGTAGAGTCCAAATATAGATAATCAGTTGGATCAGGTGAGGAAACAATTATTGGTTTTGAATTCACTCATAGATCATCCCTCTTTTTGGTAATTGATTCAACTACTTTAGTTTAGTGCAGTGTGTATTTCAGACGAGTGGATGTGAGGCTAAGCCCGGCTCGTAGTTAAGAGTATAGTTCCAACCAAAGAAAATAAAAAGTAGGATTTGGATTTAAAGATAGAGAAAGTATAGTTAGAACTTAGTAGATTAGAATTTCCTGTTCCACTAACATTAAATGTTTCATCCATTTTATGTACTGTCAACAGAAAGTATAGTTAAAAATATAGTACTGACAATGAAGCTAATGCCACTCTTGTTTCATCTATCAAAGTTAATATCTATTTTCTCCTGCATAAGTATCAAGTCAGAGGGTTAAGTATCCACCACTACCCAAGGGAATAAGTTTTAAGAAGCAATCTTGCGTTGAAAAGACTAGCTAGCGTGCAAGTTGAAGATACAATAAAGTATAGAATAAAGGTGTAACCGATTATAAATATCTTTACGATCTCGAGTAAGTGGTTCCATTGGCTTTCTGTTCTAATGTTGTGGACGATTAAATCAGACTGATTGCCTTACTTAGGTAATTGCCTTTGATCATCTGTGCATTTCAGTAGAGTCCATTTCTCTGATTTTGCTTGAACATCATCTTCAGAATCTACAAGCAACTACTAGACAAATAAACAATTAACTGCTTGTGAATTTATAGCGTTAGAGAAGAGCTTACTCCACTGCTCCTGCTTGCTCTACCTAACCTAATAGAGCTTTTTCCTTTTTGAACAAAAAGAACCACCAATTGCAGCTTAGATTTCAATCGCGCAAGAAAGAACATAACTTCCCACCTCGATTGCTACTGCCGACTTGACCTAAGATTCTGGGCCTGTTTCCGCTCTATCTTCGGCTTCTGTATCAAGGTATAAGAGGAAACTCGTACTGTTTCTTTAAATGATGAAACTTGAACTGATTCCTCTCCTACTGCTTGACTTCTTAGTTGCACCAAAGCATTATTAATTCTTTATACTCTGATTTGTACCTAAGCATTCTGTCCTCTCTTCCTATAAGATGATATATGACAAGTTAACTTTCAACCAAAGATACTCAATTTTAATATACCTTGCATAGAATCAAATAGTATTTTATTTTCGTTTAGCCCAGGAGCAAGCTAAGTACCAAGTTATTCTCAAGTCCACAAACGATCAAAGTACCTACGAATTTATTTCATTGTAGCTCATTATTGGGCAGATGGCTTAGATTTAACCCATAGTCTACTTTAGTAAACCCACAGTTCTAATCTTGATTTTTCTTAATCTAAATCCTATATTTAGTGGTTATGATTGAGAAAAAGTAGACAACGACAATTATGAACGTAGAAGAGAGAAAGAAAATAACAAATTGACAATAAAGGGTAAAAACTAAGAGATCTAGGAAATGAAAGAAAACAAGGACAGAGAAAGACTATTCTCAATCATCCAAATAGTATTCTCACCTCAGGTTAGATCAGATCTATAGTGGATTCTTACTATGATTACTTGAGGAGGTTTTTGGATATTTTGCATAGTAATATAATCCTTATAACCCTGTAATTCTCTTATAATTGTGGCTTGGGCTTGAACATGAGGGTTTTAAGATTTGTAAATTCATTATTTTTATAGTAAATTTTCTCTGGCTTGTCCTATGATTTTTATCCTTCGAGTTGAAGGGGTTTTCCATGTATATCTTAGTGTTCATCTGATTATGATTTCTGTTTGATTCCGCTGTGAATGACAACTTGCTAATATTTGTTCATACACAAAAGTCTCTATCATTTTATATCCCATCAACTGATATCAGAGCAGGTTTTGGTTGCATTTAATCTTTTAATGTTTCTCGTATGATTAGCTTAAATGAAAATAATTCGATGATATGAAAACCAAGAATAAAGGCCTCTTGTATTGCAAAGACTTATATAGACCTTTACAAAGAGATGGTGCAAAGTCCATAACTATGATAGATGATGAATGTAAGAGATTAGACTGAAAAACGATTGGATTCATTTGACAAAGGTTTGATGATAGTGTCTTTCACCATGTTTCTACTGAAAATTTTGCATACTCTCTTTAGAAAAAGTTAGAAGGTCTCTATGAAGGAAAAACAGTTGGTAACAAAGTTGCTCTGATCAGAGAACTTGTGAACTTGAAATATAAAGAGGACACTTCTATTATTGAGCATTTGAATGAAATGTAGAGTATTACTAACTAGTTATCATTTATGAAAATATCTCTTGATGATGAGTTATAGGCATTATTATTTTTCAGTTTATTGTTAGAAAGTTAGGAGACACTAGTGGTTTCTCTTAGTAATTCTATACCAGATGGTATTATCACTATAAATTAAGTAATAAGCAGTTTATTGAATAAGAAGTTGAGGAGAAAGAATTCAGTAATTTCTCAGATTGATTCACATGCACTTATCTCAGAGAACAAAGGAAGATCAAAGTCAAAGGATAGAAGTAGTTCACGCTTGGGTAGAAGCAAGTCAAGATCAAGAAAAGATATTATTTACTATAATTTTGATAAGAAAGGATATTACAAGAATCAGTGCAAGTAACTTCAGAAGAATAAGAAAAAGGGGAAAGAAGTAGAGTCTATAGAGTTAAAAGAGAATATCACAACTATAATATAGGAGAGTGATTACAAGAAAAGATATTATTTACTATAATTTTGATAAGAAAGGATATTACAAGAATCAGTGCAAGTAACTTCAGAAGAATAAGAAAAAGGGGAAAGAAGTAGAGTCTATAGAGTTAAAAGAGAATATCACAACTATAATATAGGAGAGTGATTATTTGATTTTGTCTACTTCTGATGATATTTTTTCTTATATGTGTCAGAATCTCAAGTGGATAATTGACACAGGTGCTTCTTCTCATGCTACACCATACAGGGAGTTTTTTACTACTTACAGGTCTGAAATTTTTTGTGTTGTCAAGATGGGCAACTATGATATAGCAGACATCATTGGCATAGGTGATCTCCACATAAAGACCAACCTTAGCTATAAGTTGGTGCTTAAGGATGTGAGGCACGTGGTTGACTTAAGGTTGAATTTAATTTCAGTTGAAAGGCTGGATGATGAAGACTTTAATGTTAGCTTTAGAGGTAGACCGCCTATGTTGACAGGTTACACAGATGCAAATATGACAGGAGATATTGACAAAATGAAGTTCACATAAGATTTTATACTTACTTTTATAGGGGAGCTGTGTTATGGCAATCCATATTGCCAAGGTAAGTTGCTCTCTCCAATATAGAGGCAGAATATAAAGGTTTGTAAAGAAATATTATGGATGAAAAGATTCTTACAAAAATTAGGGCTGAAACAGAAAAACTATGTGATGTATTACGATAGCTATAGTGTCATCCATTTGTGCAAGAACCCAACATTTCATTCTAAGTCAAAGCATATAGATGTTAGATATCATAGGATCAAAAATGTATTTGAAGAGAAGCAATTATAGCTTTAGAAAATTCACAGAGATAATAATGAGGCAGATATGTTGACCAATATTTTACCGAAAGAAAGATAGGAATGTGCTGACAGTTAATTGGCATGGCTTCACATTAAGGAGTCATGGAACAGCCTCCCTTATGAGTTGAAGGGGGAGGTTGTTGGGCAAATAGCCCAGATTCAACTCATAGTGGGCTTTAGTGAAGCCCACAGCCCTAACTTTGATTTCTCTTAACCTAAACCCTAAATTTGATGGCTAGGGTTGAGAAAAAATAGGCAGCAACACCTGTGAATGTGGGAGAGAGAAAGAAAGTGACAGATTGGTAGTAGATAGCAGAAAACAAAAGATCCAAGAAAGGGAAGAAGACAATGACAGAGAAAGACTATTCTCAATCCTCCAAATAGCATTCTTATCTCAGGTTAGATCAGATCTATAGTGGATTCTTACTGTGATCACTTGAGAGAATTTTGAATATTGTGCATAGTAATATAATCTTTGTATCCCTGTCATTCTCTTATGATTGTTGCTTGGGCTTGGGCATGAAGGTTTTGAGATTTATATATTCGTTATTTTTATAGTGAATTTTCTTAAGTTTATCCTATGATTTTAATCCTTTAAGTTGAAAGAGTTTTTAACGTAAATCTTGGTATTCATTTGATTGTAATTTCTTTTGATTCTATTATGTTATTTATTTATATATAAAAATCTTTATCCTTTTATATCCTATCACTTACTTGAGACTTAATCGATCCATGGGCATTGAGGTTAGATTACTAATTTACATAAGTTGTGTACACCAAATGAGATTGTTAAAGCAAAATAAAAAGCAGAAGAAAAAACTATATTGAAGTACAAAGCAAGGAGCGGGGGCTCACTAACGCCGAACAAAGTACTGGTTGAATGTAGGTACATCTCCACCTGATAAATCTATGACTCTTTTTGGACGCTAGCAGATAGTGAAATTAAGTCAGCCTAATTTAATATTTGAAACAGCATAGGTAAAGTATAAAGTAAGGTATAATCTATAAAGAAGGAATACACGCACCTACACCTAGACACTAAACTGAGATTTATGAACCTATTGCTTGATATCCTTGTTCTTTTCTTTCGCCCAACTCTGCTTTCTTATTCCTTAACAGCTGGCTCCTGCGGATTATATCGTTGACAGAACGTAACTTACTGCTTCAAAGCCAGATTATTGACTTTAGAATTCCTAACACCCCACCTAGTCAGTACTTTCTTCTGTAACTGAACTTGGCTTTGACTTTACTTTTCATATACTGCTGGATCTGATTCAAACAAATGAAGAGCTTTTACTCCACTCTTCTTCGAACTCTACTGAACTTGTAAATCTGACTTAACTAAAGACCTTCAACCGACCTGACCCATACTGTTTTTGCCTTAATCATACTGCATATTCTAGTGTAAACTTAACAAGAACGTAATTATCCCTTTAGAGCATCACATATTTAGATATTGCTAGATCAATGCTGAACCCTTATTTTTTCTTTGCCTAAGTTATACCAATCGGGTCAGTAGTTCATTCTTTTTTTTATTTTTTACCTGTGATCTAGTAGATTCTTGAACTATAGATTCCTTAGTTGCCAACAAAGATTTCACTTTCTTTTTTGAACTGCAAAATTACACTCAAACAGAACATTCTAATACTCATGACTCTTTCCTTTCATTAGCGCCGAGATAGTAACTCCGTAAGCAGATGAAAGCACACTCTCTCCCTTTCTTTTAGCACAAAGGAAAACATAACTCTAAATTGAACTGCATCTTTTCTAGTTTATTTGTCTTTTTCTTCCGTAAATCCTGATTCCTAACCTCCTCCCCCTCTTACTTCATCTCTTGAAACAGCTTCTTCATCGGTAGCAGCTGATTTGGATTCTCAAACAGAGAGAAAGATACTAATCATCTTAACCAATAAATTAAACACAAACTCTTTTTACCTTTACTAGTAATATAACTCATTTATATACCCAACATCCCTTCCCCTTTATGCTTTCTCCCTTGCCTTTTCACCAGCTTCTTTACTTGCTGCTGACTTGCGCATAGCTTATTTATTCTTTCTCTAGGCTACAACACTCACACAGCTGATTCTAATACTTATGATCTATATCAAACTAACCTCCACGACACCTTGCTTAAAAGTCAATACTTTCTTTTTTCCATTTTGCCGAACGATAGTTTTTTTCTGAACCAACAACACTGGAACTTGACTTGAGAACTAGAACTACATCACGAAGTCTCGCACATCGCCCACGTTTCATTTCATTTAATTGTAGGGGGCATAGTGATATTGATTTTATCGCCTATAAGATATGAATTGAAGAATTGAATCTCTCCCTAAACCCTTAAACTAATTTATCTCACTTGCATAACATCATTGAAATTGGACTTTTGCACATATTCTGTAACTCCGGAATGTAAACTTCCCTTCCCTAACATGCGCTTAGACTTGCCTGACCTCAACAAGCTAACTTATTGCCCTAGTTTTCTCTTGTTTGTTCCCCCATTAAACTTGTATGCTATCCTTCCTTACTCATTACGACTCTCCAAGCAAGCAAGTTAGATCCTAGTCTAGCTAATTGTATCAAACTAACCTGTATGCGTCTCAACTTATAGGGCTAAATAAATTGTCTGTAAAAGAAAGTATATAAATCAAATGATTCAATCAATATACAGTGGGTCCTTTCTTATATCAATTTATCTCTATTAAGAAAGGTGAAATGAAAAAAGTAAAAAAAGATGGAATGGAAAAAGAGAGACCCACTTTGAATATAAGAGAACCAGAGGCCTACTTTAGGAGTTGACAAAGTTCTTTAGAATTTATGTAAGGTAGAGCAAGTTGGGAAGGTATAATCACAGTGAAATGAAAGGAGTAAAACGATTTTCTTCTTGAAAGATTAGGCAAGCTAAATTTATAAGGCAAGAAAGGTTAGTGAACCACGATCCAGTTAAAAACAATAGAAACTTAAGTGAAAGAGTAATCCTGTAATCGTGAGGCGTAAGAGAGGGCTTGGCACTTTCCTGACATGTAATAGTCGATTGGAGTTCTCCTGTGGTCATAGGGAGAAGTTTGATCCCCTTTAACCATTAGGAGTGCTTGCTAATAAATTAGTATTTAATGATTTGACAGTGACAATGACTTTATTCTGGGGTTGGCTCCTCGAATGGAGCTGGACTTGTTGTTGATAGTGTGTTTTGTGTTGAAAGACTGTTGCAAATGAATGTTACGTATTATTAATAATGGTGCGCCACATCTCAATAGGAATATGACCGACATTTTATTAGAAGAGTATTCCTTTGAGTGTAAGTCATTCAGTCCCGACAGCATCTTATGATAGACCTATAGTTTCACGTGAGGAACTAGGACTAACTACTTTATAATTGGTACTACAACACACAAGCGGTAAGAGCAAATAGTCTTATCATATAGGTATAGGTTTATCGTCCCCCTCCCTAAACTTTACCTTTTCCTTACTTTGGCACTGATTGACCAGCTTTATCGTAAGCATTCTCATTCCCCATAGCTTCTCGGATGATGACTGTTTACTATCTTCATTTCATTCTTTGACAGCTATTACCTTGAGGTAGAGTTGGCTGAAGGTATATAAGGATCTGCGTGTTGATGTTGATAGGAAGAGGGAATAGAGATATGAAACAGAGGAAGAGTAGGACAAGGTTCAATCTTCTATATTTCTCTCAATAAAAAACTCTTTACAAATTTCAGAAACTCCCTTGCTTCTCTCATGACTCAACATATGAGGTTTATATAGTCCCCAAAGATACATTATATTAATTGTATTCAAGATGAACCATTCTCTTTCAAGAAACCCTTTCAAGAACCAATAACCAATTTGACTTATCCTTCTATAGTCTTTTAATCCATTTTTTCTTCTTGATGTAATAAATCTCTCTCTTGATGCAATGAACCTCTTTTGATGAAATGAACCTCTTTATGATACTTGAACAAGTTTAATTCCAACATTTCCCCCCCTTAAACTTGTTCCATCTAGCATGCCAAGTTTCTTTCGAAGTTGTTGAATATATACCTCTTCTTCAAAAACTCCATTAAGAAATGCTGATTTCACATCCATTTGTAAAAACTTCCATTTCATTTGAGCTGCTAGAGAGATAAGTAATCTTACTGTCTCCAATCGAGCAACTGGCGCAAATACTTCTTCATAGTCAATTCCATATTGTTGTTTATATCCCTTTGCAACTAATCTAGCCTTGTATTTCTCCATCTCTCCTTTTGCATTTTTTTTGTTTTGAAGATCCACTTAACACCGATAGCTTGGTGGTCTTCTGGAAGTGTAATAAGCTCCCATGTATTATTTTGTTAATGGCATGAATCTCTTCATTCATAGCTTGTCGCCATTTTTCATCTCTATAAGCTTCTTCGAAGATTAATGGATCATATCCTACAAAAAGACAAAATAAAGAAAGTTCATCATTGTTAGTATCAATCCTTCGAGTCACATCATATAGGTCTTGAATCGGTCTTGTCCTTCTTATAATTGGACTTCTTGAATCATGTGACCTAGCTGATCTAGGTGATGATTCTGGCAAAGTCACTTCAGTGTTTGCTTGTATTATATCATCTTCTTACAGCTACAACTTTCTTATCGCTCATCACTTTTCCAGTTCTCATTGTTCATCAAACTCAACATCTCTTGACATCACAACTTTATTTGTGATAGGATTGTAGAGTTTGTAACCCGGAATTCTCTAGATAACCTAGCAAAATGCATTTTTGGCTTTTATCCTCCAATTTCGTTCTTTTTCTTCGGTATCTTGGCAAATGCAACACTTCCAAAAATCCTCAAATGATCAACTCTTGGTTTTTAAGCTCCATGCTTCTTCCGTGTAATATTACCAATTCGCTTTGTGAAACATTAAGCAAATAAACCGCACAACAAGATCACCCCAAAATTCTTTCAGAATTTTTCTTTCCTTTAACATGCATCGGACCATATTAAGGATAGTCCTGTTTTTCTTTCCGAGACACCATTTTGTTGAGGTGTGTATGGCATGGTGAATTGATGTAGAATTCCATTATTTCTACAAAAACTTTCAAATTCATTTGATATATATTCACCACCTCTATCGTTCTTAAACATTTAATCTTACAATAACTTTGTCTTTCAACCAAATCCTTAAATTCTTTGAATTTGCTTAAAACTTCTTTCTTTTCTTTTAACATGTAAACCCAAGTTTTGCCACTATGATCATCAAGAAATGTAAGAAAATACGCTTCCTCCAAGTGATCTTTGGATTGATAGGGCCACAAACATCCGAGTGCACCGGATCGAGTCGATGCCATGCTCTTTTTGTTCTTCTCACTTTGAAAGGTTTTCTTTCTTGTTTACCCATGACACATATTTCACATAATTTTGCTGGGTGATCAATTTTTGGCATTCCTGTCACCATATTATACTTCTCTAGAAGTTTCAAAGCCTCAAAATTTAAGTGAGCATATCTAAGATGCCAAAGTGTAGAAATATCCTCAATATCAGCTTTAAAACAATTTGATTGATAAAAAATACTCAAATGTAGAGGAAACATTCTATTCCTTGCCATTTTCACATGTGATATCAATGTTTTATTCTTATCACGAATTGAAAGAGCCATATCTTTCATCTCAACTTCATAACCTTTTTCAAGTAATTGTCCAATGCTTAAAATATTATTTTTCATATCAGGAACATAATAAATATCTGAAATGCATAATTCCTTGCCATTATTAAGTTCAAGGAGAATTTTACCTTTGCCTCTTACTGGTCTTTGAGACAAATCACCAAATGTAATGTTCCCGAAATAACTTGTATCCATTTCTGAAAATAGCTCTTTGTTGCCACACATGTGATTTGAGGCTCCTGTATCTAGATACCATGTCATAGATTGATCATTTTTCAAATTTTCATAACTCATTAGCAAAACTTGATTTTCCTTCTTTTCTTCCTCAACAAAATTTGCCTCACCACTTTGATTGTTAGGATTATAATAACATTCATAAGAGTAATGTCCGTACCTTTTGCAAACATAACACTGTATTTCAGACCTTTTAGAGTTTCTGCCACGTCCACGGCCTCGGCCATGTCCTGGACCATAACCTCGGCCTCTTTGGCTAGAATTTTCTCTAGCCTCTTCATTATATGGAGATTCTTGATTGGTCTGATTTCTGCCTCCTCTTCCTCTTTGTCCTCGTTCTCTTCCTCTTTGAGAATTTGATTCTCCTTTATTTTCAAGAGCAAACTTAGCTTGTAGTGCTTGCTCCATAGTTTTGTCTTCTCCTCTTTTTGTAATTCTTTGTTCATGAACTTGAAGGGAACCCATAAGTTCTTCTAAAGACATTTTTTCCAAATCTTTAGATTCTTCAATCGCAGAAATAAAATCAAATTTCGGTCTAGGGATCTCAATATTTTTCTATTACTCTCGATCATTTACTTGTTCACCATTTCGTCTCATTTGATGAACAATAGAAATGATTTTTGAGAAGTAATCGAAATAGTTTGAAGTACCTTGTTGTAGTTTTTCAAACTCGTAAAACTTGTAGACGAAGTTTCTTTACCTTATCAACACCACCGAATGCTTTTTGAAGTATTTCCCAAGCCTCCTTTGAAGTATTTGCTGGAGCGATGATCTCAAACATTGTATCATCAAGCCCTTGGTAGATTGTGAATAAAGCCTTTTTCTCCTTCTTCCTTCTTTCTTTGAGTTGCTTTCTTCCTTCTGCATTCATTGCTCCTTCTTCTGTTGGAGTTGGTTCAGCGAATCCATCTTCTACAAACTCCCATACATCTTGGGAGCCTAGAAGAACCTTCATTTGGATGCACCATATGTCATAATTTTCTTTTGTTAATCTGGGGATCTGAAGTTGGATGGCACTTGAGGAAGAGGTCATAGCTTAACCTATGCTCTGATACCAGATGTTGATGTTGATAGGAAGAGGGAATAGAGATATGAAACAGAGGAAGAGTAGGACAAGGTTCAATCTTCTATATTTCTCTCAATAAAAAACTCTTTACAAATTTCAGAAACTCCCTTGCTTCTCTCATGACTCAACATATGGGGTTTATATAGTCCCCAAAGATACATTATATTAATTGTATTCAAGATGAACCATTCTCTTTCAAGAAACCCTTTCAAGAACCAATAACCAATTTGACTTATCCTTCTATAGTCTTTTAATCTATTTTTTCTTCTTGATGTAATAAATCTCTCTCTTGATGCAATGAACCTCTTTTGATGAAATGAACCTCTTTATGATACTTGAACAAGTTTAATTCCAACACTGCGGAGATTTGACAATGCCCTGGAGATCGCAAGGGGGAGAATAAAAGAATAAAGAATTATGACTCCTTCGTGCAATTCATCAGATAGACTTCTCTTTTCATTGAGTAGGAATTCACCGATCAACAGAACAAGCACTAATCTTTAATCTTTTACTTATGAGGGCACAAGAGCTTGTGAGAGTTAGGAAGTAGAACTCACCCTATGGCTCTCAATCAAGTAGTATCCTATCTCATCACCAAGTTTCAATTCCAATTTGAAAGCTCCAAGAACAAGCAAATCAACAAGTAGCAGATAAAAAAGCAAACGCAATAATTAGGCAATTCTTTACTCACATATAGGGTTCGTAAGGCAGTGTCAGCAGTTTAGTGAAGAGCCTGCAGGCATAGATGTTCTTTGACTCAATTCCATTAATTGTGTTTGATATCCTAAAAGTAGTAAGAGCAGGGCTTCATCACTTATCGTTCCAAGAATCCAAAAAGTCATAAGCCTTTTAGGGAATTTGGAAGACACAAGCAGTTTTTTTACTCTCATTATAGATGAAGCAGTAATGAGGCAGAAGAGAGTCCACAATTAGCAGTCAGGTTAATATCTTACATAAGAGTGACGAGTGAGCTTAGGTCACTTTCTTATAGCATGTGTGCATTTATAGTCAATTCCAGAAGCAATAAGCAACAAAACAAACAAGTAAAGACTAAGCAAGACCCTAAAGGCTACGGAAGAAAACAAGACGAACAAACAAGTAAAGACTAAGCAAGGCCCTAAAGGCTACAGAAGAAAGCAAGACGAAAGCAAGCAAGGGTAGATAGTCTGGTTGCATGCGCATTAGTGAAGGGTGCGTTGTTGGGCAGATGGCCCAGATTCAGCTCATAATGGGCTTTAGTGAAGCTCATAGCCCATAACTTCACTTATATTAACCTAAATCCTAGATTAAGTGGCCAGGATTGAGATTAAGAGGGCAGCGACGATTGAAAATATTGGAGAGAGAAGGAAGACTACAGATTGATAGTAGAGACTACAAAACAAGAAATCCAAGAAAGAAAAGAAGACAAATATTCTTAATTATTCATGTCTTAGGTTAGATCAGTTTGTAGTGGATTCTTACTGTGATCTCTTGGGAAGGTTTTAGATATTGTGTTTGGTATTATAGTACTTGTGTCCTGTGATTCTCTTATGTTATTTTGGTTTGGGCAAGAAGTCTTGAGATCTATATATTCATTATTTTGATAGTGGATTTTCTCTTACTTGTCCGTGATTTTTATCCTTCGAGTGAAGGAGTTTTTTATTTCATTTGATTATGATTTCTGTTTAATTTTACTATATATGACGATTTGCTAGTATTTATTCGTATACAAAATTTATTTCTATTTTATTTCTATCATGCATTAGTCTTACAATGCAAAGCTTTATTTACTTTACTATCGTACTATGTTAAACGCTACTTCTTTCTTTAAAGCAAGTAAAGCTATTTACTTTACACTTCTCGATGCGCTTGAAAAGGAATTGAGGCACGATTATCCATAGCTTATTGCGTATGTCATTGTTATTCTCTATAATCAAAATAGCATATATCAAATTCAAGTATTTTTCTTTAATGTCTGAAAAAAAAATGAAGTATTTGTTGACTTCAGTCTTAGGGTCGAAAGAAGGTTCTCTACTCATAAGCACACCCTCACTCCCATAGATCTGAGCTATGCTCATTTGAAAAAAAAAAAAACTCAAAGCGCTTCTATATATATGATAGTGTCTCTCTCTCTCGAAAAAGTTTTTTTCGTGACATTTTACACACACAACGAACTCTAAATTCTTTTTTTCAGCACTAAAATAAAAAAAGCACTTATTGAACAAGCAACTCCTCGAGTAAGTGCTTTTACGCACAATCGCCTCAACGTGAGTTCTTTTACTTTGCAACGACTCAAAGGAAAAATAAATGGTGCACTCTTCTCTACATACCATAATGTGCATTGAGTCTAATGAATGACTTGATGTGACTTACATCTTGTGTGGAAATACTTTCGGTAAGATAAAAAGGAAAAGAAGCCGTTGAGTTTAACTATAGGCTAAAAAGCGTTACTGATCGGGGATAAGACAGAGCCCTCCACTTATTAGGAGAATATCTTATGAAAATATCATGGAATAAGGGTTTTATCCTATTTATGGGGATTGTTCCAGAAAAGACAAGTTTATTTTCATTCATTCCTCATTTGATGAAAAGTAAAGAAAATAAGCCGTTACATTTGTGGATGAGCTCCTAACATGAAGGCGTAAAATTCGTAGAATAGCTTTAGGGTCCAAACTCAAATCTTTGATTGACTGATTCTAATGCTTGCCTTGATTATGGCTATGGCCCAACGTACTCAATTAATAATACTTTAGCGCATAAGGAAATGGAATAGTAAGTTCAGTTAATAGAGAAGAAAACAAATAAAATAAGGCTAAGTGCACTAATGGCAAGAGATCAATTAGAGATACAGGATCAAGTCGTGAATGAGTTTACTATAGTAAGTGGCTGTTAAAAATAATGGAAGTCCTCAAGAAAAGATGCAGGTGCTCTTTTTTCAAGTGAAGGTCCGAATCTAGTTTTTGATGCGCCTTTAATCAGTTTAGATCCATTGTTGGCGATGAGTCCTCTACGTTATTAAAGGTCCGTTCTACTTTAATCATTTGACTCGAATGGCCTAATTGACCTAACACCGAGCTCGGTTGTCGAGGCTTTACTTACCTTTATGGCTGTGAAGAGAGTCAAGGTGCTTGCTTGGCTTGTCGGTTATTCAAGGAGAGTTGGGTTGCTTCTTTCATTATATGTGAGGTTACTATTTTACATGTACTATTTGATTGAGTGCGCCCTCCCATGTTTGCTAGAACTCATGTTAGCCCTTACGTGGAAGTGTTGGATTCTAATAATATTCTAAATAAATAAATAATGCATTCTCAGGACTTTAGGATGGTTTCAATGTGATATGAGCTATAATTGACTAAAGTCATATGACTAGATAGATACATTAGAAAGGTTTGATTCAGTTCAAAAAAAGTATACATCGACGATCGAATCAGAGGCTATTAAGTATCTCGGGCTAAGGAAATCTTCAAGTTCAGTTGAGAGGGCATATGAGTAATCATAATTAGATGCCATCAGTGAGACCCTGTAGAGAAATAGTCAGATATGGATGAATTATTATAGAGATGTTGTAATAGTAGGGTTGTTACTCAATTTTATCATATGCTATTCAGATTCAATTCAACATCGTAAAAAAGCAACAACTTGTCTTGCGTCGAGATGTGCATTAGCTTAAGTGAGCGAGTGCTCCGTTTTTACTTAATTCTATGAGTGGTTGGTGCACTCTCTTTGAATACGTTAAAAGAACTCACTGACACCCACAACACAACAAACTCAAATCAAAGTATGGTTTAAATGCATTACAAGAGCCGAACAAGCAACGAAAATAGAAAGTAGTGTGGAGCTCCTTTGTTGGGGGCTAAATAATGACTCCGTTAGCGAGAACTAGTATATCCTAAAATAAAACATTGCTTGTTGAATCAGGAGTAAGCAGTGAGCCTTTAAGTGAAGTTAGAATTGAGTCCAAGTTGTCATTGAATAGATTATTGACCTAGTGTTATGTTACATATGATATGAGTAATGAAAACACCTTAATTATAAGATGAGTAACGAAACCATAAGTAAGAGTAGCAAATATACACGCAATGTCATAAAGTAAAAAAGGTGACTTTCAAGGAGCATCACTTTTCCTTTCCGATGAGTATAAGAATCCATCAAAATGATCCTTGACTCTCAAGCCAATGAGTTTGTAATCTATAGCAGGGATAAAAATATAAATAAGTTGTTTGATGTAATGTTCATGTTTGTTCATATCCTTTGATTTTTATACATTTTTATACAACAAGTAGTGGACTTGCAATAGGCTTGACGGTCCTAGTTTGGTTAGCTTTTGTGACCAATTTCGACTTGTAAATGAGAGTTATGTTATGTAGGTACTTGTAGGGACTTCGGTTTGTAATAGACCATTATCCTTTATGTGCAACTGTTCAGAACTTGTAAAGCCCATATTTATAATTTGCATTGGCTATATAAAGTGTTTGCTAAAGCTATTGCTTGTGGATCCCATAGGAAGTACTTCCTCTAGCTCGTTTTCTCTTTTGTAGGTCTTAAGGGACCCTAGGAGGTTTCAGGAAGGCTGACCTTTCCGGATGGACTCGCAAGGGTGTCGCATGACTTAGGCAAAACCAGCTAAGTCCATGACATTTTGGTATCAGAGCGGGATAAGCACATGTAGAAACACCTGCTATACAAACGTGGGGGACTAACTGGACTGTATGGAGGGCAGCTAGCATGTACAACCATTTGGGATAAACATACATTAAGATGTAGGGAAATGAGTCACTTAGAGGAGTGTGTATCCAGGTTTGGCATTTAGAGAAATGATTAACCCTTTGCACAAGAGGCACCATAAGGACAAGTAAGCTAAGAAGAATGCATAGCACATAAAAGTTGGGATGACTGAGTTTGAGCTACGACTCGACGTTGGCAACCAAACTTGATGGTGCTCAAGGCAAGCAGGGCGCTTAATAAAAGATGAGACCATGCAAAGCGAGATATATTACTCAATGACCGAAAGAGTTATACAAAGCTCACAGAGGTAAGGGGAATTGCTAACTCGAAGAATTTGGTACTCATGCAAGGGCTTGTATGTGGACGATGGAGTGTTCATGGCCATCCCACGATGATTGGAACTCAATGTCATGGAGCATCAGAACTTTCTCTTCAGCATAGAAAGGTTATGTCTATAGGAGGCTGAAGTGTGCAATAAGTTTAGCATATTGCTAAACCTTGAAGAGTGCAGTGGGGATTGTATTGGCGAAGAGTCACAATCTAGCAAGTGCATTTACAGGAGCAGAACAAGGCACAAGTTGTTCAGCAAGACGGAGTAGTCCAAACGGGATGGTGGTCTCTGAAACTTTCAGTGGGAAGAATGTAAAGAGGAAAGTTGTTCTAACATGACAGATATCTAGGAGGGATAGGTCCTGGTTCTCCAAAGGGAGAATCATATGTAGTGGACCGCATATGTTGAGGAAGAGTACCTCAAGACAGTATCTCCACAAAGTTCAACGGATTAAGCGAGCAGCGACGAGTCATTGCATGATCTCGTATAAAGTTATGCATTAGTAGATGCATTGTGAGATCAAATGGGGGAGCGAATATGACAATATCATCCGAAGGCACACTTAGAGTCGATGTGGAAATTGAACTCAATGGAGGGCTGACTCGTAGAATGGTGGGCATAAGGACCACCATTAACACAATGCAAATCGAGAGACAGAGCAACTTAAGTGGAACTTGGTGAAGTATCCAAGCCGCATGAAGGGAGTCGACATAAAAGATGGAACATGGAATGGAGGCATGGAGCTTTCTTTGGATAGAGGTCAAGGGCACGAACTCTTGTAGAGGTAAGAGTAGGATCATGTTATTATATGGGTTCTTCATTCTGATGGAGTGAACTCATCTTGCATGGTGTAAAGACGAAGGGAGCTTCGAGGCACATGCACCTTATCTCAGAGATGCATTTGACAGAGAAACTAAGGTGACTCAACTTGCAAAGGCAAAGCTGGGATCAGAAGGTCTTAACATGGGGTAAGAGGATATAGAGGCAGGTACTATTAAAGAATATACTACAGTGCTATCATTCGAGTTGTTATTAAGAAAGTGGTGCATAGCAGAGATTGTGCTGGTAGGGGATAGAGGCCCAGGATCCAGATAATGGTGCATCAATCCTAGCGAAGTTAGGAGACTTCTAGAGCTACTAGACGATAGACTGTCTTAAAGCTATGCTTTATCCGAGTGTGACTCGAGAATGGGTGGGCAAAGGTGAATTGCCAAGAGAGTGAATAAAAATCAGAGATGATAGGGGCCCTACTATATAATGGCAGAGGCCACATATGGAGATATCATAGTCCGAGTTCATCACATAAGAATCTGAATGCAATAGAGATATCACCAAGAGGTGACATGGTGTAGTAAATTATGGTGGAATAGTTCACAATAATACAACACATGTGGAGATGTCCCGTAAGGGACACAATCATATGAAGGTATGATCAGAAGCTATTGGGAGCTCCACTTCGGTGAACAATACAATGACAAGAAGGACTATCGATTCAAGGAGTGAATGCTATGTTACCATAGAGTCGAGTCTTCCGTGTGTATGCATCAAATCTTGTATCAGATGAAAGTCTTAGTTATCAGCATATAGGGGTTATGTATCACCGAGGGAGAATTTTGAGTAAAAGTACTAAGTCCCATGCAGGAGACTTGATCATACAAAGGTATGATTAGAGCCACTCTAGTGTTTATATTTGCTTAAGAGAGCCTAGCAAGTTAGAGGACAAAGCTGAGTAAGCAAACATTGCTACTAAGGAAGCTAAGGAGAATAGAATCGGCGAAAGCCCTATAACAAGATGGTAGAGGCCATACATGAGAGTTGCAGTCTGTCTTTTTATCAACTAAGGAGAATTGCTAGGAGAACACAAAGGTGTTGAAGCAGGTGGTCGAAAGGGGCGAGTAAGCGACGACGAGTCTAGAGGGGCTCAACTACCCAAAAGCAAAGCATCGGTCCAAAATGAGATGGACTCGGAGGAGTGCCATAGTGTCACAAAGATAGATCTACTGATCACGAAGAAACAGATGTAAATGTAAGACAACATATAGTAAGGCCATGGGCGACGGTCAATGATAGTAAAGGCAGGGCTTCCACAGAGTTATCGATCCCTTGCTCTTATGGAGGGAGAGCGTTGGTTATAAAAAGGGTCAAGGAGGTAGAGAATGCAGAGGCAAACTCCAAATACCAAGATAGAGTGGAAGGGTAGAGGCCAAGGAACTTCATAAGTCCAGTGTCGACAGGTTTCTCATCAAGATAGCTGAAAGTGAGGAAATTCAGGTTGATGCTGGAGTGCTCAACCAAGAAAGAAGTAGGCAGTACATATTAATGTACCTTTTCTACTCAAAGGAGTAGACGACAAAGATGATGGAGAAGACAATATAATCCCAGAGGCAATCAGAATTATCAAGGACTTATTCCAAGTTGGGGGACTCCAAGTTAGAGTAAACTTTTTTACTCTTTTTTGGGTAAAACTTCTTATATTTTGAAAGTTCGATGGTAGTGGGAAGGCGAATTACAATAGCTAACTTAATACAAGGAGTGCAAACACTTTGAGTACTTCAAAAATGTGAGTAAAAAGTAGGCAAAATACTAGTAACTAGTACGATACATGAAGTATAATCTCGAGAAGGCAGGCGAAATCAGGTAACCCTTGCCTTCTTAACTAAAGAGAGTGGATGAAATCGAATACCCTAGTTCTCGTACCTCAAGGAAGTGGGCGAAATCAAGTAACCTTTGCCTTCTCAACTTAAAGAAAATAGGCGAAACTTAATACTTGATTCTCTTTTTTATCTAGTAGAGGAGGTTTACATAAGTTCTAAGACCCTTTAAAGAAATCTAATGGATGATGAGTTGTCAAATCCTCACCATTGGTGATTAGTGCTACTGAGAGCAGATTGTCCATTTCATTTTCCAACAGAATATCAATCAAAAATGGAAGTGATATGAACCTATTTGGAAGTGACAACTAAGTTGAAGAATTGATGGGTAAATTTGATGAAGGAAGGACCTAAAAAACTTTAAAATTTACGAGACGATGCTCATTAAAGCTCTAATAAGTATCCATCTAGTTTAAGCAACATGAGATCATTGCGATACTGGCACGTAATACGAAAGGTCTTTTCCTTTATCAAAAGGATCCACAAAAATCAACAAGGATCAACATAGCTCAACCAACTTCACACAAGAGTCAGTCATTAGCGAGTTAAAGTAGCATGGTAGATTAGAGTTTGACTACTTAACAACAGCGATAGAGAGCAACTGAGAGTTAAGGGGCATGTTGTAGCCAAAGTAGAAGATTGAAGATTCAGCAAAAGGTGAGAAGATGCAATGTCTATAGTGACTTCGATGAGGATGTTGAAGGAATAAGTGGGGGAGAATGTCATAGACAAAAATATAAACAAGGTGTTTGATGTAATGCTCATGTTTGTTCGTGTCCTTCGATTTTTATACATTCTTTGTATAGTAAGTAGCAGGCTTGCAGTAGGCTTGGCAGCCCTCGTTTGGTTAGCTTTTGTAGTTGGTTTCAGCTTATAAATGAGAGTTATGTCATGTAGGCACTTGTTGAGACTTCGATATGTAATGGACCATTATCCTTTGTGAGCAACCATTCAGAACTTGTAAAATCCATAGTTGTAATTTGTATTTGCTATATAAAGTATTTGCTAAAGTTGTTACTTATAGATCCCATAAGAAATGCTTTATCTAACTCATTTTCTCTTTTGTAGGTCCAAAGGGACCTTAAGAGGTTTTAGGGACCTTTGCGGATGGACTCACAAGGGTGTTACACGACTTAGACAAAACCACTAAGTCAGGATACACCACCCACCTTATTAGGTAGGTCAGCTAGGGTTTAAAGAGGGAGCATAAGAGGAGTTGTAGCCACCTAGCCTCCACCCCCTTATTGGGCAAGTCGGCTAGGGTTGAGGGGTGAAAATGGAATTTGACTTAGGGGAGGAGTCTCTATAGAATTCGGCCACCTAGCAGCCACCTAGCCGTCGCCCCCTATATAAAGCATGTAGCCATTACCACTTTTAATCAATCAAGATCTCTTTTACTTTAGCTTTGTGGCATACTATCTAGGAGGGAGGAATCCATATAGCATTCTAAAGGAATTAATCCCCTTCAAGCGATCAAACTGTGATATAATTCTGCGGGGTTCTATCATGATCCCTTCTTCTTAGTTGAAACCTTTAGCCACTAATCTAGCTTTGTTTCTAACCATGATACTATTTTTATTTTACTTGTTTCTAAAGACCCATTTAGTACTAATCACTAAATGATCACTAGGTCTAGGAACAATCTCTCATACCTCATTTCTCTCTCGAACTGATTTAACTCTTCATGTATTGCAATGACCCAAGAGTTATCTCTTAGGGCTAAGTGGCTTTAAAGCCTACCTAAGTAGGGGGAAACCCTAGCCGACCAACCCAATAAGGGGTGTGGCGGCTATTAAGCCCTAAGTGCTAATCTAAACCCTAGCCATAGATAGGAGTGGCTTTATTACAATCTAATAGGTTTTTATTGACTAGTACTAAGATGATTAGGACTCAACCCTGCTGGAGTCCTATCAAGTCCACCCTCTTCAGATCAGCCTTATTCTTAAGGCTGAGGGTCCATAAACTCTAGAAACTAGATCTTTAACTCCTCGTGTGACTCCCATGTTGCATCTTCGGAGGGTAAGTTAGTCCACTTTACAAGTACTTCAGTTGAAGGCCGTCGTCGGTGCATCACAATCCTTTGATCAAGTATAGCTTCAGGTTGGGCTTTGATTTTGCCATCATTAGTGGTGCTCGGAAGCTGAGTCTAGGCCTTCTCATGTTCTCCCAACTTTAGCTTTAATAAGGACAAGTGATAGCATCGTCTAGAAGCTTTAATTTGTATGCCACAACCCCAACTCGCTCTAAGATCTAGTATGATCCATAAAATCATGGAGACAACTTCATTGATACTCTTGTGTTGATTGATAGCTGCTTGTATGGTTGGAGCCGAAGGTAGACCCAATCTCCCATTGTAAATTCCCCCTCACTCTGGTAGTTGTCTGCTTGTTGCTTCATGCGAGCTTGAGCAGCATTCAAGTTGTCTTCGATGGTTGCAATAGTTTATCCCTGTTAATCAAATTTTGATCGATCTAATCTACTTTAACCGAACTAAGCATATATCTGGGTATTACAGGGGTCGACCGGCTATACAATGCCTCATAAGGGGTATATTTAGTTGATGAATGAAATGTCGTATTGTACCACCATTCAGCCCAAGGAAGCCACCTTGTCCACTCTTTGGGCTGATTACCAGTGAAGCACCGTAGGTATGTCTCGAGGTATTTGTTCACCACTTCTGTTTGGCCGTCTATTTGGGGATGGTAGGCTGTGCTCATCTTCAACTGGGTGCCCTATAGATGAAAGAGATTTGTCCAAAATTTACTTGTGAATATCCTGTCATGGTCGCTCATAATCGACCTTAGTATCCCATGTAGTTTTACTATATGTTCCACAAAAAGTTGAGCAATACTAGCAGCAGTATAGGGATGTTTCACAGCACAGAAGTGAGCATACTTAGTTAGGCGATCTACCACCACAAAGATTATGCTTTTACCTTGGGATAGTGGCAACCCCTCAATGAAATCCATAGAAATATTGATCCATGCTGAGTTTGGTATGGGTAGTGGCTATAGTTTCCTGGGTCTTGCCACTGTTTCGCCTTTCTGCTACTGACATACATCACATTTGGATACATAATCATAAATTGATTTTTTGATGCCCTTCCAAAAGAAGTTTTGCTTCACCCTTTTGTAAGTCCTCAGAAATCTGGAGTGCCTTGCTGAGGGTGAAGAATACATCTCGTGTAAAATAATTTGAATGCAAGGAGAAGAAGGAACAATAACAATTCGATCTTTATAGCGCAAGTCCCTTGAATCCCACGAGTAGTGACTCATGGACCCCGGGTCTTTCTCCAACTTTTCTATGATAGCTCGGGTTTCTAGATCATTCTTCCATTCTTCCCTAATATTGTTGAGGAAGTCAGTGGAGGGAAGGGAGATGGCTGAAATTTCAGCTTGTCCCGGTAGCCAAGATAGGGCATCTGCAACAACATTCTCTTTTTCTTTTCGGTAAGTAATTTCATAATCAAAGCTAAGGAGTTTAGTTATCCATCATTGCTACTCTGGAGAGAATATTTTCTGCTCTAAGAAATATTTAAGGCTTCAGTGGTCAGTCTTAATATGGAAGCACCGGTAGATCAGGTAGGTCTCTACTTTGTAATTGCGTATATGATAGCAAGCATTTCTTTGTTATACATGAACATTTTAAGATGTGAGAGAGATGAAGCTTTGCTTGTGTGGGCAAGGGGTCGGCCATCTTGCATTAGATCAGCCCCAATTCTAATTCTGGTTGCGTCGGCCTCAATGACGAAAGTTCGACTGAAATCGGGTAGCGCTAGGACCAGCGTTGCCAACATGGCGGCCTTGAGTCTTTCAAAGGCTACAGAGGCTTGATCCGATCATGAAAAGGAGTCTTTCTTGAGTAGGGATATGAATGGGGCATTGATCTAGCCATAATCTTTCAAAAACATCCGGTAGTAGCCCGTGAGTCCAAAGAAGCTACATAGTAATTTTATATTTGTAGGTCTCGGCCATCCTTGCATTGCCTCGATCTTTGTTGGTTCTATCATTACTCCATCATTTGATATAATATGCCCTAGATACTCCACTTTAGGTTGTAAGAAGCTATACTTTGATTGTTTAACATAAAGAGTATTCTCTCGAAGAACGGTTAGAACAATTCGTAAGTGCTCAAAATGTATATTAAGCGTAGGGCTATAAATGAGAATATTATCAAAGAATACCAATATAAATTTATGTAGAAACCTTCAGAAAATATCATTCATCAAACTTTGAAAGGTAGAAGGAGCATTTGTAAGACCGAAAGACATTACCAAAAACTCATAGTAGCTGTATGCATGCGGAATACAATTTTCGAATGTCCTCGGTCGTGAATTTGATGGTATCCGGATCAGAGATCCAATTTAGTGAATTCTTGGGCTCCTTTTAATTCATCCAAAAGTTTATTTATGATTGGGATTGGATATTTGTCCTTGACGGTGATGATATTTACAGAGTAGTCAACGCATCATCACGTACCATCTTTCTTGCGCACTAGCAACACCGATGAGGAGTAAGGGCTGCACCTCGGTTGAATCACCCCAGTATCAAGCATCTCTTTAATAATATTTTCAATTTCATCCTTCTGTAAGTGAGGATAGTGGTATGGTCATAAGTTTGCTGGAGGCCTGGCAAAATAGAAATGCGGTGGTCATGCGGTCGGTTAGGGGGCAACCCATGTGGCTCCGAGAAAACATCCGCAAATTCGTCTAGCAACAGGGCAAGCTTAGGATCTGAGTTTTACATATTCTCCCCCTTAGATAGCTGCTGGATATGCATCAAGAATCCACTATGTGCTTTGTGTAAAACTTTCTCTATTTGTTGTGATGAAATAGTGAAAATATGGCTCCCGCGCTTGCCTCGTAATGTGACCTATCTCCCTTTGCAATAAAATTTCATAATTAATCTAGAAAAATTTTAGAAGATATCACCTAGCGTTGTGAGTCATTTGATCCCAAGTATGGCTTCATAATCATCGATAGGTAGGAGGAAGAAATCAACTACCACTTCTTGGTCTTGGAGGAGTAGTTTCACCCGCGGGCACCATTGGTCGCAATTGAGTTTTCGGCCATCGATGACCTTTACATCAAACTTGTTGCAACCTTCAATTTTAAGTGCTAAACGTACAACAATCTTACTATTGAGGAAGTTATTATTTCAGAAGTCTTCCAACTTTCATCATCTGCGGGTTGGAGTAGCCAGCTAATGCATGCACTACATAGTCGGCTGATTGGGACTCTTCCTATATAGATTCTTCTTTAGGTTTAAGGGTTTCCTCAGATGGTTCATTGTCCTCATCCTCTACTGATTCAATCACAAGGAGCTGGCCCTTTTTGTAGCGATGTTCTCAACTCCATGGTTCGTCATAGTGCCAACACAATCCTTAGGCCTATCATTCATGAAGCTCATCCCTCGTCAATTTTTTTAGTGCGGGGGCTCGAATGGCAGTAGAGGGGGCTATAGGCCTTGGCATGGCTGGTCGAGGAGTGACCCTTATCCTTCATACCTCTTGGTTCAATTGTTCTTCTTAAATACACACAAAGGAAATCGCCGCCATAAGAGTGTATAGTTGCCGCGCCTTTACTTCTCCTTGAATCTTCGGCTTTAGGCCCTCGATGAAAGTCCCTAAAAGTTATTTTTTAGTCAATCCATAGTTTAATTAGATAAACATTCAAACCTTGTTTGGTATTCTTATATTGTGGAGGTTTGACGAATCTTTGCCAATTGTCCGTCGATGTTGTCAAAATTGGTTGGTCCGAAGCGGTTCAGTAGTCCTTTCTTGAATCACTGCTAAGAGGGTCCTCCATGAGTGTACTAAAACTAATTAAACCACTGAATAGCATCTCCCTCGAGGTAAATGGTAGCATTCTCCACCCGTGTAGCGTCGGCGGTTCGATAGAACCGAAAATAGTGCTTCACGCGCGAGATCCACCCAATCGGGTCTCCTTCTTCCCATCTAGGGAAGTCAACCTTCATGCATGGATTATTAAGATCAGAGATGATGTGGTCATGTTCTTGAGGATTGTCTCGCTGATCTGAAGTTTCTTCGTGTTGCGATTTCCTCGGGCTCAACGGTCGGCCAATGCTGAATTCGAAAAGGATCGCATCTTCTCTTCCATGCGATTTTCAAAGGCATCAAGCTTTGCATCGATAGCCTCCTCTGATGCCATAGTATATATCTCTAGATCTGTAATATTAAGATCTTTTTTTTGTTCTCGGGTTAGTGGCGTTGGAATTTTGGAGAAGGTGGTGCCCAGTTGGAAGGTGAATCCGTTTGGATAGAAGTAGGCTGCGGTTTATTGGGGGCTGTTTGGTTTCAGTTTAGGGTAGGATTTTGAAGAGTTTTTAGTGAGGTTGGTAAGATTTTGAGATGAGAAAAAGAGAATCCAAAATCTTACAAAAAATAACACTCAAATCTGATAGAATTTGGTGAAAAAAGTGCTACAATATGTTGTCCTGTTGAACTAGTTTTATGTCAGAGAAATGATGACTTCTCGATGTAAATTCCAGAGAAAAGTTTAAGAAAATTATACAGAAACTATTGGTTCAGATGTTGTTAATACCAATAAAAATTTTGATGAAATTTTGGTAGCATAATAGTAGGAAAATAGGGCAAAAGATGAAAGGCAGATTCCTTTATCATAAAATTTCAGAACTGCGTAATGGTTAAAAATTGCACAAGAAAACTAGTTTCATATGGAGTTTTTTTGAGAAATTAAATCCAGATGAAAGCCAACTTGATCTTAAGAATTATATAAAAATTTTGGCTAGAAAAGACAAGGAATAAACCAATTTCAAAAGGCAAAAACACAATTGAAAATTTCTGCAGCATTCCGCCTTTGTAACAACAATAACATTTGCAACAAATGAAATTTATAGTGGATAAAATTTAGAAAAAATTTTCAATGTATAAAGTAAAAATATCTTATAGTATTGAAAAGACATGGATAATAAGAAAATATCAGATTTTCATATCAAATGTACGGGGTAGCGGCAGACTGATTTGATCTACGGTTGAGGTGGAAGGTGGAGGCGTGTGTCGCAGCAATTGTGGGAATTGCTTGAGAAGGTGAAGGTATGGATGACACCTACAGGGGTAGCAAGATCACTGCTCTGATATCAAATGATAGAACCCTAAAAGGAGCTCTATAGATTTTGATCCTTGAGGGGGATCAACCATTGGAATGCTGTAAGGGTTTGTCCCTCCTAGATTCGGCATAAGGCTAAAAAAAAATTGATAATTATTTTATTCAAGAGGGGGGGGGGGGGGGGGTGGCTACATCTTTAAATAGGGATCAAAACCCTAGCCTAAGGGGGTATTTGCCTCAGTAGAATTATCCCTTTGCCCCTCCTATAGCCAACATACCTTAATAGGAACAAGGGGCGACTAAGTGGCTCTATAGCCGACCTAAGCAGGGGGAAACCTTAGCCAACCAACCTCGTAAGGGGTGTGGCGGCTACTAAGCCCTAAGTGCTAATTTAAACTCTAGTCATACTCCTTTATAAGATAGGAATAAATTTATTATAATCTAATAAGATTTTTATTAGCTAGTACTAAGATGATTAAGACTCAACCCTGCTGGAGTCCTTTCACGAAGATTGTGTTTTGGGCAATTCAATCGCTTGACACAGTCTGGCAGACTGTGTTTGGGTGGTTCAGTTGCCTGATAGTCTGGGAGATTGTGTTTAGGTGGTTAAACTGCTTGACACACCTTCGAAGATTGTGTCACCTTGGAGACTGCGTCTTCAAAGATCGTGTCTTATCTGACCTTGGGTTACTGAAATGACTTTGATAATAAGTCCAAATCAGCCCCATTTAAGGTCTAATGACCTCTTAATTGAGTTAGTAAAAATTAATTCTCATTATGATACTAACTACGACTCTCAACACACAATATTTGTTGTTCAATCGTCTCTCGGCGAACTCCCTACATCTGATGAATCACCGATGAGCTTCCAATTTTTTTCGGTAAACTCCTAACGAACTCCCTACATTCTTCCGGTGAACTTTTGACGAGTTCCCGATAACCTATTGGTGAACTCCTGGTGAACTTCCTGGTAGAGTTATCGATGAGCTCCCGATTTCCTTCAGCAAACTCCCAACGAACTTTTAATATTCTTCTAACACCGAGTGAGCTCCCAACAACTTATCGGTGAACTCCCGACGAACTTCTCAACAAACTTCTTGTGAGTTCTTGGCGAGCTCCCAATAACATTATCGGAACCTCGACCAACCTCCAGTGAACTCTCGACGAGCTCCCATTGCGTCGTCCGAACCTCGGCCCGATGCCCGAACTTGACTCCGGCCCAACATTTGATTGTACTGCCCTTTACTATTGTAGTTAATCTTGCATCATTTTCTTTAACACACAAGTTAGATCATAAAGCCCATCAATTAATTTCATCATCAAAATCTGAGATTCAACAAACTCCTCTAAACTGCACCCTAAATTGATCCTAAATAGCCACCCAAATCAGCCCTAAACCGCAGCCTACTTCCATCAAACTGATCCACCTACCTAACTGGCTACCTCTTCCTCAAATCCTCTCATGCCCTAACACGACAACAAAAAAAGGACCTCAACATTACAGATCTAGAGGCCTAAACTATGGCATCAGAGGAGGCCATTAACGTCAAGTTTGAAGCCTTTGAAAGCCATATGGAGAAGATGCGATCCCTTTTCGTCAAATTCAGCATGGGTCGACCACATAGCCCGAAGAAATTGTAACAAGTAGAAACTTCAGATCGGTGAGACGATCCTCAAGATCATAGTGACATCATCCCTGATCCAAACAATCCATGCATTAAGGATGACTTCCCTAGATGGGAAAAAGGAGATCCGATCGGATGGATCTCGCGCGTGGAGCGTTATTTTTGGTTCTACCGAACCGCCAATGATACAAAGGTAGAGATTGTTACCATCCACCTCGAGAGAGATGTTATTCAGTAGTTCAATTGGTTTGAGCACACCTATGAAAGTCTCTCTTGGATGTGATTCAAGGAAGGACTACTAAATTGCTTTAGACTAATCGATTTTGACAATATTGACGGACAATTGACGAAGATTCGACAAATCTCTACAATACAAGAATACCAAACAAGGTTTGAATGTTTATCTAACCAAACTATGGATTAGTCTAAAAAGTAACTTTTAGTAACTTTTATTGAGGGCCTAATACCGGAGATTTGAGAAGTAAAGGTGCGACAACCGTACACTCTTATGGCAACAATTTCCTTCACAAGAATCCAAGAAGAACGACTGAACTATGAAGTACGAAGGACAAGGGTCACTCCTCGACCAGCCATTCTGAAGCTTCAGCCCCCTCTACTGCCATCTAAGCCTCTACAGCAAAAAAATTAACAAGAGACGAGCTTCGTGAATAATCGACCAAGGGGTTGTGTTGGCACTATGATGAACCAAGGAGCTGAGAACATCACTGTGAAAAGGGCCGGCTCCTCATGATTGAACCAGTAGAGGATGAGGATAGTGAATCATCTGAAGAAAGCCTCGAACCCAAAGATGAAGCCATGGAGGAAGAGCTCCAATCGGCCAACTATTCAATGCACGTGCTGGCCGGCTACTCCAACCCACATACGATAAAAGTTGGAGGACTTCTTAAACAACAACCCATCACCATTCTTATAGATACGGGCAGCACCAATAACTTCCTCAATAGTAAGGTTGTTGTATGTATGACACTTTAAATCGAAGGTTGTAATAAGTTCGATGTAAAGGTCGCTGACGGCCGAATCCTCGATTGTGACTAACGGTGCTCACGGGTAAAATTGCTCTTACAAGACCAAGAAGTGATAGCCAATTTCTTCCTCCCTACTCATTGATGACTATGAAGTCGTGCTTAGGATTGAATGGATCACTACATTAGGTGACATCTCCTGAAATTTCTCTAAATTAATTATGAAGTTTATTGTAAAGGGAGACATGTCACATTGCAAGGCAAGCATGTGAGCCATATCTCCACCATTTCGATGCAGTGAATAGAGAAGGTGCTACATAAAATAAATGGTGGATTTTTTTATGCATATCCAGCAGCCATCAAAGGAGGAAAAAGTGTGAAATTTAGATCCTAAGCTTGCCCTATTGTTGGACAAATTCACAGATGTTTTTACGGTGCCACGTGGGCTGCCCCCTAATTGGTCGCATGATCATCGCATCCCTATATTGCTAAGCAAACCTCCAATAAATTTGAGACCTTATCGCTATCCTCACTTGTAGAAAGATGAGATTAAGAATATTGTTAAGGAGATGCTCAACACTGGAGTGATTCGACCAAACTGTAGCCCTTACTCTTCGTTGGTGCTATTAGTGCGCAAGAAGGATGGTACGTGGCAGATGTACATAGATTACTGAACTTTGAATGTCATTACCATCAAAGACAAATACCCTATACCAGTAGTAGATAAGCTCTTAGATAAACTAAAAGGAGCTCGAGTCTTCACTAAATTAGATCTTCATTCCGGATACCATTAGATTTGGGTATACACCAAAGATGTTCTGAAAACTGCATTCCACACACATAATGGCCACTACGAGTGTTTGGTAATGCCATTCGGACTTATGAATGCTCCTTCTACTTTTCAAAGCTTAATGAATGACATTTTTCAAAGATTTCTATATAAGTTCGTGTTGGTATTTTTTGATGATATCCTCATTTAGAGCCCTACACTTGATATGCATTTTCAATACTTACGAACTATTCTAACGATCCTTCAGGAGAATACTCTTTATGTTAAACAATCAAAGTGCAGCTTCTTATAGTATAAAGTAGAGTACCTAGGGCACATTATATCAGATGATGAAGTGGCAGTAGACCCAACATGAAGTGATGCAAGGATGGCTAAGGCCTATGAACATAAAATTACTGGGCGGTTTCCTTGGACTCATAGGTTGCTATCGAAAATTTATAAAAGATTATGACAAGATCAGTGTCCCACTCACATCCCTACTGAAGAAAGACTCCTTCTTATGATTGGATAAAGCTTCCATAGCCTTTGAACGACTCAAGGTAGCCATGACGATGATGCCAGTCCTTATGCTGCCTGATTTCAGTCGCATCTTTGTGATTGAGGCCAACACATCTGGAGTTGGAATTGGGGTTATTTTAATGCAAGATGGCTGACCTCTTGCTTACACCAGTAAGGTTTTATCTCCCTCCCTTCTTAAAATATCCATGTATAATAAAGAAATGCTTGCCATTGTATACGCCATCACGAAGTTGAGACCCTACTTGATTGGTCGATGCTTCCAGATTAAGACCGACCACTGAAGCCTCAAGTATTTTTTTGGAGCAGAAAATATCTTCCCTAGAACAACAACGATGGGTAACTAAATTTCTTGGCTTTGATTATGAAATTATTTATTGAAAGGGGAAAGAGAATGTTGTTGTAGATGCTTTATCTCGACTATTGGGACAAGCCAAAATTTTAGCCAACTCCCTTCCCTCCACCGACTTCTTCAAAGATATTAGAGAGGAGTGGAAGAGCTACCTAGAAGCCCGAGGTATCATACACAAATTATCGAAGAATTCGGGTTCTATGGGCCACTACACTTGGGATTTGAAGGACTTGAGCTATAAAGACCGAATTGTGATTATTCCTTCTTCCCCTTGCATCAAAATTATTTTGCATGAGTTGCACTACTCACCTTTAGCAGGGTATTACAAATTTCTGAGAACATATAAGAGGGTGAAGCAAAACTTCTTTTGAAGAGACATAAAAAAATTGATTTATGATTATGTATTTAAATATGATGTATGCCAACAACAAAAAGGTAAAATGGTGGCAAGTCTAGGAAAATTACAACCACTACCTATACTAGACTCAGCATGGACTGACATCTCCATGGACTTCATCGAAGGGCTGTCACCATCTCAAGGTAAAAGTACAATCTTTGTGGTGATAGATCAACTAACCAAATATACTCATTTCTGTGTTGTGAGACATCCTTATAACGCTACCAGTATTGCTCAACTTTTTATGAAAAATATTATAAAACTATATAGGATAAGGTGGCTTGTGAGCAACCATGATAGGGTGTTTACAAGTAAATTTTGGACTAAGCTCTTCCTACTATAAGGCACCCAATTGAAGATATGCACAACCTATCACAGACGGACGACCAAACAGAAGTAGTGAACAGATTCTTCGAGACTTACCTACAGTGTTTCAATAGTGACTAACCCAAAGAGTGGATAAGGTGGCTTCCTTAGGCCGAATGGTGGTACAATATAACTTATCATTCATCAACTAAATGTACCCTATATGAGGCATTGTATAGCCGACCACCCCCTATAATACATAAATATGTAATTAGTGCATTTAAAGTGGATCAAGTCGACTAAAACTTAATTGACATGGACAATCTTTTGCAACTGTTGAAACACAATCTAACTGCCGCCTAAGCCCGCATGAAGTAACAAGCAGACACTCACCGAAATGAGTGAGAATTTTCGATAGAAGATTGGGTCTATCTTCGCCTATAACCATACAAGCAGTTGTCAATCAATACTAGAGCATCGATGAAGCTATATCCATAATTCTATGGACTATATAAGATTTTAGAGCATATTGGAGCCATGACATACAAATTAAAGCTCCCGGATGACGTTAAGATTCATCCCGTCTTCCACGTATCCTTCTGAAAGCCGAAATTGGGAGAACATGAGTTAGTTCAGACTTAGTTGCCGAGCACTACTAATGATGGTAAGATTCAAGCTCAACCTGAAGCTATACTTGATCGGAGGATTGTGATATGCCGTCGACACTCTTCAACTGAAGTACTCGTGAAATGGAATAATTTACCATCCAAAGATCCAACGTGGGAGTCTTAGGAGGAGTTGAAGACCCGGTTCCCATAGTTTATAGACCCTCACCCTCGAGGACAAGGCTGATTTAAAGAGGGCGGGTTTGATAGGACTCCAGTAGGGTTGAGTCATAATTACCCTGAAATTAGTCAATAAAAACCCTGTGGGATTATAATAAAACCCCACCTAGCCACTTCTATCCTATAAAGAAGTATGGCTAGGGTTTAGATTGGGGCCTTAGGACTTAGTAACCGCTGCCCCCTTTATTGGGCTGGTTGGCCAGGGTTTTCCTCAGCTAGGTTGGCTATAGGAGGGTAAAAGAGTAATTTTACTTAGGTAAGCACCCCATGGGTTAGGGTTTAGAACCTTATATAATGATATAGCCACCCCCTCTCTTTTAATAAGCAAGATCAATATTTATTCAGCCTTATGCTGAATTATAGGAGGAAGAAACCCTTGTAGCATTTGAATGGTTGATCCCTTTCAATGATCAAAATCTATAGAGCTCCTTCTAGAGTTCTATCACACTGGCATCGACTATCGATCTCCTTTGGGTGAAGATCAAACCCTTATAACTTAAGCTTACAAGGGAGACTCTTTATAAGAATTTTTTCAACTCTAAGCTCACTCCTTCCCCTTATCTTTTTCTTATAATTCACACAAGTTCTTTATAGAGATTTAATCCCAAAAATTATTGTATAGAATGTAAGAAACTTTAGATATTTATCCCAAATGACTTCAGAATTTGGAGCTAAAATTCAAATGTATCCGAAAAATCCGGGTATAAGCGACTCACCTACCGGCACCGACGGTGCACTCGCCGAAAGCACCCTGAAAATAGGGTACGGGTAGTTCAATCACTGGCTTGGGCGGTTTAGCCACCATCAGCCACCGAAAACCTCGACGACGGTGGTACACCCGGTGCCGCTCATCGACGGTTCAATCGCTGAAATTTTTGGAAAAGTGGTTCCCTCCACTTTTCGAATTCCAACATGAACCATCAGTTAACTACTTCTTTAGTCAACTAAATGAGCTCAACTTGAGCTTAATCCAACCCTATAGTAGACCCGGTTGCCTCTCTTTGAGTTGATTTAGATTCATCCAAATCACACTAAATTTAGACTCAATCTTAACCTATAACATAAGGATTACAACCATACATGACCACCAAGCTTAATTAATAACCTCACTCCCGCAATTTGGCAACCTCGGGTATTCCCTGTGGTGAGTCTCACTGTCTTCCTCCGGCGATCTTCCGGCATGTTCCTAGCCATCTTTTTGATACCTTCGATGAAGCCTTAGCGAACTCCCGACGAGGTCCCATCGCATCGTCCAAACTTTGGTCCGATGCCTAAGCTTGATCCTGTGTCCATGTCTGGTCTGTAACTCCTTTTCATCATCATGGTTAAACTTGCACGATGTTACAATCATGACCAACAAATCCACTTAAAAACGTTCCCAACTCCCAGTAAGCTTTTCGACTATCACCAACAATCTTCCAACGAGTATCAGTCTTCTTCTAATGAACTCCCTTGTACTATCTTGGCAAACTCTCAATACCCTCGGCAAGCTCCCGATGCACTCTAGGCAAGTTCCTAACTGCATCGTCCTCGCTCCGACCTGATGGTTGGATTTAACTTTAGCTAATCCTTTGATTGTAATTTATCATAGTTAATCATGTATCAATAAACTCTAACAATTGTTAAATCAATAACCCATCAATTGATTTCATCATCAAAATATGAGATTCGATAATCTCCCCCTTTTTGATGATGATAATCTATTGATGACGGGAGTTAAACCTAACGCCCCCTTAAATCTATGCCACAATAAAGAAAGCTTAAATTTTAGAGAATCACATACTCTTGAATTTAAGTATCTTGAGACAATCAATATTCCAAGCAAATTTCAATAAAAATTTACATCAAGTCATCAAAACATGAATTTCGAAAAAATTATACATTAATATCCAAGTATATGCATCAATATCCATGTGTTATCAATGTTCATTTCTCCCACTTTGTCATCAACAAAAAAGTGAAGTATATAGTCAATTTCAAAGCGCATTATGATATTACTCCTCTTTAGTAAAATCAAATATATATTATAAAATTTTCTTCCCTTTTGTGAATAATGAGGAGAGAAACAAGGGAGTAGTTACGAAAATATTACATTATAAAGAAGAGCTCTTAATAAATTTCAGAAAAAATATTAAGATGAACTCAAAAGTCCAAGTTGAAACTATTTTAAATCACATCATATGCAATACATCATATCATCATAATAAAATCATGAGTATTACATGTATTATTCCAAATCATGATGTATGATTTCAAAATCATCATTACATACACGATCATCATACATCATCATACCTTCTTCCCCTTTGTCATCAACAAAAAAGAGAAGTGTAATTAGCAAGTTTTTGAGATATGAAAGCTTAGCAATTTAGCAAAATTTTCATTACTTTAGAATATGCAAGCTAGTGAGTTCTTTCTTCTCTTTTGAAAAGTGCAAGCTAGCAAATCTTTGCTTCCTTTACAATGTTCGAGCTACCAATTTTACATCATGTAAACTAACAAGTTAGCAAGTGTTACTTATCTTAGCATGTTTTTTGAAAATATAAGGTTAAGCGAAATTTTTTACTTCTCTTGAGATTTGCAAGATAGCACTTCTTGCTTCTCTTTTGAGATAAGCAAGCTAGCAAGTTTTGCTCCCCCTTCGTCATTATAAAAAAGGAGAGATAGTTACAATGGTACAAAACTTTTTCATTACATCATTTTTTAAATCATCACATAAAATATATAAAGAAAAATTAACATGGTGATGAGATATATAATTCATGAAGACTAAATTAGGAATATCAAGAGATAAATCATAGGAGAGACAAATAAAATATTTTGATTTATGCATAAGAAATCTTAAGTTGTCAATATCATGATTTATATAAAAATATACTTTTAAATAATACGGTAACACATAATAAGAGATTTTGATTCATAAAAGATTTCAAGTTATAATTCCGAGGAATCAAAATCACGATATAGGTAAAAACTCATTTAATTTCAAATAACCAAATCACTTCATAGTTTAAGAGATTCATAAAAAATAACATAATCTATTCATTAATATCTTTTTAAGAATTTATAATATAGATAAATTTTAAGAAAAAATATATTCTTTTTTTATTTTATACAAACATGCCTATGTCTTTTAAGCCAAATAAAAAAATACATCATTATTTAAAACTAACAAAGAACTTTCATTATAGCAAAGATTAATAAACTATAAATCACAAAGATTCTCATGCATAATTTCAAAATATAAACTCAATAAGCATTATCACCGTGCATTATTAAATCATCAAGCATGTTTTCATTTAATATAAAACATCTTCAATCAAAATAAAAAAGCAATACAAAAATCATCAAGATCACTGTTTAGATTCATGTTATAGTTCTAATAGATAAACTTATGATTCATTTATAAACTTCTTCAAACGAACTTGATTTATGTAAAGATTTAAAGTGTCATTTTCTAAACTTTCCAAAATCAACTTTAAATCATCAAAATCGATATTAAAAAAATAATCATGAATATATTCATCAATCTCTTATTGGAATCTTAATAAGATTGTGATTGAGAATTTTTCAGAAGAAATTATCACAAATATTACAATAAGATATTTTCAAACATGATCTTTGGTTTATCTTTAATTCAATGATGTTTCTTTGTTAAGTGTGTCTAACTCTTTTAGACTTTTATGAAAAGAGTTGTTATGCACTTATCATGTGTATTTCAAATATTGATTTTGAAAGCACTAAAAGGAGAAATATGAAAATTTTCTTTAAGTTTCTACTCAAGAACCATCATCTAATCATAACCCATTTTAACTTACAATTATCATTGTAACATTTAAATCATTCCACAAAATGAGTCAATAATAATATAATATTTGAATCATCAAAATTTTTTTACAGTTTAGGAGATTTAACAATAATTGTATTATTTTATCTTGTTGAAAGATTCATATGATAAAAATATTTATAAGAATAATTATCCTCTTTTTTAGTTATTTTAACTTTGAAATTTCTTTCAAGAAAGCAATGTCATTTAATGTCAAAACCTAAGTTTCAACAAGATCATTGCAATATAATATTTTTAAACAGGAATTTTGATTTATTTTAATTTTAATGATTTTTACACTTAGTGAAATGAGTTACCATGCTCATTTCATTTTTCATTTTTATTAAATATATTATCAACTTTTCAAAATACTAGACAATGAAACATGATTTTTCTCTCCATTTTCTATATTGTTCTATGCTCAAATTCTATCATTTAACAATAATCATCATCAAAATATTTCTTTCATAAATTTAAATTTGGATAAAATCTCTAATTCATTTTTCGACTAGCATGCCAAAGTTAGAGCAATCAAGATTAATTAAAACAATGAGTTATCTAAAGATTCATTACCTATAATTTTATTTCAATAATTTTTTGTTATTACTTAGTCTAGTGAGCTTTGAAAAAGTCTTATATTTCAAGTCATGTGTCTTGATCATCTACTTTCAAAACATTACTTAGTGCTCCTAGCCTTGTTAGGAGGCAACTTTATATTATGGGAGATTTTGATTTAGGTACTCATTTGAGTTTGGGTCCTTCATTATATGTTCTTTCCATTTTCCCTAATGGTTTTAGGTTGTTTATGATTCTATTAGGAGCCCAAACTAATTTATGAGGATTATAATTTTAAATAAATATTTATTGGCTTTATGTCCTAAATTTCTACAAAAAATATATTTAACTTTTGATGGTAAATTTAGGGTAGGTCCTTAAAAAAAAATGGTTAGTTTTTGTTAAGTGTTACCAACAAAGCCTATACCCTTTCTTCTATTAAGATGACCCTTATTAGGGATTTATTTCCTATTTCAAATTTTTCTAATGTTTGTTTAAGCATGATATTTTCCTCTTTTACATCATCTAACATTTCACATTTAGAATAAGGATTGTAAGATGCTAGTGAATTATGCATTTCATCAAGTCTATTAACTAATAAATCATGTTCATTCTTAAGCAAATTAAAAAATTTATTATTTTTTCTAAATTCTTCAAACAATTCATGAAACATATTTAATAATTCGGTAAAAGATATACTTAATAAATCACTAACCTCGTCATCAATGGTCATAAGTGCGTAGTTGGCTACTTCTTTCTTGCTTTGATCTTCTTCGTTGGAGCGCCTTAGCTTCTTGCGTCATAGCAAAAAGTTTTATCCATCTTAATATCATTTTTATATTTTATATTATTAATTTATCCGGTTTATTTGTCAAAATTCTAAGTCCTCATCACTCGAGATTTCACTAAAGAAGTCATATGTTCTCTTTAGTTTATTTTTGTAAGATATTTCATTCATTGGTTTATTTATATTATATGAAATATCAAAAGCCGATTCACAAATGAAAACATGATTAAACTCATTTTTGTCAAGAGTACAAAATAAAACATTCACAGCCTTTGCATTCAAATAAAAATTCTTCCTTTCCAAATCATTCCACTTATTTATTGGATTGGAAGATTTTTCAAATCTATTCTCTACATTGTTTCATAAAATAAGGTCCAAATAAAGCAAGAAAACTCTCATCCAAGTTTTCTAATAAGTGTAGTCTATCCCATTGAATATGGGAGGATGAACGATAGAAAAGCCCTCTTGAAAGCCGAAAAGAGTCATTTCTCTTAGGTGTTAAACCAAATGAGAAATACGTGGTTCTGATACCAATTGTTACAATCAATTGGCACTAAGATGGGGGTTGAATTAGTACAAGAGTAATAGTGCTTGTTTAAAAACTTTCTTTCGTAAAGTAGAGAGTGAACAATGAAAGCTTTTCTTTATATTTCGACAAAACTAATTTAAAGCCTATTTGAAAGAAGTAGAGAGATTGAGGCTCGTATCTAAATAGAGAATAATTAAGAGCAATCAAATGCAATAAGTAAAGCAATTAAAGTACACTTACATTTATAATGGTTCGGTCTCAACTAACCTACGTCCACTCCCCGAGTCCTCCTCCTTGAGGCACACCGACGTCCACTATCGATCTCCTTTAGGTGAAGACCAAACCCTTACAACTTGAGCTTACAAGAGAGACTCTTTACAAGAATTTTTTCAACTCTAAGCTCACTTCATTCCCATTTTCTTTTTCTTATAATTCAAACAAGTTTTCATAGAGATTTAATCCTAAAAATTATTATATGGAAAGTAAGAAAACTTGAAGTATTTATAGACCCCAAATGACTTCAGAATTTAGAGCCAAAATTGAAATATATCTAGAAAATCTAAGGTACGGGTGGTTCACCCGCCGGTGCCAGTATTGCACCTGCCGAAAGCACCCTAAAAATAAGGAACGGGCGATTCAATCGCCGGGTTGGGTGGTTTAGCCGTCTTAACCGCCGGGTTGGGTGGTTTAGCCATCTCAGCCACCAAAAAACCTAGGCAGTGGTGATACACCCATCGCTCACCAATGGTTCAACCATCAAAATTTTCGAAAAAATAGTTCCCTCTACTTTTCGAATTTCGATTTGAACCATCAGTTGATCACTTCCCTAGTCAACTAAATAAGCTCAACCTTAGTTCAATCCAATTCTATAGTAGACTCGATTGCCTCTTTGAGTTTATTTTGATTCCTTCTAAATCATACTCAATTCATACTCAAACTTAACCTACGACTTATGGTTTACAACCATACGTGACCACCAAGCTTAATTAACGACCTCACTCTAATAATATGGCAACCTCTGACATTCCCTATGGTAAGTCTCATGGTCTTCCTCTGGTGATCTCTCGGCATGTTCCTAGTAATCTTTTTGATACCTTCGACGAAGCCCTAGTGAACTCCCGGTGAGGTCCCACCGCATCGTTTAAACTTTGGCCCGATACCTAAGCTTGATTATGGGTCTATGTCCGGTCTATAACTCCTTTTCACCATCATGGTTAAACCTGTATGATGCTAACTATGACTTAATTAATTATAATCATGACCAACAAATCCATTTAAAAACCTTTCCAACTCCCAACAAACTTTTTGGCTACCCCCGACAATCTTCCGATGAGTCTTAGTTTTTTTCCAACGAACTCCCTTGCACCATCTTGGTAAACTCCTGATACCTTTAGGAAGCTCCCAATGCACTCCAGGTGAGTTCCCAATTGCATTGTCTCGCTCTTGCCCGATGCTTGGATTTGACTTTGGCCAATCCTATAATTGTAATCTGTCGTATTTAATCCTGCATCAATTAACTCTAACAACCTTGTTAGATCAATAACTTATCAATTGATTTCATCATCAAAATCTGAGATTCAACATTAGCCTTCACTCCCCCTATGTCCATGTCATAATCCAAATAAGGTAAACTTAAATCAAGAGAACCATACACTCTTGAATTCACGTATCCTGAAATGATTTTTTAAATAATTTTCATCAATATTTCAAGGATGCAACTTTACACTAATACATCAATTTCAAAATGATATAACATCAATTTCAAGCATTTTGCCTTGAGTCATCAAATCATCAAAATTTTTTAAAATATACAACATGAATTTCAATATTATGCATTAATCATACATTAAGTTGAAATTATCTTCCTTAAGTCATCAATTATTTATTCCCCTTTGTTTATCAACAAAAATAAGAAAAATATCTATTTTTTATTTTTTTACATGTGTCATCAATATGTCATTTCTCCTCCTTTGTCATCAACAAAGAGGTAAAATGTAGAACAAATAATTTTAAGGCATGTCTTATTGTTGCCCCTTAGTAAAATATGATATGAGCAATAATTTTCTCATAAATTTTTTTTTCCCCTTTGTCATATATGTATCATTTTTCATATATATGTCATTAATATATAATTTCTTCCCCTTTGTCATCAACAACAAGTGATGAAATAATAAGCAAATAATATATAAATTCATCATGCATCAAAATTTTCATATTTATATGAAATAAATATTGATTAGATTTTGCATTGCTCCCCCTTAGTAAAACAAAATTTTCTTATGAAAAATTTTCTTACTCTTTTTGAATAATAAGGAAGTAGAAACAAGGAAAGGGTGTGATAAATGTTATATCATAAGATAGGGCTCAATCTAATAGATGTAAATTTTGAAATCCAAGAAAAATTAAGAGCTATCCATTTAATTTACTTGAGCTTATGTAAGTTACAAGCAAAAGTAGTAAATCATGCAATTTGAAGATCATCTCATGTAAATATTGATAAGAAGGGCAATTGATAAAGGTCAAGAATTCTAAAAGAAAATATAATAGTAAATCAAGCTTAATTCGTAAATTATGCTTTTCACATGCATTTAGAGAATTTAAAATTCTAAATTTTATTCTAACTAAATTGCTCCTCATTCAATATTATAAGATTCATCATATCCAATTTTATTCTAATCATATTAGTAATTTTATCTCCTTTGTTATTGTCAAAAAGGATTATGATGATATATTTTCTTTATGACTATAAGTACAAAGAGATCATGTCATTAAGGATGACAAATCAAATTGTAAGTACCAAAAGACATGATTTCTTTTAATAAATCTCTCTCCCCCTTTTTTTATTAGAATGAATCTTAGGTGTAATCTTAAATCTCAAGATATATAATTCATTTAGATAATTCTTCTTAATAACATGAAGGAACGATCTTGATTAAAAGTCTCAATTTATAATTGTCAAGATCATAAATCTCCTTTTTATTAAAAAAAATCATAGAGATCAAATATGACTCCCATAAAAGATAAGTCAAGTCAAGAAATAAAGGGATTGTTCATAATAAAATAAATCTCATTTAATCTTCAACTTATCATAAATTTAAGAAATATTAATTTTGGTGATAAATATACTAAGAAGGAAGTCATAAGTAATCATGTAATGAAGGATATTATTATCAAATCATGAAAGCCAAAGGATATGATTTATTTTGACAAATCTCTTCTTAGATAAGATTATAAGCTTTATAAAACTTAGGAGATCAAATAAGAAACGTATTCATTCATAAAAATATCAAATTATAAATATCAAGATTATGAACAAATTACAAAGAAGAAAAGATAGAAGATCTTGATTTGTATATAGGAAACTTCTAGTTGTCAAGTATATGGTTCATAAGAATATTTTCAAGTTATAATTCCGAAAAAAAAAATTATGATTCATTTATATAATTTTATTTGAAAAAACTTGAGTTATATAATGATTTCAAGTTGTAATTTCTAAGATGTCAAGATCATGATTTAAGTTATCAAATTATCAAAATCGAAATATCAATAAAGTGAAATATATTCAATAATATCTTTAAAAATTATTTGAGAACATATTCAAAATCATCATCAAAGTCGCTTTTCGGAATATTTCAATGAAGGCAACATAGATTGTTTTAAAAAGAAACTAAAGTTCTCTAATTTATTTTTGTAGTTAAGAGATTCAATAATAATGGTATCATATTATCTCTTGTTGAATGATTGATAAGATAAAAATTTTCTCAAGAAGAATTATCCTCCTTTTTAGTTATTTCATGTGATTTGTTTCAAGAATGCTTTTCAAATAAATGAATTATCATTTAAGACCCAAAACCAAATTTTATTTCAAAAGGAATCAATAAAATCTGATTTATTTTAATTTCAATGATTTTTCTTTCTTAAATGAGTCTAACTCTTTAGACTTAGTGAAAGGAGTTATCATGCAATCTTTATTTTCATTTTAAAAGTGTTTTTTAAAACTTAAAAAATAAAGAATTTTTTTTATCTCCCTTTTTTTATATATTTTAGTCTATGCTCAAGTTTAAGAATAATCTATCATTTAACAACATACATTCAATCTCAACATATAACTATTCAACTATTTAAATCATTCAACAATTTTATAAGCTAACTTAGTTGAAAACATCATAATATTTAAGTCATTCAACAATAGTCTTTGCATTAACACATATCCAAGCCAATGATTTTGAACCTATCATTCAATCATTATCAAAATCTCATTTTTATAATAAATATTTTTATTAACAATAACTACGATTTTTTAGTTCTAGTTTTCGTATGCTCTGGTTATGCATCATTAAGATTAACTTTATAATGATGAATCATCCAAAGATTCGTTACCTATAATTTTATTTTTAATAATTTTTTATTATTTACATAGACTAGTGAGCTTGAAAGATTATTAGATCTCAAGTCATGTGTCTTGAGCATCCAATTTCAGAATATTATTTAATGCTCCTAGCCTTTTTAGGAGATAACTTTACAATATGAGAGGTTTTGATTTAGGTACAAATTTAAGTTTGGGTCCCTCATGAAATATTCTTCTCATTTTCTCTAATGGCTTGAGATTGTTTATGGTTCCTTTGGGAACCCAAATTAAATTATGTGGACTATATTTTTCAAATGAACATTTGTAGGCTTTATATCCTAATTTTTCACAAAAGTTACATTTAATTTTTGTTAATAAGTTTAGGGTGGGTCCTTTAACGAAAATAGTTGGCTTTTATTGAATGTTTCCAACAAAACCTATACATTTTCTATTAACATGACCCTTATTTGCAAGGATCATGTTTAGGGATTTATTCTCTATTTTAAATTTTTCTAAAGTTTGTTTCAACATGATATTTTTCTTTTTAACTTCTTTTAAAATTTCACATTTAGAGCAAGAATTATGTGATGGTGATGCATCATGTATTTGTTCAAATTTACTAAGTAAAGAATTATGCTCTTTCTTAAGTAATTTATAAGACTTACTAATTTTTCTAAACTCATCATAAAATTCATGAAACATATTCAATAATTTAGTAAAGGAAATATTTGAAGACTTACCTCATCGTGGATGGCCATGAGGGCATAGTTGGCTATTTCTTTTTTGATGTGGTCCTCTTCATCCGATGAGCTTGAGTCATCCCAAGTCGTTGAAAGAGCCTTCTTCTTGTGTGGCTGCTTGTTCTTTAATTGTGGACATTCATTTTTAAAATATTATGGCTTCTTATATTCAAAGTATATAAGATTATCCCTTTTATTATATTTTTATTTTTATAATTTTTATTTTTATGAAGTTTTTAATATTTTTGGATAATAGTGCAATGTCATTATCCTCATCACTCGATGTTTCACTCGAAGACTCATCTGCAGTCTTTGGTGCCAAATTCTCCCTATTCTTTGGAAAGGAGTTAATCAAGTTCGTCATGAGCTTTACAGCTCGGTTCATAAGTCATAAGAGATCCAATCAGTTCTTCAAGAGAAAAATTATTAAGATTTTTGGCCTCTTGAATTGTAGTTACTTTAGGATCCCAACGTTTTGAAAGAGATCTTAATATTTTACAAACAAGTTCAAAAACTAGAAAAATATTTACTAAGAGCTTTTAGACTATTGATGACATCTGTGAAATAGTTGTATATGTCTCTAATGGACTCACTTGGTTTCATTTCAAGCAATTCATAACTATACATTAAAATATTAATTTTAGACTCTTTAACTCAACTAGTGCCTTCATGTATAATTTCAAGTGTATGCTAAATCTCGTAAGCATTTTCACAAACAGAAACTCGATTAAACTCATTCTTATTAGGTGCACAAAATAAAACATTCATTATTTTTACATTTAAGGAAAATATCTTCTTCTCCAAATCATTCCATTCGTTCATTGCATTAGGAGACTTTTCAAAACCATTCTCAACAATGTGGCATAATTCAAAATCCATAGAAATAAAAAAAATATACATCCTTATTTTTTAATATGTGTAGTCCATCCCATTGAAAATGGGAGAACATGCAATAGAATGTCCCTCGTTCATACCAAATGAAACCATTTACTCAGTTGGAGTCCACTACCAATCTTCTTTGGGTAAAGACCAAACCGTTACACTTCACACTCTCTCCTTTTCTCAGGTTTAGGAGAGAAACCTTTACAAGAGTTTCTCACTTCCCTTAGACTCGATTTATAATTTGAAGCACTCAAGGGAAGCTCTCAATTTTTACAACTCTTTAACAAAATTTTAACCCATTATTTCGTTCACCACTCTTGCTCTTCCAAGCAAGAAAACTTAGGGTACTGACGGTACTAATTGGCTTCAAATCCAATCAAAATTTAACCAATCTAAAAAAATCTAGGTATTGATGGTACCACCATCGGCTCCAACAATACTACTGTTGAAAGCTGCCCAGAAAATAGGGTAGGAGTGGTACTACCATCGAACTAGGAAGTACTACCACCGCCCACCGGCGGTAATGCCATTGGGAATCTTGAAAAAGTGATTCCTCCACTTTTCTAATCACGACTTGTACTTTTAGTTGACCCTTTTCCAGATCAACCAATTGAGCCCAACCCGAGCTCAATCTAACCCCATAGTGGATCTGATTTACCTCACTTGATTAATTTGGATTCCTTCCAAATTTAACTCAAGTAGGACTCAAATCCAACTTATGCTAACTACACTAATTAATTATAATTATTGTGACCATTAAGTCCAACAAGACCCTCCTAACTCTCGGTAAGTTTTTTGACAACCTCTGATGATCTTCTGATGAGTCTCTTAGTCTTGTTTTAGTAAACTCCTAATGTGTTCCCAGCGAGCTTCCCAATTCTTTCAGCGAACTCCCGACAAGCCCCCGATACCTTTGGCAAACTTTTGATATGTTATGTCAATAAATCTATCAATTAATTTCATCATCAAAATATGAGATTCAAGAACCTTGTCATGGAAAGTCATGAGAGCATAGTTGGCAACCTCTTCCTTGATGTGGTTTTTCTCATTCGATGAGCTTGAGTCATCCCAAGTTATCGAAAGAGCTTTCTTCTTTAATTATGGACACTCACTTTTGAAATGTCCTAGCTTCTTGTATTCAAAACATATTATGTTTTTTCTTGTTCATTTTTATTTTTATGATTTTTTTATTTTTTTATAAATTTTTATTTTTTCTTGTCAATAGTGCAATGTCATTGTCCTCATCACTTGAGGTTTCACTCGATAATTCATCTACAGTTCTCAATGCCAAGTTATTTCTATTCTTTAGAAGGTGTTTATCTTTAGTTCTAAGTGTCAAGTCCTTCCTATTTTTCGGAAGGGGTTCTTTAAGTTTATCATGAGCTTTGCAACTCAGTTCATAAGTCATAAGTGATCTAATGAGTTTTTCAAGGAGAAAATTATTTAAATCTTTAGCTTCTTGAATTATAATTACTTTAGGATCCCAACTTTTCGAAAGGGATCTTAATATCTTGTTAACAAGTTCAAAATTAGAAAAACTTTTATCAAGAGTTTTTAGGCCATTGATGACATCTGTGAACTGGTGTACATATCTCCAATGGTCTCACTTAGTTTCATTTGAAACAATTCATAACTATATCCTAAAAGGTTAATTTTAGACTCTTTAACTTAACTAGTGTCTTCATGTGTGATTTCAAGTGTGTGCCAAGTATCATGAGCAGTTTCATAAATAAAGCATAAAATAAAGCATTCATTGCTTTTGCATTTAAAGAAAAAGCCTTCTTTTCCAATTCATTCCATTCATCCATTGGTTTAGAAGACCTTTCAAAACCATTCTCAATAATGTGCCATAAATCAAAATCTATAAAAATAAAAAAAATATGCATCCTTGTTTTCCAATACATGTAGTCCGTCCCATTTGAACATGGGAGGACGTGCAATAGAATATCCCTTGTTCAAAGCCATTTACTCACTTGGGTGTTAGTCCAATGAGCAAAACCTCACTCTGATATCAATTGTTAGGATCAATTGGCATTAAGAGGGTGGGGGTTCGAATTAGTGCAAGTGTTGAAATCTTTGGTTAAGAAAGCTTTCGTTTAAAGTAAAACCAAAAATTGGAAGCATTTTATTCAAGTTAAGTGAGAAATTAAACTATTAAACGGTGCTAAGTTATGATCTTGCTTAAAGAATGTAAATTCAAAAAGGAAAGTTAAGAGATGCTCACATTTTTTAGTGGTTCAGTCACAACTTGGCCTACGTCCACTTCCTGAGTCCTCTTCGTCAAGGCTCGTCGATGTCTACTATTGATCTTCTTCCGGTGAAGATTAAGCTCTTACACTTCTCACTCTCTCCTTTTCATAGGTTCAAGAGAGGAACCTTACAAGTATTCACTTACAACTCACAAGAGAGATTCTCAAGACTTTGACAAGGATTATAACACTTTTCTTGCTTACTCCCTTGCCCCCTTTCTTTTTCTTGCACACTTTTAGCACCCTTTTTCTTTTCAACTTGCTTGCAATTTTTTTTGCTATTAATGTAAGAAAACTTTGGGTATTTATAAACCCCAACTGGCTTCAGAAAATGGAGTAAAAATTCAAACGTATTTGAAAAATCTGGGTATGGGCGGTACAACCTTCGATGCCGATAGTACTACCACTGAAAGCTACCCTGAAAATAAGATAGTGGTGATATAACCACCGACATGGGCGGTATAACCATAGACCTATGCGGTACAATCGTCGCCCACCGACGGTATTACCATCGGGAATCCTAAAAAAGTGTTTTACTTTTATATTTTTGACTTGTACCTTCAGTTGACCCCTTCCTGGGTCAGCCAAAGAAGCTCAACCTGAGCTTAACCTAAATCCAAAAGTGGACTCGGTTTGCCTCACATGAGTTAATTTAGATTCATTCCAAACTTAACTTAATTATGACTCTAAACTAACTATGACTCATTGATTACAATCGTACAAGACTATCAAGTTCAATAATCGACCTAACCCTTGGCAATCTGACAACCTTCGATAATCTTCTGACGAGTCTTATGATCTTTTTTGGGCAATCTCCCGGTGTATTCCCAATGAGCTTCTTGATCCTTTCAGCGAACTCCTAGTGAACTCCCAACGAGCTCCACTACATTGTCCGAATCTTGGCCCGATGTCCGAACTTGATTCTGGCCCAACATCTAGTTGTAACTCATTTTCTCCATCGTAATTAATCCTGCATTACTTTCTCTAACACACATATTCGATCAATAAACCATCAATTAATTTTATTATCAAAATCAAAATTTTAATACTATGGACACTCAATTGTCTTTGTAAGGTTTGCTACCATTTTCAATAACTGGTTGTACCGGATCTAAGACTTCCAGACCTGTAAGTCTAGCATAGTACTCAAACAAGGTATCTTTGATATCTTAAGTCTAAGGACAAGATACACAACTGGAACTATAGAATCGTTGTCTAACGCAGGTATCGTTAACCATCCAATTCCGGAAGCTAATCAATTAGTAAACTCATTCTCTAATAAACATCTGTACTATACCCTTAGTGTCCCCATACAAGCGGCTCTGAGACCAGCTACCTCTATCATATGGATAGGTATATAGTACACTATTATGTCTGGTTATCTTGATATCCCTCTCGAGTAATCTATGAATAGGATTATTAAGAACTTATGTTTAAAAGTGAATTGGTCTTATTATCATGATCTCTTCAAAATCCAATTCCCATTATAAAAATTTAAAGACATCACAGTATATACAATAGGCAACATAAAGTGAGAAAAATATCAATAATAATAATATGCAAAAAGATTGTACAACATGTCACACATGTCATTATTCATATGATTGGCTTGTACTTGTAACTAGCAAATACAACTTACGGCCAGCTTGGTATTAGGCCTAGAGGGTCACAAATATATAGTAGATGTTGCAACGAGTAGAGATTCAAATATAAGATATCCATGAAGCTCATATTTTTTTAGATATCAATAAGCCCCTATATTACTGGATCCTGTAGATGAGATCCAATAAGAGCTAATAAGAGAGTATTGGATAGAGATCCACTAATCTAAGAGGCTTGGGTAATTGGATAGAGATTTATTATCTAATAGGGCATGATCCATTATGGTTAAATTATCATGCACCCCTATAAATAGGAAGGGACCGCAAGGCACATAGCTAGAGCTTTCTATAACCACCCTTCCTATTCTTCTCTCCCTCTTCTCATCCTTAGTTGGTAACCTCTGTTTGGGGTGTGTGGACTATTGGAAATCTCAGTGGGAGCATCACATGCGCAGCAGAAGATCAAAACAAAATTAATTTCTCATGTAGATCAAAATCATTGTGCAAAGATTAGTGTGTAGAAAAAGTTGTAAAACTGAAAATTACATCGTGTAAGAGATTATTTATCTATGAAGATCATATATCCCTATATTTCTAGATCCGGATGGAGAGGATGAAGGAGATCAAATATCCTCCTCTTTAGTGGTATTACTGGAACCCCAGATGGAGCTCTATAAATTTTGATCCTTGAGGGGGATCAACCCTTGGAACACTGTAAGGGTTCCTCCCTTCTAAACTCGACACAAGGCTGAAATAAAATTGTTGATTGCTTGATTCAAGAGGGGGGAGGCTAGATCTTTAAATAGAGATCAAAACTTAGCATAAGGGAGTGCTTTCCTAAGTAGAATTACCCCTTTGTCCCTCTTATAGTTGACCTACCTTAATAGGAATAGGGGCCGGTAAGTTGGCTCTATAATCGACCTAAGCAAAGGGAAACCCTAGCCGACCAACCTAGTAGGGGAGGGGGGGGGGGGTGTGCAGCAATTGCTAAGCCCTAAGGGCTAATCTAAATCCTAGTCATACTCCATTATAAGATATGAGTGGCTATATTACAATCTAACATGATTTTTATTGATTAGTACTAAGACGATCAGGACTCAACCTTGCTGGAGTCCTATCAAGTATCCACATGATGGATTGCTATAGCGATACTTCTCCAATTGCAGCCCCAAGTCTCACAACTCCTGCGTAGCGGGAGGAAGGGGTGACCAAAGGTGCAACCTATCATCTATGTGCCTCCCCTTGCTTCTATTTATAGAGAGCCACCAAAAATCCTAGGGGTCCTACCTTAGCGGATATTAGATTTCCATCCAATTGTCCACTAACCTTAGATTATTGGATCTCTATCCAATAATCTTCTTTGGCCTCTAATTGGACCTTATGTAAGGGGCCTATCAATGTAGGGTCTTATCCAATGAGAACAAGGACTAATTGGATAACTAATATCAAATACTTTATTCGCTGAAGCATCCACCATTTGTGTGTGACCCTCTAGGCCCAATACCGAGCTGGTCATGATTCCCACTTATCAGAACTTCTTCTGACTCAGTGAATTATTATCTCATAATAATTTACTTGACTAATCGACTATAGGCGTACTAGGCCAATGCACCATAGTCCCCAAACGGTACAAGGGATCTTATCTATTGGACCTATCTGTCATTAGTTACAACTTATCTATAATCTCTCATCTATCTAATATTCCAGAGACTGTATATTGGACATGGTACTATCAGGCCACATACAGAATTAGTTTAAGTCTTACTCTAATTGGATTCTTTCGGAGAACGCTTTCTCTCTATCCGACTAACCTGATCAGGGATTTACCTGAGTGAGAGCATACGGAATATTCCTCTCATGATACCGAGAGTGGATAATCATTTATTGACACTCAATAGCCTTCATAATGTTGGCTACTAATCCCGATAACTGGTTATACCAGATCTGAAACTTTCCAAACTTGTAAGTTCGACATCAAAGAGATGAGTGCTCAAACAAGACATCTTTGGTTTCTCAAGTCTAAGGACCAGATATATAATTGGGACTATAGATTCACTATCGAACGTTAGGTATCATTATCCATATAATATTTCATAAGCAGATCAATCAACGAACTTATCTCTAATAAGCATATGTACTATTTTCGTAGTGTCTCTACACAATGGCTGTGAGATCAGTCACCTCCATCATATGGATAGGTATACAACATATCAGTCTATCTGATTATCTCGATGTTCCTCTCGAGCAACTTATGATTTATTTAAGATTTGTGTCTAAAAGTGAATTAATCTCATTATCATGATCTCATCATGATCTGATTCCCATTGTACAGAACCAAGGATATCACAATATATATATTCAATAGATAATATAATGTAAGAATATGTTAATAAATACTAATGCAAAAAGACTATGCAGTATGTCATACATATCATCACTCACGTGATTAGCTTACATGGCATATGTAACTACCATGGACAACAAGAAAGGTGATCCCTTCTTAAAGTGATTGAAGACTGGTGGTGCACGTGGAGAGTGAGATCATGCAACGATTTGAGGAGTATCGTCACCACGTCTGTCATTTAGATCATTGTTAGAGAGGAGGACATGTGCCCTCCTTCATTCTCTCCTTTGAATCTTAGATTTTACGGGGATATACGATCTCCCCAAGTATCATATCTTACATATGTTGTACTAAAATTTTGATTTTATGGTTTCTGGTGCACCAATTCTCGCATGACTTCTTGATATTTTCTTTGGAAAATTTGATTTCTAGTTTTGATTTTTAGTGCACATATAATACTCAACATGAGATGTCCCAACACTTATGACAAATGTGTTAAATGTATATTTGTGAGGTATAGTAATGAGATAAAATGTTTTAGACTATATGATCCTATAACTAAAAAATTAATTATAAGTCATGATATTATTTTTAATGAAGCATAAGCTTGAAACTCTAAGGTAATTAAAATTTCAATAGTTTTAGGAGAAGAATCCCATAAAGCACATGATACGTTGCCTATTGATATCTCACCTAAATCTTCTCCTTTTTTAAATGATTTTAATTTAAGTGATTCTAGTGATACTTAAACACTTCAAGGAAATTTATTAGTCTCTTAGAGATATATTAGTCTAGTGTTTTGATGTTGTAGCTCAGAAAGAAGAATAGGTGAAAGTAATGAATGAGAAATTGTAAGTTATTAAAGAAGACCTAAAAATTGATAGATTTGTCATTAGAAAAAAAAAAGCAGTTGGACTCAAATGGGTGTGAAAGTCAAAATTTAATGTTGATTGCTTACTACAAAACATAAAGCTTAATTAGTTGCACAAGGTATACTCGATTTTCATATATCATTCTTTTTAGAAACTTTGTTCTCTAGTTGCTAGAATTGATATAATTAGAATAGTATTAGTATTGATAGCCCAAAGAAAATAATAGGTTTATCAATTTGATATTAAATCAGGCTTCTTGAATGGAAAGTTACAAGAGGAGATTTATGTATAGTCGCTAGAAGGTTAAAGATAAAGTATAAAAATTAGATAAAGCATTATATAAAGAGAGCATGGTATAGCCGAATTGATAATTACTTTCTTCAACATAATTTTAAAAAAATTTAAGTGATCCAACTTTATGTATAAGAGCCCAAAGTATGAAAATTATTATTGTCTATTTATATGTGGATCATATGATTTATACTTGGAATTTATCAAATATGCCTGCTGAATTTAAAAATATGATGTTAAAATTTGAAATGATTGATATGGGGCTTTTATATTATTTTTTGGGTATGAAAATTATTCAAAAAATAGAATTTTTTGTACTAAGAAAAATGTACTAAAGATTTGTTACAAAGGTTTTATATGCTAACTTGTTAAGAAGGTTTTATATGCTAACTTATAAGCTAGTGAATACTTTAATGAATATAAATGATAAATTTATGTTAGACGATGGAGTTAAAAAAATAGATGAACAATAGTATAGAAGTTTAATTAGAGAGTTACTTTATCTCATGTATTCAAGGTTAGATATTATGTTTGTAGTTAGTTTGTTATCCAAATTAATGCACAGCTTTAGCAAGCATCACTTTGGAGCAACTAAAGGAATTCTTAGATATATCGAGGGAACTCTCAATTGTTGTTAGCTAAACAGACTTCTCTAACTAAACGAGAAGATCTCGTTCATTTATTGAGAGAAATCTTCCCTCAAACTCTGTATAAATATGTGTTGTAGTAATGAATAATATGTGTCATTTGATCCTCACTTCCATCTTTATCATGGTATAAGAGTAGCTTGCTTAGAGCAAGCTTTCTTCTCACTATCAAATGATAGTAATTTCCCGCTGTGTCCGGCCACGTACAAAAGCCACAGCCATTGGTCGACTCCTTTTCTGCCCGATTTCTGTTTCTCAATAAAAACATAGCATCTTTTCCAATAGCGAATGCAGTGAAATACCCGCTGCTCTTTTGTTGCCAACGTCGTGCTCCTTCTCATCTCTCGCTCTAGAGGCCATCAACTACATCTAGGGGAGAAGCAACCGCCGCCTGAAAGAACCAAGACCTGCTTGTGAAGCGCTCTTCACCTCGAGCATCCCATCCCTCTCACTAGTGACCAAGCTAGGAAGGACCATCGCCACTGCCTTTAGATAACCTTAGCAGCCATCTCTGCTATAGGGAATTTCCCGAGCCAGAATCTCATCTTCTTCTTCGGCTATGGTCCCATATCTCTTCGAGACAGAGCCCACACAACTTGTGACTTCAGCTCCATCTCCCATTCTAGATCGCCAGCACCGGCACTGCCTCTGCAATCTGATGACATCAAAGGCATTATACATAGCTTCTGGCACTGCTCCCACTCTCTACTGCTAGCACTGACTCTTGCGCTCTCCTCCTTATCACTACAGTTGTCGCAAGCAACAACTCACCCACCCTAACAACACCAGTAGGGGTTAAGGTTCATGGCAGACTGCTTCTCATCGAACACAGCCACCATTGTTGTTTCCAGGTCAGCGAACCATCCTCTACTTCTTCTATCGATGCAGCAGGTTATGGTTCTCAGTCGGCTTCTCCTTTTCTTCATTTGGTGACCGATCCTTCTCTCCCTCTTTATTGTTTCGCTGGTAACCATGGCTTCTGCGCCATTGACCTCTACCGATCGTTGCTTCTTCTATGAAGCTACAGTGTGCAGATCAGCTGGAAGGGGCATTTCCTGCATCCTCCAATTTCACAGCAACTCATCTGTGATCAGCTTTAAACCAACAATCGTTGGTGCCCTCATTCTCCAATTACTTCTTCTCTTCACCGCCGTGACTTCCAGTCCGTGCTAGTTTTGATCAGTTTCCCATTGACAACCTCAAAATGGTCGCTGCTTCCTCCGACCTCCTCATGTAGCACGTCCACCCACTATCTTTCGCGGCTCTCGCACCTTTCTGCCCCCTTCCTTCTCCCTCTATCTTCTCGTTGGTGCTGCCTTCCTCGCACTAACCTCGTAGGGTGCCTCGACTCTGGTAGATCTCAACCAGTGCCATTGGACGCTGTGCCTATGGCTCTGGCAGATCTCAATTAGTGCCACTGGACGTTGTGCGTACGGCTCTGGTAGATCTCAACCAGTGCCATTAGACTTCTCATCCTCAGATTCAACATGATAGAGCTGACATCCTCTCCTTCTCCATCATCCTTGTTCTTCCGCGAGAGAGGCGCTCTTGTTGTGCGCTAAGGTTCTTACCTGTTAGCTTCCTTCTCCTCGCCTAGCACCGGCATCTTCAATGGCGATGGCTAAACTGTTTAGATTTCTTAGCTACCTCGTAGATCTACACTACTATAGTGACACAGATCTGATTACTCCAAGGACTGGTTACGCAACATAGGCCTATTGCACCCGTCCTTCAAGATCTAGGAATAGGAATCTACAACCCCAGGAGCATTTATTAGTCTATTGCTACAGGCATTTGTTGTCCTACTACCATTATTAGCTCCTTGTGTGGCACCCAGGCGACAGCCACTTGGTATTCTCACAAGCTTGCAAAACCAAAATCACCCATCTGCAACCAACGGTGGTAAACCTATGGTTTGAGGTTTTTCTTTCTGGTCCATACCTCATCACTTTGCTTTCTTTATCGCCTATTTCTTGGAAGTAAGTTGTGTTATTTTTCTGAGTTCGATTACTACTCTATGTTGTATCTCAAATTCTCGATTGTTACCTTTGGTGAGTCTAAAATGTCTTCCTCGTCTACCTCTAATGTTCCTACTCTTTTTCCTACTAGTACTTCCTCTTCGTCCTCAGGAGTTATTTCCATCAATGTTGTCTCTCTAATCCCCTTTAAATTATCCAAAGGTGACAACTATGTGTTCTAGCATGCTGAGTTCTCTAATCTTCTATTTGATTATGATTTATTAGGTTATATTGATAGTTCTCTTAATTGTCCACCAGCAATGATCCGTGTTCCAAGAGAACCTAACCCAGTACCAAATTCCACATACAAGCTATGGTTACATTAAGATTGGGTCATTCTCCAAGCAATTCAAGCTTGTGTTACTAGATCCATCACCCCGCTTGTGTCCTACTGTGCTATTGCTGAAGCTTAGACTAAGTTACAAACTACTTTCATAAATCGCCGAGGACTGCTTGGCCTACTCTCCAGCCTTATGAACTGAAAGTAGGAGGGAAGTAATATTGCTGACTACTACAATATATCAAAGTGATTATCGATGACCTAGCTTTGATAGGTCATTCCCTTACTGATGAAGAAGTTCTCATCCACACACTTAGTGGACTGAGTGCAGAATTCAAGGAACTAGCAGTAGCTCTTCGAGCATGCAACTCTCCAATCTCCTTTGAAAAACTTTATGACAAGCTAACAGACTTTGAAGCTTACTTAAAGTATTACGATAGGCTCCCAGGACCTCTGTCAGAACCTCCCATTACTGCTCAATTCAACCACAAATCCAAATAGCAAAACCGTAAATACAATAAGCATGCTTCAAAAGGTGTGACCTACTTTCCTCCTATGGGCAACATATCGTCTGTTCATCCTCCATAACCTCCAACCTTCAACCATCATCAGAATGCTTCCTTCTAGCCACGTCATCTTCCTCCTGCATTTCATCAGTCTGTTGTCTGCTAGTTGTGTGAAAACTTGGTCACTCTACAAAAGTTTGTTGGTCTCGACCTCACCTTCCAGCTCTATCAGCCTTGCCTCAGGCAAATGTCATGACTACTCTGTCTGATAGTCAATCCAATTGGATTACAGATTCTGGTGTTTCCCACCATATCACTTTCGATCTCCAGAACTTGTTGATCCACAACAACTATGGCGGAAATGAAGACATTGTCATTAGTGATGGTAAAAGAATTCAAATCACTCATATTGGTTCTACATCGCTTAATTTACATGACACCTCTTTCACACTCGATGATGTTTTATGTGTGCCCCACATTAAAAGAAACCTTATTTCTATCTCTCGAGTCTATTAACAAAACCATACCTCTATTGAATTCTTTCTCGATTATTTTGTTCCCAAGGACTTGAGCATGGGGCATCCTTAGTTTGTGGCGAATAAAGACAACATCTCCAAATGGCCGTTAGCCTTGTATCTCACTCAACCTACTGCTAACTCTTTCATTGCTGCCCTGGTCAATATTTGGCATCAACGTCTTAGTCATCCCTTGACCTCTATTAAACAAAAATTGCTTTCTCGATATTCTATTCTTATTTTTAAATATAGTAATGTTATTACTCATTGTAATGCATGTCTTAGCAATAAGAGTCATCAATTACCTTTTGGTACATGTTCTATTCCTGCTCTTAACCATTTAAGGTTGTTTATACTGATGTTTAGGGTCTTGCGTCAATTGTCTCCCTTGATAAATTTAGATTCTATATTATCTTTATAGACTATTTTACAAAGTATGCATAGTTATATCCCCTCCGTCAAAAGTCTGATGTCACTGTTATCTTCTCCAACTTTAAGAACTTAGTCGAGAACTACTTTTAGACTTCCATTAAAACGTCTATTTTGATGGTGGGGGTGAATATCAAGCCCTTGCATCCTATTTGTCCACTTGTAGTATTCAACATCTCAAGTCTCCTCCATATACTTCTCAACTGGTTAGCTCTGGTGAACGTAAATATTATCGAAACTGGCCTAACGCTGCTTCATCAGGCTTCAATGTCATCCACTTTTTGGTACGTAGCATTTCAAACTGTTGTCTACTTTATTAATCGAATGCCTACTCCTATTCTATAATATCAATCTCTATTTGAAAAGTTATTTCATAAATGTCCTAATCTATAGACATTAAAAGTACTTGGTTGTCTATGTTATCTATGGTTATGTCCCTACAATTCTCAGAAACTACAACCTTGATCTCGCCCTTACATTTTCATTAGATACTCTCTTGAACATAATGCCTTCCACCGTTATGACTCCCACACTGCTAAAATTTTTGTTTCCAAGCATGTCACTTTTATAGAGTCTGTCTTTCCCTTTTGGGATCACAAGCACTCTATCATCCCATTGGATTCCTATGACACATCTTCATCCTCACATGCATCTCTATTGGATCCATACTCTCTTGTTACTTATGTTCCGCAGCTTCCTCTCTCCTCACCTCCGGCTCCTCTTCTTCCTATGCAATTACCTCTAGAACCGCAATCTTTATCTTCAACTTGCTAGGGAACTTCTATTATCTTCTGCCTGATTCAACATATGATAACCCTCAGCCTTTACCCCCTAATACTATTAAGACCTCCCAGCATCCAATGCAAACTCATTACAAGAGTGGTATCTCTAAACCACGACAAGTTCTTGACTTACATGCTAGTGCTAAACTTTCCCTCGACTCTATTGAACCAACATCTCTTACTTAGGCCCTAAAATCTTTACAGTGGCGCAATAATATATGAGGAGTATGATGTTCTTCTTCATAATGCTATATGGACTCTTACCCCTTCTCACTCTATACAAAACATCATCGAGTGTAAGTGGGTCTTTCGAATTAAATGAAACTCCATAGTTCGATTGCTCGCTATAAAGCACGGCTTGTAGCCAAAGGATTTTATCAATGACTTGGCGTTAATTACACTAGGATATTTAGTCATATTGTTAAACCTACTACAATCTGGCTTATCTTAAGTCTGACAATTTCTAAAGGTTGGTGTTTACACCAATTCGATGTTAACAATGTCTTTTTATAAGGGACTCTCATTGAAGATGTCTTAATGGAGCAACCTCTTGGCTTTATACATCCCCAATATCCACGGCATGTCTGTAAACTCCAAAAGATAATTTATGGACTCCGTCAGGCCCCACGAGCCTAGTATAACTACACTATCAATATGGTCTATCTTATAATCTATGTGGATGATATTATTATCACCAGTGATAATTCTGTGGAGGTTCAGGTGTTTATTAAGCAATTAGCTAATGGATTCTCTCTTAAAGATCTTAGTAACCTGAGTTATTTTCTCAGTTTCAAGGCTACGTTTACATCTTCTGGCCTGTTTCTTTCACAGAGAAAATATATTTAATATTTACTATTGAAGATGAATATGCAAGATGCCAACGAGGTTACCACTCCCTATCTACTAATAAATCACTGAAGTTATGTGATGGTAGTCCTACTACGGACCCTACTCAATATCGGTAGGTAGTCAGCTCCTTACAATATCTTGCTCTTACTCATTCAGATGTCTTTTGTATAGTTAATAAATTATCATAGTTTATGCATCATCCATCTGCTTTACATTGGACGACTATTAAATGTATTTTGTATTATTATAAGGGGTCAATCGATCGTGGTATTTTTCTTTACAAACACTCGCCCTCTCGGCTTTATGCCTTTCTTGATCTTGATTGAGCCGAAAATATTGATGACCGAACCTCTACATTATGGTATATTATTTTTCTTGGTGCTAATTCAATTAGCTAGAGTTTAAGAAACAAAAGATAGTTGCCAGTCTACTACTGAAGCTGAATATTATGCTATTGCTTCTACTACTGCCGAACTTAATTGGATTACCAACTTACTTAAGGAGCTTTACATTCACTCTGATTCTACGCCTGTTATTTATTGTGATAATATCGGTGCTACTTACCTTTATGCCAATCCAATTTTTTACTCTTGCATGAAGTATGTTGCTATTGACTCTCATTTTGTGTGAGATCAAGTCATCCACTAGTAGCTCCGTTTTTCTCATGTCCACATGGCTGATCAACTAGCCGACTCCTTCACAAAGCATTTGGCTCGCAAACTATTTTTCTTGCATCGATCCAAGATCGACGTCCTTGACAGGAGCTCGATCTTGCAAGGGCATGTTACCTTAATAGACTTCTCTAACTGAATGAGAAGATCTCGTTCATCTGTTGAGGAAAATTTTCCTCAAACTCTGTATAAATATATGTTGCAGCAATGAATAATATGTGTCATTTGATCCTCGGCCCATCTTAATCAATTATGACACCTGTTATGAATAGGTAAAATATGTTAAGTTATATCCTTACATTGATAGTGATTGGATTGATTATGTAAATAATAGAAAAAGCATTTCATGATTTATGCTTAGTCTTAGTTCAAGTATGATTTCATGGACAATAGAAAAGTCATGATATGTCGCTCTCTCAAACTTCAATGAAGAGTATGTTAAGCACAATATGTCAAATAATTTAGCTTTAAAGAATTCTAGTAGATCTTCAAAAAAAAAAAAAAAAAAAGATGGACTAACTAAAATCTATAATAAATTTACTATTGCAATGATGAAGAATCCTATCTTTCATGGGCATACCAAACATATCAAAGTTTTTTTTGTAAGACAACTTCAAGTTATAACCATTATAAATTAAGGGGGTTTGATAAGATTAATTCAAATAGTTAGGATTAGATAAAATAAAAGATGAAATTTAGATTAAAATAAATAAATGAGAATAAAAATATTTATTGGGATATAATAGATTTTTTTATTATTTAAAAAATATACTTTTTCTTTTGACTAATATAAATCGATCCAGATCATTATAGATTGAAAGTATTTTCATTTCTTTCTATTATTCTCTTCCTTGTTTTTCTTAAGATCTGTAAAAAAAACCAACAAGAACATGGTGCTTGGAGCAGCAACCATATCGACATAAGTACTGATATGATGTTACACAACTAGTAGATTGATCTCTGCCTATGATTCTACATCTATTTTACGTTCTTTTCTTCTCTTTTCCTTGTCAACTCGAAGACCGAACTAACACTACTGACAGTTAAATCTCAGGCAAGCCAACAAGCACTTGAGGAAGGTAACAAGCCAAATATTAAGGTGGGTTATCCATAGTGAAGATCGATTATGTTTTCTATAATTCATAATTTTTCTAGATGATACTTGCAGTTGATCAAATTTCAAACTGAGCTATGATAAAATAAGTGATAAAATAAGAGTGGAAGAAGAAACTTTACTTTATTTACATGATTCATTATCAATTTATATATTTTGAAGATGAGGATTTTTGATAATAGATTAATAACATCTAAATCTTATCTACACTAAACTCTTATCTCATTTCATTTAAATCTCATCTAATCTTGTCTTAATATGCTCCGCAAGAGCAAGCTCTTGTCAAGGACATCGATCTTAGATCGATGCAATGAGAATAATTTACAGGTGAGTGACTTCATGAGAGAGTCTACCAATTGATCCGCCATGTGAACATGAGAAACATGTAGTTTTTGGTTAACAACTTGATCTTATACGATGTGAAAGTCAATGGCTATATGCTTCATATAGTACATAAATAAGTAGCTCCGATATCATCACAGTATATAGTAGGAGTAGTAGAGCAAATGTTCAGTTCCTTGAGCAGATTCATGATCCAACTAAGTTCTACAGCAGTAGTGGCAATGGAATGATATTCAGCTTCAATTATCGATTGGGTGACTATCTTTTGTTTCATAGAACTCCAACTGATTGGATTGGCTCCAAGGAAGATAATGTACCCTAACATGGATATTCTACCAATAAAGTTCTCAGCCCAATCAGCATCAACAAAAACATGAAGTTTAAGTGGGGAGTATTTGAGAAGAAATATGTCATAGTTGAGAGTTCCATTAAGATATCGTAAGACCGCTTAATCAATGACCAATGCATGGTAGAGTTATTAACTGCAAATGAGATATCTAGTCGGGTGAGAGCTAAGTATTATAAAGAGCCAAATACTTATCGATATTGAGTCGAATCTGTAGCAGGACTTCCATCATTGAACTTGAGTGATTCACTAGTTGAGAGATGAGTTAAAATAGCTTTTGCCTCCTACATGTTCATCTTTCAATAGTAAGTCTTAAATATACTTTTATTGGTAGAGAAAGAGTCTCGAAGAAGTACATATTACTTCTACACTCATAAAATAATTCAATGTGTCGAGATCTTTGAGAGAAAATTTGTTGACCAATTGTTTGAGGAACGTTGTGATCTTTATAGAATTATCATCCGTCATAATAATATCATCCATATAGATAGGAAGATATATTATACTTCTAAGTTATTAATGGATAAATAAGGAGGTATCAGACGTAGAATTGATAAAGCCAACTAACATCAAAAATGACCCAAATTCTGTATACTAGGCTCGTGGAACCTGAGAAGTCCATAAATAGCTATGTGGAGTTTACACACATGCTTCAGATATTGAGGATGAAGAAAACCAGGAGGTTGTCCCATGAAGACATCTTTAATTGAGGTCCCTTGTAAAAAGGCATTGTTCATATCAAGTTACCGCAGATGCTAGCATTTTGAGATAGCCAAACTCAGAATGAGTCGAATTGTTGTTGGTTTAATAACAGGACTGAATGTCTTTGTAAAGTCAACACCAGGATAATGAAAACCTTTGGCTACTAGGCGCACTTTATACCCGTCAATGGACCCATCTGGGTTCTGCTTAATTCGAAAAACTAACTTACACTCAATGATATTTTGTGTGGGATGAAATGGTACTAGTGTCCAAGTAGAGTTATGAAGAAGGGCATCATATTCTTCACACATGGCTTTATACCAGTGAGAGGATTTTTGGGCTTAAGTAACCGTAATGGGTTCACTGGTCTCAAGGGAGGAAGTTGTAGTAGTATATAGCTTAAGAACCTGTCGTGATTTGAAAATACAATTTTAGAGCGTGTTGTTATTGGATGTCCAAAGGGTTGAGGTTGTGGTGGTGGAATGGGTGACGGGGAAGCACTAGCATATGGTGGATTAGATTGAGGAACATCAGTAATATTAGATTGAGAGGAGGGTAAGATAGTGATTGGGTTTCCAATGGTTGAATGTTAGTATTAGGGAATACTTGTAAAAAAGGAAGATGTTGAACCAAGTGAATAACAAGTGTATCTCCAGAGTGGGTGATTCTAGTGGAGACTCATTAGACAAGAGTGATGATATACTCCACTAGTGCATATTTGTTGGAGTAGCTCGCAGGTAGGTGACTTGAAATGATGAAATGCAAAGGATGACTCCACAAAGACAATATGATGGGACACAAAGACTTTGTGAGTCTGAGGATCATAGCATCGGTAAGCATTGTGTTTAAGAGAGTATTTAATGAAGATGCAAGGCTTAGACCTTAGGTTGAGTTTATGTGATGCATAAGGACGTAACCATGGATAACAAACACAACCAAAAAACCTAAGTTTTTGAAGATTTAAGGATTTATAAAATAATTTTTCAAATAACGAGTGATAGTGGAGGACTGGGATAAGTATCTGATTAATGAGATAGACTGTCATCTAAAAGGCTATAGAACTAAAAGATATGGCATAGAGGCATGATGGAAAAGTGTGAGACTAGTTTCAACTATTTGTCGATCTTTTCTTTCGGCCGAGCTAACTAATTGTGAAGTGTAGGGGGAGACTTGAGATGCTGAATAATATAGGCTGAGAGACATGATGTGAATGCTTGATATTAACCCCCACCATTAGAATAAACTGTTTTAATTATAGACTAAAAAATATTAGCCACCATCTTTCTGAAGTTAAGAAAGATTACTAGAACTTCAGATTTGTGATGAAGAGGTAAGAACCAGGTATACTTGGTAAAATAATCTACAAAAATGACATAAAATCTATACTTGTTAAAGGAGGTGACTGGAGCAGGACCTCAAACATCAGTATAAAGAATTTCAAATGGTTTTATGCAAGAAATAGAAGAAATTTCAAAGGGAAGTCGATGACTTTTATTACTTAGACAAGCAACACAGTGATTAAAAATGCAACTAGCTCTAAGAGTAGGAAGAGAATAATGAGAGATTAACTTTTGTTGAATTGAGGAAGAGAGATGACCAAGATGGCGATGCCACATATCCATTGGAGCAGCAATATAGGAGTAGGCAGTGGGTTGGATGATCGATGGCCACTAGTAAATGTTATCTTTACTCTAGCCCTAAAGTAACGATGCCCCCGTGCTTAGATCGTTGATAAGAAATGAGTTATGAAAGAATTCAATGGAGGTATTATTTTGTTTACAGAACTGAGAGACAGAGATAAGATTTCGCTTAATATGAGGAGTACACAACATACCATCAAGTGTAAAGTTAAAGTTATGCTAAATAAGCATCATGAAACTAGTACAAGTAATGGGGAGATGTTTACCACCACCGATAATGATATCATCATTACCATCATAATTGTTATAAATGGATAAATTCTGAATATCTAAGGTGATGTGATGGACCAGAGTCCATAATCCAATGATTTTGACCAGTAGTCGGAATAGTCATGAGACATGCCTAGGTAAGTTGGAGGAGGCCGAACGTCGAGGGTGAGACCTTGGTGAAGAGACCAACCTTATCACATAGTTGGCAAACTATTATTTGTTGAGTTGTGGGAGTTAGATGCCAGGGCTGATGATAATTGAAATAACCACTTTGATTATAGTGAGATGGATGAGGGGAGTTGTGTTTAATACCTATTAGTGTTGGCGACATCTGACCCGAACCCTTGGTGACAAACGTAGAATATTGATTGGTCTTCCTTTTCGACTTGTGATTGACTTGAGCAATGATAGATGGTCCTAGTACCTTATCCTCATGCTTCAAATATATCTTGTAGGTAGTCAACTTGTCATAGAGTTCTTCAAACGATAGTAGAGAGTCGCATGCCCGTATTGCTGCTGACATTTCTTTGTACTCAGCCCCAAGACCATTAAGAGTGTGAACAATAACTTCTTCATCATTGAGGTAATGGCCTATCAAAGCTAAATCATCAATAATTATTTTTATATTTGAAGATAATTAGCAATAGTAGTACCCTCTTGTTTTATGTTCATGAGATTAGATAGCAGACTGAGCTTACGTGTACAGGAACGACTTGCCAAGGTTGTTTGTAACTTACTTCATGCTTCAGCAGTAGTATCACATGAGTTGATAACTAGAGCGAGGGATGCAGAGACTGAAGCTTGTATTGCTTGAAGGATGAGTCAATCCTAGTGGAACCACAGTTTATACTTCGGATTTGGTACCAGACTAGATGCACTAGGTGGGTTGATCATCATTGATGGAGCATAGAGAAAACGGTCGACATAGCCAAGCAGATGATACCTGAGTAGAAGATTAGAAAACTAGGTACGCCAAGATACATAATTGTGACTTTTAGATAACTTGAAAGGGATAAGAGTTACAGCATTGATAGAGATGAGGCTTAGAGTAGCAAAACTGCTATGGTTTCCTATAGGGAGTGTAATAGGCACATCAGATGCAATTGATAAAGAAATAGTAATGTACTGATTAGAGAAAAAGCATAATTGAAATCTAGTAAAATTTGTGAAGATATAGAGGTCTTCTATAGTAAGGCTAAAGACCAAACTGAAGCTAAATGCCAAGCTTGCCGCAAGGGGAAGCGAAAACCTGCAGTGCCCATGAAGCTAAAAACGAAGCCAAAGCCGAAGCTAGCAGTTGTGAGGCCGAAGGGTGCTACAACCATGCCCACATGGTCAGTTAAGGTAGTGAAGACCTCTGACAAGGAAGAGAGGTGGAGTCCTCATATGCCTCTACATTGGAGGTTGAACTTGAATCCTAGCAGCCCCGGTCTACGCGAAGGCCCTCATCAGAAAGAGAGGGGGAGGAGGGTGCTAGTTACAGGTGCCCTGCAAGCCAATCACGTGAGTGATGGTATGTGTGACACACTGCATAATCTTTTTGCTTATGACTAATATTGACATATTCTCACATTATATTATTTGTTACATATATATTATGATATCCTTGGTTCTGTGCAATGGGAATCGAATCATGATGAGATCACAATAATGAGATAGATTCACCTTTAAATATATATCATAAATAGTCCTAGTTATCGGTTACTGGAGAGGGATATTGAGATAACCGGACAGATCGATGTACTATATACCCATCCATATGATAGAGGCAATTAGTCTTATAGCCACTTGTATGGAGACAATAAAGATATAGTACAAGTACTCATTAGAGAATGAGTTCACTAATTGATCAGCTTATGAAATGCTGTATAGTTAATGATACATAATGTCAAACAGTGATTCAATAGTCCCAGTTGTGTATCTGATCCTTAGACTTGAGTCACCAAGAATGCCTTGTATGAGTACTCCTTTCTTTGATGCCAGACTTATAGGTTTGGAAAGTTTCAAATCTAGTACAGTTGGTTATCAGGATTAATAGCCAACTTTACGAAGGCAATTGAGTATCAATAGAGGATCATCCACTCTCGGTATCATGAGAGGAATATCCCATATGTGCTTGCTCAGACAAATCCCTGGCCAGGGTCATTCGGATTAAGAGAGAAGGAGTTCTCTGGTAGAATCCAAATAGAGCAAGACAAACTAATTTCATATGTGACCTGACAGTACCATGTCCAATATACGGTCTCTAAGATATTATTTGGATGAGGGATTATAGATACATGGTAACTATGGACAGAGAGGTCTGACGGATTCGATCCTATTGTATCGTTCGGGGACTATGGCGTAGTGGCCTAGTACGTCCATAGTCGATGAGTCAAGTGAATTATTATGAGGAAAATAATTCACTATATCAGAAGGAGTTCTGATGGGAGTGACTCACAGCCAGCTCGGTATCAGGCCTAGAGGGTCACATATATATGGTGGATGCTTCAGCGAATAGAGGATTAGACCCTATTCTCATTAGATGAGACCCTATGCTGATGGGCTTCTTACTTAAGGCCCAATTAGAGGCCTAAGGAGATTATTAAATAGAGATCCAATAATGCAAGGTTAGTGGGTTATTGGATGGAGATCCAATACCTACTAAGGCAGGAGCCCTAGGGTTTTTGGTGGCTCTCTATAAATAGGAAGGGAGACATATGGTTGATAGGCTGTAGCTTTAGCCACCACCTCCTATTTTCCTCCATGTGATCAAGAGTTACAAGATTAGATTGGAGGAGTTTCACTACAGAGATCCATCGTGTGGATACCACTAGAGAGGAGGACGCTTGACCTCCTTTATCTTCTCCATCCGGATCTAGAATATAGGGATATACGATCTCCCTAGGTAAAATAAATCTCTCACACATTGTAATTTTTTTATTTTTGTGATTTTTCTTACGACCCCAATCTTTTGCATGATGATTTAATTTATATGGAAAACTGATTTTTGTTTTGATTTTTACTGCGCATGTGATGTACCCGCTGAGGTTTCCCAACAGTGGTATCAGAGCCAAGGTTTTCGTGCAAAAGATTATTTTTAAACTGCGTGTGATGAGATTGAATCGCGTAGAATTGTTCTATGCGTTCTTATTGCGTTTTCACAGTGAAGGCAACGAGGAGGAGGGGTAGCAGGGCATGGCCCAACCACTTGCAAGGGGGTGACCAGCTGCAGCCAAGGCCCCCCAAAGTTGGTTGCGGGCCCCCGCAAGGGGTGACCGACCGAGGAGGCCACCCACAGTGTGACCCAGTGGCGACCACCGTCGGGCCCGCAGACGCACCCACACAACTGAGCGCCCAGAGGCGGTTGTCCATGGTGCGCCAAGAGGCGATGCTGCCGTGGCCACCACGCCCGTGGGGCAATGGCGGAGAGGGGGGCAAAGAGAGCTAGGCATCCTTTTGAGAAAAGGATGATCCTACCCCTTTGAATTTTAAAAATTTTCGAGGATTGTCCTTATGTACAAAATTTTAAAAATACCTTCAATGATTTTAAAAATTTTGAGGGTTGTCCTCTCATCTAGAATTATAAAAATTCCCTTGACAATTTTAAAAATTTCAAGCATTTCCTAATTTTCAGAAAAATAATTAATTAAATAATTTAATTAATTATTATATATATCTAGTAATCCTACATATGATGTGATGTACATGTGATGTATGATGTGGATGGATGATCATGAGCCATGTATTGTGATGTGTGTAATTATGATTATTATTATTATTGGGGCCTACGAGCCTGTGTTTTTCTCATTTATTGTTGAGCCTGTGTGCTTGTGATTATTTGTAATTACATGGAGAGGCGTAGCGAGAGCATGGAGGTGACAGCGGGACCCATGATGTCATGGCGAGAGATTATGACGCATGGTGATGCAACGATCCGATGGAACTGATGATGACGAGATCAACAATCACAGGGCATGAAGATGTGCCACTGTATACATAGATCCTATTGTGAGTGATTAGGCCCATTGGCTTGGACTTAATCATATTAGGTGATGGCTCATGATTATCTGGTGTGGCTTGCATATATGATGTGTTATACACCTACTAGATATATATATATATATATATTTGCATACGATATAGATATATATTAAATATGTATGTGTGTGACATGACATATTAGGAGACCGATACGAAACAAAAACCCCTCCTACGATAATATTAAGTTAGTAAGCGTGAGGCAATAAGATTGACTCATGTGGCCTTCCATCATTATAGGAATAAATTGAATCACGACATAGGTTAAGTTGGTCGAGTCCCTCGAGGCTCACATATCTACGTGATCGAGTTTTTACCTACGATATAGAGATGTTATCAGTGACCTAAGGACATGGTATGCTTAGTCGAGTCCCTTAAGGGCATATCATCAAATCGGACTCATCTTGTAACGATGGTGATGACTTAACTGAATATCGTGGTTGGTCGAGTCCCTCGAGACTATGATGATTCAGAGGCGGAACGTGACGGGAATCACAAAGTTATGATTGACAAGAGTTGCCTACCTTTTGGGCTTAGTGTAATTGGTCGAGTCCCTCGAGGTTGCACTAAGATGTCAATTGGATCCTGATCCCTACTAGGAGTCTGCCGAAGACTTTCGTCTCACGTGTCGAGGGTGTCACGTGATTCACTCAGAAAATAGTGGGAGTATATTAAGATAGAAGTTCATATCTTAATTAGTATTTTATGTAAAATTTGCATGTTATTTATTTTTACTATATCTTGTTTGATCATAAACATGTCGCTCATAAACCCCCCCTACATGGCATACTTGATGCCAACCACCTCATTGGTCCAAACTATATAGATTAGCTCCATAATTTGAGAATTACCTCACGATGAAAAAAACAGCATATATCTTTGATACAATTCTGCCCACGCCGGAAGAAGGGGAAAGTGAGGATGAGATCGCTCGCTATATGAAGTATATAGATGATTCTACATTGGCAAAATGTTATATATTGGCCTCCATGACTCCTGAGTTACAAAGGCAACATGAGAGCATAGATGCAGATTCTATCCTTCTTCATCTCCGCTAGTTGTTTGAGAAATAGGGAAGAACTCAAAGATATAAGATATCTAAGAAACTCTTCCAAGCCAGGATGACAGAAGGGACATCGGTTAAGAACCATATCCTAAAGATGATAGAGTGGATCGAAAAATTCACAGGTCTAGGAATAGTCCTAGAGGATAATCTATATATTGATCTTATACTTCAGTCTCTACTAAATTCCTTTTCTCACTTTATCATGAATTTTAACATGAGTAAGTTTGAGGTGACTCTCCCTGAGCTCCTCAATATGTTGAGGGAAGCTGAGAGTGCCATGAAGAAGGAGAAGCCAGTTCTCTATATTGGTGAGACCAAAAGGAAAGGAAGGCCAGCAAGACCCTTAAGAAGGGCAAGGGCAAAGAAAGACCAGGTAAGGTATAGGTTATCAAGAAATACCCAGGAAAGGACATAGGACTACCTTGTAGAGAAGGTGATACAAAAGCTTGGAGAAGCTTTAGGTATATTCATGATCAGTTTTCACTTGTTAAATTTTCATAATAACAAATGGGTATTGGATACTAGGAGTGTTTACCATATCTGTAATTTGTTGCAGGTTCTGGCAAGACCTAGGAGATTGGCTAGAGGTGAGATGAACCTCAAAATGGGTAATAAAGCAAGAGTTGCTGTAGTTGTTGTTGGAGAGGTCACCCTACATCTGCTTGGTGGAGCTATTATTGCATTAGATGCATATTATTTTGTTCTCTCTATTATCAAAAATATTATTTATATCTCTTGTTTGACACTTAGTGGATACAAATTAGTTTTTGAGAATAATAGTTGTTCAATAATTATGGATGATGAGATCATCACTAGAGTGACCCTTATAAATGGCTTGTATGTGTTAAACACTTCTCCACATATTATGAATATAAATATGTCTAAGAGGAAAAAAGATAAGATAAATAATATATACCTATGACATTATAGGCTAGATCATATACATGAGGGAAGGATTCAAAAGTTGCTGAAAGATGGATACTTAGATCTATTTGACTATGAGTTAGATACAACTTCTGAACCTTGCCTTCGTGAGAAAATGACCAACTCTCCTTTTAATGGAACTGGAGAGAGAGTCACTGAGTTATTGAAACTCATACATAGTGATGTATGTGGTCCCAGGTCAACTCATGCTATAGGTAGTTACTCATACTTCATTACATTCACTGATAATTTCTCTAGATATGGACGCGTGTACTTAATGAAGTATAAATCTGAGGCCTTCGAGAAATTCAGGGAATATAAGAATGAGGTAGAGCACCAAATTGGAAAGAGTATTAAGAATCTTCGATCAGATCGAGGAGGAGAGTACTTGAGTATAGAGTTCACTCATTTCCTTAAGGACAATAGGATTTTATCCCAGTGGACACCTCCTTATACACCTCAGCTTAATGGTGTATCAGAAAGGAGGAATCACACGCTGTTAGACATGGTGTGATCCATGATGAGTTTCGTTGACCTGCCCGTTTCATTCTGGGGGTACGCTCTAGAGACTACAACTTACCTTCTGAACAGAGTTCCATCAAAGTTGGGAGTGTCTACACCATATAAGATATAGAAAGGAAAGAAGCTCAACCTTAAGATTGTTAAGATTTGGGGCTGTCCTGCCTACGTTAGAAGACACAACCTCGATAAGTTGGAATCAAGAACATAATGGTGCATATTCGTCGGATACCTAAAGGAAACTTATGGGTATTATTTTTATCATCCCGAGGATCAAAAGGTCTTTGTTACCAAGAGAGCTGTGTTCCTTGAGAAGGAACACATTCTTAGTGGAAACAGTGGGAGTAAGATAGAATTGAGTGAGGTTGGACAACCTAGCTTAAGCACCATTCCAGAGCCCGAGTCTGTTCAAGTACCTAACACACAAGTTCTAATTTTACGTAGGTCTAATAGAGTATCTCACCCTCTTGAAAGATATGTGGGACATATCAGTGGAGATGATTCTCAATATGTTGATCTTCAGACCTACAAGGAGGCTATTATGAGTATAGACTCTGAAAAGTGGCAAGAAGCTATACATTCTAAGATGGATTCTATGTACTCTAACAAGATTTGAAATCTTATGGATGGACCTAAGGGTATTGTACCCATCAGCTGCAAATGGATCTTCAAGAAGAAGATCGGAGTGGATGAAAAGGTAGAGACGTATAAAGCAAGGCTGGTAGCTAAAGGATATCGTCAAAGACAAGGAGTTAACTATGACGAAACCTTTTCACCTATAGCCATGCTTAAGTCCATTAGAATTATTTTGGTCATTGCAGTACACTATAACTATGAGATCTGGCAGATAGATGTCAAAACGGCATTCCTCAATGGCAACCTTGAGGAAGAGGTGTATATGATACAACTAGAGGGATTCGTATCCAAAGAGAGTCCAGATAAAGTGTGCAGGTTGCATAGATCCATTTATAGATTGAAGCAAGCTTCCCAAAGTTGGAACATAAGATTTGATAAGGTGATCAGATCTTATGACTTTGTTAAGAACGAAGATGAGCCTTGTGTATACAGGAAGGTAAGTAGAAGCGCTATCACCTTCTTGGTGCTATATGTGGATGACATCCTAATAATTAGGAATGATGTAAGAATGCTCTCCACAATAAAGGCTTGGCTATCAGAAGGAGTTCTAATAGGAGTGACTCACGGCCAGCTCGGTATCAGGCCTAGAGTGTCACACATATATGGTGGATGCTTCAGCGAATAGAGGATTGGATGAAGATCCAATTAGCCCATATTTTCATTAGATGAGATCCTATGCTAATGGGCTCCTTGCTTAAGGCCCAATTAGATGCCTAAGGAGATTATTGGATAGAGATCCAATAATGTAAGGTTAGTGGATTATTGGATGGAGATCCAACACCCACTAAGGCAAGAGCCCTAGGGTTTTTGGTGGCTCTCTATAAATAGGAGGAGAGACTTATGGTTGATAGGTTGTAACTTTAGCCACCTCTTATTCTCCTCCCTTTGAGAAAAAGTTGTAAGATCAGATTAGAGGAATTTCGCTACAGAGATCCATTGTGTGGATACCACTAGAGAGGAGAATGCTTAACCTCCTTCATCTTCTCCATCCAGATCTGGAATACAGGGATATACGATCTCCCTAGGTAAAATCAATCTCTCTCACACTGTAGTTTTTTTTTATTTTTATGGTTTTTCTCGCGACCCTAATCTGTTGCATGATGATTTGATCTGCATGGGAAATCGATTTTTGTTTTGATTTTCACTGGGCATGTGATGCACCCGCTGAGGTTTCCTAACAGAGGGTGCTGATGGCAGTAGTGCAACAAAGGACCGAGGGCTATGACAGCAGCAGTAGGGAAGATTCGTCTGGCTGTGGCTATAGGGTGCAACAATTATGGGTGAAGATAGGGCAGGCTATAGCAGTGACATCACGGTGCCAGTGGGTATCACAGGCTCTATGATCCTTTCTCTGTTGTGCACATTGCTATGTGCGTTGAATAGGAAGGCAACAGTCTGGGTGGATTGTAGCAATGGATCGAGGTCGGATGGCCGGCCAGCAATGGGCATGGCTGGAAGATTACTGCGACTAGCAGGGGAGACACAGGTGGTGCTAGCAAGGTTGAGCGAGAGGGTTGAAAGGGAGAAGGGCATTGGCAACAGAGGAGCAATAGAGGCATTGGCAATGGGCGCGACAATAGATGCTCGAGTGGTGGGTGATAAAGAGAAGGGTGTGGCCAGCAATGGAGGAAAGGCAGTGGGTGTTATTGTTGCGTGTGTTGTTGGAAGGAAGTGAGTGTTATTGCTTTATTTCTGTAGGGAAACAAAGGTCGCACGATTAGCGACTGTGGCTTTGTAGAAGAGGAGTCGACGGGCGGTGACCCTTAGAGGAGCTATGATAATATGATAAAAAAGAGTGGAAGAAGAAAGCTTCCTTTATTTGCATGATTCATCATTAATTTATATACTTTGAAGATGAGAATTTTTCAATTAATAACATCTAAATCTTATACTCTCAATTTATCTCATCTAAATCTCATCTAATTTTACCTATTAATAAGCTAATCAAAGTGAGTAATGTGAACCGGCGATTGAGGAGCACGCAGGAACAGCTTAGAACGAGTTTATAATTAAAGGAGAGCATCACCATGAACATGAAGGTGAGCATGAGCTTTTGCTGGTATGCCTGGATTTATCCTCTGCTCTAAAACTCCTACATATTAGTAACTAATCTGCAAAAGAGACACTTCAGAACCCCAAGTCTATAATTAAAGGATTTTATAAAGTTAAGTTCGATTAAAAATTGAATTATAGTGCCACTAGGTAGATGATAGACAGGAATGTTTAAATGAGAATGACATGGCGCAGTTGTGTGCAACAATCTAATTGTTTATTGCCTTACCTCACACAATAAATATCTGTTTGAATTAACGCCTTCCTTTACATCTTTTACTGGGATCTCAAAATGTCTTTTGTTTCATCCTCAGTAGCCTGACCACCAGGCTGACAACCCAGCTCTGGTGGCGTTATTAGCAAATCCATCCATGGAGCACATGAATGAGCATTAGTTCTGACAGTGATATCAGACACCTTCGGGGAAAAGACAGATCGCTCCGTATTTGTCTCTAAGCACGGAGGACTTCTAAAGCCCCAAGCTAATAATACAAGAAAGCAGCAGCATCAACGCAGCAGCTGATCTCCCTGTTGATTTTTCTGTTGAATTTCAGAGACAAAAAGAAAGAAAATAGTGAAAAATATTAAGAATATTTTTAATCAACAATCTATAATATTTTGAAATGAATCAAAGTATTTATTTATATTAATTAAAAGATAAAATATAAATATTTTAAAATATTAAAAAATCTATCACATCTAAATATATCTTATCCTCATCTAAATTAATCATATCATCATATAAACTAAATTTAGATTTAAATCTTTATCTAATCCTAACTCCTTAAATCAATCTTAACAACTTGGATTATTTCTAACAGAATCCCCTTAATTGAAGTAGTTAAAATTTAAAATTATTTTTAAAAAAATATTTTCTTTGCCAAAATTTTTATGAAGACGTTGGCAAGCTGATCTTCGTTGTTGTAGCAGCTATCTTATATTTTTTCTCTGTCTATAGATCTTTAAGAACTTCTGAACTAAAATATTTTATCGTTTCTCTTGACATTTTTCCCTTTGCTAGCTAACTTTGACGATATGATGGAGACTTTGTATTTGTAGAATTGAATCCCCCTTTCTATGTTGAAGTTTTCTCCTTCTTTTTTTTCTCTTAGCTTTCTTCATATCAAAATAAACTTATATCAATCCTGTATGTGTAATTTCATTATTGTCCTTGGAGTTTAGAGCTTCACCCCTTTTCTGTATGTGTGTCATCAACATTATAACCTACATCATCTGAGATAGTTTGCATAGATCCACACAAATTTAGATGATCATAATTTTTATGCCACAATGTTGATTCATCAGTAGGAGTAGCAAAATCCAAAAATAATAAGGCAAACATCTTGTTTTTTGTCATCCTTGCGGTTGCTATTAATTTATTGATTTTCTTATCATAAATCAAGCATTTTTTATCATAAAAAATAACATAATATTGATTTTCTTACCACAATGTTGATTCATCAGTAGGAGTAGCAAAATCCAAAAATAATAAGGCAAACATCTTGCATTTTTTAATTTATTGATTTTCTTACCACAATGTTGATTCATCAGTAGGAGTAGCAAAATCCAAAAATAATAAGGCAAACATCTTGTTTTTTGTCATCCTTGCGGTTGCTATTAATTTATTGATTTTCTTATCATAAATCAAGCATTTTTTATCATAAAAAATAACATAATATCCTTTTCTTATTAATTGTTATATATTAATGAGATTTTATTTTAAATCAGGAATAAATGACACATCATCAATAATTTTTTTATCAGACTTTGTGTTCATAGCAATTGTTCCTTTCCCTTTTACTTGAACCTTTTTACCATTTCTCATCTGCACAGTAAATCTGACCGAATCATCAAGCTACTGAAACAGACTTTTATCTCCTGTCATATGATTAATGTATCCACTATCCAAAAACTAAATAGATCTAGAATATTTTTCATCAAATGCTATAAAGAAAATACTTTCTTCATCTCTTTTGTTATCATTACTTTTCTCGTGATAGTTAGTTTGATTTTTATTCCAATAATATTTTTCAAGATGTCCATATTTTCTACAATAAGAACATAGAGAAATATTTGGATTTTTATTTTTGTACTTATGATTTTTTAATATATCTTATTTTTTATAATAAAACTATTTTCAGGTTTCTTTGTTACTTTCATTTGGTTGGTCGGTCTCGTCCTTTGTCCTTCTGATCTCTCTCTTCAAATCTGATTTCTGAATTCTCTTTTTGATCCTTCATCAATCTTCATTTGAAGAATATGTTCCAAAGTTTCATCTAAAGATTTGTTCACTTTTTATTCATAAACTAAAAGAGATCTCATTAATTCATCAATAGATAATGTACTTATATTTTTAGCTTCTTCTATAGCAGTAGAGATCATATCAAATTTTGGAGATAAACTTTATAAAACTTTTTCTACTACAATTTAATCTTTTAGATTTCACCATAAGACCTTATTTGATTCACAATAGAAGAAACTTTTGAGCAATCGATTCCGAATCTTTCATCATAAGAGTCTCAAATTCACATCGAATAATTTGAAGCTTTGAAATTTTTATCTTTTCTGTGCCTTTAAATACACTTTCTAGTATCTTCCATGCTTCTGTTGATGTTGATGCCATCATGATTGGGGGAAATAAGGAATTATCTATTGCTTGTTGTAACATATAGAAGGCTTTTGCATCTCTTTACATATTTTCATTCATCTGATCCTTTTGATCCTTAATAATCTTAGGATCCTACATATCATACTCAACACTACCAAATTCCATAATCCTTATGAAATAAGCAAAGTTGCCCGCCATCTTCTCTCTTTTTTTTTTGGATCTACTAGTCTTTCCTTCCTTTTGAAGGATGTACTCTTTTTTATTTTCTTTGAACTAAGCTCTGATAGGCTTTTCTATAAAACTTCAAGTAAAAGTAGAAGAGAATAGTAGAGCACATCAGGAGTACTTTCAATCAGCAGTCTACAGTGCTTTGGAATGAACCAAGAGCACTTATTTATATTAATTAAAAGATAGAATATAGATATTTTAAAACACTGAAAAATCTATCACATCTAAATAAATCTTACCCTCATCTAAACTAATCACATTATCTAAACTAGATTTATATTTAAATATTTATTTAATCCTAACTCGTTAAATTAATCTTAACTAATTGGATTATTTAAACCCTCCCATGTCGCAGAGTCAAAAGTCTCGGTTCGCGATAACGATTTCATGCTGCTTATTGGTTAAACTAGTGTGTTGGATTCACTAGTGTTTAAGATTGATGACGCGGCTTTGTTATGATTATTTACTAGATCAGTGATGGCTACCAATGACAGGAAATACGGGCAGAAGATGGCTACGGGCAATCCTTGCCCATGGGCATACTATCGCTGCACCATGGCCAACGACTGCCCCGTGAGGAAGCAGCTAAGCTTCATCGATGGTGGGCTTGGCAACTCACAGGCCTAAGCTTAATGAAACAGATATAGTCGGGATTTACCACTAGGGTTATTAAACAGGTAGGAATAATGCTCTTTCTATATGAGTATGTAGTGATCAACTATTAAAAGCTTCCCAGCAGCTGCGCTGACGAGTTGAAGCAGTGAAAGAACTATTTAACTATCAGCTTTTTCTTTTTTTTTTCTCAAGCAGTGAGTGATCTGACAATTTACTCCCTGTGACACCCGTACTGAAAACAATTAGAGCCTCTTTGCTGTCTAATCCCTCACGAAGCCAAATGAGTATTATGCACAATTGATTACTTTATGATCGAAAAATAAAACTGAGATTTTTGTGCAGGTACGAGGGACTAAAAAGTTGGTCACTTGAGGTAAAAGTCGGTTTAAAATTTGGTTTATATGCTTGCTTGTGCTAAATGCATTTGTAATAGCAGTGCATATATACATTAAACAAAAATACAGTGAAATATGGTAGATTTGATGTACTGATTGGTATAAATGAAGCAACACCAAATTTTAAATTAATGTTTTCCCTTGTCTCTCTTTCCAACATGATAAAATAGATGATAAGTTTGACTCCAATTCCAAACCTGATATTCACGAGGGTCCTCCTGGATGAGACTCTGACACCTGCGTAATTGACTCTGCAACTGACTGATGGTCAACATTGTACAGTAACCTTTACCTAAACTATTCAAATCCCCTTTATCATCAAGACTTGTATAATTTTGACCAATGCCACAATCTTAAAGGTTAACCAATTCTCAACATCTTGCAAGTCCTATTAGCCTATATCTACCCTCGGCCTAATAGTGGTAGATTAATTAGGCGTGCAATAGAGTGTTTTTCATGTATTACACGAAAATTTAAGTTCTTGATCAGCTAATTGTTCTTATGAATCGCACTCTATGAGAGGCATGCTAGAGTGTCATATGGCCTAATTAAGTAGATGTGATGAGGACAAGATCATCCTCAAGACCACCTACGAGGCAACCACAACCACCTCTTCCCTCCTGCTGCTGCCATGGTCACCACCACGTCAGCCGCTACCGCCATGCTCATATCTGGCTGCACCGCCAGTGGCTTCTGCATGCCCAGTGTGTACACCATGACGACATTGTATGCTTCCTCGACGTCCAATTCTGTCTCCCTAGATTTCACCAAAATGCAAACTTCGCTTCAGCTGATCCAACGGGGAGACTACATTCCATCGATGTCGACCCCTATGTCGACATCCACGTACCCGCCACATGAGCTGCTCGGAATGGTGACACGGCCAGCGGTGGAGACAGTCACTACGGCGATTGCAACTCATCGTAACATTGCTACAGCAATGGCGACAGCCATTGCATTAGTTACAGATGCACCATAAAGCATGAACAGTACTGTGGTGGGGCCTAATGCTGTAGTATATGAATCTTCACAATTTTCGACATCCACTTATTGAGAAAAAATATTAAATTTAGAACAATATTTTTTTATCAAAATAAGTTGCTCATCAAAATTATTAATTTATTATTAAAAATAAATATTAATCAAAACAATATATATAACAGAGTAATAAATCAACCACAAATGAGACATCAGATTTTTAACATGAAAAACCCAATGTTAAAAAAAACTATGAGACTGTAGTCTACTTAAACTTCCACTATCACCAATAATGATAATAGATTTATAATAAAACTTCTGCAGAATAACTAGAGGATCACAATGACATCAAGAACATATATCTTAGTTCACCCCTAGCATCATCAACATAGATAGATCTCACAATAGGAAAGATTAAAACTTACTAAGTGGATATATTAGAAAATCATCATAGAGATGATAAACCATATATCAGTACTATTAGTATTGTAGATCTATTGTAAGAATTCTTCATATAAAATTTGGGTCAAAACTGACGAAGTTTTGTTGTTCGATCCTCTTGCCAAAGTTTTCTCTCTCTTTTTTCTCTCTCTTCTTTCGATACTACGCTATCTCTTAGATTAGGTTTTTAACATTTTTTTTCTTTTTTTTAATAAATCAGATTTGGGCTAAATGCCCAAATATCCAGTTCAAGCCCACCTACGGGCTGGACCCAATAATTCTACCCCTCCAGCTCATATGGTGGGTTATACTAAGCCCGCTCTCCATCTACATGCTTCAAGTTTCTCTTTAGGCGAAGACTTTGTCAACATATCTGATCTATTCTCATCGGTATGCATATTTTCTAAGTATAATTATTTCATCTTAAGCACATCATAAATCCAGTGATACATTATATAAATATGCTTGGATCTAGAATGATATGTTAAAGTTTTAGAGAGGTGAATGACACTCTAACTATCACAGTAAACAGTGTATCCTTCCTGTTTTAAACACAATTCTTATAGAAATCTTTTCATTCATAAAGCTTTCTTCAAGCTTTAGTAATTGTTATATATTTTGCTTCTGTGGTCGATAGAGCAACACAATTCTGTAACTTAGAATGCTAAGAGATTGATTCTCCTGTAAATGTCATTAAGAAAGTGGATTTCCTAGAATCAATATCACCTGCCATGTCTACATTTGTATAGACCTCTAACATAGGTTTACCAATGCAATGTATATATATATTAAATATGTATTTATATGATATGACATATTAGGAGACTGATACATAATGAAAACCCCTCCTATGATAATATTAAGTCGGTGAGTGTGAAACAATAAGATTGACCAACATGACCTTTCATCATTATAGGAAGAAATTAAATTACGATATAGGTTGAGTAGGTCAAGTCCCTCGAGGCTCATCTATCTACGTGATCGAGATCTTGCCTACGATAAAGAGATGTTACCGGTGACCTGAGGATATAGTACACGTGATCGAGTCTCCCGAGGGCATATCATCAAATTAAACTCATCTTATAACGATAGTGATGACTTAATTAAACATCATGGTTGGTTGAGTCCCTCGAGACCATGATGGTTCGAAGGCTGAACATGACGAAAATCACAAAGAGTTGTGATTGACAAGAGTTACCTACCTTTTGGTCTTAGTATAATTGGTGGAGTCCCTCGAGGTTACATTAAGATGCAAATTGGATTCTGATCCCCACTAGAAGTTTGTTGGAGACTTTCGTTTTACATGCCGAGGGTGTCATGTAATTCGTTAGAAAAATTAGTAGAAATAAATTAAGATAAAAGTTCATATCTTAATTAGTTTTTCGGTAAAATCTATATGTTATTTATTTATTCTATATCTTGTTTGTTAGAAATATGTTGCTCGTAAAACCACAACATGACATACTTGATGTCAACTACCTCACTGGTCCAAACTACATAGATTAGCTCAATTTGAGAATTATAATCACTATGTGAAATATATATATGATTTCACTTTGGCAAAATGCTATATATTGGCCTCCATGACTCCCAAGTTACAGAGGTAATATAAGAGCATGAATGCTAATTCCATCATTCTTTATCTCCACCAGCTATTTGAAAAATATGAAAGAACTCAAAGATATGAGATATCTAAAAGTCTTTTCCGAACCAGGATAACAAAATGGACATCGATTTAGAACTATGTCCTAAAGATGATAGAATGAATCAAGAAACTCACAGGTCTAGGAATAGTCCTAGAGGATAACCTATGTGTTAATCTTATACTTTAGTCTATGTCAGATTCCTTTTCTCACTTCGTTATGAATTTTAATATAAGCAAGTTTGAAGTGACTCTCCTTAAGCTCTTCAATATGTTGAGGAAAGCTATGGGTGTCATCAAGAAAGAGAAGTCAGTTCTTTATATTGGTGGGACTAAGAAGAAAAGGAAGACTAGTAAGACCCTCAAGAAGGGCAAAGGCAAAGAAAGATCGGGTAAGACATGCTGGTTATAGGTGCCCTACAAGCCAATCACATGAGTGATGGCACATGTGACATGATACACAGTTATTAGAACCCTTGTGGATTCTAAGCTTGGGGTAATCTCTATAGGGGATCTGTCTCCTTGGAACTCTATAGGGGTTTTTCTCTCATTGGTACTTAAGTCATTGGCTAAAAAAAGATTGATATATTCATAATAAAAAGTGGGTGATTACAAGGCTATTTATAAGCCTTCAATCCCTATTCCTAAGATGACTTCTACTTCAATACTCATACCCTCAACCAACTCCTTAATGTCACTCTAAGTCCAACCACCAACTAATCCATCTAGGGGTTTCTTTATTGTTTTATAATCCTATTCTAATTTAACCCCTCCTCAACCAACCCCTCTATAACTAGGATAATGGATAGTTAATTAAGGTAACATGCATCTTACTAACCCCTCAAATATCTTCCTCAACTAATCCTAACCTAGTCGGCCTCCTTACTTTCCTTAATAGAGGTCGGCTAGATAGGATTTACATGAATGCCCTTTAGATGTTAAATGATTGCCCTCTTCCATGAAACTAACTTAGGACTCACTTAGCTAGAGTCCTAACAAACCTGTCCTCTTTAAATCAATCTTGTCCTTAAAGCTGAGGCTCCATGAACTTTGAGTCTCGATCTACAATTCTCCTTGAAGCTTCCTTGTGGTATCTATAGTAGACGCACTATGGTCCGACGGTCCAGCATTATCTTATATCTCTCCATTAAGGGTAATAATATTTGGATGGTGGTGCATCACGAATCTATGATCCCATGTGATCATCAGCTAAACTTGAACTTCTTCATTAGTTGGGATGTCAGGTGGATGGATCTGGGTTAAGTCATCTTTTCTAAACTTCTATTTATGATGAGATACTTGGAGGATCAATTGTATTTTTAAATTGATGTACTGATCTGATTTATAAGTCACGACTCTATTATGATCTCCAATTTTGTAAGGGCCAAAGTAGTAGGGGGCCCACTTCCTTGAGGCCCTACAGCTAGAGATAAAGGGAAACTTAATATTCAATAACAAACTTTCTTCTACTCCGGTATTTATCGGGTAGCTATTTCTTTTTTGCATGGGCTGCCATTTAGTTGTTCTTTAATAGTAACCGAGCCTTCTTTTGAAATAATTATTGCCCTTTGATAAGGTCCCTGGTGGTGTAAGCCCATTCTGAGTCTGAGGAGGTTAGGAGCTATAATTTTATCAAGCCTATTTTCATCTCTCTTTTATGCTGTTGACTTGTATTATACCAAACTTCAAATTCAGTAGCAATTAGTATCCCTTTATAGATCAAAAGCATCATGTGAAATGTAGGGAGAGCCTCGGTGTATATTAGGAGTTGGCCATCTTGTATGAGGGTGGTACTGATCCCAATTCCTGATATATCTGCTCTAATTAGGAATACATTGCCATGATTGAGTAATGCTCGCCAGATGTAGATGGCATTGTGATTGTGAGGATCCTGTAGATGGTGGACATGTAGATGCCTTCCTCCTGTTTCTTCAAATTTTGATCTCCATCCAATAAAGTTTGGTGTCATAGATTCCATGCTGGTATTGTCGCTGGAGGGACTCAATCTTCTTGCTATCATAGGTTGTGGATAGGTGGTCATCATCAGGGAGGACTTTGAGCATTATGATCCACTCCTTGGAGAAGTCATAGAGGTAGCCCGAGATCTGGGAGTGCTTCAAAAGCCATAGTTGGTTCGGTTGGATGTGGCATTTTAGGAAGAGTTTATACCTATAGACAAAAAGATAAAGCTTTTGGAGATAAAGTATCCTTACAAGGGAAGGTCGTGGTCGAATGATCTGTGTTAGTGGTTCCTCCTACAATATTGTATATAAGGATTGTATAGCCTGGTAGAAAGTAGTCGACTTTGCTCGATGGAGGTGCCTGAAATTTCAGCAAGCTTCTACAAGCGTTGTGTCGAGATCATTATTACTTTACTCCCATGTTTCTCACATAAGGTCACTTGTTCTCCCTTGCCATTTATAAGATTGTTGGTGAGGATGGTGACGAGTTGCTGCTCAAAGGATTCTTTAACTTCTCCTCAAGTTCCTGGACCTCTTCTTTAGATTCTTTAATAGATTTTATCATGGAAAGCTCCCCTTTTTTACAGCAATAGTTATGGCTCCAAAGTTCATTGCAATACCAATAAAGGTCTTTCGCCAATCTATCGCGTAGCTCTTCTCTCATCAATTTTTTTGTTAATGAAGAATAGTTAGGAGTAGAGAGAGGTTTATATGTTGTTGATCTAAGAGTGATTCTCATCCTCTAAGAATCTTAGTTCAATCATTCCTCTTGGATTCAGGCGAAAGAGATTGCAGCTTTCATGATGGGGGGCTGCCGCGCTTTAACCTCTTCTTTAGTTTTCGGCTTGAATCCTTCAATGAATGTCCCTAATAATTTCCTATCAGACCAATCACGAACAAAGTATGATAATTCCTCAAACTTGGTCTGGTATTCTTAGATCATGGAGCTTTATCAGATATTAGCAAGTTGTCCATTGATATTCTCGTACTTGGTTGGCCCAAAGTGGTTTAGTAGCGTATACTTGAATTATATCCACTTCAGAGTCTTATAGTTGTATTCAAGCCAATTGTACTATCGTATAACATCTCCTTCATGGTGGATGATAGTGGTGTCCACCATGGAATCCTCTGATGTTTGGTGATGACGAAAGTAACGTTCAGCGCGCGAAATCCATCCCATCAGGTCTCCTTCTTATCGAGGGAAGTCCTCTCTCATACGTGGATACATCATATCAGTGACTCATACTTCTTTTTTGAGATGCCTCTCTAAGCTTGCACTTTGTTAAAATTTTGTTGGGCTTGGAGATTGCCCCAATCCAAATTCGATGAATAAGGCACACAATCTATCCTCCACGCATGATTCAAATGCCTCCAACTTGGCATCGATTGAACCTTGAGATGCCATTGTGTGTGTCTCTGATTCTGAGATGTTAATATCCTTCTTCTACTATTGGGTTAATGATATAAAATAGTTAGGTGGATTGATGGCCGAGAAAGGTGGTGGATCATGGGTAGATGGCTGCGGTTTGGGCTGAATGGTTGTTATTTTTTAGCTGGTATTAGGGCTACTGTAGGGATTGTATAGGGGATATAGTGGCTGAGGATTAAGGTTAGAGGGGTGGCTTAGGGTTGTTGTTGATGACAGCAACTGGTTTGGTAGGGATTAGTAGCCAAAAGAATGATAAGGATCGGCGGAAGGTTTAGTGGCTATGGAAGACCGTTGTTTTAGTTACAGTTTCAGTTGGCTATGAAAATCAAAAGAAGGCTACGATGGCTATGTCTTAAGGCTATAGGGGTGCCCTAAAGATGACATAAGTGGCAGCAACAATTTTGGTAAGGATCAGATATGGGCGTAGCAAAAAAAAAACACCGAAAAGTAGTGCTATAGAATTCTACATCGATAGGCTACGATAGTCACTGTCTTGGGCTATGGTTTTGGGTGTTGTTAGGGTAAGGATAATAGGTTATGAGGGTTGTGTCTTAAGGCTAAAGGGATGCCCTAAAGATATGTTGGGTGGTGGCAGCAAGTTAGTTGGGTTTAAATGAGTTAAGGAGAAGAAGAAAGACAAAGGTGCAGCAGCAGATTTTTCATCGAAAAAATTCCAGCAATGAAGATGTAATATTTTTTTCAAAAATTCTCAATGAAAATTTGATAATTTTTTTTCCAAAAATTCTCAATAAAAATTTGAATAAAACTCAAAGGGACTCTACTAGTAAGGAATAGGTAATATCATAAAAAATTTTATAGAACAACAAAAGGTTTGACAAAATTAAAGATTATAAGAAGGTATTACTGTAAACTTTTTTTAGTAAAAGATTTCAGTAGTGTAGTCAAAATTTTTCTAGCAATGCATAAGAAGGAATTGAGTAAAACTCAATGGAAATCCACTGACAAAGGCAAGATAATACTATCAAAAAATTTGTGAAAGAAATTAGCATTAAAAGTTTTGGCAAGATTAAGGAATACGAGAGGGTACTGCGATAGAATTTTTGTCGAAAGATTTTAGTAGTATATACAAGATTTTTTTCTAAATAAGGATTCAAGTAAAACTCAAAGTGAATCTGCTGGTAAGGGAAATGTAATACCAACAAAAAATTCATGGAAGAAAATGATAGCAAAAGGTTTGGCAAAATCTAAGATCACGGGAAGGTACTATAGCAGATTTTTATGTCTAAACTACAGCAACTTGGACGTAGAAGATGAGCAGGTTATCTTGATGATTTTTCAATGAAACTAAAGAAAAATTGAGGATAGAAAGTTATAAAGCTATGGTAGAAATGTGATTAGTAAAAATGTAGCAGCAAATCAAAGAGTAAAGGGTGTATGGCTAGAATTATACGATTCGTCGTAAAGATGGAAACTTTACGATAGAAAGTTTATGCAACAAATAGGAATAATTTTTTTTGTATATATATTTTTTGAATAGGGATAACAAAATTACAGTAGTAGCAAGGTAGGAAACCAAAACCTATTACAATTCACGGGGAGATCAAGGGATGATCTGCGGTAGTGGAGATGACGGTGGAATTTGGTGACTATCTTCAAGCAATTATGGGAATTGCTTTAGATGGCTATGGGGGGCTGATGAATGGTTGTGGAAGGGCAATGAGACGCCAAGAATGCTGCTCTATTTTAGAACCCTTATGAATTCTAAGCTTGGGGTGATAGGGGATTGGCCTCATTGGAACTCTACAGGGGGTTCCTCCCTCCTTGGTACTTAAGCCATTGGCTAAAGAAAGATTGATCTATTCATGATAAAAAGTGGAAGATTACAAGGCCTTTTTTAGGCCTTCAATCTCTAATTCCTAAGAAGACTCCTACTTCAAGACTCCTATCCTCATCCAACTCTTAAAGCAACTTCTAATGCGACTCTAAGTCCAACAACCAACCAATTCATCTAAGGGTGGCTGGTTACTTTATTGTTTACTAATCCTATTTTAATTTAACCTCTCATCAACCAACCCCTCTTTAACTAGGATAAGGGGTGGTTAATTAAGGTAACATGGATCTTACTCTCTCCTCAAATATCTTCCTCAACTAATCCTAACCTAGCCAGCCTCCTTACTTTTCTTAATAGGGTCAGCTAGATGGGATTTACATAAATACCCTTTAGATTTTATATGATTGCCCTCTTCCATGAAACTAAATTAGGACTCACCTAGCCAGCATCTTAATAATAGTCTTTTTATAATATTATTTATTCACATATTCTTATATAATATTATCTGTTGAATATATATATTATGATATCCTTAGTTTTGTGTAATGTAAATCAAATAGTGATGAGATCATGATAATGAGACTAATTCATTCTTAAATACAGATCGTAAATAATCTCGGTCATATGTAGCTAGAGTGGGATATCAAAATAACTAGATAGACTAGTGTGTTATATATCTGTCTATATGATGAAGGCGACTGGTCTCAAAGCCTCTTGTGCAAAGACACTAAAGATATAGTACAAGTGCTCATTATACATAATGTAATTCTATAGTCCTAGTTGTATATATGGTTAATGATACCTAATGTTAGATAGTAATTCTATAGTCCTAGTTGTATATATGATCTTTAGACTTAAAATACCAAAAATGCTTTGTTTGAGTACTTATCTCTTCGATGCCGAACTTATAGGTTTGAAAAGTTCTAGATCTATTACAGTCGATTGTCGGGATTGGCACCTTATGAAGGCTATTGAGCATCAATAGAGGATCATCCACTTGGTATTATGAGAGGAATATCTCGTATGCTCTCGTTCAGGTAAATCCCTGCTTAAGTTAGTCAGATTGAGAGGGGACTTCTCTGAAAGAATCCAATTAGAGCAAGACTTAGACAGATTTTGTATGTGGCCTGATAGTACCATGTCTGGTATACAATCTCTAGGATATTAGATAGATGAGGGATTATTGATACATGGTAATTGAGGACAGACAGGTACAATTGATAAGATCCCCTATACTGTTTAGAGACTATGATATATTGGCCTAGTATGTCTATAATCGATGAGTCGAGTGAATTAGTATGAGATAATAATCTACTGAGTCAGAATAAGTTTTGATAGGTAGGACTCACTGCTAGCTCAGTTTTTGGCCTAGAGGGTCATACACAAATGGTGGATACTTCAGCGAATAGAGGATTAGATATGAGTTATCCAATTACCTCATGTTCTCATTAGATAAAACCTTATATTGATGGACTCCTTACATGATGCCCAATTATAGGCCAAAGGAGATTATTGGATAGAGATCCAATAATCCAAAGTTAGTGGGTAATTGGATGGAGATCCAATACCCACTAAAGCAGAATCTATTAGAGTGATATGGGTGGCTCCTATAAATAGGAGGTGAGGCACATAAATGATAGACTACACCTTTTGTTGCCCCCCTATTCTCCTCCCTCCCTCTATGTAAGAGTTGTGAGACATGGGGTTGCGATTGAAGGAGTATAGCTGTAGTAATCCATCGTGTGGATACCGCTAGAGAGGAGGACATTTTCTGCATTAAGATATAGAAAAATAGGGATATACGATCTCCCTAGGTAAACAATCTCTCACACGATGTAGGTTTTAGTTTTATGGCTTTTTCTGCCCACCAATCTTTGTATGATGATTTTGATCTACGTGGAAAGTTTATTTTATTTTAATATTCCGCGGTGCTTGTGATGCTCTCGCAAAGGTTTAATAGTAGTATTAGAGCCAAGGTTGTTTATGCAAAAGATTGACTTTTAAATTCCATGTGACGAGATTGAATCATGTAGAATTGTTCTACATATTCTTGCTGTGATTCGCAGCGAAGGCGACGAGAAGGGGAGCAGCCACCTACGGGCAGGTCCCCAAAGGCAGTCACCCACAGCCAGGCCACCTACATAGGTGATCGATTATGGCCATGGCCCCTCTAAGGGCAGTGATAGAACCTTAAAAGGAGCTCTATAGATTTTGATTCTTGAGGGGGATCATCTCTTGGAACGTTGTAGGGGTTCCTCCCTCCTAAACTCGGCACAAGGCTGAAATAAAATTGATAATTGCTTGATTCAAGAGGGGGGACAGCTACATCTTTAAATATGGATCAAAACCGTAGCCTAAGGGGGTGCTTTCCTAAGTAGAATTACCCCTTTACCCCTCTTATAGCCAACCTACCTTAATAAAAATAGGAGGCGGCTAAGTGGCTCTATAGCCAACCTAAGTAGGGGGAAACCCTAGCCGACCAACCCAGTAAGGGGTGTGGCGGCTACTAAGCCCTAAGGGCTAATCTAGACCCTAGCCATACTCTTTTATAAAATAGGAGTGACTTTATTATAATCTAACAGGGTTTTTATTAACTAGTACTAAGATGATTAGGACTCAACCCTGCTGGAGTCCTATCAAGTCCGCCCTCTTTAGTTCAGCCTTGTCCTTAAGACTGAGGGTCCATAACTCTGGAAACTGGATCTTCAACTCCTTATGTGACTCCCATAGCCTCCTCATTAGCTAGGGTGTTAGTTGGAAGGATTTGGGCTAAGTCATATTCTTTAAATTTCCATTTGTGGTAAGATACCTGGGGGATCAACTATAATCTTGATCTGGTGCACAAATTTGATTTCCAAGTTAGGGCCCCAATGTGATCATCAATTTTGCAAGGCCCAAAGAAATAGGGAGACCACTTCATTAAGGCTCGAGTTTCCTGTTGATTGAGCTGGAGGTGTAGAAAAACTCGATCTTTAATTTTTCGTCCATTCTGAAGTTTGTCGGGAGGCCGTTTCTTCTTTCATATGCTGCCATATGGTTAGTCTTTAGTGATAGCCAATATTTCTCCTAGAATGGTGACTGCCCTCTGGTATGGTTCAGGATTATGAGAGCCCAATCTAGCGTGAGCATGAGTTGCAATTCTTCTAGTTTTACTCCTCTTTCATGCCATGGACCTGTATCGAACTATATTTTCAATTTGGTAGTAATTAGTATCTCCTGTAAAAACCTCGTATAAAGTGTGGGGGAAGCCTTAGTTTAAACTACTAAATATGCATCAAGAATCCACCATGTGCTTTGTGCAAAACTTTCTCTATTCGTTGTGATGAAATTGTGAAAATTTAGCTCCCGCGCTTGCCTCGTAATGTGATCCACCTCTCTTTGCAATAAAATTTCATAATTAATTTAAAAAATTTCAAGAGATATCACCTAATGTTGTGAGCCATTCGATCCCAAGTATAGCTTCATAATCATCGATAGGTAGGAGGAAGAAATTAGCTACCACTTCTTGGCCTTGGAGGAGTAGTTTCACCCGCGGGCACCGTTGGTCTCAATTAAAGATTCGGTTGTCGGCGACCTTTACGTCAAACTTATTGTAACCTTCGATTTGAAGGGCCAAACATGTAGCAACCTTATTGTTGAGGAAGTTATTGGTGCTGCCTGTGTCGATGATAACGGTGATGGGTTGCTGTTTTAGAAGTCCTTCAACTTTCATCATTTGTAGATTGGAGTAGCCGGCCAATGCATGCACTGCATAGTCGATCAAATGAGACTCTTCTTCCATGGCTTCTTCTTTAGGTTCAAGGGCTTCTTCAGATGTTTCATTGTCCTTATCCTCTGCTAGTTCAGTCACGAGGAGATGGCCCTTTTTGCAGTGATGTTTGCGACTCCATGGTTCGTCATAATGCCAACACAACTCCTTGGCCGATCGTTCACGTAGCTCGTCTCTTCTCAACTTTTTTAGTGCAGGGGCTTGGATGGCAGTAGAGGGGGTAGTAGGCCTCGGCATGGCTAGTTGGGGAGTGACCCTTGCCCTTCATACCTCGTGGTTCAATTGTTCTTCCTGGATACGCGCGAAAGAAATTACCGCCATAAGAGTGTACGTTTGCCGCGTCTTTACTTCTCCTCGAATCTCTGGCTTTAGGCCCTCAATAAAAGTATCTAAAAGTTGTTTCTCAGACCAATTTTTAGTTTAGTTAGATAAACACTCAAACCTTGTTTGGTATTCTTGTATTGTAGAGGTTTGACGAATCTTTACCAATTGTCTGTCAATGTTATCGAAATCGGTTGGTCTGAAGCGGTTTAGTAGTTCTTTCTTAAATCGCTGCCAAGAAAGTCCTCTATGGGTATGCTTAAACCAATTAAACCACTAAATAGCATCTCTCTCGAGGTGGATGACAGCAATCTCCACCCGTATGGCATCGGTGATTTGGTAGAACCGAAAATAGTACTCGGCGCGCGAGATACACCTGATCGGGCCTCCTTCTTCCCATCTAGGGAAGTCAACCTTCATTCATGGATTATTGAGATTATAGGTGATGTGGCCATGTTCTTAAGGATTATCTCATCGATCTGAAGTTTCTCCATGTTGTGATTTCCTTAGGCTCGATGGTCGGCCAATGCTGAATTCGGTGAAAAAGGATCGCATTTGTTCTTCCAAGCGGTTTTCAAAAGGCTTCAAGCTTTGCATTGATAGCCTCCTCTAATGCCATAGTATATGTCTCTAGATCTGTAATATTGAGATCTTTTCTCTGTTGTAGGGTTAGTGGCATGAGAATTTTGGAGAAGGGGGTGGCCGGTTGGAAAGTGAATTAGTTTGGATGGAAATATGATACAGTTTAGGGCAGATTTGGGGGGCTATTTGGTTTTGGTTTAGGATAGGGTTTTAAAGAGTTTTTGGTGAGGATGGTAGAGTTTTGAGGTGAGGAAAAGAGAGTCCAAAATCTCACAAAAAGTAGCACTCAAATCTGATAGAATTCGACAAAAAAAGTGCTACGATTTGTTGTCCTGCTGAATTGATTTTATGTTAGAGAAATGATGACTTCTCGACGTAAATTTCAGAGGAAAGTTTAAGAAAATTATACAAAAACCCTTGGTTCAGATGTAGTTAATACCAGTAAAAAGTTTGACAAAATTTTGGTTACATAACAGTAGGGAAATAGGGCAAAAGACGAAAGGTAGATTCCTTTATTATAAAATTCTAGAACTGCATGATGGTCAAAGATTGCACAAGAAAATCAATTCTAGAAGGAGTTTTTTCAAGAAATTAAATCCAGATGAAAGCCAACTTGATCTTGAGAATTATGAAAAATTTTGGCTAGAAAAGAGAAGGAATAATCTGATTTCAAGAGGCAAAATCACGGTTAAAAATTTCTGCAATGTTCCACCTTCGTAACAACGATAACATTTGCGACAAAGGAAATTTGTAGTGAATAAAATTTGTAAAAAATCTTCAATATATAAAGTAAGTAATCTTGTAGTATTAAAGAGGCGTGGTTGATAAAAAAAATACTAGATTTCTAGATCAAACACAGGGGACAGTGGCAGAATGATTTGATCTGCGGCTGGGGTGGAAGGTGGAGGCCCATGTTACACCAATTATGAGAATTGCTTGGGAAAGTGGAGGCATGAATAATGGCTACAGGTGCAGCAAGATCACTGCTCTGATACCAAATGATAGAACCCTAAAAGGAGCTCTATAGATTTTGATCCTTGAGGGGGATCAACCCTTGGAACGCTGTAGAGGTTCCTCCCTTCTAAACTCAGCACAAGGCTGAAATAAAATTAATAATTGCTTGATTCAAGAGGGGGGTGGCTACATCTTTAAATAGGGATCAAAACCCTAGCTAAGGGGGTGCTTGCCTAAGTAGAACTATCCCTTTGCCCCTCCTATTGCCAGCCTGCCTTAATAAGAATAAGAAGCAGCTAAGTGGCTCTATAGCCGACCTAAACAGGGGAAACCCTAACCGACCAACCCAGTAAGGGGCGTGGCAGCTACTAAACCCTAAGGGCTAATCTAGACCCTAGCCATACTCCTTTATAAGATAGGAGTGACTTTATTACAATCTAACATGGTTTTTATTGACTAGTACGAAGATGATTAGGATTTAACCCTGATGGAGTCCTATTAGGCGGCCAGGCCGTTTGCAATGACGGTCAAGCTGTAAGGGGCAATCGCCCGTGGTTAGGGCTACCGTCTATAAGGGCGGTCGCTTGTAGGAATTATCACCAATAGGGGCAGTGCTTGCGGGGACAACGCTTGTAGGCAGGCTACCTGCAAGCAGAGGTAGTGCCCATGGAGGCACTGCCTTCGGGCACGGTGCCCGCCCGAGGGCAGTGGCTGCAGCCAGCGACGCATAGCACTACCGCCTGCGTAGGAGCGGTGGTGGCAACGACCTACTGGAGGTGGGCAAAAAGGGCTAGGGCTTCTTTTTGCCAAAAGTATGATTATATCCCTTGAAATTTGAGAAATTCTTATATCTATCCTTTTGTCCATAATTCTAAAAATGTCCTTGATAATTCTGAAAATTTCAAGTTTGTCTTGATTTCATGAAAAATAATTAATTAACTAGTTTAATTAATTATTTATTATCTAGTAATCCTACATGGTGATGTGTACATGTGATATATGATTTAGATGAGTTACCATGAGTCATGTGATATGATGTGTATATATATAATTATTATTATTATTATTCGGGCCTACGAGCCTTTGTTTTTCTCACTCATTATTGGGCCTACATGCTTATGATTATTTTGTAATTACAAGGAGAGGCGAGGCGGGAGCGTGGATGTGACAGTAGGACTCACAATGTTGTGGTGGGAGATCACGACGCATGGTGATGCGATAAAGATTCGATGGAATCGATGATCACAAGATCAACGATCACAAGGTATGAAGATGCGCTAATGCACACTTAGATCATATTATGAGTGATTAGGCTCATTGGCTTAGGCTTAACCAAATTAGGTGATAGCTTATGATCATCCGGTGTGGCTTACATATATGATATATGTTATACACCTATATATATACGTACATATATATATATATATATATTAAATATGTATCTGTGTGACATGATATATTAGGTGAACGATACAAAATGAAAACCTATCCTACAACAATATTAAGTCAGTGAGCGTGAGGCAATAATAAGATTGACCTATGTGGCCTTCTATCGTTATAAGAAGAAATTGAATCATGACATAGGTTGAGTAGGTCGAGTACTTGGAGACTCACCTATCTACGTGATCGAGATCTTGCCTACAATATAGAGATGTTACTGATGACTTGAGGACATGATACACTTAATCGAGTCCCTCGAGGGCATATCATTAAATCAGACTCATCTTGTAATGATGGTGATGACTTAATTGAACATCATGGTTAGTCGAGTCCCTTGAGACCATGATGGTTCGGAGATCGAACATGACGGGAATCATAAAGAGTTGTGATTGGTAAGAGTTGCCTACCTTTTGAGCATAATGTAATTGGTGGAGTCCCACGAGGTTACACTAAGATGTCAATTGGATTCTAATCCCCACTAGAAGTTCACTGGAGACTTCCACTTTACATGTCGAGGGTGTCACGTGATTCATTAGAAAAATTAATGGGAATAAATTAAGATAGAAGTTTATATCTTAATTAATTTTTCTGTAAAATCTATATGTTATTTATTTATGCTATATCTTATTTATTAGAAACATGTTGCTCGCAAATCCACTCCGTGATGAGATCATAATAATGAGACTAATTCATCTTTAAATACATATCATAAATAATCCTGGTCATAGGTTACTCAAGAGAGATATTGAAACAACTAGATAGACCGGTGTTCTGTATACCTGTCCATATGATAGAGGCGGCTAGTCTTAAAGTCTCTTGTGCAAAGACACTAAGGGTACAATACCAGTATTCATTGGGGAATAAGTTCACTAATTGATCCTCTTACAGAATATTGGATAGTTAATGATACCTGATGTTAGAGAATGATTCCGCAATCATAATTGTGTTTCTGGTCCTTAGACTTGAGACTCCAAAAATGTCTTATTTGAGTACTCTCTTCGATGTCAGAGTTAAAGGTTTAGAAAGTTCTAGATCTAGTACAATTGATTATTAGGATTGGTAGCCAACCTTACTAAGACTATTGAGTGTCAATAGAGGATCATTCACTCTCGATATTATGAGAAGAATATCATGTATTCTTTCACTCAGGTAAATCCCTTATTAGGTTGGTCGGATTGAGAGAGGACTTCTCTTGGAGAATCTAATTAGAGCAAGTTTTAGACAGATTCTATATGTGGCTTGACTTACCATGTCTGGTATATGATCTCTTGAATATTAGATAGAAGAGTGATTATTGATACATGGTAACTAAGGATCGATAGGTCCAATGAATAAGATCCCTAAATTATGGTATAATGGCCTAGTGCGTCCATAGTCGATGAGTCGAGTGGATAATTATGAGATAATAATTCACTGATTCAGAATGAGTTCTCATAAGTAAAACTTACTACTAGCTCAGTTTTGGGCCTACAGAGTCATACATAAATGACAGATGCTTCAACGAATAAAGGATTAGATATAAGTTATCCAATTACCTTCTATTCTCATTAGATTAAACCATATATTGATGGCCTTGTATGTGGCCCAATTAGAGACCAAAGGAGATTATTGGATAGAGATCCAATAATCCAAAGTTAGTGGGTAATTAGATGGAGATCCAATACCCACTAAGGTAGGATCCATTAGAGTAATATGGGTGGCTCTCTATAAATAGGAGGAGAGGCACATAGATGATAGACTGCACCTTTGGCCGCCCCCTCTTATTCACCTCCCTCACATTGAGTAAGAGTTATGAGACATAGGGCTACGATTGGAGGAGGATAGTTACAGCAATCCATCGTGTGGATATCGTTAGAGAGGAGGACATTTGACCTTATTCATCCTCTCTATTAGGATATAGAAAAATAGAAATATATGATCTCCCTAGGTAAATAATCTCTCACATGATGTAGTTTTTGGTTTTGTGGCTTTTTCTGCCCATCAATTTTTGCATGACGATTTTGATCTACGTGGGAAACTGATTTTGTTTTAATATTTTACTGTGCTTGTGATGCTCCTATTGAATCTTGGATTTTGATGATGAAATCAATCGATGGGTTTTATAATCTAACTTGTGTTTTAAAGAAAATGATATAGGATTAACTACTATAGTAAAGGGCAGTACAATCAGATGTTGGGCTAGAGTCAAGTTCGAGCATCGGGCCGAGATTCGAATGACACAATGGGAGCTCGCCGAGAGTTTGCCGGAGGTCAACCGAGGTTCGATCGATGTTATCGGGAGCTTACTGAGAAATCATCAGAAGTTTATCAGGAAGTTCGTCGGGAGTTCACCGACAGTTTGTCAGGAGCTCACCGGGTGTTCGCCAGAAGAATGCTAGAAGTTCATTAGGAGCTCGCCAAAGAAAATCGGGACTCGCTGGAGGTTCATCGGAAGGATGCCGAGTGTTCGCTGAAGAGACAATCAGACGTTGTACGACGAGTGTCATAGTTAGCATCGTAATGAGAGTTAGTTTTACTAACTAAATTAAGAGGTTATTAAGCCTTAATTGGGGCTCATTTGGACTCATTATAAAAGTCATTTCAATAACCTAAGGTCAGATAGGGCACAGTCTTCGAAGACATAGTCTCCAAGATGACACAGTCTTCGAAGGTGTGTCAGGCGATTGAACCGCCTAGACTAGGCGATTGAATTGCCCAAATATATTTTCCCAGACTATCAGACGACTGAACCGTCCAAAATACAGTCTCCCTGACACAAACACCCAGAACGCAGTCTTCGAGACTAATACCTCAAGATCACTTAAAAATTAATTTTTGGCTCCACTTTTGAAGTCATTTGGGGCCTATAATATCCCACCCTTTTTTACCTGAGGTATACAAGCAATTAAGAGCAAAAAACTTGTGAAGACACTATTGTAATTGAGAACTTCTCCTCATTTCATCTTATGTAGTTTTTTTGTTTAAAGGAGAACTTTGAGTCTTGTACAGGTTATCTCCTAAATCTGTAAAATGAGAATAGAGTTGTAAGAAGATAGTTGATCTTCACCCATTGAAGGAAGATCAATAGTGAAAGCCAATGGCCTCAAAGGAGGAGGAATCAGGGAAGTGGACATAGGTCATGAGACTGAACCACTATAAAATCGGTTTACTTCCTCTTCCTTGCTCTTTAACTTCATTGCTCTATTATTTAACTATCTATTATCTTTACTTGCACCATTACAACATCTCTACACTTAAATGTATTTTTGATATAGTTTTCATTGAGCAAAATTTTTAAATTGATGAAGATTTCTCATCAGCACTAATTCACCACCCCCCCCTCCTCTTAGTGCAGCTTTGATCATAACAATTAGTTTTAGAGCCACGTTTTCTCTTTATTTGGCTTAAAATCTAAGTGAGATGACTTTTATTAGCAATCTAGAGGGACTTTCTATCACTCGTCCTCTCATATTAAATGGGACGGATTATACATATTGGAAAACTCGAATGAGAATTTTTCTACTTTCTATGGATTTTCAATTATGATATATTGTTGAAAGCGATTTTAAAAAGTCTTCCAAATCGATGAATGAATGGAATGATTCAGAAAAGAAGACTTTCTCTTTGAATGCTAAAGCGATGAATGCTTTATTTTGTGCTCTTGATAAAAACGAATTTAATCAAGTTTCTATATACGAAACATCGCACGAGATTTGACATACATTTGAAGTCACACACGAAGGCACTAGCCGAGTCAAAGAGTAAAAAATTAATCTTTTTAGTGCATAGTGTCACGGACAACAATGTAAACAAGGTGTTCGATGAAATGCTTGTGTTGGTCCGTGTCCTTCGGTTTATGTACATATCTTGTACAACGAGAAGCGGGCTTACAGTAGGCTTGGAAGCCCCAGTTTGATTTGCTTTATGGCCAAGTTTGGCTTGTAAATACAAGTGTGTCTTATAAGCACTTGTGGGGACATCGGTCTGTAGTGGACCATTATCCTTTGTGTGCAACCTCTCTGAGCTTGTAATGTCCATGGGTGTAATTTGTATTGTGGCTTTATAAAGTGTTTTTCTTGAGCAGTTGCTTGTGGATCCCGTGGGAGTTGCTTCTTCTGGCCCGTTTTCTCTTTTTGTAAGTCTGTGGGATTTTTGGAGATCTCGGGGAGGGCTGACCTTTGCGGACGGACACGCATGGGTGTAGCACGGCTTAGGCAAAATCAGCTAAGCCCGTGACAATAGTTATGAGTTGTTTCGCATGAAACCAAGTGAGACCATTGGAGACATATACACTTGTTTTATGAATGTTGTCAATGGTCTAAAAGCGCTTGGTAAAAGTTTTTCTAATTTTAAACTTGTTAATAAAATATTAAGATCCCTTCCAAAAAGTTGAGATCCTAAAGTAACAGCAATACAAGAAGCAAAAGACCTAAATAATTTTCTTCTTGAATAATTAATCGGGTCTTTGATGACTTACAAAATGACATATATAGCACATGATGAACTCGAGAACAACCTTCTAAAGAATAGAAAGGACATAGCACATAGAACCAAGGAAGACCACCTAGGAGAAAACTCAAGTGATGATGATGATGATGAGGACTTTGCACTTCTTACAAGAAAATTTAAGAAATTCTTAAAAATGACTAAAATAAAACAAGATGCTAAGAACAAAAGTGAATTAAAAAAGTACTCAATAATATGTTACGAATGTAAGAAGCTAGGTCACTTCATAAATGAATATCCTCGAGTAAAAAAGAAGCAACCAAAAAAGAAGAAGGCGCTCAAAGCCACTTAGGATGACTCAAGTTTATCTGAAGACGAGGAGCCAACCAACAAGGAAGAAGTTACAAATTATGCTTTAATGGCATTTGGCGAAGAGGTAAGTAACCTAAACGAGTCTTCTTTATCTTATGATGAATTATTTAATGCATTCAATGATTTGTTTGTGATTTTAAATTAGTTAGTAAAAAGTATAAATTATTAAAGAAAGAGCATCCTTCACTTACTAGTAAATTTGAAAAATTTTAAGGAGTATGATGAATATAGGATAGCTCCTTGCACTAACTATGAAGAATTAGATATACTTAAGAAAGAAAATACTTTATTACAAGAAACATTAGAAAAATTTAAAATAGGTAACAAATCCTTAAGCATGATCTTTATTAATAAGGGTCATGTTTATAGAAAGGAAGGAATTGGCTTTATGAGTAACACTTAACAAAAACCAATCATCTTCATTAAATGGCCTACATTATATGTTTCACCTACAAATAAATGTAATTTTTTGGAAGAATTGGACATTATGCTTATAAATATTCATTTAAAAGGTATAGTACACACAAATTAATTTGGGTTTCTAAAGGAACCATAAACAACTCGACATCATTAGTAAAATTAGGTAGAATTTTTCATGAGAAACCCAAAGACAAATGGGTACCTAAACCAAAACCCCCTTTCTTGTAGGAATGTCTCAAAACAAAGGCTAGAAGTACAAAATGATACCTTGATAGTAGATGCTCAAGGCACATGACTGGAGATCCAACTTATTTCTCTAAGCTTACTAGCCTAAATAAAGGATTTGTCAATTTCAGAGATAACAAGGGAAAAATCATTAGGAAAGGAACCATAGGTAACAAATCAAACCTCTTGATAGAAGATGTATTATTAGTTGATGGTTTAAAACATAATCTACTAAGCATTAGCCAATTGTGTGATAAAGGATACATTATCAAATTTGAATCTAATGCTTATATAATTAAAATGCAGCACAAAAATAGTTTAATGATTGCCTTAAGAAGCAATAATTTATATATTATCGACATTGATAATTTTTATGATGGAATATCTTTTTCGACTTTAAATGATGATGCATGGATTTGGTATAGGAGACTAGGATATGCTAGTATGAAACTATTAATCTAAATCTCAACTAAAAATCTAGTAAGAGGAATGTCTAGCATCAAGTTTATAAAAGACAAAGTTTGTGATACATGTCAACTAAGAAAATAAATAAAAAGTAGTTCAAATCAAAAAATCAAATAAGCACCTCTAGACTACTGCAATTAATCAATATAGATTTATTTAGACTAATTAATACTATAAGCTTAGGAGGTAGCAAATATGCCTTTGTTATTGTAGATGATTATAGTACCTATTTCTTAGCACATAAAATTGATTCTTTTAAATATTTTTCTAAATTTTGTAAACTTGTTCAAAACAAAAAGGGTTTTATGATTTCACTTATACGTAGTGATCATAGTGGAGAGTTTTAAAATCATGATTTTTAAAATTTTTATGACTTATATAGGTATAATAATAATTTCTCTACTCCTAAAAATCCACAACAAAATAGAGTAGCGGAAAGAAAAATAGGAACTTACAAGAAATGACTAGAACCATGTTAAACAAACATAGCCTACCCAAATATTTTTGAGCTGAAGCTGTTAATACGATATACTATGTCATGAATAGGGTTCTCATAAGACCATTACTCTTTAAAACTCCTTATCAATTATAGAATAATAAAAAACCTAATATTTTGTATTTTAAAGTATTTGGTCATAAATATTTTATTTTAAATGAAAAACATACCTTAGGAAAGTTTAATGCAAAATCTGATGAAGGCATATTTCTTGATTATTCCTCAATTTTAAAAACTTATCATGTCTTTAATAAAAGAACTCTAGTAATTGAAAAATTCATCCATATTATTTTTAATGAGGTTCTCAAATTGAAGAAAATTAATTTTGATGATGATTTTGATTTACTACTTTAAATTTGAATGATAAATCTCATCTCCAAAACAACTTGGATGCATCTACTTCCAATGAATCATTACCTAAGGAATGGAAGTATATAGATACTCATCCTAAGGAGTTAATAATAGGAGATACATCAAAATGTGTTTAAACTCATTCATCATAAAAATTTTTGTGCTAACGTCATATTTTTATCTCAAATTGAACCAAAATGCATCAAGGAAGCCCTAAAAGATGATTCTTGGGTTATTTCAATGCATGAAAAGTTAAATCAATTTGAGAAAAATGAGGTGTGGGAGCTTGTTCCTAGACCTAGTGACCATTTAGTGACTGGTACTAAATGGATCCTTAGAAACAAGCAAGATGAAAATGGTATCGTAGTTAGAAACAAGGCTAGATTAGTGGCCCAAGATTTCAACTAAGAAGAAGAGATCGATTATGAAGAGACCTCGCTCCTATGGCTAGACTTGAAGCTATAAGGATGCTCCTTGCCTTTGTCTCTTTTAAGAATTTTAAGTTATTTCAAATGGATGTCAAAAATACTTTTCTTAATAGTTCTATTTCTGAGAAAGTTTATGTTAAACAATCCCCTAGTTTTGAAAATGATCTTTTTTTGAATCATGTTTTAAAACTATCTAAAGCTCTTTATGGATTTAAACACGCCCCTAGGGCTTGGTATGAAAGATATAGCTCTTTTCTTATTTCAAATAATTTTTTGAAAGGCAAGGTTGATACCATATTATTTTTAATTATTTTAAAAATAATTTTTTAGTTATTCAAATTTATGTTAATAATATTATTTTTGGTTCAACAAATGAATCCTTATGTGAAACTTTTGCCAAGAGTATGAACCAAGAATTTGAAATGAGCCTAATGAGAGAATTAATATTTTTCTTAGGATTACAAATAAATCAATTAATGGTATCTTCATAAGTCAAACTAAGTATACCTTAAATTTGTTAAAACGATTTAGTATGGATAATGCTAAGGCCATAAACATACCCATGAGTACTTTTATAAAATTAGACTTGGATAGTGAATGTGAAAACTTTGATAAAAAAAATATAGAGGAATGATATGTAGTTTATTGTGTTTAACTACTACTAGACCAGACATAATATTTAGTGTTGGATCATGTGCAAGATTTTAATCTAATCCTATATATTCTCATTTTAAGATAGTTAAGCAAATATCTAGATATTTAAAAGGAACTTTTAATTTAGGTTTATGGTATCCTAAGTCTAAAAACTTTGATTTAATTGCCTATGTAAATACCAATCTTGAAGGTTGTAGAATAGATAGAAAAAGTACAATCGAAACATACTAATTCTTAGGACATGCTCTTGTTTCTTGGTCTTCTAAGAAACAAAATTCAGTTGCATTATCCACAGCCGAAGCTGAGTATATAGCAGCTAGTACATGTTGTGCACAAGTTATATGGATGAAAAACACTTTAGAAGATTATGAAATTCACTTAAAAAATATTCTTATCAAATGCGATAACACTAGTGTAATATGTTTAACTAAAAATTATATTCAACACTCAAGAACTAAATATATTGATATTAGACATCACTTTCCTCGAGACCATGATGGTTCGGAGGCCGAACATGACGGGAATCATAAAGAGTTATGATTGACAAGAGTTGCCTACCTTTTAAGCTTAGTGTAATTAGTCAAGTCCCTCAAGGTTGCACTAAGATGTCAATTAGATCTAATCCCTACTAGAAGTCTGCCTAAGACTTTCATTTTACGTGCTGAGGGTGTCACATGATTCGCTAGAAAAATTAGTGCTAGTAAATGAAGATAAAAGCCCATATCTTAATTTTTTTTACAAAATATACATATTATTTATTTATACTATATCTTGTTTGTCAGAAACATGTCGCGCAAACCCCCTACGTGGCATATTCGATGCCAACTATCTCACTGGTCTAAACTACACAGATTGGCTCAATAATTTGAGAATTGCTCATATAGTGGAGACAATCATGTATGTCCTTAATATGATTGTGCCCACGCTAGAGGAAGGGGCAAGCAAGGATAAGATCGCTTGCTATGTGAAGCTTATAGATGATTCTATGTTGGCAAAATGCTATATATTGGCCTCTATACATTACATAGAAATAATCGATACTTCACCCCCGCGCTTTCCTCATAGGATCACTTATTTCCACTGGCTAAAAAATTTCATAATTAATTTAGAAAAATTCTAAGAAATATCACCTAGAGTGGACAACCATTTGACGCCGAGCACTACTTGATAATCATCAAGTAGGAGGAGGAAGAAGTCAACGGTGATTTTTTTACCCTATAAAACTAGTCTCACCTAAGGGCACTTTACGTTACAGTTGAGGATTCAGCCATCTGTGAATTTTATATCGAACCTATTGTAATCTTCAATCTGGAGAGTTAATCGAGCAGCAACCTTGCTATCTATGAAATTATTAGTGTTTTCGGTATCGATAAGAATCGTGATCGGTTGGTGTTTGAGGAATCCATCGACCTTTATGGATTGCAGGTTGGCATAGCCGGCTAGGGCATGTATGGTGCTAATGGCCAGCTACGGTTCTTCCTCTGCATCTTCCTCTTAGGTTTGGGATCATCATTCTCAGGTTTTGGATCCTTGATTGGTTCAATCACCAAAAGCTTTCCCCTTTTGCAGCGGTGATCTCTACTACATGATTCGTCATAGTGCCAACATAGCCCTTTCACCGATCTTTCTTAGAGTTCTTTTCGGGTATGTTCCTTGGGCTGAGAGGTTTTTTTGGTAGCATTGGAGGCCGAAGGCTTGATGGTTGCTGGTCAATTCATGATCTTGGTCCTTCGAGCATTATTATTCAGCTATTCCTCATGGATGCGTGAAGGAGATGGCAATCGTCAATATATATGGTTGTCACACCATGACTTCACATCTGATCACCGACTTTAATCCTTCAATGATCATCCCTAACAACTACTTTTTATACCAATCTTGAGTTTGATATAAAATATGCTTAAACCTGGTTTGATATTCTTGAACAGTTGAGGTTTAGCAAATCTTCATAAGTTGGTCGTTCGTGTTCTCGTACTCCATCGATCTAAAGTGGATAGCAGCTTGCTCTTTAATTGCCTCCATATGGCGACTCTATGGGTGTGCTTGTACCAATCATAGTACTAAATAGCTTCTCTTCCTAGATGGATGGTAGTGATATCGACAATAGAAGCCTCTGGGGTCCTGTGATAGCGGAAGTACTACTTCGCGTGTGAAATCCACCCTGTCGGGTCTTTGTCTTCCCATTGAGGGAGTCCACCCTTATGTGTGGATACGATGAATTTGTCGCTTGTTCCTCTTTATCTTGTGGGTTCTCCTTGTGATCGAAACTCTTGCCATGCTATAATCTTCTTAGGCTCGGTGATCGGCCTAATCTAAACTCCACGAAGAGAGCGCATAGTTTATCCTCCATATGCATCTCGAAGGCCTCCAACTTGGTGCTAATTAGATCTACTAATGTCATGGCATAAGACTCTAGATATATGGTGTCAAGTTCCTTCTCTTCTATTACATCAATAGTGTGAATCGGTTGGGTGGATTAGTGGCTGAAAGAGGTGGTGGATCAAGGGTAGATGGTTGCAGTTTAGGGCTAATATATTACTATTTTTGTTGCTATTGGGGCTATGGTATGGAGCTATTGTAAGGGTTATATACGAGGTATGATGGCCAAGGGTCAAGGTTAAAGGGATGCCTTAGGGTTGTTATTGGTGACAATAATTGTTTTGGCAGAGATTGGTGACCGAAAGGTGATGGATCAAGGTTACGATTTTGGATTGATACTTTGTGGTTTAGGTTGCTATTGGTGCTTCAGTTTGAGGGTGTTGTGAGGACTGGAAAGGGTTTCAGGGGTAGTGGTTTGAGGCTAAGAAGGAAGGTTTATGGTTATTGTTGTGGGCAGCAATCGGTTTAGTGTGGTTACGACAAGAAGTGCCCAGGAACAAGGCTACAAAATTCTTCGTCATGGGTAGCAGTTTTACGACGAAAGAATTCCAGTAGTATGCTTAGGGTTTTGGTGTAATTTTGCTAGCAAGAAGTATAGGAGGATGACAGCAAATAGGTAGAAACATCAATGGCAACAAAGTCGGCAAAAATGATTTAGATGTGTAGTAAGAAATATCGACAATCTTACAACTTAACTTTCATCATAAAGATAACAGATTTGCAATGAAAAGTTTCAGCGGCATGCCAACAATATACAGATGATCCCAATGAAGAGCAGGTGATGATAAAAGACAAGTTGATACAAAATATTGATGAGAATATAGCAATAAAATATAGCCGCAAGATTGGTAAGAAGATAATATCCAATTGGAAAATTACATAAATGACGGAAGATCGTCGCAGTAATTTTTACACTACTATTTGGGCCAGTTGTAAAAATTGAAAGTAGGCTATGACAGTTGTTTCTCAAGGCTAAAGGGGTGCCCTTAGGATTGATGTGGGTGGTGGCAACAAGTTCAGTAGAGATCAGTTGTGTATGCAGCAAGAAACACCGAAAAGTATGGCGACATAATTTTTTGTCAAAAAATAGTAGTTTTACATTGAAAGTTTCAACAATATTGCATTAGTATTTTGAGGAATATGGCAGCATGAAATTAACAAGGATAGCAGCAAAATATAGATGATAGCGATATGGTGGCAAATATGATAGCAAGATTAGATGTGGCAGATGCAACAGCTGAATTTTACATCAAAAATAGTAGTTTGACAAAAAGTTTTTAGTGGTTACATAAAAGATTTAAAGAAGAATTCGATGAGAATATGCTACTAAGGAAAGCCAAGCCAATGTAAAATATGAAGATGAATATGGCAGTAAGTTTTTGGCAAAAACACAGTAGCAAAGTAGTAGGCGATTGAAAAATTACGTCAACGTTGAAAGATCATTGTAGCAGTTTTTTTTTTGTCAGCATTTTTTTTAGCAAGATGAATGACAAGGATCATAACAATAGTAGATGTAACTATTTTTTTTGGTTTTTGGATACGTAAATTATAGCAGCAGTAAGGTAGATACCAGAACCTGATGTAATTTTGGTGGATGTTGTAGATGATGGTTCTATGGCAATGGTGATGATGACGAGTTGGTGATGATCATAGCAATTGTGGGAATTGTTTAGGAGGTGGTGAATGAAGGTATCAACGGATGTGGAAGGACAACGAGGCGCTAAGAATACTACTCTGGTAACAAGTGTTAGAACCCTGTAGGATTCTAAGCTTGGGTTGACCTCTATTGGTGGTCGGCCCTCCTTGAAACTCTATAGGGGTACCTCCCTCCTTGGTAGTTAGTTATAAAGACTGAGAAAAGATGTATTGATTACTTAAAAAAATAGTGGTAGCTATATGCTCTATATATGGGGTCTCAAAACCCTAATTCCTAATAGGACTCCTACTCTAAGTAAACAAGACTCCAACTTCTAATTAAATTCATATTCTAAGTAAACTAACTAACTCCTAATCAAAGTCCTACTCCAAGTGAAACACTCTCATCTCAATACCTAGTTGCCTCCTTTCAGCCCTAGCTAACTTCCCCTCATCAAGGTGGGTGGTCAATTAGGTTGATTATAAGCATGACTTAGCTAACTCCAACCCGAATCCAACTCTAACTCCTAACCAGACTCTAATTCGGTCGAATCCTAACCGTACTAGTATTTAGGCTGATTTTTATTACAATGGACTCATCTCATTATAGCTGACCAAATGTTAGGTCTAGACTGGCCAACAAGGCCCAATCTAAGGACTCGATTCAATCGACTTGGACCCGACTCAGCTAGGGTCCTAACAGAAGGATTCAAAGGGTACTAAAAGATGGATACTTAGATCCATTCGACCATGAGTTATATGCAACTTATGAACCTTGCCTTCATGGACAGATGACCAACTCTCCTTTTAGTGAAATTAGAGAGAGAGCCATTGAGCTACTGAAACTCAAACATAGTGATATATGTGGTCCCACGTCAACTCAGGATATAGGCGGTTAGTCATACTTCATTACATTCATTGATGATTTCTCTAGGTATGAACATATGTACTTGATAAAGTATAAGTCCGAGGCCTTTGAGAAATTCAGAAAAATATAAGAATAAAGTAGAGAACTAGATTGGAAATAGTATTAACCTCTTCGATCTGATCAAGGAGGTAAGTACTTGAGTATAGAGTCCACCCATTTCCTTAGGGACCATGAGATTCTATCCCAGTGGACACCTCCATATACACCTTAGCTCAATGGTGTATCAGAAAGGTAGAATTGCATGTGTTGGGCATGGTGCGGTCCATGATGAGTTTTATTGACCTATCCGTCTCATTCTGGGGATATGCCCTAGAGACTATAGTTTACCTTCTTAACAGAGTTCTATCAAAGGTGATAGTATCTACACTATATGAGATATGAAAAAAAAAAAGCATGATCTTAAGATGATTAAGATTTGGGGTTGTCCTGCCCATGTTAAACATAATCCCGAAAAGTTAGAATCATGGACATAATGGTACAAATTCGTAGGATACCCCAAGTAAACTTGTGGGGTACTATTTCTATCATCTCGAGGACCATAAAGTCTTTATTGCTAAGAGGTAGTGTTTCTTGAGAAGGAACACATTCTTGGTGGAAACAGTAGGAGTGACAAAGAGTTGAGGGAGGTTAAAGAACATAGCTCAAGCACCATTCCCAAGTCTGAGTTTGTTTAGGTACCTAATGCATAAGTTCTAACTTTATGCAGGTCTAGCAGAGTATCTCACCCTCCTAAAAGATATGTGGGATATATCAGTAGAGAGGACTCTCAGGATGTGGATTATTATGCCTACGAGGAGACTATTATGAGTATAGACTCCGAGAAGTGGCAAGAAGCCATGAATTTTGAGATGGAATTCATGTACTCCAACAAAGTTTGGAACCTTGTGGATGCACCTGAGGGTATTATACCCATCGGTTATAAATAGATCTTCAAGAAGAAGATCGGAGTAGATAGAAAGGTAAAGACTTATAAGGCAAGGCTAGTGGCTAAAGGATATCATCAAAGGTAAGGAGTTGATTATGATAAAGCCTTTTCACCCATGCCTAAATCTATCAGAATTATTTTGACTATTGTAGCACACTATTACTATGAGATTTGACAGATAAATATGAAAACTACATTCCTCAATAACAACCTTGATGAGGTGTATATGATACAACAAAAGGAACTCATATCTAATGAGAGTCCAGATAAAGTGTACAGGTTACTTAAGTCCATCTATGGACTAAAAAAAAGCCTCTCAAAGTTGGAATATAAGATTTGATAGACAATCATATCTTATGATTTCGATAAGAATGAAGATGAGCCTTATGCATATAAGAAGGTAAGTAAGAGCACCATCACTTTCTTGTGTTGTATGTAGATTGTTGGGAAACCTCAATGGGTGCATCACATGCACAACAAAAATTAAAATAAAATATTGATTTCCCACGCAGATTAAATTATCGTGCAAAAGATTAGGGTCACGAGAAAAAAATATGAAAACCGATAAAATCGTGATGTATGAGAGATTGAGTTTACCTAGAGAGATCGTATATCCCCGTATTCTAGTTCCGGATGGAGAAGATGAAAGAGGTCAAGCATCCTTACATATGATAGATCTCTCCGGTGAAACGCCTCCAATCTGATCTTGCAATTCTTACTCAGAGGGAGGGAGACGAATAGGAGGTGGTGGCTAAAGTTGCAGCCTATCAACCATGAGTCCCCCTCCTATTTATAGAGAGCCACCAAAACCCTAGGGCTCCTTCCTTAGTGGGTATTAGATCCCCAACCAATAACCCAGTAATCTTGTATTATTGGATCTTTATCCAATAATCTCCTTAGGCTTATAATTGGGTCTTAATCAAGGAGTCCATCAACATAGGGTCTCATCTAATGAGAATAGGGGCTAATTCGAACTTCATCCAATTCTCTATTCACTGAAGCATCCACCATATGTGTGTGACCTTCTAGGCCCGACACTGAGCTGACCGTGAGTCACTTCCATTAGAACTCCTTCTGATATAGTGAATTATTATCCCCATAATAATTCACTCGACTCATCGACTATGGGCATACTAGGCCACTACGCCATAGTCCCCAGACAGTATAGGAGGGATTAAATCCATCGGACCTGTTTGTCTATAGTTATTGTTTATCTATAATCCCTCATCTAACTAATATCTTAGAGACCGTATATTGGACATGGTACTATCAGGTCACAAATAGAATTAGTTTGTCTTGCTCTAATCAGATTCTACCGGAGAACTCTTTTTCTCTCAATCTGAATGACCCTGGCTAGGGATTTGTTTGAGTAAGCACATATGAGATATTCCTCTTATGATACTAAGAGTGGATGATCCTTTATCGACACTCAATTACCTTTGTAAGGTTGGCTACTAATCCCGATAACCAGTTGTACCAGATCTCGAACTTTTCAAACATGTAAGTCTGGCGTCAAAGAAAGGAGTACTCATACAAGGCATCCTTGGTGTCTTAAGTCTAAGGATCAGATATATAACTGGGACTATGGAATGACTTCTAACATTAGGTATCATTAACCATACATCATTTCATAAGTGGATCAATTAGTGAACTAATTCTCTAATGAGCACCTGTACTATATATCCTTAGTGTCTCCATACAAGTGGCTATGAGACTAGTCGCCTCCATCATATAGACGGGTATATAGTACACTAATCTATCCAGTTATCTCAATGTCCCTCTTGAGTAACCTATGATCGGGATTATTTAGGATCTGTGTTTAAAGGTGAATCGATCTCATTATTGTGATCTCATCACGATCTGATTCTCATTATACAGAACCAAGGACATCACAATATATATGTAACAAATAATATAATATGAGAATATGTCAATATTAATCATAAGCAAAAAGATCACACAGTGTGTCGCACGTGCCATCACTCACGTGATTGGCTTGCAGGGCACTTGTAACCAGCAATCTCCCACTTGACCAAAAGCTGATCACCTATGTGTCTGATCCCCATCAGACCCTTGTGATGCTCAAATATAATCTGAGCTAGTGGCTTCATTAGTAGATCCGTAATATTATCTTCGAATGGAACTATTTCCATTGCTATATCCTTTTGGGTTATGATCGCTCTGATCAGATGGAACCTCATCAAAACAATTCTGTTGAGACCTGAGTTCCTTTGTTAGAGTTATCGCCCTATCATTGTCACAATATATGAGAGTCAACTCCACGCTGCTTGGTATGACTCCAAAATCCTTGATGAACTTCTTCATCCATACCCCTTCCTTTACTACTTCTGCTACAGCAATGTATTCCGCCTCTGTGGTCGAGTCAGCAGTAGTATCTTGCTTGGAACTCTTCTAGTATAATGCTCTTCTATTCATGGTAAAAATATACCATAAATTTGACTTGCTATCATCAATGTCAGACTAAAAACGTAAGTCTGTGTAGCCCTCAACCTGGAGGCTACCTCCTCTATATACCAGTAAAAGATCCTTAGTCATTCTCAAATACTTAAGGATACACTTTACTGCCTTCCAGTGTTCTAAACCTAGATTTGCTTGATACCTACTCATGATACTCAGAGCATATGGTATATCAAGCCTAGTACATAGCATCGCATACATGATAGACCATATCGTTGAGGCATAAGGTATCTTATCCATGTTTGCCCTTTCTTTTGGAGTCTTTAGGAACATACTCCTAGAAAGTGATATTCCATGTCTTATTGGTGTGAGACCTCTCTGGGAATTTTTCATGCCAAACCTTTTGACAATTGAGTCTTGTACCTAGACTGGGATAAGCCAAGCATCCTTTTGGATCTATCTCTATAAATCCGGATCCCCAAAATATAGAATGCTTCCTCTAAGTCTTTCATGGAGAAGTTTCTAAATAACTAAGCCTTTATTATAGAGAGCATTCCTACATCATTCCTAATGATTAAGATGTCATCCACATATAGTACTAGGAAGGTGATAGCGCTTTCGCTTACCTTTCTGTACACACAAGGCTCATCTTCGTTTTTAACGAAGTCATAAGATCTGATCACCTCATCAAATCTTATGTTCCAACTTCAGGAAGCTTGCTTCAATCTATAAATGGATTTAAGTAACTTGCAAACCTTATCTGGACTATCTTTGGATACAAATCCCTCTGGTTGTATCATATACACCTGTTCCTTGAGGTTGCCATTAAGGAATGTCATTTTGATATCCATCTGCCAGGTCCAATAGTCATAGTATACTACAATGGCCAAAATAATTCTAATGGACTTAACCATGGCTACAAGTGAAAAGGTTTCGTTTTAGTCAACTCCTTATCTTTGACGATATCCTTTAGCTATCAGCCTTGCTTTATAGATCTCTATCTTTCCATTCACTCCGATCTTCTTCTTGAAGATTCATTTACAATCGATGGGTACAATACTCTCAGATGTATCCACTAGGTTCCAAACCTTGTTAGAGTACATGTAATCTATCTCAGAATTTATGGCTTCCTGCCACTTCCCAGGGTCTATACTTATAATAGCCTCCTTATAGGTTTGAGGATCAACATCCTGAGAGTCATCTCCATTGATGTATCCCACATATCTTTCAGGAGAGTGAAATATTCTACTAGACCTATATAAATTTGGAATTTGTATGTTAAGTACCTGAACAAACTTGGCCTCTGGAATGGTGCTTGACCTAGGTTCTTCAACCTCGCTCAATTCTATCACACTCCCACTATTTACATCAAGAATGTATTCCTTCTCAAGGAACACAACTCTCTTGGCAACAAAGACCTTTCAGTCCTCGAGATGATAGAAATAATACCCATAAGTTTCCTTTAGATATCCCACGAATGTGCACCATTCTGTCCTTAATTCCAACTTATCGATGTTGTGTCTTCTAACATGGGCAGGATAGCCCCAAATCTTAACAATCTTAAGATTGGGCTTCTTTCCTTTTTCATATCTCATATGATGTAGACAATACCAACTTTGATGGAACTCTGTTCAAAAGGTAAGCTGCAGTCTCTATACCCCCAGAATGAAATAGGTAAGTCAGCGAAACTCATCATGGATTGCACCATGTCTAACAGTATGCGATTCCTCCTTTCTGATACACCATTGAGCTAAGGTGTATAAGGAGGTGTCCACTGGGATAAAATCTCATTATCCTTGAGGAAATAGGTGAACTCCGTACTCAAGTACTCTCCTCCTCGATCTAATCGAAGAGTTTTAATACTCTTTCCAATTTGGTTCTTTACCTCATTCTTATATTTCCTGAATTTCTTGAAGGCCTCAGATTTGTACTTCATTAAGTACATGTGTCCATACCTAGAGAAATCATCAGTGAATGTAATTAAGTATGAGTAACCACCTATAGCCTGAGTCGACATGGGACCATATACATCACTATGTATGAGTTCCAATAACTCAATGGCTCTCTCTCCAGTTCCACTAAAAGGAGAGTTGGCTATCTTCCCACGAAGCCAAGGTTTGCAAGTTGCATATGACTCAGTTAAATGGATATAAGTATCCATCTTTCAGCAACTTTTGAATCCTTCTCTCATTAATATGACCTAGCTTATAATGTCATAGGTTTGCATTATTCACCTCATCTCTTTTCCTCTTAGACATAATTATATTCATGATGTGTGGAGAAGTGTCTAACACATATAAGCTATTTTACAAGGGTCCCTCTAGTGAAAATCTCATCATCTATAATAATTGAACAACTATTATTCTGAAAAATTAATTTATATCCATTAATTGTTAAACAAGAGATGGATATAATATTTTTAAAAATAAAGAGAACAAAATAGCATGCATCCAATATAATGATAGCTCCACCAGGTAGATGTAGGGTGACCTCCCCAACGGCAACTACAGCAACTCTTGCTCTATTACCCATCTTGAGGTCCATCTTACCTCTAGCCAATCTCCTAGGTCTTGCCAGGACCTGCAACAAATTACAGATATGATAAACACTCTCGGTATCTAATACCCATGTGTTATCATGAAAATCTGACAAGTGGAGCCTGATCATGAATATACCTATAGCTTTTCCAAGCTTCTGTCTCGCCTTCTCTGCAAGGTAGTCCTTGCAGTTCCTCTTCTAATGCCTGTCTTGGTCGCAGTGGAAGCACTGTCCTTTATCCTTTATCGGGTCTCTCTTGGCAACCTTTGTCTTACCTGGTCTTTCTTTACCCTTGCCCTTCTTAAGGGTCTTGTTGGCCTTTCTTTTCTTTTTGGTCTCACCAATGTAGAGAACTGGCCTCTCCTTCTTGATGGCACTCTCAGCTTCCCTTAACATATTGAGGAGCTCAGGGAGAGTCACCTCAAACTTGTTCATATTAAAGTTAATAATGAACTATGAAAAGGAATCTGGTACAGACTGAAGTATAAGATCAATACATAAGTTATCCTCTAGGACTACCTATATACTTCACAAAGTGAGCAATCTCATCCTCGCTTATCATTTCCTCCAGCATGGGCACAATCATGTTAAGGATATATACAATTTTATCTTCCATGAGAATAATTCTCAAAATGCGAAGCTTTTGGAACAATGAGGCGGTTGGCATCAAGTATGCCACGTAGGGGTTTTGCAAGCGACAAGCATGATATAGCATAAATTAAATAACATGCAGATTTCATAAAAAAATACTAATTAAGATATGGACTTCTATCTTAATGTACTCCCACTAATTTCTTAGTGAATCACGCGACACCCTCGACATGTGAGATGGAAGTCTTCGACAGACTCCTAGTGAGGATCGGGATCCAATTGACATCTTAGTACAACTTTGAGGGACTCGACCAATTACACTAAGCCCAAAAGGCAACTCTTGCCAATCACAACTCCTTGTGATTCTTGTCATGGTCTCGAGGGACTCGACCAACCATGATATTCAATTAAGTCATCACCATCATTACAAGATGAGTTTGATTTGATGATATACCCTCGAGGGACTCGATCAAGCATACCATGTCCTCAGGTCACCGGTAACATCTCTATGTCGTAGGTAAGATCTTGATCACGTAGATAGGCGAGCCTCGAGGGACTCGACTAACTCAACATATGTCGTGATTTAATTTCTTCCTATAACGATGAAAGGCCATGTGGGTCAATCTTATTGCCTTACGCTTACCGACTTAATATTATCTTAGGAGGGGTTTTTGTATCAGTTTCATAATATATCGTGTCACACACATACATATTTAATATATATCTACATCGCATGCAAATATATATATACATATATCTAGTAATTGTATAACACAACACATATGCAAGCCACACCGGATGATCATGAGTCATCAACTAATATGATTAAGCCTGAGCCAATGGGCCTAATCACTCATAATAGGATCTATGTGTGCATTAGCGCATCTCCATGCCCTGTGATTGTTGATCTTGTCATCATCGATTCCGTCGGATCGTCACATCACCATAAGTTATAATCTCTCACCATGGCATCATGGGTCCCGCTGTCACCTCCATGTTCCTACTGCACCTCTCCATGTAATTATAAATAATCTCAGGCACGTAGGCCCAATAATAAACGAGAGAAAAGTAGGCTCGTAAACCCCAATAATAATAATAATCACAATTACACACATCACAACACATGGCTTAAGATCATCTATCCACATTATACATCACATGTACATCACATCATATGTAGGATTACTAGATATATATAATAATTAATTAAATTATTTAATTAATTAAATTATTTAATTAATTAAATTATTTAATTAATTATTTTTTAGAAATCAGGATATGCTCAGAATTTTTAGAATTATTAAGGGTATTTTTATAATTCTGGATGAGAGGGCAGTCCTTGAAATTTCTAAAATTATCAAGGGTATTTTTATAATTCTGGATGAGAGGATAGTCCTCAGAATTTTCAGAATTGGTGAGGGTATTTTTGAAATTCTATACATAAGGACAGTCTTCAAAATTTTTAAAATTTAGAGGGGCCGGATCATCCTTTTCTCAAAAGGATCATATTTTTAAAATTCTGATCTTGCAACTCTTACTTAGAGGAAGGGAGGAGAATAGGAGGTGGTGGCTAAAGCTGTAGCCTATCAACCATGAGTCTCCCCTCCTATTTATAAAGAGCCACCAAAACTCTAGGGCTCCTTCCTTAGTGGGTATTGGATCTCCATCCAATAACCCACTAACCTTGCATTAATGGATCTCTATCCAATAATCTCCTTAGGCCTATAATTGGGCCTTAATCAATTCCATCAACATAGGGTCCCATCTAATGAGAATAGGGGCTAATTGGATCTTCATCCAAAACTCTATTTGCTGAAGCATCCACCATATGTGTGTGACCCTGTAGGCCCGATACCGAGCTGGCCATGAGTCACTCCTATCAGAATTCCTTCTGATATAGTGAATTATTATCCCCATAATAATTCACTCGATTCATTGACTATGGACGTACTAGGCCACTACACCATAGTCTCCCGATGGCACAAGGGGGGTCAAATCCATCGGACCTGTCTATCCACAATTACCATATGTATCTATAATCCCTTATCTAACTAATATCCCAGAGACCATATATTGGTAATGGTACTGTCAGGTCATATACGGAATCAGTTTATCTTGCTCTAATTGGATTCTGTCAGAGAACTCTTTCTCTCTCAATGCGAATGACCCTAGCCAGGGATTTGTCGAAGCAAGAACATATGAGATATTTGTCTCGTGATAGCGAGAGTGGATGATCCTCTATTGACACTCAATTGCCTTTGTAAGGTTGGCTACCAATCTCGATGAGCAGGTGTACTAGATCTGTAACTTTCCAAACCTGTAAGTCATATAAGGCATCCTTGGTGTCTCAAGTCTAAGGACTAGATACACAACTAGGACTATGGAATCGCTGTTTGACATTAGGTATTATTAACCATACATCATTCCATAAGCGGATCAATCAGTGAACTCATTCTCTAATGAGCACCTATACTATATCCTTAGTGTCTCTACACAAGTGGCGATGAGACCAACCACCTCCATTATATGGATGGGTATATAGTACATCGATCTATCCGGTCATCTCAATGTCCCTCTTGAGTAACCTATGACCGGGATTATTTAAGATCCATGTTTAAAGGTAAGTCGATCTCATTATCATGATCTCATCATAATCTGATTCCCATTGCACAGAACCAAGGACATCACAATATATATGTAACAAATAATATAATGTGAGAATATACTAATATTAATCATAAGCAAAAAGATCACACAACATGTCACACCTGCCATCACTCACGTGATTGGCTTGTAGGGCACCTGTAACCAACATGGATGATATCCTAATCATTAGGAATAATGTAGGAATGATTTCCACAGTAAAGACTTAGCTATCTAGAAACTTCTCCATGAAGCACTTAGGGGAAGTGTCCTATATTTTAGGGATCTGGATCTATAGAGATAAATCCAAGAGGATGCTTGGCTTGTCCCAATCTAAGTACATAGACTCTACTGTCAAAAGGTCTAGTATAGAGAATCCCAAGAGAGGTCTCATACAATAAGACATGAAATATCACTTTTTAAGGGTATGTCCTCAAAGACTCTCGATGAATATAAGTTAGAAGAGTTCTAAGCAAGATACTACTCTTGACTCGACCATAGAGGCAGAATACATTGCTGCAGCAGAAGTAGCAAAGGAAAGGGTGTGGATAAAGAAATTCATCAGGGATTTGGAGTCATACCGAGCAGCTTAGAGCCAATTCTCATATAATGCGACAACAACTGGGTGATCGCTCAAGCAAAGGAATCCAGGTCTCCCATCAGAAGTCTAAATATATTCTAAGGAGGTTTCACTTAATAAGAGAGATCATAGCCTATAAAGATATAATAACGAAAAAAGTTTTATTCGAAGATAAAATTGTAAATCCACTAACAGAACTGTTAGCTCAGATTGTCTTTGAGCATCATAGGGATCTGATAGGGATCAAATACATAGGTGATTGACTTTAGGTCAAGTGGGAGATTGCTAGTTATAGGTGCCCTGTAAGCCGTGATGGCTTGTGACACACTATACAGTCTTTTTTCATTATTATTTATTGACGTATTCTCATATTATATTATATATTGAATACATATATTGTGATATCCTTGGTTCTGTGCAATGAGAATCGGATCATGATGAGATCATGATACTGGGACCGATTCGTCTTTAAACATAGATTCTAAATAATCTCAGTCATATGTTACTTGAGAGGGACATTGACACAACCGGATAAACTGGTGTGCCGTATACTTATCCATATAATGGAGGTGACTGGTCTCATAGCCACTTGTGTGGTGATATTAAGGATACAATACAGGTGCTTATTTGAGAATGAGTTCACTGATTGATCCAATTAAGGAATGTTGTATGGTTAATGATACTTGGCATCAGACAATGATTCCATAGTCCTAGTTATGTATATGATCCTTAGACTTGAGACATCAAATATACTTTGTTTAAGTACTCATCTCTTTGATGTCAGACTTACAGGTTTGTAATGTTTCAAATCTAGTACAGTTGGTTATCGGGATTAGTAGCCAACCTTACGAAGGCTATTGAGTGTCAATAGAGGATCATCCACTCTTTGTATCATAAGAGTAATATCTCATATGCTCTCGCTCAGGTACATCCCTAATCAGATTGGTTGAATTAAGAAAGAAGGAGTTCTCTAGGAGAATTCAATTAGAGCGAGACTTAGAAGGATTTAGTATGTGGCATGATAGTACCATGCTCAGTATATGGTCTCTAGGATATTAGATGGATGAAGGATTATAGATATATAGTAACTGAAGATAGACAAGTCTAATGGATAAGATTTCCTATACCATATAGGGACTATGGCATAGTAGCCTAGTACATTCATAATCGATAAGTCAAGTAAATTATTATAAGATAACAATTAACTGGTCAGAAGGAGTTCTAACAGGTAGGACTCATGACCAACTCAGTATTGGGCCTAGAGGGTCACACACATATGGTGGATGCTTCAACAAATAAAGGATTGAATATGAGTTATCCAATTAGCTCATGTTCTCGTCAGATAAGACCCTACATTATGAGACCCAATTAGAGTCTAAAGGAGATTATTGGATAGAGATATAATAATCCAAGGTAAGTGGGTAATTGGATAGAGATCCAATACCCACTTAAGTAGGATCCATTAGGGTTATATGAGTGGCTCTCTATAAATAGGAGGGGAGGCACATAGATGATAGACTGCACCTTTGAATGCCCCCTCTTATTATTCTCCACCCTCCCTCTACGCAAGAGTTGTGAGACTTAGGGCTGCGATTAAAGGAGTATTGTTGCAGTAATACATTATGTGGATACCACTAGAGAGGAGGACATTTAACCTCCATCATCCTCTCCATCCGGATTTAGAAAAATAGGGATATATGACATTGGTAAACAATCTCTTATACGATGTAGTTTTTTACTTTGTGGCTTTTTCTGTGTACCAATCTTTGCATAATGATTTTGATCTACGTGGGAAATCGATTTTGTTTTAATCTTTCATTACACATGTGATGCTCCCATTGAGATTTTCTAATAAGGCAAAGGATGCCAAGAAAGACTTGACAAAGGATAAAGAATAGTGCTTTTACTATGGCAAAGATGAGCACTAGAAGAGGAATTGTATAGATTACCTTACAAACAAGGTGAAATAGAAGCTTAAAGAAGCTTCAAGTACATTCATGATCAGTCTCCACTTGTTAGATTTTCATTATAACATATAGGTATTGGATACTGGGAGTACTTATTATATTTGCAATTCATTGCAAATTCTGGCAAGACCTAGGAGATTATCTAGAGGTGAGATGGATCTCAAGATGGGTAATGAAGTAAGAGTTGCTGTAGTTACCGTTGGAGAGGTCACCCTACATCTGTCTGATGGAGCTATCACTACGTTAGATACATGTTATTTTATTTTCTCTATTGTTAAAAATATTATTTTTATTTCTTATTTAATAATTAGTGGATATAAATTAGTTTTTGAGAATAATAGTAGTTCAATAATTCTGGATGATGAGATCATCACTAAAGGAACCTTGATAAATGACTTATATATGTTAGACACTTCTTCACAAATCATGAATGTAAATATATCTAAGAGGAAAGGAAATGAGGTGAACAATGCATACTTATGGTATTGTCGGCTAGGTCATATCCATGAGGGAAAGAACTCATGCACAGTGATGTATGTGGTTCCATGTCGACTCAAGCTATATGCGGTTACTCATACTTCATTACACTCATGAACGATTTCTCTAGATATGGACATGTGTACTTGATGAAGTATAAGTCTAAGGCCTTTGAAAAATTTAGGGAATCTAAGAATGAAGCAGAGAATCAGATTGGAAAGAGTATTAAGACTCTTTGATCAGATCGAGGAGGAGAGTACTTGAGTACGAAGTTCACCCATTTCCTTAGGGACCATGAGATTCTATCCCAGTAGAAACCTCTTTATACACCTTAGCTCAATGATGTATCAGAAAGGAGGAATTATATATTGTTAGACATGATGCGGTCTATAATGAGTTTCGTTGACCTACCTATCTCATTCTAGGGATATGCCATAGATGTTGAATCTCAAATTTTGATGATAAAATCAATTGATGGATTATTGATCTAACATAGGTGTTAGAGATGATTGATGTAGGATAAACTACGATGAAGAGAAAATTATAATCAGAGGTTTGGCCAAAGTCAAGTCCAAGCATCAGGCCAGAGTTAGGACAATGCTATTAGGAACTCCCTTAGAGTGCATCGGGAGCTTGCCGAGGGTATCAGAAGCTCGTTGAGGGTTCATTGGAAGCTTACCGAAGGAGATTGAGAGCTTGCCAAGATGACACAAGGAAGTTCCCTAGAAGAAGACTGAGACTCATTAGAAGATTATCAAGGGTAGTTGAAAAGCTTGCTGGGAGTTGAGATGGTCTTGAATTGGATTTGTTGGCTATGGTGATTGTAACTAATTAAGTCATAGTTAGTATCAGTTAAGGTTGAGTTCTACTTGAGTTAGATTTGGAAGGGATCTGAATTACCTCAAGTGACGCAAATTAGGTCCACTTTAGGGAGTGGATTGAGCTTAGGTCAAGCTCAATTAGTTGACCAAGGAAGTGGTCAACTGAAGGTATAAGATGAGATTAGAAAAGTAGAGGGAATCACTTTTTTGGGATTTTTGATAATTGAACCGCCTAGGTCGACGGTTGTACCATCATCACCCTATTTTTCAAGCTATTTTTGATGGTGGTGCCACTAGCACCAGTAGTGGTATTGCTCATATCTATGCATTTAAAATTTTAGCTCTAAATTTTGAAGCCCATTAGGGCATATAAATATCCCAAGTTTTCTTACATTTCACACAATAATTTTCGACTAGAAATTCTGAAAAAGAAAATTGTGTGCTAAACTTGTAAGAAAAGAAAAGTGGTAGGGAGTGAGGAAAGTCTTGTAATCTCCCTTGTAAAGTTGTAAGATTCATCTTTTAAGCCTAGTAAAAGGAGAGAGAAAACTTATAAGGATTTGATCTTCATCCAAATAAGATTGATAGTGGACGCTAGTGGGCCTCGGAGAAGAGGACTTGCGAGTGGACGTAGGCCAAGTTTAGGTCAAACCACTATAATTATGAATATCTTTATTTGCTTTGCTTTTTACACTCTATTGGTCTCAATTTACTTATAGCTCAAACTGAGCTTTAATCTCTCTACTTCTTTCCAATCATCTTTAAATCAGTTTTGTTGAAATATAAAAAGAAGCTTCTGCTTTTTCTTCTTCACTTTTCGAAAGAAAAGATTTTTAAATGAGCACAATTAATCTTGTATTAATTCACCCTCCCCCTCTTAGTGCCAATTGATCATAGCAATTGGTATTAAAGCAAGGTCTTACACATTGGACTAACACCCAATTGAGTAAATAACTTTATTTGGTATAAATAAGCGTCAATACATCACAAGTCTTTCTATGTTCAATGGGACAAACTACACATCTTGAAAAATTTGAATATGTATCTTTTTTATTTCGATAGATTTTGATTTATGGTGTATTGTTGAAAAATATTTTTAGAAGTCATCCAATCCAATAAATGATTGGAATGATTATAAAAAATAATTTTTTCTTTAAATGCCAAAGCTATGAATGCTTTGTTCTATGCTTTAAATAAAAATAATTTTGATCGGGTTTCTTCATATGATTCGACTTTTAAGATTTGACATATGTTAGAAATGATATATAAAAGCACACATAATCTAAATGAATCATTAAATGAAAAGACTCCCAAAAATAAATTTGAAAAATACCTTCTAAAGAATAGGAATGATAGTGAAGTGAGAACAAAAGAAGACCTCTAACGAACGGGAAGAAAATAAAACTGAGAACATATGATTTATCGAGTGAAATCTCAAGTGATGAGAACTTTGAATATTTGATAAATGAATCAGATAAATTAATGAATAAAAACTATAAAAATAAACTTAAATTAGATAAAACCTCTTGCTATGAATGCAAGAAGCTAGGGCGCTCCAAGGATAAAGAGCACAATCAAGAAGAAGTGAAGAATCTCGCACTCATAGCCATTAACAATGAGGTGAGTCCTCAAACATTTCTACTAAGTTATTAAGTTCTTTTCATGAGCTTTAGGATGAGTAAGAAAAGTTAGTAAGTCTTATAAATTACTTAAGAAAGAGCATGATTCTTTAGTTTACAAATTTGAACAAATGTATGATGCATCACCATCACACAATTCTTGTTCTAAATGTGATACATTAGAAGAAGCTTAAAAGGAAAATATCATGTTAAAACAAACTTTAGAAAAATTTGAAATAGATAATAAATCCCTAAATATGATCCTTGCAAATAAGGGTCATGTTAATAAGAAAGAATGTATATACTTTGTTGGAAATGCTCAATAAAAGCCAACTATTTTTATCAAAAGACCCACTCTAAACTTACCATCACAAATTAAATAGAATTTTTGTGGTAAATTAGGACATAAAGCCTACAAATGTTCATTCAAAAAATATAGCCCAGATAAACTAATTTGGGTTCCTAAAGAAACCACAAACTACCAAAAACCAATATATAAGATATATAAAGTTCTTCATATAGGACCCTATGTAAAATGGGTACCTAAATCTTTCTTGTAAATTTGACTCCTAAAAGGTTAGGAGAACTAAGTAATATTTTGAAAGTGGATGCTCAAGCTATTTGACTTGATAAGGTCAAAACTCACTTAATAAGGTCTCTAGACAAAATATAAAAAAATAGAAAAAATATTTAAATCAAGATATTTGAAGCTTAATGATCTTTATTTCTATTATAACAAATCTTTTTATTAAAAATAGTTCACGATTATATAGTTAATCTTGGTAATGTATAGTTAGAGTATACTAGTATGAAAATGAACTCGAACTAAAGAACCTTAGTTATTGAAAAATATGTTTACATTGAAATTTATGAAAATGAGATTTTGATGATGATTGAATGCTAGGTTCAAAATCATTGGTTTGAATATTTGTTGATTTAAATGCAAAGGCTATTGTTGAATGACTTAATTATTATAGTGTTTTTGACTAAGTTAGCTTATAAATATCATTATTGAATGATTGATTTAAATGGTTGAATAGTTATAAATTGAGATTGAATATGTATTGCTAAATAATATATTATTCTTGAATTTGTGCTTAGAAGAAAATTAAAAGGGGGGGGGGAGGGGGTTGGGAGGAGACAAATCATGCTTCATTGTTTAGCATTTTTTAAAAATTAAAAATATATTTAATGAGAATGAAATGGAGTATGGTAACTCATTTCACTAAGTCTAAAAATTATTAGAATTAAAATAAATCAAAGCTCTTGTTTGAAAATATTTAATTGCAATGATCTTGATGAAACTTAGTTTGAGACTTTAAATGGCATTGTATTCTTGAAATAAATTTCATAATTAAAAACAACTAAAAGGAGAAAGTATGCTTAAAAATATTTTTATCCTATCAATCTTTAACAAGAGATAAAATAATATTGTTATTGTTGAATCTCTTAAACTATAAAAATGAATTAGAGAACTTTAGTTATTTTTTAAAAAAAAAATCCATGATGCCTTCATTAAAATTTTCTGAAAAATAATTTTGATGATGATTTTGGATATGTCAAATAACTTCTTTTAGAAAAAAAATTAATAAATCTATCCAAACTTATTGATATTATGATGATTTTATCATGTTCATGACAAGTTCAAAAATTGTAACTTGAAATCCTTATATAAATTAAGTTTGTTTCAAGAAAATCACATAAATGAATCATAATTTGTCTCTTCGGAACAATAACTTGAAAATCTTCTTATGAATTATATTCTTGATAAGTTGAAGTTTACTATATACAAATCAAGATCTTCTATCGTTTCTTCTTTATAATTTATTCATGATCTTGAGATCTATAATTTGATATTTTTATGAATAAACACTTTTCTTATTTGATCTCCCAAAGATTTCTAAACCTTTAAATCTTATCTAAGAAGAATTTTGTCAAATTGAATCATGACATTTGGTATTCACAATTTGATATCTTTATGTCATGATTTATCCTTAACTTGTCTTCATAAATGATACACCTTGTCACTAAATTAATATATGTTAAAATTGTGATAAGTTGTAAATTATGCGAAATTTGTTTTATCATGAACATTTCCTTGATTTCTTGACTTGAGTTATCCTTTATAGGAATCACGCTTGTTCTCTATGATTTCTTCTTTAAATAAAAAGGAGATTTATAATCTTAACAATTATAAGTTGAAACTTTTTATCAAGATTGTTCTTCCATTTTATTAAGAAGAATTATCTAAATAAATTATATGTCTAAGATTTATTTATAAATAAATTAAGATTATTTAATCTCCTAAAACTCATTTTCATTATTTACAAAAAAAAGTGAGAGATTACTTAAAAGAAATCATGTCTTTGGTAATTACAATTCAATTTTTTTATCCTTAATGACATGATCCTTTTATGCTTATAGTCGTAACTAGGATATGGATGTAAAAGAAAATTTATACTATCATATTCTTTCTTGACAAAGACTAAAGGGGAAAATAAAATAATCAATATGATTAGAAAAAACTTAGATGTGTGAATATTATAACATGGAATAAGGAACAATTTACTTATAAGAAAATTTTAAATTTTAAAATTACTAAATACTTACAAAATACATGATTTATAATTTGAGACTCTTACAAATTGTGCTTCTTATCAAAAGAAAATGATCTTCAAAATGAATAATTTGCTATTTGCTACTTTTGCTTGGAATTTACATGAGATGAACTTAAATGTATGAGTAGCTCTTAATTCTTATTGGATTTCTCAGATTTTTTAGCTTACTTTCGAAATGATTCTTGTTTAAATAAACATAAGAAGGGGATTCAAATTTTTGTGATGAGATATTTTTAAAGATTATTCTTGTTTCATGAATCTTGATGAATGTATACAAAGATATATGACATAAAATTCTATGATGCTTGATATGAGCTTTTGATATTAAATTTTTGATAAATGCACCATTTTTAAAGAATTTTGGATCTTTGACACTCCCTCCCCTTTATTTCTTCCATTTTCTTCTTTACAAAAAGGGTGAATTTTTTTTAGAAAATTAGGTTTTTATGCGATTTTACTAAGGGGGAGTAATACAAAATTTATTTTGTAAAAATATGAACACTTTGACGTATAATGACCTTATGTATCATAAAATTACTTCTTATTATTTTATCTTTTTTAAATGATGACAAAGGGAAAGAAGTAGCATATTAATGACACAAAATGAGACATACATGTCACGGGAGAAGAATATTTGTTGGTAGAAATTAATATCATAATGATCCTTTAAATGAATTTTAAAATTCTTAGAATATTCTTGAAAATTTAATGATTCATGAATTATTGAAATTATATCATGATGATTCTTTAAAGTAGAAAATTTTACATGAAATTCTTAGAATATTCTTGAAAATTTGATGATTCATGATTGGTTAAAATAAATATTAAGTATCATGTATGATATGATGATTTTCAAATTCATGGTATGTCATTTCAAGATTTGAATAGATGATATGATACTTGAATTCAAGGGTATGTGGTTCTCTTAAATTTAAGTTATTCTTATTTGAATTATGGCATAAATTTCGGGGTAAGGTTTAACTCTTGTCATCAATTGATTGTCATCATCAAAAAGGGAAAGTTTATTAAATCTTGATTTTTGATGATGAAATCAATTGATAGGTTATTGATCTAACATATGTCTCAGAGATGATTGATACAGGATTAACTATAATAGAGAGAAGATCATAATTAGAGGTTTGGCCAAAGTCAAGTCGAAGCATCAGGTCGGAATTAGGATGATGCTGTTGGGAACTCACTTGGAGTGCGTTGGGAGCTCGCCGAGGGTATCAGAAGCTTGCCGAAGGAGATTAGGAGCTTTCCAAGATGGCGCAAAGGAGTTCACCAGAAAAAGGCTGAGACTTAACAGAAGATTATCCTGGGTAGCTAAAAAGCATGCTAGGATTTGGGAAGGTATTGAATTGGATTTGTTGGTCATTGTAATTATAATTAATTAAATCATAGTTAACATCGGTTAAGTTTGAGTCCTAATTGAGTTAGATTTGGAAGGGATCCAAATTAACTCAAGTGAGGTAAACCAGGTCCAATTTAGGAAGTGGATTAAGCTCAGGTCGAGCTCAATTAGTTAACTAGAAAAGTAGTCAATTTAAGGTACAAGATAGGATTAGAAAAGTGAAGGGAATTACTTTTCCAAGGATTCTTAGTGATTGAATCACCCAGGTCGTCGGTTGTACCATTGCCCTATTTTCCAAGCTGTTTTGGTGGTAGCGCCATTGGCGCTAGTGGTGGTACCACCGTACTAAGCTTTTTCGGGTGCATGTGAAATTTTGGCTCTAAATTCTGAAGCTAAGTTTTCTTGCATTTCATACAACAATTTTGGGCTAAAAATTCTAAAAAAAAATTATGTTCTAAACTTGTAAGAAAAAGAAAAGGAGTAAGAGAGTAAAGAATGTCATGTAATACTTGTAAATCTCCCTTGTAAGGTTGTAAGGTTCACCTCCTAAGCTAGGTAAAAGAAGAGAGGAAGCTGGAAGGGTTTAATCTTTATCCAAAGAAGACTGATAGTAGATGCCGATGGGTCTTAGAGAAGAGGACTCGGGAGTGTATGTAGGCCAAATTAAGGTCAAACCACTATAATTGTGAGTGTGTTTATTTGCTTTACTTTTTACACTCTATTGCTCTCAATTTACTTATAGTTAAAATCAAGGTTCAATCTCTCTACTTTTTTTAAATCGGTTGTAAATCAATTTTGTTAAAATATAAAAAGAAGCTTTTGCTTTTCATTCTTCATTTTTCGAAAGCAAAGGTTTTTAAATGAGCACAATTAATCTTGCACTAATCCCCCATCCGTCCGCCCAAGTTCTAATTGATCCTAACACCAAAGACTACAGCTTACCTTTTGAATAGAATTCTATCTAAATTGGTAGTATCTACACCATATGAGATATGAAAGGGAAGAAGCTCGATCTTAAGGCTGTTAAGATTTGGGGTTACCCGGCCCATGTTAGACGACATAATCCCGACAAGTTAGAATCAAGGATAAACTGGTGCAAGTTCGTGGGATACCCTAAGAAAACTTGTGGGTACTATTTCTATCATCCTAAGGATCAGAAGGTCCTTGTTGCTAGGAGAACTATGTTTCTTGAGAAGGAACATATTCTTGGTGGAAACAGTGAGAGTAAGATAGAGTTGAGTAAGGTTGGAGAACTTAACTCAAGCATCATCCCAGAGTCCGAGTCTGTTCAGGCACCTAATACATAAGTTTCAACTCTACATAGGTTTAGCATAATATCTCACCCTCTTGAAAGATATGTGGGACATATCAGTGGAGATGACTCTTAGGATATTGATCCTCAGACCTACGAGGAGGTTATTATGAGTATAGACTCCGGGAAGTGGTAAGAAGCCAAGAATTCTGAGACAGATTCTATATACTCCAATAAAGTTTGGAACCTTATGGATGCACTAGAGAGTATCATACCCATCAGTTGCACATGGATTTTCAAGAAGAAGATTAGAGTAGATGGAAAGGTGGAGACCTATAAGGTATGGTTGGTGGCTAAAAGATATCATCAAAGGTAAGGAGCTGACTATGATGAAGTATTTTCACCCGTAGTCATACTTAAATCCATCAGAATTATTTTTGGCTATTGCAGCAGACTATGACCATGAGATCTAGCAGATGGATACAAAAACTGCATTCCTCAATAGCAACCTTGATGAGGAGTTATATATGATACAACCAAAGGGATTTGTATCCAGAAAGACTCTAGATAAAGTGTGCAGGATGCTCAGATCAATTTATAGACTGAAGCAAGCTTCCCGAAGTTGGAACATAAGATTTGATGAGATGATTAGATCTTATGGCTTCACTAAGAATAAAAATGAGCCTTATGTGTATAGGAAGGTAAGTGGGAGTGCTTTCACCTTCTTGGTATTATATATGAATGACATCCTAATCATTGGAATGATATAGGAATGCTTTTCACAATAAAGGTTTGGCTATCCAGAAACTCTCCATGAAGGACTTAGGGGAAGCATCCTATATTCTAGGGATTCAGATTTATATAGATAGATCCAAGAGGATGCATGACTTGTCCCAGTTCAGGTATATAGACTCTATTGTCAAAAGGTCTGGCATGAAGAATTCCAAGAGAGATCTCATACCGATGAGACATGAAATAACACTTTCTAAGAGCATATCCCTAAAGACTTCTGAAAAAAGGATAGACATGAATACGATACCCTATACCTCAGCGATAGGGTCTATCATGTACCAGGCCTAATATAGCACATGCTTAGAATTTCACAAGTAGATATTAGGTGAATCCAAGTTTAAAATATTATAAGATAAAAAAGTGTATCATTAAGTACTTGAGAAGGACTAATAATCTTTTACTGGTATATGGAGAATGTAGCTCCAGGTTAAGGACTACACTGACTCAATTTTCTAGTTTGAAATTGATAATAGCAAGTCAAACTTACGATATATTTTCACCCTAAATGGAGGAGCAGTAAGTTGGAAGAGTTTTAAGCAAGATACTACTGCTGACTCAACCACAAAGATGGAATACATTACTACAGTAGAAGCAACAAAGGAAGGGGTGTGGATGAAGAAATTCATTAGAGATTTGGGAGTCGTACTAAGCAACGTGGAGTTGATTCCCATATATAGTGACACCAATAGTGCAATAGCTCTAGCAAGGGAACCCAGGTCTCATCAGAATTATTCTGAGGAGGTTCCAACTAATTAGAGAGATCATAACCCATAAATATATAGCAATGAAAAAAGTTACATCCAAAGATAACATTGTGGATCCACAAATAAAGTCGTTGCTTAGATTGTCTTTGATCGTCATAGGGGTCTAATGGGGATCAGACACGTAGGTGATTGGCTTTAGGTCATGTGGGAGATTGCTGGTTAGAGGTGTCACGCAAGCCAATCACGTGAGCTGTATACCCATCCATATGATGGAGGCAGTTGGTCTCATAGCTTCTTGTGTGGAGATACTATGGATACAATATAGGTGCTCATTGAAGAATAAGTTCACTGATTGATCCGCTTATGAAACGCTATATGGTTAGTGATACTTGATATAAAACAATGATTATGTAGTCCCAGTTGTGTATCTGGTCCTTAGATTTAAGATACTATGAATGTCTTATTTGAGTACTCCTCTCTTTAACGTCGAACTTACAGGTTTGAAAGTTTCAGATCTGGTATAGCCAGTTATTGGGATTGATACCCAACCTTATGAAGGTGTCAATAGAGGATCATTCATTCTTGGTATCATGAGAGGAATGTCTTGTATGCTTTCACTTAGGTAAATCCATGATCAGGTTGGTCAGATTGAGAGAGGAGTTCTCCGGGAGAATCCGATTCGAGCGAGACTTAAATGGATTTTGTATGTGGTCTGACAATACTATGCCCAGTATATGGTATTTGGGATATTTGACGGATGAAGGATTATAGATACATGGTAACTGAGGACAAACAGGTCTAATGGATAAGATCCCCTATACCATCTAGGGACTGTGGTATAGTGGTCTTGTACATCCATAGTCGATGAGTCAAATGAATGAGATAATAATTCACTAGCCAGAAGGAGTTCTAATAGGTGGGACTCATGGCCAGCTCAATATTGGGCCTAGAGGGTCATACACATATGGTGGATAATTTAGTGAATAAATGATTTGATATGAGTTATCCAATTAACCTCTGTATTTAATTTATTAGATGAGACTCTATATTGATGGGCTTCTTGCATGAGACCCAATTAGAGGCTAAAGAAAATTATTAGATAAAGATCCAATAATTCAAGGTTAGTGGATAACTAGATAAAGATACAATACCCACTAAGGTAGGATCCCTAGGGTTTTCGGTGACTCTCTATAAATAGGAGGCAGGAGCGATACATAGATGATAGGTTGCACCTTTAGTCACCGCCTCCTATTCTCCTCCCTTACTCTACGTAAGAGTTGCGAGATTTATGATTATTATTAGAGAAATATCACTGTAACAATACCTTATGTGGATACCGGTAGAGAGGAGTATATTTGACCTCCTTCATCCTCTCCATCTGTATTTGGAAAAATAGGGATATACGATCTCCATAGGTAAAGAATCTCTCACATGGTGTAGTTTTTCGATTTTATAGTTTTTCTCACACCAATCTTTGCATGACAATTTTGATCTATATGGGAAATCAGTTTTGTTTTGATCTTCTGCTGTACATATGATCTTACTACTAATGTTTCCCAACATAAACTTGATGGTACTCATGATAAGAGGGGCGCTTGGTAAATGATAAGATCATGCAAAGTAGGATGCGTTGAACAACAATCGAAGAGTTATGCAAAGCTCACAAAGGTAAGGAAAATTACTAACTTAAAGAATTCGGTACTCATACAAAGGCTTATATGTGGATGATGGAGTGATCGTGGCCATCCTAAGGCGATCAAAACTCGATGTCATAGAGCATTAAAACTTCTTCTTCAGCATAGGAAGGATGCATCTGTAGGAGGCTAAAGTGTATAATAAGTTCAGCTTGTTGTTGTTGAATCTTGGATTTTGATAATGAAATCAATTGATGAAATTATGATCTAATCAATGTTTGAGAAAAGTGATGCAGGACTATCATTGATCATAAAAAGGCAAAACGATTGAAGCAGAAAAATTAGACGTTGGTTGGTCTGGAGTTAAAGAATGGGTATCGGGCTAGAAGAATGAGATATTGCGTCAAGATCGAATATTGTGGGAGTTGATATGCTAACGAATTGAGCAATACATCAAAGTAGAGAATGATGAACTGAAAGTTCGGATGAACCAATGACATATCAGACACCATAAGATTTACGCTTTGTAATTATTTATCATGATCGTCATAGTTTAGGTCTTAATTGAGTTAGTTTTGGGTGTAACCATACTAACCTAATTAAGGCCCCATTGGGCCTTAATTGGGGCTAATTTGGGCCCATTAGGAGGCCCACCCAGTGACCCAATGTTGGGTTAGGCGATGGCACCATCAAATCAGGTGGTGGTATCGCCAAGAAGACACAATCTCTAAGATTGTGTCAGGTAGTGGTATCACCCAGACTGGGCGGTGGTACTGCCTAAGCTAGCAGTACTACTGCTAGAGTCTAGTCTGTGAGGCTATCCGACGATGATAGTACAGCCCATTAATGGCAGTGGTACCACTGGCACCTTGGGAAACCCGAAAATTTGAATTTTGGCTCCAACTTTTAAAGCCATTTGGAGCTTATAAATACCCTACTCTTGCTTGCTTGAGGAAGTAAGAACTGAGATAAAAAAAAAGAACTTATGATTCTAAGTGTACAAACATTGTTATAATCTCTCAAGAGTTCCCCTCCTCTTAAAAGTTTAGAGTTTATTCTAAGGGAGTTGTGAGACTTATAAAGGTTCTCCTCTAAACCTGTGAGAATAAGAAAGGGTTGTAAAAGAGTAGTTGATCTTCGCCCATCGAAGGAAGATCATTAGTGAACACCGATGGCCTCGATGAAGGAGGAATCAGATGTGGACGCAGGTCACGACAATCGAACCACTATAAACTTGATGTGCATTTCCTTTTATGCTCTTCATTACTATTATTTTCTGATTTAACTACTTATAACATTTTTTAAGTCAAAGTACACTTTCGATATCAGTTTTCATTGAATGAAAATTTTAAACCAAGGTTTTTTATGAAAGTACTAATTCACCTTCTTTTAGTGTTGATTTGGTCCAAGAGTGTACATCAAATTCACGTTCACTTAGTTGGATTAATACTTAAGTGAGTTTTGATGATTTTTTTAGTATTAATAAGGGTCATTCTATCGCTCACCTTCTTATGTTCAATGGGACGGACTATACTTATTAAAAAATATGAATGATAATTTTTATGATTTCAAGCTATGAAATATCATTGAAAATGACTTTAAAGAATCTTCCAACCCAATGAATGATTGGAATAATTTTGAAAAGAAAATATTTTCTTTGAATGCTAAAACTATGAATACTTTATTTTTTCCCTTGGATAAAAATAAATTTAACTGAGTTCCTACGTGTGATGTTGTATATGATATATGACATTGTATATGATATATGATACATACTATAAACTGTTTAAAATGATATATTAAGTGATATTGTATATAATATATGACACATAATATAAATTGTTTAAAATGAAGCCAAGTGAAACCATTGGTGACATGTACACTCGATTTTCGGATGTTATCAATGGTTTGAAATCTCTTGGTAAATGGTATACTAACCTTAAACTAATAAATAAAATTTTAAGATCTCTTCCTAAATACTGAGACCTAAAATTAATTCAAGAGGAAAAAGATTTGAATAATTTTCCTCTTGAAGAATTGATAGGGTCATTAATAACCTATGAAATGACTTGTAAAGTACACAACGAACAAGAGAAAAATATTTCAAAGAATAATAAAGATATTGATTGAGAATAAAAGAAGATTCCTCGACAAAAGCTCAAGTAACGATGATATTGCACTTCTAATAAGAACAACTAAAAAATTCATGAAAAGGGACAAAAAATTATAAGAACAAATGAATAAAAAAGGATGTTATAATTTGTTATGAATGCGAGAAGCTAGAGCACTTCAAAAATAAGTGTCCATAATTGAAGAAGTTGCCGACTTAAAAGAAGAAAGCTTTTAAGGCAACTTGGGATTATTCGAGCACATCAGAAGATGAAGAGCAAAACAACAAAGACGAAGTAACAAACTACAAACTGATTATGCTTAATGATGAGTATATGACTCACCCGAAGCATTTTTTCGTACGATAAATTGTTTAATGCATGTTATGATTTATGTGATGAACTTAAAAATGTTAGTACAGAATATAAATCACTAAAAAAGGCTCATGCTTTACATACTAATAAATTTAAAAACTTTGCATTAAATATCAACATCATGTACTTATTTCTCTAAATCTGAAAAGTTAGATGCGGTAATAAAAGAAAATATATTATTACCACAAACCTTAAAAAAATTTAAAATTAGAAATAAATTATTAAATATAATTCTTGCTAACCAAGGTTGTGTATATAAAAAGGAAGGGATTGAGTTTGTATGCAGTAATACCCAACAATAGCCAATAAAATTTATAAAGAAGTTTCACACTATATATTCCCCTCAAAGATAAATGTAAATTTTGTATACGGTTTGGTCATTATGCCTATACATGTACATTTAGAAAATATAGCTCTCATCAATTAGTTTGGTTTCCTAAATAAATAATCAATGACTTAATGCTAAAGGTCAAGAGAGGTAGATCTAACCATTAAGGATCCAAAATTAAATGGGTACCTAAAGTAAACCCCTTATTTTTGTAGGTATGTCTCCAAACAAGAGCTAGGAGCAAAAATGGTATCTTAATAGTGGATACCATAGGCACATGACAAGAGATCCAACATAATTTTTAAAGCTCACTAACCAAGGTAAAGGGTATGTCACCTTCATTGATGATAACAAAAGAAAAACTATGGGCAAAGGAAGTATAGGTAGCAAGTCAAATCTTCTGATTGAAGATGTCTTATTAGTAAATGGTCTAAAACATTAGCATTAGTCAATTATGTGATAAGGGTTATAGCATCAAATTTGAATCTAATACTTGTATTATAGAGATACCTCACAAAAATATATCAATGATTGCCTTAAGAACTAATAATGTGTATACTATTAATCTTGATGACTTTTGTGATGAAACTTATTTTTCAACTTTAAACGATAATGCATGGCTATGGCATAGAAGATTAGGTTATGCAAGCATGAAACTAATATTGAATCTCATATTTTGATGATGAAATCAATTGATGAGTTTTATGATATAACTTGTGTATTAGAGAAAGTGATGCAAGATTAACTACAACAGTGAAAAAGAATTACAATAAGATGTTGGGATGGATTCAAGTTTAGGCATCCGGTCGAGATTCAGATGATGCACTGGGAGCTCACCAGGAGTTCGCTAGGAATTCGTCGAAGGTCATCGGGAAGCTCACTACGAGCATGCCGGGAGGTTATACTCAGTTGGATTAACACTAGGAGCTCACCGAGAGTTTTCGCACTTTTAGTACTTTGTGATAAATTCAAAGATAATATTGCTAATGGGCGAATCCTAATTTGTGATAAAAGGTGCTCAAAGGTAAAGTTGATTATACAAATCAAACAATTACCTGTAGATTTCTTTTTGATGCTACAAGAAGACTTCGAAGTGATGATCCTTAAAGGAAGACATGGTACTACCACTAGCCATCAGATGAAAAGAGTTCTTAAGAAGACTGTAATAACTATTACACTAGAAGATTGACCCATTGCAAACACCAAGTGGAAACCCTATTTGATTGGTCAAAGGGTTGTGATGCATGGCAAATATCCTGGACCGAAGTACTCCTAAAGTTTAATGCTGCTTAGCCTTGAGGACAAGGCTGATTTAAAGAGGACGGGTCTGATAGGACTCTAGCAGAGTCGGGTCTGATAGGACCCAAACAACGTCGGGTCCATCGATTCATAATTAATTCAAGTTGAGTCATGTTGGTCTGTTCAGCCGGAGTCAGTTATGGGTTGAGTGAACCTAATCAAGTCAGTTATGAGTTAGTGGAGTTAGATTTTATCTCTAGTTAGGATGGAGTCAGTTATTATTTTCAATTAGGAAACTTAGTTTAGTGGGGACTCTAAGTCCAAGCTTAGAGGGACTCTTAGTAGAACACTATAAATAAGAGTGTAACTCTTTTATTTTCATCAATCAATTAATGAAGAACTATGAGTTTTAGCCAATAGGTAAAACTCCAAGAGGGCCGATCCCCTATAGAGATCAAGGAGGTAGATCCCCTTGAAGTGATCAAGGAGGCTCGATCCCCTCGAAATGATCGTTTATCCCCTCTTTTTCATCTCTATCCACGATAGAATTTTATGGGCTTCTATCAAAAATACTTTTCTGGCATTCCCGGTGATAGTACTATCGGTGGGCGGTGATTATACTGTGTAGGTTGGCAGTTGTAACACCACCACCCTATTTTCAGGGCAGCTTTTGGCAACAATATCACTGGCGCCGATGGTTGTACCGACCTGTCACGAATAGTCATCGCTCAACGACAACATCCTCGCTTAGCAAACCATTCATTGCTTTTTCTTATTTGTATAGATGTTTGGTAGCTTGATTTGCCTTGATTTTATGTGTTTTGGCATAAGAAATAAGAGCAAAAATCATCTAGAATGTTGTAGAATGATCGCTCGCTACGTGGAGCCAAAACTACCCAAAATAGCTCTGTTTTGGGGCATTTTTCACGTGCTACGGTGATCACTCTGAGTGACACGAAATGTCAGCCATCTCAGTACCTTGGAACCCCCCGGGTGGCACTAGGGTGGATAGGGTTTGGGGTATATGTCAGGCGTAGGCTTTCATCAACAATTAAACTTGTCTTGTATCTGATACCCTAGGAATCGTCGTTTGTAGACTTGTTACCATTCTTACAACCCTCTAAAGTTCTTGTTTGCTCTCTTTCTCTCCTTTGTTGCACTCAAGGCATTCGACAAATTGCTTGTACAACTTCTCCATTTGTGAGACGTCAGGACTTGTCTGTCGCTCATTTCCAAGCTAATCAACTTCTTCTTTGCAGGTCCTACGGGACCCATATGAGATTACAGGCTAACCTTTTGTGAATAAATAATGCTTTGGGCATTTCATGACTTAGGCACAGGTAAGTCCAGAACAATGGTGCAATTTTAGCTAAGTCTTCGAGATAACTGCTAGGGTGTCACATGGCTTAAGTAAATTCAGCTAAGTCCGTGACATTGTAGTATCAGAGCAGGTGAGCAATTTAAATGAACAACAAAGAAGATTTACAATCTCACCATGGTCAAACACCGTAGTGAACCGAGGAAGATAGGGCAGGCCGGACCCTTACCTAAGTAGCCACAGGTGGGCTACAAATGCAAACTTGCTCGCAAACTACTGGAGTCGCTTATGAAGAGTGCAGTAGTGAACAAGACGAGCGTGAAGTTGGGTATTCTCTGTGAGTGGAGGAGGCGCCATCTAGAGCGCCAATTGGGAAGAAGAGCCACAAGGAGAGACTTATAACAGTGGAAACTCGCCTCGATGTTCTTGAAAGTGAGACAACTCTACTAACGTACATCAATTTGAGACTATGTGAAACAATTTTCAACACTAATGCTGGATATACAAGACTTGTTCGAGATGGACAAGCTATTCAGCTTCCTCGATGGCTTGAAGCCATGGGCACAATAAGAACTACATCGGAGGAATGTCACCGACATAGTCTGGGTAATTGCAGCTGTAGAAAGGCTAACTGACTTTATTTCTTAAGAGGATTTAAGAAAGAAGAAACAATCTTTGGGAAGTCACCCGACAAAATACTCTCGAGTGAAGGAGTCTAGAGGTGAACAAAAGAAGAAGAATTTTCACAAGGGACCAAGCTCAAAAGATAAAGTACCAAAATCTGGTGGATGCTTCTTGTATAGAGGACCGTACATGGTGAGGGAGTGCCCACCAAAGTAGGCACTCAATGCTTTAACTGCATCAATACATCCCCAAAAGTCGAACAAGGGCAAAACTATCACCCTTAGTTCGAGCAGTTTTGAATCCGGTAGTGATAGTGAGGTGTCGCAAGGACCCAGGATGAGAGCAATACATTTGTTGAATGTGTTTTGGGGTCAAGTGGGGGAGAACACAAAGGCAAAGCCACCGAAGGCAGGAAACAGTGAGTTGATATATATAGACATCAAGCTTAATGGCCGAACAACCCGTGCAATGGTGGACACGGGCGCTACTCATAATTTTATTGTCAATCGTGAAGCTAAGAGACTTAGTCTAATCTTGGAGAAGAGCCCAAGTCATATGAAGGCTATGAACTCAAAGGCCAAGCAAATCTTCGGATAAGCTAAGGGCGTCCCCATCAAGATCAAAACATTGAGCGGGAGCACAAACTTGATAGTGATGCCATTGGACGACTTACAAGTGATTCTCGGAATGGAGTTCATGCACGCGACAAAGTTGGTGCCAATGTCATTCCTGAATTTCCTATGTCTAATGAGAGGCGATGATCCCTGTGTAGTTTTAGTTTCTCGAGGAGGAACCATGGACCCACAATAAATCTCAGCTTTATAATTAAAGAAAGTGGTATGAAATGATGAATCAACTTTGTAATCACAAAGAAGCTAGAAATACTTGACAGAGAGGCTATTCAAGAACCTGTCGTACTGGCGAACATCCTGAAGGAGTTCTCAGATGTGATGCTAATAGAGTTGCTAAGAACTCTACTACCACATAGAGGCGTGGATCATCGGATTAAGTGGGAGTCAGAAGTTAAGCCTCTAACAAGACCATTATACCACATGGCCCCTCCAGAGTTAACAGAACTCAAAAACTCAAAAGCTCCTTTCGGAGCTCCAGTCCTCTTCCAGAAGAAACAAGATGAGAGCCTTCAATTATGCATTGATTGTCAAGCCCTCAACAAGGTGACAGTGAAGAACAAGTATCCATCCCACTCATCGCGGACTTGTTCGATCAATTGGGTAAGACAAAATACTTCTCCAAACTCGACCTTCGCTCCAAGTATTGGCAAGTGCACATTGCAAAAGGTGATGAGGCAAAGACTACTTATGCAATCAGGTATGGAGCATTTGAGTTTATAGTGATGCCTTTCGGCTTAACCAATGCTTTGGCCATATTCTACACTCTAATGAACCAATTGCTTAAGGAGTATTTGGATAAGTTTGTAGTCGTCTACTTAGATGATATAGTCATTTATAGCCAAACACTTGAGAAGCATGTTGAGCACCTTTAGACAATTTTTAAAGTTCCTAGGGAGAACACTTTGTTCATGAAGAAGGAGAAGTGCTACTTTGCTCAAATAAAAATTTTATTCTTAGGGCATTGCATCCATAATGTTTCTATCTGAATGGACAAGTCTAAGGTATAAGCTATGGCGGACTAACAAACACCAAAGAAGGTGATTGAGTTAAGATCCTTCCTTGGGTTTCTTAACTATTATTGGCGCTTCATAGATAGATATTTGAAGCGCACAGCTCTGCTGATGGAGTTGCTAAAGAAGGAGCAGTCTTAGAGATGGTTGAACAAATGTGAAGCGACATTTCAAGATCTAAAGACTGCTATGTTAGAGGAACCTATACTCAGATTACCAAACTATGGGAAGTCTTTTGAAGTCTATACTGATGCTTCTGACTTTGCTATTGGGGGAGTTCTTATGCAAGAGGGTCATCCAGTGGCCTACGAGAGTCGTAAGCTCAATGAGACCGAGTGGCGATATCCTGTGCATGAGAAGGAGATGTTAGTGGTGGTCCACTATTTATGAGTGTGGCGACACTACCTTCTAAGAGCACCATTTGTGTTAAGGACATACAATGTCGTACTGAGTTACTTTCAAACTCAAAAGAAATTCTCTCCAAAGCAAGCACGGTCACAGGACTTCTTGGCTGAGTTCGACATGGTAATGGAGTATAAGCCCAGAAAAGCAAACGTCGTGGCCAATGCATTGAACTAAAAATTGAAACTAGTGAATGCTATATAGTTGGAAGGTGGAGGCCAAGCAAGTCAATTACACTCTAACTTCCTTTCTAGGATCAGGGATGGACTGTACCATGATCCTCAAGTAGTTACCCTTATGCAACTCATTAAAGAGGGTAAGGTACGACGATTTTGGGTCCAAGAGGGACTGATCTATATAAAAGGGAATAGAGTTTATGTTCCGTGAGCAAACAAATTTAGGCATGAACTCGTAAAAGAGTGTCACAATTTCCTTTGGATGGGATATCCGGGTATTCACCGAACAATGGCTCTCGTGAAGAGGGTCTTTTATTGGTCAAAGATGGGGATAGATATAGAAGAATATGTTTGAACATGCCTTACTTGCCAACAAGATAAGGTAAAGCAACAAAAGCTAGTGGGTCTTTTAGAACCACTACTAGTACCAGAAAGGCTATGGGAGAGAATTTCCTTGGACTTCATATCAAGCTTGCCCACAATATGAGGACTTGGATCGATACTCGTAGTAGTCAATCAATTTTTAAAGTATACAACATTCATTGCTACACCTCCATATTACTCACAAGAGGAGGCAGCTAAGTTGATGATGAAGAATGTGGTGAAGTATTGAAGAGTCCCACACAATATCTTTAGTGATCGAGATTCTCGGTTCTTAGGATGATTCTAAACCGAGCTGTTCAAGCTATTGGGATCTAAATTATACTTCTTCACAAGCCTCCACTTTTCGACATATAGCCAAACTGAAAGAATCAATTCGCTCTTAGAGCAATATCTCTGGCACTACGTGAGTGCCAACCAACGAGATGGGGTGAAGTTGTGGGACATAATCCAATTTTCCTACAAATTACAGAGGAGCTCTGCATCCAACAAGAGCCCGTTTGAGATTATTACAGGACAACAACCATCGACTCCTCATACCTTGGTTATTGGTTATACAAGGAGTAGCCCATCAGCATATCACTTCACAAAGGAATGGCATCGCAATGTAGATATTGCACGGGCTTACTTGGAGAAGGTAGCAAAAACAACCATCAACTCCTCATACCTTGGTTATTGGTATACAAGGAGTAGCACATCAGCATATCACTTCACAAAGGAATGGCATCGCAATGCAGATATTGCATGGGCTTACTTGGAGAAGGCAGCCAAAAAGATGAAGAAGTGGGCTGACTTAGGAATGTGACCACAGGAGTTCAAAGTTGGTGATATGATGTTGGTGAAGCTCCAATCAGCATCGTTCCAGTTTTTTAGGTGCAAAGTGCACAAAGGATTAGTACGCAACTATGAAGTGCCTTTCCCCAATTATCAGCAATGTAGGCATTATCTCATATAAGTTACAATCGCCAGTATGGTTTAGAATTTATAACATCTTCCATGCAAGTAACTTGAAAGCCTACAACTCAGATTCACAAGATGATTCTCAAAATGTTTCAACTCGACTATCCCCCACTAGAGCCTCCTATGAGAAGTAAGTTCAAACTATTATGGTGGATCACAATACCTAATAGATTGGAGCAAATCGAGTACTTGGTGAAGTGGCAAAAGTTTCCTCAAACAGAAGCCAGTTGGGAGCCAAAAGATGCCCTACGACATAAAGAAGCCTACGTCAAAGCCTACCAACAAGCATCGATGAGGGCATCGATAGTTTTAGTGGGGTAGAATGTCACGAACGGTCATCGCTCAACCGCAACATCTTCGCTTAGCGAACCATTCATTGTTTTTTCTTGTTTGTATAGATGTTTGGCAGCTTGTTTTGCCTTGATTTTATGTGTTTTACCATAAGAAATGAGAGTGAAAATAGTCTAGAATGCTATAGAATGACCGCTCACTACGCGGAGCCAAAACTGCCCAAAACAGCTCCTTTTTGGGCCATTTTTCATGTGCTACGGTGATCGCTCTGAGTGGCACAAAATGTCAGCCATCTCAGCACCTTGGAACCCCTTGGGTGGCACCAAACTGGATAGGGCTTCAAGTATATATCAAGCATAGACTTTTATCAATAATTGAACTTGTCTTGCATCCGAGAAAGTATTGTATTCCTTATAAAGGTCTCCATTGTGAGTTGTAAGTGTGCTAATAGTGTGCAAGAAAAAGAAAGGGGATAAGGGAGTGAGCAAAAAAGTGTTGTATTCCTTATAAAGGTCTCCCTTGTGGGTTGTAAGTGAAATACTTATAAGGTTCCTCTCCTTAACCTATGAAAATAAGAGTGAGAAGTATAAGGGTTTAGTCTTCACCTGAAGAAGATCAGTAGTGGACACCGGCGGGCCTCGACGAAGAGGACTCGAGAAGTGGACATAGGCCAAGTTATGGCTGAACCACTATAAATTATGAGTTTCCTCTCTTTATTTAATTTTAGCATTCATTAGCTAAATTAAAAATTTTTTATCTTAAGTTTGATTTGCTCACGTATTCAAATTCCAAGAAATACTTCTAATTTTTTATTTTACTTTGAGCGAAAGTTTTTCTTAAACTAAAGTTTTCAACTCTTGTACTAATTTAAGTAAGGTTCTACTCATTAGACTAATACCCAAGTGAGTGAATGGCTTCATTTGGCATAAACGTAAGATTCTACTTATTAAACTAACACCCAAGTGAGTGAATGACTTCGTTTGGCATAAATGAGGGGCATTCCATTGCACGTCCTCCCATGTTCAATGGGACGGATTACACGTATTAGAAAATGATTATGCATATTTTTTTATCTCTATGGATTTTGATTTATGGCATATTATTGAGAATAATTTTGAAAAGTCTTCCAAACCAATGAACGAATGGAATAATTTGGAATAGAAGGCCTTTTCTATAAATGTAAAAGCAATGAATGTTTTATTTTGTGCTCTTGATAAGAATGAGTTTAATCACGTTTTTATTTGTGAAACTGCTCATGAGATTTAGCACACACTTGAAATCACACATGAATGCACTATTAGAGTTAAAGAGTCTAAAATTAACCTTTTAGTGCATAGTTATGAATTATCTCGAATGAAACCAAGTGAGACCATGTACACCCAGTTCACGGATGTCGTCAATGGTCTAAAAGCTCTTGGTAAAAGTTTTTCTAATTTTGAGCTTGTTAATAAGATATTAAGATCTCTTCTAATAAGTTGGGATCCTAAAGTAACTGCAATTCAAGAAGCTAACGATCTAAATAATTTTTCTCTTGAAGAACATATTGGATCACTTATGACTTATTAACTGAACTGTAAAGCTCATGATGAATTTGAAGAACCCGTTCCAAAGAACAGGAAGGACTTGGCACTAAAAACTAAAGATAAACACCTTCCAAAGAATAGGAAGGATATGGCACTAAGAAATACAGATGACTCCTTGAGTGAAACCTCGAGTGATGAGGATAATGACATTGCACTATTTACAAGAAAAATTAAAAAATTATAAAAAAGAATAAAAATCATAAAAATAAAAATAAACCAAAAGGGGATAGCATAATAGTAACTTGGGATGACTCAAGTCATCGGATGAAGAAGACCACATCAAGAAAGAGGTTGCCAACTATGCTCTCATGGCCATCCATGAGGAGGTAAGTGAGTCTTTTGATATCTCTTTTACTGAATTACTGGATATTTTTATGAGCTTTATGATGAATTTAGGAAAATTAGCAAGTATTATAAACTACTTAAGAAAGAACATGATTCACGAGTTAGTAGATTTAAAGAAATACATGAAGCATCACCATCACTTAGTTCATACACAAAATGTGAAACTTTAGAGGAACTTAGAAAGGAAAATATTTTATTGCAACAAACGTTAGAAAATTTTAAAATAGGCAATAAATCCCTAAACATGATCATTGCAAATAAAGGTCATGTTCATAGGAAAGAAGATATAGGCTTTATGAGCAATACTCCACAAAAGCCAATTATCTTCATTAAAGGACTAACTCTAAACTTGTTATCAAAAATTAAATATAACTTTTATGGTTGATTAGGACATATAGCTTACAAGTGTTTATTTAGAAAGTATAGTCCACATAAATTAATTTGGATTCCTAAAGAAATCATAAACAATCAAAAACCTCTAGTTTAATTAGTTAAAGCTCTTCATGAGGGACCCAAAGTAAAATGAGTACTTAAATTAAGACCATCTTTCTTATAGGATTACCTCATAAACAATAATAATAAAAAAATTATATATTAAAATTATTGACAATAAATCTTTTGATGGTTGATTTATCTTGAATGTTTTTCGATGATGCATAACTAGTGCATATTAGTACAAAAATAAACTAGAACTAAATAACCTTTATTATTTTTAATGAAAAATTATTTATATTAAAATTTATGAAAAATATATTTTGATGATATTTGAATATTAGTTTCAAAATCATTGGCTTAGATGTTACATTGATTTAAGTGCTATGATAAATGCATGTTGAAATGGGTTGTTTATTGCTAAAGGTTGTATGTTGAATGAGGCTTGAAATAACATACATAAAAAAAATTTTGGAAAACAGTACACCAGCAGTATAACCACTGGACTGGTGGTGGCACTATTAGAACACATTGTGTACAAGGGGTAGAACCGCTCAGTTGGCGGTTCTACCACCCGAAACCCTGCCTATATAAACAACACTTAGAGTCGACGGTAGAACTGACCCAAAGCCCTTCCACACTCCTATAAAACTCTCTCCATGTCTCTTTCCCCTTGTCTTTCCTCTAGAACTCAAGAGAAATCCCTTTACTCTTCAAATCTAAGGATCAATCTCTATCTCTAGGAGATCACAACAAAGGTAACTCTCAAAACCTTGCTCTCAATCTATTCTTGATCTTACTTTTTTACTTGCAATACATGTAGTTCAAATGGACCCTAGAAGATCCTTAAGGGACAAAGGAAAGAGGCGATTAGATGAAACCTTTAACCCTATACTTTTCGATACCCATGAACATGTCCTAAAATTCTCAATCTTGGAATTTAGAAATGTTTATAAGAGCAAATATATAGATCTGGAAGATTTAGAAGATTTGGAACCAATCCAATGGTTTGCTAACTTAGATGCCCTACCTATCCTTTAAATGAATGAACCCAATTATCCTAGACTTATTAGATTATTCTACAACAACTTATATGTAGATGATCAAGATAGGGTATCTACATATCTCTTGAGGCATCATATAGCTATTATGGATAGTTTAATTTGCAATCTCATATGAATCCCTTAAAAAAAGGAAGTTGTTGCTACTTTAGAGGACAATAGGACATTGAATCAATAGGGGTTACCTAGTCTGAAGTCTTAGGTACCAACTTTGGTAACTCAAATCTATCTATTGTTCCTAAAAGCTATTAGCACATGCTACCCTTCAACACAAAACTACATCACATACTAATTAGTAGTCTACTCCCTAAACAATTTCATCATGATGAAATTAGCCAAATGGAACTAGGTACTATGTATTGGATTATGAGGCAAAACATGATCGAGCTTTTGACTAAGGATATGATGCTTCCATGTGGTGACTTAATAACTAGATTAATATATGCACGTGGTATAGTTATTCCACTAAATGAAGAAATAATGAAGTTAAATAGATACAATTTCATTGCTAGAAATCTATTAAGAAGATTAAGATGCATTGTAAGAAATGGTATATGAACTAGATTTCCTAGGAGAACTGATTCTTCCCCACCTGAGCCAGAACCCCCAACACCGATACTTAGGAGAAGTCTATCTCCTCCTACATCATATGCCGACTCTATAGTGACCCGACTGAATCGAATTGAACTACGTTAAGACCAAATGTTAACTAAGATGTAGTAAATCCATCAACAACTTAATACTCTGATTAGACACTTTGGATTACTACCAACTTAATAATTTATGTTTAGAACTATGTGGAATAAGTCGGTGGTACTTAATGTGTTGTACTTCTTGTACTCTTATAATATTCGCTTATGACATATACTTTTTAATACTAAGAAGTATTTTTTGATGTTTTTGTGATGCATGCAACACTTTATGATATTAAATATTACTTCATTAGAGATCATATAAATAATCATAATATATCTATGAAATTTATTAATACTAAGCATCAATTAGCAGATATTTTCACTAAGCCATTAAATGAAGAGCAATTTAACTTTATTAAAAGAGAGCTAGGAATGCTAACTATCCAAATGCATGATTTGCTATTTTTCAGATTTCTTGATTTGTTACTTTTTCTTGAAATTTACATTAGATGAATTTAATTGCATGAGTAACTCTTAATTCTTCTTAGATTTCTTGGTTATTTTTTAGCTCTCTTCCAAAATGATTCTCCTTGAAATTGATATTATAAGAATGAGATTCGAAGTTCTTTTGTGATGAGATAATTTTTTTAAGAATTATTTTGTTTCATGAATCTTGATTAATATTTACAAAAGAAAAATATGTGACATGAATGTTTATGATGCTTGATATGAGCTCCCTATGTAATATTTATTTTTTGGATACTAAATTTTTGGATCTTTGACACCCCCTCCCACCTTTCATTTCATTTTTTTTTATTCACAAAAGGGAAGGAAAATGCTCATGAGAAAATTATGTTGTCTCTTATCCTATTTCACTAAAGAGAAGCAATGATGCACTAAATTTTTAGATATATAATAAATATTTTAAAAATATGAAGAAATTTAACACATGATGAGATTATGTGCCTTGAAATTATTTACTCAATATTTCACCTTTTTGTTGATGATAAAGAGGGAGAAATGATATATTGATGACATACGTAAAAAAATAGTAACATAGATATTTCTCTTTTTTGTTGATACACAAATGGGGTGAAATGATTGATGACTTAAGAGTGAGATTTTAAAATTATTGTATGATTGATGCATGAATTTAAATGGAATATTGTATACTTAGAATATCTTTGATGATTTGATGATTGATGTCTTAAGGAATTTTGTTTTGAAATTAATGTTATATCATTTCTGAAATTAAAAAATGAATGTGACGTTGCATGTTTTGATAAAAATTATTTGAAATGTTATATCATGATACTTGAATTCAAGAGTTGTTGGTTCTCTTGAATTTAAGATTACTCTATATAGATTATGGCATGGACATTGAGGGAGTTAAGGTTAACTCTCATCATCAATTGGTTGCCATCATCAAAAAGGGAGAGATTGTTGAATCTTGGATTTTGATGATAAAATCAATTAATGGTTTGTTGATCTAAAATATAGGTTAGAGAAAGTAATGCAGGGTTAAATATAATGGCAAAAAGGAATTACAACCTGATGTTGGGCTAGAATCAAGTTCAGGCATCGGGCCAAGGTTCAGATATTATAGTGGGAGCTCGCCGGGAGTTCGCTAGGAGTTTATTGAAGTGATTGAGAAGTTCGCTGGGAAAATGCCAAGAGATTACTAGAAAAAAATCATAAGACTTACCGAAAGATTGTCGGAGGTTGCCAGATTATTGGGGGTTAGGTCGATTGTTAAACTTGATGGACATGTATGGTTGTAATCAAGTGAGTTGTAGTTAGGTATGAGTCCTAATTGAGTTAATTTTAGAAGGAATCCAAATTAAATGAAGTGCGGCAAACCGAGTCAACTTTTGGGTATGGGTTGAGCTCAGATTGAGCTCATTTGGTTGACCCAAGAAGGGGTCAACTGGAGGTACATGTCGAGAATAGAAAAGTATAGAAAACACTTCTCTGGGATTCTCGACAATGGTATCACCGGTGAGCGGTGATTGTACCATCTAAGTCGATGATCGTACTACCCAGGTCGGTAGTTGTACTATCATCATCCTATTTTTATGGCAGCTTTCAATGGTAGTATCGCCAACGCCGAAGGTTTTACTGCTCGTACCTAAATTTTTTGGATATATTTAAATTTCTGGCTTTATTTTCTAAAGATAATTGGGGTCTATAAATACCCTAAGTCTTCTTACATTAAACACAAGAAATTGGGCAAGAAAACTGAGAAAAAAAGTATGCTAAAAATGTGTAAAAAAAAGAAAGAGGGTAAGGGAGTGAGTAAGAAAGTGTTGTAATTCTTGTAAAGGTCTCTCTTGTGAGTTATAAGTGAAATACTTGTAAGGTTCCTCTCCTGAACCTGTGAAAAGGAAAGTGAGAGTGTAAGGGTTTGGTCTTCAGCTGAAGAAGATCAGTAGTGAACACCTACGAGCCTCGACGAAGAGAATTCAAGAAGTGGATGAGTGGATGTTGGGCAAGTTGTAGCTGATCCACTATAAATTGTGAGTTTTTCTCTCTTTGTTTAATTTCAGCATTCATTAGCTAAATCAAAATTTTTCAATCTTAAGTTTAATTAGCTCACGTATTCAAATTTCAAGAAACGCTTCTGATTTTTTGTTTTAATTTGAGCGAAAGTTTTCAACTCTTGCACTAATTCACCACCCCCCCACCCCCCCCCCCGATAGGACTCCAACAAGGTTGAGTCCTAATCACTTAGAAACAATCAATAATAACCTTGTGAGATTGTAATAAAACCCCACCTAGTCACTTTTATCCTATAAAAAAGTGTGGCTAGGGTTTATTTTGGGGCCTTAGGGCTTAGTGGTCGCTGCCCCCTTTACTAGGCTAGTCGGCTAGGGTTTCCCCCTGCTTAGGTCGGCTACAGAGCCAACCTAGCCGTCACCTATTCCCTCTAAGGCAGGTAGGCTATAGAAGGGGCAAAAGGATAATTTTAGTTAGGCAAGCACCCTATGGGCTAGGTTTTGCAACCCTATATAATGATGTAGCAACCCCCTCTCTTTTATTAAGTAATTATCAATTTTATTTTAGCCTTGTGCTTAATCTAGGAGAGAGGAACCCCTATAGCGTTCCAAGGGTTGATCCACCTCAAGGGTCAAAACCTATAGAGCTCCTTCTGGGGTTCTATCATCCGGTATCAAAGTAGCGATCTAGTTGCCCCTGTAGCCATCATCCATGCCTCTACTTTCCCAAGCAATTCCCACAATTGCTTTTGACGTCGCCTCCATCGTCGCCCACTAAGCCGCAAATCCATCAATCCGCTGCCTTCCTCTGCATTAACATCAAAGATCTGGCAAAACCTCTAAAGCCCATGTATTTTCCTACTACTATTCCTCTATCTTATATATGGGAGAAATTTTTTCAAAATTTTCTTGTTGTAAAATTTTACCCTTGTAAACGTTATCATCATTGCGAAGGCGAAATGCTATAGAAATTTTCAACTAATTGTTGCTTCTTAGAACTAAACTTTTAATTGTCCTTTTTGGCTAAAACTCTAATAAAATTTTGTAGATTGTCTTAGCTTTCATCTAAGACTAATTTTATAAAAAAGCTCCTTCTAGATCCAAACTTATAGTGCTGTGATTCTTTGTTGCGTAGTGCTAAAATTTTATGATGGAGAATCTGCCTTCGATCTATTAGCCTCTTGAAACTGAACTTTTGTTCATCCTTTTTGGCCAAAATTTTTATACAATTCCAAAGATCAACTTGGCTTTCATCTAGGATTAATTTCTCAAAAAAAATTCTTCTAGAACTGGTTTTCTTGTGTAATCTTTCACCAGTATGCAATTCTGGAATTTTTATAATGAAGGTTCTACCTTTCGTCTTTTGCCCTATTTCCCTACTATTACGCTACCAAAATTTTGCCAAACATTTTACTAAAATTTCCAACATCTAAACCAAGGGTTTAAACTTTCCTTTGAAAATTACATCAAGAAGTCATCATTTCTGTGATGTAAAATATGTTCGGTAGGACTGCATATCGCCGTAATTTTTTTCATCGAATTCTATCGGATTTGAGTCCTGTTTTTTATGGGATTTTAGATTCTCTTTTCCTCATCACCAAACCCAGCCATTCATACCAAAAACTCTTTAAAACTCTACCCTAAATTGAAACCAAATAGCCACCCAAATCAGTCATAATCGCAGCGTACTTCCTTATTGATCCACTTACCTTTTCAGCCAACTTTCCTTACCTATGCACCTACCTTTGCTTCCATCTATCCCAGATCTAAAATTTATTTCCCTAACCTTCATCTACTGGTATCACAACCCTAAAATCATACTAATTCACAGCCTAAACTTCACAAAACTGCAGCCCCAAATCGTACCCAAAACAACCACAAACTGCACCCAAAAACTAAAGCCTTCGGTCCACCAATCTTTCAGCTGCCCAATCTTGCTTATCCCTTCAACTGCAACACACATCTTTTGCTGCCCAACGCTGCCAACAATGACATCTTACTGCCCAACGCTGCCAACAATAATATCTTACTGCCATCCTCCTTGATCGCAGTTAGCAGTGATCCTTGCGGCAAAAAGCTACCAGCAGTGATCTTTCGCTGTAATTTGTTTACATCACAGCCTGCAACAATCATTCGCTGCCAACTATCTTAAGGCATAGTGGCCTAGTACGTCTATAGTCGATAAGTCAATTAAATTATTATGGAGATAATAATTCATTATATCAGAAGAAGTTCCAATATGAGTGACTCACAACCAACTCGGTATCGGGCCTAGAGGGTCACACACATATGGTGGATGCTTCAGCGAGTAGAGAATTGGATTGAGACCCAATTAGCCCCTATTCTCATTAGATGAGACTCTATGCTGATGGGCTCCATGATTAAGGCCCAATTAGATGCCTAAGGAGATTATTGGATACAAATCCAATAATACAAGGTTAGTGGGTAATTGGATAGAGATCCAATACCCACTAAGGAAGGAACCCTAGGTTTTTTTGGTGACTATCTATAAATAAGAGGGGAGACTCATGGTTGATAGGCTGCAGCTTTAACCACCACCTCTTATTCTCCTCCCGTCCTCTATGCAAGAGTTACAAGATCAAATTGGAGGAGTTCTGCTATAGAGATCCATTATATGGATACCACTAGAAATGAGGATGCTTGACCTCCTTTATCTTCTCCATCCGGATCTAGGATACAGGGATATACGATCTCCCTAGGTAAAATCAATCTCTCACACATCGTGATTTTTTAATTTTTGTGGTTTTTCTCGAGACTCTAATCTTTTGCATGATGATTTGATCTATGTGAGAAACCAATTTTTATTTTGATTTCCACTTCACATATGATACTCCCACTGAGGTTTCCCAACATAAAGCCCATTTAGTAGCCAAAGGCTTTCATCAACATCCTAGTATTGACTTTACAAAGACATTCAGTCCTGTTATTAAACCCATGATAATTCGATTGATTCTGAGTTTCGTTGTTTCAAAAGGCTGGCATATACGATAACTTAATGTGAATAATACCTTCTTATAAGGAACATTAACTGATGATATCTTTATGGAGCAATCTCCTAGTTTTCTTCATCCTTAATATCTGAATCATGTCTGTAAACTTCACAAGGCTATTTATGGACTTCATTAAGCTCCACGAGCCTAGTACCAAGAACTCAACTCATTTTTGTTGTTAATCGACTTCTCAAACTCTAAGTCTGATACCTCCTTATTTCTCAATCAACAACTTGGCAATACAATATATCTTCTAGTGTATGTTGATAATATCATTGTGATAAGTGATAACTCTATAGAGGTCACAATGTTCATTAATAAGTTGGCTATCAGATTTTCTCTCAAAGATCTCGACCCCTTGAATTATTTTTTAGGTGTGGAAGTAGTTTCTACACATTTGGGACTTTTCCACTCTCAACGGAAATATACTCAAGACTTATTAGTAAAAACAAACATGAATAGTGCAAATGTTGTTTCAACTTCTCTCTCTAGTGAATAGCTTTAGTTAAATGACAGTAGTCCTGGTACAGATCCTATACAATATCGACAAGTAATTGACTCTTTACGATATTTAGCTCTCACCCGCCCAGATATCTCCTTTGCAGTTAACAAGCTGTCACAATTCATGTATAAACCGTCTACCACTCATTGGTCAACAGTTAAATTAGTGTTATGATATCTTAATGGTACTCTTGACTATGATATATTTCTCTACCAAAACCCTCCACTCCAACTTTATGCTTTTGTTGATGTTGATTGGGCTAATAACTTTGATGATAGAACAACGACATCTAAGTATATAGTTTTTCTAAGAGCTAATCCAATCAGCTAGAGTTCTAAGAAACAAAAGACAATTGCTCGGTCAACCACTGAAGCTGAGTATCGCTCTATTGCAACTGCAGCTGCAGAACTTAATTAAGTAATGAATCTGCTCAAAGAACTTGATATCCGTTCTTTTGTTACTCCTACAATATACTGTGATAATGTCGGTGCTACATACTTATGTGCTAATCCAGTATTTCACTCTCATATGAAACATATAGCAATTTATTTTCACTTTATATGAGACCAAGTGATCAATCATTAACTACGTGTTTCTCATATTTATATGACAGATCAACCGGTGAACTCCCTCATGAAGTCACTCGCCCGTAAGTTGGTTTCACTTTATAGGTTCAAGATCGACATCCTTGACAGAAGCACGATCTTACGAGGGCATGTTAAGAGATAAAATTATTGTACTAGTATTAACATAATGATTAGACTATTGAAGGAAATCCTCAACTCCTAATCCTTTTAACCTTATCTTTTCTTATATAAATAAATATGAATGAAGAAATAAATTATATATATATATATATTTCAATCTTTTTTCTTAGAGGTTTTATGCCCTAAAAGACCTTTGCTCTACTTTACACGAAACTATAGGAGAACTGTTGCTCGAATAGAACTCGTATATACTAATTTCTACTCGGTGCTTGAGAAGGCCATAATAAAGCTAACTCTAACGGGCGAGATCCACTATACACTTGCTTGCTTTCCACTTCAACTCTATCTCATTATAAAGTTTTGTATTCTTATCCTTATTTACCCCCGGTTGATGATACGGATCCTATCTCTTCTCTTGTAGACAATACAAATTACTTGCACACTCAAACAAACTCTACTTGAAGTGACGATCTCAACTGAACTTATATACCCTACAAGACATGCAACAGGATACCTAACTTAAGATTCTATGGCTTCAGAGCCAATATCTTCTTATTCTTTACCTAGTACGAGACTCCCTCCCCCTTTTCTAATTTCAGTAGTTGTATCCTTAGTCAATAGTTAACTCTTAATGCTTGACATCAAATTTCCACTCTTATAATACATAGCGATGAGTAAAGTTAACAAATACATAATTCAATCCTACTTGTGCGGCTCCATTAACTGAACCTGTCGCCAATACTTTATTCTGCCCACAATACTTTCCAACCACCGACGCAAACAGCAGAACTTGTTTCTTATGCCGAGTCAAAAAAGAGTTAAAGTTAAAGTAGTCAATTCAGATCAAAGAATTAGAATAATTTGTATAGAGCCTCCTTATATGTATGCCTGTAACTTTACAGCTTTCAACCTTACTGTTGCCTTAACCTCTCAAGATGTGATTTATTTATACAAGATTCAGTTGAGGATTTCTCTCAATTGATGAACGAGATATTCTCGTTTAGTTACAGTCCTATTCAGCTAGCATGCTCCCACAAGATCGAGCTCTTGTCAAGGATGTCGATCTTGGACCGATATAAGGAAAAAGATTTATGGGCCAGAGACTTTATGAGAGAGTCAGCAAGTTGATCAGCTGTGTGAATATGAGAAACACGGAGTTGCTGACGGACAACTTGATCTCGCATAAAATGAAAGTCAATGGCAACATGCTTCATGCTGGAGTGAAAAACTGGATTTGCACAAATATAAGTCGCATCGATATTGTCACAGTAAATAATAGACATAGAAGTAGAGGGAATGTAAAGCTCCTTAAGCAAGTTGGTGATCCAATTAAGTTCAGTAGTAGCAGTGGCAATAGCACAATATTCAGCTTCAATAGTAGACCTGGCAACTGTCTTTTATTTCTTAGAACTCCAACTAATCGGGTTAGCACTAACAAAAATAATATAACCTGATGTGGATGTTCTATCATCAATATTTCCTGCCCAATTAGCATCAGCAAAGGCATGAAGCTGAGGGGGAGAGTGTTTGCAAAGAAAAATGCCATGATCAATGGTCCCCTTAAGATAACGCAAAACATATTTGACAGCAATCCAGTGTAAAGTAGACGATCGATACATAAATTGAGATAATTTATTAACTGCAAAGGAGATATCTGGATGAGTAAGAGTGAGATATTGTAAGGAGCCAACAACTTACCGATACTGAGTAGAGTCTGCAGCATGACTATCATCACATAACTTAAATGAGTCACTAGAGAACAAAGGAGTGGTAACTTCTTTTGCATCCTGCATATTTGTCTTCAACAGCAAGTCATGAATATACTTTCTCTATAAAATGAAGAGACCAGAAGACGCAAACGTGGCCTCGACACTAAGAAAATAATTCAGGCGGCCAAGATCTTTAAGAGAAAATATGTCGGCCAATAGCTTGATAAACATTTGAACCTCTATAGAGTTATCACCGGTGATAATAATATCATCCATAAAGACCAGAAGATAGATAGTGCACCCATGTTGTTGGCGTAGAAATAAAGAGACATCAGACTTGGAGTTAATGAAGTCAACAGAAGCTAAGTATAGACCAAGTTCAGTATACCAGGCCCTTGAAGCCTGACGAAGTCCATAAATGGCCTTTTGGAGTTTACATACATACCGTGGATATTAAGGATGTATAAAGCCTGAAGGCTATTCCATGAAGACATCTTCAGTAAGAGTCCCTTGTAAAAAGACATTGTTAACATCCAATTAGCGTAAACACCAATCTTTGGATATTGCCAGACTTAGGATTAGCCGAATTATAGTAGGTTTGACAACAGGACTAGATATCTCAGTGTAGTCAATACTAGGGCATTGATGAAACCCTTTAGCCATAAGTCGTGCTTTATAGTGAGCAATCGAACCATTAGGCTTTCGTTTAATTCGATAGACCCACTTACACTCGATAATATTTTGTGTGGAATAAGAGGGGATAAGAGTCCATATAGCATTATGAATAAGAGCATCATACTCCTCACACATGGTTTTACGCTAATGAGGAGATTTTGGGTCTGAGAAAAGAAAGACGGTTCAGCAGAGTCAGGGGAAGGTGTAGTGCTAACATGAAGGTTAAGAACTTGACAGGGTTTAAAGACACCACTCCTGGAAGAAGTTTGCATTAGATACCAGGAGGGTATAATAGTATTGGAGGGTAAGAGTTGAGGGTTAGCACTAATAGAGTCAGATAGAAAAATGACAGAATCAGCCGAACTATGGGAGGACAAAGGCTGGGGTTCTAGAAGAGGAGAAGCTGAAGGAGCCGGAGGAGAGGAGTACCCATGATCACGAAAGGGAAAAACAGATTCTACAAAAGTGACATGTCTAGAAACAAAGACTTTAGCAGAGTGAGAATCATAACATCGAAAAGTATTATATTCAAGAGAATATCCGATGAAAATGGAAGGGTGAGAATGAGACTGCATTTTATTAGAATTGTAGGGACATAGCCACAAATAATAGAGACAGCCAAAAACTTTCAATGTTTGTAGATTGGGGCATTTTTGAAAGAGCTTTTCAAATGGTGATTGATAATGTAGAATAGGAGTGGGCATGCGATTAATGAGGTAGACAACCATTTAAAAAGCTACAGACCAAAAGGTAGATGGCATGGAAGTCTGATGGAGCAATGTTAGACCAATTTCAACAATATGACGATATTTACGTTCGGCAGAACCAACCAATTGAGGTGTATATAGGGGGGACCTAAGATGTTGAATACCCCAAGTAGATAGATGAGATGCAAGAGCTTGATATTCACCCCCTCCATTAGAATAAATAGTTTTAATAATGGTCTGAAAGTAGTTTTTAACTATGTTTTTAAAGTTACAAAAGACACCAGTGACATCAGACTTTTGACGAAGAGGATATAACTATATGTATTTCATAAAATAGTCTACAAAGACAACATAGTATCTAAACTTATCAAAGGAAACCACTGATACAGGACCCCAAACATTAGTATAAACGACCTTAAACGATTTAGAGCAGGAAAGAGAGGAGGTACCAAAAGGCAATTAATGACTCTTATTGCTAAGACAAGCATCATAGTGAGTAATATCCTTACTAGATTTAAAAATAGAAATTGAATAGCGAGAAATAATTTTTGTTGAAAAGAGTTAGAGCGATGACCAAGCCGACGATGTCATATGTCAACTGGAGCAGCAATGGATGAGTTCACAGTAGGCTGAGTGAGAAACAAGGCTGACAGCCATTCGTAGATATTGTCTTTATTCAGACCGCGAACTAGGGATGCCCCCATGCTCAAGTCCTTGACAAGAAAGTAATCAAGAAAGAATTCAATGGAAGTATGATTTTGTTGACAAAATTGAGAGACTGAAATAAGATTTCTTTTGATGTGAGGTGCACACAAAACATTATTGAGTGTGAAATAAGTGGTATTGAAATTAAACTTTATAGAACCAATATGAGTAATAAGAATCCTTTTACCATCACCGACGATGATGCCTTCATGTCCACCATAGCCATTGTGTAGTGACAAATTTTGGAGATCAGAAATGATATGGTGGGAAGCACCAAAATCCATAATCTAATTAGACTGATTGTCAGAAGGAGTAGTCAGGACATTTGCCTGAGCCCAGGTTGATGGAGGTGAGAGGCGAGGGCGAGACCGACAAACTTTGGCAATGTGACCAATTTTATCGCATAACTGGTATACAATTAGTTGTTGAAACATAGGAGGAGGACGACGTGGTAAAAATGAAGTGTTCAGATAATGGTTAAGATGCGGAGGATATGGAGGAGGAAGCAATGAGTGGTTGCTCATAGAGGTAGTAGGAAAGTTGGCCACACCTTTTGAAGCATTCTTGTTATATTTGCGGTTGTGCCTTTTGGATGTGTGGTTGAATTGAGCTGTAATAGGAGGTCCTGGCAGAGGTCCCGGAAGCTTAGCGTCATGCTTCAGGTAAGTTTCATAGTTCGTTAGCTTGTCATAAAGTTCTTCAAAAAAAATTAGAGAGTCGCGCACGCGAAGTGCTGTAGCTAGTTCTTTGAACTCCGAACTCAATCCATTAAGCATGTGGACAAGTACCTCTTCATTAGAAAGTGAATGACCTATCAAAGCCATGTCATCGATCAGTAGTTTGATATGTTGTAAGTAGTTGACAACAGGACTGCCCTCCTGCTTGAAGGTCATAAGGGTGGAAAGTAGTCCAAGCATGCGAGTCTGTGAGCAGCTCGCTAATGTAGTTTATAACTTGGTCCAAGCCTCCACAGCAGTGGTACAGGAGGACACAAGCGAAGCGATGGATCCAGCAACAGAAGCTTTAATTGCTTGGAGAATGAGCCTATCTTGGCGTAACCATAGCTTGTAGGCTGAATTTGGTACTGGGTTAGGTTCTTCGGGAACTTGAACCATTGTTGGTGGACAATTGAGAGAGTCATCAATATAACCTAATAAATCATAGTCAAATAAGAGATTAGAGAATTGAGCACGACAAAATGTGTAGTTGCTATCTTTGGATAACTTAAAGGAAATGAGGAAGGCAGCATTAATGGAAACAGACCCTGTATGTGAAGAAGAAGCCCCAGCAGGTAAGAGAGTTGTGGCATCATAGGTAGACGACGACAAAGACATGTGGAACAAGTCAAAAGGAACTCAAGAGAAATGATAGGATAGTGGATAGAAGTAGATGGTCAAAAGGTGACAAAAAAAGGAAAGAAAGGAGAAAAGAACCTTCAGAGTATAGAGAGCTCAATCGGTGGAGACTGTAATTTTAGAAAGTTGCAACAGCCAAATACGACAGGGTCGACTTCTATGAAGTGGGTCTAGATGATAAAGTCGACAAATGTAATGAAGTGGATGTGTGAGCAGTTTTGCTCACTACAAACAATGGAGGAGTGAACTGCTGTTGAAGAGGGAATGCGGTCACGGAAGTGCCACTGCTCGTCGAGGTTGATGTGGCAGCGGTGAAGCACGAGGAAGACTACCTCGTGTAGGACTCCACGCTGATGAGTCAAGACCAGGTAGCCGAAGGTGGGAGGAGGGACAATATTCTGTCATCGCCCTTTGCAACAGGACCGCAAGCGCCAAATGGTGCCAGAACTACCAGAAGGGAGAGAAAGCATCCGGATCGATGCAGTGCTAGTTCAAGTCACTGGTGCTCGGATGTGCGTCATGTCTTTAAAGAGATAAAGGCCAAGAATGTAGTTCTACAATGTTCTGTTTTGATGGAATTGTTGTAGTGGAGTTTGAGAATGCAGTGGCTGGTTTTTGCATGAAGAAGACCACGACAATGTCTGCTGCACAGGTGGTGTTCTACAATACTTTAGTTGATGGAGTTGTGGGAGTGGAGGTTGAAGATATAGTGGCTAGTTCCTGCATGAAGAAGACCATGGCGAGGGCTGTGGAGTTTGCTGGAAATGTGGGTCTCTGCTGAAGACTCTCGGAAGTCTAGCTTTTGAGGAAGAAGAAGAGGCAAGAGCTTCACTAGCAAGAAGAGGAGAAGACACCGGGACTGAATAGGTCTCTGAACCTGTTTGAGGCAAGCAAGTGCCAAAGAAAGGACACCACAGGATGATGATAAGCTATCATTTGACAGAGAGGAAGGTGTTGCTTGTGCAGGTGGAGAAGAAGAGGAAGCAGCTGGCGATGATGAGTGACGCTGGCTACGAATAGGTGTGGGACGTCGTAGGATGCAATGATACTAAAGTAGCTGGTAGCGATTGTGACGTGAAGCAGAGGAAGGGCAGCAATCGTGTCGATGTGTTGAGGAAGAAGAGTCGACAACTGTAGTAGGTGCAATTGAGAAGAACGATGGAAAGAGGCAGCGGGCAGAGAGGATATGGGCTGCAGAAGCGCGTTGCTAGCTGTGCGTTGCAATATTGTTGGGTCGATCTCAGCAAAATAGAGAAAGAGAGAGGAAACAGAGTAATGGTTACTCTGTTTCGATGGATGTGATCGGTAGTGATGATTGTAGGTGCTAGAAGGAAAAAGCAATGTGAAGAAGAGGGCTATGAGCAAGTTTTCTACTGTTTGTCAGCAGGAAGCGGTGGGACCCTAGGCCGTCACAGGACCTGGGGCATTCGCAGGCACTGTATTTGCGGGAGCATTTGCAGGGCCGGAGATCACTGGTGTTAATGTTGCCAGAGCGTTGGCGGGGCTGGAGACCAGGAAGATGGCTAGGGTGGGAGCCGAGGTGGGAGATTTCGCTAGAGATCTATTCCGGTGAAATAGATGATGCCAAGGTTGCCACAGCTATGGTAGCGCTCGCTGTGAGAAGTTATCCTATGGCTGTAGCTTTACAGAAAAGGGACAAATGATGCCAGCGGTTGTGGCTTCACAGAAAAGGGATAGATGATGTCGGGAGATCGGTGCTGATCTCGTTGGTTCTGTCGATAGAGGAGGCAGATGTTGCGATAGTTGATGGACAGGAGTAGACGGCAAAATCTGCACACGACCGGAAGCAGTGGAAACTTGCTACCATTTGACATCAAGAAGAGAGCTTGCTCTAAGCAAGCTACTCTGATACCATGAGAAAGAGAGGTGAGAACATAAAAAGACGCATATTATTCATTGAGTAAGCACCTATTTATATAAGATTTCGTTAAGGATTTCCCTCAACTGATGAATGAGATATTCTCGTTCAGTTACAGTTCTATTCAGCTAACACCTCTCTCTATGACTTTCTTTACTTTTCGAGGAATAGAGGATTAGGCTAATTTACTGTTAGAGCATCAAAGCCAGTAATTGCTTCTGCTTCAAAATAATATGTTCCTTATTCCGATCCAACTTATACTTTTATCTTTTCTTTTTAAGTATGATTTTGATTCCACTTACTCCCTTAACAGACGAGTGAGTGGAATCGGGTCATTCACTTACCGCTTTTAAGCTTGCAAATGGAACTAAACTTTTAGAAGGTAAAGTCAAACGGGCAAGCATGAATTTCAATTGAACCTATTTTCTTTTTTTTATATGCATATCTAATCTAGTAGAAGAGAATGGGTGGAGAACTCTCTTGTGCTACTCTTGAATCACAAATGAATCAATCTTTTGTATCCTTTTGTATCGAGTACCTTGTATATAAACTTGTAAATACAAAGACTATATCTCTTTTATCTCAATCTGATCTTAACTTTGAGTTAAGAATTGAAATATATATCTTCTATTACACCTTGTCATGAGCTTAGCTGATTTTGCCTAAGTCGTGCGGCACCCATGCGTGTCCGTCCACAAAGGTCAGCCTTCCCCGAGATGTCTTAGAGTCCATTAGACTTACAAAAGAGAAAACGGGCCAGAGAAAGCAATTCCAATATGATCCATAAGCAACTGCTCAAGCAAACACTTTATAAAGCCAGATACAAATTATACCAATGGACATTACAAATTTAGAGAGGTTGCATACAAAAGATAATAGTCTATTACAGACCTAAGCCCCCACAAGTGCTTATAAGACACATTCATATTTACAAGCCAAAATTGGTCATAAAACAAATTAAACTAGGGCTGCTAAGCCTATTGCAAGCCCGCTACTTGTTGTACAAGGTATGTACACAAACCAAAGGATACAGACAAACATGAGTATTTCATCAAACACCTTGTTTACATTATTGTTCGTGACATTCTCCCCCACTTATTCCTTCGATGTCCTCGTTAAAGCCACTGTAAATGCTGCATCTCCTCATATTTTGCTGAATCTTCAATCTTCTGATTTGGCTGCAACATGCCCCTTTGGTTCCTAGCAACTCTTTGTTGTTATTATCGAGTAGTCGAACTCCGATCTACCATGCTACTTTAACTCACCAATGACTGAATCTGGTGTGGGGTTGGCTGAGTTATGATGATCCTTGTTGGTTCTCGCGGATCCTTTTAATGAAGGAAAAGACCTACCTTATTATGTGCCAGTATCGTAGTATACTCATGTTGCTTGAATTGGGTGGATGCTTGTTGGAACTTTGATGAGCATCATCTCGCAGACTTTAAGGTTTTTGAGATCCTTCCTCCATAATGTTTGCCCATTGATCCTTCCTCCACGTTTAATTGTCACTTCCAAGTAGGTCTGCATCACTTCCGCTTTCGCTTAGCATTCAATTAGAAAATAAAATGAATAATCTACTCTTAGTAGTACTGATCACTAATGATGAGGATTTGACAACTATTTTCTTCTATAAGTTTTCTTTGAAGGGTCATTGAACCTATGCAGAGCTCCTCTGCTAGATAAGTAAGAGAACTGGGATACTCGACTTTATCCATTCTCTTAGTAGTTGAGAAGGCAAGGTTACTTTACTTCGCTCACCTCCTCGAGTTAAGAGAATTGGGGTACTTGGTTTCGCCCATTCTCTCGAGTTGAGAAAGCAAAGGTTACTCGATTTCGCCTGCCTCCTCGAGTTTGTACTTCATGCATTGAACTGGTTATTAACATACGTCCGCTCTTTGCTCACACTTCTGAAGCACTAAAAGTGTTTGCACTCCTTGCGTTGAGTTAGCTAATGTGATTCATATTATCACTGCCATTGAACTTCTAGAATGCAAGAAGTTTCGCTCAAAAAAAGTAAAAAGTTTACCCCAACTTGGAGTTCCCTAACTTGGAGTAAGTATTTAATAGATATGGTCACCTCTAGGATTGTACCGTCTTCTCCATCACTTTTGCCACCTACTCCTCTGAGTAGAAAAGCTACAGTACCGTGTACTGCCTACTTTGTTCCTTAGTCGAGCACTCCTTCATCAACCTAAAGTCCCTCAATTTTGGCTATCTTGATGAGAAGCCCATCGACACCAATCTTATGAAGTTCCTTGGCCTCTGCCCTTCTACCCTGTCTCAGTACTTGGAGTTTACCTTTACATTCTCCACCTCCTCAGCCCCTTTTACGACTAATTCTCTCCCTCCATGAGAGTAAGAGATCAATGACTCTACGAAAGTCTCGCCTCTGAGGTACCATGGTGCTGCCAAGCCCATAGCCCTATTATCCATTGTCTTTCATCTGCATCCCTTCCTTAGCGATCGATAGATCCGCCTCTGCAACACTGTGGTGCTCCTCTGAGTCCATCTCCTTTCTAACCAACACTTTGCTTTTGGGTAGCTGAGCCCCACTGGACTCGTCATGACTTCCTCGCCCCTTTCGACCACCTACTTCGACACCACTGTGTCCTCCTAATAATTCTCTTTAGTCAATGGAGAAACATACTGTAACTCTCATACATAGCCTTTGTTATCTTGTTGTAGGGCTCGCGCCGATTCTGTTCTCCTTAGCTTCCTTGGTAGCAACGTTCACTTACTCGACTTTGTCCTCTAACTTGTCAGGCTCCCTTAAGCAAATGTGAGCACTGAAGTACTTCAACTCTCCAACCACTCCGATCATACCTTTGTATAATCAAGTCCCCTCCATGGGACTCACTAGTACTTAGAATCTGACTTCTCCCTTGGTGGTACATAGCCCCCATATGTTGATGACCAAGGCTTTCATCTAATGCATGTTTCGATATGCACACATGGAAGACCCACCTCTACGGTACAATGACATTCACCACTTGAATCCACAGCCCTTCTTGTCGTTACATTATTCACTGAAGTGGAGCTCCCAACAGCTCCTGATCATTCACAAGATCACGTCCCCGTCTATGGGACTCACTAGTATTTACACTTGGACTTCTTCCTTGGTGGTATATAGCCCCCATATACTGATGACTAAGGCTTTCATCCAATGCAAGCTCTGATGCACACACGAAGACCTGCCTCTGTGATACCATGGCATTTACTCCTTGAATCCATAGCCCTTCTTCTTGTTGTGTCATACACCAAAGTGGAACTCCCAATAACCCCTGATCATACCTCCGTATGATCTTGTCCCTCACGGGACACGATCGCTTGTGTTGTATTGTCACGAACTATTCCACCATGATCCGTTGCACCATGTCGCATCCTAGTGACATCTCCATTGCATACAGATTATCATGTGATGAACTCGAACTATGACTTCTCCACGTGTGGCCTTTGCCAATATATCGTAGGGCCTCCGTCATCTCTGATTTTTAGTTCGCTCCCTTGGCAATTCACCTTCATCCACCCACTCTTGGGTCACACCTGGACCTGCACGAAGCATAGCTCTAGGATAGTCTGTCACTTAGTAGCTCATAAAGTCCCCTGACTTTGCTAGAATTGGTGCACCATTGTTTGGATCCTAGGCCTCTATCCCCTACCAGCACAATCTCCACTATGCACCACTTGTTCCTGATAACTCGAATGGCAACACTGTGGTATATTCTTTAAGAGTACCCTCCTCTGCATCCTCTTGCCCCGTGCTAAGGTCTCTTGATCCCAACTTTGCCTCTGCAAGTTGAATTACCTTAGTTACTTCGTCTAATGCATCTTAGAGATAAGATGCATATGCTTTAAAGCCCCCTTCATCTTTGGCATTATGTAAGATAAGTCTGCCCCATCAGAATGAAGAACTTGTGGAACGACATGATCTCATTCTTGCCTCTACAAAAGTTCATGCCCTTGACCTCTGTCCAAGGAAAGTTTCGTGCCTCCGCTCCATGTTCCATCTTCTATATAGACTCCCTTCATGCGGCTTGGATACTTCACCAAGTTCCACCCAAGTCGCTCTACTCCTCGATTTGCATTGAGTTGATAGTGGCCCTCATGTCCATCATTCCACGGGTCAGCCCCCTGTTGAATTTGATTTATGCATCAACTCTAAGTGTACCTTCATATGATGTTGCCTTGGATTGCTCCCCCACTTGATCTCAAAATGCATCAACTAATGTATTACCTCATTCGAGATCATGCGACAACTCTTTCGGTCATTACACAACACCTCCCATTTTGCACAGTCTCATCTCTCACCAAGCACCCCGCTTGCCTTGAGCACCATCAAGTTTGATTACCAATGTCGAGCCGTAGCTCAAACTCAACCATCCTAATCATTGTGCGCTACGTATTCTTCTTCGCTTTCTTGTCATCATGGTGCCTCTCGAGCAAAGGGATTGGCCATTCCTCTGAATGCCAAACCTAGATGTCCGCTCCTTTGAGCGACTCTTTTTCCTATATCTCAATGTCTGTTTTCCCCCCAACAGTTGCGCATACTAGCTGTCCTTCATCCAGCCCAGCTAGGTCCCCCACGTTTGTATAGCAGGTGTTTCTGCATGTGCTTATTCCGCTCTGATACCATATTGTCACGGACTTAGCTGATTTTGCCTAAGCCTGTGGCACCCATGCGTGTCCATCCACAAAGGCCAGCCTTCCCCGAGATATTCTTGAATCCCTACGACTTATAAAAAAGAAAACGGGCCAGAGGAAGCAATTCCAATGGGATCCACAAGTAACTGCTCAAGCAAACATTTTATAAAGCCAGATACAAATTACACCTATGGACATTAAAAACACAGAGAGATTGCACACAAAAGACAATAGTCCATTACAGACCGAAGCCCCCACAAGTGCTTACAAAACACACTCGTATTTACAAACTAAAATTGATCATAAAATAAACCAAACTAGGGCTGCTAAGCCTACTGCAAGCCCACTACTTGTTGTACAAGGTATGTACACAAACCGAAGAACATAGACAAACACGGGCATTTCATCAAACACCTTATTTACATTATTGTCCGTGACAACCTAGTACTGGTATAGATTGGAATGAATATAAAGCATCTTATTCTTTACTTGCACCTTCTTCATCTGTTGGGCAGATGGCTCAGATTAAATCAATAGTGGGCTTCATTAAAGTCCACATTCCTAACATTGATTTCTCTTAACTAAAATCCTAGTTTTATTATCTAGAGTTGAGAAAAAGTGGACAATGACGACTGAAAATATAGGAGAGAGAAAAAAGATAGTAGATTGGTAGTAGAGGGCAAAAAATAAGAGATCTAGGAAAGGAAAAAAGATAAAGACTATTCTCAATCATCCAAACAGTATTATCATCTCAGGTTAAATCAGATCTACGATGGATTCTTACTGTGATCACTTAAGAAGGTTTTGGATATTATGTATAGTAATATAATCATTGTATCTCTATCATTCTCTTATGATTATTTCTTGGGCTAAGGCATGAGGGTTTTGAGATTTATACATTCATTATTTTTATAGTGGATTTTCTTTGACTTGTCCCGTGATTTTTACCCTTCGAGTTAAAGGGTTTTTCATAAAATTTTGGTGTTCATTTAATTATATTTTATATTTGATTCTGCTATGTATTACAACCTGCTAGTATTTGTTCATATACAAAAGTAATTATCCTTTTATATCCCATCAATTGGTATCAGAGCAAGGTTTAGTGATATTTAATTTTTTGTATTCGAACATGGAGGCCGGTAATATTTTTCACATGATTAGTTTGAATGAAAATAATTAGATGATATGAAAACCAAGAATAGAAAATCTCTTGTATTGTAAAGACTTGTATGGACATTTACAAGGGGATAGTACAAAGCCCACAACTATGACAGATGATGAGTGGAAGAGGTTAGACTAAAAAATAATTAGGTTTATTCGACAGTGGCTTAATGATAGTGTCTTTCACCATGTTTCTACTGAAAATTTTGCATACTCTCTTTGGAAAAAGTTGGAACGTCTTAACGAAAGAAAAATAGCTGGCAATAAAGTTTTCTTGATTATAAAACTTGTAAACTTAAAAATATAAAAAGGGCACTTCTATTACTAAGCATCTGAATGAAATGCAGAGTATTACTAACCAGTTATCCTCTATGAAAATATCTCTTGATGATGAGTTGCAAGCATTGTTACTTCTCAGTTCATTGTCAGAAAGTTGGGAGACACTAGTGGTTTCCCTCAGTAATTCTGCACCATATAATGTTATCACCATGAGTCAAGTAATAAGAAGTTTGTTGAATGAGGAGTTAAGGTGAAAGAATTCAGCAACTTTTCATATTAATTCACAGGCACTTGTCTTAGAGAACAGAGAAAGGTCAAAGTCAAAGAATAAAAGTGGTTCACACATGGGTAGAAGCAAGTCAAGATTAAGAAAATATATTATTTGCTATAATTGTGATAAGAAATGATATTATAAGAATTAATGCAAACAACCTAAGAAAAGTAAGAAAAGGGGGAAAGAAGTAGAGCCTATATAGTCAAAAGAGAATACTACAACTACAGTATAGAGTAGTGATTATTTGATTTTATCTACTTCTGATGATATTTTTTCTTGTGTCTTAGGATCTTGAGTGAATAATTGACACGGGTGTTTCTTATCATGCTATACGGAGGGAGTTTTCTGTTACCTACAGGTTTAAAAATTTTGGTGTTGTCAAGATGAATAAGTTTGGCATAATAGACATTATTGGCATAGGTGATATCCACATAAAGATCAACATTGGCTGCAAGTTGATACTTAAGGATATGAGGCATGTGGTTGACTTAAGGCTGAATTTAATTTCAGTTGGAAGGCGGGATGATGAAGACTTTGATGTCAGATTTCACAGAGGGTAATAGAAGCTTAGTAAGGGTTCTCTTATTGTAGCTACTGGAAAGAAATGTCACACTTTATACAGATTGCAGGCTAAAGCTTATGGTGAGTAGTTAATGCTATAGAGAAAGACTTCAGTATGGAGTTGTGGCATAGGTGATTGCAACATATGAGTGAGAAGGGACTGTAAGTTCTTTTCAAGATTGAGATATTGCCAAACCTTAAAGGTACACGTTTGAACCCTTGTGTTGATTGTTTGGCTGGCAAACAATATACAGTTTCCTTTGCTAGTCTTGCTTTATCTAGAAAAATGCATGTCTTGAACTGTGTCTATACAGATGTGTGTAGTCTTTTAAGGACAAAAACTCTTAATGAATCTATTAATGTTCCTAATATTAGTGGCACACTTTATTTTGTCAGTTTTATAAATTACTTTTCTAGAAAATTTTGGGCCTATGCTGTGAAGACTAAGGATTAGATTATTAGTGTCTTCAAGGAGTTTCATGCCAGAGTTGAAAGGGAGACAGAAAGATAATTAAAATATACAAGATCAAATAATGATGGTGAGTATACATGATTGTTTAATAATTATTGCAGGTCATATGACATCCAGAAGGAGTTGATAGTTTCGGATACGCCTTAGCATAATGCAATTACAGAGAGGTTAAACTGTACCATCATGGAAAAGATCAGATGTATGCTTTCACAGGCTAAGCTACCCAAAAAATTTTGGGATAAGCTTTGAGGACTACAGTTGATGTGATTAACTTGTCACCCTATACAGCTTGCATAGCATGTATAGTTAGAAAAAAATATCTCTTATAGGCATTTAAGAGTATTTGATTGTCATGTATTTGTACATATTCCAGACAATGAGAAGTCCAAGCTAGATGGTAAGACAAAAGAGTGTCTTTTTCTTAGCTACTCACATGATCAATTTGGTTACAGGCTTTGGGATCAAGAAAAGCAAAAGGTGTTCAGAAGCAGAGATGTTATCTCCTTTGAGGATCAAACTATTGAGGATTTAAAGAAGGAGGCACCAACTAAGACTTCTGTAGAAGGATTAGCAGATTGTGACCCAGTTATTCCTCCAGTACATCAGGGTGATGGGGGAGATGTGTAGGAAGATAGTGTAGGGCCTGATGTTAATCTACCTATAAGACATGTTGAGCAGGAAGAAGAAATGAAGCAAGTTTTCACAAAACCTCGGTTGAGAAGATCTTCCAGACCATGTCAACCTTCTAGAAGATACTCTACAGATGACTATGTGATGCTTACTAATACAGATGAACTAGAAAGTTACCAAGAAGCAGTTGAAAGTGAGCAAAAAAAAGTGGTTTGTTGCCATGCAGGAAGAGATGGATTCTCTATAGAAGAACCACATATATGATTTAGTGTAACTACCAAACGGAAGTAAGGCCTTAAAAAACAAGTGGGTTTTCAGGTTGAAAACTCAAGAACATTGTTCTCAACCAAAGTATAAAGCTAAATTTATTATGATAGGCTTTAGTTAAAAGAAATGTATTGATTTTAAAGATATTTTTTCTGTTATTTTTAAAATATCTTCTATCCGTGTTGCTCTTGGTATTGCTACTAACTTAGACTTGGAGATTGAGCAGTTGAATGACAATAACTTTCCTTCATGGTGATTAAGAGGAGAAAATTTATATGGAGCAACCATAAGGCTTCAAAGTCAAAGGCAAAGAAAATTTTGTCTGCAAGTTGAGAAAGAGCTTGTATGGGCTAAAGTAAGCTCTAAGACAGTTAAAAAAAGGTATAAAAAGTTTGATTCATTTATGGTTGAAAATAGATACAAAAGAACAACTTCAGATCATTGTGTGTACATCAAATGGTTTGGTAATGATTTTATTATTTTCTTACTTTATGTTGATGACATGCTTATCCTTAGGAAAGATATGTCTACAATTAATAAGTTAAAGAAGGAACTAAGTGAGTCTTTTACAATGAAGGACATGGGGCTAGCAAAGCAAATACTGGGTATATAGATTTCTCGTGATAGAAGAAACAAGAAGATTTGGTTATCACAAGAGAAATACATTGAGAATGTATTATATAGTTTTAGTATGAGTAATGTAAAGCCAATTGGTTCTCCTCTTTCAGGTCATTTCAAGTTGTGCTCAGATTAGAGTCCGTCAAGTGATGTGGAGAAAGAAAAAATACAATAGGTTCCTTATGCTTCAGCAGTTGGAAGTTTAATATATGCAATGGTATGTACGAGGTCATACATCGCATATGTAATGAGTGTTGCTCGCAGATTTCTCACAAATCCAAGCAAAGAGCACTGGGCAATAGTAAAGTGGATATTTAGATATCTCAGAAAAAGTTCTAAAGTTTGTTTAAGCTTTAGAGGTAGACCACCTGTGTTGATAAGTTACACAGATGCAGATATGACAAGAGATATTGATAAAAGAAAGTCCACATCAGGTTTTATACTTACTTTTGCAAGGGAACTGTGTCATGACAATTAAGATTACAAAGGTGTATTGCTCTCTCCACCATAGAGGCAGAATATATTGTTGCTACAGAAGTTTATAAGAAAATGTTATGGATGAAAGAATTCTTATAAGAATTAGGGTTGAAACTGAAAAACTATGTGGTGTATTGTGACAACCAGAGTGTCATCTATTCATGTAAGAACTCAATATTTCATTCCAAATTAAAGCATATAGATATTAGATATTACTGGATCAGAAATGTGTTTGAAGATAAGCTGTTACAGCTTTAGAAAATTTACACAGATAATAATAGAGTATATATGTTGATAAAGACTTTACCAAAAGAAAGGCAGGAGATGTACTGACAGTTGGTCAGCATGACTTCACTTTGTAGAGTCATGAGACAACTTTCCTTATGGGCTAAAGGGGGAGATTGTTGGGCAGATGGCCTAGTTTTAACCTATAATGGGCTTTAGTGAAGCCCACAGCCCTAACCTTGATTTCTCTTAACTAAAATCCTAGTTTTGGTGGCTAGAGTTTAGAAAAATGGATAGCGACAACTGAAAATGTGAGAGAGAGAAAGGAAGTAACATATTGACAGTAGAGGACAAAAAATAAGAGATCCAGAAAAAGAAAAGAAGATAAGGACAGAGAAAGACTATTCTCAATCATCCAAACAGTATTCTCATCTCAAGTTAGATCAAATCTGCAGTAGATTCTTATTGTGATCACTTGATGAGGTTTTGGATATTGTGCATTGTAATATAATTCTTATATTCTTGTCATTCTCTTGTGATTGTTGATTGGGCTTAGGCATGATGGTTTTGAGATTTGTACGTTTATTATTTTTATAGTAGATTTTCTCTGGCTTGCCCCGTGATTTTTTTCCTTTGAGTTGAGGGGGTTTTCCACATAAATCTTAGTATTTATCTGATTGTGATTTTTGTTTAATTCTATTGTGTATGATGGTCTATTAATATTTATTCGTATACAAAAGTTTTTATCCTTTTATATCCTATCACACCTTCGGTTTCTGTATTTGATTAGACTTATGTATTTGTTATAAGATAAAAATGAAATTGTTGCTTCTGATCTCATAGACATTAACTTTGTGCCCTTATTGTATACTTAATTAGCTAGCATATAGTTCACTTGAGACTAAACTCACACCCTAGTATCTAGGATTAGAGACTCGAACTTCGATTCAATTCGCACTATGATTGATACTTTGACACTTATCTGATTCACTTACCTAGACTCTTTATCAAGCTAGAAGATACCGCTGAGTGGGCATTTGATTCAAGATGAGCTTATAGATACCAACTCTCGAATCTCTCTCGTATACAAGCGGGACAATCACTGAGAAAGCGACTTCGACCGTGTAAGGGGGAAAGCCAATCACGGAAGGAAAGGGTAAAGCCAAGCAAGCACTGCAAAATATTAAGTTGGAAAGTCGGGATTAAACTTCAATTGGTAGTTATGTTGCTTACTTTCGAGCACAAGGTTATAAAACCCAGCAAAGGCAATAAATCTTCTGTTGCTGATGGAAATAAAGAAACCCCTATCTTCCTACCCAGCTCCATCCTATGCTTCAGCCGATGAAGAAAGATATTCCATCGGTAAAACAAGAACAAACATCATTTAGAATAACTCTTTATAACTCCTTTATTGGCTGCCGCTATGAATTAGGACTTGGAATAACTCGTATAAACGGAAACACCACTCAAACTTATAACTTCTTGCTTTGCACCCAAACTATCTACCCTTGTTAGCGCTTTAGTTACTCACCAGAATTGACCTAGAAACTTTGTATAAGCACTGAGTCTTGTCCGGCCAAGTCCGAGTCAACAGGAACAGGTAATTTAGATACAAATCCAGCTTATAAACCAAGGTTTATTAACATACTTTTGAGTTTTATTTCGAACTCCTTAAGTTAAGGCTCATTAATACTATACTAAAGATATGGAATATTACTAGACTTTGAATCTACTCCTGCTTCTTCTTTAGCCTAAACTACAATTAGGCGGTTCGGCTTGGCGTTATGCCTTTGTAGTAGTTGCTTGTGTGCTTGTTGGATGCAACTTGAACAGGCATAGAGGAAGACTCACCAATAACTCATTCAATATACCTCGCTTCGAAGCGAGTAAGATAGTATTTATTCTTTTCTATATATCAGGTGCATTCAATTCAATTTATTCTTAAATAAAGTATCGAGACAAAGGGTCGGTGAAAAACTCCAAGTCTTTTTTCTTGGGGCAGAGGATATTACTTCTGAAGCTAATCATAAGCAACCACTCATTAAGGAGCACTATCAGTATAGACATTTCACTCTAACATTTGACTTGTGTAAACTCTCCAGTACAGGACAATAAACCTCTGGCGCAATTCAATCGGTTTGTCTTGTCGGTAAAGAAAGCTCAAGGGGAGCCAACCTAAACCTAATAAGGGTTATTGTATAAGATGAATATATAATAGGAGAGACCTAGTATGGAAGACAAATCTTGTAACTGGATACTCAACTCACTAATACTAAAAATAGGACTTGTTAACAACTCTAAAACAGGAAGTGTCAGTGATTGACCGAGTAGTGGCCCAACTTAATAATGCTTCAACACTAAATAAATCATACAAGAGAGAGAGGTGATTGGCCAAACAAAAGTGGTCGTAGAGATCAGAAGAAAGAGTTTCATCTGGATACGGACCTGAAGCCGAAGATGGAGTTGGATCTAACAAATAAGAAGTATTAGTATCACCCCTGTTTTAAACGACTCAAAAGAAGCCTTCTTCAGCCCTAACCAAGATTATTGCCCTTACTCATGAATGAAGCACGGTGTATGTACTTTCATGACGAGAAAGAAGCCCAACTCTACTCTATATATGATGTATGCGCGCTAAGTGATCCAAGTCGTCCATCCAATTGAAGTGGAAGTTCGTTTCATCTTATAAGGAATACTTTAACCAAGGAAAGGAGATAGGTAGCTTATCAGTTATTGTTTTATCTCCAAGATCAGAAGCAGTTTCAGTTAGTTTCAATAGCAGGTGAGGAATAATTGACTGGCTTAGAAGCACCAGCAATATCGGGAGAAGAATCCAATCATTTTATTTCCGTTTGAAAGTTTGCTGTTAGAGCTATTTCTGCTGCAGAATTAGAATAAAGAGTATCAGTTTTAAGATCAGTTGCTGAAGCCAAATCGAAAGATTCAAATTAATTTTTTCCTCGATGCTTTTGAGTTAACTCGGCACTCGAATCAATCATTCTGAAGACAGTCTTGTTTGCTCAGGAGAAGTAGAGTAGAGAAGTGTCATAAGCTACCTTGCTTGCCTATAGATCCATCTTTCTTATCTCTCTGGAATCCATACCATAGGAAGAAGTGTCCTGGTTGTCGGTTATAGAGTGAGTTCACGTCTTTTACTTAAAGTGGAATCCCAAGTGAAAACAGATGAAAAGGTGCTCTTTAATTCAATACTTATATGATCTGTAGTGGGCTCTACAATTCAATACTCATATGACATGTATGACATGAGATATGATGCCGATTCTGTTTAATATTCTTCTCCTTATCCAGTTTCTACAGTTGGTGTTCTGCTACCCTTCTTAGTTTCTACAGTTGGTGTTCCGCTACCCTTCTTATCTATCGTGGTCCGATCAACTCGCATTGCTTAGTACTTTCAAGCAAGGGCCATAAAAGAGAGATCATTTCAGAGTTTGGAGTCAAACAAGGGAAAAACAAGCTTAATCCAATCCACTCGCCGAAGAAGAAAGTACTTGCTGTTGATTTACTGAGAGAAGAAATCGAAGATAGAAAGTCAAGTTCTCGTTTGATGTTTGAGTTTGAAGAGCATGATCTGGTGAGTAATAAATAGAAGAAGTATCATAAATAGGTCTCGAGACATTGTATGGATGATCATCCCCTGTAATACCTAAATGTGTAATTGATGCAATTAAGATAGATCAGATCGATCAAAACTTAATTGACAGGGATATGCTTCTGTATCTGTTGAAGGACAACTTAACTTCCGTCCAAACTTACATGAAATAACAAGCCGACACTCATCAAAGTAAACGAGAATTTTTAGTAGAAGATTGGGTCTACCTTCGCCTACAATCACATAAGCAGCTATCAATTAACACTAGAACATCGATGAAGCTATCTCCTCACTTCTATAGACTATATCATATCTTGATGCATATTGGGGTCGTGATATACCGATTAAAGCTACCATAAGACATTAAGATCTATCTCATCTTTCATGTATCCTTGCTAAAGCCCAAGCTGGGAGAGCATGAGTCAGTCCAGACCTAGTTACCGAGCGCTATAAATGATGGTGAGATTTAAGCTCAACCACAAGGCATACTTGATCGAAGGATCATGATGCACCACCCATGCCCCTCAACTGAAGTACTAGTGAAATGAAACAATTTACAATCCGAAGATACCATGTGGGAGTCTTATGAGCTAAAGACCTGGTTCTTAGAGTTCATGGACCCTCAACTTTGAGGACAAGGCTGATTAAACTGAAATACTAGTGAAATGAAACAATTTACCATCCGAAGATACCATGTGGGAGTCTTACAAGCTAAAGACCTGGTTCTTAGAGTTCATAGACTAAACTACTCACCCTAATAGAGTCAATAAAACTTTGTGAAATTATAATAAAAATCTCACCTAGTTACCTCTATCTTATAAAGAAGTGTGGCTAGGGATTTAGTTTGGGGCCTTAGGGCTTAGTGGTCACCGCCTCTTATTGGGCTGGTCAGCTAGGGTTTCCATCTGCTAGAATTAGCTATGTAGTCAATTAGGCCGTCGACTATCTCTATTAAGGCAGGTCAGCTATATGAGGGGTAAGGGGCAAGTAGGGTTAGGGTTTTGAGCCATATATAAGCTTGTAGCCTCCTCCTCTTTTAATTAAGTAAGATCTATTCTATTTTAGCCTTGTTGGCCGACCCTAGGAGGTGAGAACCCCTATAGTATTCCAAAGGTTGATCCTCCTTAAAGATCAAATTCTATAGAGCTCCTTCTGAGGTTCTATCATACTACTAGATAAATAATAATTAATTAACCTATTTAATTAATTATTTTTAAGAAATTGAGATATACCAAGAATTTTTAAAATTATCAAGGGTATTTTTAAAATTTTGGATAGAAGGACAGATCTTGGATTTTCTCAAATTTTGAGGGGTAGAATTATCCTTTTACCGAAAACCCTAATCCCCTTCCTTGCCCCATCCAACGGACGACCGTCGTCGCCCTTGCGTATGCGGCAGTGTAGTGCACTACTGATAGCCGCCTCTACCTACCTACAACCACCCTTGTGGGTAGGCACTGCTACCCCAGTGGATGGGCAAGCGTCACTGCCCTCGGGCACCACCCCTACGGGCAACGAGTGGGCGTCACCCCTACGATGAACGTCGCCCCTGCGGGCGAGCGTTGCCCCTATAGTGAGTGGGTTGGCCGCATATGGCTACCCCTATAGCGAGCTAGTCGTGGATGGCTGCCCCTATAGTGATCTGGCCACGTGCGCCCTAGAGGGCTTGGCGTCGACCACTATAGGCGACCCACGGTGTGCCCCTCTCTACTGCCTTCACTATAAATCACAATAAGAATATGTAGACTAATGCTACTCAATTTAATCTCATCACACGTAGTTTAAAAGCCAATCTTTTACATGAAAATCGATCAAACCTCGACTTTTGGTAAAAATTATGACCATCACATTTTTTCATGATACCATGCTTGTACGGCTTCTCTTGGGCTAATTCATTGGGAATGACCAATATTTTGAATTTCCCAAATGGTGTACGAAAAATCAATCAAACCTCGACTTTGCACAAAGTTTATGGCCGTCGCCTTTTTACGGTAAACCATGCTCGTACGATTTCCCATGGGCTAATACGTTGGGAATGATAAGTATTTTAAATTTTTAAAATAGTATATGAAAAATTAATCGAACCTTGATTTTGCATAAAGTTTATGACTATCGCTTTTTTTTGCGAAACTATTCTCATACGACTTCCCATAAGCTAATACGTTGGGAATAACTAGTATTGTAAATTTTTGAGACGATGGGCAAAAAACTAGTCAAACTTTGACTTGCGCATAGTTTATGATCGTCACCTTTTTTTATTAACCATGCTCGTATGACTTCCCATAGGCTAATATATTGGGAATGACTAGTATTTTGAGTTTTTGAGATGATGAGCAAAAAATCGATCGAACCTCAACTTTGCACGAAGTTTATGACTATCATTTTTTTTTTGCAAAACCATTCTTGTACGACTTCCCAGGAGCTAATATGTTGGGAATAACTAGTATTTTGAATTTTCAAGATGATGCATCAAAACCGATTGAATCTCAACTTTGCATAAAAATTATGATCATGGCCTTTTTTCTATAACCTATGCTCGTACGACTTCCCATAAGATAATACGTTGAAAATGATGGGAATAAAATAGGAATAAATTTTTTATATGAACAAATACTAGCAGACCGTCACACATAACAGAATCAAACAGAAATCACAATCAGATTAACTCCAAGATTTACGTGAAAAACCCCTTCAACTCGAAGGGTAAAAACCACATGACAAGCTAGAGAAAATCCACTATCAAAATAATGAATATACATATCTCATGGCTTCTTGCCCAAGCCCAAACAATAGCTACAAGAGAATCACAGAGATACAATGACTATAATACTAAGCACCTTATCAAGAGATCATAGTAATAATCTACTGGAAACTGATCTAACCTAAGATATGAATGATTGAGAATAATCTTTTTCTGTCATTGTTTTCTTCCCTTTCCTAAATTTCTTATTTTCTGGCCTCTACTGTCAATCTACAATCTTCTTTTTCTCACCCACGTTTTTAGCTGCCACTGCCCTCTTAATCTTAACCCTAACCACCTAAACTAGGTTTTAGGTTAATATAAGTGAGATTTTGGGCTGTGGGCTTCACTAAAGCCTATTATGGGCTGAATCTAGGCCATCTACCCAATAATATCCCCCTTCAGCCTATAAGGGAGGTTATCTCATGACTCCTCAATGTGAAGCTATGTCGACCAACTGTTGACACATCTATTGTCTTTCTTTCGGCAAAGTCTTTGTCAACATGTCTGCTCCATTATCATCTGTATGAATTTTCTGAAGCTGTAACTACTTCTTTTCAAGCACATTTCTGATCTAGTGATATCTGACATCTATATGCTTTGACTTGGAATGAAATATTGGGTTTTTGCACAAATGGATGGCACTCTGGCTGTCACAATACACCACATAGTTTTCCTGTTTCAGCCCCAATTCTTGTAAGAATCCTTTCATCCATAACATTTCTTTGTAAACCTCTGTAGCAGTAATATATTCTGCCTATGTGGTGGATAGAGCAATACACTTTGGCAATCTAGACTACCATGACACAGCTCCCCTGTAAAAGTAAGTACAAAATCTGATGTAGACTTCCTTGTGTCAATATCTCTTGCCATATCTGCATCTGTGTAATCTGTCAACACAGGTGGTCCACCTCCAAATGTTAAACGAACTTTAGAATTTTCTCTGAGATATCTAAAAATTCACTTCACTACTGCTCAATGCTCTTTACATGGATTTGCAAGAAATCTGCTAGCAACACCTACTACATATGCGATGTCCAGCCTCGTACATATCATCGCATACATTAAACTTCTAACTGTTGAAACATAATGAACCTTTTGCATTTTCTCCTTCTCCTTATCACTTGATGGACTCTGATCTGGGCATAACTTGAAGTGACCTGCAAGAGGAGAACCAACTGGCTTTGCATTGCTCATACTGAACCTATCCAATACCTTCTTAATATATTTATCTTGTGACAACCAAATCTTTCTCTTTCTTTTGTCACAAGAAATTTGCATGCCTAGTATTTGCTTTGCTGGCCCCATATCCTTTATTGCAAAAGACTCACTCAGTTCCTTCTTCAACTTGTCAATCATAGACATATCTTTCCCAAGGATAAGCATGTCATCAACATAAAGTAAGAGAATAATAAAATCCTCACCAAACTGTTTGATGTATACACAATGATCTGAAGCTGTTCTTTTATATCTATTTTCAACCATAAATGAATCAAACTTTTTATACCATTGTCTTGGAGCTTGCTTCAGCCTATACAAGCTCTTCTTCAACTTGCAGACAAGATTTTCTTTATCTTTGACTTTGAAGCCTTTTAGTTGCTCTATATAAATTTCATCCTCCAAATCACCATGAAGGAAAGATGTTTTCATATCTAACTGCTCAATCTCCAAGTCTAGGTTAGCAGCAATACCAAGAGCAACACAGATAGAAGACATTCTAACAACAGGAGAAAAAATCTCTTCAAAGTCAATACCTTTATTTTGACCAAAGACTTTCACCAATCTAGCTTTGTACTTTGATTGAGAACAATATTCTCGAGTCTTAAACCTAAAAACTCACTTATTATTTAAGGCTTTACTTCCCTCTAGTAGTTGCACCAAATCATATATGTGGTTCTTCTGCAGAGAATCCATCTCTTCCTACATAGCAATAAACCACTTTTTTTTCTGCTCACTTTCAATTGCTTCCTGGTAACTCTCTGGTTCACCTGTAGCAGTAATCATCATATACTCATCTGTAGAGTATCTTCTAGAAGGTTGACGTGATCTAGAGGATCTTCTTAACTGAGGTTCTGTAGTAACTTGCTCTCTTTCTTCTTCTTGCTTAATATGTCCTATAGGTAGATCAACATCTGACTCTACACCATCTTCCTGCACATCTCCCCCATCACCCTGATATACTAGAGGAATAACTGGGTCACAGTCTACAAATTCCTCTACATAAGTCTTAACTGGTGCCTCCTTCAAATCCTAGATGGTTTGATCCTCAAAGAAGACAACATCTCTGCTTCTAAATACCTTCTACTTTTTTGAATCCCAAAGCCTGTAACCAAACTGATCATATGAGTAACTAAGAAAAATACATTCTTTTGTCTTACCATCCAACTTGGACCTCTCGTTGTCTGGAATATGTGCAAATGCACGATAACCAAACACTCTTAAATGCCTATAGAAGACATCTTTCTCTGACCATACATGCTCTGCAACATCACCATCTAGAGATGTATATGATGATAAGTTGATTACATCAACTTCAGTCCTAAAAGCCTCATCCCAAAACCTTTTGGGTAGCTTGGCCTGTGAAAGCATACATCTGATCTTTTCCATGATAGTGCGGTTCATCCTCTCTGCAATTACATTATGCTGAGGTGTACTATGAACTTTCAACTCATGCTGGATGTTATGTGACCTACAATAATTATTAAATAATCCTATGTACTCACCAACATTATTTGATCTTATGCATTTCAATTGCCTTTCTGTCTCCCTTTTAACTCTGGCATGAAACTTTTTGAATACATTAATAACTTCATCTTTGGTCTTCAAAGTATAGGCCCAAACTTTCCTAGAAAAGTCATATATAAAAGTAACAAAATAAAATGCACCATTAATACTAGGAACATTAATAGATCCATCAGGAGTTTTTGTTCTCAAAGGACCATACATATCTGTATAGACACGGTCCAAGGCATGCATTTTTCTAGATAAGGCAGGACTAACAAAGGAAACTCTATATTGTTTACCAGCCAAACAATCAATATAAGGGTTTAAACGTATACCTCTAAGGTCTGGCAATATATCTCTCTTGAAAAGTTCTTGCAGCCCCTTCTCGCTCATATGTCCTAGTCGCCTATACTACAACTCAATGCTGAAGTCTTTCTCTGTAGCATTCAACTGCTCACCACAAGCTTTAGCCTCCAATCTGTACAATGTATGACATTTCTTCCCATTAGCTACAATAAGAGAACCTTTACTGAGCTTCCACTACCCTCTATGAAATCTAACATCAAAGTCTTCATCATCTAGCCTTCCAACTGAAATTAAATTCAATTTTAAGTCAATCACATGCCTCACATCCTTAAACATCAACTTGCACCCAAGGTTAGTCTTTATATGGATATCTCTCATGCCAATGATATTTGTTGTGCCATAGTTTCCCATCTTGACAACACCAAAATTTCTAGACCTGTAAGTAGCAAAGAACTTCCTCCGTGGTGTAGCATGATAAGAAGCACCTGTATCAATTATCCACTCGAGATCCTAGCACACATAAGAAAAAATATCATCAGAAGTAGACAAAATCAAATAATCACTACCTTGCATTGTAGCTGTGATAATCTCTTTTGACTTTGTATGCTCCACTTCTTTTCCTTTTTCTTGTTCTTCTTAGGTTACTTGCACTGATTATTGTAATGTCATTTCTCACCACAATTATAGCAAACAATATCTTTCCTTGATCTTGACTTGTTTCTACCTATGCATGAACTACTTTTATCCTTTGACCTTGACCTTCCTTTGTTCTCTGAGACAAGTGCCTATGAATCAATCTGAGAAGTTGCTGAATTATTTCTCCTCAACTCCTCATTCAACAAACTGCTTGTTACTTGACTCATGGTGACAATACCATCTAGTGCCGAATTACTAAGGGAAACCACCAGTGTCTCCTAACTTTCTGATAAAGAACTAAGAATTAATAATGCTTGTAACTCGTCATCAAGAGATATTTTCATAGAGGATAACTGGTTAGTAATACTCTGCATTTTATTCAAATGCTTAGGAAGAGAAGTACCCTCTTTATATTTCATGTTCACAAGTTTTCTAATCAAAAAAGCCTTGTTGCTAGCCGTTTTTATTTCATAAAGACCTTCTAACTTTTTCCAAAGAGAGTAAGCAGAACTTTCAATAGAAACATGGTGAAAGACACTATCATCTAACCATTATCGAAAAAAGCCAACTGTTTTTCGATCTAACCTCTTCTACTTATCATCTGTCATGGTTGTGGGCTTTGCACTATCTCCTTGCAAAGGTCCAAACAAATCTTTGCAAGAAATATTTCATTCTTGATTTCCATATCATTCAATTATTTCCATTTAAACTAATCATGCGAGAAATATTACCGACCTCCATGTTCAAATACAAAATATTAAATACTACCAAAACCTTGCTCTGATACCAGTTGATAAAAATAAAATATGAATAAATTTTGTATACGAACAAATACTAGTAGACCGTCATACACAGCGGAATCAAACATAAATCACAATCAGATGAACACCAAGATTTACGTAGAAAACCCCTTCAACTCGAAGGATAAAAATCACGGGACAAGTCAGAGAAAATCTACTATCAAAATAATGAATATACAGATCTCAAGGCTTCTTGCCCAAGCCCAAGTAATAGCTACAAGAGAATCACAGGAATACAAGAACTATAATACTAAGCACAATATTTAAAACCTTCTCAAGAGATTATAGTAAGAATACACTACAAACTGATCGAACCTGAGATATGAATGATTGAGAATAATCTTTTCCTGTCCTTGTCTTCTTCCCTTTCCTAGATCTCTTATTTTCTGGCCTCTACTGTCAATTTGCAGTCTTCTTTTTTTCACCCATATTTTCAGTCGTCGCTGCCCTCTTAATCTCAACCCTAGTCACCTAATCTAGGTTTTAGGTTAATATAAGTGAGGTTCTGGGCTGTGGGCTTCACTAAAGCCCATTATGGGCTAAATCTGGGTCATCTGCCTAATATAAAATAACTTATATTTTGAATTTCTGAGATGGTGCATGAAAAATCGATTGAACCTCAACTTTGTGTAAAGTTTTTGACCGTCATATTTTTTTTCGAAACCTTACTCTTACAACTTCTCATGGGATATTACAATGTCAATGACCAATATTTTGAATTTCTGAGATTGATGCACGAATAACCAATCAAATCTCAACTTTACACAAAGTCTATAACCGTCATATTTTTTAGTGAAACCATGCTCGTACGACTTTCCAGGTCTAATATTTCAGAGATTACATATATTGTAGGTTATTTTTAATTTCTAAGTGTATATATAATTCTCCTCTATAGTTATGTTTCTATAAACTATGTTTTGTAAAGGCCCACTGGGAAATTTTCCAACAATATCAATTACTGGAGTAAGTTGCTATGATCTGCTCTGGTTCCTCAGTCATCAAAAATCAAAGAACAAATAAAAACATTTCAAATATTCAAATAAAATCCTTTTCAGCATACAAGCTGGTTCAAAGCATATTGTCATTGTCAATTAGAGACTGTTACGGGAATAGTAACACAAAATTCAGTTTGTCATTATAAATTGCAGATTGTTAAAGCAAAAGCTTCATAACATTCTTTTTCACATTTCCTTTCAACAGCATCAGTAATAACTGTTGGAGTTAGATGGCCATTTTACCTGAAGGATGATATCTTTAGTGACATCAAATCATGAAATCACCAAAAACAAATGTGCACCTTTTAGCATTCACTAACAAAAAAGAACAAGAAATCCCACTTCAATATGTACTCCTAAAATTTTCAACTAAAACATCGAGTTCACTATTAGCCAAAATGCAACAGATCTGACTGTCGATCCTACTTTTTGATCTCTGAGACCATCATATTGATTCCAGTAATTAATTGATAATTAGATGGTGGCATTTGTGTCATCTTCCCAAATATTTCCTCATAGCAGGTCCACATTTCGAACCTTGTTGAAGCCAAAATGAAGAACAGAAAGAAATTACATCAAATGGAAATTTAGCACACAGAAAGAAAAGAAGGGCTAGGAATTGCATACCAATATGCCAAGAATTGGAATGGTGGATATTTCCCATAGATCGCCTCTAAATTCTTCCTTAGAACCGTGCAGTTCTTTATTGAATGAAACTGTAAAGATGGTTCAGAATCAGTATTGTTCCATGGTTGAAAATCAGAAAATAGAGAAAAATCAAACCTGTTTTAAATGCCTTATGGTTTCTGAATCAGATAGTATCTTATGGTAAAATCCCATGCACATCAGGATATATGCACGTGTAAAAGGACCAAATCCATGTATGCCAGAAAGCTCTTTGTCAAGTTCATCATAGCTGTAAAGTGTAGATCCATTACAAATTTCTTCAAGCTTGCTGAACTGTATCTTGTGTTCAACAATGTCTTGAGCAAGTGACACAATCCACTGTGATCGATATCCAAGTTTGCAGCAGCTAGCCAGATAATTGACATCAACATTTGCCAGTTCTTCGGGACTAGGAAAATTTTCTTGTGCATTTGGCAGGCATAAAATTCCCGATGATAACTGGTAGTCCAGTTTGTTAATAATTGGTAGTCCCTCAAAATCATAGATACTATCAGTTTCTCCGACAGTGGATGTTTCCATCCAATGAGAATTGTTAGAGTCATTGTCATGGTTGAAAAATGACATTGCATTTTGTGGCAAATTACTTTTGTTCTCTTGTTTGTCATCTGAAATGGCAATGACATCCGTAGTATTCTGACTTTTTCTTTTGAATTCTCTTAATTGGGACGTCTTTGGATATAAGTCTCTAGATATTGTGCAACACTTCAATTCTTGTTGAAGCTTACAGAGGGCTTTTGCCATTGACAGAGTTCGTGGCCACCTAAAAAAGAATGAAGCCATGTATAATTATGTCCAAGCATAAAGATTTGAATGGAAACGAAAAAATGGGCCAGAAGAAAATTGGATCATTTTCGTGTATTCCTTTTCCTTGTCTATACAAATGTATTTCATGATCTTGATGATAGTACAGTTAAACATCTCAAGTTGCATAAGAACTATCATATCGGTAATATCTATACAGATTTTCAGAACTATCAACAAGATCAATAATTATTTTCAAGGCAATAATATGTAAAAGGATGGGTGAAGGTACATGAGAAATCATTACTTGTAAGGCAGTAATGTTCTTCAGAAAAGTTAACCATCACGTAGTGCTTCATAGAGAATTCATACTTACTTTCTCCTTGTCTATCATTGAATCATTCTTTTCTAAAAGAAATGCTTCCACTGAAATTCAAAAAGTAAAATCCATTTTCATGTGAAAATCTACTTCTATTAGAGACTAGTCCAGTAGAATCCAACAAGTAATGTCATTTGGTATCTACAAATTACAGATGTGGTACCTATTATGATAAATCACCGTATATTGTTAGTGGGCCATGCTGAAAAGACAAGGATCTTTCAGGAAAGAACAAAAAATAGATGCAGGACAGAAAATTTCCTATTTTTCTATTTCTTTATAATGCTGGATCTTATTGCAAATAAGTCTAGTGTCCAGTCAACTATTGACTAAATGGCAGTGGCAGAAATATGAGTTAGGGAGTAAAATGGCAGAATTTGAGAGAGAAGTCACTGTATACTTACCAAAAAAAGTATAATAGGAATGTTATAAATGATGACTGCATCAGACCTCAAGGGACATGAGAAAACTTGCACTAACAGGTAAGGAAGAATATTTTTAAAACTATTATAGTTGCGGAAAATGAAATATGGCAATAAGGTTTTGATTTTTAACATGTTAAGTCCGTTATCCCATGTCTTCTAGGTTTATAACTAAAGATACACACCTCAACGTTAATTACAAAGAATCTCCCACAGGAGATATAGAACTTGATTATCCCTTATATAGGTCAGTATCTGCATCATGGTTCAACAGTAATACCCTTAGTATATCAATCATGCAAATTTTGAATACATGTAGAATAAGAAAGACAACTGTAATAGAGTGTGAAGATCAGTGAAGCAGATAAATCTAAGCAACTGTACCCTCGAAACTGATCTACTCAGTGTCACTTATTCACAACTACAAATAGTACAAGGCATACCTAATTATGTTGCAGTTGAAAATCTAATTGCCAATAGGACAAGAAAATTTGCTTCAATTTGTTTCAATAAACTTCTGAAAAAAAGATTTTTTTTTTTTTTTGCAAAGATAAGTACCAAAGGTGGGATTTAATCCCAGGACCTTGGTGTCATCTGTCAACGTATTTACAAGCTAAGATAATACCTTCACAAGCTAAGCTATCTAGCATCTTCAAAAAGGATAGTTTGATAAACCATAAATACGAAGAATGTGGGATAGTTGGGAAAAAAATCTTTACAGTGTCCAAAACTCGAATGATATAATATTCTCCTAAATTATTAAAACTAGTCGCATATGCAAAAATACAAACAATTGTAATATTCCTCATCAAAAGTAGCTCTAGTCATTTGCTAGTATGTTTTCTCAGCATAATGATGGCACGATGAGTTCTTCTTTTCTTCCTGGTCTCAGGATATGTACCATTTTAATGTCTCGTAAAGCATCGGCTGACTTTTCTACCGCCTATGCACGTATACTCTATTTTTTTACGTGGCATTGGATAACGTTTTTGCTTTATATGTAACAACTAAGTAGATCTAGCATCAGCAAATGTACACAGTTCCTTGTGTTTCCCGTTGATATATATATTTTTTTTTTGCTGCTGCTATTGCGCATGTAAAGCTACTTTTCTCTTGCTTAATAACAGAGTGACTACATAAACTTCTTAAGTAGTCAGTCATAACTGGATCTTCTAGATAACAAAAGAATGAAATCCTAAAACAAGCACAAAACTGAGCTCTAACCGGACAGTAAAACGAGGACACCTTACCGGCAGTTACAGAGCAGAATGCCCTTGACCATGTCCTCGAAGAGGGTCGGGGAACGGAATATGCGCCCAAAACCCATCTCCTTTGCAGCCGCGTGAATCGTATGGAACTCCTTGATCATCCTGTCGTTCTCGTCCGACATCCTTAGCATCCTCCGAACCTGTGACTGCAACCGGAAACAACTTAAGTTACCAGCTTATCGTCATAGATCACCTAAAGAAAAAAATTAAGACTAAGGAGAAAAAAGTACGAGGATGGCGTCTTGATCTTGCGACGAGAGGAAGGTAGTGCAGTATACGGAAACCAGGAGGTGATCGGCGGGAGGAGAGGGTTGGGAGATGCGGACAGAGAGAGACGCGGAAGAAGCGGAGAGGTGTAGGGGGCGGCGGAGGGATGCTGTGGTCGGGTCCCAGCAATTGGGGGACATCATGAACAGGCCGTGACTGCATACCGCCTTGGCCAGATCGAAGGTGCGGTCTTTTACCGGCAGGCGCCTTCTTCGCCGTCTCCCATTCGTACTGCTTCAGGTAACCGTGATACCGTTCGGTACGTCATCATCCAATGCTTTAAGAGCGGCAGAGACCACTGACAAAAGGCAGTGGCGAGAACCGAAGAGACGACTGACACATGGCAGTGGCGTCATTTTTTTTATATAAGAAACGAAGAGACCGCCGACAAATGACAGCAGAGTACGAACTAGGTATAGTGCCAGCTGGAGAGAAGTTACATGGTAATGTTATGTAAATAAATTCTCGAAAAAATTCGCACATAAAATTCATATGAAAAAATTATTTTATTTTTATTATTTTAAATTTTTTTCTCACAACTTTAGCATGTCTTAGTTGTCACTTCGCTCATCTGTAGACTCTTGTCATTATTGATTGTGATTCTCACATAGAAATATAAACGATTATAAAATGAAAGAGATTGTCAGCTTATGCAAGGCAACGTAAGTGGTCGAAGGATAACATCCAACTCCTAGTTTCGTCCATATTCTATATATTTAAGATGAAATGTTATATTTTCATTTATATTATTACTATCGGTATAAATGTAATAAAAATATATATAATCATAAAATTAAAATATACTAATTTATGAAATAAAATGATAAGATTTTTCTTGTGCATAGTATTTTTTTATACTTATACATACTCTATAAATTTAATCATTAGAAAACTCAAATATACAATGTCCACATTTTATATATACATACTTAACGTGTCTAAAATTTTCTCACAGGTTATCACCCATATATATATATATATATATATATATATATATGCTAGAATGAGCTTGTACGTGCTCACTTTACTACCTAATCATTTGGGTGATATTAATATCCTTATAATGTAATATAATGTCTATAATGAGTAATTTATTTAGTAAATATAAGTCTTTATAATCCAGGTGAGCATGCATATTATATATATATATTATATATATATATATATATATAATATTTTAAAATAGTTGGCATAAGATATTTAACCTTACAAATAGCATGCACAAAATAAGAGTGAAAATTTTTTTATCGAAATAATTCGAGATGTTGATATGCACTTGTAAAAAAATATAGTAAATTTATGAATTTCTACACCATATATCAAAACATATATGTGCACTCTCACACTATACATAATTGTAATATATGTATGCACTCCCATACCGTACGTCATCATAATATATACGTCCTACACCATACGTCATGATATATATATATACTCCTATACCATACTGTCATGAATGGTCGTCGCTCAACCATAATATCTTTGCTAAATAAATCGTTCGTCGTTTTTGCTTACTTGTACAAATGCTTGGCAGTCTGTTTTACCTTGATTTATGTGATTTTACCTAAGAAATGTGAATGAAAATAGTATATTATGCTATATAACGATCATTCAATGTGCTAAACTAAAACTATCCAAAATAGCTCGATTTGATTCATTTTCATGTGCTGCGGCAATTGCATTGAGTGGCACAAAATATCAACCATCTCAACACTTCCGAACCACCTGGGTGGCACAGGATAGGATGAGATTTTAGGTATATATTGGGCATGAGTATTAATTATAAGTTTAACTTATCTTACATTCTAAATCTTAGAGAACCATCGTTTGAATCATGGTTCAACATTAACAAAGATAATTCTAAGCAACTGTACTCTCAAAGCTGATCTACTCAGTGTCACTTATTCACAACTCTAAATAGTACAAAGTATACCTAATCATCAAATTTCTGAAAAAAGATTTTTCTTTTAGCAAAGTTAAGTGCCAAAGGTGGGATTTAATCCCAGGACCTTGGTGTCATCTGTCAAAGTATTCAAAAGCTAAGCTAATAACTTCACAAGCTAAGCTATCTAGCATCTTCAAAAAGATAGTTTGATAAATCATAAATACTAAGAATGTGGGATAGTTGGAAAAAAATCTTTACAGTGTCCGAAACTGGTCGCCTATGCCAAAATACAAACAATTGTAATATTCGTCATCAAAAGTATCTCTATTCATTTGCTAGTATGTTTTCTCAGCATAATGATGTCACGATGAATTCTTCTCTTCTTCCTGATCTCAGGATAAGTACCATTTTCATGTCCCATAAAGCATCGGCTGACTTTTCTACCGCCTATGCACGTATACCCTATTTTTTTCCGTGGCATTGCGTCGTGTTTTTGCTTTACGTGTGACAACTAAGTAGATCCAGCATCTGCAAATGTACACATAGTTCCTTGTGTTTCCCATTGATATATATATATTTTTTGCTGCTGCTATTGCGCATGTAAAGCTACTTTTCTCTTGTTTAATAACAGAGTGACTACATAAACTTTAAGTAGTCAGTCATAACTGGATCTTCTAGATAACAAAAGAATGAAAATCTAAAACAAGCACAAAACTGAGTTCTAACGAGACACTAAAACGAGGAAAACTTACCGGCAGTTACAAAGCAGAGCCATTGACCATCTCCACGAAGAGAGTGGGGGGAAATATGCGAAATATATGTTGAAAATAATTTAAATAGTTAATTAATTTAAGTAGTTAGGATTAGCTTAAATGTGAACGAGATTAGTTTTGATAAGAGTGAGATTTCCTTCCTTAAGTTCTACAAGAAAAACCAACATTGGTATCAAATCTTGATTAAAAAAAAAAATCAAAATGAGTATATCGATTAAAAAGAAAGAAAGACTAATATAATACGTCAGATCCTAGTATTAAAAAAGATCAAAAAATTTATATAAAAAATATACAAAAAGATGCAAGAGCCCTTTAAATACGATGTGAATTCGAAACTCTTATGATGAAAAATTCTGAATTTTTGTTGATTTATTCTCAAAAGTTTCTTCTATTCTAAATCAAATAAGATTTTATGGTGAAAACCTAAAATATTAAACTATTATAGAAAAGGTTTTACGAAATTTATCTCCAAAATTTGATATTGTCTCTACTACTATAGAAGAAGATAAGGATATAAGTATATTATCTATTGATTAATTAATTGGTTCTCTTTTAATTCATAAACACAAGATAAAGAGATCTTCAGATGAAACTTTAGAATATGTTCTTTAAATGAAGATAGATCAAAAGAAGGAGAAAAATTTAAAATTCAAATATCAAGGGAGAAATCAAAATGACAGAGGTTATGATCGATCAACTAAAGGTCAGAGGAACACAAATGAATGTAACAAAGAAACCCCTCGAAATTTTTGTTACAAAAAAATTAGACATATTAAAAAAGATTACTTGTACAAAAATAAAAATCCAAATGTTCCTATCTATTCTTACTATAAAAAATATAGTCATCTTTAAAAAGACTATTAAAACAAAAATCAAACAAACTATTATGAAAAAATAATAATGATAAAAGAGATGAAGATAATATTTTATTTGTAGCATATAATAAAGAATATTCTAGATCTGTTCAGTTTTTGGATAGTGGATTCAGTAATCATATGACAAGGGATAAAATTTTATTTTAGAGACTCGATGATTCAGTCAAATCTATTGTACAGATAGGAAATGACAATAAGGTTCAGGTGAAAGGAAAATGAACATTTGTTTTAAAGACCAAATTTGGTAAAAAAACTTATTGATGATGTATTGTTTATTCCTAATTTAAAATAAAATCTTATTAGTATAGGACAACTAATCATAAAAGGATATTATATTATTTTTGATAATAAAAAATACCTGATTTATGATAAGAAAAATTAAAAATTGATAGCAACGATAAGGATGACAAAAAATAAAGTGTTTCCCTTATTATTTTTAGATTTTGCCACTATTAATTATGAATCAACAATATGACATAAAAATTATGATAATCTAAATTTATGTATATCTATGCAAACTATCTAAGATGGTGCAAGTTATGATAATTTAAAAAGTATAGTTAATAAAACATATGCATAAAAAAAAGATGAGATCTTAAACTCCAAGGACAATAATAAAGTAGATATACAATGTTGGTAAAAGTTTATGATGATTTGAAGAAAGTTAATAGAAATAAAAGAAAGAGAAAGCTTCCACATCTAAAGAGATTCGATCCTACAGATACAAAGCTCCCATCAGATCATCAAAAATGGATGTCAAAGAGAAAAATGTCAAGTTACAGACCTAAGCAGAAACAAGACAATCGCTTATCATAAACTGTTATCGCTTAACCGCAATGCCTTCACTCCACAAACCGTTTGTCACTTTTTCTTGCTTGTACATATGTTTGGTAGCTTGTTTTGCCTTGAATTTATATGTTTTTACCTAAGAAATGTCAGCAAAAGTAGTATAGAAGGCTGCAGAACGGTCGCTCGCTGCGTGGAGCCAAAACAGCCCAACCCTGTTTTTGGGTCTTTTTCTTGTGCTATGATAACCTTTCTAAGCAGTGCAAAATGTTAGCCATTTTAGCATCTTGGAACCCCCCGGGTGGCACTGGGCTAGATAGGGTTCCGAGTATATATCGGGCATAGGCATTCATCAATTATTGAACTTGTCTTGCGTCCGATACCTTGGGAACCATCATTTGTGGATTGCGACCATTCCTACAATCCTACAAAGTCTTATTTCGCTCTCTTTCTTTTTTTTCTCTACTACACTCAAGGTGTTCGACAAATTGCTTATATAGCTTTCCGCTTTGCGAGATGCCGGGACATGTCCGTCGCTCGTTTCTAAGCTAATCAACTTTTTCTTTGCAGGTCCTACGGGACCTTAAGAGGTTATAAGAGGGCTGACCCTTTGTAGACATATAATGCTTTGGGCGTTTCATAACTTAGGTAATCCCAGCTAAGTCCATAACAGTGGGCAAGGTTACTTCACGACTTAGGTAATTTCAGCTAAGTCTTCAGGAGTGTCATTAGGGTACTGCACAACTTAGGCAAATTCAGCTAAGTCCATGACAGTGTGGTATCAGAGCAGGTAAACAATTCAAACGAACAGCGAGAAAGATTCATAATCTCGCTATGGTGAAACATCATGGTGAATCAAGCAAGACGGGGCAAGCCGGACCCTTGCTCCAAGCAGCCGTAGGTGGACTACAAGTGCAAACCCGCTCACAAACTAGGGAGCCACTCATGAGGAGCACTATAATGAATGAGCATGAAGTTAGGTATTCTCCATGAGGGAAAGAGGCACCATATGGAGTGCCAACCGAAAAAAAGAGTCAGAAGGAGAGAATTATAACGACGGAGACCCACCTTGATGTTCTTGAAGCGAGCATGAAGGAACTCTACCAAGGCTAGCGAAGGCTACTTAGGGTAGAGAGCTCACAAGAAGAAGCTGAATCTCGGATCGAGAAAGTTAAATCCCTGATTGATCAACTGATAGAGGATACCAAAGAGCCCGTACGACATCTACACGAAGTTATGGCGGAACTCACAGCTAAAGTAATGGTGTTAACAAGGACTCTTGATATGAGAGGGAATAATACCCACGCTGCACCACCACAAAACTTCAAGGCACTGGAGCCGCAGTGCTATGAATTTGCTAGGGATGCCAAAGAGCTTGAAAATTTATTGTTCGACATGGAATAATATTTTCATGCTACAAGGCTCGATTCTGAAGAAACTAAAGTTGCTATAGCAACAATGTATCTGAATACGTATTTGAATATGGATGCAAAACTTTGGTGGCGAACCCGTTGGGAATTGATCCAGCAAGACCGATGTCGAGTGGATACATGGGGAGACTTGAAGCAAGAGTTGAGAACTCAGTTCTTGCTCAAGAACATACAGTTTGTCGCAAGAAGAAAACTAAGACAACTCTACCAAAGTACAACAATCTGATACTATGTGAAACAATTTTCAGCACTAATGCTAGATATACAGGACATGTCTGAGAAAGACAAGCTATTCAGCTTCCTCGATGGCTTGAAGTCATGGGTACAACAAGAACTACATCGAAGGAATGTCACCGACGTAGTCGGGGTAATTGTAGTTGCGAAAAGGCTAACTGGCTTTATTTCTTCAGAGGATTTGAAAAAGAAGAAACAATCTTCAGGAAATCACCCATCTAAATACTCTCAAGCGAAGGAGTCTGGAGGCGAGCAAAAGAAGAAGAATTTTCATAAGGGACTATGCTCAAAAGGTAGAGTCCCAAAGTCCACAAAAACAGGCACTCAATGTTTTAACGACATTGATTCTGCCCCATAAGTCAGACAAGGGCAAAGCTATTGCCCTTAGTTCAAGCAGTTCTGACTCCAGTAGTGATAGTGAGGTGTCACAAGGACCCAGGATGGGAGCAATACGTTTGTTGAATGTGTTGCGAGGTCAAGTGGGGGAGAACACAAAGGCAAAGCCACCGAAGGCAGGAAGCAGCGAGTTGATGTATGTGGACATTAAGCTTAATGTCCAAACAACCCGTGCAATGGTGGACATGGGCGTGACCCACAATTTTATTGCCAATCGTGAAGCTAAGCAACTTGGATTAATCTTGGAGAAGAGTCCAAGTCGTATGAAGGCAGTGAACTCGGAGGCCAAGCGGATCTCTGGATAAGTAAAGGGGGTCCCCATCAAGATCGGGATATGGAGCGAGAGCACAAACTTGATGGCGGTGCCATTAGATGACTTTCAAGTGATTCTCGGAATGGAGTTTATGCACGTGACGAAGTTGGTACTAGAGCCGTTCCTAAACTTCTTGTGTCTAATAGGAGGTGACGATCCCTATGTGATTCCAGTTTCTCGAGGAGGAACCAAGGACCTACAATAAATATCGACTTTACAATTGAAGAAAGAGGTGCAAAAAGGTGAATCAACCTTTGTAGCTACTATGAAGATAGAGACACTTGACGGGGAGGCCATTCAGGAACTTGTTGTTGTGGCGAACATCCTAAAGGAGTTCTCAGATGTGATGCCAACAGAGTTGCCAATAACTCTACCACCACGCAGAGGTGTGAATCATCGAATTGAGCTAGAGCCCAGAGTTAAGCCTCCAGCAAGACCACCATACCACATGACCCCTCAGGAGTTGGCAGAACTAAGGAAGCAGTAAGATGAACTGCTAAGTAGTGGTCTCATCCGTAGTTCAAAAGCACCTTTCGGAGCTCTAGTCCTCTTTTAGAAGAAACAAGATGGGAGCCTCCAATTATGCATTGATTATCGAGCCTTCAACAAGATGATGTTGAAGAACAAGTACCATATTCCGCTCATCATAGACTTGTTCGATCAATTGGGCAAGGCAAAGTACTTCTCCAAACTCGACCTTTGGTTAGGGTATTGGCAGGTGCGTATCACAGTAGGTGATGAGGCGAAGACTACCTGTGTGACTAGGTATGGAGCATTCAAGTTCTTGGTGATATCTTTCAGCTTAACCAATGCTCTGGCTACATTCTACACTCTAATGAACTAGCTGTTCAAGGAGTATCTAGACAAATTTGTGGTCGTCTATCATCGTCTATAGCCAAACACTTGAGGAGCATGTTAGACACCTCCGAACAATTTTTAAAGTTCTTAGGGAGAACACCTTATTCGTGAAGAGGGAAAAGTGTTCCTTCGCCCAAACATAGATTTTATTCTTGGGGCATCGAATCGGTAATGGTTCCATTCGAATCGATAAGTCTAAGGTGCAAGCTGTGGCAGACTGGTGAACACTAAAGAAGGTGCGAGAGTTGTGATCTTTCATTGGGTTTGTCAATTATTATCGGCACTTCATAGTTGGATATTCGAAGCGCGCAGCTCTGTTGATGGAGTTGCTAAAGAAGGAACAGTCCTGGAGATGGTCGGACAAATGTGAGGTGACATTTCAAGACCTAAAGACTGCTGTGTTGGAGGAACTTGTACTCAGATTACCAGACTATGGGAAGTCTTTTGAAGTCCATACAGATGTTTCTGATTTTGCTATTAGAGTATTTCTTATGCAGGAGGGTCATCTAGTGGCCTACGAGAGTTGCAAGCTCAATGAGATTGAGCGGTTATATCCTGTGCATGAGAAGGAGATGACAGCGGTGGTCCACTATCTACGAGTGTGGTGACACTATCTTTTGGGAGTACCATTTGTGCTAAGGACAAACAACGTCACATTGAGTTACTTCCAAACTTAAAAGAAACTCTCCCCAAAGCAAGCACGATAGCAAGACTTCTTGGCTGAGTTCGACATAATAATGGAGTATAAGCCCGAAAAAGTAAATGTCGTAGCTGATGCATTGAGTCAGAAAGTGGAGCTAGTGAATGCTATACAGTTGGAGGGCAGAGGCCAAGCAAGTCAATTACACTCCAACTTCTTTTCTAGGATCAGGGATGGACTGTACCGAGATCCTCAAGTAATAACTCTAATGCAACTCATCAAAGAGGGTAAGGCACGATGATTTTGGGTCCAGGAGGGACTCATCTATACCAAGGGGAACATAGTTTATATCCAACAAGCGGATAACTTGAGGCGTGAACTCTTGAAAGAGTGTCACGATTCTCTTTGGGCTGGATATCTGGGTATCCACCAAACAATGGCTCTCGTGGAGAGGGCCTTCTATTGGCCAAAAATAGGGACAAATGTAGAGGAATATGTTCGAGCATGCCTTGTTAACAGGACAAGGTAGAGCAACAGAAGCCAGTGTGACTTTTGGAGTTGTTGTTTGTACCAAAAAGACTATGGGAGAGTATTTCCTTAGACTTCATATCAAGCTTGCCCGCAGTAGAGGGACTTGGATCGATACTCGTGGTAGTTAATCATTTTTCGAAGTATGTAACATTTATTGTTGCACCCCTACATTGCTTAGCGGAGGAGGTGGCTAAGTTGATGATGAAGAATGTGGTGAAGTATTAGGGAGTCGTACACAACATCATTAGTGATTGAGATTCTCGATTCTTGGGACGATTATGGACTGAGTTGTTCAAGTTGTTGGGATCTAAATTATACTTCTCTACAAGCCTCCACCCCTAAATGGATGGCCAAATAGAAAGAATTAACTCACTCTTGGAGCAATATCTCCAGCACTACATGAGTGCTAACCAACGAGATTGGGTAAAGCTGTTGAACATCGCCCAATTCTCCTACAACTTACAGCGGAGCTCTGCATCCAACAAGAGCCCCTTTGAGATTATAATGGGACAACAACTATCAACTCCTTACACCCTGGTTATTGGTCATATAGGGAGTAGCCCATCAGCCTATCACTTCACAAAGGAATAACATCACAATGTAGATATTGCACGGGCTTACTTGGAGAAGGCGACCAAAAAGATGAAGAAGTGGGCAGACTTGGGAAGATGACCACAAGAGTTTAAAGTTGGTGATATAGTGTTGGTGAAGCACTAACGAGCATCACTCCAGTTCTTTAGGCACCAAGTGCACAAGGGATTAGTAAGCAAGTATGAAGGGCCTTTCCTAATCATTAGCATGGTAGGCAATGTCTCATATAAGTTGTAATTACTAGCATAGTTCAGAATTCATAACGTCTTCCATGCAAGCAACTTGAAAACCTACCACTCAGATCTGCAAGATGATTCTCGAAATGTTCCAACTCGACTACCCCCCACCAGAGCCTCTTACGAGAAGCGAGTTGAAACTATTATAGCGGATTGTAAGATAAAGCTACCCAATGGAGCATAACAAATTGAGTACTTGGTGAAGTGGTAAAAGCTTCCTCGAACATAAGCCAGTTAGGAGCCAAAAGATGCCCTACAATATGAAGAAGCTTACATCAAAGCCTACCAACAAGCGTTGACGAGGATGTCAATAGTTTAAGTAGGGGAGAATGTCACGAACGGTCGTCGCTCAATCGTAATGCCTTCACTCCACGAACCGTTCGTCACTTTTTCTTACTTGTACATATGTTTGACAGCTCATTTTACCTTGATTTTCTATATTTTTACCTAAGAAATGTGAGCGAAAGTAGTGTGGAAGGCTGCAGAATGGTCGCTCACTGCACGGAGCCAAAATAGCCCAAAATAGCCCTATTTTTGGGTCCTTTTGGTGTGCTGTAGTAACCTTTCTAAGCGATGTGAAATGTCAGTCATTTCAGCACCTTGGAACCCCCCGGGTGACATTGAGCTGGATAGGGTTCCGAGTATATGTCAGGCATAGGTGTTCATCAACAATTGAACCTGTTTTACGTCCGATACCTTAGGAACCGTCGTTTGTGGACTTATGACTATTCCTACAACCCTCCAAAGTCCTATTTCGCTCTCTTTCTCTCTTTTCTCTATTGCACTCAAGGTGTTCGACAAATTGCTTGTATAGCTTTCCGCTTTGCGAGACGTCGGGACGTGTCCGTTGCTCATTTCTAAGCTAATCAACTTCTTCTTTGTAGGTCCTACGGACCTTAAGAGGTTGTAAGAGGGCTGACCCTTTGTGGATAGATAACGCTTTAGGCGTTTCATATCTTAGGTAATCCCAGCTAAGTCCAGAATAGTGGGCAAGGTTGCTTCACGACTTAGGTAATTTCAGCTAAGTCTTCGGGAGTGCCACTAGGGTGCCGCACGGATTAGGCAAATTCAGCTAAGTCTGTGACAACTGCAACACCGAAGATCAGCTTGTCGACAAAGATCACTCGACGAAAGCTCAAGTGATGATGATGACATTAAACTCCTTGCAAAAAAACTTAAAAAGTTTATAAAACATAAATATAAGAATAAAAATGAATTAAAGAAGAAGCTATTAAAGAAGAAAGAAGAGGAATGCTCTCAAGGCGACTTGGGGGGTGGGGGGTGAATTAGTGCTTTTGAAAAAGTTTCATCAATTTGAAGATTCATTCGATAAAGCTTGTATTGGAAAAGTGTTTAAACTTGAAAACTTTTATAGGACTGTAATGAGCAAATAAAGTAATTTATAAAATAATTAAATAGTAAAGAATAGAAGGCACACCAATTTTATAGTGGTTCGGTCGTCGTGACCTACTCCACTCCCGATTACTCATCCATTGAGGTCATTGACTTCCACTATTAATCTTCTTTTAATAAGTAAAGATAAACTTGTTGGGAAACCAAATGGGAGCATCACATACACAGAGGAAGAAAAAAAATAAAATAAGTTTTTCACGTATATTAAATCATCATGCAAATATTAGTATAAAAAAACTCATAAAACCAAAATTATGATACATGAGAGATTGATTACCTAGGAAGATTGTATATCCTTAAAAATCTAGATACAAATAAAGAGTATGAAGGAGGTCAAATGTCCTCCTCTTTAGTAATATCCACATGATGGATCGTTGCAGTGATGCTCCTCCAATCACAGCCTAAAAGCTCACAACTCTTGCATAGAGGGAGAGAGGAGAATAAGAGGGGGCAGCCAAAGATGCAACCTATAAAAAATATATCACCCCTACCTCCTATTTATAGAGAGCCACCAAAAAGCCTAGGGATCCTACCTTCGTGGGTATTAGATCTCTGTCTAATTACTAACTAATATTAGATAATTGAATATCTATCCAATAATCTCAGTTAGCCTCTAATCAGGCTTCATGCAGAGATCTATCAATGTTGGATCTCATCTTATAAGAATAGGGGCTAGTTAGATAACTCATATAAATCTCCTACTCGTTGAAACATCCATCATATGTGTGTGACCCTCTAAACCCAATACCGAGCTAACCGTGAGTCCTTCCTATCATAATTTCTTTTGAACTCAATGAATTATTATCTCATAATTGTTAGGATCAATTGGTACTGGGGGGGGGGGGCGGTTGAATTAGTGCAAGTATAAATTTTTTATTTTAAACAAAAGCTTTTTGCTAAAAACAATATAGGAAATCTAAAGCTTTTCATTCAACTAAAACAAGTGAGAAAATTGCTAAATTAATAAGCAAACCCAATAGATTAGCAACGTTGAAGGGAAGTGCTTGATGTGAAAATTTTACTTTCAAAGAGTGAATTCAATTATAAGCATCAATACAAAATTCGTAAGGAATGAAAGCAAGGAAAGAACTCACAAGTTTTATAATGGTTCGACATCAACGGCCTACGTCCACTCCTGAGTCCTTCTTCTTAAGGCACATCAGCGTCCACTACCGATCCTCTTTGGGTGAAGACCAAACTCTTATACTTTGTTTTACGAGGGAGACTGGAGAATTTTCTAACTCTAAGCTCTCTCCCTTACCTCTTTTCTTTTTCTTACAATCCACAAAAGTTTTCCACATAATTTTATCCCCCAAATTATTGTATGGAATGCAGAAAAACTTGAGGTATTTATAGACCCTAAGTGTCTTCAGTTTTTTGGAGCTAAAAATCAAACTCACTTGGAAAATCTGGGTATGGGCGGTTACCCGCCGTCAGCCGCCCGGAAACTTGGGCACTGGTGGTTTAACCGTAGCTTACCGATGGTTTACCCATTGGAAACTCTGCAAAAGTGGTTCCCTCCACTTTTAGAATTTTGACTTGAACCTGATGTTGACCAACTCTTTGGTCAACCAATTGAGCTCAACCTGAGCTCAATCAAACCCCATAGTGGACCCGGTTGCATCTTTGAGTTGATTTGGATTCCATCCAAATCACACTCATTTAAGACTCAATCTTAAACTATAACTTAAAATTACAATCAAAACATGATCACTAAGCTTAATGACCTTACTCACGTAAACCGGCAACCTCCAGCTTCTCTAGTGGTGAATCTCAAAGTCTTCCTTCAGTGGTCTCCCAACGTGTTCCTAGCAATCTTCCCAATACCTTCGGTGAAGTCCTAGTGAATGCTCGACGAGTTCCCACCGCATCGTCCTATCCTTGGACCGATGCCTAACCTTGATCCTCGGTTCATGTCTGATATGTAACTCATCCTATCATGGTTAAACCTACATGATGCTAAATATAAATTAATTAAAGACAATCATAATGGCCAATACATATATTACAAGATCATCCCAACTCCCGGCAAGCTTTTCGGCTACCCCCGACAATCTTTTGGCAATTCTCGGTCTTCTTCTAGTGAACTCCCTTGTGCCATCCTGGCAAGCTCCCGATACCCTCGGCGAGCTGCGGAGGCACTCCTGGCGAGTTCCCAATCACATCGTCTGAACTCCGGCTCAATGCATGGACTTGACCTTCACCAATCCTGATTGTAATAATCTTTCTATCATAATTAATCCTACATCAATCAACTCTAACAACATATGTTAAATCAATAACCCATTAATTAATTTCTTCATCAAAATCCTAGATTCAACAATCTCCCCCTTTTTGATGACGACAATCAATTGATGACAGGAGTTAATCCTAACTCCCTCTATATCCATATCACTTAAATTTAAGAGAAAAACACACTCTTAAATTCAAGCAATCAACATTCAATGTAAATTTCAACACAAATTTGTATCAAGTTATCAAATCATGAGTAAAGAGAATTATGCACTCATATCCATATTCAAGATATATCAATCTATATTTATACCAAGATATCAATATATTTCAATAATATCATGTGTCATTAATATATTCATCAATGAATATCATGTGTCATTAATGTATATTTCTCCCCCTTTGTCATCAACAAAAAGCTGAAATGTATAGCTAATAATTTCAAAGCATGATGATATTACTCCCCCTTAGTATATACATTATAAAATTTTCTTCCCCTTTATGATTAATAAGGATAGAAATAAGGGAGGTGTTATTGAATAATTTCATTGTAGAGAAGAGCTCTTAATAAATTTTAAAAGCAATACTAAGATAAGCTCATAAGTTCAAGAGATTTAAAGACTACTTGTATATTTCAAATGTAGTTGAAGTCATCTCTTGATATAAAAAATTATCTCTCATAAATTTCAAATGTGAAACATCTTTAAGCAAATTTTCTTCTTTTTTAAAAAATAATAAGATTAAATCATGGAGAAAGTTTTCAAAAACGTTATCATGAAAAGGCTTCATTTCATGAAATCTATATTAGTAATTTATATATTTTCATGATTTAGTGTTTTTAGGTCTCAATCTAAATCTTATATATATAAAATTTTGAATATAAGCTCAATAAATCTTTCTCATATAACTTTCAAGAAAATATACCAAATAAATCTGAATAATAATAAATCATTATCTTGATGTATATTTTTAAAATTATCATTATATGCATAATCATCATACATGATTTCACATCATCATACCTTCTCCCTCTTTGTCATCAACAAAAAGGAGTAGTACAATTAGCAATTATTTGATATATGAAAGCTTAGCAATTTAGCAAATTTTTTATTACTTTAGAACATGTAAGCTAGTGAGTTCTTTCTTCTATTTTGAGAAGTAAAAGCTAGCAAATTTTTACTTCCTTTGCAATGTTCAAGCTAGCTATTTTACATCATGCAAGTTAACAAGTTTGCTTCCCCTTTATCATTGTCAAAAAGAAGGGATGGTTACAATAGAACAAAACTTCTCCCATTACATCATTTTTCAAATCATCACGTGAAATATATTAAGAAAAATTAACATAGTGATGAGATGTACAATTCATGAAGATAAATTATGACTATCAAGAGACAAATAATAAGATAAATAAATAAAATCTCTTGATTCATTCATAAAAAATATTAAGTTGTCAAGTTCATGATTTATATAAAAATCTATTTTTAAATAACACATAATAAAAGATTTTGATCTATAAAAGATTTCAAGTTATAATTTCAAGAAATCAAAATCATGATATAGGTAAAGAACTCATTCAATTTCAAAATAATCAAAACCACTTTCAAGGGATTCGAAATGAAATAAATATAATTATCGATCTCTTGAGATGCTAGTGATTTAATTTCTCTCCTTTTTGATTGTAAATAATGAAAATGAGTCTTAGGGGATCAAATAATCTTAATTCATAAATCCTAAGACATATAATTCATTTAGATAGATTCATTTTTTTAATAAAGTAGAAGAACGATCTTGATAAAAAGTTTCAACTTATAATTGTCAAGATCATAAATATCTTTTTATTAAAAAAATTATAGAGATCAATAATATGATTCCCATAATGTGTAAGTCAAATTAAGAAATTAAGGGAATATTCATGAGATTTTTAACTTATCATAAATTTAATAAATACTAATTTTGGTGATAAATTATATCATTCATTCATGAGTTTTAAAATAAGTCATGTCAAGAAAGATATTGATATCAAAAGACATTCATGAATACTAAAAGATATGATTTAATTAAATAAATCTACTCTTAGATGATAAAATATAATCTTAAGAGATCAAAGAAGTGCCTTCATTTATAAGGATATCATATTATAGATATGAAGATCATGATTTAATTGAAGGAGGAAAAAGGTAGAAGATCTTGATTTATATATATGAAATTTCAAGTTTTCAAGAATATGGTTTATAAGAAGATTTTCAAGTTTTATTTTCTAAACTTGCCAAAATTATGATAATAACTAATTCAAGTTCAAATCATCAAATCATTAAAATCACTTTCATAGTTCAAGAGATTCATAAAAATAACATAATTGATTCATTAATCTCTTTTTGAAAAATTTATAAGATAGAAAAGTTTTAACAAAAATATATTTCTTTTTTATTTTATACAAGTATGCCTTTGTCTTTTAAGCCAAATAAAAATATGCATTTTAATTTAAAACTGAAAAAGAGCTTTCATTATGACAAAGATTAATAAGCCATAAATCCCAACAATCATCATGTATAATTTAGAAATATAAATTTATTAAGCATGATCACTATACATCATTACATTATCAATCATGATTTCATTGAACATAAAGCATATTTAATCAAAATAAAAAAGCAATATGAAAATCATCAAGATATACATTACATTATTTATTAAAAGCAAACATAGGATTTATCTTAAGCATTTAAGTCTAATATCTTGTTCCTTTATCACAAGACATGCAATTTTCATAATCAATATAATTTTTTAAAATCACTAAAAAATGAAGCATGATTTTTCTCTCCATTTTCTATATTGTTCTATGCTTAAATTTTATCATTCAACAATAATCATTTATCATACAACCTATACACTATCATAACATTTAAATCATGTAACATTTAAATCAATCATTCAACAATGATAGTTTACTTAGCTAAAAACACCACAATATTTAAGTCATTTAATAATAACTTTGCATTTAATTCAACAAATATTCAAGTCAATGATTTTGAACTTATCATTTAATCATAATAATCATCAAAATCTTTTTTTCATAAGTTTGAATTTAAATAAAGTTTCTAGCATAACAAAGTTAGAGTGATTAAAATTAATGAGTTATCCAAAGATTCATTAATAATGATTTTATTTTAATTTTTTATTATTATTTAGGCTAGTGATCTTTGAAAGAGTATTAGATCTCAAGTCATATGCCTTGAGTATCTACTTTTAAAATATTACTTATTGCTTCTAGCTTTGTTAGGACACAACTTTATATTTTGGGAGGTTTTGATTTAGTTGAGTTTGGGTCCTTCATGATATGTTCTTCCCATTTTCTCTAATGGCTTAAGGTTGTTTATGGTTACATTATGAACTCAAATTAATTTATATGGACTATAATTTTTAAATGAACACTTATAAGCAAAGTGTCCATATTTATTACAAAAATTATATATATTGTTGGGCAAATAGTGTAATATAGGTCTTCTAATGAGGATAGTTGGCTTTCAATTAGTCTCACACACAATGCTATTACTTTCCTTATGAACATGACCCTTATCAACATGGATCATGTTCCAAGACTCATCGTCTATATTAAGCCTATTTTGAGTTTGTTGTAGTATGTTATTTTCTTGTTTAATTACCTCTAATGACTCATAATAAGAACAAGAAAAACATGATGTTGATGTATCATTCAATGTTTCATATTTAGTTTATGAATTATATGATTGTGATGTATCATGCATTTGTTTAAATTTACTAACTAAAGAATCATGCTCTTTCTTAAGTAATTTATAGGATTTGTTAATCATTTTAAATTTATCATAAAGCTCATGAAAAGTATTTGATAATTCATCAAAAGTAAATGAGACTTTGGAGGAATCACTTATGTCATTGTTGATGGCCATAAGCGTAAGATTTTTTACTTCCTTTTGATTGTACTTTTCATCTTTGGAGTGTATTGGCTTATTGCATTCAAAGCAAGAGTTCTTGTCTATGATTTTAAGATCATTTTATGGTTTATATTTATTAATTTATCTACTTCATTTGGCAAATATTCAAAGTCCTCATCACTCGAGGAGTCATATGTTCTTCTCGGTTCACATTCCTTCGGGTTCTTTGGAAGGTATTTTTCAAGTTCATTTTAATAAGATATTTTATTTATTAAATCGTTTGATTTAGTTATGCTTTTATATCTCATTTCTAATTATGCCAAATATTGAAGGCCGAATCACAAGCAGAAACACGATTAAACTTATTTTTATCAAGTGCACAATATAAGGCATTCATAGCCTTTACATTTAATGAAAATATTTGTTTTTCATAATCAGTCCAATTATTTATTGGATTGGATGACTTCTGAAAATCTTTTTTAATAATACACCAAAAATCGAAATCTATCGAAATAAAAAAGATACGCATTCGAATTTTTCAAGATGTGCAGTTCATCCCATTAAACATAGGAGGACTTGCAATATATTGACACTTGTTAATATTGAAAAGAGCCATTTCTCTTTGTTATTAAATCAAATGAGAAAAACGTGGCTCTGATACCAATTATTAGGATCAATGGAACTTGGGGGGGGGGGGGGATGAGTTAGTGCAAGTGTAAGTTTTTCATTTTAAATAAAAGCTTTTCACTTAAAGTAAGATAGGAAATCTAAAGCTTTTCATTCAAGTAAAATAAGTGAGAAAATTAGTAAGTTAATAAGCAAATCCGAAAGATTAACAACGTTAAAGGGAAGTGCTTGATGTGAAGACTTTACTTTCAAAGAGTGAATTCAATCGGAAGCGTCAATACAAAATTCATAAGCAATAAAAGGAAGGAAAGAACTCACAAGTTTTATAGTGGCCAACGGCCTACATCCACTCCCTAGTCCTCATTCTTGAGGTACACCGGCGTCCACTACTGATCTTCTTTAGGTGAAAACCAAACCTTTACACTTTGCTTTACAAGGGAGACTTGAGAATTTTCTAACTATAAACTCTCTCCCTTACCCCTTTTCTTTTTCTTACAATCCACACAAGTTTTTTACATAATTTTATTCCCCAAATTATTGTATAGAATGCAAGAAAGCCTGGTATTTATAAACCCCAAGTGACTTTAAATTTTTGTAGCCAAATATCAAACTCACTCGAAAAATCTGGGTACGAGCGATTTACTCGTATGCCCTGGGTAGTTTACCTGCTGTTAGCCACTCGGAAACCTGGGCGGTGGCAGTTTACCCATCAAAAACTTCGTAAAAGTGGTTCCCTCCACTTTTAGAATTTTGGTTTGAACCTAATGTTGATCAAATTTTAGTCAACCAATTGAGCTCAACCTGAGCTCAATCAAACCCCATAGTGGACCTGGTTGCATCTTTAAGTTGATTTAGATTTTATTTAAATCACACTTATTTAAGACTCAATCTTAACCTATGACTTAAAATTATAATTAAAACATGACCAGCAAGCTTAATGACATTACTCCTGTAAACCGACAATCTCTGACTTCTCCAGCGGTGAGTCTCATAGTCTTCCTTCGGTGATCTCTCCATGTGTTCCTAGCGATCTTCTCGATACCTTCGGCGAATCCTAGTGAATGCCCAGCGAGCTCCCATTGTATCATCCAATTCTTAGCCCAATGCCTAAGCTTGATCATGTGTTCATGTATAATCTGTAACTTATCCTATCATGGTTAAACCTATATGATACTAAATATGACTTAACTACATACAATCATAATGGCCAATACATCCATTGCAAGACTATCCCAACTCCCGACAAGCTTTTTAGCTACCCCCGATAATCTTCTAACGAGTCTCAGTCTTCTTCTGGCGAACTCCCTTACGCCATCTTGGCAAACTCCTGATACCCTTAATAAGCTCCCGACGCACTCCTGGTGAGTTCCCAATCGCATCGTCCGAACCCCGACCCAATGCATGAACTTGACCTTTGCTAGTTCTGATTATAATAATCTTTCTATCATAATTTATATTGCATCAATCAACTCTAACAACATATGTTAGATCAATAACCCATCAATTGGTTTCATCATCAAAATCCAAGACTCAACAATAATTCACTCGACTCATCGACTATGGACGTACTAGGCCACTGTGTCATAGTCCCTAAATGGTATAAGGGATCTTATCTATTAGATATGTCTATCCTTAATTACTATGTATCTATAGTCTCTCATCCATATAACATTCCAAAGACCGTTTATTGGGTATGGTACTATCAAGCCTCATACAAAATCTATCCGAGTCTCACTCTAATCAGATTCTCCCGAAGAACTCATCCTCTCTCAATCCAAATGACCTCAGCTGAGGATTTGTCTGAGTGATAACATATGGGATATTCCTAATGAGAATGGATGATCCTCTATTGACACTCAATTGTCTTCATAAGGTTGGCTACTAATCCCGATAATCAGTTATACCAGATCTAAAACTTTTTAAACCTGTAAGCCCGACATCGAAAAAAGGAGTACTCAAACAAGACATCTTTGGTCTCTCAAGTCTAAGGACCAGACACATAACTAGGACTATAAAATCATTGTCTAATAATAGGTATCATTAACTATCCAACATTCCGTAAGTGGATTAATGAGTGAACTCTTTCTCCAATGAGCACTTGTATTGTATACTTTGTATCCCCACATAAGTGACTATGAAACCGGTTCCCACCATCATATAGACAAATATATAGTATATCGGTTTATTTGGTTATTTCGATGTCCCTCTCGAGTAACTTGTGACTGGGATAGTTTAGGATATGTTAAAGGTGAATCGATTTCACTATCATGATCTTCATTATGATCTAATTCCCATTACATAGAACCAAGGGCATCATAATATATATATATATATATATATATATATATATATTCAACAAATAATATAAAGTAAGAATATGCCAAAAATAATAATGTAAAAAAGACTATGTAATGTATTACACGTGTCATCACTCACATGATTGGCTTGCAGGACACCTATAACCAACAATCTCTCATTTGACCTAAAGCCAATCATCTATGTGTCTAATCCCCATTAGACTCGTGTGATGCTTAAAGACAGTTTGAGCTAGTGGTTTTGTCAATGGATCTACAATGTTATCTTTAGATATAACTCTTTTCATTGCTATATCTTTGTGAGTCATGATCTCTCTAATCAGTTGGAATCTCATTAGAATAATTTTGAATAGACCTAGGTTCCTTTGCTAAAGTTATAACCCTATTGTTGTCACTATATATAGGAATTGGCATCATGCTACTTAGTTCAACTTCCAAATCTCTAATGAACTTATTTATCCATACCCCTTCATTTTACTATCTTTGTCGTAGTAATATACTCTGCCTCTGTGGTCGAGTCAGCGGTAATCTCTTGCCTAGAACTCTTTCAGCTTACTGCTTCTCTATTCAGAGTAAAGATATACCCTGAGTTTGACTTGCTTGATTGATGTTGGACTAGAAACTTGAGTCCATGTAGCCCTCTACATGGATGCTACCTCCTCCATAAATCAGTAAAAGATCCTTAGTCCTTCTTTTAAGTATTTAAGGATATACATTACTACCTTCCAGTGTTCCAAACCTAGATCCGCCTAATACCTGCTCGTGACACTCATAGCATGAGCTATATCATGCCTCGTACATAGTATAGCTTACATTGTATACCCTTTCACTAAGGAATAGTGTATCCTATCTATATCTTCCCTTTCTTTAGGAGTCTTTGGGGATATACTCCTAGAAAGTGATATTCTATGTCTCATCGGTATGAGACCTCTCTTGGATGCCAAACCTTTTGACAATAGAGTCTATGTACCTAGACTAGGACAAACCAAGTATCATCTTGGATCTATCTCTATAGATCCGAATCCCCAAGATGTAGGATACTTCCCCTAGGTCCTTCGTGAATAAGTTTTTAGATAGCCAAGCCATAACTATAGAGAGCATTTCTACATCTTTCCCAATAATTAGAATGCCATCCACATATAGCACCAAGAAGGTGATAGCGCTCCCACTTACCTTCCTGTATATATAATTAACAAAGTCATAAGATCTGATCACCTCATCAAATCTTATACTCCAACTTCGATAAGCTTGCTTCAATCCATAGATGGACTTTGTTAGCTGACTAAGTCTACCGCCAACTCTATAACTGAACGAGCCAATCTTGTTCATTAGTTGAGGGAAATCCTCATTAGTTGAGGGAAATCTTTTGACTAAGTCTACCGCCAAATCTGTAACTGAACGAGTAAATCTCGTTCATTAGTTGAGGAAAATCTTCATTAGTTGAGGAAAATCTTTCCTCATCCCTGTATAAATAGACGATGCATTTATCAATAATATCAAGTTTTTATTCTCTCATTTCCATTTCTAACATGGTATCAGAGCCATAAGAGAAATTATTCTCTCTGTCAAACGATAGAAAAATAGTTGCCATTACATGCTGCCTCCTCTACTCCTACATCATTACCGAGGCAACGCTACTTGCTGGATCTTTCAAATCTACTATCACCTACAAACAGCTCCAGCCGATCCACAGTAGTTTATAGCTTTACGCAGGAGCGCTTCTCCTCGTGTGCCGACGTCGCTACCACCATTCTCTACCCTTTCAGTCTCAGATTCCAGAAGGCGTGATTCCCATCTGCGGCTGCACCTGTACCTATTGGACTACCGTTGGATATTCTCATTCGCCACTCACTCCCGTATCTACCAGGTGTTTTCTACACTATTCTGTTCAGTTCAGTTTTGTTAGCCACCTTCTGATCTATGCTACTACCTACAACTTTATAGCCGTTAATTGCTTTTCTTTTTTTTTTCTTTTCTTTTTCTTGGTCACCAGTTGTGTTACTATTCTCAACTCTGTGCAACGGCTTTTGTGATTTCCTAATGTCTTTCTCATCCACTTCTGATGTCCCTACTCCTTTTCCTACTAATAATTCTGTTTCATCGTCCGGTCTTATTTCCATTAATGCTGCATCTTTAATCCCCTTCAAGTTATCTAAAAATGGCAATTATGCCTCTTGGCGTGCTCAATTCTCTAACCTCTTGTTTGGTTATGATTTATTGGGCTATGTTGACGGTTCACTTAGTTGTCCACCAGCCATGATTCATGTCCTAGGAGACCCTAGCCCAGTACCCAATTCTGCCTACAAGTTATGGCTTCGGCAGGATCGACTAATTCTCCAAGCCATTCAGGCCTCTGTTGGATCCATCGCTCCGCTTGTGATCTCTTGTACCACTACTGCGGAAGCATGGAACAAGTTACAGACTACCCTGGTGAACCGCTGCTTGGACTACTCTCCAATCTTATGACTCTCAAGCAAGAGGGAAGTTGTATTGCTGATTACTTACAAAATATCAAAGTCATTATCGATGACCTGGCTTTGATAGGTCATCTTCTTACTGATGAAGAGATACTGGTTCACACGCTCAATGGCTTAAATCCTGAGTACAAAGAACTTACTGCTGCTCTTCGGGCGCGTGACTCTCCTATCCTCTTTGAAGAACTTTATGACAAGCTGACGGATTATGAAGCTTACTTAAAGCGGGACACCAAGCTATCGGGACCTTTGTCAGAACCTCCCATCACACAGTTCACCCAAAACTCAAAAAGCCCACCAGTAAATACCACAACAATACTTCAAAAGGTGTAGTCACCCAACCTCCCACTACTATGAGTTTTCATCCATCACTTCTTCCTCCATATCCTTCGTCGTCAATTATCGTCCAAATGTTTCCTTTTCACCGCCGCCCCACCTATATCTCTCGCAACTTGTTCATCAATTGTGTGACAAAATCGGTCACACCGCCAAAGTTTGTCGATCGCGTCTTCCAGCACCATCTACTTGGCCTCAAGCAAATATCCTGACTGCTTCTTCTGAAGGTCCGTCTAATTGGATTATGGATTCTGGCGCTTCCCACCATATCACCTCTGATCTCTAGAATTTATCACTCCATAATGGCTATGGCGGCCATGAAGACGTCATCGTTGGTGATGGTAATCGAATCCCTATTACTCATGTTGGTTCTAAGACATTACACTCTAACGACTCGTCTTTTACACTTCATAATGTTTTGTGTGCCCCTCACATCAAGAGAAATCTTATTTCTGTCTCTCAATTTTGTCAACAAAATCATACTTCTATTGAGTTCTTTCCTGATTATTTTCTTGTTAAGGACTTGAGCACATCTCTAGTTCACCGAATAAAGACAACATCTACGAATGGCCTCACCGTGTTTCTCACCCAAAGCAAACACTTCCACTGCAGCTCCAGTCGATATATGGCATCGTCGTCTTGGTCATCCCTCAAACTCTATTCAACAAAAATTGCTTTCTCGTTATTCTATTCCTGTTTTTAAATCCAGCAATGTTCTTACTCACTATAATGCCTGTCTTAGTAATAAAAGTCATCAATTACCTTTTAGTACTTCCTCTCTTTCTTGCTCTAAGCCGTTTGAGGTTATTTATACTGATGTTTGGGGTCCTGCATCGGTTGTTTCCTTTGACAAGTTTAGATTCTATGTTGTCTTCGTAGATTATTTTACAAGTATACATGGTTCTATCCTCGTCAAAAATCTGATGTCGTTGTTGTATTCCCTAAATTTAAGAACTTAGTTGAGAACTATTTTCAAACTACTATTAAAACCATCTATTCTGATGGCGGAGGTGAATATCAAGCTCTTGCATCTTATCTATCTACTTGTGTATTCAACATCTTAAGTCACCTCCGTATACTCCTCAATTGGTTGGTTCTAACGTAAACATCGTCATGTTGTTGAAACTGGTCTAACTCGCTTCATCAAGCATCTATGCCGCCTTCTGTCGCCTTTCAAACTGCGGTGTACCTCATTAATCGTTTGCCCACTCCAGTTCTTCAGTATCAGTCACCATTTGAAAAGCTATTTCAAAAATGCCCTAACCTACACACATTAAAAGTTTTTGGCTGTCTGTGTTATCCTTGGTTACACCCCTACAATTCTCATAAACTGCAGCCTCGATCTCGCCCTTGTATTTTCATCGGATATTCTCTTGAACATAATACTTTTCGGTGTTATGATCCTCTATCTGCTAAGGTATTTGTCTCCAGACATGTCACTTTTGTGGAGTCTGTCTTTCCCTTTCGAGATCAAGGTCATTGTACCATCCCATTGAGTTCCTCTAATACATCTTCCTCCTCCCCCGTGCCTCTACAAGATCCACACTCACTTGTTACTTCGATTCCGCACATTCCTCCTTCGTCTTCTTCTCCGGCTTCTTCCTCTCCTCCAGAGCCAATACCTCTGTCCTCACCTTGTCCTGGTTCCTCTGTAGTCCCTGCGTCCACCTCCACTAGTGATCACCCTCAATCCTTACCCTCTGCTACTCCTATCGTCTCAAGCCATCCAATGCAAACCCGCTCCAAAAGTGGTATCTTTAAACCCCGTCAAGTTCTTAATTTACATGTCAGCACCAACTCTTCTCTAGCCTATACTGAACCATCATCTTTTACTCAAGCCCAAAAATTCTCACACTGGCGTACAGCCATGAGTGATGAGTATGATGCGCTTCTTCGTAATGGTACATGGACTCTCACCCCCTCTCACCCCACGCAAAACATTATATGGTGTAAGTGGGTCTATCGCATTAAGCGAAACCCTGATGGCTCGATTGCTCGCTATAAAGCTCGACTTGTGGCTAAAGGTTTTCATCAACGTCCTGGTCTTGACTACACTGAGACATTTAGTCCTGTTGTCAAACCTACTACCATTCGGCTTATCTTGAGTTTGGCCATCTCCAACGACTGGTGCTTACGCCAACTCGATGTTAACAATGCCTTTTTGCAAGGAACACTTACTGAAGACGTTTTCATGCAACAGCCTCCAGGTTTTATACATCCTCGATCCCATGTTCAGAATTACGAAAAGCCATTTATGGCCTCAGCTCCACGAGCCGGTATATCGAGCTTGGTCTCTACTTGTCTTGGTTGGCTTCATTAACTCTAAATCGATGTCTCTCTTTTCACGCCACCAACATGGGTTTACTATCTATCTTGGTTTATGTGGACGATATTATTATTACCGTGATAACTCTATGGCGGTTCAAGCATTTATTCAGCAATTGGCCGATTCTCTCTTAAGGATCTTGGTCACCTAAATTATTTTCTCGAGTCGAGGCTACATCTACGTCGGTCTCTTTCTCTCACAGAGAAAGTATATTCTTGATTTGTTGTTCAAGACGGCTATGCAGGATGCAAAAGAGGTTGCCACTCCTCTATCCTCCAGTGAATCACTGAAGTTATGTGATGGTAGTCCTGCTACGGACCCTACTCAGTTTCGACAAGTAGTTGGCTCCCTACAATATCTTGCCCTTACTCGCCCGGATATTTCCTTTGCAGTTAATAAACTGTCTCAGTTCATGCATCGGCCATCTGCTCTCCATTGGACTGCTGTCAAACGCGTTTTGCGTTATCTTAAAGGGACTATTGATCATGGTATTTTCTTCGCAAACATTCTCCTCTCGCCTTCATGTCTTTCGATCCTGATTGGGCCGACAATGTTGACGATCGAACCTCCACATCTGGCTATATTGTTTTTCTTGGTGCTAATCCGATCAGCTGGAGTTCTAAGAAACAAAAGACAGTTGCCAGGTCTACGACTGAAGCTGAATATCGAGCTATAGCTGCTGCTGCTGCTGAACTCATTTGGATCTCCAACTTGCTTAAGGAGCTTCACGTTTCTTCTACTCTGCCTGTTATTTATTGTGATAACCTTGGTGCAACTTACCTCTGTGCGAACCCGGTTTTTCACCCTCGCATGAAGCATGTGGCTATCGACTTTCATTTTGTGCGAGATCAAGTTGCTCGTCAGCAGCTTCGTGTTTCTCATGTTCACACGGCTGATCAACTTGCTGACTCCCTCACAAAGTCTTTAGCTCGCAAGCCCTTTTTATTGCATCGGTCCAAGATCAGCATCCTTGACAGAAGCTCGATCTTGCGGGGGCATGTTAGTTGACTAAGTCTACCGCCAACTCTATAACTGAACGAGCCAATCTTGTTCATTAGTTGAGGGAAATCCTCATTAGTTGAGGGAAATCTTTTGACTAAGTCTACCGCCAAATCTGTAACTGAACGAGTAAATCTCGTTCATTAGTTGAGGAAAATCTTCATTAATTGAGGAAAATCTTTCCTCGTCCCTGTATAAATAGACGATGCATTTATCAATAATATCAAGTTTTTATTCTCTCATTTCCATTTCTAACAGACTTGAGCAACTTGCACACCTTATTTGGAATCTCTTTAGATATAAATCTTTCTGACTATGCTATATACACCTTCTCCTCGAGATTATTATTGAGGAAATATGATTTTCATATTCATCTGTCATATTTTATAATCATAGTGTGCTGCAATGGCCAAAAGAATTCTGATGGATATTAGAATGCTATAGGTAAGAAGGTCTCGTCATAGTCAAATCCTTGCTTTTGACGATATCCTTTGGCCACCAGCCTTACCTTATAGGTCTCCACCTTTCCATCTACTCCGATCTTCTTCTTGAAGATTTATTTATAGTTGATGGGTATGATACCCTCAGATGCATCCACAAGGTTCTAAATTTTGTTGGAGTACATGAAATCCATCTCAGAATCTAGGGCTTCTTACCACTTCCTGGAGTCAATACTCATAATAGCCTCCTCGTAGATCTGAGGACCAATATCATAAATATCCTCTCTACTGATATGCCCCACATATCTTTCAGGAGGGTGAGATATTCTATTGGACCTATGCAAAGTTGGAACTTATGTGCTAGGTTCCTGAACAGATTCGAATTTTGGAATAATGCTTTGGCTAAGTTCTCTAACCTCGCTCAACTCTATCTCACTCATACTGTTTCCACCAAGAATGTGTTCTTTCTTAAGGAACACACCTCTCTTGGCAACAAAAACCTTCGAGTCCTTGAGATGATAGAAATAATACCCATAAGTTTTCTTGAGGTATTCCATGAACTTGTATTGTTCTATCCTTGATTCTAACTTAGCGAGGTTGTGTATCTTAACGTGGCAGGGTAACTCCAACTCTGTTCAGAATGTAAGTTATGGTATGTAGGGTAAATCCCCAGAATAAGATAGGTAGATCAGTGAAACTCATCATGGATTGCATCATATCTAAGAACATGTGATTCCTCCTTTTTGATACACCATTTAGCTGAAGTGTATAAGGAGGTGTCTATTAGGACAAAATCTCAATGGTCTCTAAGGAAATGGTGAACTGTATACTCAAGTACTCTCCTCCTTGATCTGATCGAAGTATTAATAGTCTTTCCAATCTAGTTCTCACTTTGTTCTTATATTTCCTGAATTTCTCGAAGGCCTAAGACTTTTCCTTCATCAAGTACATATGTCCATACATAGAGAAATCATAAGTGAAAATTATAAAGTAAGAGTAACTACATATAGCTTGAGTCGACATGGGACCACATACATCACTCTATATAAGTTCCAATAACTCAGTGGCTCTTTCTCCAATTCTACTAAAAGGAGAGTTGGTCATCTTTCCACGAAGGTAAGGTTCACAAGTTGTATATGACTCATAGTCGAATGGATCCAATTAGTAATTTTTGAATCCTTCCCTCATGGATATGACCTAGCCTACAATGCTATAGGTATGTCTCATTCACCTCGTCTTATTTCCTCTTTGATATACTTACATTCATGATGTGTGGAGAAGTATCTAATACATATAAGCCATTAATCAATATCCCTATTATGAAGATCTTATCATCCATAATTATTGAACAACTATTATTCTCAAAATCTAGTTTCTATCCACTAATTGTTAAATAAGAAATAAAAATAATATTTTTGATAATCGAAAAAAATAATAGCATACATCCAATGCAATAGTAGCTCCACCAAGCAGATGTAGGGTGACCACCCAAATGGCAACTATAGCAACTCTTGCTCCATTATCCATCTTGAGGTCCATCTCGTCTCTGGCTAGTCTCCTAGACCCCTTGCCAGAGCCTGCAATGAATTACAGATATGATAAGCACTCTTGACATCCAATACCTATGTGTTATTATGAAAATATAACAAATGAAAACTGATCATGAATGTACTTGAAGCTTCTCCAAGCTTCTGTTTTGCCTTCTCTATAAGAAAATCCTTACAATTGCTCTTCTAGTGTTTGTCTTTATAGTAGTGGAAGCACTAGCCTTTGTTCGAGGCTGGGTCTTACTTGGCTATGCCTTACCAGATTTGTCATTGCCTTGCCCTTTTTAAGGGACTTATTAGCCTTCGTTTTCTTATTGGTCTTGTCACGTTCGTCGAATATTAGTATATTCGAAAGGCGTGAACCTATCGTAAATCAGAAATACATTATAATTTATCAACAATCCGAACCCAGTATCTAAATTAACATTGAGGATACTAATTAAATATTTTTAAAGATCATTCAACATTCATTCATAAAACCTGTGCAGTTTATAAATCTTATACCATATCACTCGATAATCTATAAAATTCAATGTTAACCAAAAATATTAACCACACTTATAAAACCATCGGTCTCAAAAATCTATACGAATGCAAAACCAACCATTTTCCACCACTTCATATGATTGTAAAACTTAACATTTAAAGATTCAACACTGAAACGTATTCTAATCTTTTTACAAGATACATCAATTCATATTTATCTATAATATTTTATTATATATAAAATATTCTTATACAATATTTTCCAATAAGACTTGCCCAAAATCTACATAGCTTTCCCTTTCTCTAAGTTCGACTTTTACGTAACTAACCTGTACAATTTATATAGCAATAGAGTCAGTATATAAAGCTCAGCAAGTGACTAACATATCGAAGACCAAGAAGGATAGTTTTCAAAATAAACTTGATATCAGATAGCAAGGTAAAGGTATAAGAACCCATAGGTAGCATCTCATAAAATATATAATCATAAATCATTTTATCGAAACATACCTTGATCATAACAGTAGAGGAAGAGTAGTTTGAGCATATCATTGACATAATAGGTACTTCAGAGCATATCAAAGGCACATAAGACATTTCAAAATATATTATTGGCAATTAAACATTTCAGAACTTATTAAAATGCATAAGATATTTCGGAACATATCAATGACATATGAAATATTTTAAAATATATTAATAGCAAATGAAACATTTTGGATCAATATCAAAGACGTAAACATATTACGAAGTATATCAATGGCGAATGGATAATCTCAAAGCTTATCAAGTGAACAAATGAGGAACAGAAGCTTAATATCATATCAGATATAACATTCATTTCATTCTTATCCAAAGCGCAGAAACAAACTAATAAGTAATGCTTTGGATATCATATCAAAGACATAGAGGGTGAAGTGAAATCAGATAGAATATGGTATATACATTTCTGGATGACCAACAGACATAAGTCTCCTACGATTAGGAGCTCCATCCACCCATATCTGGGTAAAGTCAGTAGGGGCCGACAGAGTATTGCAGGCTCTAAATACAATACCCTTTATCATTTCTGGCAAAGGTCTAGAATTATCTCACAAATACTAGAGTACAAAAGGATATGAGCAACAAAATTGGCATACATCGAAATCACATGCGGAACAATGAATTATATATGTGCCAATTATGAAATAATACAATGAACACAAACATTCATAATATACATTCAGATAGGCATAGAATAAGAAATAAGAGTATGCAATATTTCAAAGCAATGATATACGACTCCAAAGAAGAATGACTTTAGCTAGATTATAGACAGAATATGATCTAATATCATATCAAAAACACAGATGGTGATATGAAATTACATATATAATATAACCCATCCATTTTTGGATGACCATCAGATATAAATAGAGCATCACAGGCTCTAAGCATAATACTTTTTACCATTTCTAGCAAAGGTCCATAATATCCCATAAATACTAGAGTACAAAAGGACATGAGCAATGAATTTGACTTATATCGGAAACACATGCGAAATAATAAATCATGCATGTACCTAAATAAAATAATATGATGTATCATTGATTAATATATAACATATTCAGATATATAAGGAAATCAAAGGTAAGAGCATCAGAGAATTCAGTTTTGAAATGGATGAAGCAAGAATAGGCCAAACTGATACAATCACTATTCTAGCAAAATTTAGAAGGCACATCTTAAAGTTATTTTGAATAATCAAATATACTCCAAATTACTCAAAAAGGCTATCTTTAGAAAGATAAATCAATCTACTAAATAAAATAAGTATCATACAAATTAGAAGTCTTTACAAAAAGTTATAGATGATTTGACACCCAAAGGTCTGAAATCACAGTCCCTATTTTACAGAATCTATAAAGTCTAACAAAATAAAAATTTTGATAATCATTTGAACTCCAAATCTTTCAATCATAGTATCAAATGAAATATCTATGAGCCTATTTTCTAATAAATTTAGTTTTTTATAAATCAGAGATTACAATAGAAAGATTTAACCAATATAGTTATAAAAGGTTAGGAGATCTAGACTCTATTTTATAGATTTTATATGCTTAATTGAAATAAATGTTTGGGCTAGAAAATGAACTCCAAATTCTTCAAACTCAATTTTAAAAGAAATATATTTGAATCTATTTTTTAAAAAACTAAGTTTTGTCCAAATCAGAGGTTTGTATTAAAGATTATAACTTGAATAAGATAGATAGGTCATAATATCAAAAATATTCTAGATTCACACTTAGGCAGCCAACAAAAGATATTTCAGTTTTGTCCCAAATTTTTCTCATAATCAAGGTAAGAACACTGATAAATTTTAGTAGAAAAAAGGATAGAAGATATTATATAGGATGGGGTTAGAACACTTGCCTTTGTAAATTTTGTTCCAAAGGTGTGGATTAGATCATAATCTCAAAACCCCTAAATCTTTTCTTCTTCTTCTTCTTCTCAAGTTTACATTATAGCCAAATCCCTTTCTTCTCTAATTATTAATTATTTAAGCTAATATATAAGTTGTTAGGTGGTAAGCATGTATGCAATGTGCACGTGTCACCTTAGCACATGCATAAGTGGCACTACTTTAAACAAGATAGTGACACATGTCCTCACAATCTTTTCTTTATTATTATTATGAATCTTTCATAATTTATTTTATATTTTTAAGATTCATATTTAGGTCCATAGCAATCAACTTTTAATATAAAATTATTTAATCAAAAGAATTATTAAACAAATCCTTACAAATGGGTCCTCATAAATAATTTACAAAATATATCATTAGAAATATTTTAGAAATGAGGGATATTACAGGTCTCACCAATATAGAGAACTAGCTTCTCTTTCTTGAGCAAAATTATGTCAAAGACATATGCGATTTTTTACATCTTGAGAACAATTCTCAAATTACGGAGCCAATCTATGTAATTTAGACTAGTAAGGTGGTTGGCATCAAGTATGTCACGTAGGGGGTTTGCAAGCGACATGTTTTTGACAAATAAGATGTAGTGTAAATAAATAATATGTAGATTTTACAGAAAATTAATAATTCAGATATGGACTTCTATCTTAATCATCTCTTGCTATTTTTCTAATGAATCACGCGACACCCTCGGAACGTGAAATAGAAGTCTCCCGCATATTTCTAGTAGGGATCAGGATCCAATCGATGTCTGTTAGCACCCTAGCTGGGTCGGGTCTTAGGTTCACTGAGTCATGATGTCAATAAAACCCCGAGACATGTAATAAACCCTAAATCAGCCACCACCCACCTTGTTTGAATATGTCAGCTAGGGTTAGAGAGGAGTCCTCATGGAGTGGGGGTCTCCTAGCCGCCGCCCCTACCTATTGGGGAAGATAGCTAGGATTAGAGAAGGAGAGTTCCATTTGGTTAGGACTCTCTCTAGGGTTGAGTTCCTTCTCACGGGCTCAGCTGATTTTGCCAAAGCCGTGCAGCACCCATGCATGTCCGTCCGCAAATGTCAGCCCCCCCGAGATCTCCTAAAGTCCCTGAGATTTACAAAAAGAGAAAACAGGCCAAAAGAAGCAATTCCCATGGGATCCACAAGCAACTGCTCAAGAAAACACTTTATAAAGTCAAATACAAATTACACCCATGGACATTACAAACTCAAAGAGGTTGCACATAAAGGATAATGGTCCATTACAGACCAAAATTCCCACAAGTGCTTATAAGACACACTTGTATTTACAAGTCAAACTTGGCCATAAAGCAAATCAAACTAGGGCTAAGCCTACTGCAAGCCCGCTTCTTATTGCATAAGATATGTACCTAAACTGAAGGACACAGACTAACACAAGCATTTCATCGAACACTTTGTTTACATTATTGTCCATGACATTCTCCCCCACTTATTCCTTCAACGTCCTCGTCGAAGCTACTGTAGATACTGCATCTCCTCGCATTCTGCTGAATCTTCAATCTTCTGCTTTGGTTGCAACACGCCCCTTTGGCTCCTAGTCGCTCTTCGCCGCTGTTGTTGAGTAATCGAACTCTGATCTGCCATGCTGCTTCAACTCACTAATGATTGAATCTGGTATGGGATTGGCTGAGTTGTGCTGATCCTTGTTGGTTTTCGCAGATCTCTCTGATGAAGGAAAAGACCTACCTTATTATGCGCTAATATCATAATATACTCATATTGCTTAAACTGAGTAGTTGCTTGTTGGAGCTTTAATGAGCATCACCTCGTAGACTTTGAAGTTTTTAAGGTCCTTCCTCCATAATGTTTGCCCATTTAACCTTCTTCCATTATTAGTTGTCACTTCCAAGTATGTTCGCATCACTTCCGCTTTCGATTAGTCAATTGGGAAATGAAATAGAAACTCTACTCTCAGTAGTATTGATCACCAATGGTGAGGATTTGACAACTATTATCTTCCATTAGCTTTCTTTAAAAGGTCATTGAACTTGTACAGAGCTCCCTTGCTGGATAAGTAAGAGAACCGGAATACTTGACTTCACCCATTCTCTTCGTAGTTGAGAAGGTAAGGTTACTTGGCTTCGCTCACCTCCTTGAGTTAAGAGAATTGGGGTACTCGATTTCGCCCATTCTCTCGAGTTGGAAAGGCAAAGGTTACTCGATTTTGCCTGCCTCCTCGAGTTTGTACTTCATGCATTGAGCTGGTAACTAACATTTGCCTGCTCTTTGCTCACACTTCTGAAGCACTTGAAGTGTTTGCACTCCTTGCGTTAGGTTAGCTACTATGATTCACCTTCCCACTGCCATTGAACTTTTGGAATGCAAGAAATTTTGCCCGAAAAGAGCAAAAAGTTTACCCCAACTTGGAGTAAGTCTTTGATAGATCTGGTCGCCTTTGGGATTGTACCATCTTCTCCATCACCTTTGCCGCATACTCCTGTGAGTAGAAAGGTATAGTACAGTGTACTGCCTACTTCGTTTCTTGGTCGAGCATTCCTACATCAACCCGAAGTTCTTCAATTTTGGCTATCTTGATGAGAAGCCCATCGACATCGGTCTCATGAAGTTTCTTGGCCTCTGCCCTTCTGCCCTGTCTTGGTACTTCGAGTTTGCCTTTGCATTCTTCACCTCCTCGACCCCTTTTACGACCAATGCTCTCCCTTCATGAGAGCAAGGGATCGATGAGTCCACGAAAGTCCCGCATCTATGGTACCATGGTGCTGCCAAGCCTATAGCACTACTATCCGTTATCTTGCATCTTCATCCCTTCCTTCGCAATCGGTAGATCAGCCTCTATGGCACTGTGGTGCTCCTTCGAGTCCATATTTCTAACCGACGCTTTGCTTTTGGGTAGTTGAGCCCACAGGACTCGTCGTTGCTTCCTTGCCCCTTTCGACCACCTGCTTTGACACCACTGTGTCCTCCTAGCAATTCTCCTTAGTCGATGGATATTACAAACTCAGAGAGGTTGCACACAAAGGATAATGGTCCATTACAGACCGAAGTCTCCACAAGTGCTTATAAGACACACTTATATTTACAAGCCAAACTTGGCCATAAAGCAAATTAAACTGGGGCTGCTAAGCCTACTGCAAGCCCGCTTCTTGTTGTACAAGATATGTACCTAAACCGAAGGACACGGACTAACACAAGCATTTCATCGAACACCTTATTTACATCGTTGTCCGTGACACTCGGAATGTGAAATAGAAGTCTCCCGTAGATTTCTAGTAGGGATTAGGATCCAATCGATGTCTGTTAGCACCCTAGCTAGGTCGGGTCCTAGGTTCACTGAGTCATGATATCAATAAAACCTCGAGACATGTAATAAAGCCTAAATCAGCCACCACCCACCTTGTTTGAAGATGTCAGCTAGGGTTAGGGAGGAGTCCTCATGGAGTGGGGGTCTCCTAGCCGCCGCCCCTACCTATTAGGGAGGATAGCTAGGATTAGAGAAGGAGAGTTCCATTTAGTTAGGACTCTCTCTAGGGTTGAGTTCCTTCTAGATTTAGGACTCTTTTAGTAGAGTTTTACTTAAAGTGGGAGTTGGAGTTAGAGTTTTATTTCTAGTAGGACTCATATTAGGAGTCCTGATTAGGGGTCTCTTTATGAACCCTATAAATAATTATGTAAACCATCTTCTTCATCAATGAATAGATCAATCTTTTTCAGCCATTGTGGCCTACTACTAAGGAGGGAGGAACCCTTATAAAATTTCAAGAGAGTCAATCCCCTACGGAGGTCAACCTAATCTTAGAATCTTACAGGGTTCTAACACTTGGTATTAGAGCATCGTTCTTTGCTGCTTCACTATCCTTCCACAGCCACCCATCATCTTCATCCAGTTGCCCAAGCAATTCCCATAATTGCTAAGATCGTCACCAACTCCGTTGTCATCACCATTGCCACAGATCACCCTTGCAGTCCCCATAAGAGTTGCAACGGGTTTTGGTAATGTACCTTACTGTTGCTGCAATTTAGTTATCTTAAATCCAAAATCTAAAAGAGTGTTACCCTATTATGCTGCACAAACTTGTCATCACAAAGTTACCATCTTTACAACAAAAGTTATGCTACAAATTTCAATTGTATACTACTACCTTATCTTCGATCTTGCTCCAATTATTTTATTGCCAAATCTTCTACATATTTTTATGACTTTGGCATTTCTCATCAGTCAATTTCCTTTGGGTTCTGTGTAAAAATTCTTAATATAAATAGCTAAAACTTTTACATCTAAACTATTGAACTTTAGACGTAAAAGTCTACCACAGTACCTTCTTGTACTCCTTGATCTTACTAAATTTCTTACTGTCATATTATCCTACGAATTTTATGATGGAATTAGCTTTCATTACCGACAGATTCTCCCTAAATTCTTCCTTTACTCTTTGATGAATTGCTAAAATCTATTTATCGAATTGCTATTCTTTGACGTAAAATTTTAACGTTGCATTTTTTTGGTGTTTCTTGACGTAAAATTTTATCAAATCGATCTTTGCCAAATTTAATGCTACCACTACTCTCTATCTTGCTTCTATCCTCATGAGTTTTTTGCTATCGAAATACTCTAAAACATCACTGGAATTTTCATCACCAAACTGCTCTTCTTTGATGTAAACTTATGCCGTTGCATTTTTTTGGTTTTTTCCCATCGTATACACCACCAAATCTTACCGAACCTATTGTTGCCACCCACATCACCCTTAAGGCACCCTTCTAACCCTAAGACATAGCTGTCGTAGTCTAATTTTAATCTCTGTAATTGGCCCAAACAATCGCAAAAACTATAGCCCAAACAACAGTCTACTGCAGCCTTGTTTCTAGGCACTTCTTACCGCAACCACATCAAACTAGTTACTACCCCGACAATAAACCTAAATCTTCCTTCCCAGCCTCTAACCCTAAACCTCTGTCACCAAACCCCTCTTACAGTTTCTACAATAGCCCTAAATAGCAACATCAATAGCACCCCTCTGATGAAAAATTCTGCTGTACTACCTTCGGTACTACTTATTGCATCCACACTAGATCCCTACCAAATCTATTGGTGTCATCAACATTAATCCTAAGCCATCCCTCTGACCTTAATGCTTGGCCATCATACCCATATATGACCCCTACAGTAGCTCCAAACCACAGCCCCAACAACAACAAAAAATAGCAACCTATCAGCCCTAAACTACAACCATCAACCTATGATCCACCACATCTTTCATCTACCAATCCACTCAACTGGTTCATACCATTAACCTAATAGTAAACGAAGGATCTTGACATAATAGATCTAGGGTCTTATGCCATGACATCAGTAGATCTGATCGGTGCCAAGTTGGAGACCTTTGAGACGTGTATAGAGGATAGACTATGCGCTCTCTTTATAGAATTCAGATTGGGATGATCACCAAGCCCAACGAGATCTTGGCAATGTGAGAGTCTAGATCAAAAGGAGAACCCTCCAGAGAAAGAAAAATGTGAAATGGAACTAGCATCTACACACATGTGGTAGACTTCCCCTGATGGAAAGATAGAGACTCGAAGGGATGGCTTTCGCATGCTAAACACTAGTTCCATTATCACTGGACATTGGAGGCTTACATGGTGGACATCGCTGTCACCCACCTTGAGAGAGATGTAATATAATAGTACAATTAGCTTGAACACACCCAAGGAGTCCCAACGTGGGGACAATTCAAGATTGAGCTGCTAATCTACTTTGGCCCATCCGATTATGAGAACATCAATGGTCAAATTGTAAAAATCCATTAGACCTCCACAGTTCAAGAGTAATCATACTAGGTTTAAAATACTCTTTAACCAAGCAAGGGACTGGTTAGAAAAATAGTCATTGGGGACTTTCATCGAGGGGCTAAAGCCGGAGATTCAAAGAGAAGTCAAAGCGTGATAACCCTATATGCTGATGGCGGCTATCTCTTTCGCACGTCTATAGGAAGAATGACTGAACCAGGAAGATTAAAGGACTAAAGTAATCACATAACTAGCAGCACAGAGAATCTCGGCCTCATCTACCACCAACCGACTACTTCAGCCGAAAAATTTATTGAGAGAATAACTTTGTGATAAATCCACGAAGGGCCTATGCTGGCATTGTGACGAGTTGTGGAGCCACGACCATTGTTGCAAAAAGGGGAGACTTCTCATGATCGAACCCATTGAAGAATCTAAATATAAAGAGGATGACCTCAAGCATGAGGCGAACATGAAGGAGGACCCGTAGCTGGCCGATTGCATGACTCAGCCCAGATCCATCCACTTGACATCTAAGTCGATGAGGAGGCCTAGTTCTAACTAGAGATTGCATGGCATCGTAGGATCATGATGCATCGTCATCCAGATACTACCACCGGTGAAGAGATACAAGACAAAGTTGAATCGTGGGATTGTGATGTGCCTACCTCAAATGCAACAAGGAAGTCTCATGACAAGCTGAAGACTCAGATCTGAAGATCATAGAGCCTCAGCCTCAAGGACAAGGCTGATATGGAGTGGGTGGGTCTATTAGGACCTTAGTAGGGTCGAGTCATAGGTTCACTATGTCACGATGTCAATAAAATCCTGAGGTATGTAATAAACCCTAAATCAGCCACCACCCACCTAGTTTAAAGAGGTCGGCTAGGGTCAGGGAGAACTCCTTATTGTCATGGACAATAATGTAAACAAGGTGTTTGATGAAATGCTCGTGTTTGTCCATGTCCTTCGGTTTGTGTACATATCTTGTACAATAAGTAGTGGGCTTGCAGTAGGCTTAGCAGCCCTAGTTTGATTTGTTTTATGGCCAATTTTGGCTTGTAAATACGACTGTATCTTGTAAGCACTTATGGGGGCTTCAGTCTATAATGGACCATTATCCCTTGTGTGCAACCTCTCTGAGTTTGTAATGTCTATAGGTATAATTTGTATCTGGCTTTATAAAGTGTTTGCTTGAGCAATTACTTATGGATCCCATAAGAATTACTTCTTCTAGCCCATTTTCTCTTTTGTAAGTCTAATGGACACTAGGAGATCTCGGGGAGGGCTGATCTTTGCGGATGGACACGCATGGGTGCCGCATGGCTTAGGCAAAATAAGCTAAGCTCATGATAGTGTGGTATCAGAGCGGGACAAGCACATACAAAAACACTTGCCATACAAATGTGGGGGACCTAGCTGGGCTATGTGGAGGACAACCAGCACGTGCAACTGTTTGGGAGAAAACAGACACTGAGATATAGGGAAAGAAGTAGCTCAGAGGAGTGGGTATCTAGACTTGGCATTTAGAGGAATGACCAACCCTTTGCGCAAGAGGCACACACAAAGATTGGGACGGTTGAGTTCGAGCTATAGCTTGATGTTGGTAACCAAACTTGATGGTGCTAAAGGCAAAGCGGGGTGCTTGGTGAGAGATAAGACCATGCAAAGTGGGAGGTGTTGCGTAATGACTGAAAGAGTTATGCAAAACTCACAGAGGTGAGGGGAATTACCAACTTAAAGGATTCGGTACTCTGCAAGGGCTTGTACACGGACGACGAAGTGTTTGTGGCCATCCCAAGGCATGATCAGAACTCGGTGCCATGGAGCATCAGAACTTTCTCTTCGACATAGAAAGGATACATCCATAGGCGGCTGAAATGTGCAATAAGTTCAACACATTACTAGACCTTGAAGGGTGTAGTAGAGACTATATTAGCGAAGGGTCACAATCTAGCAAGTGCATTTATGGGCGCAGAACAAGGCACAAGTTACTCAACAAGACAGAGTAAGCCAAACGGGATAGTGATCTCCGAAACTTCTAGTGGGAAGTATGTAAAGAGGAAAGTTGCTCCAACAGGACAGATATCCAGGAGGGATAAGTCCTAGTTCTCTAGAGGGAGAGTCATATTCAACGGACCACATATATTGAGAAAGAGTTTCTCAAGGTAATATCTCCATAAAGCTCAACGGACTGAGCAAGTGACGTGGAATCATCGCATGATCTCGAATGAGATAATGCATTGGTGGATGCATTTTGAGATCAAGTGGGGGAGCAATCCAAGGCAACATCATATGAAGGCACACTTAGAGTTGATATAGAAATTGAACTTAATGGAGGGTTAACCCGTGGAATGGTGGACACGAGGGCCACTATCAAATTAATACAAATCGAGGAGCGAAGCGACTTGAGTGGAACTCAGTGAAGTATCTAAGTTGTATGAAGGGAGACGACATAGAAGATGGAGCATGGAGTGGAGGCACACAACTTTCCTTGGACGAAGGTCAAGGGCATGAACTCTTGTAGAGGCAAGAGTGGGATCATATCGTTCCATGGGTTCTTCATTCTGATGGGGCAGACTTATCTTGCATGGTGCCAAAGATGAAAGGAGCTTCAAGGCACATGCACCTTACCTATGAGATGCATTTGATGGAGTAACTAAGATGATTCAACTTACAGAGGCAAAGTTGGGATCAAGATACTTTAGCACGGGGCAAGAGGACGCAGAGGCAGGTACTCTTGAAGAATATGCCAAAGTGTTGCCATTCGAGTTATCAGGAACAAGTGGTGCATAGTGGAGATTGTGCTAGTAGGGGATAGAGGCGTAGGATCCAAATAATGATACACCAATTCTAGCGAAGTCAGGGGGACTTCATGAGCTACTAGGCGACGGACTGTCCTAGATCTATGCTTCATCCAGGTTGACCCAAGAGTGGGCGGACGAAGATGAATTACCAAGGGAACGAACTAAAAATCGAAGATGGCAGAGGCCCTAGGATGTGTTGGCAGAGGCCACATGTGGAGAAGTTGTAGTCCGAGTTTATCATATGAGAATCTGTATGCAATGGAGATGTCACTAGGAGGTGACATGGTATAGCTGATCGTGGTGGAATAGTTCATGGCAATGCAATACAGGTAATCCTATCCTGTGAGGGACAAGATCATACAGAGGTATGATAAGGAGTTACTGGGAGCTCCACTTTTGTGTATGACACAATAAGAAGAAGGGCTATAGATTCAAGAAGTGAATGTCGTGGTACCATATAGTCGGGTCTTCGTGTGTGCATCGAAGAAAGTCTTAGTCATCAGCATATCAGGGCTGTATACCACCGAGGAAGAAGTCTAAATATAAGTATCAGTGAGTCTCATAGAGGGGGATGTGATCATGTGAATGATCAGGAGCTGCTGGGAGCTCCACTTCGGTGAATAATGTAACGACAAGAAGGCTATGGATTCAAGGGGTGAATGTCATGGTACCGCAGAGGCGGGTTTTTTATATGTGCGCATCAAAGCTTGCATCAGATGAAAGCCATGGTCATCAGCATATTGTCACGGACAACAATGTAAACAAGGTGTTCGATGAAATGCTTGTGTTAGTCCGTGTCCTTCGGTTTAGGTACATATCTTGTACAACAAGAAGCGGGCTTGCAGTAGGCTTAGCAGCCCTAGTTTGATTTGCTTTATGACCAAGTTTAGCTTGTAAATACAAGTGTGTCTTATAAGCACTTGTGGGGACCTCGGTTTGTAGTAGACCATTATCCTTTGTGTGCAACCTCTCTGAGTTTGTAATGTCCATGGGTGTAATTTGTATTTTGGCTTTATAAAGTGTTTTTCTTGAGCAGTTGTTTGTGGATCCCATGGGAATTGCTTCTTCTGGCCCGTTTTCTCTTTTTTGTAAGTCTGTGGGATTTTAAGAGATTTCGGGGAGGGCTGACCTGTGCGGACGGACACGCATGGGTGCTGCACGGCTTAGGCAAAATTAGCTAAGCCCGTGACAATGTGGTATCAGAGCGGGACAAGCACACGTAGAAACACTTGCCATACAAATGTGGGAGACCTAGCTAGGCTGTGTAGAGGACAGCCAACACGTGTAACCATTTGGGGGAAACGGACATTAAGATGTAGGGAAAGGAGTCGCTCAGAGGAGCGGGCATCCTGGTTTGACATTCAAGGAATAGCCAACCCCTTTGCGCGAGAGGCACCATGAGAACAAGCAAGCGGAGAAGAAGGCGTAGCACACAAAGATTGGGATGGTTGAGTTTGAGCTATAGCTCGACGTTGGCAACCAAACTTGACGGTGCTTAAGGCAAAGCAGGGTGCTTGGTGAAAGATGAGACCGTGCAAGGTGGGAGGTGTTGTGTAACGACCGAAAGAGTTGTGCAAAGCTCACAGAGGTGAGGGGAATTGCTAACTCGAAGGATTCGAAACTCATGCAAGGGCTTGTACATGGATGACAGAGTGTTCGTGGCCATCCCAAGGCGCGATTAGAACTCGGCGCCATGGAGCATCAGAACTTTCTCTTCGACATGGAAAGGATATGTCCGTAGGCGGCTGACATGTGCAATAAGTTCCGCATGTTGCTAGACCTTGAAGGGTGCAGTGGAGACTGTATTGGAGAAGGGTCGCAATCTAGCAAGTACATTTGTGGGGGCAGAACAAAGCTCGAGTTCAGCAAGACGGAGTAGTCCAAAGGGGATGATGGTCTCCGAAACTTCCAGTGGGAAGTATGTAAAGAGAAAAGTTGCTCCAGCAGGACAGATATCCAGGAGGGATAAGTCCTAGTTCTCTAGTGGGAGAATCATGTGCAACGGACTGCACATATTGAGGAAGAGTTTCTCAAGGTTATATCTCCATAAAGCTCAACGGATCGAGTGAGCGACAAAGAGTTGTCGCATGATCTCGAAGGAGGTAATGCATTGGTGGATGCATTTCGAGATCATGTGGGGGAGTAATCCAAGGCAACATCATATGAAGGCACACTTCGAGTAGAGGTAGAAATCGAACTCAATAGAGGGCTGACCCGTGGAATGGTGGATGTGAGGGCCACTATCAACTCAATGCAAATCGAGGAGCAGAGCGACTTGGGTGGAACTCGGTGAAGTATCCAAGCCACATGAAGGGAGTCAACATAGAAGATGGAACATGGAGTGAAGGCACGGAGCTTTCCTTGGATAGAGGTCAAGGGCATGAACTCTTGTAGAGGCAAGAGTGGGATCCTGTCGTTCCATGGGTTCTCTATTCTGATGGGACAGACTTATTTTGCATAGTGCCAAAGATGAAGGGAGCTTCAAGGCACATGCAAGCTACCTAAGAGATGCATTTGATGGAGTAACTAAGGTGATTCAACTTGCGGAGGCAAAGTTAGGATCATGAGACCTTAGTACGGGGCAAGAGGACATAGAGCGGGTACTCTTGAAGAATATGCCACAGCGTTGCCATTCGAGTTGTCAAGAATAGGAGGTGCATAGCAAGATTGTGTTGGTAGGGGATAGAGGCCCAAGATCCAGACAATGGTGAACCAACTCTAGCGAAGTCAGAGGACTTCAGAAGCTACTAGGCGACAAACTGTCCTAGAGCTATGCTTCGTCCAGGTGTAACCCAGGAGTGGGGGGGACGAAGGGGAATTGCCAAGGGAGCGAACTAAAAATCGGAGATGGCGGAGGCCCTACGATGTGTTGGCAGAGGCCACACGTGGAGAAGTCGTAGTCCGAGTTCATCACACGAGAATCTGTATGCAATGGAGATGTCACCAGGAGGCGACATGGTGCAGCGGATCGTGGTGGAATAGTTCGTGGCAATGCAATACAAGCAATCTTATCCCGTGAGGGACAAAAATCATGCGGAGTTATGATCAGGAGTTACTGGGAGCTCCACTTTGGTGTACGACACAACAAGAAGAAGGGCTATGGATTCAAGGAGTGAATGCCATAGTACCGCAGAGGCGGGTCTTCGTGTATGCATCAAAGCTTGCATTGGATGAAAGCCTTAGTCATCAGCATATGGGAGCTGTATACCACCGAGGAAGAAGTCCAAGTGCACGTACCAGTGAGTCCCATGGAGGGGCACATGATCATATGAATGATCAGGAGCTGTTGGGAGCTCCACTTCAGTGAATAATGCAACGACAAGAAGGGCTGTGGATTCAAGGAGTGAATGCCACAGTACCGCAGAGGCGGGTCTTCCGTGTGTATGCATTGAAGCTTGCATCAGATAAAAGCCTTGGTCGTCAGCATATGGGGGCTGTGTACCACCGAGAGAGTAGTCTGATTGCAAGTACCAGTGAGTCCCATGGAGGGGACTTGATTAACTGGAGCAGTTGGAGAGTTGGACTGCTTCAGTGCTCATATTCGCTTAAGGGAGCCCGGCAAGTCAGAGGACAAAGCCGAGTAAGCGAACATTGCTACCAAGGAAGCTAAGGAGAACAGAATCGGCGCGAGCCCTACAATAAGATGGTGGAGGCCATGCATGAGAGTTACAATCTGTCTTTCCATCAACTAAGGAGAATTGCTAGGAGGATATAGTGGTGTTAAAGTAGGTGGTGAAAGGGGCGAGGAAGCAACGATGAGTCCAATAGGGCTCAGCTACCCAAAAACAAAGCGTCGGTTAGAAAGGAGGTGGACTCGGAGGAGCACCACAGTGTCGCAGAGGCAGATCTACCGATCGCGAAGGAAGGGATGTAGATGCAAGGCAACCGATAGTTGGGCTATGGGCTTGGCAGCACTATGGTACTGTAGAGGCGGGACTTCCATGGAGTCATCGATCCCTTGCTTTTATGGAGGGACAACATTAGTCATAAAAGGGGCCAAGGAGGTGGAGAATGCAAAGGCACACTCCAAGTACTAAGACGGGGTAGAAGGATAGAGGCTAAGGAACTTCATAAGACCAGTGTCGATGAACTTCTCATCAAGATAATTAAAAGCGGGGGACTTTGGGTTGATGCAAAAGTGCTCAACCAAGGAACGAAGTAGGTAGTACACGGTATTGTACCTTTCTACTCAGAGGAGTAGGTAGCAAAAGTGATGGAGAAGATGGTACAATTCCAGAGGTGACCAGATCTATCAAAGACTTACTCCAAGTTGGGGTAAACTTTTTACTCTTTTCAGGTAAAACTTCTTACATTCCAGAAGTTCAATAGCAGTGGGAAGGCGAATCACAGTAGTTAACTCAACGCAAGGAGTGCAAACACTTCAAGTGCTTCAGAAGTGTGAGCAAAGAGCGGGTGAATGTTAGTAACCAGCTTAATGCATGAAGTACAAACTCAAGGAGGTAGGCGAAATCGAGTAACCTTTGCCTTCTCAACTCAAGAGAATGGGCGAAACTGAGTACCCAAATTCTCTTAACTCGAGGAGGTGAGTGAAGCCAAGTAACCTTGCCTTCTCAACTACTAAGAGAATGGGTGAAGTCAAGCATCCCAGTTCTCTTACTTATCTAGTAGAGGAGCTCTGTATAAGTTTAGTGACCCTTCAAAGAAAGCTTATGGAAGACAATAGTTGTCAAATCCTCACTATTGGTGATCAGCACTACTGAGAGTAGATTGCCCGCTTCATTTTCCAATTAACTAATCAAAAGCGAGAGTGATGCGAACATACTTGGAAGTGACAATTAAAAGTGGAAGAAGGATCAATGGGCAAACATTATGGAGGAAGGACCTCAAAAACCTTAAAGTCTGCGAGGCGATGCTCATCAAAGTTCTAACAAGCATCCACCCAGTTCAAGCAACATGAGTATACTGTGATACTGGTGCATAATAAGGTAAGTCTTTTCCTTCATCAGAAGGATCTGCGAGAACCAACAAGGATCAACACAACTCAGCCAACCCCACACCAGATTCAGTCATTGATGAGTTGAAGTAGCATAGCAGATCAGAGTTCGACTACTTAACAATAGCAACAGAGAGCGGTTGGGAGCCAAAGGGGTATGTTGCAACCAAAGCAGAAGATTTAAGATTCAGCAAAATGCAAGGAGATGCAGCGTCTACAGTAGCTTCGACGAGAACATCGAAGGAATAAGTGGGGGAGAATGTCACAGACAATAATGTAAATAAGGTATTTGATGAAATACTCATGTTTGTCCATGTCCTTCGGTTTGTGTACATACATTATATAGCAAGTAGCGGGCTTGTAGTAGGCTTAGTAGCCTGAGTTTAGTTTGCTTTGTGATTAATTTTGGCTTATAAATACGAGTGTGTCTTGTAAGCACTTGTGGGGGCTTCGGTCTGTAATAGACCATTATCCTTTGTGTGCAACCTCTCTGAGTTTGTAATGTCCATGGGTGTAATTTGTATCTTACTTTATTAAGTATTTGCTTGAGTAGTTGCTTGTGGATCCCGTGGGAATTGCTTCTTCTGGCCCATTTTCTCTTTTGTAAGTCTAAGGGACTCTAGGAGATCTCAGGAAGGGCTGACTTTTACGGACGGACATGCATGGGTGTTGCACGACTGTAAAATCAGCTAAGCCCGTGACATTATGGAGTGGGGGTCTCCTAGCCACCGCCCCACCTATTAAGGAGGACGGTTAGGGTTAGAGAGGGGGAGTTCCATTTAGTTAGGACTCTCTCTAGGGTTGAGTTCCTTCTAGAGTTACGGCTCTTCTAGTAGAGTTTTACTTAAATTAGAGATGGAGTTAGAATTTTATTTCTAATAAGACTCTTATTAGGAGTCTTGGTTTAGGGGGTCTCTTCATGAACCCTATAAATAAGCATGTAATTCATCCTCTTCATCAATGAATAGATCAATCTTTTTCAGCCATTATGGCTGACTATCAAGGAGGGAGGAACCTTTATAGAGTTCTAAGGAGGGCTGATCCCCTATAGAGGTTAACACAAGCTTCAAATCCTGCAGGGTTCTAACAGTATCTTAGTGTAACCTCGAAGGACTCAATCAATCATAATAAGCCTAAAAAGATAGAAAACTCTTACCAATCATAACTCATTGTGATTCCTGCCCTGTTCAGCTTCTGAACTATCATGGTCTCGAGGGACTAAACCAATCATGGTGTTCAGTTAAATCATCACCATCGTTATTAGATGAGTTTGATTTAATGATATGCCCTCGAGGAACTCGACCAAATATAGTATGTCCTTCGGTCACTAATGACATCTTTATGTCATAGGCAAAATCTTGATTACGTAGATAAGTAAGCCTCGAGGGACTCGACCAACTTAACCTATGTCATGATTCAATTTGTTCCTATAACGATGGAAGGTTACATGCGTCAATATTATTGCCTCATGCTCATTGACTTAATATTATCGTAAGATGAGTTTTTGTTTTATATCGTTCTCCTAATATGTCGTGTCACTCACACATATATTTAATATATATCTACATCACATGCATACACATATATATATATATATATAATGTGTATAATCACATATCACATATGTATACCGTGCTGGATGATTATGAATCATCACCTAATGTGATTAGGTCCGAGCTAGTGGGACTAATCACTCATAATAGGATCTATGTGTGCATCGGCACATCTCCATGCCTTGTGATCATCCTTCTTGTCATCATCAATTTTGTTGGATCTTCCACGCATCATCATGTGTCATAATCACTCGCCATGGCATCGTGGGTCGCATTGACACCTCCATGCTCCGGTCGCATCTCTTCGTGTAACTACAACATAATCACAGGTACGTAGGCTTGACAATAAATAAGAAAAATGGAGGCTCATAGGCCCCTAATAATAATAATAGTCATATTTACACATATCACAACACATGACTCATGATCATCCATGCACATCATACATCACATGTACACACATCATCAAGTAGGACTACTAGATAAATAATATTAATTAAGCTATTTAATTAATTAGTTTTGGGAAATTGAGATATACCAAGAATTTTTAGAATTGTCAAATGTATTTTCAAAATTCTAGATAAAAGGATAGATGATGGATTTTCTCAAATTCCGAGGGGACAAAATTATCCTTTTACTAAAAACCTTGATCCCCTTCCTTGCCCCATCCAGTGGGCCGCCGCCGTCGCCCCTGTGCAAGTGGTAGTGCAGTGCGCTACTAGGGGCTACCTTTGCCTATTGGCAACCGCCCTTGTGGGTGGGCGTTGCTACCTTAGTGAACGGGCGGACATTGCTACCCTCGAGTGTTGCCCCTATGGGCAATGGGTCGGTGTCACCCCTACAGGTGAGCGTCACCCCTGCAGGTAAGTGTCACCCCTATGGTGGGCTGGCTGTGGATGACTACCCCTATAGCGGGTAGGTCATGGACGGTTGCCCCTATAGTGGGTTGGCTACAGATAGTCACCCCTACAGAGGGCCTAGCCGCGTGCAGCCACCCCTATAGGCAGCCAGCCCACAAGTGGCTGCCCCCTGCATGCTGCCTTCACTGTGAATCTCAGTAAGAATGTTATACCAGTTCTACTCGATTAAATCTCATTAGACGTAGTTTAAAAATCAATCTCTTGCACAAACAACCTAGTTCTGATATAACTATTAGGAAACCACCACAGCATCACATGCACAGTGAAAGAAACAAAAACAAAATAGGTTTCCCATGTGTATCAAGTTGTCATGCAAAGATGATGTGTGAAAAACCCGTAAAATTAAAAATTATGATACATAAGAGATTAATTACTTAGGGAGATCGTATATCCTTGAAAATCCAAATCCAGATGGAGAGAATGAAGAAGGTCAATGTCCTCCTCTCTAATGGTATCCACACGATGGATCGTTATAGTAATGCTCCTTTAATAGCCAAAGGTGAATAGGAGGGGGCAGCTAAAGGTGCAGCCTATCACTAATATCCCACCCCTGCCTTCTATTTATAGACAGTCACCAAAAACCCTAGGGATCCTATCTTAGTGGGTATTGGATCTCCATCCAATTACCCACTAATCTTGGATTATTGGATCTCTATCCAATAATCTTAATTATCCTCTAATTGGGTATCGTTTAGTGATCCATCAATGTTGGGTCTCATCTCATGAGAACAAGGGCTAATTAGATAACTCATATCCAATCCTATATTCGCTAAAACATCAACCATATGTGTGTGACAATCTAGGCCCGATACCGAGCTGGTTGTGAGTCCTACCTGTTAGAATAATTCATTCGACTCATCGACTATGGACGTACTAGCTATGCTATAGCCCCCAAACAATATAGGGGATCTTATCTATTTGTCCTATCAATCCTCAATTATCGTGTATCATAGTCTCTCATCCATCTAATATCCTAGAGATTATATATTGGGCATGGTATTGTTAGGCCTCATACGAAATCTGTCCGAGTCTCGCTCTAGTCGAATTCTCCCGGAGAACTCCTTTTCTCTTAATCCGAACAACCTCGGCCGAGGATTTGTCCAAGCAATAATACATAGGATATTCCTCTCGTAATACTAAGAGTGGGTGATCTTCTATTAACACCTAATTGTCTTCATAAAGTTAGCTACCAATCCTGATAACTAGTACTATATCTAGAACTTCCAAACCTGTAAAAAGGAGTACTCAAATAATACATCCTTAGTGTCTTAAGTCTAATGACCATATATATAATTGAGACTACGGAATCACTATTTGATGATAGGCATCATTGACCGTCCAACATTTTGTAAGCGGATCAATTAGAAAACTCATTCTCCAATGAGCACCTGTACTGTACCTCAATGTACCCACAAAAGTGCCTATGAGACTAGCCCCCTTCATTATATGGATAGGTATACAGTATACTGATTTGTCCAGTTATCACGATGTCCCTCTCGAGTAACCTAAGATTATTTAGGATCTATATTTAAAGGCAAATCAGTCTTATTATTGCGATCTCATCACGATCCAGTTCTCATTGCATAGACCAAGAACATTATAATATATATGTTCAACAGATAATATAATGTGAGAATATGCCAATAATAATAATGAGTAAAAAGATTACATAGTGTGTCACATGTTTCATCACTCATATGATTGACTTACAAGGTGCTTGTAACTAGCACAACTATCCTCTTATAGCTCTATTCTCCTTTTTATAGGCTAAAGAGAGAACCTTTACTACCCTTTACAAGTATTCTCTCATACTCTCCCTTAGAACAACATCTAAGTTTATGGAGTAGGGAACTCAACTTTCTAATAGGGTTTCTCAATATAAACCTCAAGGTTATGATCTCGATTCTCGCTTTTCTAAGCAAGAATACACAGGGTATTTATAGACCATAAATAACCTCAAATCTTGGAGCTAAAATTCAAATCCCTGAGGTTTTAGGGTACTAGCAGTACCATCACTGGCGTTGGGCTATACCACTATCGAATAGAGCCTAGGATTCTGGCTTTGGTGGTACCATTACCTAGAATATATAATACTTTGCCAACTGGCAATGCTATCACTGGTAGCCGATGATACCACCTTCCAAGAACCCTAGAAAAGTATGTTTTAGTACCTTTTATACCTTGGGCTATACTATCTCTTGATCTAGCTGTATCTCCTCCCAGGTCAACGAAATGAGCCTCCCGATGGGCTCAAATTAGCTCCAATTAAGGCATAATGGGCCCTTAATTGAGTTAGCATAGTTACACCCAAAACTAACTCAATTAAGACCTAAACTACTTCGATCAAGACATAATTAATTATAAAGCATAAACACTATGTTGTTTGGCATGTCATTGATTCATTCAATGCTTCGTTTGACCCTTCAACGCATCTTCCTCTCCTTCAATGCATTGCCCGTTCCAATGACATGTTAACCTCTGTAACATCTAGTCTTCTTAGTGTTGGGAAACCTCAGCGGGTGCATCACATATGCAGCAAAAATCAAAACTTAAAATTGGTTTCCCACGCAGATCAAATCGTCATGCAAAAAATTAGGGTCATGAGAAAAATCGTAAAAAATCAGAAAACCACGATGTGTGAGAGATTAATTTTACCTAGGGAGATCATATATCCCTATAGTCCAGATGTGGATGAAGAGGATGAAGGAGGCCAAGCATCCTCCTCTCTAGCGGTATCACATGATTGATCTTTGTAGTGAAACTCCTACAATCTGAACTCGCAACTCTTGCACAGAGGGGGGGAGGGGGTGGGGGGGGAGGGAGAGGAGAATAGGAGGGGAAGGCCAAAGCTCCAGCCTATCAACCATGAGTCTCCCCTCCTATTTATATAGAGTCACCAAAACCCTAGGGCTCTTACCTTAGTGGGTATTGGATTTCAATCCAGTAACCCACTAACCTTGCATTATTGGATCTCTATCTAATAATCTCCTTAGGCCTCTAATTGAGCCTTAATCAAAGGGCTCATTAGCTTAGGGCCTTATCTAATGAGAATAAGGGCTAATTAGATCTCCATCCAATACTCTATTTGCTGAAGCATCCACCATATGCGTGTAACTCTCTAGGCCCGATACTGAGCTAGCCGTGAGTCACTCCCATCAAAACTCCTTTTGATATAGTGAATTATTATCTCTATAATAATTCAATCGACTTATCGAATATGGACGTACTATGCTACTAGGCCATAGTCCCTAAACGGTATAGGGGGATCGAATCCATCGGACCTGTCTATCCTAAGTTATCATATATCTATAGTCTCTCATCCAACTAATATCCCAGAGACTGTATATTGGACATGGTACTATCAGGTCACATATAAAATCAGTTTGTTTTGCTCTAATCAGATTCTACTGGAGAACTTCTCTCTCAATCCGAATGACCCTGGCCAGAGATTTGTCTGAGCAAGCATATATGAGATATTCCTCTCTTGATACTAAGAGTGGATGATCCTCTATTGACACTCAATTACCTTTATAAGGTTCACTACCAATCCCGATAACTAGTTGTACAAGATCTGAAGCTTTCCAAACCTGTAAGTGTGGCATCAAAGAAAGGAGTACTCACACAAGACATCCGTTGCTGATTACAGGTGCCCTCCAAGCCAATCACGTGAGTGATGACACGTGTGACACGCTATATGATCTTTTTGCTTATGATTAATATTGGCATATTATCATATTATCTGTTATAAATGTATTGTGATGTCCAGATTCTATGTAATGGGAGTCGGATCGTGATGAGATCACGATAATGAGATCGATTCATCTTTAAACACAGATCCTAAATAATCCAAGTCATAGGTTACTCAAGAGGAATATTGAGATAACCAGGCACATCGATATACTATATACTCATCCATATGATGGAGGCGTTTAGTCTTAGAGTTACTTATGTGGAGACACTAAGGATATAGTACATGTGCTTATTGGAGAATGAGTTCATTGATTGATCCGCTTATGGAATGTTGTATGGTTAATAATGTCAGATAGTGATTCCATAGTCCTAGTTATGTACATAGTCTTTAGACTTGAGACACCAAGGATGCCTTGTATGAGTACTCCTTTCTTTGACGCCAGACTTATAGGTTTGGAAAATTCCAAATCTGGTACAACTGGTTATCATGATTGGTAGCTAACCTTACGAAGGCAATTAAGTGTCAATAGAGGATCATCCACTCTTGGTATCATGAGAGGAATATTCCATATATGCTTGCTCAGACAAATCCCTAGCCAAGGTCATTTGGATTGAGAGAGAAAGAGTTCTCCGGGAGAATCCGATTAGAGCAAGACTATGACGAATTCCGTATGTGACTTGACAGTACCATGTCCAATATATGGTCTCTGGGATATTAGTTGAATGAGAGATGATAGATATATGGTAATTGTGTGCAGACAGGTTCGATGGATTCAATTCCCTTGTACTATTTGGGGACTATGACGTAGTGGCCTAGTACGTCCATAGTCGATAAGTCAAGTGAATTATTATTGTGATAATAATTCACTATATCAAAAGAAGTTCTGATGGGAGTGACTCACGGCTAGCTCGGTATCGGGCCTAGAGGGTCACACACATATGGTGGATGCTTCAGCAAATAGAGGATTGGATGGAGATCTAATTATCCCCTATTCTCATTCGATGAGACCCTATACTGATGGACTCCTTGATTAAGGCCCAATTACAGGCCTAAGGAGAGTATTGGATAAAGATCCAATAATATAAGGTTAGTGGGTAATTAGATGGAGATCTAATACCTATTGGTGGCTCTCTATAAATAGGAGGGGAGACTCATGGTTGATAGGCAATAACTTTAGCCACCACCTCGTATTCTCCTCACTCCCTCTGCACAAGAGTTGTGAGATTAGATTGGAGGAGTTTCGCTGCATAGATCCATTGTGTGGATATTGCTAGAGAGGAGGACGCTTGACCTCCTTCATCTTCTCTATCCGGATCTGGAATACAGGGATATACGTTCTCCCTAGGTAAAATTAATCTCTCACACATCACGATTTTTTGGTTTTTGTGGTTTTTTCTCACGACCCCAATCTTTTGCATGACGATTTGATCTATGTGGGAAACTAATTTTTATTTTGATTTTTACTACACATGTGATGCACCCGTTGAGGTTTCCCAATAGTGGTATCAAAGCCAAAGTTTTCGCGTGAAAGATTGGTTTGAAACTACGTGTGTCTACGTGTTATTGTTGCATTTTTGCAGCGAAGGCAACGAGGAGGAGGGGCGGCCAGCCACGACCAGGCTGCGGCCAAGGCCCCCTGCAAGGGGGGTGATTGGCTACGGCCAGGGTCAACCCGAAAGGGAGACCAGCAGTGCCCGCAAGGGGTGGCAACCACCCACATGGGCAGCAGCCCACAGGGGCGGCGCCTGCGGGTAGAAGTACCACCCACGGGCATGGCCGGTTGTGGCCAACCCGCAGGGGCGGCAGTCGCCCGCGGGCATAGCCGCTTGTAGTTCGGCGCACGAAAAGTGGGCCGACTATAGGTTGAGTTGGTCAAGTCACTCGAGGCTCACCTATCTACGTGATCGAGTTCTTGCCTATGACATATATATGTCACAGGTGACTTAAGGACATAGTATGACTTGGTCGAGCAGTCAAGAGCATACCCATCGAATCATACTCATATTGTAACGATGGTGATGACTTAACTGAACTTTATGGTTGATCGAGTAGTCGAGACCATGATGATTCGGAGGCCAAACATGATGAGAATCACAAGGAGTTGTGATTGACAGGAGTTGTGATTGACAAGAGTTGTCTACCTTTTGGGCTCAGTGTAGTTGGTCGAGTCCCTCGAGATTATACTAAGGCGTCAATTGGATCCCGATCTCCACTAGGAGTCTACCGGAGTCTTTCGTCTCACACGACGAGGGTGTCGTGTGATTCGTTAGGAAAATAGTGGGAGTATATTAAGATAGAAGTCCATAACTTAATTAGTATTTTCTGTAAAATCTGCATATTATTTATTTTCGCTATATCTTGTTTGTCGCTTGCAAAACCCCTATGTGGCATATTTAATGCCAACCACCTCATTGGTCCAAAGACTCCATAATTTGAGAATTGTTCTCATGAAAGAGAAAATTGTATATGTCCTTAATACGATTGTACCCATGCTGGAAGAAAGGATAAGCGAGGATGAGATGGCTCGCTTTATGAATTATAAAGATAGTCCTAAAGGATAACCTGTATGTTGATCTTATACTTCAGTCCCTACCAGATTCCTTTTCACAGTTCATTATTAACTTTAATATGAGCAAGTTTGAGGTGACTTTTCCTGAGCTCCTCAATATGTTGAGGGAAGCTAAGAGTGCCATCAAGAAGGAGAGGCCAGTTCTCTATATTGGTGAGACCAAAAGGAAAAGGAACCATCAATACTCTTAAGAAGGGCAAGGGCAAAGAAAGACCAGGTAAGACAAACCAACAAAAGACAAAGGATAGTGCTTCCACTACGACAAAGATGGGCATTGGAAGAGAAACTGTAAGGACTACCTTGTAGATCAGGCGAAACAAAAGCTTGGAGAAGCTTCAAGTATATTCATGATCAGTCTCTACTTGTTAGATTTTTATGATAACACATGATTATTGGATACCGGGAGTGCTTATCATATCTGCAACTCATTGCAGGTTCTGGAAAGACCTAGGAGATTGGCCAGAGGTGAGATGAACCTCAAGATGGGTAATGGAGCAAGAGTTGCTGCAGTTGCTGTTGGAGAGGTTACCCTACATTTGTCTCGTGGAGCTATTATTGCGTTAGATGCATGCTATTTTATTCCCTCTATTATCAAAAATATTATTTCTATCTATTGTTTGATAATTAGTGGATATAAATTAGTTTTTGAGAATAGTAGTTGTCCAATAATTATGGATGATGAGATCATCTTAAGGTGGTTAAGATTTGGGGCTGTCTTGCCCATGTTAGAAGATACAACCCCGACAAGTTGGAATCATGGACGGAATGATGCACATTCATGGGATACCCTAAGGAGACTTTAGGGTATTATTTCTATCATCTCGAGGACCGAAAGGTCTTTGTTGCCAAGAGAGCTGTGTTCCTTGAGAAGGAACACATTCTTGGTAGAAACAGTAGGAGCAAGGTAGAATTGAGCAAGGTTGAAGAACCTAGTACCATTCCAGAGCTCGAGTTTGTTCAGGAACCTAACATACAAGTTTCAAATTTACGTAGGTCTAGTAGAGTATCTCACCCTCATGAAATATATGTAAGATATATCAGTGAAGATGACTCTCAGGATGTTGATCCTCAGACCTACAAGGAGGCTATTATGAGTATAGACTTTAGGAAGTGGCAAGAAGCAATGAATTCTGAGATGAATTCCATGTACTCTAATAAGGTTTGGAACCTTGTAGATCCACTTGAGGGTATTGTACCTATCGGCTGTAAATGGATTTTTAAGAAGAAGATCAGAGTGGATGAAAAGGTAGAGACCTATAAAGCAAGGTTGGTAGCTAAAGGATATCATCAAAGACAAGGAGTTGACTATGATGAAACCTTTTCAGCTGTAGCCATGCTTAAGTCTATTATAATTATTTTGGCCATTGTAGCACACTATGACTATGAGATCTGGCAGATAGATGTCAAAATGATATTCCTCAATGGCAATCTCGAGGAGGAGGTGTATATGATATAGCCAGAGAGATTCGTATCCAAAGAGAGTCCAGATAAAGTATGCAAGTTACTTAGATCCATTTATGGATTGAAGCAAACTTTTCAAAGTTCGAACATAAGATTTGATGAGGTGATTAGATCTTATGACTTTGTTAAGAACGAAGATTAGCCTTGTGTGTATAGGAAGGTAAGTCGAAGCGCTATCACCTTCTTGGTGCTATATGTGGATGACATCCTAATCATTGGAAATGATGTAGGAATGCTCTCCACAGTAAAGGCTTGGCTATCCAGAAATTTCTCCATGAAAGACATAGGGAAGCATCCTATATTTTGGGGATCCATATCTACAGAGATAGATCCAAAATGATACTTGGCTTGTCCTAGTCTAGGTATATAGACTCCATTGTCAAAAGGTTTAGCATGAAGAATTTCATAACTGGGACTATATACATAATTGGGACTATGGAATCCCTGTATGACATTGGGTATCATAAACCATATAGCATTCCATAAGTGGATCAATTAGTGAACTCATTCTCCAATGAGCACCTGTACTATATCCTTAGTGTCTCCACACAAGTGGCTATGAGAACAGTCGCCTCCATCATATGGATGGGTATATAGTATACCGATCTGTCCGGTTATCTCAATATCACTCTTGAGTAACCTATGACTGGGATTATTTATGATCTGTGTTTAAAGGTGAATCGATCTCATTATCATGATCTCATCACGATCCGACTCCCATTGCACAAAACGAAGGACATCACAATATATATATATATAATAGATAATGTGAGAATATGCCAATATTAATCATAAGAAAAAGGATCACACAACGTGTCACATGTATCATCACTCACGTGATTGGCTTGCAGGGCACCTGTAACCAGCACTTAGCACAATGCTTGAACCTTCTGGCCCGATGCCCAAAACCACGGCACGAAGACCCTCTGGCATATCGACCAGTCTTCTGGCTTAACGTCTAATCATCTAACATGTTTCATTCCAGCCCAACATCTTATTCTTTCTACTTTAATCGATTTGTCTTTCTATGATCAAAGTTAGTCTTGCGTCACTTAAATACATATTAGATTATAACTTTATTAATTGGTTTCTGTTGAATCTTAGATTTTGATAATGAATCAATTGATAATTTTTTGATCTAACATGTGTGTTAATGATGATTGATGCATGATTAATTACGACAGAGAAAGAAAATTATAATCAGATATGGGCCAGAGTCAAGTCCGAGCATCGGGCCGGGGTTCGAACGATGCAGTGGGAACTCACCAAGAGACTCGTCGAAAGCTTACCAAACGTATCTTGGGCTTGTTTGGAGTTCTTTAGAGGTGATTGAGAGCTTGCCAGGAAGGCATCAGGAGTTCATTGGAAGAAGACCAAGAGACTCGTCGGATGATCATCGAGAGTTACCGAAAAGCTTATTGGGAGTTAAAAGGGTCTTGTTGGACTTGATGGTCATACTAGCTATAATGAATTAGTTGTAGTTAGCATTGGTAAGGTTTGAGTCCTACGTGAGTTAGATTTAGAAGGAATCCAAATTAACTCAAGTGAGGTAAGTTGGGTCCACACTTGAGTTTGGATTGAGCTCAATTGGTTGACCTGGAAATGGGTCAATTGAAGGTACAAGTTGAGATTAAAAAAGTGGAGGGAAATAGTTGTATCACCAATGGATGACAGTTGTACCACCCAGGTCGCCGGTTGTACTGCAATCGAGCTATTTTTCGGGTAGCTTTCGGTGCTGCATTATCGACATTGGTGGTTGTACCGCCCATACCCAGATTTTTTCGATACGTTTAAATTTATGGCTTTATTTTTGAAGCCAATTGGGGTCTATAAATACCCCAAGTTTTTTTACATTTGGCACAACATATTGTGCTAGAAATTCGATGAAAAATAGTGTACTAAAATTATGCAAGGAAAGGAAAGGGGGCAAGGGAGTGAGAAAAAGAATTATAATCTTTGTAAAGTCTCCCTTGTGAGTTGTAAGAATAAGAGTTTGTAAGGTTCATCTCCTGAGCCTATGAAAAGGAGAGTAGAAAGTGTAAGGGTTTGGTCTTCACTTGAAGAAGATCTGTAGTGGACACCAGTGGACCTTGGCGAAGAGGACTCAAGAAGTAGATGTAGGCCAAGTTGTGGCCGAACTATCTATTAGCTTCTACTCTTGTCTTGTTTACTGCTTCCAATTGTTCTTAATTAATTCAAAGAAAGGCACAAGCATCATTTTTTTGTTTTCCTTTAAATCGTTTGCCTATTCGTTTTCAACGAAGTTCAAGAAATACTTTCGATTTTTCTTCTTTATTTCAAGCAAGTTTTTTGAATTGAGGATTTTCACACTTGCACTAATTCACTCCCCTTCTTAGTTCTAATAAATCCTAACAATTGGTATCAGAGTGAGGTTCTACTCATTGGACTAAACACCCAAGTAGGTAAATAACTTCGTTTGGCATGAATGAGGAACATTCTATTGTATGTCCTCCTATGTTCAATGAGACATATTACATATATTGAAAAATAAGAATACATATTTTTCTCATTTATTTAAAATTTGACTTATGACACATGTTGAAAATAATTTTGAAAAGTCTTCCAAATCAATGAACGAATGGAATGATTTTGAAAAGAAGGCTTTTTCGTTAAATGCAAAAGCAATGAATGCTTTATTTTGTGTACTTGATAAGAATGAATTTAATCAGGCTTCTATTTATGAAACTACTTATGATATTTGGCATACATTTAAAATCACACACGAAAGTGTTACTAGAGTTAAAGAGTCTAAGATTAATATTTTAATTTATAGTTATAAACTGTTTAGAATGAAAACAACTGAGGCCATTGGAGACATATACACCCGGTTCACGGATGTCGTCAATAGCCTAAAAGCTCTTGGTAAATATTTTTCTAATTTTGAACTTGTTAGTAAAATATTAAGATATCTTACAAAAAGTTGGGATCCTAAAGTAACAGTAGTTCAAGAGACTAAAGATCTAAATAACCTTCCTCTTGAAGAACTTATTGGATCACGTATGACTTATGAACTGAGCTGTAAAGCTCATGATGAATTTGAAGAACCCCTTCCAAAGAACAGGAAGGATTTAGCACTAAAAACTATAGATGACTCCTCGAGTGATGAGGACAATGATATTGTACTATTATCCAAAAAAATTTAAAAATTCATGAAAAATAACAAAAAATATAAAAATATACCAAAAAGAGATAATGTTATATGCTTTAAATGTAAGAAACCAGAGTATTTCAAATATAAGTGTTCTCAATTAAAAAAGAAGGCATCGCACATAAAGAAGACACTCTCGATGACTTGGGATAATTCAAGCTCATCAAATGAAGAAGACCACATCAAAGATGAGATTGCCTGCTCTCATGACTATCAATGATGAGGTATGTGAGTGTTCCAATATTTCCTTTACTAAATTATTGAATATGTTTCATGAGCTTTATACTGAGTTTAGAAAAATTAATGTCTTATAAATTACTTAAGAAAGAGCATGATTCACTAGTTAGTAAATTTTAAAAAATATATGTAGCATTACCATCACATAGTTCATGCACCGAATGTGAAAATTTAGATAGACTTAGAAAAGAAAACCTTGTATTAAAATAAACTTTAGAAAAATTTGAAATAGTAAATAAATCCCTAAATATGATCCTTGTAAACAAGGGTCATATTTATAGGAAAGAAGGTATAGGCTTTGCTGGAAATACTCAACAAAAGCCATCTATCTTCGTTAAAGGACCCACTCTAAACTTACCACCAAAAATAAAATTCAACTTTTGTGGTAAATTAAGACATAAAGCTTATAAATATTCATTTAAAAAGTATACTCAACATAAATTAATTTGAATTCCTAAAGGAACCATTAGTAACCAAAAATCTTTAAATAAATTTGGTAAAGCTCTTTATGAACGACCCAAAGTAAAATGAGTACCTTAATTAAAACCATCTTTCTTGTAGGATTATCTCCAAACTAAGGCTAGGAGCACCAAATGGTATCTTGATAGTGGATGCTTAAGGCACATGACTGGAGATCCAACTTATTTTTCTAAACCCACTAGCCTAAATGAAAGAGTTGTCACATTCGGAGACAACAACAAAGATAAAATCATTGGGAAATGAACCATTGGTAACATATCAAACCTTTTGATTTAAGATGTATTTTTATTTGATGTTTTGAAATATAATCTACTTAGTATTAGCCAATTATGTGATAAAGGATATATTGTTAAATTTGAACTTGATGCTTGTATAATTGAAATGCCACACAAAAATGAATCTTTGATTATCTTAATAAACAATAATGTGTGTACCATTGATATTGAAAAGTTTTATGATGAAACATACTTTTGGCCTTAAATGATGATGTTTGGATTTGGCATAGGAGAATACGCCATGCTAGCATGAAACTACTAAACCATATTTCAACTAAAGATTTAGTAATAGGATTACCTAGCCTTAAGTTCGTTAAGGATAAAGTATGTGATACTTGTCAATTAGGAAAACAAATAAAATGTAGCCTTAAACCGAATAATCAAATAAGCACCTGTAGGTTACTACAATTGATCCATATGGATTTATTTGAACCAATTGATACTACAAGTTTAGGAGGTAGCAAATATGCATTTGTTATAGTAGATAATTATAGTAGATATATCTGGACTTATTTCTTGACATACAAAAGTGATTCCTTTAATTTTTTTTAAAATTTTATAAAATTATTCAAAATAAAAAAAGTTTTATAATTTCATCAATATGTAGTGATCATAGTAGTAAATTTCAAATTCAAAATTTTTGTGAGTCAAATAGTTATATCCACAACTTCTCTACTCCAAGAAATTCACAATAAAACGGAGTAGTAGAAAAAAAATAGGAGCTTACAAGAAATGGCTAGAATCATGTTAAATGAACATAACCTACCCAAATATTTTTAGGCCGCAACCATTAATATGACATGTTATGTTTTAAATAGGATTCTTGTAAGATCATTACTCTCTAAAATTGTGGAAAGGTAAAAAACCTAATATTTTATATTTTAAAGTTTTTGGTTGTAAATATTTTATTTTAAATAAAAAGGATACCTTAGAAAAATTTGATATAAAATCTGATGAAGGTGAAAGTATGTAAATGCTCATCATAAAGAGCTTATAATAAGAGATACATCAAGAGGTGTTCAAACTCATTATTCTTTTAAAAATTCTTGTGCTAATGTCATGTTTCGTTCTCAAGTTGAACCAAATTCATTAATGAAGCCCTAAGAGATAACTCTTATGTTATTACAATGCATGAAGAGTTAAATCAATTTGAGAGAAATGAGATATGAGAGCTTATTCATAGACCTAACGACTACTTAGTGATTGGTACTAAATGGGTCTTTAGAAACAAGTAAGATAAAAATAGTATCATAATTAGGAACAAGGCTTGATTAGTGGCCAAAGGTTTTAACCAAGAAGAAAGGATCGATTATGAAGAAACCTTCGCTCCTATAGCTAGACTTGAATCCATAAGGATGTTCCTTACCATTGTGTCTTTAAAGGTTTTAAGTTATTTTAAATAGATGTTAAAAATATTTTTCTTAATAGTTTCATTTCTGAAGAAGTGTATATTGAACAATCTCTTAGTTTTGAAAATAGTCTTCTTGTGAATCATGTTTTCAAATTTTCTAAGCTCTTTATGGATTGAAATAAATCCCTTGGGTATGGTATGAAAGACTTAGTTCTTTCTTTTTTTCAAATATTTTTTTGAAAGGTAAGGTTGATATTATATTATTTTTAAGTATTTTAAAAATAATTTTCTTGTTGTTCAAATTTATGTTGATGATATAATTTTTAGTTCAATAAATGAATTCTTATGTGAATCTTTTACCAAAAGTATGAACCCAGAATTTGAGATGAGTCTAGAGTGAGTTAACTTTTTTCTTAGGATTATAAATAAAATAATTAAATGATGGTATCTTTATTAGTCAAACTAAGTATAACTTAGACTTGCTAGAACGTTTTGGTATAGAAAATGCTAAGCCCATAAACACACCCATGAGCACTTCTACAAAGTTAGACTTAGATAAGGAGGGAGAAAATTTTGATCATAGAACCTATAGAGGAATGATAGGTAGCTTGTTGTATTTAACTACTACTAGACTAGATATAATGTTTAGTATTGGATTATGTGCAAGATTTTAATCTAATCCTAAACTTTCTCACCTTAAAGCAGTTAAATAGATACTTAGATATTTAAAAAGAACCTCTAACTTGGGTTTATGATATCCAAAATCTAAAGACACAAATATGAAAAATAATATATATCTGACAAAGGGAAAGAAATAGCATATTGATGAAAAATGATAAAATGAGACATTTTTCTTTTTAAAAAGAAATTTTATAAATTAATTCCATTGATTAATGCAAAAAATTTTAAAATTCTTGGAATATTCTTAAAAATTTAATAATTCCTGATTTGATAAGTTAAAATTAATGTTATATCATGTATTATTGACGATTTGATGATTTTTGAGATTTTTAAAATTCATGATATATCATTTTAAAATTTGATAAATGGATGTTATGATACTTAAATTCAAGAGTGTTTAGTTCTCTTAAATTTAAGTTTTTCTTATTTGGATTATGGCATGGATTTAGGGGGAGTAAAGTTTAACTCCCATCATCAATTGATTATTATCATAAAAAAGAGGGAGATTGTTGAATCTCAAATTTTGATGATGAAATCAATTGATCGTTTGTTGATCTAACATGTGTGTTAGAGATGATTGTTGTAGGATTAACTGTGACAGAGCAAGAAAATTATAAGAAGATGTGGGCCAGAGTTTAGTCTGGGCATCGGGCCGGGGTTCGGAAGATATAGTGGGAACTCACTAAGAGACTCACTGAAAGCTTGCTGAAGATATCGGGGGCTTATCAGAAGTTCATCGGGAGCTTGCCGGAGGTGAATGGGAGCTTGCTAGGAAGGCATTGGGAGTTCGCTGGAAGAAGACCAAAAGACTCGTCGGAAGATCATCGGGAGTTGCCAAAAAGCTTACCAGGAGTTAGGAGGGTCTTGTTGGACTTGAGTGTCGCAATGGTTGTAATGAATTAGTCATAGATAGCATCGGTAAGGTTTGAGTCCTAATTGAGTTAGATTTGTAAGGAATCTAAATTAACTCAAGTGAGGCAAATCGGGTCCACAGTTGGGTTTAGATTGAGCTCAGGTTGAGCTCAATTGGTTGACCTAGAAATTGGTCAATTGAAGGTACAAGTCAGGAGTGAAAAAGTGGAGGAAAATATTTTCTCGGGATTCTCAACGATTATATCGTTGGTGGATGGCAGTTGTACCACCTAGGTCACTGGTCGTAGCACCCAAGTCAGTAGTCATACTACCCAGGCCGACGATTGTATCATCACCGCTATGTTTTCCAAGCAACTTTTGGGGGCTGCACCGTCGGCATCGATGGTTGTACTACTGGTACCCATATTTTTTAGATACATTTAAATTTTTGGCTCTCATTTCTGAAGCCAATTAGGGTATATAAATACCACAAGTCTTCTTGCATTTAGCACAACAAATTAGACTATAAATTCTATGAAAAATAGTGTGCTAAAATTATGTAAGAAAGGAAGATGGGGCAAGGGAGTGAGAAAAAGAGTTGTAATATTTGTAAAGTCTCCCTTGTGAGTTATAAGAGTAAAAGTTTCTAAGGTTCCTCTCTTGAGCCTGTGAAAAAGAGAGTGGGAAGTGTAAGGGTTTGGTCTTCACTCGAAGAAGATCGGTAGTGGACACCGGTGGACGTCGACGAAGAGGATTCAGAGAGTGGATGTAGGCCAAGTTGTGGCCGGACCATAATAAATTTATGAGTTTTCTACTCTTGTCTTGTTCACTGCTTTCGATTGTTCTTAATTAATTTGAAGAAAGGCATGAGCATCATCTTTTGACTTTCCTTTAAATCGTTTGCCTATTTATTTTCATTGAAGTTCAAGAAATGCTTTTGATTTTTTTCTTTATTTCAAATAAGTTTTTCAAATCGATGATTTTCATACTTCAACTAATTCACCCCCTCTTAGTGCTAATTGATCCTTAATTATTTCATCATCAAAATTTAAAATTCAATAGGATTGAATTGGTATCTATGCTATAATATTGCCTTTGTAGATCAGGAGTCGTAGAGGTCAATATATAGCACTTAGCTAAAGTGGAATCATCTATATACTTTACATAGTGAGCAATCTCATCCTCGCTTGCCCATTTCTCCGGCATGAGCAATATCATGTCAAGGAAATAAGCTATTTTCTCTATCGTGAGAACTATTCTCAAATTATAGAGCCAAATTGTATAGTTTCGACTAGTGAGATAGTTGACATTAAGTATGCCATATAGGAGATTTGTATGCGACATATTTTTAACAAACAAGATGTAGCAAAAATAAATAACACACAAGTTTTATAGAAAAGTAAACAATTAAGATACGAGTTTTTATCTTAATCTACTCCTACTATTATTCTAACGAATCACGCAACACCTTCGACATATGAAACAAAAGTCTCTCGTAGACTTCTAATGGGGATCGGGATCCAATCGGTATGTTAGTAACCTCAAGAGACTCAACCAATCACACTAAGCCAAAAAAGTAGTCAACTCTTGCTAATCCCAACTCTTTGTGATTCCCGTTCTATTCATCATTCAAACAATCAATTTGCTTCTTTTTCATCGTTCAAGCTAGCAATTTTATAAGCTAACAAGTTTTGCTCCCCTTTTATCATTGTCAAAAAGAAGGGATGGTTAGAATAGTGTAAAACTTTTCTCAGTATATAATTTTTCAAGAAATAAATCAAGAAATATACCAATCATCATGTGAAATATATTAAGAAAAATTAACATGGTGATGAAATATTTAATTTATAAAAACAAATTATGAATATTAAGAGATAAGTCATAGGAGAAACAAATAAAGTCTCTGGATTTATCTATAAGAAATCTTAAGTTATCAAGTTCATGATTTGTATAAAAATATCTTTTAAAATAATATAAAAACGCATAACAAAAGATTTTGATTCATAAAAGATTTCGAGTTATAATTTTAAGAAATCAAAACCACGGTATAGATAAATCACTCATTCAATTTCAAAATTATCAAAATTAATTTCAAAAGATTCAAAATATAATTAATAGACTTATTAGTCTCTTGAAATGCTAATGATTTTCTTTCTTCACATGTATGAGCAAGAAGGTAGAGTCAAGGTAGAGAAATAAAAAATATCATATCATAAAAATACTTAATTTTAAAGATATAAATTTTATATATGTGAATTTCAAAATTAAGATCAAAACTTTAAGATATTTAAAGAGACTTAAAAGTTTAAGAGCTACTAATGCATTTAAAATCATCTCATGTAATTTTAAGTATAGCAAAAATCATCTATTGTAAATTTTGATAAAAAGCATCAAGAATTTTATTAGAAGGCATGATAGTAGATCAAGCTCAAATTGTAAATCAAGTATTTTGTATGTATTTAGAAAATTCCAAATTTTCTTCCAAACAAATTGTTTCTCACTTAATGTTATCATATCCAATTCACTTCTAATCATATTAATAATTTTATCTCTCTTTTTATGTTATTGTCAAGAAAAAAATATGATGCCATAATTTCATCTTAGCATTCATATTGAAATTATACCAAAAAGTATAAGGAGATCATGCCATTAAAGAGAAAATCAAAATTTTGAATATCAAAAGATATTATTTCGTTTAATAAGTTTCTTTTTTCTTTTTTTTATGAATAATAAAATGAGTCTTAGGGGATAATCTTAATTCATCCAAGATAAATCTTTTTAATAAAGAAGAATGATCTTGATAATAATTTTAATTAATATTATTAAGATCATAAATCATATTTTTATTTAAAAGAGAAAATTATAGAGATCAATAACGTGATTCCCATAACATATAAGTCAAGTCAAGAAATTAAGGGAATATTCATGATAATACAAATCTTTTTCAATTTTCAACTTATCACAAATTTAATAAATACTAATTTTGGTGATAAGTTATGTCATTCATGAGTTTTAAAATAAATCATGTCAAGATCAATATTAATATCAAAAGACATTCATGAATATTAAAGATATGATTTAATTTAATAAATTTCTTCTTAGATGATAAAATAGAAGATTTTCAAGTTTTATTTTCTAAACTTGCCAAAATTATGATAATAATATATTCAAGTTCAAATCATCAAATCATTAAAATCACTTTCATAATTCAAGAGAGTCATAAAAATAACATAATCGATTCATTAATCTCTTTTTAAAATAAAATCATTTGAAAACTTATCTAAGATCATCATCAAAAAAAATTTTCGAAAAATTCAATGAAAGCATAATAGATTATCTTTCAATGGCTAAAATTCTCTAATCCATTTTTGTAGTTTAATAGATTCAACAATAATAGTATTATCTTGTCTCTTATTAAAGGATTACTAGAATAAAAATTATTTCAAGAATAATTATTCTTCTTTTGAAATTTATTTCAAGAATGCAATGTTATTTAAAGTCAAAAATATAATTTTATTAACATCATTGTAAAAAAATATTTTTAAATGAAAACTTTGATTTATTTCAATTCCAATGATTTTTGGACTTAGTGTAATGAGTTACCATGCTCATTTCATTCTCATTAAATATATTTTTAATTTTAAAAAATACTAGACAATGAAGCATGATTTTGCTCTCCCTTTTCTATATTATTCTATGCTAAAATTATATTATTCAACATAATCATTCAGTTATAATCATTTAAATCAATTATTCCATAGACTTTATCAATATTTGAACCATTTAACAATAGTCTTTATATTTAAACAAGCCAACGATTTTAGCATTCACTCAAAATATGTTATTCAATAACTAAGGTTCTTTGGTTCTAATTCATTTTTATACTTGTATACTCTAGCTATGCATCATCAATATTAATTGTATAATGATGAACCATTAAAAGATTCATTGTCAATAATTTTAATTCCAATAATTTTCTTATTACTACTTAGGCTAGTAAGCTTGAAGGAGTATTAGATCTTAAGTAATATGATTTGAGCATCTATTTTCAAAATATTTTTATTATTTCTAGCCTTGTTAGGAAATAACTTTGTATTATGGGAGGTTCTGATTTAGTTACCTATTTAAGATTGGGCCCTTCATGACATATTCTTCTCATTTTCTCTAATGGTATAAGATAGTTTATGGTTCCTTTAGGAACCCAAACTAACTTATGAGGACTATAGTTTTTGAATGGACAATTGTAAGCCATATATCATAATCTACCATAAAAATTACACTTAATTTTTGGTGACACATTTAAGGTTGGTCCTTTAACAAAAATAGTTAAGCCCTCTTGAAAGCCAATAAGAGCCATTTCTATTGAGTGTTAAACCAAATGAGAAAAATCGAGGTTCTAATACCAATTGTTAGGATCAATTAGCACGGGGGTGGGGGGGTGGGGGTGAATTAGTATAAGTGTAAATTTTTTGTTTTAAACAAAAATATTTTGGTTAAATCATGATAGGAAGATCCAAAACTTGTTTAAATAAAGCAAGTGAATAATAAGAAGATTGCTAAGTTACTTGCTTATTAATTACTTAAGAAAGAATTAGGAAATCTGAAAGATAAGAAACGTCATTAGTGAAATGTTTTCTTTTAAAGAGTAAACAAGATCAGAAGCATTAATAAAGAAAGCAAAAGATGAACTCATAATTTTTATAGTGGTTTGGTACCAACGACCTACGTCCATTCCCGAGTCCTCCTTCTTGAGGCATATCGACATCTACTATCGATCTTCTTTGGGTGAAGACCAAACCCTTACACTTTGCTTACAAGGGTCTTTGATCACTCCCTTATCCCTTTTCTTTTTCTTGCAATTCTCATATAATATTTTCTTAGAATATAATCCCAAAATTATTTTTTTAGAATGTAAGAAAACTTGGGGTATTTATAAACCTCAAACGACTTTAGAAATCAGAGCCAAAAGTCAAATATACCTGAAAAAATCGGGTACGAACGGTTTACGTGCTGACCTGGGTGGCTTAGCCACCTGAACACCAGGGTATGGGTAGTTTACTCGCTGGCCCTGGGTGGGTCAATCGTCGAAAGTACCGGATTCTTAGGTACGGGTGGTCCAACCGCCTAGCCTGGGTGGGTCAGCCACTGTCAGCCACCCGAAAGCCTAGGCCTGGGTGGTACACCTGTCATTCACCGGCGGTTTACCTACCATAATTTTTACAAAAGTGGTTCCCTCCACTTTTCAAATTTCGGCTTGAACCTGATGTTGACCAACCCTCTAGTCAACCAGTTGAGCTCAACCTGAGCTTAATCAAACCTTAATAATAGACCCGATTACCTTATTGAGTTGATTTGGATTCCTTCTAAATCTAATTCAATTTGGACTCAAACCTTAACTATAACTCAATGATTATAATACTTAATGACCAATTAAGATAATCAAGACCTAACTCCCGCCAATCTGGCAGCCTCCGGCATTCTTGTGGTGAGTCTTCTGGTCTTCTTCCGGCGATCTCCCAATGTGTTCCTAGCGAGCTTCTCGATCCCTTCGGTGAATCTCCTAGCGAATTTCAGCGAGATCCCACTGCATTGTCCGAACCTGGCCCGATGCCCAAGCTTGATCTTGACTCATCATTTGGTTGTAACTCCATTGCTCCTGTCATAGTTAGTCCTACACGATGCTAATTATGATTTAATTAAATATAATTATAATTGCCAAACATCCATTACAAGACTATCCTAACTCCTGATAAGCTTTTTGGCTAACCCCAACGATCTTCCGACGAGTCTCGATCTTCTTTTGGCAAACTCCCTTATGCTATCCTAGCAAACTCCTGATACTCTCGGCAAGCTCCTTACGCACTCCTAGCGAGTTCCTAACCGCATCGACCCGATGCATGGATTTGACCTTGGTCAATCCTAATTAATCCTATCGTAATTAATCCTGCATCAATCAATTTCTAACAATCCATGTTAGATCAATAACCAATCAATTGATTTCATTATCAAAATATAAGATTCAATACTGTTTATGGTTCCTTTAGGAATCCAAATTAATTTATATGGGCTATAATTTTTAAATGAACACTTATAAGCAAAGTATCTATATCTACTATAAATTATATTTATTTTTGGGCAAAGAGTGTGATATGGGTCTTCTAATGAGGATAGTTGGCTTTTAATGAGTCTTACTCATAATGCCAATACCTTCCTTATCAACATGACCCTTATCAACATGGATTATGTTTAGAGACTTATTGTCTATCTTAAGTCTTTTTTGAGTTTATTATGGTATGTCATTTTCTAATTATCTCTAGTGACTCATACTTAGAATAAGAAAAATATAATGTTGATGCATCATAAAGTGTTTTTCTTGAGTAGTTGCTTGTGGATCCCGTGGAAATTGCTTCTTCTGGCCCGTTTTCTCTTTTTGTAAGTTTGTGGGATTTTAGGAGATCTCGGGGAGGGCTGACCTTTGCGGACGGACACGCATGGGTGCCGTATGGCTTAGGCAAAATCAGCTAAGCCCGTGACAATGTGGTATCATAGCGGGACAAGCACACGCAAAAACACTTGCCATACAAATGTGGGGGACCTAGCTAGGCTATGTGGAGAACAGCCAGCACGCACAATCGTTTGGGGGAAACGGACATTGAGATGTAGGGAAAGTAGTCGCTCAGAGGAGCGGGCATCTTGGTTTGGCATTCAAGGAATAGCCAACCCCTTTGCGCGAGAGGCACCACGAGGACAAGAAAGCGAAGAAGAATGCGTAGCACACAAAGATTGGGATGGTTGAGTTTGAGCTATAGCTCGACCTTGGCAACCAAACTTGACGGTGCTTAAGGAAAAGCAGGGTGCTTGGTGAAAGATGAGACCGTGCAAGGTGGGAGGTGTTGTGTAACAACCGAAAGAGTTGTGCAAAGCTCACAGAGGTGAGGGAAATTTCTAACTCGAAGGATTTGGAATTCATGCATGGGCTTGTACATGGATGACGGAGTGTTCGTGACCATCCCAATGCGCGATTAGAACTCAGCGCCATGGAGCATCAGAACTTTCTCTTCGACATGGAAAGGATATGTCCGTAGGTGGCTGAAATGTGTAACAAATTCAGCATGTTGCTAGACCTTGAAGGGTGCAGTGGAGACTGTATTGGAGAAGGATCATAATCTAGCAAGTACATTTGTGGGGGCAGAACAAAGCACAAGTTCAGTAAGACGGAGTAGTCCAAAGGGGATGATGGTCTCCGAAACTTCTAGTGGGAAGTATGTAAAGAGAAAAGTTGCTCCAGCAGGATAGATATCTAGGAGGGATAAGTCCTAGTTCTCTAGTGGGAGAATCATGTGCAACGGACTGCACATATTGAGGAAGAGTTTCTCAGGGTTATATCTCTATAAAGCTCAACGGACCGAGTGAGCGACGAAGAGTTGTCGCATGATCTCGAAGGAGGTAATGCATTGGTGGATGCATTTCGAGATCAAGTGGGGGAGCAATCCAAGGCAACATCATATGAAGGCACACTTAGAGTCGAGGCAGAAATCGAACTCAACAGAGGGCTGACCCATGGAATGGTGGATGTGAGGGCCACTATGAACTCAGTGCAAATCGAGGAGCAGAGCGACTTGGGTGGAACTCGGTGAAGTATCCAAGCCGCATGAAGGGAGTCGACATAGAAGATGGAACATGGAGCGGAGGCATAGAGCTTTCCTTAGACAGAGGTCAAGGGCATGAACTCTTGTAAAGGCAAGAGTGGGATCAGGTCGTTCCATGGGTTCTTCATTTTGTTGGGACAGACTTATTTTGCATGGTGCCAAAGATGAAGGGAGCTTCAAGGGACATGCAAGCTACCTAAGAGATGCATTTGATGGAGTAACTAAGGTGATTCAACTTGCGGAGGCAAAGTTAGGATCATGAGACCTTAGTACGGGGTAAGAGGACGCAAAGGCGGGTACTCTTGAAGAATATGCCACAGTGTTGCCATTCGAGTTGTCAAGAACAGGAGGTGCATAGCAAGATAGTGTTGGTAGGGGATAGAGGCCGAAGATCCAGACAATGGTGCACCAACTCTAGCGAAGTCAGAGGACTTCAGGAGCTACTAGGCGACGGACTGTCCTAGAGCTATGCTTCATGCAGGTGTAACCCAAGAGTGGGTGGACGAAGGGGAATTGCCAAGGGAGCGAACTAGAAATCAGAGATGGTGGAAGCCCTACGATGTGTTGGCAGAGGCCACACGTGGAGAAGTCATAGTCCGAGTTCATCACACGAGAATCTGTATACAATGGAGATGTCACCAAGAGGCGACATGGTGCAGCGGATCGTGGTGGAATAGTTCGTGACAATGCAATACAGGCAATCTTGTCCCGTGAGGGACAAAAATCATGTTGAGGTATAATCAGGAGTTACTGGGAGCTCCACTTTGGTGTACGACACAACAAGAAGAAGGGCTATGGATTCAAGGAGTGAATGCCATAGTACCGCAGAGGTGGGTCTTCATATGTGCATCAAAGCTTGCATTGGATGAAAGCCTTAGTCATCAGCATATGAGAGCTGTATACCACCGAGGAGGAAGTCCAAGTGCACGTACCAATGAGTCCCATGGAGGGGGACATGATCATGTGAATGATCAGGAGCTGGGAGCTCCACTTCGGTGAACAATGCAACGACAAGAAGGGCTGTGGATTCAAGGAGTGAATGCCACGCATCAGAGGCGGGTCTTCCGTGTGTATGCATCAAGCTTGCATCAGATGAAAGCCTTGGTCGTCAGCATATGGGGGCTATGTACCACCGAGGGAGTAGTCGATTGCAAGAACCAGTGAGTCCCATGGAGGGGACTTGATTAATCGGAGCAGTTGGAGAGTTGGACTGCTTCAGTGCTCACATTCGCTTAAGGGAGCCCGGCAAGTCAGAGGACAAGGCCGAGTAAGCAAACGTTGCTATCAAGGAAGCTAAGGAGAACAGAATCGGCACGAGCCCTGCAACAAGATGGCGGAGGCCATACATGAGAGTTGCAGTCTGTCTCTCCATCGACCAAGGAGAACTGCTAGGAGGACACAGTGGTGTCGAAATAGGTGGTCGAAACGGGCGAGGAAGCGACGACGAGTCCAACGGGGCTCAGCTACCCAAAAGAAAAGCGTCGATTAGAGAGGAGGTGGACGCGGAGGAGCTCCACAGTGCCACAGAGGCAGATCTCCCGATCGCGAAGGAAGGGATGAAGATGCAAGGTAACGGATAGTAGTGCTATGGGCTTGGCAGCGCCATGGTACCGCAGATATGGGACTTCCGTGAAGTCATCGATCCCTTGCTCTCCTGAAGGGACAACATTGGTCGTAAAAGGGGCCAAGGAGGTGGAGAATGCAGAGGTAAACTCCAAGTACCAAGATGAGGCAGAAGGGCAGAGGCCAAGAAACTTCATAAGACCGATGTCGATGTGCTTCTCATCCAGATAGCCGAAATTAAGGGACTTCGGGTTGATGCAGGAGTGCTCAACCAAGGAACGAAGTAGGCAGTACATGGTACTGTACCTTTCTACTCAAGAGGAGTAGGCGACAAAGGTGATGGAGAAGACGGTACAATCCCAAAGGCGACCAGACCTATCAAAGACTTACTCCAAGTTGGGGGACTCCAAATTGGGGTAAACTTTCGGGTAAAACTTCTTGCATTCCAAAAGTTCAATGGCAGTGGGAAGGTGAATCACAGTAGCTAACCCAACGCAAGGAGTGCAACCAGTTCAAGTGCTTCAGAAGTGTGAGCAAAGAGCATGTGAATGTTAGTACCTAGCTTAATGCATGAAGTACAAACTCGAGGAGGCAGGCGAAATCAAGTAACCTTTGACAGGCGAAATTGAGTAACCTTTGCCTTCTCAACTCGAGAGAATGGGCGAAACCGAGTACCCCAATTCTCTTAACTCGAGGAGGTGAGCGAAGCCAAGTAACCTTACCTTCTCAACTACGAAGAGAATGGGTGAAGTCAAGTATCCCAGTTCTCTTACTTATCCAAGCAGGGGAGCTCTGCACAAGTTCAGTGACCCTTCAAAGAAAACTTATGGAAGACAATGGTTGTCAAATCCTCACCGTTGGTGATCAGTACTACTGAGAGTAGTTTTTCCACTTCATTTCCCAATTGACTAAGAGGGAGTGATGCGAACATACTTGGAAGTGACAACTAACAGCGGAAGAAGGTTCAATGGGCAAACATTATGGAGAAAGGACCTTAAAAACTTTAAAGTCAGATGCTCGTTAAAGCTCCAACAAGCATCTACCCAATTCAAGCAATATGAGTATCTCTGCGATCGCACATAATAAGGGTCTTTTCCTTCATCGAGGGATCCGCGAGAACCAACAAGGATCAAGATAACTCAGCCAACCCCACACCGATTCATTGGTGAGTTGAGCGACATGGCGATTAGAGTTCGACTACTCAACAACGGTGGAGCGGTTAGGAGCCAAAGGGCATGTTGCAGCGAAGATTAGAGATTCAGAATGCGAGGAGATGCGGCGTCTGTGGCTTCGACGAGGACGTCGAGGAATAAGTGGGGAGAATGTCACGGACAACAATGTAAACAAGGTGTTCGATGAAATGCTTGTGTTAGTCCGTGTCCTTCGGTTTAGGTACATATCTTGTACAATAAGAAGCAGGCTTGCAGTAGGCTTGGAAGCCCTAGTTTGATTTGCTTTATGGCCAAGTTTGGCTTGTAAATACAAGTGTGTCTTATAAGCACTTGTGGGGACTTCGGTCGGTATTGGACCATTATCCTTTGTGTGCAACCTCTCTGAGTTTGTAATGTCCATGGGTGTAATTTGTATTTTGGCTTTATAAAGTATTTTTCTTGAGCAGTTGCTTGTGGATCCCATGGAAATTGCTTCTTCTGGCCCGTTTTCTCTTTTTGTAAATCTGTGGGATTTTAGGAGATCTCGGGGAGGGCTGACCTTTACGGACGGACACACATGGGTGCCGTATAGCTTAGGCAAAATTAGCTAAGTCCGTGATAGTGTGTATGCATCGAAGCTTGCATCAGACGAAAGCCTTGGTCGTCAGCATATGGGTGCTGTGTACTACCGAGAGAGTAGTCAGATTGCAAGTACCAGTGAGTCCCATGGAGGGGACTTGATTAATCGGAGCAACTGGAGAGTTGGACTGCTTCAGTGCTCACATTCGCTTAAGGGAGCCCAGCAAGTTAGAGGACAAGGCCGAGTAAGTGAACGTTATTACCAAGGAAGCTAAGGAGAACAGAATCAGCGTGAGCCCTGCAACAAGATGGCGGAGGCCATGCATGAGAGTTGTAGTCTGTCTTTCCATTGACCAAGGAGAACTGCTAGGAGGACACAGTGGTGTCGAAGCAGGTGATCGAAAGGGGCGAGGAGGTGACGATGAGCCCAGTGGGGCTCAGCTACCCAAAAGAAAAGCGTCGGTTAGAAAGGAGGTGGACTCAGAGGAGCTCCATAGTGCCGCAAAGACAGATCTACCGATCACGAAAGAAGGGATAAAGATGTAAGATAACAGATAGTAGTGCAATGGACTTGGCAGCGCCATGATACTGCAGATGTAGGACTTCCGTGAAGCCATCGATCCCTTGCTCTCATGGAGGGAGAGCATTGGTCGTAAAAGGGGTCGAGGAGGTGGAGAATGCAGAGGCAAACTCCAAGTACCAAGACAAGGCAGAAGGGCAGAGGCCAAGAAACTTCATAAGACCGATGTCAATGGGCTTCTCATTAAGATAGCCGAAATTAAGGGACTTCGGGTTGATGCAGGAGTGCTCGACCAAGGAACGAAGTAGGCAGTATACTATACTGTAGCTTTCTACTCAGAGGAGTAGGCGGCAAAGGTGATGGAGGAGATGGTACAATCCCAAAAGCAACCAGATCTATCAAAGACTTACTACAAGTTGGGGAACTCCAAGTTGGGGTAAACTTTTTGCTCTTTTCGGGCAGTGGGAAGGTGAATCACAATAGCTAACCCAACACAAGGAGTGCAACAAATTCAAGTGCTTCAGAAGTGTGAGCAAAGAGCGGGCAAATATTAGTAACCAGCTCAATGCATGAAGTACAAACTCAAGGAGGCAGGCGAAATCGAGTAACCTTTGTCTTCTCAACTCGAGAGAATGCGTGAAACCAAGTACCCCAATTATCTTAACTCGAGGAGGTGAGCGAAGCCAAATAACCTTACCTTCTCAACTACAAAGAGAATGGGTGAAGTCAAGTATCTCAATTCTCTTATCCAAGCAGGGGAGCTCTATACAAGTTCAGTGACCCTTCAAAGAAAGCTTATGGAAGATAATGGTTGTCAAATCCTCACCGTTGATGATCAGTACTACTGAGAGTAGTTTTTCCACTTCATTTCCCAATTGACTAAGAGGGAGTGATGTGAACATACTTGGAAGTGACAACTAAAAGCGGAAGCAGGTTCAATGGACAAATATTATAGAGAAAGGACCTTAAAAACTTCAAAGTCTGCGAGGCGATGCTCGTTAAAGCTCCAACAAGCATCCACCCAATTCAAGCAATATAAGTATACTATGATACTGGCGCATAATAAGGCAGGTCTTTTCCTTCATCAGAGGGATCCGCGAGAACCAACAAGGATCAACACAACTCAGCCAACCCGACACCGTTTCATTGGTGTGTTGAAGCAGCATGGCGGATCAGAGTTCGACTACTCAACAACAACGGCGGAGAGCGGCTAGGAGCCAAAGGGTCGTGTTGCGGCCAAAGCAGAAGATTAAAGATTCAGCAGAATGCAAGGAGATGTAGTGTCTACAGTGGCTTTGATGAGGACGTCGAAGGAATAAATGGGGGAGAATGTCACGGACAATAATATAAACAAGGTGTTTGATGAAATGATTGTATTTGTCCGTGTCCTTCGGTTTAGGTACATATCTTATACAACAAGAAGCGGGCTTACAGTAGGCTTAGCAGCCCTAGTTTAATTTGCTTTATAGCCAAGTTTGGCTTGTAAATGCAAGTGTATCTTATAAGCACTTGTAGGGACTTCGGTCTATAATAGACTATTATCCTTTATGTGCAACCTCTCTGAGTTTGTAATGTCCATGGGTGTAATTTGTATTTGGCTTTATAAAGTGTTTTCTTGAGCAGTTGCTTGTGGATCCCGTAAGAATTGCTTCTTCTGGCCCATTTTCTCTTTTTGTAAGTCTTTAGGACTTTAGGAGATCTCGGGAGGGCTGACCTTTGCGAACGACACGCAGGGGTGCCGCACGACTTAGGCAAAATTAGTTAAGCCCGTAACAGGGTGGCCATCGCCCCTTTTGATAGGCATTGCCCCTACTGTCATAGGCAATAATGTAAACTAGGTGTTCGATGAAATGCTCATGTTTGTCCGTGTCCTTCGGTTTGTGTACATTCCGTGTACAGCAAGTAGCGGGTTTACAGTAGGCCTAGCAGCCCTAGTTTGGATTGCTTTATGGCTGATTTTGGCTTATAAATATGAGTATGTCTTGTAAGCACTTGTGGGGACTTCGATTTGTAATGGACCATTATCCTTTATGCGCAACCTTTCTGAGTTTGTAAGGTCCATGGGTGTAATTTGTATTGGCTTTATAAAGTGTTTGCTTGAGTAGTTGCTTGTGGATCCCATTGGAATTTCTTCTTCTGACTTGGTTTCTCTTTCATAAGCCTAAGGGACCTAGGAGATCCTGGAGAAGGCTGACCTTTACGGACATATACGCATTGGTGCCACACGGCTTAAGCAAAATTAGTTAAGCTCGTGACACTACGCAAGCAACTACTAGTGCAGTGGTGCTTCTACCATAAGTGGCACCGTTACGTGTCACAGGTAGTCACCCTTGCCCTCGGATGGCAGCCCCTACAAGCGGCCGCCCCTACCCTGGGTTGGTTGCCCTTGTTGGCGGCAACCCATGCAAGCGATAACCTACCCGTGGTGTCATGGGCTTAGCTGATTTTGCCTAAGCCGTGCGGCACCCATGCGTGTCCGTCTGCAAAGGTCAGCCCTCCCCGAGATCTCCTAAAGTCCCACAGACTTACAAAAAGAGAAAACGGGCTAGAAGAAGCAATTCTCATAGGATCCACAAGCAACTGCTCAAGAAAACACTTTATAAAGCCAAAATACAAATTACACCCATGGACATTACAAACTCAGAGAGGTTGCATACAAAGGATAATGGTTCATTATAGACTGAAGTCCCCACAAGTGCTTATAAGACACACTTGTATTTACAAGCCAAACTTCGCCATAAAGCAAATCAAACTAGGGCTGCTAAGTCTACTGCAAGCCCGCTTCTTGTTGTACAAGATATGTACCTAAACCGAATGACACGGACAAATGCGAGCATTTCATTGAACACCTTGTTTACATTGTTGTCCGTGACATTCTCCCCCACTTATTCCTTCGTCGTCCTCGTTGAAGCCACTGTAGACGCTGCATCTCCTCGCATTCTGCTGAATCTTTAATCTTATGCTTTGGCTGCGACATGCCCCTTTGGCTCCTAGCCGCTCTCCGCCACTGTTGTTGACTAGTCGAACTCTGATCCGTCATGCTGCTTCATCTCACCAATGATTGAATCTGGTGTGGGGTTGGCTGAGTTGTGCTGATTCTTGTTGGTTCTCGCGGATCCCTTTGATGAAGGATAAGACCTGCCTTTTTATGTGCCAGTATCGTAGTATACTCATATTGCTTGAACTGGGTAGATGCTTGTTGGAGCTTTAACGAGCATCGCCTCACAGACTTTGAAGTTTTTAAGGTCCTTTCTCCATAATGTTTGCCCATTGAACCTTCTTCCAAAGTTAGTTGTCACTCCCAAGTATGTTCGCATCACTCCCTCTTAGTCAATTGGGAAATGAAGTGGAAAAACTACTCTCAGTAGTACTGATTACCAACGGTGAGGATTTGACAACCATTGTCTTCCATAAGTTTTCTTTGAAGGGTCACTGAACTTGTGCAGAGCTCCCCTGCTTGGATAAGTAAGAGAACTGGGATACTTGACTTCACCCATTCTCTTCGTAGTTGAGAAGGTAAGGTTACTTGGCTTCGCTCACCTCCTCGAGTTAAGAGAATTGGGGTACTCGGTTTCACCCATTCTCTCGATTTGAGAAGGCAAAGGTTACTCGATTTCGCCTGCCTCCTCGAGTTTGTACTTCATGCATTAAGCTGGTTACTAACATTCGCCCGCTCTTTGCTCACACTTCTAAAGCACTTGAAGTGGTTGCACTCCTTGTGTTGGGTTAGCTACTGTGATTCACCTTCCCACTGCCATTGAACTTCTGGAATGCAAGAAGTTTTGCCCGAAAAGAGCAAAAAGTTTACCCCAACTTGGAGTCCCCCAACTTGGAGTAAGTCTTTGATAGATCTGGTCGCCTTTGGTATTGTATCGTCTTCTCCATCACCTTTGTCGCCTACTCCTCTTGAGTAGAAAGGTACAGTACCTTGTACTGCCTACTTCGTTCCTTGGTCAAACACTCCTGCATCAACCCGAAGTTCCTTAATTTTGGCTATCTTGATGAGAAGCCCATCGACATCGGTCTTATGAAGTTTCTTGGCCTCTGCCCTTCTGCCTTGTCTTGGTACTTGGAGTTTGCCTCTGCATTCTCCACCTCCTCGGCCCCTTTTACGACCAATGCTCTCCCTCCATGAGAGCAAGGGATCAATGACTTCACGGAAGTCCTACATCTACGGTACCATGGCTCTGCCAAGTCCATTGCACTACTATCCATTATCTTACATCTTCATCCCTTCATTCACGATCGGTAGATCTGTCTCTGCGGCACTGTGGAGCTCCTCCGAGTCCACCTCCTTTCTAACCGACACTTTTCTTTTGGGTAGCTGAGCCCCGCTGGACTCGTCGTCGCTTCCTCGCCCCTTTCGACCACCTGCTTAGACACCACTATGTCCTCCTAGCAGTTCTCCTTGGTCGATGGAAAGACAGACTGCAACTCTCATTCATGGCCTCTGCCATTTTGTTGCAAAGCTTGCGCCGATTCTATTCTCCTTAGCTTCCTTGGTAGCTACGTTCGCTTACTCGGCTTTGTCCTCTGACTTGCCGGGCTCCCTTAAGCGAATGTGAGCACTGAAGCAGTCCAACTCTCCAGCTGCTCCGATTATACCTTAGTATAATCAAGTCCCCTCCATGGGACTCACTGGTACTTACAATCTGACTACTCCCTCGGTGGTACATAGCCCCCATATGCTGACGACCAAGACTTTCATCTGATGCAAGCTTCGATGCATATACATGGAAGACCCGCCTCTACGGTACTATGGCATTCACTCCTTGAATCCACAGCCATTCTTGCTGTTGCATTGTTCACCGAAGTGGAGCTCCCAGCAGCTCCTGATCATTCACATGATCATATCCCCCTCCATGGGACTCACTAGTACATGCACTTGGACTTCTTCCTCGGTGGTATACAGCTCCCATATGCTGATGACTAAGACTTTCATCCAATGCAAGCTTCAATGCACACACTAAGACCTGCCTCTACGGTACTATGACATTCACTCCTTGAATCCATAGCCCTTCTTCTGTTGTGTCGTACACCAAAGTGGAGCTCCCAGTAACTCCTGATCATACCTCCGCATGATCTTTGTCCCTCATGGGATAAGATTGCCTGTATTGCATTGTCACGAACTATTCCACCACGATCTGCTGCACCATGTCGCCTCCTAGTGACATCTCCATTGCATATAGATTCTCGTGTGATGAACTCGGACTATGACTTCTCCACGTGTGGCCTCTGCCAACACATCATAGGGCTTCCGCCATCTCCGATTTTTAGTTCGCTCCCTTGGCAATTCCCCTTCGTCCACCCACTCTTGGGTTACACCTGGACGAAGCATAGCTCTAGGACAGTCCGTCGCCTAGTAGCTCTTGAAGTCCCCTGACTTCGCTAGAGTTGGTGCACCATTGTCTGGATCTTGGGCCTCTATCCCCTACAAACATAATCTTGCTATGCACCTCTTATTCCTGACAACTCAAATGGCAACATTGTAGCATATTCTTCAAGAGTACCCGCCTCTGCGTCCTCTTGCCCCGTACTAAGGTCTCATGATCCCAACTTTGCCTCCGCAAGTTGAATCACCTTAGTTACTCCATCAAATGCATCTCTGAGGTAGCTTGCATGTGCCTTGAAGCTCCCTTCATCTTTGGCACCATGCAAAATAAGCTTGTCCCATCAGAATGGAGAACCCATGGAACGACATGATCCCACTCTTGCCTCTACAAGAGTTCATGCCCTTGACCTCTGTCTAAGGAAAGCTCCGTGCCTCCGCTCCATGTTTCATTTTCTATATCGACTCCCTTCATGCGGCTTGGATACTTCATCGAGTTCCACCCAAGTCGCTCTGCTCCTCGATTTGCATTGAGTTGATAGTGGCCCTCACGTCCACCATTCCACGGGTTAGCCCTCTATTGGGTTCGATTTCTGCATCGACTCTAAGTGTGCCTTCATATGATGTTGCCTTCGATTACTCCCCCACTTGATCTCGAATTGTATCCACTAATGCATTACCTCTTTCGAGATCATGCGACGACTCTTCATCGCTCACTCGGTCCGTTGAGCTTTGTGGAGATATCGCTTTGAGGAACTCTTCCTCAATATGTGCAGTCTGTTGCACATGATTCTCCCACTAGAGAACTAGGACTTATCCCTCCTGGATATCTGTCCTGCTGGAGTAATTTTTCTCTTTACATACTTCCCACTGGAAGTTTCGGAGACCACCATCCCCTTTGGACTACTCCGTCTTACTGAACTTGTGCTTTGTTCTTCCCCCACAAATGTCCTTGCTAGATTGCGACCCTTCGCTAATACAGTCTCCACTGCACCCTTCAAGGTCTAGCAACATGCTGAACTTGTTGCACATTTTAGCCGCCTACGGACATATCCTTTCCATATCGAAGAGAAAGTTTTGATGCTCCATGGCGCCGAGTTCCGATCACGCCTTGGGATGGCCATGAACACTCCGTCATCTGTGTACAAGCCATTGCATGAGTTCCAAATCCTTCGAGTTAGCAATTCCCCTCACCTCTGTGAGCTTTGTATAACTCTTTCGGTCGTTACACAACACCTCCCACCTTGCACGGTCTCATCTTTCACCAAGCACCCTGCTTTGCCATGAGCACCGTCAAGTTTGGTTGCCAACGTCGAGCTATAGCTCAAACTCAACCATCCCAATCTTTGTATGCTACGCATTCTTCTTCGCTTGCTTGTCCTCGTAGTGCCTCTCGCATAAAGGGGTTGGCTATTCCTTGAATGCCAAACCAGGATGCTCGCTCCTCTAAGCGACTCCTTTCCCTACATCTTAATGTCTGTTTCCCCCAAACGGTTACACGTGCTGGCTGTCCTCCACACAGCCTAGCTAGGTCCCCCACGTTTGTATGGTAAGTGTTTCTGCTTGTGCTTGTCCTGCTCTGATACCACATTATCATGGGCTTAGCTGATTTTGCCTAAGCGATGCGACACCCATGCGTGTTTGTCCGCAAAGGTCAGCCCTCCCCGAGATCTCCTAAAGTCCCACAGACTTACCAAAAGAGAAAACGGGCCAGAAGATGCAATTCCCATAGGATCCACAAGCAACTACTCAAGAAAACACTTTATAAAGCCAAAATATAAATTATACCCATGGACATTACAAACTCAGAGAGGTTGCACACAAAGGATAATGGTCCATTACAGACCGAAGTCCCCACAAGTGCTTATAAGACACACTTGTATTTGCAAGCCAAACTTGACCATAAAGCAAATCAAACTAGGGCTGCTAAGCCTACTGCAAGCCCGCTTCTTGTTGTATAAGATATGTATCCAAACCGAAGGACACGGACAAATATGAGGATTTCATCGAACACCTTGTTTACATTATTGTCCGTGACAACGGGGCCGTGCCCATAGGTAACTGCCCCTACAATTGCTATTGGTGAGATCACCCTACATCTACTTGGTAGAGCTACCATTGTATTAGATGCATGTTATTATGTTCTTTCTATCATAAAAAATATTATCTCCATTTCATATTTGATAGTTGTGAGATATAAATTAGTTTTTGAGAATAATAGTTGTTCATTAATTTTGGATAATAAGATCATCACTAGAGGAAAATTGCATAATAGTTTATTTATGCTAGATATAGCTCCACAGATCATGAACGAAAGTGCGTCCAAGTGGAAATGAGATGAGGTGAATAATGAGAGTACTTGAGTATAGAGTTCACCCAGGATATTAATCCTTAGACCTTTGAGGAGGCTATTATGAGTATAGACTCTGGGAAGTGAGCAGAAGCCATGAATTCTGAGATGGATTCCATCTACTCCAACAAGGCTTGGAACCTTGTTGATACATCGGAGGGTACCATACCCATTGGCTATAAATGTATCTTCAAGAAGAAGATCGGAGTATATGAAAAGGTGGAGATTAATAGGGCAAGACTACGGGCCAAAAGGTACCATCAAAGGCAAGGAGTTGACTATAACGAAACTTTCTCACTCGTATCAATGTTGAAATCTATCGATATAGTTTTGGCTATTGCAACACATTATGACTATGTGATGTGAAAACTGTGTTCCTCAATGACAACCTTGAGAATGAGGTTTATATGATAAAACTAGAGGAATTCGTATCCAAGAAGAGTCCAAATAAGGTGTGCAGGTTGCTCAGGTATATCTATGGACTGAAGTAAACTTCTCGAAGTTGGAACATAAAATTTGATGAGGTAATAAAAATCTTATGACTTAATTAAGAACGAAGATTAGCCTTGTGTGTTTAGGAAGGTAAGTGTGAGCACTATCACCTTCTTGATGTTATATGTGGATGATATCCTGATCATTAGGAATGATGTAAGAATGCTCTCCACAGTTAAGGCCTAGCTATCTAGACACTTCTCCATGAAGGACTTAGGGTAAGTATCCTATATTATAGGAACTCGGATCTAAACTATGTAATGTACTACTGGTTATACATGTCCTGTAAGCCAATCACGTGAGTGATGACATGTGTAACACGTTACACAATCTTTTTATATTATTATTATTATTATTATTATTTTCTCACTTTATATTATTTGTTGTATATATATTATGATATCCTTAGTTCTATACAATAGGAATCAAACCGTGATGAGATAATGATAATGAAATCGATTCACTTTTAAACACAAATCCTAGATAATCCCAGTCATAGGTTACTTAAGAGTGACATCAAGATATCTAGATAAATCGGTGTACTATATAACCATCCATATGATGAAGGTGATTGGTCTTATAGCCACTCGTGTAGGGACACTAGGGGTACAGTATAAGTGCTAATTGGAGAATGAGTTCACTGATTGATATGCTTACTGAATATTGTATGGTTAATGATACCTAATGTTAGATAGTGATTCCATAGTCTCAGTTGCATGTTTGGTCCTTAGACTTGAGACAACAAGAGGCCTTGTTTGAGTACTCTTTTCTTAATGCTAGACTTACAAGTCTGGAGAGTTCTAAATATGGTATAGTCGGTTATCGGGATTGGTAGCCAACCTTACGAAGGCAATTAAGTATCAATACAGGATCATCTATTCTTAGTATCACAAGAGGAATATCCTATGTATTATCGCTTGGGCAAATCTTTGGCCAGGGTTATTCATATTAAGAGAAAAGTTCTTCTGAAGAATATGATTAGAGCGAGAATCAAATGGATTATGTGTGTGACCTGATTATACTATGCCCAATATACAATCTCTAGGATATTAGATGGATGAGAGACTACACATACATGGTAAATAAGGATATACAATTCCAATGGATTTGATCCCCTATACCATCTGGAGACTATGGTGTAGTGGCATTGTACGTCCATAATCGATGAGTTGAGTGAATTATTATGGGACAATAATTCACTAAGTCAGAAGGAGTTCTGATAAGTAGAACTCATGGCCAGCTTGGTATTAGGCTTAGAGGGTTATACACATATGATAGATATTTCAGCGAGTAGAGGATTAGATGTGAGTTATCCAATTAGCCCATGTTCTCATTGATGAGACCTAACATTAATAGGCTACTTGCATGATATATAATTAGAGGCTAATTGAATTATTAAAAAGAGATCCAATAATACAAGAGGAGTGGATAATTGAATAGAGATCCATTACCCACTGAGGTAGGATCCATTAGGATTTTTGGTGGCTCTCTATAAATAGGAGATAGGAGCAACACAATAGTGATAGGTTGTACCTTTGGTTGCTCCCTCCTATTCTCCTTCCTCCCTCATCATCTCAGCTAACAATTCTCTCCCTGTTGTGAGAGGACAGCGAACAAGATAATAGATCTTCTTCCATGAGTGCTACGAGAATGTGCACATGAGTTACAGGTTTTTGGGCTATAGTTGAAGAAGCATTACTACAATGATCCATCATAAGGATACTACTAGAGATGAGGAATTTGACCTCCTTTATCCTCTCCATCTGGATTTTAGAATTTCAAGGATATACGATCTCCCTAGGTAATCAATCTTACAAGTTATAGTTTTTTGTTTTTACTATTTTTCACACACCAATCTTTGTACGACGACATGATAAACATAGGAAACTAGTTTTGATTTATCCTTTCGCTATACATGTGATGCTCTTTCGTGGTTTCTCAACATGTACTATGCTTGATAGAGTGTATGCTCTGAGTGTCACGAGTAGGTATCAGACGGATCGAGGTTTAGAATACTAGAAGGCAATAAAATACATCTTTAAGTACTTGAGGACTAAGAATTTTTATTAGGACACTAGCTTCCAGGCTGAGGGCTATGTAAACTTGAGTTTTTAGTTCGATGTCAATGATAGCAGTCAAATTCAGGGTATATCCTCACCCTGAATGGATAAGCAATAAGGTAAAAGAGTTCCAAGCAAGATATTACTGTATGCTCAATCATAGAGGTAGAGTATATTGCTACAACAGAAGTAGCAAAGGAGAGAGTCTGGATAAAGAAGTTCATCACAGATTAAGGAGTTGTTCCTAGTAGTGAGGACCCAGTTACTATACATTACGACAATAATAGGGTGATTGACCAAGCAAAGGATCCTAGGTCTCATTAGAAGCATATTTTAAGAAGGTTCCACTTAATCAGAAAGAACGTGGCCCGTAGATATATAGCAACGAAAAGAGTTCCATATAAAGATAACATTATAGATCCACTAACGAAGTCATTGTCTTAGATTATATTTGAGTGTCACTAAGGTCTGATTGGCATCAGACACATTGATGATTTGCTTCAGGTCAAGTAGGAGATTGCTAATTAAAAGTGCCTTGGAAGCCAATCATGTGAGTATTGGCACGTGTGAGACGCTACATGATCTTTTTGCTTACTATTATTATTAGCATATTGTCACTTTATATTATCCAATATATATATATATATTTATATATGTATATATATATATAAACACATACTTATATATATACATATATATATATGTATATATATATACACATACATATATATAGATATATATATACATATATATATATACATATATATGTATATATATATATCTATATACATATATGTATATACATATCAATATATATATATATCTACATATATATATATCTACATATATATATATATATATTATTAGAAAACCTGAGCGGGTGCATCACATGCATAGCAGAAATCAAAACAAAAACTGGTTTCCCACGTAGATCAAATCGTCTTATACAAGATTAGGGTCACGAGAAAAATTACAAAAATTGAAAAATCACGATGTGTGAGAGATTGATTTTACTTAGGGAGATCATATATCCTTATATTCTAGATCCAAAAGGAGAAGATGAAGGAGGTCAAGCGTCATCTCTAGCAGTATCCATATGATGGATCTCTACAGCGAAACTCCTCTAATCTGATCTCGCAACTCTTGTACAGAGGGCGGGAGTAGAATAGAAGGTGGTGGTTAAAGTTACAGCCTCTCAACTATAAGTCTCCCCTCCTATTTATAGAGAGCCACCAAAAACCCTAGGGCTCCTGTCTTAGAGGGTATTGGATCTCTATCCAATTACCCACTAACCTTGCATTATTGGATCTCTATCCAATAATCTTATTAGGCCTCTAATTAGGCCTTAATCAATGAGCCCATCAGCATAGGGTCTCATCTAATGAGAATAGGGGCTAATTGGATCTCTATCTAATCCTCTATTCGTTAAAGCATCCATCATATATGTGTGACCCTCTAGGCCTGATACCGAGCTGGCTTTGAGTCTCTCTCATTAGAACTCCTTTTGATATAGTGAATTATTATCCCCATAATAATTCACTCGACTTATGGACTATGGACGTACTAGGCCACTACGCCATAGTCCCCAGATGGTACAGATGGATCGAATTCATCGGACATGTCTGTCCTCAGTTACTGTGTATTTATAATCTCTTATCTAACTAATATCCTAGAGATTGTATATTGGACATGGTACTGTCAGGTCATATACGGAATCCGTTATAGTCTCGCTTTAATCGGATTCTCTCAGAGAACTCTTTCTCTCTCAATTCGAATGACCCTGGCCAAGGATTTGTTTGAGCAAGTACATATGGGATATTTCTCTCGTGATACCAAGAGTGGATGATCTTCTATTGACACTCAATTGCCTTTGTAAGATTGGCTAACAATCCTGATAACCAATTGTACCAGATCTGGCACTTTCCAAACCTGCAAGTCTGGCATCAAAGAAAGAAGTACTCATACAAGACATCCTTGGTGTCTTAAGTCTAAGGATTAGATACATAATTGGGACTATGGAATCGCTATCTGACATTAGGTATCATTAACCATACAACATTCCATAAGTGGATCAATTAGTGAACTCATTCTCCAATGAGCACATGTACTATATCCTTAGTGTCTCCACACAAGTGCCTATGAGACTAGCCACCTCTATCATATGGACGAGTATATAGTACACCGGTCTGTCCGATTATCTTGATATCCCTCTTGAATAACCTATGACTGAGATTATTTAGGATCTGTGTTTAAAGGTGAATCGATCTCATTATCATGATCTCATCACGATCCGATTCCCATTGCACCGAACCAAAGATATCACTATATATATATTATATATATATATATATGCAAAAAATAATATAATGTAAGAATATGTCAATATTAATCATAAGCAAAAGAATCACACAATGTGTCACATATGCCATCACTCACGTGATTGGCTTGCAGGGCACCAGTAACCAGCAATCTCCCACTTGACTTAAAGCCAATCACCTATGTATCTAATCCCTATCAGACCTCTGTGATGCTCAAATACAATCTGAGCCAACGGCTTCATCAGTGGATCTGAAATGTTATCTTTGGATAAGACTCTTTCTATTGTTATATCTTTATGGGTCATGATCGCTCTAATCAGATGGAACCTCTTCAGAATAATTCTGATGAGACTTGGGTTCCCTTATTAGAGTTACACCCTACCGCTGTCACAATATATGGGAGTCAGCTCCACGCTACTTAGTATAACTCCCAAATCTTTGATGAACTTCTTCATCCACACACCTTCCTTTGCTGCTTCTACCACAGCAATGTATTTCGCCTCTGTGGTCGAGTCAGCAGTAGTATCTTGCTTGGAACTCTTCCAGCTTACGATTCCTCCATTCAGGGTGAAAATATACCCTGAATTTGACTTGTTATCATCAATATCGGACTAAAAATTTGAGTCTGTGTAGCCCTAAAATTGAAGAATACCTCTTCCATATACCAGTAAAAGATCCTTAGTCCTTCTTAAGTACTTAAGGATACACTTTATTACCTTCCAATGTTCTAAACCTGGATCTGTCTGATACCTGCTCGTGACACTTAGAGCATGTGCTATATCAAGCCTGGTATATAGCATCGCATATATGATAGACCGTATTGTTGAGGCATAAGGTATCTTATCTATGTCTGCCCTTTCTTCAGGAATCTTTAGGGACATACTCCTAAAAAGTGATATTTCATATCTTATCAGTATGAGACCTCTCTTGAAATTCTCCATGCCAGACCTTTTGATAATAGAGTCTATATACCTAGACTGGGACAAGCCAAGCATCCTTTTGTATCTATCTCTATAGATTCAGATCCCCAAAATATAGGATGCTTCCCCTAAGTCTTTCATGGAGAAATTTCTGGATTGCCAAACCTTTACTATAGAGAGCATTCCTACATCATTCCCAATGATTAGGATGTCATCCACATATAGCACCATGAAGGTGATAGCACTCCTACTTACCTTCCTGTACACACAAGGCTCATCTTCGTTCTTAACGAAGTCATAAGATCTGATCACCTCATCAAATCTTATGTTCCAACTTCGGAAAGCTTGCTTTAATCCATAAATAGATCTAAGCAACCTACACAATCTATCTGGACTCTCTTTGGATATGAATCTCTCTAGTTATATCATATGCACCTCCTCCTCGAGGTTGCTATTGAGGAATACCGCTTTAACATCCATCTGCCATATCTCTTAGTCATAGTGTGCGGCAATGGCCAAAATAATTTTAATGGACTTAAGCATGGCTACAAGATGGGTAGATCAATGAAACTCATCATAGATCGTACCATTCTAATAGCGTGCAATTCCTTCTTTCTGATACACCATTGAGTTGAGGTGTATAAGAAAGTGTCCACTAAGATAGAACCCCATTGTTCTTGAGAAAATGGGTGAACTTTATATTTAAGTACTCTCCTCCTCGATCTGATCAAAGAGCTTTAATACTCTTTCTAATCTGGTTCTTCATCTCATTCTTATATTCCCCGAATTTCTCAAAAGCCTCAGATTTGTACTTCATCAAGTACATGTGTCCATACCTAGAGAAATCATCAATGAATGTAATGAAGTATGAGTAACCACCTATAGCTTGAGTCAACATGGGACCATGTAAATCACTATGTATAAGTTTCAATAACTTAGTAGCTCTCTCTCAAGTTCCACTAAAAAAAGAGTTGGTCATTTTCTCATGAAGGCAAGGTTAACAAGTTGCATATGGCTCATAGTTAAATGGATCTAGGTATCCATCTTTTAGCAACTTTTGAATCCTTCCCTCATGTATATAACCTACCTTATAATGCTATAGGTATGTATTTTTCACCTCATCTCTTTTCCTCTTAGATATATTTATATTCATGATCTGTGGAGAAGTGTCTGACATATATAAGCCATTTATAAGGGTCCTTTTAGTTATGATCTCATCATCCATAATTATTGAACAACTATTGTTCTCAAAAAACTAATTTATATCAACTAATTGTCAAACAAGAAATGAAAATAATATTTTTGATAATAGAAGGGACAAAATAGCATGTATCTAATGTAATAATAGCTCTACTAGGCAGATGTAGGATGCCCCCCCCCCCAGCAGTGATAGCAACTCTTGCTTCATTGCCTATTTTGAGGTCCATCTCGCCTCTAGCCAGTCTCCTAGGTCTTGTCAGAACTTGTAACGAATTACAAATATGATAAGCACTCTCGGTATCCAATACCCATATGTTATCATGAAAATCTGACAAGTGAAGACCGATGAATATACCTGAAGCTTCTCCAAGCTTCTGTTTCACCTTATCTGCAAGGTAGTCCTTACAGTTCCTTTTCCAATTTCCATCTTAGCCGTAGTGGAAGCCTTGTCCTTTGTCCTTTGCTGGGTCTTTCTTAGCAACCTTTGCCTTACCTAGTCTTTCTTTGCCCTTGCCCTTCTTAAGGGTCTTGCTGGTCTTCCTTTTCCTTTTAGTCTCACCAATATAGAGAATTGGCTTCTCCTTCTTGATGGCACTCTCAGCTTCCCTCAACATATTAAAGAGCTCAGAGAGAGTCACTTCAAACTTACTTATATTAAAATTCATGATGAAGTGAGAAAGGAATTTGGTAGGGACTATAGTATAAGATCAACATAGGTTATCTTCTAGGACTATTCCTAGACCTGTGTGTTTCTCGATCCACTCTATCATCTTTAGGACATGGTTCTCAACCGATGTCCTTTCTGTCATCCTGGCTTAGAAGAGTCTCTTAGATATATCATATCTTTGAGTTCTTCCTTGTTTCTCAAACAACTAGCGGAGGTGAAGAAAGATAGAATCTGCATTCATGCTCTCATGTTGCCTCTGTAACTTAGGAGTCATGGAGGCCAATATATAACATTTTCCCAATGTGGAATCATCGATATACTTCACATAGCGAGCGATCTCATCCTCGCTTGCCTCTTCTTCCAGTGTGGGTATAATTGTATCAAGGACGTATGTAATTTTCTCAGTCATGAGAACAATTCTTAAATTGCGGAGCCAATCTGTATAGTTTGGACCAATGAGGCGGTTGGCATCAAGTATGCCACATACGGGGTTTCTGAGCAACATGTTTCTAAAAAACAAGATATAGTAAAAAAATAAATAACATACAGACTTTGTAGAAAATACTAATTAAGATATAGACTTCTATCTTAATATACTCCCACTATTTTTCTAGCGAATTATGCAACACCCTCGACACATGAGACAAAAGTCTCTAGCAGACTCCTAGTATGGATCAAGATCCAATTAGCATCTTAGTGCAATCTCGAGTGACTTTACCAACTACACTAAGCCCAAAAGGTAGCAACTCTTGTCAATCACAACTTTTTATGATTCCCATCATGTTTGGCCTCCGAATCATCATGGTCTTGACTGCTCGACGAACCATGAAGTTCAGTTAAGTCATCACCATCATTACAAGATAACTCTGATTCGATGGATATGCTCTCGATTGCTCGACCAAGTCATACCATGTTCTTAGTTCACCGGTGACTTATATATGTCGTAGGCAAGAACTCGATCATGTAGATAGGTGAGCCTCGACCAACTTAACTTATGTCGGGATTCAATTTCTTTCTATAATGATGGAAGGCCATGTGAGTCAATCTTATTGTCTCACGCTTACTGACTTAATATTATCGTAAGAGGGGTTTTTCTTTTCTATCAGTCTCCTAATATGTCACGTCACACACATACATATTTAATATATATCTACATCGCATGCAAATATTGTATATACATATATCTAGTTGGTGTATAACACATCATACATGCAAGCCACACCGGATGATCATGAGCCGTCACTTAATATGATTATGCCTGAGCCAATCGACCTAATCACTCACAATAGGATCTATGTGTGTAGCGACACACCTCCATGCCTTATGATTATTAATCTCATCCTCATCGATTTCGTCGGATCGTCGTATCACCATGCTGTCACACGCTTAGCTAATTTTGCCTAAGCCGTGCGGCACCCATGCGTGTCCGTCCGCAAAGGTCAGCCCTCCCCGAGATCTCCTAAAATCCCATAGACTTACAAAAAGAGAAAACGGGCCAGAAGAAGCAACTCCCACGGGATCCACAAGCAACTGCTCAAGAAAAACACTTTATAAAGCCAAAATACAAATTACACCCATGGACATTACAAACTCAGAGAGGTTGCACACAAAGGATAATGGTCCACTACAGACCGATGTCCCCACAAGTGCTTATAAGACACACTTATATTTCCAAGCCAAACTTGGCCATAAAGCAAATCAAACTAGGGCTTCCAAGCCTACTGCAAGCCCGCTTCTTGTTGTACAAAATATGTACCTAAACCGAAGGACACGGACTAATACAAGCATTTCATCGAACACCTTGTTTACATTGTTGTCCATGACATTCTCCCCCACTTATTCCTTCGACGTCCTCGTCGAAGCCACTGTAGACGCTGCATCTCCTCGCATTCTGTTGAATCTTTAATCTTCTGCTTTGGCTGCAACACGCCTTTGGCTCCTAGCGCTCTCACCGTTGTTGAGTAGTCGAACTCTAATCCACCATGCTGCTTCAACTCACCAATGATTGAATCTGGTGTGGGGTTGGCTGAGTTGTGCTGATCCTTGTTGGTTCTCGCGGATCCCTCTGATGAAGGAAAAGACCTGCCTTATTATGTGCCAGTATCGCAGTATACTCATATTGCTCGAACTGGGTAGATGCTTGTTGGAGCTTTAACGAGCATCGCCTCACAGACTTTGAAGTTTTTAAGGTCCTTTCTCTATAATGTTTGCCCATTGAACCTTCTTCCGCTGTTAATTGTCACTTCCAAGTATGTTCGCATCACTCCCTCTTAGTCAATTGGGAAATGAAGTGGAAAAACTACTCTCAATAGCCCTGATCACCAACGGTGAGGATTTAACAACCATTGTCTTCCATAAGCTTTATTTGAAGGGTCACTGAACTTGTGCAGAGCTCCCCTGCTTGGATAAGTAAGAGAACTGGGATACTTAACTTCACCCACTCTCTTCATAGTTGAGAAGGTAAGGTGGCTTCTCTCACCTCCTCGAGTTAAGAGAACTGGGGTACTCGGTTTCGCCCATTCTCTCGAGTTGAGAAGGCAAAGGTTACTCAATTTCACATGGCAAAGGTTACTTGATTTCGCCTACCTCCTCGAGTTTGTACTTCATGCATTGAGCTGGTTACTAACATTCGCTTGCTCTTTGCTCACACTTCTGAAGCACTTGAAGTTGTTGCACTCCTTGCGTTGGGTTAGCTACTGTGATTCACCTTCCCACTGCCATTGAACTTCTGGAATGCAAGAAGTTTTGCCCGAAAAGTGCAAAAAGTTTACTTGGCTTCGCTCACCTCCTCGAGTTAAGAGAACTGGGGTACTCGGTTTCGCCCATTCTCTCGAGTTGAGAAGGCAAAGGTTACTCAATTTCGCCTGGCAAAGGTTACTCAATTTCTCCTGCCTCCTCGAGTTTGTACTTCATGCATTGAGCTGGTTACTAACATTCGCCTGCTCTTTGCTCACACTTCTGAAGCACTTGAAGTGGTTGCACTCCTTGCGTTGGGCTAGCTACTGTGATTCGCCTTCCCACTGCTACTGAACTTCTGGAATGCAAGAAGTTTTGCCCGAAAAGAGCAAAAAGTTTACTCCAACTTGGAGTCCCCCAACTTGGAGTAAGTCTTTGATAGATCTGGTCGTCGTTGGGGTTGTACCATGTTCTCCATCACCTTTGCCGCCTACTCCTCTTGAGTAAAAAAGTACAGTACCATGTACTGCCTACTTTGTTCCTTGGTCGAGCCCTCCTGCATCAACCAGAAGTCCCTTAATTTCGACTATCTGGATGAGAAACATATCGACATCGGTCTTATGAAGTTTCTTGGCCTCTGCCCTTCTGCCTTGTCTTGGTACTTGGAGTTTGTCTCTGTATTCTTCACCTCCTTGGCCCCTTTTACGACCAATGCTGTCCCTTCATGAGAGCAAGGGATCGATGACTTCACGGAAGTCCCGCATCTGCGGTACCATGGCGCTGCCAAGCCCATAGCACTACTATCCGTTACCTTGCATCTTCATCGCTTCCTTCGCGATCAGTAGATCTGCCTCCGTGGCACTGTGGAGCTCCTCCGAGTCCACCTCCTCTCTAACCGACGCTTTTCTTTTGGGTAGCTGAGCCCCATTGGATTCGTCGTCGCTTCCTCGCCCCTTTCGACCACCTGCTTCGACACCACTGTGTCCTCCTAGCAGTTCTCCTTGGTCGATGGAGAGACAGACTGCAACTCTCATGCACGGCCTCCGCCATCTTATTGCAGGGCTCGTGCCGATTCTGTTCTCCTTAGCTTCCTTGGTAGCAACGTTCGCTTACTCGGCCTTGTCCTCTGACTGGGCTCCCTTAGCGAATGTGAGCACTGAAGCAGTCCAACTCTCCAACTGCTCCGATTAATCAAGTCCCCTCTATGGGACTCACTGGTACTTGCAATCTGACTACTCCCTCGGTGGTACACAGCCCCCATATGCTGACGACCAAGGCTTTCATCTGATGCAAGCTTTGATGCATACACACGGAAGACCCGCCTCTGCGGTACTGTGGCATTCACTCCTTGAATCCACAGCCCTTCTTGCCGTTGCATGGTTTACCAAAGTGGAGCTCCCAGCAGCTCCTGATCATTCATATGATCATGTCCCCCTCCATGGGACTCACTGGTACGTGCACTTGGACTTCTTCCTCGGTGGTATACAGCTCCCATATGCTGATGACTAAGGCTTTCATCCAATGCAAGCTTTGATGTACACACGAAGATCTGCCTCTGCGGTACTACGACATTCACTCCTTGAATCCATAGCCCTTCTTCTTGTTGTGTCGTACACCAAAGTGGAGCTCCCAGTAACTCCTGATCATACCTCCGCATGATTTTGTCCCTCACGGGACAAGATTGTCTGTATTGCATCGCCACGAACTATTCCACCACGATCCGCTGCACCATGTCGCCTCCTGGTGACATCTCCATTGCATACAGATTCTCGTGTGATGAACTCGGACTACGACTTCTCCACGTGTGGCCTCTGCTAACACATCGTAGGGCCTCTACCATCTCCGACTTTTAGTTCGCTCCCTTGGCAATTCCCCTTCGTCCCCCCCCACTCCTGGGTTACTCCTGGATGAAGCATAGCTCTAGGATAGTCCGTCGCCTAGTAGCTTCTGAAGTCCCCTGACTTCGCTAGAGTTGGTGCACCATTGTTTGGATCATGGGCCTCTATCCCCTACCAACACAATCTTGCTATGCACCTCCTGTTCTTGACAACTCGAATGGCAACACTGTGGCATATTCTTCAAGAGTACCTGCCTCTGTGTCCTCTTGCCCCGTACTAAGGTCTCATAATCCTAACTTTGCCTCCGCAAGTTGAATCACCTTAGTTACTCCATCAAATGCATCTCTTAGGTAGCTTGCATGTGCCTTGAAGCTCCCTTCATCTTTGGCACCATGCAAAATAAGTCTGTCCCATCAGAATGAAGAACCCATGGAACGACATGATCCCACTCTTGCCTCTACAAGAGTTCATGCCCTTGACCTCTGTCTAAGGAAAGCTCAGTTCCTCCGCTCCATGTTCTATCTTCTATGTCGACTCCCTTTATGCGGCTTGGATACTTCACCGAGTTCCACCCAAGTCGCTCTGCTCCTCGATTTGCACTGAGTTGATAGTGGCCCTCAGGTCCACCATTCCACGGGTCAGCCCTATGTTGAGTTCGATTTCTGCCTCGACTCTAAGTGTGCCTTCATATGATGTTGCCTTGGATTGCTCCCCCACTTGATCTCGAAATGCATCCCCCAATGCATTACCTCCTTCGAGATCATGCGACAACTCTTCGTCGCTCACTCGGTCCGTTGAGCTTTATGAAGATATACCCTGAGAAACTCTTCCTCAATGTGTGCAGTCCGTTGCACATGATTCTCCCACTAGAGAACTAGGACTTATCCCTCCTGGATATCTGTCCTGCTGGAGCAACTTTTCTCTTTATATACTTCCCACTGGAAGTTTCGGAGACCATCATCCCCTTTGGACTACTCCGTCTTACTGAACTTGTGCTTTGTTCTGCCCCCACAAATGTACTTGCTAGATTGCGACCCTTCTCCAATGGTCTCACGCACCCTTCAAGGTCTAGCAACATGCTGAATTTGTTGCACATTTCAGCCACCTACGGACATATCCTTTCCATGTTGAAGAGAAAGTTCTGATGCTCCATGGCGCCGAGTTCTAATCGCGCCTTGGGATGGCCACGAACCCTCTGTCATGTGTACAAGCCCTTGCATGAGTTTTGAATCCTTCGAGTTAGCAATTCCCCTCACCTTTGTGAGCTTTGCATAACTCTTTCGGTCGTTACACAACACCTCCCACCTTGCACGGTCTCATCTTTCACCAAGCACCCTGCTTTGCCTTAAGCACCGTCAAGTTTGGTTGCCAACGTCGAGTTATAGCTCAAACTCAACCATCCCAATCTTTGTGTGCTACGCATTCTTCTTCGCTTGCTTGTCCTCGTGGTGCCACTCGCGCAAAGGGGTTGGCAATTCCTTGAATGCCAAACCAGGATGCCCGCTCCTCTGAGCGACTCCTTTCCCTACATCTCAATGTCCGTTTCCCCCAAACGGTTGCACGTGCTAGCTGTCCTCCACACGGCCTAGCTAGGTCCCCCACATTTGTATGGCAAGTGTTTCTGCGTGTGCTTGTCCCGCTCTGATACCACATTGTCACGGGCTTAGCTGATTTTGCCTAAGCCGTGCGGCACCCATGCGTGTCCGTCCAAGGTCAGCCCTCCCGAGATCTCCTAAAATCCCAGACTTACAAAAAAGCGGGCGGAAGAAGCAACTCCCACGGGATCCACAAGCAACTGCTCAAGAAAAACACTTTATAAAGCCAAAATACAAATTACACCCATGGACATTACAAACTCAGAGAGGTTGCACACAAAGGATAATGGTTCACTACAGACCGATGTCCCCACAAGTGCTTATAAGACACACTTGTATTTACAAGCCAAACTTGGCCATAAAGCAAATCAAACTAGGGCTTCCAAGCCTACTGCAAGCCCGCTTCTTGTTGTACAAAATATGTACCTAAACCGAAGGACACGGACTAACACAAGCATTTCATCGAACACCTTGTTTACATTGTTGTCTGTGACAATGCGTCGTAATCTCCCACCACGGCATCGTGGGTCCCGCTATCATCTCCATGCTCCCGATATGCTTCTCAATGTAATTACAAATAATCACAGACACATAGGCTCGACAATAAACGAGAAAAACAGAGGCATTCAGGCCCCAATGATAATAATAATAATAATAATAATAATAATAATAATAATAATAATAATAATAATAATAATAATAATCATAATCATAATTACACATATCATAACACATAACTCATGATTATCTATCCACATTATACGTCATATGCAGGATTACTAGATATATAATAATTAAATAAACTATTTAATTAATTATTTTTTTAGAAATCAGGACATGCTTAGAATTTCTAGAATTGCCAAGGGTATTTTTATAGTTTTGGATGAGAGGATAGTCCTCGAAATTTTCAGAATTATTGAGGGTATTATGGGAGGATAGCCCTTAGAATTTTCTGAATTTATAAGGGCAGGATCATCCTTTTCTCAAATGGATGCCATAACCCCCCTTTCCCCTTTGTGCCACTGCGCGCCCCTGCTGTTGCCCTGTTGGCGCCGCCAGGCGGCCACCCTGGTTAGCGCCCCTGCCGGTAGCAGAATGGCGTCACGCCCTGCGGTGCCTGCTCGGCCCCTTTATAGGCGTCGCGGCGTGCGCATGGTGGTGTCGCCTCTTCGGCGCTGGCCTCCCTTTCAGGCTGGCCCTGGCCGCAGCCAATCGCCCCTTTGCAGGGGGCCACGACCTAGCCATGGGTGGCTGGCCCTGCATGGGGGCTGGCCCTAGCCAGCCGCCCCTCCTCCTCACTGCCTTCGCTGCAAAAATGCAACAAGAACACATAGAACGATTCTACCCGATATAATCTTATTACATGCAACTCTAATACAACTATTGGGAAAACTCAGTAGGTGCATCACATGCACAGCGAAAATCAAAATAAAAACTAGTTTTCCACGCAGATCAAATCGTCATACAAAAGATTGGGATCACAAAAAAAGCTACAAAAATAAAAAAACTATGATGTGTGAGAGATTGATTTTACCTAGCGAGATCATATATCCCTATATTCTAGATCTGGATGGAGAAGATGAAGGAGGTCAAGCGTCCTCCTCTCTAGCGGTATCCACACGATGGATCTCCGCAGCAAAACTCCTCCAATCTGATCTTGTAACTCTTGCACAAAGGAAGGGAGGAGAATAGGAGGTGGTGGCTAAAGCTGCAACCTCTCAACCATGAGTCTCCCTTCCTATTTATAGAGAGCCACCAAAAACCCTAGGGCTCCTGCCTTAGTGGGAATTGGAGCTCCATCAAATTACCCACTAACCTTGTATTATTGGATCTCTATGCAATAATCTCCTTAGGCCTCTAATTGGGCCTTAATCAAGTAGCCCATCAGCATAGGGTCTCATCTAATGAGAATAAGGGCTAATTAGATCTCCATCCAATCCTCTATTCGCTGAAGTATCCACCATATTGTAACAGACAACAATATAAATAAGGTGTTCGATGACATACTCGTGTTTGTCCGTGTCCTTCTGTCTGTAATGGACAATTATCCTTTGTGTGGAACCTCTCTGAGTTTGTAATGTCCATGTGTGTAATTTATATTTGGCTTTATAAAGTGTTTTCTTAAGCAGTTACTTGTGGATCCTATGAGAATTGCTTCTTCTAGACCGTTTTCTCTTTTATAAGTCTAAGGAACTCTAGGAGATCTCAGGAAGGGCTGACTTTTACGGATTGTCATGGACAACAATGTAAACAAGGTGTTCGATGAAATGCTTGTGTTAGTCCGTGTCCTTCGGTTTAGGTACATATCTTGTACAACAAGAAGCAGGCTTGCAGTAGGCTTAACAACCCTAGTTTGATTTGCTTTATGGCCAAGTTTGACTTGTAAATACAAGTGTGTCTTATAAGCACTTGTGGGGACTTCGGTCTGTAGTGGACTATTATCCTTTGTGTGCAACCTCTCTGAGTTTGTAATGTCCATGGGTGTAATTTGTATCTTGGCTTTATAAAGTGTTTTTCTTGAGTAGTTGCTTGTGGATCCCGTGGGAATTGCTTCTTTTGGCCCGTTTTCTCTTTTTATAAGTCTGTGGGATTTTAGGAGATCTCGGGGAGGGCTGACCTTTGCGGACGGACACGCATGGGTGCCGCACGACTTAGGCAAAATCAGCTAAGCCCATGACAATGTGGTATCAGAGCGGGACAAGCACACGCAGAAACACTTGCCATACAAATGTTGGGGACCTAGCTAGGCTGTGTGGAGGATAGCCAGCACGCGCAACCGTTTGGAGGAAACGGACATTGAGATGTAGGGAAAGGAGTCGCTCAGAGGAGCGGGCATCCTGGTTTGGCATTCAAGGAATAGCCAACCCCTTTGCGCGAGAGGCACCACGAGGACAAGCAAGCGAAGAAGAATGCATAGCACACAAAAATTGGGATGGTTGAGTTTGAGCTATAGCTCAACGTTGGCAACCAAACTTGACGGTGCTTAAGGCAAAGCAGGGTGCTTGGTGAAAGATGAGACCGTGCAAGGTGGAAGGTGTTGTGTCATGACCGAAAGAGTTGTGCAAAGCTCACAGAGGTGAGGGGAATTGCTAACTTGAAGGATTCAGAACTCATGCATGGGCTTGTACACGGATGACGGAGTGTTCGTGGCCATCCCAAGGCGCGATTAGAACTCCGCTCCATGGAGCATCAGAACTTTCTCTTCAACATGGAAAGGATATGTCCGTAGGTGGCTGAAATGTGCAACAAGTTCCGTATGTTGCTAGACCTTGATGGGTGCAGTGGAGACTGTATTGGAGAAGGGTCGCAATCTAGCAAGTACATTTGTGGGGGCAGAACGAAGCTCGAGTTCAGCAAGATGGAGTAGTCTAAAGGGGATGATGGTCCCCAAAACTTCCAGTGGGAAGTATGTAAAGAGAAAAGTTGCTCCAGCAGGACAGATATCCAGGAGGGATAAGTCCTAGTTCTCTAGTGGGAGAATCATGTGTAACAGACTGCACATATTAAGGAAGAGTTTCTCAAGGTTATATCTCCATAAAGCTCAACGGACCGAGTGAGCAACGAAGAGTTGTCGCATGATCTCGAAGGAGGTAATGCATTGGTGGATGCATTTCGAGATCAAGTGGGGGAGCAATCCAAGGCAACATCATATGAAGGCACACTTAGAGTCGAGGCAGAAATCGAACTCAACAGAGGGCTGACCCATCGAATAGTGGACGTGAGGGCCACTATCAACTCACTGCAAATCGAGGAGCAAAGTGACTTGGGTGGAACTCGGTGAAGTATCCAAGCCGCATGAAGGGAGTCGACATAGAAGATTGAACATGGAGCGGAGGCATGGAGCTTTCCTTAGACAGAGGTCAAGGGCATGAAATCTTGTAGAGGCAAGAGTGGGATCATGTCGTTCCATGGGTTCTTCATTCTGATGGGACAGACTTATTTTGCATGGTGCCAAAGATGAAGGGAGCTTCAAGGCACATGCAAGCTACCTAAGAGATGCATTTGATGGAGTAATTAAGGTGATTCAACTTGCGGAGGCAAAGTTAGGATCATGAGACCTTAGTACGGGGCAAGAGGACGCAGAGGTGGGTACTCTTGAAGAATATGCCATAGTGTTGTCATTCGAGTTGTCAAGAACAGGAGGTGTATAGCAAGATAGTGTTGGCAGGGGATAGAGGCCTAAGATCCAGACAATGGTGCACCAACTCTAGCGAAGTCAGAGGACTTCAGGAGCTACTAGGCGATGGACTGTCCTAGAGCTATGCTTCATCCAGGTGTAACCCAGGAGTGGGGGGGACGAAGGGGAATTGCCAAGGGAGCGAACTAAAAATCGGAGATGGCGGAGGCCCTACGATGTGTTGGCAGAGGCCACACGTGGAGAAGTCATAGTCCAAGTTCATCACACGAGAATCTGTATGCAATGGAGATGTCACCAGGAGGTGACATGGTGCAGCAGATCGTGGTGGAATAGTTCATGGCAATGCAATACAGGCAATTTTGTCCCGTGAGGGACAAAGATCATGCGGAGATATGATCAGGAGTTACTGGGAGCCCCACTTTGGTGTACAACATAACAAGAAGAAGGGCTATGGATTCAAGGAGTGAATGTTGTAGTACCGCAGAGGCGGGTCTGCGTGTGTGCATCAAAGCTTGCATTGGATGAAAGCCTTAGTCATCAGCATATGGGAGCTGTATACCACCGAGGAAGAAGTCCAAATGCACGTACCAATGAGTCCCAAGGAGGGAGACATGATCATGTGAATGATCAGGAGCTGCTGGGAGCTCCACTTCGGTGAACAATGCAACGTCAAGAAGGGTTGTGGATTCAAGGAGTGAATGCCACAGTACCACAAAGGCGGATCTTCCGTGTGTCTGCATCGAAGCTTGCATCAGATGAAAGCCTTGGTCGTCAGCATATGGGGGCTGTGTACCACCGAGAGAGTAGTCAGATTGCAAGACCAGTGAGTCCCATAGAGAGGACTTGATTGACCGAAGCAGTTGGAGAGTTAGGCCCGGTGCTCACTGGTGGCGCGAGCCCTGCAACAAGATGGTGGAGGCCATGTATGAGAGTTGCAGTCTGTCTCTCCATCGACCAAGGAGAACTGCAAGGAGGACATAGTGGTGTCGAAGCAAGTGGTCAAAAGGGGCGAGGAAGCGACGATGAGTCCAACGGGGCTCAGCTACCCAAAAGAAAAGCATCGGTTAGAGAGGAGGTGGACTCGAAGAAGCTTCACAGTGCCACAGAGGCAGATCTACCGATCGCGATGGAAGGGATGAAGATGCAAGGTAATGGATAGTAGTGCTATGGGCTTGGCAGCGCCATGGTACCGTAGATGCAGGACTTCCATGAAGTCATCGATCCCTTGCTCTCATGAAGGGACAACATTGGTCGTAAAAGGGGCCAAGGAGGTGGAGAATGCAGAGGTAAACTCCAAGTACCAAGACAAGGCAGAAGGGCAGAGGCCAAGAAACTTCATAAGACCGATGTCGATGTGTTTCTCATCCAGATAGCCAAAATTAAGGGACTTCGGGTTGATGCAGGAGGGCTCGACTAAGGAACGAAGTAGGCAGTACATGGTACTGTACCTTTCTACTCAAGAGGAGTAGGCAGCAAAGGTGATGGAGAACACGGTACAACCCCAAAGGCGACCAGATCTATCAAAGACTTACTCCAAGTTGGGGGACTCCAAGTTGGAGTAAACTTTTTGCTCTTTTCGGGTAAAACTTCTTGCATTCCAGAAGTTCAATAGCAGTGGGAAGGCGAATCACAGTAGCTAACCCAACGCAAGGAGTGCAACCACTTCAAGTGCTTCAGAAGTGTGAGCAAAGAGCAGGCGAATGTTAGTAACCAGCTCAATGCATGAAGTACAAACTCGAGGAGGCAGGAGAAATCGAGTAACCTTTGTCAAGCGAAATTGAGTAACCTTTGCCTTCTCAACTCGAGAGAATGGGCAAAACCGAGTACCCCAATTCTCTTAATTCGAGGAGGTGAGCGAAGCCAAGTAACCTTACCTTCTCAACTATGAAGAGAATGAGTGAAGTCAAGTATCTCAGTTCTCTTACTTATCCAAGCAGGGGAGCTCTGCACAAGTTCAGTGACCCTTCAAAGAAAGCTTATGGAAGACAATGGTTGTCAAATCCTCACTGTTGGTAATCAATGCTATTGAGAGTAGTTTTTCCACTTCATTTTCCAATTGACTAAGAGGGAGTGATGCGAACATACTTGGAAGTGACAACTAACAGCGGAAGAAGGTTCAATGGGCAAACATTATGGAGAAAGGAACTTAAAAACATCAAAGTCTGTGAGGCGATGCTCGTTAAAGCTCCAACAAGCATCTACCCAGTTCAAGCAAGATGAGTATGCTGCGATATTGGCACATAATAAGGTAGGTCTTTTCCTTCATCAGAGGGATCCGCGAGAAACAACAAGGATCAGCACAACTCAGCCAACCCCACACCAGATTCAGTCATTGGTGAGTTGAAGCAACATGGCGGATTAGAGTTCGACTACTCAACAACAGTGGCGGAGAGCGGCTAGGAGCCAAAGGGGCGTGTTGCAGCCAAAACAGAATATTAAAGATTCAGCAGAATGCGAGGAGATGCAGCGTCTATAGTGGCTTCGACGAGGACGTCAAAGGAATAAGTGGTGGAGAATGTCACAGATAACAATGTAAACAAGGTGTTCAATGAAATACTTGTGTTAGTCCATGTCCTTCGGTTTAGGTACATATCTTGTACAATAAGAAGCGGGCTTGCAGTAGGCTTAGCAGCCCTAGTTTGATTTGCTTTATGGCCAAGTTTAGCTTGTAAATACAAGTGTGTCTTATAAACACTTGTGGGGACTTCGGTCTGTAGTGGACTATTATCCTTTGTGTGCAACCTCTCTGAGTTTGTAATGTCCATGGGTGTAATTTGTATCTTGGCTTTATAAAGTGTTTTTCTTGAGCAGTTGCTTGTGGATCCCATGGGAATTACTTCTTCTGGCCCGTTTTCTCTTTTTATAAGTCTATGGGATTTTAGGAGATCTCGGGGAGGGCTGACCTTTGCGAACGGACACGCATGGGTGCCGCACGACTTAGGCAAAATCAGCTAAGCCCGTGACAGGATGGACACACATGGGTGCCGCACAGCTTAAGCAAAATCAACTAAGCCCGTGACAATGTGGTATCAGAGCGAGACAAGCACACGTAGAAACATTTGTCATACAAACGTGGGGGACCTAGCTGGACTGTAAGGAGGACAGCCAGCATGCGCAACCATTTGGGGGAAATGGACATTGAGATATAGGAAAAGGAGTCACTTAGAGGAGCGGGCATCCAGGATTGACATTCAAGGAATGGCCAAACCTTTGCGCAAGAGGCACCACGAGGACAAACAAGCGAAGAAGAATATGTAGCACACAAAGATTGGGATGATTGAGTTCGAGCTATGGCTCGATGTTGGCAACCAAAACTTGACGGTGCTCAAGGCAAAGCTGGGCGCTTGGTGAAAGATGAGACCGTGCAAGGTGAGAGGTGTTGCGTAACGATCGAAAAAGTTGTACAAAGCTCACAGAGGTGAGGGGAATTGCTAACTTAAAGGATTCAGAACTCATGCAAGGGCTTGTTCACGGATGATGGAGTGTTCGTGGCCATCCCAAGGTAGGATCAGAACTCAGTGCCATAGAGCATCAGAACTTTCTCTTCGATATGAAAGGATATGTCCATAGGCGGTTGAAATGTGTAACAAGTTTAGCATATTGCTAGACCCTGAAGGGTGTAGTGGAGACTGTATTGGCAAAAGATCGCAATCTAGCAAGTGCATTTACGGGGGCAGAACAAGGCACAAGTTCAGCAAGATGGAGTAATCCAAAGGGGATGATGGTCTCCGAAACTTCCAGTGGGATGTATGTAATGAGAAAAGTTGCTCCAACAGGACAGATATCCAGGAGGTATAAGTCCTAGTTCTCTAGTGGAAGAATCATGTACAACGGACTGCACATATTGAGGAAGAGTTCCTTAAGGCTTTATCTCCACAAAGCTCAATGGACCGAGTGGGCGACGAAGAGTCATCGCATGATCTCAAATGAGGTAATGCATTGGGGGATGTATTTCGAGATTGAGTAGGGGAATAATCCAAGGTAACATCATATAAAGGCACACTTAGAATCGATGTAGAAGTCAAACTCAATGGAGGGCTGACCCGTGGAATGGTGGATGCGAGGGCCATTATCAACTCAATGCAAATCGAGAAGCGGAGCGACTTGGGTGGAACTCGGTAAAGTATACCAAGCCGCATGAGGGGAGTCGACATAGAAGATGGAACATGGAGCGGAGGCACGGAGCTTTCCTTCGACAGAGGTCAAGGGCATGAACTCTTATAGAGGCAAGAGTGGGATCATGTCATTTCATGGGTTCTTCATTTTGATGTGACAGACTTATATATACACACGTATATATATACATATATATATATATATATATATATATATATATATATATATGTATGTATATATATATATATATATATTTATTTATATAGTGATGTTATTGGATCTGTGCAATGGAAATCGGATCTTGATGAGATCACAATAATGAGATCGATTCACCTTTAAATATCAACCCCAAATAATCTTAATCATAGATTCCTCAGAAGGGACATCGAGATAACACAGACAGATCGGTGTAATATATACCCATCCATGTGATAGAGGCAATTGGTCTTAAAGCTGCTTATGTGGAGATACTAAGGGTATAGTATAGGTGCTCATTAGAGAATGAGTTCACTAATTGATCCGCTTATGAAATGCTAGCTGGTTACTGATACTTGACATTAAACAATATTTTCATAGTCCTAGTTATATATCTGGTCCTTAGAATTGAGATACCAAGAATGTCTTGTTTAAGTACTCATTTTGTTGATATTGGATTTATAGGTTTGGAAGTTCCAAACGACATATGATGTTGTGCGGCAGTGATAGAACCCTATAAGGAGCTCTATATAATTTGATCTTTGAGGGTGATCAATCCTTAGAATACTATAGGGGTTCCTCCCTCCTAGGGTCAGCTAACATGGCTGAAAGAGCATTAATCTTGCTTGATGGAAAAGAGGTGGAGGCTACAGCTTATATAGGGCTCAGAACCCTAGCCCTAGGGGGTGCTTCCTAAATGAATTTATCCCCTTTCCCCTCCTATAGCCAACCTGCCTTAATAGGGGTAGGTGGTGGCTTAGTTGGCTACATAGCCGACTCTAGCAGATAGAAATCCTAGTCGACCAGCCCAGTAAAAGGGGTGATAGCTATTAAGCCTAAAGGCCCTAAACTAAACCCTAGCCACACTTTTTTATAAAATAGTGGTGTCTATATAGGGTTTTTGTTATAATTTCATAGAGTTTTATTGACTCTATTAAGGTGAGTAGGATCCAACTCTGCTAGGGTCCTATTAAGCTCACTTTCTTTAAATCAGCCTTGTCCTCAAAGTTGAGGGTTCATGAACTCTAGGAATCGGGTCTTTAGCTCCTCATTTGATTTCCATGTGATCATTAATTAAACTTTGGCCTCCTCATCAGCTTGGGTGTCAGTTGGGGGCTGAGGTATCTTTTTTAAATTTCCATTTGAGGTGGGATACCTGGAGGATCAACTATAATCTTGATTTTATGCACGGATCTGATCTCTAGTTTAGGGCCCCAATATAATCCCCAATTTTGTAAGACACAAATAAATAGGGAGACCACTTCCTTAAGGCTTGAGTTTCTTGTTGATCGGGCTAGAGGTGTAGGAAATCTAGTACTTCAATTTTTTGTCCGTACTGAAGTTTGTCGGGAGGCTGTTTCTCCTTTGTATATGCTGCCATATGGTTATTCTTTAGTAATAACCAATCTTTCTTCTGGAATAGTAACTACTCTATACTATGGTTCAGAATGTAGAGAACCCAATATGGCATGAGCATATATTGTAATTCTTCTAGGCTTACTCCTCTTTCGTGCCATGGACCATCTTGCATAAGGCTTACTCCTCTTTGGAAGTAGCTTATCCCTAGGAAAATGATGTAGGGATGTGTCGTAGCAAAAAATAAGCACGGTCAAATAATTCATGTCTCTGTCATCTCTTGAGTAACCCTTTTATCTTTGATATTCTATGGGCTACAATCTGGCCGAGCATTACATGGTTATAATTTCAGTTAGTTCAACATATGAGAGTTGGCATCTTGATAGGCGGTAGTACGCTCAATTTGGTGGAGACTCCCAAAATTTCAGCAAGCTTTGGGAGAGGGTTCTTATCTTCAATTTCCTTTGGCTTCATCTCCTAAAACACTTGAATTTGAATTGAGAAGCTATTGGATTCTTCTTTTGGTACCTTCTCCAAGTGTCGTGGTCGTAGTCATGGCTCCCTTGTAGAACCACCTATTTTCCTTTGCTGAAGAATTTCATAGTTAGGTTTGAAAAATTCTAGAAAATATCTCCAATCGTAGACAATTAATCAATGTCAAGCACTATATCAAATTCATCGAGAAGGAGGCAGAAAAAATCAACAACTATGTTTTGCTCCTTAGGATTAGTTTTACCCGCAAGCACTTCTAGTTGCACTTCAAAATTTGGCCGTTAGCTACCTTGACTTTGAACCTACTGTAATCTTCTTTTTGGAGCATTAAATGGGCAGCAACCTTACTACTCATGAATTTATCTGTGCCCCCGGTGTCAATGAGGATGATGACGGACTTCTGCTTGAGAAACCCTTTGATCTTTAATTTTTGCAGGTTTATGTAGCCAGCTAAGGTAGGAACCATACAGGTGACCGGTTGTAATGTATCCTTCTCTTTGGGCTTGAGAGTCGTATCTTCAAGTTTTGGTTCTTTAGTAGGCGCAATCATCAATGGTGTCTCTTTTTTACGTTGGTGTTCTAGGCTCCACAGTTTATCACAATACCCACATAGGCCCTTTGTCGATATGTCTTGAAGGTCTTCGCTTGTTAATTTCTTTAGCTGAGGGGGTCAGCTGACAATAGGAGGAGGTGAATGCTTTGGTGCCACTAGTCCAGGAGCGATCCTAGTCCTGTAGGCTTCATAGTTTAATTGCTCCTCTTGATGTCATGCGAAGGAGATGGCTGCCTTAAGTGTATACGGGTATCATGCTTTAACTTCTTCCTAAATCTCTGGCTTTAAGCCCTCAATAAAAGTCCTAAATATTTGCTTTTTATACCAATCATAAGTTTGATTAGATAACCTTTCAAACCTATTTTGGTACTCTTGTTTGGTAAAGGTTTGACAGATCATCGCTAGTTCTTTGTCAAGGTTCTTGTAATTGATTGGTGCTAAAGGTTTATATGCTTTTAGTTGGGATATGACTCTTATGCTCTGAGCATCTTGATTGAGGTGCCCTTCTTGAAGTTGTGCAAAGGAGATCAATATCACTATGGTGTAGGACTGTCATGTCTTAACTTTGCTTCTTATCTCCGGTGGGTTCTTTTTGCAATTAGAATTTGCTCCATATTGAGATCATCTTAGGCTCGGCAACGACTCAATCTAACTCCCAAAGATAGTGCATTGTTTAGCATCCATATGTGTCTTGAATGCCTCTAATTTGGCTTCGAATAAAATAGGCCCACCGATGTTATGATGTAAGGATCTCGAACTTGTCAAATAAAAAGGTTGAAGATTGTAACTGCAATCTTCAGGTTGAAGGCAACAATGGCAACAAAGGATGAGAAATCTTCAGATTGTAACTGCTATTATGATGTTGCTACAAAATTGTTTAGGCTATGGTGGTGAAATCTCCAAGTGGTTGTTGTATTGATAAAGGATGGCAGCAAGGGGTAGCAATGATGGAGGAAGAAGACAATAATAGTAACGTCGGCTATGGTTCTGTGATGATGCTGCAAGGCCGTCGAGGTTGTAATTTTTTAGGTGGCTGATATCTGTTGGAAGATGGTAGCCAAGAGATCTGAGTCAGAAGGCAGCAGTAATGATGGAGGAAGGAGAGGGGAGCAGCTATATCAATTGAAGCTATGGTGCGACTTCGTGGCTGCAAGTGGAGTTAGTTGCAACAAGGATAAGTCTGCAATAGGGGGAAGACAGGGTAATGGAGTGCACGACTGTTGTAGAGGAGGATAACGATAGTATGGAGTGATAGACCACTGGAGGTTGTGTTCACTTTGATGCTAGCCACGATCAAGGTAGTTGGCAGAGAAAGATTGCTGCAGGTTGCGATGTAGATAGATTACAGCAAAATATCACTGCTAGTATCTTTTCTGATGCAGAAGATTGCTGTTGGTTGTGATCAAGGAGGATGGTAGTGAGAGGTCGTTGTTGGCAGCGTTGTGCTACGAGAGATGCATGCTACAGTTGAAGGGATAAGGGAGGTTGGGTGGTAGAGATGGCAACAGAGGCAGTAGGAATGTGGCTCCGATAACATATGATAGAACCCAAGAAGGAGCTCTATAGAATTTGGTCTTTGAGGGGAATCAACTCTTGGAACACTATAGCGGCTCCTCCCTCCTAGGGTTAGCCAACAAGGCTGAAATAGAATTTATCTTCCTGATGAAAAAGAGGTGGAGGTTACAGCTTATATAGGGCTTAAAACCCTAGCCCTAGGGGGTGCTTCATAAGTAAATTTACCTCCTTATCACTCTTAGAGCAGACCTACCTTAATAGAGGTAGGCGGCAACTTAGTTAGCTATATAGTCGACTCTAGCAGATGGAAACCCTAGCCGACTAGCCTAATAAAGGGCGTGGTGACTATTAAGCCCTAAGGACCCAAACTAAATCCTAGCCATAATTCTTTATAAGATAGAGGTGACTAGGTGGGGTTTTTATTAGAGTTTCACAGAGTTTTATTGACTCTATTAAGGTTAGTAGGACTCAACCCTACTAGGGTCCTATCAGGCAATAAGAGAATAAAGAGTTAAAATGAATTCTAACTTGTTATGTGTTTAGCTGCGCATCATCAACAACATCACGAGTAATATCGATCTAGTACAAGTAGTTATCAAGATTGGTAGCCAACTTTACAGAGATAATTGAGTGCCAATAGAGGATCATCCAGTCTCAATATCATGAGAGGAATATCTCGTGTGCTCTCGCTCAAGCAAATCCCTAGCCAGGGTTGTTCGAATTGAGAGAGTAGGAGTTTTCCAAGAGAATTCGATTAGAGTGAGACTTGATTGGATTCTGTATGAAGCCTTACAATACCATACCTAATATACGGTCATTGGAATATTAAATGGATAAGGAACTATAGATAAATGATAACTATAGATAGATAGGTCCAATAGATTAGATCCCCCTATACCGTCTAGGGACTATAGCGTAGTGGCCTTGTATATCCATAGTCGATCAATTGAGTGAATTATTATGAGATAATAATTCACTAAGTTAGAAAGAGTTCTGACAGGTGCAATTCATAGCCAGCTTGGTATTGGGCCTAGAGGGTCATACAAATATTGTGGATATTGCGATGAGCAAAGGATTGGATATGAGTTATCCAATAAGCCCCTATTTTAGTGGCTGAGACCTAATATTAATAGATTCCTTAGGTAAGCACCCCATGGGCTAGGGTTTAGAACCCTATATAATAATGTAGCAGCCTCATCTCTTTTGTCAAGAAAGATCAATTCTATTTCAGTCTTATTGGCTAACCCTAGGAGGGAGGAACCCTATAGTGTTCCAAGAGTTAATCCCCCTCAAAGATCAAATTTTATAGAGCTCCTTTTGGGGTTCTATCATATGGTATCAGAGCAGTATTCTTGCTGCCCTTGCTGCCATCTTTGCTGCCCCCACCTTCCCAAGTAATTCTCATAATTGCTGTGACACATGCCTCCACCTTCCACCTAGGCTACAGATTAAATTAATTTACTACTACCCCTTGCGTTTGAAATTAGAGATATAGTATATTTTTATCACCCATGCTAATTTGCTATTGCTATTCTTTTATCTTACATGTTGAAGAGGGTTTCCCATAGTTTCATTGCTGTAAATTTCAACCATCGCAAACGTTATCATTATTGCGAAGGCAAAACATTGCATAAACTTTCAGCCAGCTATTTGCCTCTTGAAACCAGTTTTATACTCCCCTTTTTTAGCCAAAATTTTTATATGATTTCATAGGTTGTATTAGCCATCATCTAAGATTGATCTCTAAAATGAATTCTCTTTAAAACCAGTTCTATTGTGCTCTAATTCTTCATTATGTATTGCTAGAATTTTTACGGTGAAGAATCTGCCCTCCGTCTTTTCCCCTATTTCCTTACCATTACTTTACCCAAATTTTGTTAAACATTTTATTGATATTAACCACATCTGAAATGAGGAGTTTTACATATTTTCCTCAAGTTTTCCTATAAGATTTACCTATAAAATTTATCGTTTATCTGACGTAAAATCTGTTCGGCAAGATAGCACATCGCAACACCTTTCTTTGTCGAATTCCATCATATTTGAGTATTGTCTTTTATAGGTTTTTGGACTCTCTTTCTCTCATCTACAAACCCTACCATCCTCACCAAGGACCCCTCCAAACCACACCTAAAACTGATCCTAATCAGTCATCTAAATTAGCCCTAAACCATAGCCTACTTCCATCAAACCGATCCATCTACCTAACCGGCCACCTCTTCCTCAAAACCTCTCATGCCCCTAACATGACAACAGATTTAGAAGCCTACACTATAGCATCAGTGGAGGCCATTAACGCTAAGTGTGAAGCCTTTGAAAGTCGCATGGAGGAGGAGATGCGATCCCTTTTCGTCGAATTTAGCATGGGCCAACCACCTAGCCTAAAGAAATCACAATAAGGAGAAATTTTAGATTAGCGAGACGATCCTCAAGAGTATGGTCACATCATCCCTGATCCAAATAATTCATGCATGAAGGATAACTTCCCTAGATGGAAAGAAGGAGACCCGATCGGATGGATCACGCGCGCGGAGCGCTATTTTCAGTTCTACCGAACCACCGACGCTACAAGGGTCGAGATTGCTATCATCCACCTCAAGGGAGATGCTATTCAGTGGTTGAAATAGTTTCGACAACATCGACGGACAATTGATGAAGATTCGACAAACCTCTACAATACATGAATACCAAACAAGATTTGAACATTTATCTAACCAAACTATGGATTATTTTAAAAAGCAACTTTTAGGGACTTTTATTGAGGGCCTAAAGTCGGAGATTCGAGGAGAAGTAAAGGTGTGGCAACTATATACTCTTATAACGGTGATTTCCTTCGCAAGAATCCAAGAAGAACGATTGAACCATGAAGTATGAAGGACAAGGTTCACTCCCCAACTAGCCATGCCAAAGCCTTCGGCCCCCTCTACTACCATCGGAGCCCCCGTACAAAAAAAAAAAAATTAACAAGAGACGAGCTTCATGAACGATCGGCCAAGAGGTTATGTTGGCACTGTGATGAACTGTGGAGCCAAGAGCATCGTTGTAAAAAGGGCCAGCTCCTCATGATTGAACTAGTAGAGGATGAGGACAGCAAACCATATGAAGAAAGCCTCAAACCCAAAGATGAAGCCATGGAGGAAGAGCCCCAATCGGTCGACTATGTAGTGCACCCACTGGTCGGCTACTCCAACCCACATACGATGAAAGTTGGAGGACTCCTTAAATAGCAACCCATCACCATTCTTATAGATACGGGTAGCACCAATAACTTTCTCAACGGTAAGGTTACTGTATGTATGACACTTCAAATTAAAGATTGCAACAAGTTCGATGTAAAGGTCGCCAACGGTCGAATCCTCAATTGCGACCAACGGTGCCCACGGGTAAAATTACTACTACAAGACCAAGAAGTGATAGCTGATTTATTCCTCCTACCCACTGATGACTATGAAGCCATGCTTGGGATTGAATGGCTCATAACATTATGTGACATCTCCTAGAATTTCTCTAATTTAATCATAAAGTTTTATTGTAAAGGGAGACAGGTCACATTGCAAGGCAAGCGGCGGGAGCCATATTTCCACCATTTTGATATAATGAATGGAGAAGGTGCTACACAAAACAAATGGTAGATTTTTTATGCATATCCACCAGCCATTAAATGAGAAAAAAGTACAAAATTCAGATCCTAAACTTTCCCTATTGCTGGACGAATTCGCGAATGTTTTCACGGAGCTACATAGGCTGCTACCTAACCAGCCACATGATCATTGCATCCCTATATTGTTGGGCAAACCTCTAGCAAATTTGAGACTGTACCACTATCCTCACTTGTAGAAGGATGAGATTGAGAATATCATTAAGGAGATGCTCGACACCAGAGTGATTCGACTAAGCTGCAACCATTACTCCTTGCTGGTGTTGCTAGTGCGCAAGAAGGATGGTACGTGGCAGATGTGGGTTGATTACCGGGCTTTGAGCGCCATCACCATCAAAGATAAATACCCTATACCAGTAGTAGATACACTAATGTTTGAACTAAAAGGAGCCTGAATCTTCACTAACTTGGATCTCAATTCCAGATACCATCAGATTCGGGTATGCACTGAAGATGTTCCGAAAACTGCATTCCACCCACATAACAGCCACTACGAGTTTTTGGTAATGCCCTACGGACTTACAAATGCTCCTTCTACTTTTCAAAGCTTAATGAACAACATTTTCCAGAGGTTTCTGTGCATTTTCATGTTGTATTTTTTGATGATATTCTCATTTATAGCCCTACACTTGATATGCATTTTCAGCACTTGTGAATTGTTCTAATAATCCTTCGGGAGAATACCCTTTATGTTAAATAATCAAAGTACATCATTTTATAGCGTGAAATGGAGTATCTAGGGCACATTATATTATAGGACGGACTGACGGTAGAACCAACAAAGATCGAAGCATTGCAAGGATGGCCAAAACCTATGAAAATAAAATCGCTGCGTGGCTTCCTTGGACTCACGAGCTACTACCAAAAATTCATGAAAGATTATGGCAAGATCAGTGCCTCACTCATGTCCCTAGTGAAGAAAGACTCCTTCTTATGGTTGGATAAAGCTTCCACAGTCTTTGAACGACTCAATGTGGCCATGACGATGACATTGGTCCTAGTACTACCTGATTTTAGTTGCACCTTCATGATTGAGGCTGATGTGTCCAGAATTGGAATTGGGGCAGCTCTAATGTAAGATGGCCAACCGCTTGCTTAAACTAGCAAGGCTTTTTCTCCCTCCCATTTTAAAAATGTCCATGTATGATAAAGAAATACTTGCTATCATACACACCATCACAAAATAGTGACCCTACTTGATCGGCCGATGCTTCCAGATTAAGATCGACCATCGAAGCCTTAAGTATTTTTTAGAGTAGAAAATATCTTTCCTAGAGCAACAACAATGGGTAACTAAACTTCTTGGCTTTGATTATGAAATTATTTATTGAAAGGGGAAAGAGAATGTTGTTGTAGATGCTCTATCTCGACTACCAGGATAAGCCGAAATTTCAGCCATCTCCCTTTCCTCCAACAACTTTCTTAAAGACATTAGAGAGGAGTAAAAGAGCGACCCAGAAACCCGAGGCATTATAGAAAAATTGGAGAAGAATCTGGGTTCCATGGGCCACTACACTTAGGATTCGAAGGCTTTGCACTACAAAGACAGAATTTTGATTTTTCCTTCTTCCCCTTGCATTAAAATTATTTTGCATGAGTTGCACTCGTCACCTTCAGTAGGGCACTTTGGATTTTAGAGAACATATAAGCGGGTGAAGCAAAACTTCTTTTGGAGAGGCAAGACAAAATCGATTTATGATTATGTATCAAAATGTGATGTATGCTAGTAGCAAAAAGATGAAACGGTGGCAAGTCTAGGAAAATTGCAACCACTACCTATACCGGACTTACCATAGACTAACATCTCCATAGACTTCATCGAAGGGCAGCCACCATCTCAAGGTAAAAGCACGATCTTTATGGTGGTCGATAGTCTAACCAAATATGCTCATTTCTATGTTGTGAGACATCCTTATACCGCTGCCAGTATTGCTTAATTTTTATGAAAAATATTGTAAAACTATATAGGATACCAAGATCGATTGTGAGTGACCATAATAAGGTGTTTACAAGTAAATTTTGGACTAAGCTCTTTTAACTATAAGACACCCAATTGAAGATGAATACAGCCTATCATCCACAGATGGACGACCAAACATAAGTGGTGAACAGATGCCTCGAGACTTACAGTGCTTCACTAGTGACTAGCCCAAAGAGTGGACAGGGTAGCTTCCTTGGGCCGAATGATAGTATAACACAACTTATCATTCATCAACTAAATGTAACTCCTATGGGGTGTTGTATGGCCGACCGCCTTCTGTAATACTTAATTATGTAATTGGTATTGCCAAAGTGGATCATATCGACCAAAACTTAATTGACAAAGATAAACTTCTGTAGCTGCTGAAAGACAACCTAACTATCGCCCAAGCCCGCATAAAGCAGCAAGCAGACACTCACTAGAGTGAGAATTTTTGATAGGAGATTGGGTCTACCTTTACCTACAACTATACAAGCAAGTGTCAATCAACAATAGAGCATTGATGAAGCTACCTTCACGATTCTATTGACCATATTTAGAGTGTATTGGGGCCATAGAATAAATAAAAGCTCCCAAATGATGCTAAGAACCATCCCATCATCCATGTATTTTTGCTAAAGCTGAAATTAGGAGAACGTGAGTTGGTTTAGACTTAGCTACCAATCACTACTAATGATGATGAGATTCAAGCTCAACCTGAAGCTATACTTGATCGAAGGATTGTGATGCATCGTTGATGCCCTTCAACTAAAGTACTCATAAAGTGGAATAATTTACCAATCGAAGATACAATGTGGGAGTCTTACGAGGAGCTGAAGTCCTGGTTCCCAGAGTTTATGGACCCTTAGCCTTGAGGACAAGGTTGATTCAAAGAGGACGGGCTTGATAGGACTCCAACAGGGTTGAGCCCTAATCACCCTAGAAGTAATCAATAAAAATCCTGTGGATTATAATAAAATCCTACCTAGCCAATTCTATCTTATAAAGAAGTATGGCTAGGGTTTAGATTGGGGCCTTAAGGCTTAGTGATTGCCGCCTCCTTTACTGGACTAGTCGACCAGCATTTCCCTCAGCTAGGTCGACTATAGGAGGGCAAAAGAGTAATTTACTTAGGCAAACACCCCATTGTCATGGGCTTAGCTAATTTTACCTAAGCCGTGCGGTACCCATACGTGTTCGTTTGCAAAGGTCAGCTTCCCTGAGATCTCCTAGAGTCCCTTACACTTACAAAAGAGAAAACGGGCTAAAGGAAGTAATTCCAATGGGATCCACAAGCAACTACTCAAGCAAACACTTTATAAAGCTAGATACAAATTACACCCATGGATATTACAAACTCAGAGAGGTTGCACATAAAGGAAAATGGTCCATTACAGACCGAAGTCGTCACAAGTGCTTACAAGATACACTCATATTTATAAGCCAAAATTGGTCACAAAGCAAACCAAACTTGGGCTACTGAGCCTACTGCAAGCCCGCTACTTGTTGTACAATGTATGTACACAAACTGAAGGACACGGATAAACATGAGTATTTTATCAAACACCTTATTTACATTGTTGTCCGTGACATTCTCCCCCACGTATTCCTTCGGCGACCTTGTCAAAGCCACTATAGAAACTACATCTCCTCATATTTTGCTGAATCTTCAACCGTCTACTTTGGCTGCAACATGCCTCTTTGGCTCCCAACCGCTCTCTGCAGCTGTTGTTGAGTAGTAGAACTCTGATCCGCCATGCTGCTTCAACTCCCCAATAACTGAATTTGGTGTGGGGTGGCTGAGTTGTGCTGATCCTTTTTGGTTCTCCCGGATCCTTCTGATAAAGGAAAGAGACCTGCCTTATTATGTGCCAGTATCGTAGTATACTCATATTGCTTGAACTGGATGGATGCTTGTTGGAACTTTAATGAGCATCGCCTCACAGACTTTAAGGTTTTTGAGGTCCTTCCTCCATAATGTTTGCCCATTGATCCTTCTTCCATGTTTAGTTGTTACTTCCAAGTAGGTTCACATCACTTCCACTTTCGATTAGCATTCAATTGGGAAATGAAACGAAAAATCTACTCTCAGTAGTGCTGATCACCAATTGTGAGGATTTGACAACTGTTGTCTTTCATAAGCTTCTTTGAAGGGTTACTAAACTTGAAAGGTACAGTACCACATACTGCCTACTTTATTCTTTGGTCGAGCACTCCTACATCAACCCGAAGTCCCTCACATTCGGCTATCTTGATGAGAAGCCCATCGATACTGGTCTTATAAAGTTCCTTAGCCTCTGCCCTTCCACTCTGTATTGGTACTTGGAGTTTGCCTTTACATTCTCTACCTCCTTGGCCCCCTTTTACGACCAATGCTCTCCCTTTATGAGAGCAAGGGATTGATGACTCCACGGAAGTCCCACCTTTGTGGTACCATAGTGTTGTCAAGCTCATAGCCCTACTATATGTTGCCTCATATCTTCATCCCTTCCTTCATGATCAGTAGATCTGCTTTTGCAGCACTGTGGTGCTCCTTCGAGTCCACCTCCTTTCTAACCGACGCTTTTCTTTTGGGTAGCTGAGCTCCACTGGACTCATTGTTGCTTTCTCGCCCCTTTCGACTACCTACTTCAACACCACTGTGTCCTCCTAGTAGTTCTCCTTGGTCGATAGAAAAATATATTGCAACTCTCATGTATGGCCTCTGCCATCTTATTGTAGGGCTCGCACTGATTTTGTTCTCCTTAGCTTCCTTTATAGCAATATTTGCTTACTCAGCTTTGTCCTCTGACTTACTGGGCTCCCTTAAGTGAATGTGAGCATTGAAGTAATCCAACTCTCCAACCACTTAGATTATACCTTTGTATAATCAAGTCCCTTCCATGGGACTTATTGGTACTTACAATCTGACTTCACCCTCGGTGGTACACAACCCCCATATACTGATGACCAAGGCTTTTATCTGATGCAAGCTTTGATGCGCACATATAGAAGACCCGCTTCTGTGGTACCATGGCATTCACCCCTTGAATCCATAGCCCTTCTTGCCGTTGCATTGTTCACCGAATTGGAGCTCCTAGCAGCTCCTAATCATTCACATGATCAGGTCCCCCTCCGTGGGACTCATTGGTACTTGCACTTGGACTTCTTCTTTGGTGGTATATAGCCCCCATATGCTGATGACTAAGGCTTTCATCCAATGTAAGCTTCGATGCACACACGAAGACCCGCCTCTGCGGTACCATAACATTCACTCCTTGAATCCATAGTCCTTCTTCATATTGTGTCGTACACCAAAGTGGAGCTCCCAGTAACTTCTGATCATACCTCCACATGATCTTGTCCCTCATGGGACAGGATTGCCTGTATTGCATTGCCGACAACTATTCCACCATGATTCGCTGCACCATGTCGCCTCCTGGTGACATCTTCATTGCATACAGATTCTCGTGTGATGAACTTAGACTACCACTTCTGCACGTGTGGCCTTTACCAACACATTATAGGGCCTCTACCATCTCCGATTTTTAGTTCGCTCTCTTGGCAATTCACCTTCGTCCACCCACTTTTGGGTCATACCTGGATGAAGCATAGCTCTAGGACAGTCTGTCGCCTAGTAGCTCATGAAGTCCTCTTGACTTCGCTAGAATTAGTGCACCATTGTCTAGATCTTGGACCTCTATCCCTTACTAGCATAATCTCTGCTATACACCACTTGTTCCTAACAACTCGAATGGCAAAATTGTGATATATTCTTCAAGAGTACCCGACTCTACGTCCTCTTGCCCCGTGCTAAGGTCTCCTGATCCTAACTTTGCCTTCGTAAGTTGAATCACCTTAGTTACTCTGTCAAATGCATATCTGAGGTAACTTGCATGTGCCTTGAAGCTCCCTTTATCTTTGGCACCATGCAAGATAAGTTCGCCCCATCAGAATGAAGAACCCATGGAATAACATGATCTCACTCTTGCCTCTATAAGAGTTTATGCCCTTGACCTCTGTCCAAGGAAAGGTCCGTGCCTCTGCTCCATATTCCATCTTCTATGTCGACTCCCTTCATACGACTTGGATACTTCACCAAGTTCTACCCAAGTTGCTCCGCTCCTCGATTTGCATTGAGTTGATAATGGCCCTCATGTCCATCATTTCACGAGTCAGGCCCCTATTGAGTTTGATTTCTGTATCGACTCTAAGTGTGCCTTCATATGATATTGCCTTGGATTGCTCTCTCACTTGATCTCGAAATGCATCCACCAATGCATTACCTCATTTGAGATCATGTGATGATTCCACGTCACTCACTCGGTCCGTTGAGTTTTATGGAGATATTACCTTGAGAAACACTTCCTCAATATGTACGGTCCGTTGCAGATGATTCACCCTCTAGAGAACTAGGACTTATCTCTCCTGGATATCTATCTTGTTGGAGCAACTTTCCTCTTTACATACTTCCCACTGAAAGTTTCGGAGACCACCATCCCCTTTAGACTACTCCATCTTGCTGAACAACTTGTGCCTTGTTCTACCCCCATAAATGCACTTGCTAGATTGTGACCCTTCACTAATACAGTGTCCACTGCACCCTTCAAGGTCTATCAATATACTGAACTGATTACATATTTCAGCCGCTTACAAACATATAATTTCCATGTCGAAGAGAAAGTTCTGATGCTCCATAGCACTGAGTTCTGAGCGCACCTTACGATGACCACGAACACTCCATCATCCGTGTATAAGCCCTTGCATGAGTACCGAATCCTTCAAGTTAGCAATTGCCCTCACCTTTGTGAGTTTTGTAAAACTCTTTCAGTCGTTATGCAATACCTCCCACTTTGCATGGTCTTATCTCTTACTAAGCGCCCCGCTTTGCCTTGAGCACCATCAAGTTTGGTTGCCAACGTTGAGCTATAGCTCGAACTTAATCATCCCAATCTTTATGCACTACACATTCTTCTTCACTTGCTTGTCCTCGTGGTTGGCCATTCCTCTAAATGCCAAGCCTAAATACCTGCTCCTCTGAGTGACTCCTTTCTCTACATCTCAATATCCGTTTTCCCCCAAATGGTTGTGCGTGCTGGTTGTCCTCCACACAGCCCAGCTAGGTCTCCCACGTTTGTCTAGTGAGTGTTTCTGCATATGCTTATCCTGCTCTGATACCACAATGTCACGGGCTTAGTTGATTTTGCCTAAGCTGTGCGGCACCTATGCGTGTCCTCTACAAAGGTCAGCCTTTCCCAAGATCTCCTAGAGTCCCTTAGACTTATAAAAGAGAAAATGGGTCAGAAGAAGCAATTCTAATGGGATCTACAAGCAACCACTCAAGTAAATACTTTATAAAGCCAGATACAAATTACACTCATGGACAATACAAAATCAGAAAGGTTGCACATAAAGGATAATGGTCCATTATAGACCGAAATCCCCACAAGTGCTTACAAGATGCACTCATATTTACAAGATAAAATTGGTCACAAAGCAAACCAAACTCGGGCTGCTAAGCCTATTGTAAGCCCGCTACTTACTGTACAATGTATGTACACAAACCGAAGGACACGGACAAACATGAGCATTTCATCAAACACCTTATTTACATTATTATTCGCGATACCGTGGGCTAGGGTCTAGAACCCTATAATGATATAGCCACCCCCTCTCTTTTATCAAGCAAGATCAATTCTATTTTAGCCTCTTTGGCCAACCCTATGAGTGATGAACTCCTAGTATTCCAAGGGTTGATCCCCCTCAAAGATCAAATTCTATAGAGCTCTTTCTAGGGTTCTATCAAGACTCTACCAGATGATAGCCACCATCTCATAGGAAAGCTTGGCTACCATTAAAGAACAACCACACTTCAGCCCAAGAAGAAAGAAAAAGCGGCCCAACAAATATCGGAATAGAAGAAAGTTTACTATTAAAAATCGAGTCTCCCTACTAGTAGGAATCTATGAAGACTCAAGCATCAAGGAAGTGGTCTCCCTTTTACTTTGGACCCTATAAAATTGGAGAACACGTTGGAGCTATGCCCTACGAATCAGATCTATATGTTGATTCAAAAGTACACCTCAAGTGGAAGTTTAGAGAGGTCGACTTTGTCCAGATCCATTCACCCGATATCCAAGTTGATGAAGAGATCCAGTTCCAGTTGGAGATCACAAGATCACGATGCATCATAGTCTAAACACTATTGCTGATGCTAGACCATAGAAGTATGATGCGTTTAATACAAGGGCCACAAAGGAGCCTCATAAGGAGTTGCAGATCAAGACCTAGAGTTATGGAGTCTCAGCCTTGAGGACAAGACTGATTTAAAGTGGGCGGGTCTCTTAGGACCCCAGCTGAGTTGGGTCCTAGTCGGTTGAATTAGGTCATTAGATTGGACCTTATTGGCCAGCCTAGACCTAACATTAGGTTAGCTAAGAGGATATTTGAATCTATTGTAATAAATCAGCCCAAATCCTAGTAGAGTTAGGATTTAGCTGAACTAGAGTTTGGTTAGGAGTCGAAGTTGGGTCGGGTTAACCAATTCAAGCATGTAATCAACCCAATTGGTCATCACCTTGATGAGGGAAAGTTGGCTAGGGCTGTGAAGAGGTCGTCTAAGGTTAGAAAGGGAGAGTTTCATTTAGTTAGAACTCTCTCTAAGATTGATTATGAGTTAGATTAGGAACTGGAGTCTCGGTTTAGTTGAAGTATGAGTCCTATTAGGATTAGGGTTTTAAGATCCTATTTAAACACTTGTAGCCATAACTTTTTTGTCATGAATAGATCAATCATTTCTTCAACTCTTATAGCTAAATACCAAGGAGGGCAGAACCCCTATAGAGTTCCAAGGAGGTCGATCCACTTTAGAGATCAATCCAAGCTTAAAATCTTGCACACTTCGATTTTTTGAATAAAAAATAATGCTCACGTAGTATGATTAGAATAGTCCGTAAGTGTGATAAGTGGCTTTAAGGAACGACTATAAATAAAAATATCATCAAATAAGACCATAACAAACTTATGAAGATAAACCCGAAATATATCATTCATTAAACTCTGAAAAGTAGTGGGAGCATTGGTTAGACTGAAGGGCATTACTAGGAATTAATAGTGATTGTTGTGTGTTTTGAAAGCTATTTTCTAGATGTCATCTTCATGTACCTGTATCTGGTGCTAGCCTGACCATAAGTCCAGTTTACTGAAGATTTAGGCTCCCTCTAATTCATCTTGTAACTCATCCACAACTGGAATTAGATATTTATGTTTAATAGTGATGCTATTGAGTGCCCGATAATCTACACACATTTGCTATGAGCTATCATTCTTTTGTGCTAAAAGGATCAATGAAGAATACAGGCTAACATTGGGCCTGATGATCCTTGTCTCTAGCATCTCATTGATGATTCTTTCTATTTTTGCCTTCTGGAAGTGGGAATACCGGTAGGGTCGAACATTAGTTGGGACTCTCCTAGGCAGGATGGGAATTCTATGGTCATGAATCTCAATAGGTGGGAGCCCTTGTGGTTCTACGAATACATCCGCAAATTCAGAGATTAAGGAAAGGAAAGTAGGGTTTTAATCTTACAACCTCAGTTCTCCACATTGTAGGCCCTGTAATTAGATTAAAAAATTGGTATGCATTCTTTTGAAGCACTCTCTCCAATCATTGACTGGCAATGGTTGTGATTTTGCCTGTGTATTTTGCCTCTTAGGATCACTTGTCTTCTATTAACAAAAAAACTTTATGATAAGTTTATAGGAGTTCTAGGAAATATCATCTAGGGTTGTTAACCATTCAATACTGAGCGCCACTTCACAATCTTCCAATGGCAACAAGAAGAAGTCCATAATTATTTCCTAGCCTTGCATGATCAGTTTCACCCTTGAACATTTGTTACTGCAAGCTAATATTCGACCATCTGTTAGCTTTATCTCAAATTTGTCACATTCTTCAATTCTGTAGGCCAACCGGATAGCAATTTTGTTATCTATAAAATTATTAGTGCTATCTATATTGATCAGAATTATTACTAGTTGATGCTTGAGAAATCTTCCAATCTTCATTATTTGCAGGTTGGCATAGCCGGCTATGGCATGCACAGTGCTAGTGACCAGTTCTGCTTCTTCCTCCGTATCTTCATCATCAAATCTTAGATCTTTGTCTTCAGCTTCTTGTTCTTAGCTCAATAATCAGAAGCTTTCCCTGTTTGTAGTAATGGTCTCTACTCCAATATTTATCACAGTGCCAACATAGTCTCTTGGCCAACCTTTCTCGGAGTTCTTCTCGGGTAAGCCTCTTTAGTATAGGGTTTCGGTTGGTATAGGTGAAGCCATGTTAGGACCCTAGCTGAGACGGGTCTTGAATTTATTAAGTCATAGGATTCATTAGTCATGTAAACCGTAAACTAGCCACCACTCCCTTTAATTAACGAGGCCAGGTAGGGCTAGGGAAAAGTTTAATTACAGTAGGAGTCCTCTCTAGCTGCCGACCACACTCTTGGTAAAGGTTAGCTAGGAGTTAGGAGTTGGTTAGGAGAAGTAGTCTATTAGAAGTAGGAGTTCTATTAGGAGTTAGGGTTTTGAGACCTTATATAAGCACTTGTAGCCACCATCTTTTCATCATTAATAGATCAATCTTTCTTCCGCTCTTATAGCTGAATACCTTGGAAGAGGGAACCCCTATAGAGTTCCAGGAGGGTTGATCCCCTATAGAGATCAACCCCAAGCTTAGAATTCGTGAGGATTCTAACACTTAGTATAAGAGCATCGCTCCTTAGTCTTCACTGCCCTTCCACAACCATCCGTCATCTTCATCCAGCCATCTAAGCAATTCCCATAATTTCTAAGATCGTCACCAACTCCATCGTCATCACCACTACAGCAGATCACCCCTGTAGTCCTCACAAGAATTGCATCAGGTCTGGTAATCTACCTTACTGCTGTTGTAATTTAGTTATCCTAAATCCAAAACCCAAAAAAGTGTTACCCTATTATGCGACACAAACTTATCGTCATAAAGTTATCATCTTTATAATTAAAGTTATGCTACAAATTTCAACTGCATACTATTGCCCTATCTTTGATCTTGTTGCCACTATTTTACTGTCATATCTTCTATGTATTTTTTTAGTGGCTTTGCCATTTCTCATCAGTAGATTTCCTTTATATTCTGCATAAAAATTCTTCATACAAACTGCTGAAACTTTTATATCCAAACTGTGGAAAAATCTGCCCCAACACTTTCTTGTACTACTTGATCTTGCCGAATTTATTGCTGCCATATTCTCTTATGAATTTTACGGGAGAAATAGCTTTTTGTTATAAGCAAACCGCCATTGAGTTCTACTTTATATCCCTGATACAAACCACTGAAAACTTTATGTCTAAACTACTAAAATTTTTGATGTAAAATTTTGCTTCTATACCTTTTGCCATTCTTTTTCTCGTAACCCACATATCCTACCAAATTTGTTGCTACCAACTATATTATCTTTAAGTCACTCCTCTAAACTTAACACGTAGTTGTCATAGCATATTTCCAAAATTTATAGCCAACCCAAATAGTAATGTAAATCATAGCCCAAAGAGCTCTCTACCGTAGCCGCAATCCTCCACCACCGATCTTTATCTTATGCGGCCACCTATCCCTCCACTAACCTATGCCCTTAACCCATCAATAAAAGATAGATCATAACATCTCCGATTTAGAGATGTACGTAATGGCATCAGAGAATCTAATTAATACCAAGTTGGAGGCATTCGAATCGCTCATGGAGGACAATCGTAGAATTCAGAATTGGCCGATCTCTAAGACCGACAAAATCACAGCAAGGTTAAAGTTTAGATCACAAAGAGAGGCCTCTTGAGAAGGAATAATAATCCATAGATTTAGCGCAACCATGCATGAGGGTGGACTTCCCTCGATGGGAAGAGAGAGACTCGGCGGGATGGCTTTCGTATGCAGAATGCTACTTCTGCTATCTCCGAACACAAGAGGCTTTCATGGTAGACATCACTGCCATCTACCATAAGAGAGATGCAATACAATGGTCTAATTGGCTTGAGCATACCCAAAGAGTCCCAATGTAGAGACAATTTAAGTGTGGGCTGCTGATTCGCTTTGGACCTTCCGAACATGAGAACATCTACAGTCAACTCGTGAAGATCCGACAAACCTCCACAATCCAAGAATACCAAACTAGGTCTTTGAGAGATTATCTAACCAAGAATATGATTGGTCTAAGAAGAAATTATTAGGGACATTCATCGAAGGACTAAAGTCAGAGATAAAAGAAGAAGTAAAAGTGCGACAACCCAACACCTTGATGGCCGCAATTTCCATAGCCCAAATCCAAGAAGAGTGACTCAACCAAGATATCTAAAAGATGAGAACCACACCATGACTAGCAGTGTACAAACCTCCAGCACTGTCTGCTTCCAGTCGACCCTCTCAGCTAAAAAAATTGACAAGAGAAGAACTTTGTGACAGATCGACAAAGGGCCTTTGTTGGCATTTTGACGAACCATGGAGCCGTGACCATCACTGCAAGAGGGGACAACTTCTTCTGATTGAACCTATCGATGATTTAGAACATGAAGAGGATGATCTCAAGGTGGAGGAGGTCAGAAAGGAAGAGCCACAGTTAATCGATTGGATGGTGCATGCTCTTGCCGGCTACGCAAACTCATAAATAATGAAAGTTGGAGGATTCGTCAAATAATGGTCAATCACCATCCTCATTGATACGAGCCACAGCTCATCGATTGGATCACATGCTCTTGCCGGCTACGCAAACTCACAAATAATGAAAGTTGGAGGATTCGTCAAACAACAGTCAATCACCATCCTCATCGATACCGAAAGCATCAATAATTTCATGAATAGTAAGGTTGCTGCCCAGATGGTCCTTCGTATTGAAGATTGTAGCAAGTTCGACGTCAAGGTCACCAATGACCAAATTTTGAAGTGCGATCGAAGATGCTCGCACGTGAAGTTGATGTTGTAAGACCAGGAAATCGTTGCTAACTTCTTCCTCCTCCTATTTGATGATTATAAGGTGATGCTTGCATTAAATGGCTGACTACACTAGGTGATGTTTCTTGAAATTTTTTGAAGTTAATTATGAAATTTTTCAGTAAAGGGAAACAGGTGATCCGAGTATAGTTAGTAAAGAGTAACATGACGACGGTTTCAACGCAATGCATACAGAAAGTTTTACAAAAAGTACAAAGTGGTTTCCTAATATAACTTCAGCAGTAATATATAAGGGAGCTGACAAAAATCAAAGACCCAAACCTTCTCTAATTGCTTGCTGAATTTTCAGATGTCTTCGTTGAACTGTGCAGCCTACTCCTTACCCGATTACATAACCACCGGATTTTAATCCTATTGGTCAAAATGCTAGCAAATACTTGGCCATATCACTATCCTCATCTTCAAAAGATTGAAATAGAGAAGATTGTATAAGAAATGCTTGAAACAGGATCATTTTTGTCAGTGCTCCTTGTACGTAAGAAAGACAAGACTTGACGAATTTGCATAAATTATCGAGCCCTCAATGGCATAATGGTCAAGGATAAGTACTATATTCCCATAGTGGATAAATTACTTGATGAATTAAAGGGAACACAATTCTTCATGAAGCTAAATTTACTGTCTGAATATCATCAAATTTGGGTGCATGATGAAGACATACCGAAGACCACCTTTCGGATGCATAACGACCACTAAGAATTTTTGGTAATGCCCTTCAGTCTCACCATTGCTCCCTCCATCTTTCAGAACCTCATGAATGATATTTTCTAGAGTTATATTCATAAGTTCATGTTGGTTTTCTTCGATAACATCCTTATTTACAACCATTCGTTTGAAAGTCACCTCCGCCACTTATGACTTATTCTAACAATTCTTCAAGAAAATACTCTTTTTATTAAACAATCAAAATGCAACTTTCTTCAGCATAAGGTGGAGTATCTTAGGCACATCACCACAGAGGAAGGCATAGCGATGGACCCTTCAAAGATGAGGCAATGCAAAGTTGGCCGACACCTAAGAACGTAAAGGCGCTATATGGATTTCTTGGACTAACGGGCTACTACCATAAGTTTATCAAGGATTATGGAAAGATCAATGCCCCCCTCACATTCTTACTAAAAAAGGATGCTTTTTAGTTGTTAGACAAAACCTTTGCTGCCTTCGATGCTCTCAAGGCCACAATGACATCTACACCCGTGCTAGGACTACTCGACTTTGCTAAGATGTTTATTATTGAAGTGGATGCATCAAGAGTTAGGATCAATACCATCCTCATGCAAAAAGGTCAACCCCTCACCTACATCAACAAGGCATTATCTCCTTCTCACCTAAAAAATGTCCATCTATGATAAGGAGATGCTTGTGATTATGCATGTGGTAACAAAATGGAGACCTTACCTGATCGGTCGACGCTTTCAAATAAAGACTGACCATAAGAGCCTCAAATACTTTTTAGGGCTAAAGATATCATCCCCTAAGCAGCAAAAATGGGTAACAAAACTTCTCAGATATGATTATGAAATCACTTCCAAAAAAGGGAAATAAACGTAGTTATGGATACGCTCTCCCGATTGCCCGAGCAAGATGAAATTTTGGCCATCTCTCTTCTGATCAGTGACTTCCTCGAAGACATCAACAAAGATTAGCGAGAAGATCCTAAAGCAAAGGAAACCATCAAAATATTAGAAGAAGAACCAGGATCCATGGTGCACTTCAGTTGGGATTTGAAGGATTTTTACTCTAACGGACGCATAGTACTAGTATAGAATTCTCCTTGCACAAAGATCATTTTACAAGAGATGCATTCCACACTAATAGCGTGGCACTCTGGATTCCTTCGAACTTATAAGAGGATTAAACAAAACTTTTATTGGAAAGGGATGAAGAATGTTATTGCTGAATTTGTAGTGCGACATGCCAATGACATAAAGGCGAAACGGTGGCAAGCCCAAGGAAGCTACAACCTCTACCCATACCGGATTCAGTGTGGACCGATATATCGATGGACTTCATCGAAGGGCTACTCCCATCCTAAGGAAAAGGTACAATCCTCGTTGTGGTCAATCATCTCACTAAGTATGCTCACTTTGGTGCCATCTGCAACCCTTATATCGCCACTAGCATTACTCGGATTTTCATATATAATATTATAAAATCATATAGATGCCTAGATCTATTGTGAGTAATCATGATAGGGTCTTTACCAGTAAATTTTGAATAGAGTTTTTTCAGTTGTAGGGCACCAAATTAAAGATTAGCACAACATACCATCCTCAAACCAATAGACAAACTAAAGTAGTGAACAGGTGCTTGGAGACATACCTTAGATACTTCACCAGTTACTGACTAAAAGAATGGATGAAGTGGCTCCCTTGGGCTAAGTGATGGTATAATATGACTTATCATTCTTTCACTAAATGTACTCCTTATGAAGCAGTTTATGACTGACCACCCACTATAATCCTAAAATATGTAATTAGCTTAGCCAAAGTAGACCAGGTGGATAGGGAACTCATGGACAAGGATCAAGTTTTGAAATTACAAAAGGATAACCTTCGGCGGCCTAGGCAAGGATGAAGCAATAGTATGACGTGAGTAAAAGCGAGAGGGAATTTTCGGTAGGAGATTGGGTCTTTCTTCAGCTCCAGTCCTACAAACAAATGTCCGTCTACACCAGAGCATCTATGAAGCTATCACCTCGCTTCTAAGGACCTATCGGATCATAAAGCATATTAGAGCAGTAAAATACAAGTTGGACCTTCCTATAGACTCTAAGATTCATCTAGTCTTCTATGTATCCTACCTGAAGCCCAAGCTTGCAAAAAACAAGATAGCCTAGAGACACTTGTCGGACATAACTACCAATGGTGAAACCCAAATTCAGCTGATGGTCATACTTGATAGTCGGATCGTAATGCATTGACGATGTCCAACAATTGAGGTGCTAGTACAATGGACAAGTCTACTCGTCGAAGATGCCACAAGGGAGGAGTATGAAGACTTAAAGATCAAATTTTCGAAGTTCATAGAGCCTCATCCTTGAGGATAAGGTTGACTTAAAGAGGGTGGGTTTGTTTAGACCCTAGCTAAGATGGGTCCTAAATTTATTAAGTTATAGGAGTCATGAGTCATGTAAACCCTAAACTAGCCACCACTCCCTTTAATTAAAGAGGCCGGGGGTTAGGGAGAAGTTTAATTAGAGTAGGAGGCCTTTATAGTCGCCGACCACACTCTTGGTAAAAGTCAGCTAGGAATTAGGAGTTGGTTAGGACAAGGAGTCTATTAGAAGTAGAAGTTCTATTATGAGTTAGGGTTTTGAGACTCTATATAAGCATTTATAGCCACCACTTTTTCATCATGAATAGATCAATCTTTTGTCAAATCTTGTAGCCAAATACCTTAGAGGAGGGAACCCTTATAGAGTTCCAGGACTGTCGAACCCCTATAGATATCAACCTTAAGCTTAGAATCCATAAGGGTTTTAACAAGCCGGTGGCTTGGTTGTTGCTAGTTTGTTCATGCTCTTGGCCTTATGGTTGTCCTTGTTGAGCCTTTCCTCATGTATGTGGGTAAAGGATATGACAGCCATTAAGGTGCGCGGTTGGCGGGCCTTGACTTCATACCAAATCTCTGGATTGAGTCCTTCGATGAATGTTCCCAACAATTGCTTCTTGGACCAATCTCGAGTTTGATTTGAAAGATGCTCAAACATGTTGTGGTATTCTTATATAGTGAAAGTTCGATGGATCTTAGCAAGTTGTCCATCCATGTTCTCATACTCTGACAGCTTGAAGCAGATCAGTAAGCCACTCTTGAACCTCCCCCACTAGGGTACTCCATGCATATGTTCATACCAATCGTACTACTGGATTGCATCCCCTTCGAGTTGCACGGAAGCTATGTCAACCTTAGATATTTTTGAGGTCCTATGAAAACGAAAAAAAATTCGGCATGCGAGATCCAACTGATTAGGTCTTGATCCTCCCATTTGGGAAACTCCTCCCTCAGGCAAGGTTGTCCCATGTCTAGCCCTTGATCATCTTCTTCAGATCGGTTCTCTTTGGTGTTGGAGCTTTTGCCAAGTTGAGATTTGATGGGGCCTCCTGCTAGACTTCATCTGAATTTATTGAGGAATTCTTGCCACTTTTCTTCCCTGTTAGTCTTGAAGGCTTCAAACTTGGCATTCCTTGCATCGTCGGTGACCATAGCGTAGGATTGTAGATCAGTGACGTTTATTTCCCCTTTCTATGTTAAGTTAGGGGCATGAGATTTAGAGCGTAGCAAGAATGTGAGAGGTGCGACAGTAGCTTAGGCTAGGTGGTAATGGCAGTAGTAGGAAGGGATGGTAGATGGTGCTTGTAATCTAGGGTTGCAGATGGTGGTAGCAGTTGAAGGTGGCATGGACAGCAGTGGAGATGATGGACGACGATAGTTGAAGGTGGCAAGGTTGGTGATAGAGATGATAGACAACATTAGCAAAAGTGCTGAGGAATGCTACTATGATACTAGATGAGAGGAACCCTAAGGTTTCTATCATCGAAAAGGGGATAAATAATGGTGGTAGCAGTTGAAGGTGGCATGGACGGTGGTAGCAGTTGAAGGTGACATGGATGGCAGTGGAGATGATGGACGACAATAGTTGAAGGTGGCAAGGTTGGTGGTAGAGATGATAGACAACATTAGCAAAAGTGCTGAGGAATGCTACTATGATACTAGATGATAGGAACCCTAAGGTTTCTATCATCGAAAAGGGGATAAATAATCCCTCTAGGGAATCAAGCATCCTTGATCACTATAGGGGATCAGCCCTCCTAGAGTTTTGGCCAATGGTTGAAATCAAGATAGTTCTATTCTTAAAAAATAAAATAGTTATAATGCTATTTATAAGGTTCCACTAAGAGTCCTAACCCTAGACTCTTAACATGAGTCCTACTGAACTGGGACTCCTTATTAATAATCTTCTAGCTAACTCAACTATCTCCTAACTAATCTGACTGGACTGACCAATATGACTCAACAACAGACATGACTCATTGGATTAGGACCCGACCCTGTTGAGGCCCTATCAGTTTGAGTGACTTAGGACTAACTTTGATCATGGAAAGGTAAATCGATTAAAGTAGAAAAAATAAGACATAGGGCTAGAATAGAATATGTTATAAGATTGGATGTTAGGCAGGAGGACTGGTCGACATGCAGGAAGGATTTCGTGTCGTGAGTTCATGCATTGGGCTAGAAGGTTCGTGTATTGCACCAAGAAGATCAGATGTTGCAGAGGTCAACATACTGATAGATCGAGCAATATGCTAAAGGAAAGGATGATGGGTCTAATAAACCAATGATAAGTCGGACAATATAGGGTTCATATTTTGTAATTGGTTGTGTCTTGGTTGAAGTAGTTTAGGTTGTAATTGAGTTGATTTTGGATGAAATCTTGCCAATTCAAATAGGGGCCATTGAGCCTAATCTAGGGCTTAGTTGGACCTATTGGGAGGCCCATTCAGTGACCCAAAAGTTGGGTCTGGTGGTGGCATCACCAGACCTAGCGGTGGTACCTCCAAGAAGATAGTCTTCAAGGCTATGTTAGGTAGTGGTACCACCTAAACTAGGTGGTGGCATTGCCCAAAATACACTTTCCCAAACTATCTCAAGCAATTGTACCACCCAAGCTAGTGGTAGTATTGTCAGCAATGAATTATGCAATGATGGTACTTCCTAGTGCAGGCGGTGGTATCGCTAATACCCAAAAAATCCAAGAATTTAAATTTTTATTCCAAGTTTTTGAAGACATTTGTTGTCTATAAATACTCTAGTTATTTTTACCTGAGGTAGCAAGAATTGAGATTGAAAACTTATTATTTATAGTGTGAAAACCTTATTAGAAAGTTAAATTCGCTTCTCAAAAGCTTAGAGGTTGCTCTAAGAGAGAGTGCAATTGAATCCTTATAAAAGAGGGTTGTAAAGATTATCTCTAGAGCCTGTGAAAAGGAGGAAAAGCTATAAAGGACATAGTTATTTAGATCATTGAAAGAAGATCATCAGTGAAAGTCGATGGCCTCAAGTGAAGAGGAATCAGAAGTGGACATAAGTCACGTGGACCGTACCACTATAAATCTGGTTTGCATATATCTTCATACTTTTCATTCTTATTACTTACTAATTCACTTGCTCACTACTCTTATGAATATTTTTAAGTTAAATGCATTTCTGATATAGGTCTGATCGAATGAGTTTTTTAATTTTCCATAATTTTTGGAAAGCACTAACTCACACCCCCCCCCCCCCCCCTTGTGCTGCAAGTTAAAGGTGCCCTAAGTGATGGCACATGTGATACACTATGTGATCTTTTTGCTTATGATTATTATTGATATATTCTCACATTATGTTATCTAATATATATATATATGTATATATATATATATATATATATATATATATATATATATATACAATGATGTCCTTGGTTCTGTATAAATGGGAATCAGATGATGATGAGATCACGATAATGAGACTGATTCGCCTTTAAACATAGATCCTTAATAACCCTAATCATAGGTTACTCAAGAAGTGTTATTGAGATAATCGGATAGACCAATGTATTATATACACGTCCATATGATGGAGGCGGTTGGTCTCATAGCCACTTATATGGAGACACTAAGGATATAATATATGTGCTCATTGGAGAATAAGTTCACTGATTGATCTACTTACGAAATGTTCTATGGTTAATGTGATAGGACCCTAGCAGGGTTGGGTCTTAATTTACCCTAGAAGTAATCAATAAAAACTCTTTGAGATTTGTAATAAAACCCCACTTAGTCACTTTTATCCTATAAAGAAGTGTGGCTAAGGTTTATTTTAGGGCTTTAGGGCTTACTGGTCATTGCCCCCTTTACTAGGCTATCGGCTAGGGTTTCTAGCAGGTATAGGCGGCCACAAAGTCATCTTAGCCACCGCCCATCCCTATTAAAGTAGGGCGACTATAGGAGGGGTAAGGAGGTAATTTTACTTAATCAGCACCCTCATCTCCCACCCCCCCACCCCCTGGACTGGGGTTTTGAGCCCTATATAAGCTTGTAGCCTCCTCCTCTTTTCAATCAAGTAAGACATCTTTTATTTTCAGCTTGTTTGCCGACCCTAGGAGGGAGGTACCCCTATAGTGTTCCAAAGGTTGATCCCCCTCAAAGATCAAATCTTATTGAGTTCCTTCTAGGGTTTAATCATCTAGTATCAGAGTCGTGTTCCTGTTGCCCCTACTGCCATCTCTGCTGCCTCTACTCACCTAAGTAATTCCCATAATTGGTACAAGACATCACCTCCATCTTCCACCCTAAGTTGCAAATTAATAAGTTTATCGTTGCCTCCCTGCATTTGAATTAAACATCTGATAAAATTCCACCACTCATACCTTGTTACTACTACAAGTCCTTATCTTTACATACTGAAGAAGCTTTTCCATCTTGTCCTCACTGTAAATTTCTACCGTCGCAAATGTGATCATCATTGCAAAAGGAAAATGCTAGAGAAAATTTTCAACCGCATATAGGCTTCTTGAAATCGGTTTATTACACATCTGTTGTGGATGAATTTTTTACACCATCTCATAGATCAACTTAGCTTTCATGTAATATTGATCTTTGAAAAATTTTTCTTTTGAAACCGATCTTATTGTGCTACAATTCATCATTAGTATTGCTGGGTTTTTACGACAGAGAATTTACCTTCTATCCTTGCATCAATTTTTCTACCATTACGTTGCTAAAATTTTATCGATCTAAATTACTACTATTACTCACAACTGATCCGAGGTTTTGCATCAAAATTCAATATATTTTCCTTTGATTTTCTATGGATTTACATCGAGAATTCACTATTTCTCTGACGTAAATTTTGTTCAGCAGGACAACACGTATGCAGCATTATTTTCATTGAATTCCATTAGATTTTGCTACTGTCTTTTCTTGGGACTCTCTCCTTCTCATCTTCAATCCCTACCATCACAACCCAAAAACCCTACTAAACTGCTCCTACAAACGAATACAAATCAGCCCCAAAAATAGCCCTAACAACACCCTACTACCTCACCAATCCTTCCACCCTTTTGGCCACCCTTCCTCCGAAACCTCCCATGCCCTTAACCCGACAACAAAAGAAAGACCTCAATATTATAGATCTAAAGGCCTATACCATCGCATTAGAGGAGGCCCTTAATACCAAGATTGAAGCCTTTAAGACTCACTTGAAGGAGAAAATTCAGACTATCTTCGCCGAACTCAGCATGGGCCAACCACCGAGCCCAAGGAAATCACAGTAAGGGGAAACTTCAGATTGGAGAGAAGAATTCTAGGAGCGAGGAGGCACTATAACCAATCTGTATTATCCATGCTTGAGCATAGACTTCCATAGATGGGAAGAAGGAGACCTGATTAGTTAGATCTCATGTATGGAGCGCTACTTCTGGTTCCACCACACCACCGATGCTTCCATGGTAGAGATTGCGGCCATCCATCTTGAAGGAGATGCGATTCAATAGTTTAATTGGTTCAAGCATACTCATGGTGGCCCTTCATGACAGCAATTTAATGAGGGATTATTGAACCACTTCAGACTGACCAAATTCAAGAACATCGATGGATAATTAGCAAAGATTCGACAAACCACCACTATACAAGAGTACCAAACAAGATTTGAGTGATTATCTAACCAAACTTGTGACTAGTCTAAAAAGCAACTTTTAGGAACTTTCATTGAGGGCTTAAAGCCAGAGATACAAGGAGAAAAGAAGGCGCAACAACCTTACACCCTTATGGCGGCTATTTCCTTCATGTGACTACAAGAAGAACGATTGAACCATGAAGCCTGAAGGACTAGGGTTGCTCCCCGACTAGCAATGTTGAAGCCTCCACCCCCTCTTCTACCATCCGAGCCTCTACACCCAAAAAATTGACAAGAGACGAGCTTCGGGAGCGATTTGCCAAGGGGTTGTGTTGTCACTTCGACGAACCATAGAGCTCAAATATTGCTACAAAAAAGGGCAGCTTTTTGTGATAGAACTAGTAGAGGATGAGGATGTCGAACCATCTGAAAAAAGCCTCAATCTAAAGATAAAGCCATGAAGGAAGAGCCTCAATCGACTGATTTATGGTGCACGCACTAGCCGGCTACTTGAACCTGCAGACGATAAAAGTGGGAGGATTTATCAAGCAACAACCCATCACCGTCCCCATAGATATGGGCAATATAAATAATTTTCTCAACAGCAATCTTGCTTGTCATATGGTGCTTTAAATTGAAGGTTGTAACAAATTTGATGTAAAGGTCGTTGATGGCCAGCTCCTTAAGTGCTACCAATAGTGCCCGCGGATGAAATTGCTTCTACAAGACTAAGAGATTGTAGGCAACTACAATCTCTTGGAATTGAATAGCTAGCATTAGGTGACATCTCTTGGAATTTCTCTAAGTTGATTATGAAGTTTTATTGTAAAGACATACGGGTCACCTTACGAGACAAGCGCGGGAGCCATATCTCCACCGTTTTGATGCAGTGGATGGAAAAAGTTTTACACAAGATATATGGTGGTTTTTTATGCATATCCAATAGCCATCAGAGGAGAAGAATTCATAAATTATAGATCCAAAGCTTGCCCAATTACTAGACGAATTCGCCAACATTTTTGTCAAGCCGGATAAACTTCACCCTACCGAGTAGCATAATCACCACAACCCTATACTTTTGGGCAAACCTCCAGCAAACTCAAGGTCATACCTTTATCCTCATTTATAGAAGGATGAGATTGAGAATATTGTTAAGGAGATGCTCGACACTAGAGTAATTTGGCCAAGCTACAGCCCCTACTCCTCGTCGGTGTTGCTAGTACACAAGAAGGATGGTACATAGCGGATGTGCGTTGACTATCAGGTTTTAAACGCTATCATCGTCAAAGATAAATATCTCATATCAGTAGTAGATGAGCTCTTAGATGAATTAAAAAGAGCCCGAGTCCTCACTAAATTGGATCTCCATTCTAGGTACCATCAGATTCGGGTAAGCTCTGAAGATGTTCCAAAAATGACATTTCGTACACATAACAGCCAATATGAATTTTTGTTAATGCCCTTCGGATTTACGAATGCTCCTTCTACCTTTTAAAGCTTGATGAATGACATTTTTATAAGGTTTTTATATAGATTTGTGGTGGGTTTCTTTAATGACATTCTCATTTACAGCCCTACACTTGACATACGTTTTTAGCACTTATTTATTATTCTAACTGTTCTTCGAGAGAATACCCTTTGTGTTAAACAATCAAAGTATAGCTTTTTATAATAAAATGTGGAGTACCTTGGGCACATTATATAAGAAAATAGAGTGGTGGTAGACTCGACAAAAATTAAAGTGATGAAAAGTTGTTTGAGACCCGCAAACGTGAAATCGCTGTGCGGTTTCCTCAGACTTACAGGCTACTATTGAAAGTTTGTGAAAGACTATAGAAAGATTAGTGCCCCACTCAATTCCCTACTGAGAAAACACTTCTTCTAGTGGTCAGACCAAGCTTTCACAGCCTTCGACAAGCTCAAGGTAGCCATAACGATGACAATGGTCCTAGCGCTTCCCGATTTCAAGCGATCTTTCGTGATTGAGGCTGACACATCCAGAGTTAGAATTGGAGCTGTCTTAATGCAAGATGGCTGATCCCTTACCTATGCTAGCAAGGCCTTATCTTCCTCTCATCATAAAATGTTTGTGTGCGATAAGGAGATGTTTGCGATTGTGCACGGCGTCACGAAGTGGAGACGCTACCTGATCGGCTAACGCTTCCAAAATAACTGATCGTCGGAGCCTTAAATATTTCTTGGAGTAGAAAATAACATCCCTAGAGCAGCAAAGATGGGTTACTAGACTACTTGGTTTAAAATTATGAAATTATTTATTGAAAGGGAAAATAAAATGTTGTTGTAGACGTACTATCACGACTACCAGAGCAAGCCAAAATTTCAGCCATCTCCCTTCCTTCCACCAACTTCTTTGAAGACATTAGGGAGGAATGGAAGAATATTCTAGAGACCCGAGGTATTATAGATAAATTGGAGTAGGATCCGGGTGCCATTGGCCACTATATTTTGGATTCAAGGGACCTATGGTACAAGGGTCGAATTATGCTTGTTCCCATTTCTCCTTGCATCAAAACTATTATGCATGAAATGCACTCTTCACCTTCAGTAGGGCACTTTGGATTTCTAAGAATATATAAGAGGGTGAAGCAAAACTTCTATTAGAGAGGCATGAAAAAATCTATTTGTGATTATATAGCTAAATGTGATGTATGCCAGCAGCAAAAGGGTGAAACAATGGTAAGTCCTGAAAAGCTGCAACCACTACCTATACGAGACTCAGCATTGACTGACATCTCTATGGACTTCATCGAAGGGCTACCACCATCTCAAGGTAAAAGTACAATCTTTGTGGTGATAGATCGCTTAACGAAATATGCTCATTTTTGTGTTATGAGACACCCTTATACCGTTGTTAGTATTGCTCCACTCTTTATCAAAAATATTATTAAACTACATGGGATGCCAATGTTGACTATGAGTGACCATGACAGAGTATTTACAAGCAAATTTTGGACCAAATTATTTCAATTACAGGGCACCCAACTCAAGATGGCCACAGCCTATTATCCACATACGGACGGATAACCAAACAAAGGTGGTGAACAGATGCTTAGAGACTTATATTCGGTGCTTCACTAGTGATCGGTCAAGAGAGTGGATAAAATGACTTTCTTGGGTTGAATGATGGTACAACATGACTTATCATTTATCCACCAAATGTACCCTATATAAGATATTGTATGGCCGACCGCCCCTTGTAATACCTAAGTATATAATTGATACAACTAAAGTAGACCAGGTCAACTAAAGTTTAATTGACAGGGTCAAGCTCCTATAGCTGCTAAAGGATAACTTATCTGTCGCTCAAGCCTGTATAAAGTAACAAGCTGACACTCATTGAAGCAAGTAGAAACCTTCGGTTAGAGATTGGATCTACCTTCGCCTACAACTATACAAGCAGCTATCCATAGTGATCCCCTCTCAAAGATCAAATCCAATAGAGCTCCTTTTGGGGTTTTATCATAATGATATCTAATGATTGATAGTGATTCCATAGTTATAGTTGTGTCTAGTCCTTAGACTTGAGACACCAATGATGCTTTGTTTAAGTACTTATTTTTCTGATGCGGGACGTAAAGGTTTGAAAAGTTTTAGATATGATACAACCAGTTATTAGGATTAGTAGCTAACCTTATAAAGGTAATTAAGTATCAATAGAGGATCATCCACTCTCAGTATCACGAGAGGAATATCCCTTATGTTATTGTTCGGATAAATCCCTAGTCAGGATCATTCGGATTGAGAGAGGAGTTCTAAGGGAGAATTCGATTAGAGCGAGACTGTGACAGATTCTATATATGGCGTGACAGTACTATGCCTAATATACGATCTCTAGGATATTAGATGGATATAGACGCATGGTAACTGAGGATAGACAAGTCCAATGGATTAGATCTCCTGTACTGTTTGGTGACTATGGCACAATGGTCTAGTACGTCCATTATCGATGAGTCGAGTGAATTGTTATAGAATAACAATTCACTTAGTGGAAAGGAGTTTTGATGGGTGGAACTCATAGACAACTTAGTGTTAGGCCTAGAGGGTCATACACATATGGTAGATGTTTCAGCGAGTAGAGAATTAAATATAAGTTATTCAATTAGCCCTTGTTCTCATTGGATAAGACTCAACATTAATAGGCTCCTTGCATGAGGCCTAACTAGAGGCGAATTGAGATTATTGGATAGAGATCCAATAATCCAAGAGGAGTGGGTAATTGGATAGAGATCCAATACCTATAAGGCAGGATCTATTAGGGTTTTGGTGGCTCTCTATAAATAGAAGGCAGGGGTGGCACAATAGAGATATTCTGCACCTTTAGCCACCCCATCCTATTCTCCTGCCTCCCTCATCTTCTAAGCCGACTAGCCTCTCCCTATTGTGAGAAGACCATGAAGAAGATATCAGATCTTCTTCCACGAGTGCTACTAGAAGGTGCATAAGAGTTATGAGTCTTTCAACAGTGATTAGAGGAGCATTGCTGCAACGATCCATCATGTGGATATTGCTAAAGAGGTGGATATTTGACCTCCTTCATCCTGCCTATATGGATATGAAATTTCAAGGGATATATGATTTTCCTAGGTAATCAATCTCTCACACATCATAGTTTTCAGTTTTATAGTTTTTCACATACCAATCTTTATATGATGACTTGATACATATGGGAAACTAGTTTTGTTTTATTCTTCCACTACACATGTGATGCTCTCTCCTATTGGATTTCCCAATAGTGGTATTAGAGCCAGGTTGTTCGTGTAAAAGATTGGCTTTTAAACTACGTGTGATGAGATTGAATAGCGTAGAATTATTCTACGTGTTCTTACAGCATTCACGGGGAAACTTTCCTGAGAAGGGGGCGACCACCTATAGGTAGGTCACCTACAAGGGTGGCCTCCCATAAGCCAGGCTGCTTGCATAGGTAGTCGCCCGTGACCATGCCCCTACAGGAGCGGCCAGAGCCTACAAAGGTCGTCATTCGCGGCCAGGGCCACCTGCAGGGGCAGCCAAGCCATGGCCAGGGCCGTATACAAGGGCGACCACACGCGACTAGGTCTACTTGCAAGGGTGGCACCTAGGAGGCACCGCCCTGCGACCAAGGACCCTTGCAAGGGTGACCCCTGGCATATGCAGCCACCTGTAGGGGCATTCGCCTGTAGGGACATCCACTTGTAGGGGCGTAGAGGTGGCACTTGTGGGCATAAGCCCACGAGAAGGCCGCTTATATGCAGAGGCAATGCCCATCTGGGCGGTGCCCATGGAGGTGCCACTTGCGGGCATCAAGCCCACCCATACGGGCGACCACTATAGGGTAGTGGTGGCCACCCGTTGGCTAGGGTAATCATGGTTGGTACGCTAAGGAGTCACTTATAAAGGGGCAGTGACTATAGTCCGTTGGAAGGGGCAGAAAGAATTAGTGTTTTTCTTTGCAAAAGGATGATTTTATCCTTCATAATTTGAGAAATTCTAAGTTCTATCCTTGTATAAAGAATTTTAAAAATACACTTAACAATTATGAAACTTCTTGATATGTCCTGAATTGGAAAAAAATAATTAATTAAATAGTTTAATTAGTTGTTAATTATGTAGTAGACCTACAAGATGATATGTGCATATGATGTATAATGTAGATAGATGATAATGAGCCATGTGTTTTGATTATATATATGTTATTATTATTATTATTAGAGCCTACTAGCTTTCGATTCTCTCATTTATTGTCGAGCCTACATGCCTATGATTATATTGTAATTATACAAAGAGGTGCGAAGGGAGCATGGAGGTGTCAGCAGGTCCTATGATGTTATGATAGGTGATCACGATTCTTGGTGATGCACCGAGGATCCGACAGAATCGATGATGACAAGATGGACGATCATAGGGCATAGAGATGTGTGGATACACATATCGATCCTATTATGAGTTATTGGGCCCATTGGCTCAGGCTTGATAGCATTAGGTGATAATTCATGATCATCCAATGTAGCATGCATATATTATATGTGATTATACACCTACTAGATATACATATAATTGCATGTAATGTAGATATATATTAAATATGTAAATGTATAACACGACATATTAGGAGAATGATACAAAACAAAGAACCCCTCCTATGATAATATTAAGTTAAAGATTGACCCACATGGCCTTCTATCATTATAGGAAGAAATTGAATCATGACGTGGGTTGAGTTATGTTAGGAACTCAACTGGGTTGGGTCCTAATCGATTGAGTCGAGTTCTTAGATTGGGCCTTATTGGCCAACCTAGACATTAGGTTGACTAGGAGAAGATTTGAGTCTATTGTAATAAATCAGCCCAAATCCTAGTAGGGTTAGGATTTGCCTGAACTGAAGTCTGACTAGGAGCTGAAGTTGGATACATGTTAGAGTCAACTGAGTCATGAATGTGATAAACCCTAATCTAGCTACCACCCCTAGTAAAGAAGTGGTTGGCTAGGGTTAGAGAGGAGTCCTTATGGGATGGGAGTCTCCTAGCCGCTGCCTCCTCTTAAGAGAGGTCCACTAGGGCAAGAGGGGGAGAGTTTTACTTAGCTTTGACTCTCTTTAGGGTGGAAGAAGAATAAAATTAGGAGTTGGAGACCTCTATAGGCACCAACCACATCATGGTTAGGAGTTGGCTAGGGATTAGGAGTTGAGGGAAAGAGGAGTCTTGGTTTACTTGGAATAGAAGTTGATTAGAAGTTAGAGTTTGTCAGAATAGGAGTCCTATTAGGAGTTAGGGTTTAGAAGCCCTATAAATAGCTTGTATTCTCTTCTCTTTTCATCATCAATAGATCAATTATTTTTCAGCCTATATGCATAAAACCAAGGAGGGAGGAACCCCTATAGAGTTATAAAGAGGTTGATCCCCTATAAAGATCACCCTAAGCTTAAAATTTGCAATGGTTCAATCATTTGGTATCAGAGAAGCATTCTTGGCATCTCACTACCCTTTCGCAGCCATCCATCATCCTTCTACAGTTGCCCAAGCAATTACCACAATTGCTTAAAGATCGTCGTGGAATTTTGCCATCATCTCTACTACTGCAGATCATATTTTGATCACCCTGTGAATTGTAATAAGTTCTAGTTTCCTACCTTACTTCTATTGCAATTTAGTTATCCTTATTCTCAAAAACCAAAAAAATTATTCCTTCCATGCTGCATAAACTTTTTATCATAAAGTTTCCATCTCTATGACAAAAGTTGCACTACAGAATTTTAAATGCATAACACTACCTATTTAACCTTGTTGCTATGATTTTTTTGGACCAAACCTCCACAAGTTTTTTATGATGGCTTTGACACTCTTTAATGGCAGATTTCTTTTTTGTTTCATAAAAAAAACCTCAATATAAACTACTGATCTTTTACGTCCAAACTACTGCACTTAGACGTAAAAATCTGTTGCAGTACCTTCCTATAATATTTGATCTGACCAAATCTTTTATTGTCATTTTCTTCCATAAATTTTTTGTCAATATTACATTTTCCTTACCAGTGGATTCCCATTGATTTTTACTTAAATCCTTGTTTCAAATTGCTTGAAAAAATTGCATCTATACTACTAAAATATTTTGATGAAATATTCTGCTTTTGTACCATTGTTGTTCTTCTTCTCGCAAATCCCCAAAACCCTACCAATCTTACTACCACCAACCATGTCATCTTTAGGACACCCATCTAGTCTTAAGATACTGCCATTATAATCTATTTCCAAGACCCAAATAGCACCCAAAACTGTAGCCTAAAATAGTAACCTATCGCAGCCTATCGATGTAGAATTCTGCAGCACTACCTTTCGGTGTTTTTTGCTCCACCCATATCTGATCCTTATCGAAATTATTGCTACCACCAACATCATCTTTAGGGAACCCCTCTAACTTTAAGATACAACCATTGTAGCCTATTTCCATAATCCATAGCCAACCCTAACAGCCCCCAAAAAACCCAACATAAATAGCACCCTAAATCGATTTATCACCCTTTTGGCCACCAATCCCTATAAAAATGGTTGCTGCCATCAAAAGCAACCCTAAGCCACCCCTCTAACCCTAAACCTTTATCACCAAACCCACCTTATAGCCTCTTTGACAAGAAAATTTGCTGCATTACCTTTGGTACTACTTGCTACATCCACACTCGATCCCTACCAAATCCATTGCTATCATCAACAACAACCCTAAACCATTCCTCTAACCTAAAACCTTGGCCATCATGCCCCTTATATGACCCCTACAGCAGCCCTAAATCACAACCTTAATAGCAATAAAAATATAACAACCTGTCAGCCCTAAACCATAGCCATCTACCCACGATCCACCATCCCTTTCGACCACCAATCCACCTCACCGTTTCATACCACAGACCCAATAGCAGGAGAAGGATATTGACATCTTAGATCTAGAGGCACATATAATGGCATCTCAAGGTTCAATCTACATCAAGTTTGAGGCGTTTGAATCACATATGGAGAATAGATTGCATGCCTTATTCGTTGAATTCGGATTGTGTTGACCTCCGAGCCCAAAAAAATTCTAGCAAGATGCAAGTTCAGAGATGCCTCCCAAAAAGTAAGTATGAGCCACTGATATAATGCAGCCATGCATGAGGGTGGACTTCCCACGATGGGAAGAAGGAGCCCCGACGGGATTGATTTCGCAAACCGAACGTTACTTCCGTAATTACCAAACATCGGGGGATTTCATGGTGGACACCGTTGTCTACCTCCTCAAAGGAGATGCTATACGGTGGTACAATTAGCTTGAATACACCCATGGGGCTCTGATGTGGATACAATTCATGAACGTACTGTTGAACCACTTTGGACGGACCAAGTATGAGAATATCAATGGACAACTTGCCAAGATCCGACAAAACTCCACGATCCAAGAATACCATACCAAGTTTGAGGAGGTTTAAGGAATTATCTTACTTTGCTACTGATTGGTCTAATAAACAATTATTAGGGATGTTCATCGAAGGACTCAAGCCAATAATTAAAGGAGAGGCTAAAGCACAGCAGCCCCCCACCGTGAAGGTCGTAATCTCTTTCGCCCGAATCCAAGAGGAATAGTTGAACCAAGATGCTCGGAGGATGAGAACCCTCCTAGACTAGTAGTATATAAACCTCTCTTTGCTCCTAGTTATTCTTCGCTATCAAAAAAATTGATGAGAGAAGAGCTACGCGACAGATCGGCGAAGGGCCTTTATTAGCATTATAACGAACTTTGGAGCTGCAATCATCGCTGCAAAAAGGGGGAGCTTTTCATGATAAAATCTATTGAAGAATTTGGAGAAGAGGTCCAGAACCAAAGGAGGAGAACACAAAAGAAGACCTATAGCTAACCGATTGCATGACTCATGCTTTAGTCGACCTTGCAAACCCGTAAGCAACAAAAGTTAAGGAATCTCTTAAGCAACATCTCATCATCATCCTCATCAAAACTAGGAGCATCAACAACTTTATGAATAGTAAGGTTGCTACCCAATTGACGTCCAAAATAAAGATTATGGTAGGTTTGACGTTAAGGTCACTGACAGCCAAATTTTGAAGTGCGACAAAACATGCCCACAGGTGAAATTATTGCAACAGGACCAAGAGATACCTGCTGATTTCTTCCTCCTTCCACTCGATAATTATGAGGTCATGCTCAACTTCAAATGGCTAATGACAAAAAAATTCCCTGAAATTTTTTTAAATTTATCATGAAACTTTTTAGCCATGGGAAACAGGTGATCCTACATGGGAAATGCAGGAGCAATGTGACGATGGTTTTAATGTAACGAATGGAGAAAGTCTTACACAAAGTGAATAGTAGCTTCCTAATACAATTCCAGTAGCAACATATAAGAGAGCTAATAAAAATTAAAGACCCAAACCATCTCCAAATTATTGCTGAATTTTCAGACATCTTCATCGAATTGTGCAACCTACCTTTTAACCGATGGCATGACCATGAAATTTTGATTCTACTAGGCAAACCAGCAGCAAACACTTGGCCATATTATTATACTCACCTCTAAAAAGATGAAGTAGAGAGGATTGAAACGGATATGCTTGAAACAGGGGCTATCTGGCCAAGTTGCAGTCGCTAGTCTTCGCCGGTGCTAGCTTTACCTGACTTCATTCAACAAAGTATTTATGATTAAAGCATCGGGAGCTAGAAATTATGTTATCCATATATAAGATGGCCGACCCCCTAAAATGCATCGAGTCTCTCCCTATACTTAACATGATGCTTATGGTCTGTAAAGGGACACTAATTGCTATTGAATTTGAAATTTGGCATGGTACAAGTCAGCAGGACAAAGGAGAGATGAAAACAAGCTCAATAAAATTACAGCACCTATCCACCTCAGACTTAAAACGGGCTCACACCATCGGCTACCTTATCAAAGGATAGCCAGTTTTTCAGAAGAAGGCTCGGTTACTATTAAAGAACATCCAAGTTGTAGCCCATGCAAGAAAAAATAGCCCCCCGATAAATACCAGAGTAGAAGAAAGTTTGCTATTGAAGATCGAGTTTTCCTTCATCTCTAGTCCTACTGGCAGAAAATTTGAGCCTCAAGGAAGTGCTCTTCATGCTGCTTTTACCATTACAAACTTGGAGATCACAATGGAGCCGTGACTTATGGATCAAATCGGTGCACCAAAATACAATTAATCCTCTAAGTATCTCACAGCAAATGAAAGTTTAGAGAGGAAAACTCAACCCAAATCCATCCACCTGACATCCCGACTGATGAGGAGGTTTAAGTTCAGCTAATGATTGCATAAGATCGTAGGATCGTGATGCACCATCATCCAGATACTACTACCCTTGATGGAGATATACAAGATAATATTGGAGCGTCAGACCATGGTGTGCCTATCGTAAAAACCATGAGGAAGATTCAAGAAGAATTATAGACTAGGGCCTACAGATCATGGAGCCTCAGCCTCGAATACAAGGCTGATTTGAAGAGGACGATTTATTAAGACCCCAACTTAGTTGGGTCATAGTCGATTCAGTCGAGTCCTTAGATTGGACCTTGTTGGCCAACCTAGACCTGACATTAGATCGGCTAGGAGAAGATTTGTGTCTATTATAATAAATCAGCCCAAATCCTAGTAGGGTTAGGATTTGGCTGAACTAGAGTCTGATTAGGCATCAGAGTTGGATACGCGTCAGAGTCAATTGAGTCATGAATGTAATAAATCGTAATTTAGCCACCACCCCTAGTCAAGAAGTGGTTGGCTAGGGTTATGGAGGAGTCCTTATGGGATAGGAGTCTCCTAGCCGCCTCCTCCTCTTAAGAGAGTTCAGCTAGGGCAAGAGGGGGAGAGTTCCACTTAGCTTGGACTCTCTCTAGGGTGGAATAAGAATAAAATTATGAGTTGGAGACCCCTATAGCCATCAACCACATCATGGGTAGGAGTTGGCTAGGTGTTAAGAGTTGAGGGGAAGACGAGTCTTGGTTTACTTAGAGTAGAAGTTGATTAGAAGTTAGAGTTTGTTGGAGTAGGAGTCCTATTATGAGTTAGGACTTAGAAGCCCATAAATGGCTTGTATTCTCCCATCTTTTCATCATCAATCGATCAATTATTTTTCAGCCTATGTGTAGAAAACTAAGGAGGGAGGAACCCTTATAGAGTTCCAAGGAGGCCGATCCCCTATAAAGATCACCCAAGCTTAGAATCCACAAGGGTTCTAACAAGTTGGTCGAGCCACTCGAGGCTCACCTATCTATGTGGTTTGAGATCTTACCTACAAGATAGAGATGTCACTAGTGATTGAGGACATGGTATCTTTGGTCGAGTCTCTCGAGGGCATATCATCGAATTAGGCTTATCTAGTAACGATGGCGATGAGTTAACTAAACATCATGGTTGGTCAAGTCCCTCAAAATAGTGATGGTTCAGAGGTCGAACAAGACAATAATCATAAGGAGTTATGATTGATAATAGTTGTTTACCTTTTTGGGTTTAGTGTAATTGGTCGAATCCCTTGAGATTACACTAAGACGTTGATTGGATCCTGATCCACACTAGAAATTTGCTAGAGACTTTCGTTTCACATGCCGAGAGTGACATGATTTGCTAGTAAAATAGTGTGAGTAGATTAAGATAGAATTCTATATCTTAATTCTTAATTTTCTTCAATATCTACATGTTATTTATTTACGCTACATCTTGTTTGCCAAAAACATATCGCTTGCAAAATCCCTACATAGTATACTTGATGCCAACTGCCTCATTGGTCCAAACTATATGGATTGGCTTAACAATTTGAGAACTATTCTCACAATAGAGAAAATCGCGTATATCCTTGACATGATACTACCTAAGAAAGAAAAGTCAATTCTCTATATTAGTGAGACTAAAAGAAAAAGAAAGATTGATAAGTCCTTTAAGAAGGGCAAGGGCAAGGCCAAACCGGGCAAGGCAAAGGTTGCCAAGAAAGACCCAGGAAAGGATAAAGGCCAGTGCTTCCACTATTGGAAAGATGGGCACTAGAAGAAGAACTACTATGATTACCTTAGAGAGAAGGTGAAACATATAGAAGCTTCAGATACATTCGTGATTAGTCTCCATAATAGAACCCTATAAGGAGCTCTATAGATTTTGATCGTTGAAGGGGATCAACCCTTGGAACACCCTCCCTCCTAGAACTCGGCACAAGGTTTAATAAAAGATGATTCTTATTTGATAGAAAAGGGGGCGGCTACATGATTATATAGGGCTCTAAACCCTAGCCCATGTGGGTGCTTGCCTATGTAAAATTATCCTTTTGCCACTCCTATAGCCGACCTAACTGATGGAAACCCTGGCCATCCAGCTCAGTAAGAGGGGCAACAGCCATTGAGCCCTAAGGCCCCAATCTAAACCCTAGCCACATTTCTTTATAGGATAGAAGTGACTAGATGGGGTTTTATTACAATCCCATAGGGTTTTTATTGACTATTTCTAAGGTGACTGGGACTCAACCCTGCTAGAGTCCTATCAAGCTGTTTCTCTTTAAATCAGTCTTGTCCTCAAAGATGAGAGTCCACAAACTCTAGAACTGGGTCTTCAACTCCTCGTAAGACTCATACATTGTATCTTCGGATGGTAAATTATTCCACTTCATGAGTACTTAAGTTGAGAGGCGCCGATGGCGCATCACAATCCTCCGATCAAGTATAGCTTAAGGTTGAGCTTGAATCTCACCATCATTTATAGTGCTCAGCAATTGGGTCTGAGTCAATTCACGTTCTCCCAATTTCGGCTTTAGCAAGGATACGTGGAAGATGGGATGGATCTTAGCATCATCTTGAAGCTTTAATCTTGATGCCACGGTGCTAATCCACTCCAAGATCCGATATGGTCTATAGAATTATAGAGATAGCTTCATCGACGCTTTGGTGTTGATTGACAGCTGCTTGTATGGTTGTAGGTGAAGGTAAACCCAGTCTCTGATAGGACACTAGTAGGGTTAAGGCCTAATCACCCTAGAGGTAATTAATAAGAACCCCGTGAGATTATAATAAAACTCCACCTAGCCACTTTTATCCTATAAAGAAGTGTGGCTAGGGTTTATTTTGAGGCCTTAGGGCTTCCTAGTCATCACGCCCCTTAATAACTGGTCGACTAGGGTTTCTAGTAGAGAGGCGTGGCTTGTGTAGCCACTTAGGCCGCCGCCCCCTTTATTTAGGCATGTCAGCTATAAGAGGGGCAAAAGGGAGAATTCACTTAAGAAGCACCCCTCTAGGACTAGGGTTTTTAGCCCTATATAAGCGTGTAGCCTCCACCTCTTTTTATTAAGTAAGATCAATCTACAATTCAGCCATATGGCCAACTTCTAGGAGGGAGGAACCCCTACATTATTCCAAGGGTTGATCCCTCTAAAAGATCAAAATCTATAGAGCTCCTTTTAAGGTTTTATTACCTGATATCAGAGTCGTGTTCCTGCTATCCCTGCTGCCATCTTTGTTACCCCACCCTTCTAAGTAATACCCATAATTACTGCAACAAGTGCCTTCATCTTCCAACCCAAGGCGCAGATCAAATAAATCTACTACTACTCTCTACGTTTGAAATTGGAGATCTAGTATATTTTCATCACCCATGCCTATTTGTTACTGTTATTCCTTTGCCTTACATGTTGGAAAAGTTTTTCCATTTTTCTTGCTGTAAAATTCTACCATCATAAATGTTATCAATGTTGCGAAGGGGAAACTCTACAGAAAAGTTTCAGCTGACTGTTGCTTTTTGAAACTGAACTATTGCTTATCTTTTTTGGCTAAAACATTAATACAATTTCACAGATCATCTTAGCTCTCATTTGAGATTAATCTTTAGAAAAAAATCTCTTCTAAAACTAGACTTATTATGCTGTAATTCCTTATTGTATATTGCTGGAATTTTATGACGAAGAATCTGTCTTCCATCATTTCATCTATTATCCTACCATTATAATACCAAAATTTTATCAAACTTATTCATTGATATTGGCCACATCTGAACTGAAGATTTGTTGACCAATTTTTGCATATTTTTCTCAGATTTTCCTCTAGAATTTATGTAGAGAATTCATTGCTTCTTCAATACAAACTCTGTTTGGCAAAACATCACATACATAGCGATTTTCATTGAATCCTATTAGATTTCTGCTACTGTTTTTCCATATTTGAAACTATTGTTTCCTTATCTTCATTCCCTACCACCACAACCCCAAATTTTATAATTTTTTGCTGAAATTTTCATTAAAAAATTGCTATTTCTTCGACGACAATTCTACTTCTGCAACATAGCATAAACTGCAGTGAACTTCATCAAATTCTGTCAAACCTTCACTGCCATCTCTTCAACATCTGAAACCATCTTTTCCTAACCTTTACTCTCTATCCTCACAGCCCTAAAACCCTATCAAACCACAGCTAAAACCATACTCAAATCAGCCATAAAAAAACCTAAAATCGTAGCTTTCTATAACCAACACTATTCGTAGCATACCCCCATCGATCCATATCAAACCTTTACTGTCATCTATCCTAGATCCAAAATCTCTTTTCCTAACCTTCATCCACTACTATCATAGCCCTAAAACCATACCAAATCACAGCCAAAACTCCACAAAATTGTAGCCCTAAATCGAACCCAAAATAGCCACAAAACAAGCCCCAAAAACCACAGCCTTCCACCTTCGGTCCACCAACCTTTCAGCCGCCCAATCTCTCTTATCCCTTTAATCGTAGAATACATCTCTCATTGCACAATGCTACTAAATGCGATCTCTCACTACCATCCTCCTTGATCGCAACCAGTAGTGATCCCTTACGGCATAAATGCTACTAGCAGTGATCTTTCACTGCCATCTATTTTTATCGCAGCCACAACAATCTCTCGCTACCATCTATCTTGATCACAACCAGTAGTAATTTGATCATGTCCAGTAGCAATCCCTTGCTACACAACGCTACCAATAGCGATCACTCGTTGCCATCCTACTTGATCGCAGCCAGCAGCGATTTTTTATGACAAAAACCTACCAGTAGCGATCTTTCATCACAATCTGTCTACATCATAGCCCGCAGCAATCTTTCATTGCCAATTATCTTGATCGCGGCCAGCAACGAATTAAACATGACCAACAGTAGTCTCTTGCTCCATACTACTATTGCCTTCCTCCGCAACAACCATGCACTCCGTTGCCCTGTCTTCTTCCTATTGCAACCGTACCCTTGCTACAACCAACGCCACCTGCAACCACGAAGTCACACTGAGCCATAGCCAACATTTTTGCTGCCCTCTTCTTCCTCCACTATCGCCGCTGCCTTTCGACTCAGATCTATTGGCTATCAACTTCCAAAAGATATTAGCCACCTAAAAATCGTAGCCTCGATGACCTTGCAGCATCACCGCAGAACCGCAGTCGACGTTACTATTGCTATCTTTTTCCTCCACCATTGCTACTACCCTTGGCTGCCATCCTCTATCAACGTAGCAGCCACATAAAGACTTCACCACCGTAGCTCAAACAATTTTGCTACAACATCATAGCAGCACTTTCTCATCCTTTTGCTGCTATTGCTGCCTTCAACCTGAAGATTGCAACTAAACTCTTCAACTAGTTTATTTGATAGGTTGGAGATCCTTACATCATGACATCGGTGGGCTTATTCAAAGTCAAATTGGAGGCTTTTGAGATGTGTATAGATGCTAAATTATGCACTCTCTCGAGGAGTTTAGATTGGGATGATCACTAAGCCTAATAAGATTACAGCGTGGTGTAAATTCAGATTGAAAAAAGAATCCATCAGAGATAAGAAGCGAGGATAAAACACGATAGCCCTATACCTCAACGACATCGATCTCCTTTGCACAACTTCAAGAAGGGCACCTCAATCAAGATACTCAGAGCATGAGAGCCACATCCCAACCAAAAGCATATAAACCTTCAGCACCAAACCTCCACCATCCAAGAGTACTAAACCAGGTTTGAAAGGTTATCTAATCAAACTTATGATTCGTCTAAAAAATAGATATTGAGGACTTTCATTGAAGGCTTAAATCCAGATATTTAGGAAGAAGTTAAAGTACGATAGCCATACATACTTAAGGCAGCCATCTCCTTCGCGCGACATCAAGAGAAGCGATTGAACTATGAAGCCCGGAGGACTAGGGTCGCTCCCTGACCAACGGCACCAAAGCTTTCACCTCCACCTATTGTCAACCGACCCCCTCAGCTAATGAAATTAACAAGAGAAGACTCTCATGATGAATTGGTAAAGGGCCTATGTGGGTGTTGTAATAAACTGTGGAGCCTAGAACACCATTATAGAAAGGATAGACCTATGATGATCATACCCACTGAATAATCCAAACTTGAAAATATGACTCTCGAGTCCAAGGAGAATGATACACCACAATCGGCCACCCATATGGTCCCTACCTTAGTTGGCTACACAAACCCACAAAAGATCAAAGATAAGAGGGTCACCCAAGAGATGACAGAGACACAGATTATTCTGTCATGCTTATTTTTTGCTATGACACATCCCTACATTCTTTTCCCAAGGGATAAGTTACTTTTGAAGTATTACATCCCACCGAACTGACCATGGTTGCTGATGCAGCACTTCTAGATGTTAGGTGACTTCTACGACTTTCCCCAGGATCAGATCATGATGCTCAAAGGCCTCCTTAATGATGACTTCTGATATATGGCCTAAGATCATGAGAAAATTGAGCCCCTCTAGTGGCAAATCAGAATAAGAGAATGATCATTTGTATATCTCAAAATATCATCCATCTCACTATGAAGAAAGATGCACCACCTTGGTCGAGTGGAACTATAGCCCTCATGGCCACGATGTTGTCCCCACCAAGTAGTGGCCAGATGTTTACAATTGGAGTAGACACATCTAGAGTTGTGATCAATGTCACCCTTATACAAGATAGTCGAATCCTAATTCACACCGAGGATTCCTCCAAACCCCACATGAGATTTTTAAAGGGATACTCATTGCTACCAAATTTAAATTTTGGCTAGATATGGGTCCATGGCACGAAAGAGGAGTAACCCCTGAAGAATTACAATTAATGCTCACGCTAGATTGGGCTCTCATAATCCTGAACTATACTAGAGGGCAGTCACCATTCTAGAAGAAAGATTGGATATCACTAAAGATTAACTATATAGCAGCATATGTAAAGAATAAATAGCCTCCCGACAAACTATAAATGGATGAAAAATTAAAGATCAAGTTTTCCTACGCCTCCAGCCCAATTAGCAGGAAACTCAAGTCTTAAGGAAGTGATCTCCTTATTTCTTTGGACCATGCAAAATTGGGGATCACATTGGGGCCCTAACCTAGATATCAGATCCATGCACCGGATCAAGATTATAGTTAATCCTCTAGGTAACCCACCCCAAATGAAAATTTAAAGAAGATGACTTAACCTAAATCCTTCCAACTGACACCAAGCTGATGAAGAGGGCAAAGTTCAGTTGATGATAGCATGAGAATCATATGAGGAGCTGAAGACCTGGTTCCCTGAGTTTATGGATCCTCAGTCTTCAAGGCTGATTTAAAGAGGGCGGGCTTGATAGGACACTAACAAGGTTGAGCCCCAATCACCCTAGAATTAATTATTAAGAACCCTGTGAGATTGTAATAAAATCCCACCTAGCCACTTCTATACTTTAAAGAAAGTATAGCTAGGTTTTATTTTAGTACCTTGGGGCTTCTTAGTCATTGCCCCCCTTACTGGCTAGTTGGCTAGGGTTTCTAGCAGAGGGGCATGGCTTGTATAGCCACTTAGGCCGTCATCCCTTTTATTTAGGCATAGTAGCTATAGGAGGGACAAAAGGAGGAATTCGCTTAGGAAGCACCCCCTAGAGCTAGTGTTTTGAGCCTATATAAACTTGTAGTCTCCACCTCTTTTCATTAAGCAAGATCAATCTACAATTCAGCTATATGACTGACTTCTAGGAGGGAGGAACCCCTATAGTGTTCCAAGGGTTGAGCCCCCTCAAAGATTAAAATCTATAGAGCTCCTTCTGGGGTTCTATCAGTCTCCTACGGAAAATTCTCATACACTTTGGGGAGTGTCTACTTATTGCTTCATGCACACTTGAGTGACAATTAAGTTGTCTTTCAGTAACTGCAGAAGCTTATCCCTATCAATTAAGTTTTGGTCGACCTGATCCACTCTGGCCAGACCAATTATATATTTAGGTATTACAGGAGGAGGTTGGTCATACAATGCCTCATAGGGGATACATTTAGTTGATGAATGATAGGCAGTATTATACCACCATTCGGCCTAAGGAAGCCACCTTGTCCACTCCATTGGCCAGTCACTGGTGAAACACCGTAGAAAAGTCTCAAGGCACTATTCACCACTACTGTTTAGTCGTCCGTCTATAGATGATAGGTTGTCCTCATCTTCAATTAGGTGCTTGTAATTGGAAGAGCTCGGTCCAAAATTTACTTGTATACACCCAATCACGGTCGCTCACAATTGACCTTGGAATCCGATGCAGTTTTATAATATTTTTCATAAAAAATTGAGCAATATTGGCAGTGGTATAAGGATGTCTCATAACATAGAAATGAGCATATTTGGTTAAACGATCTACTAGAATAAAGATCGTGCTTTTACCTTGAGATGGTGGCAGCCCTTCAATGAAGTCCATGGAGATGTCAGTCCACGCTGAATCCGGTACATGTAGTCCATGGAGATGTCAGTCCTCACTGAGTCTGGTATATATAGTGGTTGTAGTTTTCCCAAACTTACCACCGTTTCACCATTTTACTATTAGCATACATCACATCTAGACACATAATCATAAATCGATCTTTTCATGCCTCTCTAAAAGAAGTTTTGCTTCACCCTCTTATATGTTCTCAGAAATCCAAAGTGCCCTACTGAAGCTGAAGAGTGCATCCATCTTATGTAAAATAATTTTGATGCAAAGAGGAAGAAGGAACAATTACAATTTGGTCTTTGTAGCGTAGGTCCTTCGAATGTCAAGTGTAGTGACCCACTATCACGGACAATAATGTAAATAAGATGTTTGATGAAATGCTTATGTTTGTCCGTGTCCTTCGGTTTGTGTACATACCTTGTACAACAAGTGGCGGACTTGTAGTAGGCTTAGCAACCTAAGTTTGGTTTGCTTTGTGGCCAATTTTGGCTTATAAATACAAGTGTATTTTGTAAGCACTTATGTGGACTTCGGTCTGTAATGGACCATTATCCTTTATGTGCAACCTCTCTGAGTTTGTAATGTCCATGGGTGTAATTTGTATCTGGCTTTGTAAAGTGTTTGCTTGAGCAGTTGCTTGTGGATCCCGTTGGAATTGCTTCCTCTGGCCCGTTTTCTCTTTTGTAAGTCTAAGGGACTCTAAGAGATCTCGGGGAAGACTGACCTTTGTGGACAGACATGCATGGGTGCCCCACGGCTTAGGCAAAATCAGCTAAACCCATGACAATGTGGTATCAGAGCGGGACAAGCATACGCAGAAAGACTCGCCATACAAACATAGGGGACCTAGCTGGGCTATGTGGAGAATAGCTAATACGCGCAACCGTTTAGGGGAAATGGACATTGAGGTATAGGGAAAGGAGTTACTCAGAGGAGCGGGCATCCAGGTTTGGCATTCAAAGGAATAGCCAACCCCTTTACACGAGAGGCACCACGAAGACAAGCAAGCGAAGAAGAATACGTAGCGCATAAAGATTAGGATGGCTAAGTTCGATCTATGGCTTGATGTTGGCAACCAAACTTGATGGTGCTCAAGGCAAGTGGGGTGCTTGGTGAGCGTGCAAAGTGGGAGGTGTTGCGTAACGACCGAAAGAGTTATGCAAAACTCACAGAGGTGAGGGGAATTGCTAACTCGAAGGATTCGATACTCATGCAAGGGCTTATACATGGATGACGGAGTGTTCATGGCCATCCCAAAGCGCGATCAAAACTTGATGCCATAGAGCATCATAACTTTCTCTTTGACATAGAAAGGATACATCCGTAGGTGGCTAAAATGTACAATAAATTCAGTACATTGCTAGACCTTGAAGGGTGCAGTAGAGATTGTATTGGCGAAGGGTCGCAATCTAGCAAGTGCATTTGCGGGCTTAGAAAAAGACACAAGTTGTTCAATAAGACGGAGTAGTCCAAAGGGGATGATGGTCTTCAAAACTTCTAGTGGGAAGTATGTAAAGAGGAAAGTAGTTCCAATAGGACAGATATCCAGGAAGGATAAGTCCTAGTTCTCTAGAGAGAGAATCATATGCAATAGATCACACATATTGAGGAAGATTTTCTCAAGGTAATATCTCCACAAAGCTCAATGGACTGAGCGAGTGACGTGGAATCATCGCATGATCTCGAATGAGGTAATGTATTGGTAGATGCATTTCAAGATCAAGTGAGTGAGCAATCCAAGGGAACATCATATGAAGACATACTTAAAGTCGATGTAAAAATTAAACTCAACGGAGGGTTGACCCATGGAATGGTGGACACAAGGGATACTATCAACTCAATGCAAATCAAGGAGCGGAGTGACTTGGGTGGAGCTTGGTGAAGTATCCAAGCTGTGTGAAGAGAGTTGACATAGAAGATGGAACATGGAGCGGAGGCACGGAGCTTTCCTTGGATAGAAGTCAAAGGCATGAACTCTTGTAGAGGCAAGAGTGGGATCATATCATTCGATGGGTTCTTTCTTCTGATGGGGCAGACTTATCTTGCAAGGTGCCAAAGACAAAGGGAGCTTCAAGGCATATGCAAGTTACCTCAGAGATGCATTTGATGGAGTAACTAAGGTGATTCAACTTGCAGAGGCCAAGTTGGGATTAGGATACCTTAGCATGGGGCAAGAGGATGTAGAAGCAGGTACTCTTAAAGAATATACTACAGTGTTATCATTTGAGTTGTCAGAAACAAGTGGTACATAGTTGTGCTGGTAGGGGATAGAGGCCCAGGATCCAAACAATGGTGCACCAATTCTAGTGAAGTCAGGAGAATTCAGGAGCTACTAGGCGACGGATTATCCTAGAGCTATGCTTCATCCACGTGTGACCCAAGAGTGGGGGGACAAAGGTGAATTGCTAAGGGAGTGAACTAAAAATCGAATATAACGGAGGCCCTACAATATGTTAGCAGAAGCCACATGTGGAGAAGTTGTAGTCCAAGTTTATCATATGAGAATTTGTATATAATGGAGATGTCACCAGGAGGCGATAAGGTGCAACGGATCGTGGTGGAATAGTTCGTGGCAATGCAACACAAGCGATCGTGTCCCCTGAGGGACAAGATCATGCGAAGATATGACCAGGAGTTATTGGGAGCTCCACTTTGGTGTACGACATAACAAGAAGAAGGGCTATGGATTCAAGGGGTGAATGTCATGATACCGCAGAGGCGGGTCTTCGTGTGTGCATCAAAGCTTGCATTAGATGAAAGCCTTAGTTATTAGCATATGGGGGCTGTATACCATCAAGGAAGAAGTCTGAGTGCAAATACTAGTGAGTCCCATTGAGGGGGACATGATCATGTGAATGATCAGGAGCTGTTGGGAGCTCCACTTTAGTGAACAATACAATGGCAAGAAGGGTTGTGGATTCAAGAGGTGAATGTCATGGTACCACAGAGGTAGGTCTTTCATGTGTGTGCATCGAAGCTTGCATCAAATGAAAGCCTTGGTCATCAATATATGGGGCTATGTACCACCGAGGGAGAAGTCAGATTGCAAGTACTAGTGAGTCCCATGGAGGGGACTTGATTATAAAAAGGTATGATCGGAGCGACTGGAGAGGTAGACTGCTTTAGTGCTCATATTCACGTAAGAGAGCCCGGTAAGTCAGAGGACAAAGCTGAGTAAGTGAACGTTGCTACCAAGGAAGCTAAGGAGAACAGAATCAACACGAGCCCTACAACAAGATAGCAAAGGCCATACATAAGAGTTGCAATCTGTCTTTCCATCGACCAAGGAGAACTGTTAGGAAGACACAGTAGTGTTGAATCAAGGGGTCAAAAGGGGCGAGGAAGTGACGATAAGTCCAGTGGGGCTCAGCTACCCAAAAGCAAAGTGTCAATTAGAAAGGAGGTAGACTCAGAGGAGCACTATAGTGCCACAAAGGTGGATCTACCGATCACGAAGGAAGGGATGCAGATGCAAGGCAACGAATAGTAGGGCTATGGGCTTAGCAGCACCATGGTACCATAGAGGCAAGACTTCTATACAGTCATTGATCCCTTACTCTCATGGAGCGAGAGCATTAGTCGTAAAAAGGGCCAAGGAGGTAGAGAATGCAAAGACAAACTCCAGGTACCAAGACAGGGCGGAAGGGCAGAGGCCAAGAAACTTCATAAGACCAGTGTCAATGGACTTCTCATTAAGATTGCCAAAAGCGAGGGACTTCGGATTGATGCAAAAGTGCTCGACCAAGGAATAAAGTAAGCAGTACATGGTACTGTACCTTTCTACTCAGAGGAGTAGGTTGAAAAGGTGATGGAGAAGATGGTACAATCCCATAGGCGACTAGATCTATCAAAGACTGACTCCAAGTTGGGGGGACTCCAAGTTGGGGTAAATCAATCTTTTCATGCCTCTCCAAAAGAAGTTTTGCTTCACCCTCTTATATGTTCTTAGAAATTCAGAGTGCCCTACTGAAGCTGAAGAGTGCATCTCATGCAAAATAATTTTGATGCAAGAGGAAGAAGGAAAAATTACAATTCGATCTTTGTAGCGTAAGTCCTTCGAATGCCAAGTGTAGTGACACATGAAACCCGGATTCTTCTCCAATTTTTTTATGATGCCTCGGGTTTCTGGGTTGCTCTTTCATTCCTTCCTAATGTCTTGAGAAAGTCAATGGATGGAAGGGAGATGGCTGAAATTGCGGCTTGTTCTAATAGTCGAGATAGAGCATCTACAATAATATTTTATTTTCCCTTTTGATAAATAATTTCATAATCAAAACTAAGAAGTTTAGTTATCAATCATTGTTGCTCTAGGGAGCATATTTTTTATTCTAAAAATTACTTAAGGCTTCGGTAGTTGGTCTTAATCTAAAAGTGTTAACCGATCAAGTAGGGTCTCCACTTTTGTGACGGTGTATACTAAGTAAGGATTTCTTTATCATACACGGATATTTTAAGATAAGAGGGAGACAAAGCCTTACTGGTATAGGTAAGAGGTCAGTTATCTTGCATTAGAATAGCCCTAATTCCAACTCCGGATGCATCAGCCTCAATCATGAATTTATGATTGAAATCGGGCAGTATTAGGATCAGTGTCATCATCATGGCTACCTTGATCATTCAAAGGCTGTGAAAGCTTTATCTGACCATAAGAAAGAGTATTTCTATAGTAGGGATGTGAGTGGGGCACTTATGTCATAATCTTTCATGAATTTCTAGTAGTAGCCTATGAGTCCAAGAAATTTGCGCAGCGATTTTATGTTTGTAGGTCTCAACCATCCTTACATAACTTTCATCTTTGTTGGGTCTACCGCCACTCCATCCTCTAATATAATATGCCCTAGATACTCCACTTTACACTGTAAGAAGCTGCACTTTGGTTGTTTAACATAAAGGCTATTCTCCCAAAGGATCGTTGGAACAGTTTGTAAATGTTGAAAATGCATATCAAGCATAGGGCTATAAATGAGGATGTCATAAAAGAATACCAACATGAACTTGCATAGAAACCTTCAAAAAATATCGTTCATCAAGCTTTGAATAGTAGGAGGAGCATTCGTAAGTCCAAAGGGCATTATCAAAAACTTATCGTGGTTGTTATGTGTGTGGAATATAGTTTTCAGGACATCTTTAATGCATACCCAAATCTGAAGGTATTTGAAATGGAGATCCAATTTGGTGAAGACTCAGGCTCCTTTTAGTTCATCCAGGAGCTCATATACCACTGGTATATCATATTTGTCTTTAATGGTGATGGCATTCAAAACTTGGTAATCAATGCACATCTGTCATGTACCATCCTTATTGCGCACTAGCAACACCGACGAGGAGAAAGGGCTGCAGCTTAGTTGAATTGCTATGTTGTCGAGCATCTCCTTAATGATATTCTCAATCTCGTCCTTCTGCAAGTGAGAATAGTGGTATAGTCTCATATTTTCTAGAGGTTTGCCCGATAATATTGGGATGTGGTGGTCATGCGGCCAGTTAGGGGGAAGCCCATGCGGCTCTATGAAAACATCCGTGAATTCATCCAACAAAAGGGTAAGCTTAGGATTTGAATTTTATACGTTCTCCTCCTTTGATGGCTATCGGATATGTATAAAAATTCCACCATACATCTATTGGGAAACCTGTAACTAGCAACATCTTATGCAGCACTTTCTCCATTTGCTGCATCAAAACGATGGAGATATGGCTCCCGCGCTTACCTCACAAGGTGACCTATTTCCCTTTACCATAAAACTTCATGATTAATTTAGAAAAATTTTAGGAAATGTCACCTAATGTTGTGAGTCATTTAATCCCAAGCAAAGCTTCATAATTATTGATGGGTAGGAGGAAGAAATCAACTACAACTTCTTGGTCTTGTAGAAGCAATTTTTCCCATGGGCATCATTGGGCGCAATTGAGGATTCAGACGTCAGCAACCTCTATGTCGAACTTGTTGCAACCTTCAATTTGAAGCACCACATGTCTTGCTATTGAGAAAGTTATTGGTGTTGCCCGTATCTATAATAATGATGATGGGTTGCTGTTTAAGGTGTCCTCCAACTTTTATCGTCTATGGGTTGGAGTAACCAGCTAGCACGTACACTACATAGTCGGCCGATTGGGGCTCTTCCTCTGTAGCTTCATCTTCATATTTGAGGGCTTCTTTAGATAGTACAATGTCTACATCCTCTACTGGTTTGATGATGAGGAGCCACCCCTTTTGTAGTGATGTTCTCGGCTCCATAGTTCATCATAATGCCAACACAACCCCTTGGCTGATCATTCACGAAGCTTGTCTCTTGTTAATTTTTTTGATGTGGGGGTTGAAGGCTTCAGCATGGCAAGTCGGGAAGTGACCCTCGTCCTTTGTACTTCATGGTTCAATCACTCTTCTTGGATTCTTGCGAAGCAAATCACCGCCATAAGAGTGTACGATTGTCGTGCCTTTATTTATCCTCGAATCACCAGCTTTAGGCCCCAATGAAAGTTCTTAAAAGTTACTTTTCAGACCAATCTATAGTTTTGTATTCTTATATTGTAGAGGTTTGTCGAATCTTCACCAATTGTCCGTCGATATTATCGAAATCAGTTGATCCAAAATGATTTAGTAGTCCTTCACTGAATCACTACCAAGAGAGACATCCATGGATGTACTCAAACCAATTGAACAACTGAATAGAATCTCCCTCATGGTGGATGGTAGCAATCTCCACTTGTGTAGGGTCGGCGGTTTGGTAGAACCAAAAATATCGCTTCGCACGCGAGATCCATCCGATCGGGTCTCCTTCTTCCCATATAGTGAAGTCAACCTTCATGCATGGATTGTTTAGATCAGGGATGATGTGACCATGCTCTTCAGGATCATCTTGCTAATCTGAAGTTTCTCCTTACTATGATTTCCCCGGGCTCGGTAGTCGGCCTATGCTGAATTCGACGAAAAGAGATTGGATCTTCTCCTCCATATGGCTTTCAAAGGCTTCAAACTTGGTGTTGATGACCTCCTCTGATGCCATAGTATAGGCCTTTATATCTGTAATGTTCATATCCTTTTTCTATTGTCGAGTTAGTGGCATGAGAATATTTGGAAAGAAGTGGCCAGTTGGATGGTTAGATCGAGTAGATGGAAGTAAGCTACGGTAAGGGCTGATTTGGAAGGCTATTTAGGATCAGTTTATGGTGCGGTTTGGAAGGGTTCTTAGTGAGGATAGTAGGGTTTGAGGATGAGAGAAAGAGGGTCCAAAAACCCATAAAAGACAACACTCAAATCTGATAAAATTCCATGAAGAAAGGGTTGTGTTTGTGCTGCCCTGCCAAATAGAATTTGTGTTAAAGAAACACTAAAGTCTCAACGTAAATTCCAAAGGAAAACCCAGTAAAGTATGTAGAAATATATCACAAATCCTTAGTTAAGATATAGGTAATATCAACAAATAAGTTCAACAAAATTTCTGCAGCATAATGGTAAGAAAGTGGATGAAAAGACGAAAGGCAGATTCTTCGTTGTAAAATTTCAGCAATGCATGATGTGGAATTGCAACACTATAAGTCTAGTTTCAGAAAAAAAAAATTTCAGAGATCAATTTTAAATGAAAACTAAGATGATCTATAAATTTGTGGAAAAGTTTCAGCCAAAAAGAATGAGCAATAGTTTGGTTTTAATATATATCTACATCTCATTCAAATATGATAGGACTCCGGTAGGGTTGAGTCCGAATCACCCTAGAAGTAATCAATAAGAACCCTGTAAGATTATAATAAAATCCTACCTAGTCACTTCTATCCTATAAAGAAGGATGGCTAGGGTTTCTTTGGGGCCTTAGGGCTCACTGGCTACCTCCCCCTTTACTAGGTTAGTCGGTCAGGGTTTCTAGCAGGCATAGGAGGCCTTGGTGCCATCATAGCTGCCACCCATCACTATTAAGGCAGGGCGACTATATGAGGGGCAAGGGGATAATTTCACTTAGGCAGCAGACCCTAGGGTTAGGGTTTTGAACCCCATATAAGCTTGTAGCCTCCTTTGTTAGGATCAATTGGCACTAAGAGGAGGTAAGTTCCTTTCTTTCTAAAGCAAAAGCTTTTTCAAATAAGATAGAATAGGAAATCCAAAGCTTTTCATTTTTAATAAAACAAGTGAGTGATTGAAATTAAGTTATTAAAGAAGCCGAAAAGATAATCACGTTTGAGGAAAAGAACTTATTATCTTGCATTCAAGGAGTTTAGTTAATTTGGAAGCATCAATTCAACAACATTCAAGCAATGCAAGTATGAAACATTTACAATTTTATAGTGGTTCAGCGCTAACGGCCTATGTCCACTTCCGAGTCTTCCTTCTTGAGGCACATCAGCATCCACTACCAATCTTCTTTTGGTGAAAATCAAACTCTTACACTTGAGCTTATAAGGGAGACTAGATTTACAACTCTAAGCTCTCTCCCTTACCCCTTTTCTTTTTCTTATAATTCTCACATAATATTTTCTTAGAATATAATCCCCCAAAAGTGTTGTTCTGAATGTAAAAAAACTTTGGGTATTTATAGGTCCAAATTGGCTTCAAAACCAAAGCCAAAATCTAACCGTATCTGAAAATTCTAGGTATGGGCGATTTACCCGCCGTTAGTAGTTGGCCGCCGCCCAAATTCTGTGATACAGGCAGTTCACCTGCCACTTGGGTGGTTTACCCATCGAAAGTTGCTGCCTGCTACTTGGATTCTATGGTACGGGCAATCCAACCATCGCTCACTAGTGGTTTACTCGCCAAAATTTTCACAAAAGTGGTTCCCTCCACTTTTCGAATTTCGGCTTGACTTTTATATTGACTAGCTCTTTGGTTAACTGATTGAGCCCAACCAAACCCAATCGTGGATTCGGTTGCCTCATTGAGTTGATTTGGATTCCTTCCAAATTCAACTCAATTAGGACTCTAACCCTAACTACGACTCAATGATTAAAATACTTAATGATCAATTAAGCCTAATTAAGACCTAACTCTCGCATACTCCAGCAACCTCTGGCAATCTTGTGGCAAGTCCTCCAGTCTTCTTTCTGGTAATCTCCTTTCGCGTTTCCAGTGAGCTTCCCGATTCCTTTGGCGAATCTCCTAGTAAACTTCCGGTGAGATCCCACCGCACCATCCGAACTATGTTAGACAACTTCTGAACTGGACCTAGCACCTCTCCTTCATAAATAAAAAAAATAAAGAAAAGGCATTTGATGGTATGACTCTATCTATGGCTCTACTCAATGAAAAAGGTTAGTGTGCATAGAGATAACTTCTGTCAATAGGCAACTGCCACTCTAGAATATAAGCAACCTCACTCCAGTAGTCGTCGTAGTTGAGTACAAAAGAAAAGAAAATGGGTCAATTCCACCTTTCGAGGAAAATGGTAAATATGGTCTTTCTCGGCTTTCACTCTCAGGGCTCCCTATTGACTTTATTGCTTTTGAGCTAAAGTATTACACTATTGAATCCAAATCTGATACCTCTGCTAACAAGAGTAAGACAAAAGCCAACATACTACTCTTTGCATTCCGGTACCATGGCATCTAAATCTTATTACTCTACTAACAAGGATGGGACTACTGACAAGCAACTGGACGCTACCCTTATTACCTATTAGTTTGACTTTCCTTGCTCTCAAGCATTGCCTACTACCTATTAGATTATATTGTTCCTATACTATATTGAAATTCAATTGCCAACAATAAGTAGTGGTTTGGTTTCATCCCAATTCCCATAGGAGTAAGTATCTGATCACTCCCCCCAGTAGTCGAAATGTAACTAAACAGTATAAGAGTCAAGACTCAAAGTAAGGTCAGCTCCAAGCTGTCTTAATAGCTGGCTGCAGCGATGGGCAGTGTTAAAGAGGTAGGTAGTGTGAGTTTAAGAGAAAGGTATGGCAAGTTCTAAGGCATTACCGGATCAGTAGCTCTGGCCTTAGTAGTCTTACTAGCCCTAGTTTCCAGCTCAATTTTGACTTTTATACATTGCTTGGCGAAGCAATCTTGTAACTCCATAGTACCAGAAAGAATGCACTACTGACCTAGTAGATCAAACTACTCTTGTAAATATAGTCAGAAAGGATGTAAACCTATACTATAATATAATAATTAATCATGTTTTAACAAGCCAATCAAGAACTTAATAAGGATTTCTCATTGTTTAAGCATGGATCTTCTCTCTTCTCGACGTACCAACCATAGTTTTGTTCTGACTTTCAAATTGAGTTGACTTTAGTTCATAGGCATAATCAAGTACCCATTTTGCTAACCTAAGTCTATGAGAACGAAGTTGGTGCTAGGGTTGCTGAAAGTGAATTTCCCTTGTATATAAGTCTGCAAGAGAAATGATTGGCGCTTGTCAGTTGCCTGCTCAAAGTATTGATTACTCAGATATGTGCTTGAGAAGTCCAGACAATAAAATGAGTGCCGAAGTTGTCAAAAGGAGAGGATGTTGTAGTTCCTGTTGTTGGCAATGATCTGTTATATTCCTTTTTTACATATGAGATGCGCAAGCAAGTTCAATGATTGGTTTTACACGATTTTACTCAAAATAACATGGACTAAGTTGTTAAGTTGAGTGCGTCAAGTAAAGTTGACATTGACAAAAGAATAAGTCAGAAGAGAGGCAAAGTTTTTAGGCTAATATATGCTTTAGAACAGATGTGACAAAGGCAAGATAGGTAATTTGCTTACAAGAGAAGAGGAGTTTATCGCGATAGAGAATGGGCTTATTTATAGGCCAAGTAGTGGTCCAAGTCGTCTTTCTTTAGCGCTAAGTATAGAATGTCCCTCCTATTGAAGCAAGTTCAGTTTCTGCGATTGGCTTTAATCAGTTGATAGAGGTTCTTTCAGTTCTTGGCAAGACTAAGTACTCAGAGTTTCATATGAAAGTGAAAGTGGAGTTGATTGGGGTTCGAGTTAAGGTAAGTGATGATTCAGTGTCAAAGTCATAAACTTATTGTCCAGCTCCTTCCCGTGTCTATGATATAGGTGATATTGTCCAGCTCCTTCCCTTGTCTACGATATAGGTGATTGTTTTACAGTAAGCAAAGCAGGTGTAGCGATTAAGTGGGAAGCTGAAAACACCTAAGTCAATCATACGAGTCTCTTTTGGTGCGTGTGATCTATACGATAGAGGTTACAACCAATACCGAGTTGTGGTCCAAGCAAGCCTTCAATCTAATGCACCCCGAAACGGGTATAGTGCCCATAAAACCTATAAGCTAATGCAAAAGTCAATAAGTCGTAAGTGTTCCATCTCGAACAACGATAACAAGGGCTTGTTCCGGCAACCCTAAGCACAATGTGTGGCGAACTAGAAACTTGTTGTTTCTATTTACTCCAATAACTTCTTTAAGAATAATGGTTTTGCCCTAGCTCTTTCAAGTACTAAGCAATGCGGGTTAGTTGAGTTTCTAGGTCTCCAGTCTTCGGTTAATGACTCGAAATTGGGCTTTCTTGTTGGGGAACTCTCCGAAAAAGAAGCTAATTTCTCAGCGCGGTGTCGACTCGAATAGACAAAACTTGACTTATACCATGCACAAAAGATATTCAATTTCATTAAGAACTTCCATTCCACTTCAAAGTAAGGAAAGGAACAAACAATTACTAGCCAGTAATAACATAACATAACTGCTATTAATGTATTTATTGAGTTCACTACTATAGTACAAAATAAAAAAAGGAAAGAGTAATTAGTTTGCCTTTAGATAAGCTCCCCAGCCATAAGTTGTTCTTTCTTTAGGGGCTTATGCAAATACTCTTCCTTCTCTCTATCTACCTCTCCCATAATAGAACTATCCCCATAATAGAAGTGAGAAAAGGTGGCTGCAGGTTGGAGTATGGTTGAAAGTCCTTACTTTTTTACTGAAAGCAGCGCTGGGGAAGACGGAACTTGTGCTCTTTCTTCCGGCTCGCTCTCGGAAAAGTGTGCTTCTCCCTACAAACAGCCTGCTTAGAAGAGTCAAAGAGTCAGAGCTCCCATTTGTACTGCCGGTGAGAAAGTTAGCTGAACAGGATCTTGATGGCAGCAAGCGAAATAGCAGCATTAACGTTAGGTTAACATGCATGATAGATTAATTGTTTCCCCCCTAGGCGAACACAATCGTAAACTTTCTTTCATCATTCAGTTCAACAGTCCTCCTCTACTTTTCACCTGAAGCCTAATTGGAAGTTGATACAGGTCTCGAGTGAGATCGATAAAGATGACAGACAGCGACGATACTACAAAACCGCTTCAACTGATACCACTCAACCATTATATTCATCACTGATTAAAGAAAGATAGACTAATTCGAATATTAATACATGATAGAATAATTAATGGCGGGTTCCATAACGCGAGTTACTTCATCGGCATTTGTGAGTTAAGGTTCAACAGTTTCATTGAAATTTACCCTAATGCAATAACATTACCCTTTCCCATAGCTTTACCCACCTTTCCTCAAAACCTTTGCTGGACCGCTGCTAAGGAAGGAAAAAAGCATGAAGCCGATAGCTGCTTTATTAGGATGCTTTCTTTCTGAAGCTTAAGGCGGGAAGTAAAGATGATAGATCATCCCATCCATCCATATATGAGATTAGATCATGGTCCCTCGCTCTCTTCAAGACGGCTAACAGAAGGAGTTGCTCACACATAGCCTGTTGGATCTGACAGGGTGTCTCAACTGCTACGTGGGGATTGACTCCTCTTCCGGTGCTTCCTAACTACAATCTGTTAGATCTGACTCGGTCTCAACCGCTATGTACTCCTCCTCTACTGCTTCCTAAATACAATAGAAATGGATCTTCCTCGTTGGGGCAGAGCGCATTGGGCAAAGGCTGGATTGACTTGTTGGGTTCACCTCATTTCCTGATCGCCTTTATCCGTTAGGCAATACTAAATAAAATCAGGAATAAAGGCATTCAATAGGTATTTTACAAACTAGGTCTGTCTGATTGCTATCTATCGGGCGTGCGTGCTTTCATAGAGAATTACAATAAGGGACAGCTATCTCCAACAGGGAAGGCAGGTAAAGAAGAGGAGGTGCATAGAAAATGAAATATATAGGGAATTTCATAACCAAACTACATAATTGAATCAAAACTAAGTACATAATAACATAATGGAATAAACAAACTACATAATTGATCCTACTAATATAGAATTAAGAGAAAAGAGAATGGAATTACCCTACTAATAGAATTAAGGAATGAACATGTACTCAACAGTAAGTCCCGCCTCATTTATGATCCACATCTACTAGAAATAAGCACAGGGACATTACCCAACTCCTATCCTATTTAAACCTATAGGGACCTCTATCTACTTAGTTATTAACACCTTTTCATAAAAACTTATTTCCTTCACCCGAAACCTTTAATTACATATTGCACCTAACCTAAAAAGAAAGATATTTGAGACTTCGCCTTTACTCTCCTCTTTCAACTCAGTCCCGGGAATGAAATGAGAAAGATTACTTCATGCCCAAGACAAGGTATCAAGGCCAGAGGGGGAAGAAGCCAATTAGGAAAGCTGGTATGCTGGAGGGAAATTCATCGACCCGAGAATAGAAATCAAATAGGCACCCACTCCCTACTACTTGCTTATTGACCTGCACGCACCCTATACTAAGCAAAGGAAGAGGCACCGAGGCACAAAACTAACGTAAGCGCAACTGAAGCACTAACGCGCTTTAATAACTCTGTAAGCACAACTTCTATTTACTTAAGTTTTTACTCACGACACTATCGCCTTACGAGCATAAGCAAGCTACCCTTATAAATGCTATATGGGGATACAGTTCTCTAAGTTCTTAATAACCCATGTACTCAATAGAAAGTCCCAACAAGAAAAGAACTACTTCTTAATATTAATACGACAAAACATTAACATAAAGATACTTTAGTACAGCTCGCTTCATCAGTAGAGAAGGGGGATTCGGCTTCTTACATCAATGACTTTTTTTCTTTATCTTCTTATGTGGACTTACTTTCAACTACTGATTATCTCGTCTACTTTCCTCGAACTGGAACAAGAGATATCAAATGAAGCGAGAAAGTATAGCTGGTTTTAAACCTGTTTTCGCTAGAAAGAGTGGAGCGGTAAACTCTCCCACATCCCCTAAGGAGAAATTATTATACTTATTAGTTGAATTCATTGGCATAAGAGAAAGTCTTGAAGCAAGTACAGTAGGGACAAGGCCTAGTAGAAGAAGCGAGGAAGCAGTAGAGGTTATTAGATAAAAGAATAAGATTGAGTGGTACGAGAACCAACCCCAATATATAGAATTAGGGTACGGATAGGTGGACTAATAGACAAGAATGTCAGACTACTAAACCTTGGAATAAGCAATGAAACAAGTAAGTAATCAAAAGAAGTATTACAAGGCCCGGAGCATTTAATGTATTTATGGTGATAGGGGAGTTCACACTGGGTATCCTTACTCGATGGTTGAATTCTATTAGAAGTTGTAGTTTCCTTAACCACTTTGGGTCCCATACTAATGTGCTGAAGTCAATTCTTACTTGCTCGTGCACCTACTTGAGAGTAGAATTCCGACTTATGTCTTTAGTAATGGAATTATCTTTATTGACGCTTTGGATCCTATCTAATACTCTTATACCGCTTAACGGAATTCTTATCGCTTGTCTTGAGTTCACAGTTTCTTGTGCAATGAGCTATGCTACTACCGAATAGAATTATGATGTTGTAACTTTGGTCCTCCACTTGATGTTTTCATTCTCTCATTTAAGGCCATCCACTATGTAAGATTCAAAGTGTAGCTCTTGCATCCTGGTAGTTCATTCTCCATTCTTGTATTACGTCCAATAGTTGTAGCTCCATTCCGAGAAGCGTTGTTTGTAGTCCAGTAGCAGGTGATTTCCCTCTTTGAAATGATGCAGCAATTCTGAATTTGGAATGTATTTCTTACTATTGGCAGTTGGTGAATGAGATAAAGCAATGGTAGACCTAAAGCAAGGTAGGCATACTCCAACTCCGGAGTAAGGATCTGGGTCGGTAGTGCCGTCTGTTCGATCTGATAGTTCTTATTGAAAGCCCTATTTCTTAGTCATTGATGATGTTTGATTCCGGTTCCATTCTTTTTCTCATTAGGTTAGTTCTGTACCTCGGGTAGTAGATGCATTCCTTATAACAGTACTCGAACTAAGGAATAGAAAACAGTAGTGCTAGGCTAAACAATAGGGCAAGATATTAGATCAGGATAGTACGGAGCAAATACAGATTTAGATTTTGTGCAGAGTAAGAATGGAAGATGCTAGCATCAGTTTAACAGCAAAGAGAGTTAGGTTGAAAGTCAAGGTAGCTAGCCTTGTTATTAGTGATTTCCACCTTGGGCTTATAGGCTTAATTCCCTTTCGGTGTATTGATCCTCTCAATATTTATCTCCCTTTTCAATCTTACTAAAGGGGGTAGTTCATTATTTTTTATAGAGACCAACATTAGAAATAGTGGCTCAAGCCCTAGTTCCGGGGTTCTGTTATATATTATAAAAGTAGTGTTTGGTTTCCTTATTCCTCCTTTAATTCCTTGATCACCCATCTTAGCATCTCCAGCTTATCCCCAGCTCTACAATTCGCTGACCTTGATTTTGCTAGTTGATTTCTTTATGATAAGATAAAGTACTGAAGTAAGTAAAGTAAGTATCCAAATCAATAGTGAGAGAATGGTTAGAGAGGCAGGCTAAACCAAGAGAGGTATATACCTGAGCTTGTTGGGTCAAGTGCAACTCTTATCATTAGTAGAGGGTTATTCCTTTTTTAGAGAACAAGTATCAGTAGTGTTGTTTTGATTCTTTTTAGAGGCACCCTGTCCACAAACTTAGTCTCAGCAGTGTTGTTTTGATTCTTTTTAGAGGCACCCTGTCCACAAACTTAGTCTGTTGGAGCGTTGTCCCATTCCCATACTTATGTACTCCATATATTCTTTATTATGAGTTGGATCCTTGGTGTATAGCAGTTCAGTCTTTTAGAAATAGTAGTCGAAGAGTGAGCCTGGGCAAATACAGACCAATATTCTGATTATTCCTATAGCGTAGACACAGTACCCTGACTTCAGGCAAGGAGCCTAAAAGTGGTGCAAGTTTGTAGTGGAGTGCCAGTAAGAGTTTTGTTTTGAATTCAAGTGCCTTAGTGCACATTTCCATTCCCTAAGTACGCATGAAGTTTGGTAGGAACCATTTCTATAGAGGGTTAATGCTAAATCCTTACTTAAGAGATTGGATTACAGAAACAACAAGCAACATTGGGTGCCCAAGCAAGGGGCTAACAATAAGGAATGCAATAAGCAAGTAGGAGACTAAAACTCATGAGTAAGGATCTCCTGGAAGTGTATACTATTGAACCAACCTCTAAGCCGGGAAACTAGCTAACTCGTCGGTAATACTTGAACTAGGAACTCGGGCTTTATCTAATAACTATCAGATTTCAATCAATGCTAATCACAACTAACTGACAGCAGTCCAAGCCTACTCATCAACCTGAGCCTCACTTGTGCACTTCAAACTAAAACCCTCTCGTTCTTGTCTTTGAGCCCGCCATGCCATGCCTAAATTCTATATTTCACTAAGTAGTCTGCCTTTGTCCATTGCTAGGCTTGAGTTTGAAACCTAATAACCTTGCTTTCAGTCAATAGCTACTGGTCTATATCTTTGCTCTGATGCCTACAGGTCTTACTAACCCTTGGCTAAACCTCTAACTGGTGCTAACAAGACTTCCTCTCCGTCGTTGATGACTCAATTACTTAGTCTGTGGTTTCTAGTTAATATTCTGATAGTAATACCAAGGAATAGCAGCAGCCATACTTCATAAGGATAGTAGGAGCAAGGGTTAGCTAAAGAGAGCAAGTAAGCAGTATAAGGTGGAAACAAGGAATACAGGAGAAACCCAAGGAAGAGCGGACTAATAGGTCGTAGAGCAAGCCTTAGATAAAGGAAAATAATACTAGGTTGGTAGGCCTAAGCTTAGATACTGGAATGAAAGCAAAGATAGTTGGAATGGGGAGTTACATATTCATTACTTGGCTCAGACAGCGATACATGTAACAAAGCTTGGTCACTGCATAGATCAATAAGGCCTGCACTGCTGTTGACTAAGGCTTGGTGGTTTGCACGAGTTCTATTCTGATTGATGTTAATTGATGTTATTTAACTTCTTTGTTTGCCATCGTATCCTAATTGCTATTCTGATTATGCTAGATGTACTAGAATCATAAACTAGATGCGCACCGGATCATACCATAACCTCCACTATTAGTCACATATCCCATCCCATTAGTCTAAGAGCTCTCCTATTAGATTAGATGGAGTTTACTCCACCCTTCCCCAAACACCCGTTCTACTGGTTCCACCTTGTCTTTTGATTTAATTGGTGTGTGGATTAGCTTCTTTTCCAATGTACCTTACTCAAAAGGTTGGTTCTTATCGCTGTTTAAATTCTTTCTTCTCCTATTAGTGCTTTCCCTCTTTGTTGTTGAGGCGAGAAAGCTTAGAGGGTTTTTCACTCCTCTCCTGTTATCATTAGTTGAGTGTCCAGATGGATGGGATTCCTTAACTAACAAAGCAAGATTAGGTGCACAAAAGAGACAGACTTACTCTCCAACTAAAGAATGCAAGTAACCAGTAGAGGACTCCAAGTTGATTTAGGTAGGGGAAACTCCATTTTCAATAGGAGAGTCAAAGAGTGTACTAAGCAACTAAAGAATGAGTGTTCAAAGGTCTAGGTCCTAGAGGGGGAACTAAAGGCTTTAAGTCATTAGTTGAGGCTGTCCGGCAAGTAACACACCCTTATTGATTGAAACCATAGTATCTATACTACCTAACAGAATGGGAGTGATGCTTCTCATGCTTTTAACTTGTAACTTCGAAATGACTACTATAATAATAAATAAAGAGAAGAAGACCTTAGCTACCAACTTAACTATAAGAATAGATCTATAAACTGAAACTCGCCCTACTATATAAGAATGGAACTATGCACTAGGTGAATCAGGATTGGACTGGGGAAAATAATAGAAAAGAGAATACTAGAAAACACATGAAAAATGCATGCTATGCTCTAAGAAACAACTACAATATTCTCAGAAAAAACAAATACTATTAAGATAAAATAAAAGTCCTAGTACCCTAAGCCTAGTAGTCCAACACAAATGAAAATGAATAAATAGAAGTAAGATAGCATACGATGAGTAAGATAACATACGAGAATCATTATAATGTACTACAATGAATCTAATGGGCTACAATGAAATATACTACAATCTTGTTTGTACTAATGTAAGATAATGGAAATGAGTGCCTCTACTACCCTTATTCCTAGTTAGATTATTGGAATCACCTATATCCCCCTCGACTTGAAGAATCGATTACTGATGAGGACTTAACTGACTAACTGTCTGCATCTCGGTACTGCTTCTTATCTTGAAGACTTATGCACCAGACTTATACACTCGACTTTCCACTGTTCTTGCATAAACTTAAGGGGTATAAAAACTGGAAATTCACTTACGCTTAAGAATCTCATGGAACCTTTTTTTCTGCAACACAAGAATCTTTCTTTACTCTTTATTCGATGTACTAAAACAATATTTGCTCTTGTAAGCTGAAGATTAGAGTCATTTTGATTGCCCCAATGTTACTTGAATCTATCGATCGGTGAGGAAAACATAAGTTTCAATATTACTTTATTTTCTAGGCATATAAAATATTCTTTTGAACAACTAAACTCCCTTTGAGAAAGAGTAGTTTTAGGTTGTCCCTGTATTGATAGCCCCGAGTAAAGCTGCATTTATTAGCTTAGCGGGTGGACACAACTATTTGTTTTGTTGATAGTAAAGTCGACTTTGTAGACTTTATGCTATACGGTAGTGCCTTTTCTTTATTGAGTACACTCCGCTGTTGGTTTGAGTTGGGCCATAAATCCAAGTTAAGGCAATCCATTTCATTACTAACAGTAGTAATAGCCGACCTTGCAATTTCGACTCAAAGACGCGAGATCGAAGGATTTAATAAGAAAAAATGAATACATATTCTAACTAATAGCAGCAACGAATCTTTCCATTCTAGTTAGAAGACTAGGGGAGTATATAAGAAAGACTGGATCTTGGCAGCCAACCTCTCTTGGAACCTTATTCTCTTCGACTTAACCGACAGCAGCTCTGAATGAGGAATGAGTGAACTGAAGCTATCCACTATTGAGGGCACTCTACTTTTGATTATGCTAATCATAATGTAAACCCACTATCGGAATTCCATTAATAGCTATGAGCCCGGCACTACTTGTATTCCTTTTCTCTCTACCACATAACAGAACTCGCTACACTCTTTTCGGCATGAGCTCAAGAATTGATGTGTATTCGAATCATAGGAGCTGGTAATCATCAATATGCTCATATAGGTAACGTTATTGTTGTTGTAATCAAGGAAGCCTAGTATACCATTAGAAAGATCGATTGAAAGTCATTAGAGTTGTAATTGGTAGTACATGTAAGGAACTCAAATGTTACAACGGTATGATACTACTTTGACAATGCAGTAGTTGTCATTGATCAAGAAGGAAGGAGGGAACTCTAGTTATTGTTGCTGGAATTGAGAGAGTCTCATTTGACTAACATTAACTCCATCGGTATTCTAAAGTAGTAGATCCTAAGCCTATGATATAGTAGTAGTGCCTATGATATAGTAGTAGTAGTAGGATATAAGAATATGGATCTCAATTAGCTATGATATAGTGGGATATAAGAATATGGATCAATTAGTGTATTCTGTCTCCGGAGTTTCTATTGTGGATCATTCATAACCTTAGAATCATCAGAATTATTCTATATTATTGCATATTATCTATATAGATAGGGTTTCATAACATTTAAGAATATAACAAAAACTATTGTCAGGGTTTCCATAGCATTTTTTACTAACTATTACAGAAAACATTGTTTCATTAGTGATATGAGAAGGTTTTATTGAGAAAACATTAGTAAACATAGGGAAAGTAAAAAACTCCATCTACCTGGGTTTCAACGCAGCTCCTGGTGTTCGAACTAGTCATTAATGGTTGGCAACATGGGTACTCCTTTCGGTATGTGTTGTAAACACTTTCCTTTTCTCTGGAGAAGCTCAAATCAAATCGAATGGATAGAGTCTATTGTCAAACTACAGAACTTTCGCTTTTTCATTACTTCCATGGTCGTGCCTCGTGGCACGGCAGCATCCGTATATTTCAATGGTTCGTCAGTAGAGATGTTCGCACTGGTGCCCCTTCTTCCAATGGTACTATAATTCCTATTCCTATCTCTTCGTTCCTTTTTTTTATTTATCTATCTACAGCAAATTCATACGCTGCATGGACAGAGCAAAAAGTGACGTGTTGGTCAGAGCAAGCTGCCCTATTCTATTACCAGACAGAATTGGTAGAAGCTCATACGTAGCAAGAAATGCTTTATTTGGTTTCCTTTTCATTCTGAATTTCCTTATTATCGAATCTACGGGGACTTGTCATATTTATCATTTTCTACGATCTGCTTTATTTATAATTCTTTTTAACTCTCTTCTTTATACCATGCGATAAGTCTGTGAAGCATGAGCAGGCACGGAGAAGTCAAGGCCAAACACTTCAATCTAATGTTGGGAAAAGATACGACAAAAGAAGAGGATAAAAAACACTATGGAAACAAAAAACAAACACAAGATCAAGAATACTTTAGGAAAGATATTTAGGCTTGAAACATGTATAAACACTTTCCTAAAAACGATATTTGCACCCTCTTCTCAATAAGATTGCTATGGGTTTGATGCAAATAGTTTTAGTGGATATGACAAGCCTTTAGAAGATCTGTATTGAGCAAACAATAAAGAATCTTCAGAGAGGAATTAGAGAATGTCTAACTCAATCACTCGGAGAGTAAAGAAGAAGAGCATGAAAGAGTTTTCCTTTTTCTTTGTAATTTACCCTCAAATATCTATTTATAGATATTTTCTCAAAAGACACAATCTTTGAAAATTAACTATTTTCTCAAAAGACACGACCTTTGAAAAATAACTATTTTCTCAAAAGACACAACCTTTAAAAAATAACTACCAAAATAAAAGAAAACACCTTTTCAAAGATTTATTTGAAAAAAGATTCTTTTCTTTTTAATTTAAACAATTTATAACAATCCCCCACTTGTTCAAATTTAAAATTTTCTCCAAGTGATTAAATAGTATTTATGAATAAAGTAATATATCTTTCGATTTGAATATTATCTTAGTGTAAGCATCACAAAGTGAAGTCGAAATCCCAAATAGCATAAAAGCTTTGAATTTGTTATTCCTCATGACAACACCAGTGATACCACACACATAAATATAATATTCTTGTATTCCTCATAAAATCTCGCTTAGCCCTAATATGGCCTTGGGCTCATCCAAGTTCATGAACTTTTATGAGAGAAACTCCAACTCTCAATCGAAGCGACACCACTTCTAAGTTCATATAGGTGAAGTTCTTATAGTATCTTTGTCACTCTTTGAGATACTTGTCCTAACTTGACTGAACTTCATTAAGAGTATAATTAACTTAACCCTCATTCGGTGACAACCAGCACTTTAACATCTTTAGATGGGTCTCGTAAAATATTTCAAAGTGCTGAACCACTCCACATGTCAATGACTTGTTCTTACCCTTTGAACTCTTCATTACTCATTTCATAATGTTGAGTAGGGTTTCTATCATTGGTGGATCTTTTATTGAAGGAGTTTTAGTCCCATCCATTTTGATATTGATCTTACAACTTCTCTTGTAAGAGGTTTGGTGAATGGATGAGCCAAATTCTCACTTGTTTTCACAAATGTGAGTGAAATAATCTCACTCTTGATTAATTTCCTCACATAATCATGTCTAAGACTTATATGTCTTGACTTTCCATTATATATTTCACTATACGCACGAGCTAAAGTGGCTTGACTATCACAAAGTATAGAAATTGAATTCATACTCTTAGAAGTCAATGGAATTTCTAATAGAAAGTCCCTCAACCATTCAGCCTCCTTTCCTGCATCTGCTAGAGCAACAAATTCTGATTCCATAGTTGAGTGAGTTATACACGTTTATTTCTTGCTCTTCCAAGAAACAGCGCCACCTCCTAAGGTGAACACCCAACCAGTAGTGGATTTGTTATCTCCAAAACTCGATATCCAACTTGCGTCAGTATATCCTTCTAAAATAGTAGGAAATTTTGAGTATTGTAGGCCATAATCTTTGGTTCGTTTAAGGTACCAAAGAACTCTTTCAATAGCCTTCCAATGCTCTACATTTGGATTGCTAGTAAATCTACTCAATTTACTAACTGCAAATGCTATATCAGGTCTTGTGCACTGCGTTGCATACATAAGACTTCCTATAGCACTTGAATATTCTAATTGAGCCACTGTTCTTCCAACATTCTTGACTAATTTGATACTTGGGTCAAATGGGGTATTTGCTTCTTTGATTTTTAAGTGACTGAATTTCTCCAGTACTTTCTCTATGTAATGAGTTTGACTCAAAACATATCCCCCACTATTTCTTTTTACCTTGATACCTAATATAGTATCAGCTTGCCCAAGATCTTTCATCTTAAATGTTGAAGATAGAAACCTCTTTGTTTCTACAATACCTTTCATGTTGTTGCTCACTATTAGCATATCATCAACATAAAGGCAAACTATCACCATATAGCCATCACAAGTTTTGAGATAAACACATTTATCTGTAATATTATGAACAAATCCATTAGAAATAATTATTGCATCAAATTTCTCATGCCATTGTTTTGGCGCCTGCTTTAAACCATACGATGACTTAATAAGTTTACACACTTTATGTTCATTTCCCGGTAGAACAAAACCTTCGGGTTGTTCCATATATACCTCCTCATCGAGGTCTCCATTTAGAAATGTCGTTTTGACATCCATTTGATGAACATAAAGATCAAAAATTGATGCTAAAGCAAAAATAATTCTAATAGATGTGATCCTAGCCACAGGAGCATATGTGTCAAAATAATCTATTCCTTCCTTTTGTCGAAATCCTTTAGCAACTAACCTTGCTTTGAACATTTGGAGAGTACCATTTGTTTGATACTTCCTACAAAATATCCATCTACAACTAATAGGTTTTGAAGCAAAAGGTAAATCGACAAGTTCCCAAGTATGGTTTGACATAATAGAATCCATCTCATCATTAATAGCATCTTTCCAAAAAGTAGCATCACGAGAAGCCATAGCTTCTTTAAATATTTTAGGATCATCTTCCACTTGTAAAACAAGAGGAATTGTTTTTAATACTCTCTCATTAGTTCCTTCTACAAGGTAAAAAGAAATACTTTGAGAATCAATCTCATCCGATCTTAATGTTTTTGCTTTTCGTACACGAGTGCTTCTCCTTAATTCATAAGATTGCTCTCCAACCTCTTGTGAGCTTGATTGATGTCCAATCAAAGGAATTTTCGGTTGCTCACCAACCTTTTAAGATTTCTCCATTAGTGACTCTTCACTAGTTGGAGGATGAACATTATTACTAGAAGTCAATAAATGTTCAAAGAACTCCACATCTCAAGATTCTATTATGATATTAGACTCCAAATTAAGAAGTCTATATGCTTTGCTATTTGAGGCATAGCCTATAAATGCACATTTGATTCCTCTAGGTCCCAATTTTGTCCTTTGAGGATCATTATTCTTACAATATGCAAGACACCCCCACACTTTAAAATAACCAATGTTAGGTTGTCTTCCTTTCCATAACTCATATGGAGAGATCTTATTCTTTTTAGAGGGAATTCTATTTAAGATATGACATGCAGCCAATAAAGCTTCTCCCCACAAATTATAAGATAATTTAGCATGCAACAACATAGCATTAATCATCTCTAGATAAGTTCTATTTTTTTTTTCTGCTAATCCATTTTGCTTAGGTGTTCTAGGTGCTGAACATTCATGAATTATGCCATGTTGTTCATAAAACAAGTTAAATTCATTAGGAAAGTATTCTCCTCCTCTATCACTTCTTAAAGCTTTAATTTTCTTCCCCAATTGATTTTCAACTTCTGCTTTATATGCCTTAAAAGCATTAAAAGCATCATTTTTATGTTTCAATAAGTACACATATGTGAATCTAGACATATCATCTATAAAAGTAATAAAATATCTATTACCTCCTCTCGTTAATATGTCATTTAATTCACATATATCAGAATGTATTAAATCTAACAAAGTAGTATATCTTTCAACACTTTTGAAAGGTTTCTTCGTCATCTTTGATTTAACACAAATTTCACATTTATTAAGATCATCAAAATGATAATTTATTAAGCCACACTTAACCATTCTTCTAATCATGCTGATTCCAATATGTGCTAATCTATCATGCCATAATGAATAAGAATCAACAATATAAATAGAAGCAACATCTTTATTAACTTTAGAATCATTGTCAACAATAGATAATTTGACCATTCCCTCAGCGGAATAGTCTTTTCCAACAAAAGTTCCATTACGGGATAGAATTAACTCCCCGGATTCAAATACAGATTTAATTCCAGGTTTGCCAAGGAGATTCCCACTCACTAAATTTCTACTCATATCCGGTACATGAAGAACATTAGTAAGAGTGACTTTCTTACCTGAAGTGAAAGTGAGTTCCACATTTTACTTTCCAATCACCTTAGAACGAACTTCATTTCCCATTTGAATCTCTTGCCCTTCTGTGACTTCTTTATAAGTCTTGAAGATGCCTTTATCATAGCAAACATGGACGGTAGTACAAGTATCATACCACTAACCAGAAACCTTGCCAAATATGGCATTCACTTCGCTCACCGTAGCGATTATATTATCATCTCCCTCAACGGAGTTGACTTTTGGTTTCTGGCCCTTTTTAAATCTGCAATCCCTAGCAAAATGACCAGGTTTTCCACAAACAAAACAGCCTCCACTCTTTGGCTTCTTAAATTTTCTTTGATCCCTTTTGGGGCCAAAATGATTCTCCTTGTTTTGTTTGCTTTTGATGGAATTCTTTGGCTGATTCATAACATTTGCTTTTATATTACAAAAAGAGTTCTCACTCTTGTCTCTTATCCTCGATTCCTCCTCGATTCGAAGATGTTTTTGAATTTGCTCCAAAGTGATATCCTTGGAGTCATGCAAAATCTTCTTCCTATACCCTTTCCAAGATGAAGGCAACTTGGCTATTACAGCCCCTACTTGAAAAGGTTCAGGAAGTTCAATTTTTTCAGCCTTCAATTGATTAACAATGACTTGTAACTCATGCACTTGTGCCAAGATTGGCTTGTCATCCACAAACTTGTAATCAAAATATTTAGAAATTAAAATTTTCTTTGTACCTTCTTCCTCGGCATGATATTTGAATTCCAAAGCATTCCAAATTGCTTTTGCAGATTGTTCCACCGTATAAAGATCATAAAGCCGGTCCGAAAGAGCATTGAGAATGTGTCCTCTACACATGACTTCATCTTCATTTCTTTTCTTTTGTTCAGCCTTGACTTCATTGGTGTCATCATCGGTTGGATCAGGAATTGGTTGAAGATTTGGATCAAGCACATAGAAGATCTTCAAAGTAGTCAACATGAACTTCATCTTGTCTTGCCAACGGGTAAAATTCGTTCCATCAAAACGATCCAAACGAACAAAATCTTGATTCAATAATTTGATGGTATTTGTAGCCTCCATAGTGAATTTGTATAAACTCACAAAATATCATTTTTAGATTGTTGGGAAAAGATACGACAAAAGAAGAGGATAAAAAATACTATGGAAACAAAAAATAAACACAAGATCAAGAATACTTTAAGAAAGATATTTAGGCTTGAAACATGTATAAACACTTTCCTAAAAACAATATTTGCACCCTCTTCTCAATAAGATTACTATGGGTTTGATGCAAATAGTTTTAGTGGATATGACAAGCCTTTAGAAGATCTGTATTGAGCAAACAATAAAGAATCTTAAGAGACGAATTAGAGAATGTTTAACTCAATCACTCGGAGAGTAAAGAAGAAGAGCATGAAAGAGTTTTCCTTTTTCTTTGTAATTTACCCTCAAATATCTATTTATAGATATTTTCTCAAAAGACACAACCTTTGAAAATTAACTATTTTCTCAAAAGACACAACATTTGAAAAATAACTATTTTCTCAAAAGACACAACCTTTAAAAAATAACTACCAAAATAAAAGAAAATACCTTTTCAAAGATTTATTTGAAAAGAGATTCTTTTCTTTTTAATTTGAACAATTTATAACATCTAATGGGAATGAGCAAGGACGAAATTACAAGATGAGGTGCGCTGGGCACCCCTATATAGAAAATAAGTTTGAAGGTTTTGGGCTTGAAGCTCTCGCCTTACCAACGAGCCAACTGCTAATAACTATTGGTCATGACTAGTACAAAAAAGTGAAGATGAATCCTACTATATCACATGGAGGAGTCTGCATCTTTCCTTTGGGTGTTTTTCTTTCTTGTATGAATAAGATATAGTTCGCTCAACGATTACCTTTGGGTCCCGAACTCAATATGGGGAAGGAACGTTGTTGTTTGTGAGGTCTCGATCATTTACACAGATCTACTTCTCATTCCATTTGTGGTAATTTGATGATTTATAAGCCGTCCGCAACGAGCGATCGGTTCATGTTAGAGCATGATGAATCACTTCGCGCCGACCTCTTGCCCAGAAACTTCCCTGCCTTATATGATCATGGAAAATTGGAGCATTTTCTGCATCGGTGGATGAAGAATCACTCAAATAAGAATTTCTGGTTTACCATGTTCCCAGAAAAAAGATACTATTTTTTCATTCTAAAAACGACCAGCACCACTAAAGTGGCTATACATATAAATCCATTTACGGATCTATATGCTCCGATTAGAACTGGAAGTGGAATAACATGAGGCTGATGTTGGCATAAAAACTATAATCATGTAAACTATTATGCGAAAAAAAATTATTATGCCAGGATTGAAATCAAATAATACTAGATCTATTTACGATACGTACCTTCAGATACCATCTGATTGAGATCCAATTAGATCTTCAAGAGCACCGTCCATCGAATCTGAATAAGGCCGAATATCGATCTGCAAGAGGAACTAGAATAGATTTAGACCCCTTCTCCTCTCTTCCTATCCTTTCACAGGATCACCTTAATTGATGGTTTTGGGAGATCAAGAGGATAGCCATAATCTCTTGATCTATTTACCCCTTTTGTCATTCTGTGCCTTTTCGTGCCTTGGGTTTATAGTAGATCCTGTCTATTTATAAGCGAGAGTAGAGGGTGTAGGGCAAGTTATTAGGAGAGTTCATTCCATCAAGGGCATCCCCTAAACTATCTCAATATAATATAAATTTTATTTAATATTGGCTATTATCTTTTATCAGAATCCAAATAATCCATAATATATCTTATTTAATTAATAAAGGACCATATAATCTTACATTCTCCCACTTGGCCCATTAATTGATAAGATATAAAAGATATCCAAAATCAAAATAAATAAAATAAAATTTATTTAAAAATAATTTTATATAATTGGATTCTAAAAATTTTGAAAAGCATTTTATACATGGCCATGATTTTTAAAAATAAGTCAATAAGTCCAATAAGCATAATAATACTATATTCAGTCCAACTATCAATGTGAGTTATAGCGGTTTTATGTCATCAATGCCACACTTATATGTACTATAACACTGTTAGTCTTTCATTATATAGTCTATATTGACCCCTGTAATTATCTTGTCAAGACAATCCTGTTTTTTACATTCAATTATAATATACATAAACTTAAACATAAACATGATAGCAGAAACAAATAACTTTAATTATATAAAAAGAAATATCAACAATAGCATCCACTTAAACATGCATCACCATATCCTTTATGGCTTGCTCATAAGCCCCATTCTAAGAACATATTCTTTAAATATTTTACATTACAAAGCTTTAGTAAATGGATCAACAATCATCATAGTGGTGCTTAAATTTTTAATTGACACTTGTTGTTTCTGAACTCTTTCTCTAACCACCAAGTATTTTATCTCAATGTGCTTGGAACCACTAGAGTACTTGTCATTCTTAGAGAAGAAAACTGATGTAGTATTATCATAAAATATCTTCAGCGGCTTGGCAATTGAGTCGACCACACCAAGTCCTAAGATAAAATTTTGCAGCCATAAAGCTTGATTTGTGGCCTCAAAGCATGCCACAAATTCAGCTTTCATCATAGATGATGCAATAAGTGATTGTTTTATACTTTTCCAAGAAATTATCCCACCAGCCAGCATAAACATAAATCATGAAGTGGATTTCCTGCTATCGAGGTAATTTGTAAAATCAGCATATGAATATCCCATTACTTCAAGCTGATCTGACTTCCTATATGTAAGCATATAATCTTTTGTCCCTTGCAGATATCTCATTATTTTCTTTGTAGCTTTCCAATGTTCCATTCCTGGGTTACTCTGGTATCTACCCAACATTGCCACTGCAAAATTGATATATGGGCTTGTACAGGTTTGAGCATATAATAGACTTCCAATTGCGCACCTATAAGGAATATTCTTCATTTGATCCATTTCTAAGTCATTCTTCGAGCATTGGTTTTGGCTAAATTTTTCACCTCTAGTAATAGGTGTATCATTGGCTTTACAAAGCTACATATTAAACCTTTCCAAGATATGATTAATATAATCTTTCTGAGACAATCCTAACAAACCTTGAGATCTGTCCCTGAATATCTCAATGCCAATAACATAGGATGCCTCATTCATATCAACCATCTTAAAGTTCTTGTTGAGAAATATCTTGGTTTCATGCAACAAACCGAGATCACTACTAGCAAGCAATATCTCATCCACATATAAGACCAATATAATAAACTTCCTCCTACTAACCTTTAGATATATACACTGATCAATAGTATTTTTCTTAAATCCGAAGGAAATAATGGTATCATATAACTTTATATATCATTGTCTGGAAGCTTTTTAAGGCCATAAATGGATTCTTAAATTTGTAAGCCCAACTTTCCTTTCTCTTTTCTTTGAATCCTTCATGTTGTTCCATATAGATTTTCTCATTAAAAAATATTATTTTTACATCCATCTGATGTAACTCAAAATCATAATGAGCTACTAATGCCATGATGATTCTCAATAAGTCCTTCCGAGAAACTGGAGAGAATATCTCATGGTAGTCAATGCCTTCTTTCTGAGAAAAATCTTTGGCCACAAGTCTAGCTTTATATCATTTGATATTACCCACAAAGTTACATTTAGTCTTAAAGACCCATTTACAACCGACTCTTTTACAATTATTGGGTAATTCAACGAGTTCCCAGACACCATTTTGGTCCATTGATTTTAACTCGTCTTTCATTGCATCATACCAAATTTTCAGAATCATTACTTTCTATGGCTTGTGAAAATGATAAAAGGTCTATTTTTATTCCTATATCAAAATCTGATTCTTGTAGATATATCACATAATCATCAGAAATGGCATGTTTTCTTTTTCTTTAAGGTCTTCTCAAATCTGCTAATTGTGATTGTTCTACAAGACTATTAACAGCGACATCAACATCGTGTGAGAATTCCTCAATATTATTTTGTTATTCACTCGCATTAATTCTCTCATTGATTTGAGGAACAATAATTTCTCGAATAGAGGATAATATAGGAGGAGAAGCCTGAATCTCCTCAATATCAAAATTAATCCTTCGAGACTTTTGACTCCCACTGATTTCATCATTTTCTAGAAATTTGCATTACCAAATTCAACTATCCTCATATTATGATTATGATAATAAAATCTGTATCCCTTGGATGTTTCTGGGTAACCAATAAATTATCTAGAAATTATTCTTGGATTCAATTTCTTTTCATGTGGATTGAATACTTTTATCTCTACAGGACACCCCCAAATATGTAAATGTCTCATACTGGGTTTCCTACCAGTCCATAACTCAAATGGAGTTGATGGTACTAATTTACTAGGAACCCTGTTCAGGATATACATAGCTGTCCTAAGAGCATCACCCCACATTGACTTAAGTATAGAGGAATAACTCATCATGCTCCTAACCATATCCATAAGAGTACGATTTCGCCTTTCAGCAACACCGTTTTGCTGTAGCACACCTAGTAATGCATACTGAGCACAAATACCCCACTGTTCTATGAATCTAGCAAAAGGACTAATATTCTGATCGGATTCATCATATCTGCCATAAAATTCACCACCCCTATCAGATCTAACAATTTTAACTTTCTATCTAATTATCTCTCGACCTCATTTATGTACACTTCAAGAATGTCAATGGCCTGAGACTTTTCATATATTATATAAACATAGTTATATCTGAACAGGTCATCTATAAATGTAATGAAATACCTTTCTCCACTAAAACAAGGAATATATAGTGGTCCGCAGATATCAGTATGAATAATTTCAAGAAGTTTTTTACTTCTTGTGGCATTTTTCTTTGTATGCTTAGTTTGCTTTCCTTTAATGCAATCTATACACCGATCAAAATCAGTAAAGACTAAATTTTTCAAAATATTATCCTTCACTAATCTTTCAATTCTTTCCTTGGAGATATGCCCCAAACGTCTATGCCACAATATAGAAGATCTTTCATTATTGGAATTATGTTTCATTCCAATACTTGATTGCAGGGTCAATAATGTATTTGCAAACTCAAGATTCAAATTAATTATGTACAAACCATCACACAGAATTCTTAAACAAACTTTTATTGAATCATAAAATATGCTGAGTTTATCATTACCAAAAGAAACACAATATCCTAACCCATCAATTCTAGATAGAGAAATTAAATTTCTAAAAATTGTAGGAACAAAACATGTGTCTTTCAGATCCATCAGATAACCCGTCTTTAGGCGTAAGCGATAAGTCTCTACTGATACCACTTTTGCTTTGATACGATTTCCCATAATTATGAATCTTTCATGTTTTTTTGGATTTCCAGATTGAAAGGAATCCCTGCATATTATTAGTAATATAGGTTGAAGCATCAGAATCAATCCACCATGTATTAGAAGGAACTTTTGCAATGTTTGATTCAAAACATACAAAGGTTGAGTTTATACCTTTCTTTTCAAACTAAGTCCTATGTTTAATGCAATCCTTATTTACATGTCCTTTCTTGCCACAAAAGAAGTACTTTACTGTAATAGCTTTCTTTTCAATAGTTTGTCTAACACTTCCAGACCCGACAAATTTCTTCGATGGATGATGCTTCGATTTTCTTTTTTTGTTACTAACTCCTTGAGTAGTTGTCAGTATATTATATGAACTTTCCTGCTTTAATCATAATTCTTCCTGAACACACATACTAGTTAACTCATTCAAGTCTCACTTGTCCTTATTTGTATTGTAGTGAATCTTGAATGGGCCAAACTGAGAAGGAAGAAAATTAAGAATGAACTGCACAAGGAAAGATTCATCAACATTCATTCCCAATGCCTTAAGTTTGACAGCTTTGTCAGTCATATTGAGGATATGATCTTGAATTCCTCGAGTACCATCATATTGAGCTATAGTCAGTTCTTTCATTAATGTGCCAACCAATGACTTATCAACAGATTTAAATCTATCTTCAATAATCTTTAAATATTCACGTGCGCTAGAAGCAACCGGTAATGAAGTATTTATATTATTTATAATTATCATCCTTATGAACATTAAACTAAGCATATCAGATCTTTCCCAAGTCTTCATTTCATTGACTTGTTCCATAGTACTTTTATCAGTTAATTCTGTAGGCTTTTCAACAAGTAATGCCAAATCGAGATATAATACGTCCAATGTAAATTGTACGTGCTCTAATCATTCTGAATAATTTGATCCATAAAGTACAGGGACACTAGAAGCATGAGAATGTATGGATGGGAATACCATTGCAGAATATAAAATAACATTAATGCTTTGAGTTTTACCAAAATATAATGAACTATTGATATCATAAATATTTAATTTTTGGGTAAAAATATTGACATATCTAGTATTCACATAAGACCATTTATGGAGGACTGATACCATCCTTGTGGAATAATTTTGCTACCTTTGGATATACAATTCTAAACTGCAAGAATATCCAAAACAGTATCATCATATCCCATCATATAATTATTTGAAATAGATTATCCTTTGCGATTATCTAAATCTCCTAATTATGCATGTAATTCCTTAATGTCATTGAGAACTGGTTCCTTAATGTAATTTTATAAATCATTGATCTAGGTCACTTTGGTGACTATAAGACCAATGAAGTAATATAAAATCTAAATTAAATTGTCCTATGAATGACAAGACTTTATTGTATTTCATATCCTATAAGTTTACCATCCTAAGCTACTTTGGCAGCTACCGGTCAGGTATAACTTAAGGAGATGAACTACAAATAATATTCATCAAGTTCATTTAAACTAATTTATGTTGAAATAGTTCAATAATAGGATAATAATAATAATAATAATTGAATACTTAATCAGTAGGAAAAAACTCATATGATAACAGTAATCATGATAATACATAAATGTGAAAAATAAATATTATTTCATAATTACTAATATTTACATATAAATAACTGAATAAATATCCAAAAACCAATAATTGAATTTAACACATGTAATTAATAATTCATATGAGAAAACTATAAAGAAATAATAATTTATATTTTTTTAACTAATTAATTTTATTTAATTAGAGAAGCTCATAAGTCCAATTAAATAAATTGATCAAAAATAAAATATAATCATTAAATAATCAAAAATATAATCATAACTAAATCTTATTAGATTATATATTGATCAATTTTATAATTGAGAAAATAACCAAAATTTCTCAAGTTTATAATGACAAAATTGTAATTCTAAAAAAATATATATAAAAGAATTATAGATTTTTTAAAAAAGATTATATGATTAATAAATCACAAGGGTAAAACTGAAAATAATCCTATTCACCCGAAGGGTAAAACTATAATTTTGATGAATGGTAAAATTGTAATTTGAGCATAGTGGTAAAAGTATAATTTTCTTAAGGAGAAGAAAAAAAAAACGAACCTCTTCTCTTCATCATCCGTCGTCAATTGGTATCTGAGCGCGCGTGGCCTCTGGCACCGCCTCGGTCCGCTCAGCGGCGGAGATTCGGCCACTATGCGCTTCAATTGTTGTAGATCCGACCAAAAAACACGATAAGATTGTTACGTCTTTAATACACAACGACCATCAAGAATCGTTCGCAAGCAAACGATTAAAATTAACAGATAGAAAAACATATCAATGAGATATTCAGATCAATGCATCATAAACAAAAATAATTGATCTAATATTTTTGATCTCAAAACCTAGGCTCTGATACCAATTGTTGGCATAAAAACTATAATCATGCAAATTATTATGCGAAAAAAATATTACGCCAGGATTGAAATCAAATAATACTATATCTATTTACGATGCGTACCTTTAGATGTCATCTGATTGAGATCCAATTAGATCTTCAAGAGCACCGCCCGTCGGATCTGAATAACGCCGAATATCGATCTGCAAGAGGAACTAGAATAGATCTATACCCCTTCTCCTCTCTTCCTATCCTTTCACAGGACCACCTTAATTGATGGTTTTGGGAGATCAAGAGGATAACCGTAATCTCTTGATCTATTCATCCCTTTTGTCGTTCTGTGTCTTTCCATGTCTTGGGTTTATAGTAGGTCATGTCTATTTATAGGTGAGAGCAGAGGGTTTAGAGTAAGTTATTAGGAGAGTTCCTTCCATCAAGGGCATCCCCTAAAATATTCCAATATAATATGGACTTTATTTAATATTGACTAATATCTTTTATCAAAATCTAAATAATTCATAATATATCTTATTTAATTAATAAAAAAATCACATAATCTTACGGCTGATATACCACTATAATTCAATTGAATTTTCTTTTTCATATTCGGATAGAATTTCTATTGGCTTCATCGGTAGGCTCACTACGTTTGTTACGTCAACTCCAAAAAGATAAGTTGCATTGGAATCGAGATAGTGGTCCGTTCATAATTGCATAAAAGGTCGGGCTGCATTGAGGTATAAGCGTTTATTGTCTTCCCTTACAGATTAAAGAAAGTAGCCGTGAGACTTCGTGTTAAGTATACTGCATCGATCTAACAACTATATAAGCCTCCGGGTTCAAAAGAATAGGACCCCATAAGCTCGGATGGCAAGGAATAGTCACTCCTTTTCTTCTTTCAAATATTTTTGCTCTTATTCTTTCTTGATTCCTTTATGTTATCTTATATAGTAGTCTACCCTACCCTATTTCGATTTTACCCCAAAAGGTCCGGTTCTCGCAATACCATATTAAGAGGAAATAGATAGTCAAATGGAAATAAATAGGATAATTGTAGGAATAGGGGATTGTTTCGTGGGTTTCATTCATGCACCCAAGATAGTCGATTTCTTCTTTACCGCTAACAAGCAATGCATCAGTATCAGAGGAGTTCCTCCTATAGTTACGGGAATAGTCGAAGTAGAAATCAAGTACAATACACACACCTAGTCCACAAATGATTAGAAAATAGAAATAACCAATTGGAGCTACAATTTATTGTAATTAAACTTGTGCAGTTATCATGAAGAGATTAATTTAATCAGAAGAAAGGTTCATTTCTTCAAGAGAAATATTTATGGAAAGACAAGTCAAATTAGTTATTGATTCTTCAAAGAGTTTATTGAAAAAAAAGATTCATTCTTACTGCATAAATCTGCATAAATGTAATGTATCTTGGGGAACTATATAAACCTCATTTGTTGAGTCATGAAAAATATAGAGTTTGTGAAATTATAAAAATATTAAGAGAAATATAGAAGATTTAGCATTCTCCTACTCTTCCTTAGTGTGCTAACTCTATCCTTTCTTCCTATCAACTTCAACAATTGGTATCAGAGCTATGGCTTCATCCTCAAGTACCTTCCAACTCCAAATCCCTATATTGACAAAAGAAAATTATGACATATGGTGTATCCAAATGAAGGTTATTCTAGACTCCCAAGATGTATGGGAGTTTCTAGAAAATGGATTTGTTAAACTAAGTCCAACAGAAGAAGGAGCGATGAATGCAAAAGCAAAAGAGCAACTCAAAGATAGAAGAAAGAAGGAGAAAAATACCTTGTACATAATCTACCAAGGGCTTGATGATATGATGTTCGAGATTATCGCTCCAACAAATACTTCAAAAGAGGCTTGGGAAATGCTTCAAAAAGCATTTGGTGGTGTTGATAAGGTAAAAAAACTCTGTCTACAAGTTTTACGAGCCGATTTTGAAAAATTACTAGGTACCTCTGAAACTATTTCTGATTATTTTATAAAAATTATTTTTATTATTTATCAAATGAGAAGAAATGTTGAACAAATAAGTGATCAAAGAGTGATATAAAAGATACTAAGATCACTAGATTCAAAATTTGATTTTATTACTGTTACGATTGAAGAGTCTAAAGATTTGGAAGAAATGTCTTTAGAACAACTTATGGGTTCCCTTCAAGTTCATGAACAAAGGATTACAAAAAGAGCAGAAGAAAGAAATGTGGAACAAGCACTACAAACCAAGCTTACTCTTGAAAATAAAGGTGAATTAAATTTTCAAAGAGGAAGAGGTCGTGGACAAAGAGGAAGATGTGGCAGAAATCAGACCTATCAAGAATCTCCAAACAATAAAGGAGGTAGAGAAAATTCTAGCTACAGAGGCCGAGGTTATGGTCGAGGACGTGGCCGAGGCTATAGACATGGCAGAATTTCTAAAAGGTCTGAAATACAATACTATATTTGTAAAAGGTATGGGCATTACTCCTTTGAATGCTATTATAATCCTAACAATCAAGGTGATAAGGTAAATTTTATTGAAAAAGAAGAGAAGAATAAAAATTAGGTTTTATTAATGACTTATAATAATTTGAAGGAAGATCAGTCTATGACATGGTATCTAGTATAGGAGCTTCAAATCACATGTGTGGCATTAAAGAATTATTTTCAGAAATAAATACAAGCTATTCTGAAAATATTACATTTGGTGATTTATCTCAAAGACCAGAAAGAGGTAAAGGTAAAATTGTTCTTGGACTCCATAATGGCAAAGAGTTATGCATTTCATATGTTTATTATGTGCCTGATATGAAAAATAATATTCTTAGCTTGGGACAATTACTTGAAAAAAGTTATAATATTGAGATGAAACATATGACTCTTTCAATTTATGATAAGACTAAGACATTAATCTCACATGTGAAAATGGTGAAGAATAGAATATTTCCTCTATATTTATGCATTTTTGATCGATCAAGTTATTTTAAGATTGATTTTGAGGACATTTATACATTATGGCATCTTAGATATGCACATTTAAATTTTGAAGCTTTAAAACTTCTAGAGAAGTTTAATATGGTGACAAGAATACCAAGAATTGACCATCCATCAAAATTATGTGAAGTATGTGTTATGGGTAAGCAAGAAAGAAAGCCTTTTAAAATCAATAGAACAAAAAGAGCATGGCATCGACTTGATCTAGTACATTCAGATGTTTGTGGCCCTATTAGCCTAGTATCACTTGAAGGAAGCAAGTATTTTCTTACCTTGACTAATGATCATAATGGCAAAACTTGAGTCTATATTTTAAAGGAAAAGAAAGAAGTGTTAAACAAATTCAAAAAAATTAAAGACTTAGTTGAAAGACAAAGTGGTTGCAAGATTAAATATTTACGAACAAATAGAGGTGGTGAATATACATCAAATGAATTTGAAAGTTTTTGTAGAAATAATAAAATTTTACATCAATTTACTATACCATACACACCTCAACAAAATGGTGTTTTAGAAAGGAAAAATATGACTATACTTAATATGGTCAGATGCATGTTAAAGGAAAGAAAGATTCCTAAAGAATTTTGGGGGGATGTTGTTGCTTATGCAACTTATTTGCTTAACAGGTTTCCAATAAAGAGAATTAGTAATTCTACACCAGAAGAAGTATGGAGCCTGTAGAAATCAAGAGTTGATCATTTAAGAATTTTTGGAAGTGTTGCATTTGCCAATATACCAGAAGAAAAAAGAACAAAACTTGAAGATAAAAGTCAGAAATGCATTTTATTAGATTATGTTAAGAATTCCAGTGGATACAAACTCTACAATCCTATCACAAATAAAGTTGTGATATCAAGAGATGTTGAGTTTAATGAACAACAGATTTAGGACTAAAAAAGTAATGAAAAGCATAAGAAAGCTATATCATCAGAGGAGAATGATATAATACAAGCAAGCACAGAAGAGGCTTTACTAGAATCATCACCGAGATTAGCTAGGTTACATGATTCAAGAAGTCCGATTATAAGAAGGACAAGACTGATCCAGGAGCTATATGATGTGACTCAAAGAATTGATACTAACAATGATGAACTTTCTCTATTATGTCTTTTTGCAAGATATGATCCATTAACTTTTGAAGAAGCTTGTAAAGAAGAAAAATGGAGCCAAGCTATGAAGGAGGAGATTAATACAATTAACAAAAATGATACATGGGAGCTTACTACACTTCCAGAAGACCACCAAACGATTGGTGTTAAGTGGATCTTCAAAACAAAAAAAAATGCACAAGGAGAGGTGGAGAAATATAAAGCACGATTGGTCACAAAGGGATATAAACAATAATATGGGATCGACTATGAAGAAGTGTTCACACCAGTTGCTCGATTAGAGACAGTAAGATTACTTATCTCCCTAGTAGCTCAAATGAAATGAAAAATTTTACAAAAGGATGCCAAATCAGCATTCCTTAATGGAGTTCTTGAAGAAGAGGTATATGTTCAACAACCCCCTGGTTTTATTATTTATGAACAAGAAAAAAAAGCATATAAGTTAAATAGAGCTCTTTATGGGCTTAAATAAGCCTCACAAGCATGAAATTCTCAGATATATACTTATTTTATTCAAAACGATTTTTCTAAATATCCACGTGAACATGCTCTCTATACAAAATCTAACATAGATGGAGATATCATGTTTATATGCCTATATGTAGATGATTTAATATTTACAGATAGTAGTAGCTCCATGATTAAAGATTTTAAATACTCTATGAAGGAGGAGTTTGAGATGACTGACTTGGGCTTAATGTCTTATTTCCTTAGTATCGAAATTATACAAAACAATGAAGGAATTTTTATTTCACAAGGAAATTATGCAACAGAGGTTCTAAAGAAGTTTTCTATGGAAGATTGTTATCCTATAGATACAGCTATTGAGTATGACAGTAAGTTGACCAAAGAAGGCGAAGGTAAATATATTAATCCAACTTATTACAAAAGTCTAGTTGGATGTTTAAGGTATTTGACATGTACTCGACCTGATATATTATTTGGAGTTGGTTTAATAAGTAGATACATGGAATCTCCTAAGACTTCTTATTTAAATATCGCTAAAAGAATTTTACAATATATTAAAGGATCAATTGAATATGGAATATTCTATTCATCATCAAAAGGACTGGATCTTATTGGATGTAGTGACAATGATTGGACTGGAAGCTACGATGATCGAAAGAGTACAATTGGATTTGTATTTTATTTTAGTGGAGCTACATTTACTTGGTCTTCAAAAGAACAACATATAGTTGCTCTATTAAGTTGTGAAGCAGAATATATAACAACATCTTCTTGTATTTGTCATGCAATATGGCTAAGAAGATTGCTTCAGGAACTTAATATGCCATAGGAGAAGTCAACCAAAATTTATATTGATAATAAATTAGCTATTGCCTTAGCCAAGAATCCAGTCTACCATGAAAGATCAAAACATATCGATACAAGATTTCATTTTATAAGAGATCATGTCAAAAACAAAGAAGTGAAGCTACACCATATCAAGACAAGTGAACAAGTAGCTGACATTTTTACAAAACCTCTCAAAATTGAAATATTTCAACATCTTCAAAGAAAACTTGACATGTTGGATAGAACAAGTTTAAGGGGGGAGAATGTTGGAATTAAACTTGTGTAATTATCATAAAGAGATTAATTTCATTAAAAGAAATGTTTATTTCTTCAAGAGAAAATATTTATAGAATGACAAGTCAAATTGGTTATTGATTCTTGAAAGAGTTTATTGAAAGAAAGATTCATTCTTACTGCATAAATCTGCATAAATGTAATGTATCTTGGGGAACTATATAAACCTCATATGTTGAGTCATGAAAAATATAGAGTTTATAAAATTATAAAAATATTGAGAGAAATATAGAAGATTTAGCCTTCTCCTACTCTTTCTTAGTGTGCTAACTCTATCATTTCTTTCTATCAACTTCAACATAATTGGCATCTTGACTTCCACATCGGGAGAGGCACGAGCTACTCTTTTATAGCTTGGAAGGTTGGGGAAGTGATCGGTAGAAAGGTAGACTAGCAAGAGTAGAAAGGCTCGGCTAGTCCCCAACGTTACCAATCAGATAGGGAAGGGATAGAAAGAAATACGTAGTACTTAACTAGTAGTTAGCCACACAGGTAGCAATCAATATTGAACAAAATCTAAAATGTTCTCAAAGGCAGGCCGGCTGGAATTACTACTGTTATCCTTCCAAACTCAAGTTTCAACAATTGCTTTATGGCCCTATAAGCGGTTTCCTTCATTCATAGTTAATAGTCAATGCTAAGCAAGAGAAAGAGAGAGATACCATCTGTCAAGAATAAAGAAAGTCAGTTTAATATATAGGAGAGCAAGACGAAACAAGCAGGCCTCATAGTTGCCACAGACCATTGTTTCCAATACCCTTTTGAAGACACAACCATTGTTTCCAATACCCTTTTGAAGACACACTTTAGTTACAGAAGCACCTTAAATAGAATAAAAGCTGGCTTAAGACGTGCCCTTTACGCCCATCATGAAATCCTGAGCGTGAGAAATACAGTTCAATAAAACAAATACCTTCGACTTCAAAGTCCCGGAGTGCTTAATATCCACATCCTGGTCGTTCTTTCCGGCTCTTTTTCCGCCTTAGCTTATGTGTTTTGCAACTTTCCAATCAGCCCTGTTGACTCAAAGTAATCAACCTCAATTCTATGTCTGTGAGCTATCAAATTCCTCCTTCCTTTGCCATCTTAACTTCCGACTCCGTGTCATTTTTGATCTAGGGGAACTTATTTCGGAACGGTCAGGAGCATTTCTTGGTCTGTGCTCATACCATTGAGCCACTAGAGTGTTTTTTAGCTTGAAATTGGGGTTACCTCTGAACTGAGCTTGACTTATCATCACTGGACTATTGGGAGATCCCTGTATTGGCTCCTCGGACTTGCTCAATCTGTTACAAGCACTAGTCTTTTGCGGCTCTTCAGATGACGTGTCCAATACCCTCATCAACTTCGGAGTAAACATGTTCACCGGCATGGTATCAGGAAATGAATACTAATCCACCCATATATATAACATCCTTCTGCTTGCCTAGGAACCTGAGCCGGACTTTCTTTCTCGATTGCATCCTGGATCACATTATGATAAAAACAGTTAGTATTATGTCCCCTGGTGTTGTGCCACTTGCAGTATTTTGGATCTTAGATCTCCGGGATAGTGTGTCCTTGGCCATTTTTTGTCCTGAGAAAGTTGATCAAAGATAGAATCTGCTTATGTATATGCCTTTCTTTTATAGGTTTCTATAGGGAGTCTTTTTCTTTTAGGGGAGCTGCATGCTTTTAATTAAGATTCCTGTACGATGACTTCGAGTCAGGTTTGGTCAAAGCCTTGCATGTATAAGGCTTTCCTGCTATAAGTTCTGCCACGTTGATATCAATGGCCTCACAGTCAGAGTAAGACAAGTCCAAATCCACATCCAGAACGTTTGTTTCTACGTTAGGATCCTTAATATAGTAATGACTCCAATAAAACAACTGGAATTGCTGTATGAAAACACATTCTATCTAGTGTATATATGAAAACACATTCTATCCAATATTAAGTGAAAAGAAACATTAATAGAAGTAACCTGCATACTTAATTTCTATCATCAAATACAGCATGAAAGTAAGGGGAGGGGGCCGGCACTCGAGCTAATACTTTAAGTCATTAGTTGGTATCCTATCTCTTGTTGTTAGCTATGTCATACTATAATAAAAGTGGTAGTAGCCCTGTTAACAGTGATTTCATTCGTTCCATTGGATATACTAATTTCATTTCCATTAAGAGCTTACACTTCCTAGTAGTGGTGTTCCTGGTGCAGTCATGTTAGCCCTTCTCATAAATAGCAGTCGAAGAGTGAAAGCGGAGATACCATAAATAGATGCGCTAGATCTTATCTTTATCCCTGGAGCTTCTAAACTGGAACCGCTGCTTCTCCGACTCTTAAACAAAGAATGAGAAAGTAGACTCCCGCCCTTGAACCAATTATGATATACTAATTCATTATTCTATTATTTTACCCTTGAATCAATTATGATATATAAAAAGAATCTTTCATTCCTATCTCTGTTCTTCTCGTTCTCACTGTCCTTACAAACATTCTCTTTCTTATATGATTGATATATTTTCTACTCGTTAAAACATTCTCATAAGTCTGTATTTGCTTGTTGAAACATTATCTTATATTACCTTAATTAACATTGTAGAGTATTTGATTAGGTTCAAAGGCAGTAGCTTCTATTCTCATTTCATTGTTTTTATGTGAGTTTTGTTGTTAATAAGTCAACTTCTCTCTTAGATGCAAATAGGGCAAAGGTGCTCCGATACTAGTACGCGGGTGTGTTGTGCCATACTATGGTTTTAATAGAACAGCGTTGTGGACATAGTTTCTAAATGGCAAATAAGAATAAAAGGTAGAATAGCACAATCTATACTTTACAATAAGATACTCGCTCCACTGCTTTCTCGGGCTTATTACCCTTCACTTTGTTTCTGCAGCTACTGATCTCAAGGGCAGCTTATTTATAAGATGTACGATGGGGCTACGATAAAGTGGAGCAGGGTTCCAAATCACTAATTCCAGAATCAATGTAAGTGAGGTTCAAGGCTAATCCATGGACAATCGATCCTAGCAATGTCGGGTTTGGGAGCTAGTAAAGGAATATTCAACCTAGAACATAGGCAGTGAGATCTAAAGCGGAATACTTCAATTAATAAGCGAGGCAGTAGTATTGATAATCTTCGTATACGGGTTGATTCTGACTAGTAGTAGCTTTGGTTCCAGCAGGGTAAACCCGAGAATATAAAATAACTGGTCAATAGAGAATAACTGTTCCACGACTAAGACACCAACTCCTATTGGTCATGGCACTTTCAAGCCCAGATACGAGCTATAATATGACTATAGCTATAATATGACTACAATAAATATAGAATTATTGTAATGGGCTCCGATTTTAGTGTGGAGACCACAAAGTTAGGTGTTAGTTCCATCCTTAAATGCCATAGTTCGATTCCCTTTCATTAGATGGATTATATGTTTTGAGTTGCGGTATCATTAACATTGGTTTGGATCTATAGTCAAGTATGAGTTCTCAGCTCCACTCTTATTGATGGTAGTTTTATTCCCATAATAGTATTCATATTTTCGTAGTAGCATTCTTATTCTCTTGGGTAGTGGGTAAGTCTATAACACTAGTCTAATCGCTCAGGGGTGTATTTCAACCTTAAAAGCAGTGGGGCAGTATCATCGATAGTAGTTCGATTCTAGTATGTAGTGATGTCAGCTAGCAAGTCAGGATTAGATTAAGTAGTGACAGGCCAATATACAATAAATACAAATTTGAGATCAGCAACGGGAGAGGTGAACTACATAATTCAATACATAAGTGGTTAGCATTACTATGAGTTTGTAGGTAAGGACAATAAGCCTAAAAATGAGACATGGGAATACCCTCTAGTAGTGTCAGTTTGCAACTACAACTAAAGAGTAATAGCCAGGGAGAGGGAGGCCAGAGGCTAGAAGAAAGGAAAGACAGAGGCTGGCTTACAGCAAAAGACCTATTGCCCCAACAATGAGAATAAAACTCAGTAGTTAAAGCATGCACCTACTGTTCAAAGCAAAGAGAGTTAGTTTGAAGCTAAGAAGCAAGAAATGGAGTAAGGGCAGCTTTAGATGGTTGAGTGGTGATACAATGGTGAGCTACTACTATTGCTTCTTTCGACTGCTATTGCTTCTACTGCTATCGGAATCAACTTACTAGTACTATAATGGAACTAGTACTGATATAGGACTGAGACTCCTACCTAAAAGCCTAGTTTATTAGGCTTAGCTTTCTACTCCTCATTTGAAGTCACTCCTTTTTCTCTCGATCTGACATCCATCTAAATCGTATGTTCACTTACTGGCCTGCCTTTATTGTCTTTAACCGTAGCTATACTTTCTCTTAGGCTTACTATCGATTTCATCAGGTCTTGCTATCAAAACTAATAAGTGATGCTATAGTTCATTTGTAACTAATATCTTTATTGTGGATCGAACCGGTGCTGACAAGAGTCCAACTCAAAATACAGGATACCGCGCATAGCTCTAAGACATTTAACGCAAAGAAAGATTCGAACTAACCAATCAAAGAATCCAAAATGTGGCATAAAGAGTTGAACTTGTGCTAGCAAGCCTGCCCCTCTCTGCTTCCAAGCTGATACTGCGCTTTAGTTCACTCCCTCCCATTGCTTACTCTTAGTATAGATCTCCGTGCTTTCATTATTACTAGATCATGCGGGCCTCTAAGCTGACACCTTACCTATATCTCCTCGCTTCTAGTCTGACTTTACAAATGGGAACTCTTCCTACCCTTCTCAGCAAACTGACATTTGCTATACTGGTTTAAAGCCTTGCTATCTCCTATCTCAAGCTGACACCCACTCTAATACCTGCTCTTTGCATCCTGTTTGTATTCTTTGACTTACTACCTTGATTCTGCTCTCGTAGGTCCTCAAAGACTATCTTCTAAGTCCTGTGTCCGTGCTCATAGGCCTTTATTACTGAGCTCAATTCTTTTGATTGGTACTTTGCTTCTTTATTTCTACTGTTGGTCTTATTCTCTTTATGAAAAAGTGATGGGTATATGAGCCTCCGGGTGTCTAGTATTGGTTTAGTATCCTTGCTTCTTTGCTTAATTCTTATCAGTATTAGTTGGCTTCTAATAGTTACGTATAGTTCAATCAATCCCGAGTTGTTAGTTTGATTCCTTTCCTACTGCCTTAAATTAATGGTTTCCAGTTAAATTAGAATAAGGAGTAGCTACAAGTCTTGCTAGCAAGGGTTCAATTGCTAGTTCCGAGTTCTCGTATTAGAAGCACTAGTTATAGCCTGTTAGGCAATAGCTAAATTCTCTTATCGTTATTGATTAAAGAAAGAAAGGTCCGGATCCTTACTTATATTTGTTTGAAACTGATACTAGTACTTCTTATAATGCAACCAGCACGGGAATGCAACCGATACTAACCTATTAGCAAATAGACCTTAACCATAACCCTTCCCTTACTCTTATTCTTTTGCTACTGACCTTTATTAAAAAACCACTACGCTCCATGGGTCTTATTGCACTAACTCAATTATGTAGTTCACCTCTCTCACTCCTATCTAAGGGAATCAGACACATAAGTCAGAATCAAAAAGCAATTAAAGTCAAAATCAAAAAGCAATTAAAGGATTGAGTACAGTCGAGCAGGAATCAACAAGTGGATGATTGAGATAGAATGCAAATCAGCAACATTAAGAATTGATCTAGTACTGATGAGAAGCAAACTCTGAAAGGGAGTCGGAGATTCTTTGATTAGTGTTATTTGCTTATATTTCTTTTATTGTTGTTACTTACTTATACTTATCATTATATTTAGGTTAGGATGTGTTTTCTCATTATACCCTAATTCTTTCTTTTATTTTAATACTGAGGTTTCTATTTTCCAGTCATTATACTTATCCTTATTGCTAGCGCTCTTAGACCTATATGTATTAGTAGATGATCGTACCTGGAGTAACAAAACGAGAGAAAGTAATGTAAGGCTAGAAAGGTGGCATTGCAAGGTTCGAGGAACAACATAGAGACTGGAAGCAAGGACGGGTAGGATGAAAACAAAGGTAGTTAGACCTATAGCCAGGACAGTTAGAGTCAAATAGGAGCATCAGAATTGTAGTTAGCTTAGAAGCACTAGATGTAGGTTTCAAGCTCAAGTTCCAGTAAGGTAATACTAGCCCTCATTGAGTTTTGGAGTGGCGTTGTGAAGCTAGCGAGCAAGGCTTGGACTTTGCCCGAGTCGATAAAGCTTTTACTATTTTGTTTCATTCCCTTACTTAGTTGTTAGATTCTATCATACCTTAGCGGGATGCCCTAATGAGAGCAGAAGATTCAAACTATTTAGCAAGGCTTTAAGATAGGAAAGACAGAGCTAGATCTAGCAGATAAAAGCTGAGATATCCTTGATTATGTCCAAAGTGTGCAGCTACAGTCTCATACTATTTAACGGGGTGCCCACAGTGTTAGAGAACCAAAAGCAGTGCAGCTACAGTCTCATATGCCTTAATTATATCCTTGATACCGGCAGCTCGATCTCTACTTAGTTAGCTTAGTGACTAGAGGGTCAATCTCTCATAGGTAATACTAAAGGAATGAAAGAGACAATTAGAGGACTTTAACTCGAACATAAGAATAAAAAAAGAAAATACAGATTCTACCTAAGAGTGATTTGTTGCCCGGGAGATCAAACTTCTATAGGGGAGTGCTTAGTTTGGTTCTCGTTTCCAGCTTCAGTCTTCCACTTATAAGTTTCTTTCTCTACTATAAAAACAAGTATTAGAAGTCGCAGTGAGGGAATTCAAGCAAGGGCAGCGTAAGTGCCAAAAGACTATAGGCTACCAGGAGTTCTCGAATCGAATAAGAAGATAGGTAGCGTGAGGAAGTGCTAATACGAGTTCTATAAACGCTAAGTGGAGAATTACCTGATTGATTGTCTTTCAGCATCAGTAGGTTAGGAAGCAGTGCGTAAATCAGCTACGAAAGGAAATAGGGTTGTTGACAGAACAATTGATCTGAATGAATGACTCGGTGCTAAAGGAGTTCTATGATCCTCTGCTTCTGTGTTCAAATCCTCTCTCTTTTTGGATCCTCCGTACCGCATTTGAATTCCAAAATGGCTCGAAAGACCACACATCAAATTACAGAATTGAAAACTTATCAACGAGCACAGATACCTGAAATTTGTACTTTACTTAGTTAAAAGTCAATGATTTCTTATTACCGTGTATTCAATCTCAGTACCAGAGAGAATCGTGCACGGTCGGTAATACTCCTATTCCTTTATAGGGCGTGGTAGAGTTCCAGCCACATGGAATCAAAAAGAGAAGTGTACAACAGCGGAAGAGGAATCAGAATCAAATCCTCAATAAGCAGTATGCGGTTAATAAAGTGTAGTTTGAGTCTACTTTGGGCAGAGTATCATACTTACTTTGAAGCGCGATCGGTGTACTTAATCTCACTCTCAATTAAACAGAAAGAAAAGAAGGTAGCTTAACTGATATTGAGGAGAATAACTAAATAATACTTCATTGCTTTCCTTTTGCTTCCAATCTTCTAAAGCTAACTTACATACTTAGGCTTTTTCTTTACCACTTGCTTCTTGTTCCAGCAAACTAACCTAATAAAAAAAAGAGAGAATTGAGTTCACCCTATACTATGTTACAGAGTTTCAATGATAGATGACATAAGCAGAAGAAGTACTTTGAAGTTGAAGATGGAAAGTAGACTATAGAATTAGCGGAAGCGCAAAGTTCCGTTAGAGTTTCAAGAGCAGGTGAGGCAGGAAGAATCAGCTGTGCGAATAAAGTAGACAAGATCAGATACTGGAGCAGGTGAGGAATACGTATCTAAAGCAGTAAGTGGAGTTCCATATTCCTTGTATTGTTTAATCTGTCTTTGTTGGCTTTAACTTCAGTTTCAGTTCACTTCTTGCTTGTTTGTCAACAGGATTATGAGCTGTCTGTGTATTAACTAAAGTCTATTTATTACTTCTTCTAAGGATCTTAATATGAATCAGTAGTTGGAGCTGGATCTGTATATGATGTAGTGCTACGGATCATCTTCAGTACCAAGTCAATCATCTGCTCGCGGGTCTTAGTGGAGAAAAGGAATCAGGGGCAGGGTTAAGGCGGGTATCAAGTGTTATCGGGAAAGGAAAGAGAGGCTGCTCAGGCTAAAAGAAAAGAGTATTAAGGAACGATAGCGCTCAGTTAAGTATTTCGGTATCATATCTTTGTTTGCAGGTTCCCTTGCCTAAAACTTGATTGATCTCTCTGGCAAACTATACTTAACCTAAAGAAAGGACGAAATCCAATCATATGCATATGAAAGAAAGACAACTAAACTAAGTGTATAAGTGCGGAACCATACTGCTGACTCTACTCTGTCTTACAAACAAACTCCTGACTGCTTGCTCGTTGCTCTACAAACTCCTTGACAGTGCTTGCTCCTTGCTGCTCTCTAAAACCATTATGAGAATTAGAGCACGCGCATGGCGGCAAACTCTCTCTAAGGCTTGTTTCCTTGCTAAAAAGTACTCTATTTAAATGAACCTTCGATCCGGGAATTCATTCCTAGAGTTACGTCTTTTCTTGTGGATACAATCTTATATCCATATATTTACAGCTTGAGTTTGTATATACTAATTGAAACTTGGAAACTGCCCTTATGGTGCATTTTAGCATAGTAAGATAGCTCTTAACCTGAGACTAATACTGATTTGACTTCTTTCCCATCAACGCCCTGTTGCTAATACCTTGACCTTATATTACTTTTTTTACCGTCACACACCCGTTGCGAGTCTTTTCTTCATCAGCGTTAGGAGTTGTGCAAGCGTTACCGAATTACTTCAACTCGAGATTCAACTCCAACTGCATTAGCTCCAACTCTTGTGAAACTGATTCTTGACTTTTCCTTTCCACTGCTTTAAATCCTTAGATCCTTTGTTTCTTCTTCTACTTTTGTTTTCTCTAGCTCTTTATGTATCACTACGTGGGCATTCGTTCGCTTAGAAAAGATTCATATTATTTGATAGATGAAACTAAGGTAAGGCGCCAAGAACAGAACCCATCTCTACCGACTTAGAGTCAATAACTACACTCGCAGACGTTCAACACAAAATCACTTCTTTCTACTTATATATAGGATCACTAAGGTAAAGCACAAATAAAAGAATCATACTTTCTGTTTGCAGCAACAGATCCTTTTCCTGCATAAAGTCCCATAAAGAAAACCACTTCTCTTCTCGACACACCAACCTCGGAGGAAGCAATTAGGTAATACAAATTCTAGTATATGGGCTTCATCAATAAGCATGTGTCCAAAAAGCATGTGCTCAATAATAAAGTATTGGCTCGAACAATAAGTTTATAAGCTTGTTCCTGTAGCGCTACGGAATAAAATTAATACAGATGAACCCCACCCTTTACTACTAAATAAAAGGATAAAAATTTATCACGGACAATAATGTAAATAAGGTATTTGATAAAATGTTTGTGTTTGTCTGTGTCCTTCGGTTTAGGTACATATCTTGTACAACAAGAAGCGGGATTGCAGTAGGCTTAGCAGCTCTAGTTTGATTTATTTTATGACCAAGTTTGGCTTGTAAATACAAGTGTGTCTTATAAGTACTTGTGGAGACTTCGATCTGTAATGGACCATTATCTTTTGTGTGCAATCTCTCTGAGTTTGTAATATCCATTGGTGTAATTTGTATCTGGCTTTATAAAGTGTTTTCTTGAGCAGTTGCTTGTGGAACCCATGGGAATTACTTTTTCTGGTCTGTTTTCTCTTTTGTAAGTCTAAGGGACTCTAGGAGATCTCAGGGAGGGCTGACTTTTGCGGACGGAAACGTATGGGTGCCGCACGGCTTAGGCAAAATCAGCTAAGCCCGTGACATTGTGGTATCATAGCGGGACAAGCACACGCAGAAACACTTGTCATACAAACATGGGGGACTTAGTTGGGCTGTGTGTAGGACAGCCAGCATGCTCAATCGTTTAGGAGAAATAGACATTAAGATGTAGTAAAGGAGTCACTTAGAGGAACGGGTATCTACGTTTAGCATTCAAGGAATAGCCAACCCCTTTGCTGGAGAAGCACCACGAGGACAAGCAAGCGAAGAAGAATGTGTAGCCCATAAAGATTGGGATGATTGAGTTCGAGCTATAGCTCGACTTTGGCAACCAAACTTGACTGTGCTCAAGGCAAAGCGAGTGCTTGGTGAAAGATGAGACCATGCAAGGTGGGAGGTGTTGTGTAACGACCGAAAGAGTTGTGCAAAGCTCACAGAGGTGAGGAGAATTGCTAACTCGAAGGATTCGGAACTCATGCAAGGGCTTGTACATGGACGATAGAGTGTTCGCGCCATAGAGCATTATAACTTTCTCTTCGATGTGGAAAGGATATGTCCGTAGGTGGTTGAAATGTGTAATAAGTTTAGCACATTGCTAGACATTGAAGGGTGCAGTGGAGACTGTATTGGCAAAGGGTCGCAAGCTAACAATTACATTTGTGGGGGCAAAATAAGGCACAAGTTCAATAAGATGGAGTAGTCCAAAGGGGATGGTGGTCTCTGAAACTTCCAGTGGGAAGTATGTAAAGAGAAAAGTTGCTCCAGCAGGACAGATATCCAGGAGGGATAAGTCCTAGTTCTCTAGTGGGAGAATCATGTGCAACGGACTAAACATATTGAGGAAGAGTTCCTCAAGGCTATATCTCCACAAAGCTCAACGGACCGAGTGAACGATGAAGAGTCGTCACATGATCTCGAATGAGGTAATGCATTGGTGGATGCATTTCGAGATCAAGTGGGGTAGCAATCCAAGACAACATCATATGAAGGCACACTTAGAGTCGATGTAGAAATTGAACTCAACAGAGGGCTGACCCGTGGAATGGTAGACACGAGAGCCACTATCAACTTAATGAAAATCGAGGAGTTGAGTGACTTCGATGGAACTCGGTGAAGTATCCAAGCCGCATGAAGGGAGTCGACATAAAAGATGGAACATGGAGCGGAGGCACGGAGCTTTCCTTGAACAGAGGTCAAGGGCATAAACTCTTGTAGAGGCAAAAGTAGGATCATGTCGTTCCATGGGTTATTCATTATGATGGGACTAACTTATTTTGCATGGTGCCAAAGATGAAGGGAGCTTCGAGGCATATGCAAGTTACCTCAGAGATGCATTTGATGGAGTAACTAAGGTGATTCAACTTGTGGAGGAAAAGTTGGGATCAGGAGACCTTAGCATGGGGCAAGAGGACGTAGAGGCGAGTACTCTTAAAGAATATGCCATAGTGTTACCATTCAAGTTGTCAGGAATAAGTGGTGCATAGCAAGATTGTGCTGGTAGGGGATAGAGGCCCAAGATCCCGACAATAATGCACCAACTCTAGCGACGTCAGGGGACTTCAGGAGCTACTAGGCGACAAACAGTCCTAGAGCTATGCTTCATCCAAGTGTGACCCAAGAGTGGGTGGATGAAGGTGAATTGCCAAGGGAGCGAACTAAAAATCGGAGATAGCGGAGGCCCTACGATGTGTTGGTAGAGGCCACACATTGTCACGAACGGTCGTCACTCAACCGTAATGCCTTTGCTCCTTGAACCGTTCGTCACTTTTTTTTCTTGCTTGTACATATGTTTGGCAACTTGTTTTGCCTTGAGTTTACGTGCTTTTACCTAAGAAATATGAGCGAAAGTAGTGTAGAAGGCTACGAGCGCTCAAAAAGCCCAAAATAGCCCTGTTTTGGGTCTTTTCATGCCGTGGCAACCTTTCTGAGCGAAATGTCAGCCATTTCAGCACCTTGGAACCTGCCGGGCTGGATGGGGTTCGGGTATATGTCGGCGTAGGCATTCATCGAATTGAACTTGTCTTGAGTCCGATACCTTGGGAATCATCGTTTGTGGACTTGCGCGTTCCTACAACCCTCCAAAGTCCTATTTCGCTCTCTTTCTCTCTTTTCTTTGCTGCACTCAAGGTGTTCGATAAATTGCTTTGACTTTCCGCTGCGAGGCGTCGGGGCGTGGCCGCTTCTGAATTAATCAACTTCTTCTTTGTAGGTCCTACGGGACCTTAAGAGGTTGTAAGAGGGCTGACCCTTTGCAGACAGAAAATGCATTGGGCGTTTCATGACTTAGGCAATCCCAGCTAAGTCCGAAATAGTGAGCAAGGTTGCTCTACGACTTAGGCAATTTCAGCTAAGTCTTCGGGAGAGCCGCGAGGGTGCCGCACGACTTAGGCAAACTTTAGCTAAGCCCGTGACAGTGTGATATCAGAGCAGACAAGCAATTCATACGAACAGCTAAGAGGATTCGCAATCTCACCATGGTGAAACATCATGGTGAATCGAGCAAGATGGGGCAAGCCGGACCCTTGCTCTAAGTAGTCACAGGTGGGCTGCAAGTGCAAACTCGCTCGCAAACTATAGGAGTCACTCATGAGGAGCTCTATAGTGAACAAGACGAGCGTGAAGTTGGGTATTCTCCACGAGGGGAGGAGGCGCCATCTGGAGCGCCAACTGGGAAAAAGAGTCACAAGGAGAGAATTATAACGGCGGAGACCCGCCTTGATGTTCTTGAAGCGAGCATGGAGGAACTCTACCAAGGCCAGCGAGGGCTACTTAGGGTAGAGAGCTCGCTAGAAGAAGCTGAATCTCGGATCGAGAAAGTTGAATCTATGATGGATCAACTGACAGAGGACACCAAAGATTCCGTACGACACCTACATGAAGTTGTGGCGGAACTCACGGCTAAGGTGATGGTGTTAACAAGGACTCTTGATGCGGGAGGGAACAACACCCGCGCCACCACAAAACTTGAGCCGATTACGGAGGTGCTAGAGATGCCAAAGAGCTTGAAAATTTCTTGTTCGACATGGAACAGTATTTCCGTGCTACAAGGCTTGATTCTGAAGAAACCAAAGTTGCTATAGCAACAATGTATCTGAATGGGGATACAAAACTTTGGTGGCGAACCTGTTGGGAAGAGATCCAACAAGGCCGATGTCAAGTGGATACATGGGGAGACTTGAAGCGAGAGTTGAGAACTCAGTTCTTACCAGAGAATACAGAGTTTGTCGCAAGAAGGAAACTGAGATAACTCCGCCAAAGTACAACAATCCGAGACTATGTGAAACAATTTTCAGCACTGATGCTGGATATACGGGACATGTCTAAGAAAGACAAACTATTCAACTTCCTCGATGGCTTGAAGCCATGGGCACAACAAGAACTACATCGAAGGAATGTCACTGATGTAGTCGGGGAAATTGCAGTCGCGGAAAGGCTAACTGACTTTGGTTCTTCGGAGGATTTGAGAAAGAAGAAACAATCTTCGGGAAATCGCCCATCTAAATACTCTCGAGCGAAGGAGTCTGGGCGCGAGCAAAAGAAGAAGAACTTTTACAAGGGACCAGGTTCAAGAGGTAGAGTAAAACCCAAAGCCTACTGGATGCTTCTTGTGTGGAGGACCGCACATGGTGAGGGAGTGCCCACAAAAATAGGCACTCAATGCTTTGACGGCATCGATTCTACCCCGTAAGTCAGACAAGGGCAAAGCAATCGCCCTTAGTTCGAGTAGTTCTGACTCCAGTAGCGACAGTGAGGCATCGCAAGGACCCAGGATGGGAGCAATGCATTTGTTGAATACATTGCGGGGTCAAGTGGGGGAGAATACAAAGGTGAAGCCACCGAAGGCAGGAAGCAGTGAGTTGATGTATGTGGACATCAAGCTCAATGGCCGAACAACTCGTGTAATGGTGGACACGGGCGCGACCCACAATTTTATTGCCGATCGCGAAGCTAAGCGACTGGGACTAATCTTGGAGAAGAGCCTAAGTCGTATGAAGGCGGTGAACTCGGAGGCCAAGCGGATCTCCGGACAAGCAAAGGGGGTCCCCATCAAGATCGGGACATGGAACGAGAGCACAAACTTGATGGCGGTGCCATTGGACGACTTCTAGGTGATTCTCGGAATGGAGTTTATGCACGTAGCAAAGTTGGTGCCAATACCGTTCCTGAACTTCTTGTGTCTAATGGGAGGCGATGATCCCTGCATGGTTCCAGTTTCTCGAGTAGGAACCAAGGACCTACAACAAATATCGACTTTACAATTGAAGAAAGGGGTGCGAAAAGGTGAATTAACATTTTTAGCTGCTATGAAGCTAGAGACACTTGATGGGGAGGCCATTCAGGAACCTGCTATTGTGGCGAACATCCTGAAGGAGTTCTCAGATGTGATGCCAACGGAGTTGCCGAGAACTCTACCACCACGCAGAGGCGTGGATCATCAGATCGAGCTGGGGCCGGGAGTTAAGCCTCCAGCGAGACCACCATACCGCATGGCCCCTCCAGAGTTGGCAGAACTGAGGAAACAGTTAGATGAACTGCTAAGCGGTGGTCTCATCCGCAGTTCCAAAGCACCTTTCAGAGCTCCAGTCCTCTTTCAGAAGAAACAAGATGGGAGCCTCCGATTATGCATTGATTATCGAGCCCTTAACAAGATAACGGTGAAGAACAAGTACCTTATCCCACTCATCGTGGACTTGTTCGATCAATTGGGCAAGGCAAAGTACTTCTCCAAACTCGACCTTCGGTCAGGGTATTGGCAGGTGCGCATCGCAGAAGGTGATGAGGCGAAGACTACCTGTGTGACCAGGTACGGAGCATTCGAGTTCTTGGTGATGCCTTTCGGCTTAACCAATGCTCCGGCCACATTTTGCACTCTCATAAATCAGCTGTTCAAAGAATATCTGGATAAGTTTGTGGTCGTCTACTTAGACGATATCGTCGTCTATAGCCAAACACTTGAGGAGTGTGTTAGACACCTCCGAACAATTTTCAAAGTTCTCAGGGAGAACACCTTATTCGTGAAGAGGGAAAAGTGCTACTTCGCCCAAACAGAGATTTTATTCTTGGGGCATCGAATTGGGAATGGGTCCATTCGAATGGACAAGGCTAAGGTGCAAGCTGTGGTGGACTGGCGAACACCAAAGAAGGTGCCAAAGTTGAGATCCTTCCTTGGGTTTGTCAACTATTATCGGCGCTTCATAGCTGGATATTCGCGCTTGCGGAGTTGCTAAAAAAGGAGCGATCCTGGAGATGGTCAGACAAATGTGAGGCGACATTTCAAGACCTGAAGACTGCTATGTTAGAAGAACCTGTACTCAGATTGCCGGACTATGGAAAGTCTTTTGAAGTGCATACCGATGCTTCTGACTTTGCTATTGGAGGAGTTCTTATGCAGGAGGGTCATCCAGTGGCCTACGAGAGTCGCAAGCTCAACGAGACCGAGCGGCGATATCCTGTACATGAGAAGGAGATGACAGCGGTGGTCCACTATCTACGAGTGTGGCGACACTACCTTCTGGGAGCACCATTTGTGCTAAGGACCGACAATGTCGCATTGAGTTACTTTCAAACTCAAAAGAAACTCTCCCCAAAGCAAGCACGATGGCAGGACTTCTTGGCTGAGTTCGATATGGTGATGGAGTACAAACCCGGAAAAGCAAATGTCGTGGCCGATGTATTGAGTCGGAAAGTGGAGCTAGTGAATGCTATCCAGTTGGAGGGCGGAGGCCAAGCAAGTCAATTGCGCTCCAACTTTCTTTCCAGGATCAGGGATGGACTGTACCGAGATCCTCAAGCAGTGACTCTGATTCAACTCATTAAAGAGGGCAAGGCACGACGATTTTGGGTCCAGGAGGGACTCATCTACACCAAGGGGAACAGAGTTTATGTCCCACGAGCGGATAACTTGAGGCGTGAACTCTTGAAAGAGTGTCACGATTCCCTTTGGGCTGGATATTTGGGTATCCACGAACAATGGCTCTCGTGGAGAGGGCCTTCTATTGGCCGAAGATGGGGACAGATGTGGAGGAATATGTTCCAACATGCCTTACTTGTCAATAGGACAAGATAGAGTAGCAGAAGCCAGTGGGACTTTTGGAACCGTTGCCCGTACCCGAAAGGGCATGGGAGAGCATTTCTTTGGACTTCATATCAAGCTTGCCCGCAGTAGGGGGACTTGGATCGATACTCGTGGTAGTTGACCGATTTTCGAAGTATGCAACATTCATTGCTGCACCCTTACATTGCTCAGCGGAGGAGGCGGCTAAGTTGATGATGAAGAATGTGGTTAAGTATTGGGGAGTCCCACACAACATCATTAGTGATCGGGATTCTCGGTTCTTGGGACGATTAGCGAGTTGTTCAAGTTGTTGGGGTCTAAATTATACTTCTCCACAAGCCTCCACCCTCAAACGGATGGCCAAACAGAGAGAATTAACTCGCTCTTGGAGCAATATCTTCGGCACTACGTGAGTGCCAACCATCGAGATTGGGTGAAGCTGTTGGACATAGCCCAGTTCTCCTATAACTTGCAGCGGAGCTCTGCATCCAACAAGAGCCCATTTGAGATTATTACGGGACAACAGCCATCAACTCCTCATACCCTGGTTATTGGTTATACAGGGAGTAGCCCATCAGCCTATCACTTCGCAAGGGAATGACATCGTAATGCAGATATTGCGCGGGCTTACTTGGAGAAGGCGGCCAAAAAGATGAAGAAGTGGGCAGACTTGGGAAGGCGACCACAAGAATTTAAAGTTGGTGACATGGTGTTGGTGAAGCTCCAACCAGCATCACTCCAATTCTTTAGACACAAAGTGCACAAAGGATTGGTACGCAAGTATGAAGGGCCTTTCCCAATCATCAGCAGAGTAGGCAATGTCTCATACAAGTTGCAACTACCAGCATGGTTCAAAATTCACAATGTCTTCCATGCGAGCAACTTGAAAGCCTACCACTCAGATCCGCGAGATGATTCCCGAAATGTTCCAACTCGACTACCCCCCACCAGAGCCTCTTATGAGAAGCGAGTTGAAACTATTCTAGCGGATCGTAGAATAAAGCTACCCAATGGAGCGCAGCAAATAGAGTACTTGGTGAAGTGGCAAAAGCTTCCTCAAACAGAAGTCAGTTGGGAGCCAGAAGACGCCCTACGACATGAAGAAGCTCGCATCAAAGCCTACCAACAAGCGTCGACGAGATCGACAGTTTAAGTGGGGGAGAATGTCACGAACGGTCGTCGCTCAACCGTAATGCCTTTGCTCCTTGAACCGTTCGTTACTTTTTTTTCTTACTTGTACATATGTATGGTAGCTTGTTTCGCCTTGAGTTTACGTGCTTTTACCTAAGAAATGTGAGCGAAAGTAGTGTAGAAGGCTACAGAACGACCGCTCACTACGCGGAGCCAAAACAGCCCAAAACAACCCTGTTTTTGGGTCTTTTTCATGTGGCGCGGCAACCTTTCTGAGCGGTGCGAAATGTCAGCCATTTCAGCACCTTGGAACCCCCCGGGTGGCACCGGGCTAGATGGGGTTCCGGGTATATGTCGGGCGTAGGCATTCATCAGCAATTGAACTTGTCTTGCGTCCGATACCTTGGGAATCGTCGTTTGTGGACTTGTGAGCATTCTTACAACCCTCCAAAGTCCTATTTCGCTCTCTTTCTCTCTTTTCTTTGCTGCACTCAAGGTGTTCGATAAATTGCTTGTCTGACTTTTACTGCGAGGCGTCGGGCGTGTCGCTTCTGAATTAATCAACTTCTTCTTTGTAGGTCCTACGGGACCTTAAGAGGTTGTAAAAGGGCTGACCCTTTGTGGACAGAAAACGCATTGGGCGTTTCATGACTTAGGCAATCCTAGCTAAGTCCGGAATAGTGAGCAAGGTTGCTCTACAACTTAGGCAATTTTAGCTAAGTCTTCGGGAGAGCCGCGAGGGTGCCGCAAGGCTTAGGCAAACTTTAGCTAAGCCCGTGACAACGTGGAGAAGTCGTAGTCTGAGTTTATCACACGAGAATCTATATATAATGGAGATGTCACCAGGAGGCGACATAGTGTAGCGGATCATGGTGGAATAGTTCGAGGCAATGCAATACAGACAATCTTGTCCCGTGAGGGACAAGATCATGCGGAGGTATGATCAGGAGTTACTGGGAGCTCCACTTTGGTGTATGACACAACAAGAAGAAGGGCTATGGATTCAAGGAGGGAATGCCGTAGTACCATAGAGGCGGGTCTTTGTGTGTGCATCAAAGCTTGCATTGGATGAAAGCCTTAGTCATCAGCACATGGGAGCTGTATACCACCGAGGAAGACGTCCAAGTGCAAGTACCAGTGAGTCCCTTGGAGGGGAACGTGATTATGTGGATGATCAGGAGTTACTGGGAGCTCCACTTCGGTGAACAATGTAACGACAAGAAGGGCTGTGGATTCGAGTGAATGCCATAGTATTGTAGAGGTGGGTCTTCCGTGTATATGCATCGAAGCTTGCATCAGATGAAAGCCTTGGTCGTCAGCATATTGTCAAGGACAACAATGTAAATAAGGTGTTCAATGAAATGCTTGTGTTAGTCCGTGTCCTTCGGTTTAGGTACATATCTTGTACAACAAGAAGCGGGCTTGCAGTAGGCTTATCAGCCCTAGTTTGATTTACTTTATGGCCAAGTTTGGCTTGTAAATACAAGTGTGTAAGCACTTGTGGGAACTTCGGTCTGTAATGGACCATTATCCTTTGTGTGCAACCTCTCTGAGTTTGTAATGTCCATGGGTGTAATTTGTATTTTGGCTTTATAAAGTGTTTTCTTGAGCGGTTGCTTGTGGATCCCGTGAGAATTGCTTCTTCTGGCCCGTTTTCTCTCTTTGTATGTCTATGCGACTTTAGGAGATCTCAGGGAGGGCTGACCTGTGCGGATAGACACACATGGGTGCCGTACGGCTTAGGCAAAATCAGCTAAGCCCGTGACAATGTGGTATCAGAGCGGGACAAGCACACGTAGAAACACTTGCCATACAAACGTGGGGGACCTAGCTAGGCTGTGTGGAGGACAGCTGGCACGCGCATCCATTTGGGGGAAATGGATATTGAGATGTAGGGAAAGGAGTCGCTCAGAGGAGCGGGCATCCTGGTTTGGCATTCAAGGAATAGCCAACCCCTATGCGTAAGAGGCACCACGAGGACAAGCAAGCGAAGAAGAATGCGTAGTACATAAAGATTGGGATGGTTGAGTTCGAGCTATAGCTCGACGTTGGCAACCAAACTTGACGGTGCTCAAGGTAAAGTGGGGCGCTTGGTGAAAGATGAGACCGTGCATGGTGGGAGGTGTTGTGTAACGACCGAAAGAGTTGTGCAAAGCTCACAGAGGTGAGGAAAATTGCTAACTCGAAGGATTTGGAACTCATGTAAGGGCTTATACGCGGATGACGGAGTGTTCGTGGCCATCCCAAGGCGCGATTAGAACTCGGCGCCATGGAGCATCATAACTTTCTCTTCGACATGGAAAGGATATGTCTGTAGGCGACTGAAATGTGCAACAAGTTCAGCATGTTGCTAGACCTTGAAGGGTGCAGTGGAGACTGTATTGGAGAAGGGTCGCAATCTAGCAAGTACATTTGTGGGGGTAAAACAAGGCACAAGTTCAGCAAGACGGAGTAGTCCAAAGGGGATGATGGTCTCCGAAACTTCAAGTGGGGAGTATGTAAAGAGAAAAGTTGCTCCAGCAGGACAGATATCCAAGAGGGATAAGTCCTAGTTCTCTAGTGGGAGAATCATGTGCAACGGACTGCATATATTGAGGAAGAGTTCCTCAAAGCTATATCTCCACAAAGCTCAACGGACCGAGTGAGCGACGAAGAGTTGTCGCATGATCTCGAAGGAGGTAATGCATTGGTGGATGCATTTCGAGATCAAGTGGGGGAGCAATCCAAGGCAACATCATATGAAGGCACACTTAGAGTCGATGTAGAAATCGAACTCAATAGAGGGTTGACCCGTGGAATGGTGGACGTGATGTCCACTATTAACTCAATACAAATCGAGGAGCAGAACGACTTGGGTGGAACTCGGTGAAGTATCCAAGCTGCATGAAGGGAGTCGACATCGAAGATGGAACATGGAGCGGAGACAGAGCTTTCCGTGGACAGAGGTCAAGGGCATGAACTCTTGTAGAGGCAAGAGTGGGATCATGTCGTTCCATGGGTTCTTCATTCTGATGGGACAGACTTATTTTGCATGGTGCCAAAGATGAAGGGAGCTTCAAGGCACATGCAAGCTACCTCAGAGATGCATTTGATGGAGTAACTAAGGTGATTCAACTTGCGGAGGCAAAGTTAGGATCATGAGACCTTAGTACGGGGCAAGAGGACGCAGAGGCGGGTACTCTTGAAGAATATTCCACAGTATTTCAAGTTGTCAGGAACAAGAGGTGCATAGCAAGATTGTGCTGGTAGGGGATAGAGGCCAAAGATCGAAACAATGGTGCACCAACTCTAGCGAAGTCAGGGGACTTCAGGAGCTCTTAGGCGATGGACTATCCTAGAGCTATGCTTCGTCCAGGTGTAACCCAGGAGTGGGGGGGGGGGGGGGGGGACGAAGGGGAATTGCCAAGGGAGCGAACTAAAAGTCGAAGATGGAAGTGGCCCTACGATGTGTTAGCAGAGGCCACACGTGGAGAAGTCATAGTCCGAGTTCATCACATGAGAATCTGTATGCAATGGAGATGTCACCAGGAGGCGACATGGTGCAGCGGATCATGGTAGAATAGTTTGTGGCAATGCAATACAGGCAATCTTGTCCCGTGAGGGACAAAGATCATATGGAGGTATGATTAGGAGTTACTGGGAGCTCCACTTTGGTGTACGACATAACAAGAAGAAGCGCTATGGATTCAAGGAGTGAATGTCGTAGTATCGCAGAGGCGGGTCTTCGTGTGTGCATCAAAGCTTGCATTGGATGAAAGCCTTAGTCATCAGCATATGGGAGCTATATATCACCGAGGAACAAGTCTAAGTGCACGTACCAGTGAGTCCCATGGAGGGGGACATGATCATGTGAATGATCAGGAGCTGCTGGGAGCTCCACTTCGGTGAACAATGCAACGGCAAGAAGGGCTGTGGATTCAAGGTTTGAATGCCCGCATCAGACGGTCTTCCGTGTGTATGCATCGAAGCTTGCATTAGATGAAAGCCTTGGTCGTCGATGGGTGTACCGAGGGAGTAGTCAGATTGCAAGTACCAGTGAGTCCCATGGAGGGGACTGTCTCTCCATCGACCAAGGAGAACTGCTAGGAGGACATAGTGGTGTCAAAGCAGGTGGTCGAAAGGGGCAAGGAAGCGATGACAAGTCCAGCGGGGCTCAGCTACCCAAAAGAAAAGCGTCGGTTAGAAAGGAGGTGGACTCGGAGGAGCTCCACAGTGCCGCAGAGGCAGATCTACCGATCGCGAAGGGATGAAGATGCAAGATAACGGATAGTAGTGGAATGGACTTGGCACCGCCGTGGTACCGCAAATGTAGGACTTTCATGAAATCATCAAACCCTTGCTCTCATGGAGGGAGAGCATTAGTCGTAAAAGGGGCCGAGGAGGTGGAGAATGCAGAGGCAAACTCTAAGTACCAAGACAAGGCAGAAGGGTAGAGGTCAAGAAACTTCATAAGACCGATGTCGATGGGCTTCTCATCAAGATAACCGAAATTAAGGGACTTTAGGTTGATGCAGGAGTGTTTGACCAAGGAACGAAGTAGGCAGTACATGGTACTGTACCTTTCTACTCAAGAGGAGTAGGCGGCAAAGGTGATGGAGAAGACGGTACAATCCCAAAGGCGACCGGATCTATCAAAGACTTACTCCAAGTTGGGGGACTCCAAGTTGGGGTAAACTTTTTACTCTTTTCGGGCAAAACATCTTGCATTCCAGAAGTTCAATGGCAGTGGGAAGGCGAATCACAGTAGCTAACCCAACACAAGGAGTGCAACCACTTCAAGTGCTTCAGAAGTGTGAGCAAAGAGCGGGCGAATATTAGTAACCAGCTCAATGCATGAAGTACAAACTTGAGGAGGCAGGCGAAATCGAGTAACCTTTGCCTTCTCAACTCGAGAGAATGAGCGAAACCGAGTCCCAATTCTCTTAACTCGAGGAGGTGAGCGAAGCCAAGTAACCTTATCTTCTCAACTACGAAGAGAATGGGTGAAGTCAAGTATCTCAGTTCTCTTACTTATCTAAGAAGGGGAGCTCTGCACAAGTTCAGTGACCATTCAAAGAAAGCTTACGGAAGACAATGGTTGTCAAATCCTCACCGTTGGTGATAAGTGCTATTGAGAGTAGGTTTTCCACTTTATTTCTCAATTGACTAAGAGGGAGTGATGCGAACATACTTGGAAGTGACAACTAACAGTGGAAGCAGGTTCAATGGGCAAACATTATAGAGAAAGGACCTTAAAAACTTTAAAGTCTGTGAGGCGATGCTCGTTAAAGCTCCAACAAGCATCTACCCAATTCAAGCAATATGAGTATACTGCGATATTGGCACATAATAAGGCAGGTCTTTTCTTTTATCAGAGGGATCTTCGAGAACCAACAAGGATCAGTACAACTCAGCCAACCCCACACCAGATTCAGTCATTGATGAGTTGAAGCAGCATGACGAATCAGAGTTCGACTACTCAACAACAACGGCGAAAAGCGGCTAGGAGCCAAAGGGGCATGTTGTAGCCAAAACAGAAGATTAAAGATTCAGCAGAATGCGAGGAGATCTGATGTCTCTGGTTTCGGCGAGCGTCGAAGAATAAGTGGGGAGAATGTCACGGACAACAATGTAAACAAGGTGTTCGATGAAATGCTTGTGTTAGTCCGTGTCCTTGGTTTAGGTACATATCTTGTACAACAAGCGGGCTTTGATGCTTAGCGACCCTAGTTTGATTTACTTTATGGCCAAGTTTGGCTTGTAAATACAAGTGTGTCTTATAAGCACTTGTGGGGACTTGATGCAATGGACTATTATCCTTTGTGTGCAACCTCTCTGAGTTTGTAATGTCCATGGGTGTAATTTGTATTTTGGCTTTATAAAGTGTTTTCTTGAGCAGTTGCTTGTGGATCCCGTGGGAATTGCTTCTTCTGGCCTGTTTTCTCTTTTTGTATGTCTATGGGACTTTAGGAGATCTCGGGGAGCGTTGACCTGTGCGGACAGACACGTATTGTCACGGACTTAGCTGATTTTGCCTAACCACACCCTGAATCATCTCAACACCCGTTGGCTCAGCCGCTTGAGTAGTCGAACTCTCCATCTGCTTCAACTCACCAATGAATCGGTGTGGGATTGGCTGAGCTGATCCTTGTTGGTTCTCGCGATCCCTTTGATGAAGGAAAGACCGCTTATGTGCCGATCGCGGATACTCATTGGCTGGTAGATGTTGAGCTTTAACGAGCATCGCCTCTGAAGTTTTAAAGGTCCTTTCTCCATAATATTTGCCCATTGAACCTTCTTCCGTTAGTTGTCACTTCCAAGTATGTTCGCATCATTCCTCTTAGTCAATTGGGAAATGAAGTAGAAAACTACTCTCAGTACCGATCACCAACGGTGAGGATTTGACAACCATTGTCTTCCATAAGCTTTCTAGGGTCACTAAACTTGTGCGAGCTCCCGCTGATAAGTGAAGGCGATACTTGACTTCACCTATTCTCTTCGTAGTTGAAGGTAAGGTTACTTGGCTCACCTCCTCGAGTTAAGAGAAGTGGGTACTTTGCCCATTCTCTCGAGTTGAGAAGGCAAAGGTTACTCAATTCCGGCAAAGGTTACTTGATTTCGCCTCCTCGAGTTTGTACTTCATGCATTGTGTACTTACATTCGCTCTTTGCTCACACTTGCACTTGAAGTGGTTGCACTCCTGGGTTAGCTCGTGATTCGCCTTCCCACCTATTGAAACTGAATGCAAGAAGTTTTGCCGAAAAGAGAGTTTACTCCAACTTGGAGTCCCCAACTTGGAGTAAGTCTTTGATAGATCTGGGGTTGTTCGTGTTCTCCATCACCTTGCCTACTCCTCTTGAGTAGAAAGGCAGTACCATGTTTGCCTACTCCTTGGTCGAGCACTCTGCATCAACCAAGTCCCTTAATTTTGGCTATCTGGATGAGAAACACATCGACATCGGTCTTATGAAGTTTCTTGGCCTCGCCCTCTTCTTGGTGAGTTTGCCTGCACTCCCACCTCCTTGGCCCCTTTATGACTAATCGTCCTTCATGAGAGCAAGGGATCGATGACTTCACGGAGTCCGTGTCTGGTACCATGGCGCCAAGCCCATAGCACTACTATCCGTTACCTTGCATCTTCATCCGGTAGATCGCCTCCGTGGAGCTCCTCCAGTCTACCTCCTCTGACGCTCTTTGGGTAGCTGAGCCCCATTGACTCGTCGCTTCCTCGCTTTCGACCACCGCCGACACCCCTATGTCCTCCTAGTTCTCCTTGGTCGATGGAGAGACAAGCAACTCTCATGCATGGCCTCCGCCATCTTGTTGCGGCTCACCGATTCTGTTCTCCTTAGCTTCCTTGGTAGCAACGTTCACTCGATCTTGTCCTCGACTTGCGGGCTCCCTTAAGCGAATGTGAGCAGTAGTCCAACTCTCCAACTGCTCCGATTAGTCAAGTCCCTCCATGGGACTCACGGTACTTGCAATCTAACTACTCCCTCGGTGGTACATAGCCCCATATGCTAACGACCAAGGCTTTCATCGATGCAAGCTTGATGCATACACACGGAAGACCGCCTGCGTGGCATTCACTCCTTGAATCCAGCCCTTCTTCTTGTTCGAGTGGAGCTCCCATCGCTCTGATCATTCACATAATCATGTCCCCTCCATGGGACTCCATGGTACATGCACTTGGACTTCTTCCTCGGTGGTATCTGACTCCCATATCGATGACTAAGGCTTTCATCCAATGCAAGCTTTGATGCACACACGAAGATCCGCCTCTGTACTCGACATTCACTCCTTGAATCCATAGCCCTTCTTCTTGTTGTGTCGTACACCAAAGTGGAGCTCCCAAGTAACTCCCGATCATACCTCATGATTTTGTCCCTCACGGGACAAGATTCTGTAATGCATTGCCACAAACTATTCCACCACGTTCCGCTGCACCATGTCGCCTCCTGGTGACATCTCCATTGCATCTGATTCTCGTGTGATGAACTTGGACTACGACTTCTCCACGTGTGGCCTTTGCCAACACATCGTAGGGCCTCCGCCATCTCCGATTTTTTTTAGTTCGCTCCTTGGCAATTCCTTCGTCCACCCCACTCGGGTTACAGACGAAGAATAGCTCTAGGATAGTCCGTCGCCTAGTAGCTCCAAGTCCTCAAACTTCGCTAGAGTTGGTGCACCATTGTGCGGATCTTGGGCCTCCCTACCAACACAATCTTACTATGCACCTCCTGTTCTTGACAACTCGAATGGAAACATGGCATATTCTTCAAGAGTACCTCCGTCCTCTTGCCCACTAAGGTCTCATGATCCTAACTTTGCCTCCGCAAGTTGAATCACCTTAGTTACTCCATCAAATGCATCTCTTAGGTAGCTTGCATGTGCCTTAAAGCTCCCTTCATCTTTGGCACCATGCAAAATAAGTCGTCCCATCGAATGAAGAACCCATGGAACGACATGATCCCACTCTTGCCTCTACAAGAGTTCATGCCCTTGACCTCTGTCTAAGGAAAGCTCGTGCCTCCGCTCCATGTTCCATCTTCTATGTCGACTCCTTCATGCGGCTTGGATACTTCACCGAGTTCCACCCAAGTCGCTTGCTCCTCGATTTGCCGAGTTGATAGTGGCCCTCACGTCCACCATTCCACGGGTCAGCCCTTGAGTTCGATTTACGCCTCGACTCTAAGTGTGCCTTCATATGATGTTGCCTTGGATTGCTCCCCACTTGATCTCGAAATGCATCCACCAATGCATTACCTCCTTCGAGATCATGCGACAACTCTTCATCGCTCACTCGGTCCGTTGAGCTTTATGGAGATATAACCTTGAGAAACTCTTCCTCAATATGTGACCGTTACATGATTCTCCCACTAGAGAATTAGGACTTATCCCTCCCGGATATCTGTCTGCTGGAGCAACTTTTCTCTTTACATACTTCCTCTGGAAGTTTGAGACCATCATCCCCTTTGGACTACTCTTCGAACTTGTGCTTTGTTCACAAATGTACTTGCTAGATTGCGACCCTTCTCCAATCGGTCTCGCACCCTTCAAGGTCTAGCAACATGCTGAATTTGTTGTATATTTCAGCCACCTACGGACATATCCTTTCCATGTGGAAGAGAAAGTTCGATGCTCCATGGCGCGAGTTCTAATCGCGCCTTGGGATGGCCACGAGCACTCTGTCATCCGTGTACAAGCCCATGCACGAGTTCGAATCCTTCGAGTTAGCAATTCCCTCACCTCTGAGCTTTGCACAACTCTTTCGGTCGTTACACAACACTTCCCACCTTGCACGGTCTCATCTTTCACCAAGCACCCTGCTTTGCCTTAAGCACCGTCAAGTTTAGTTGCCAACATCGAGCTATAGCTCAAACTCAACCATCCCAATCTTTGTGTGCTACGTATTCTTCTTCGCTTGCTTGTCCTCATGGTGCCTCTCGCACAAAGGGGTTGGCTATTCCTTGAATGCCAAACCAGGATGCCCGCTCCTCTGAGCGACTCCTTTCCCTACATCTCAATGTCCGTTTCCCCTAAACGGTTGCACGTGCTAGCTGTCCTCCACACAGCCTAGCTAGGTCCCCCACATTTGTATGGCAAGTGTTTCTGCGTGTGCTTATCCCGCTCTGATACCACATTGTCACGGGCTTAGCTGATTTTGCCTAAGCTGCGGCACCCATGCGTGTCCGTCCGCAAAGGTCGGCCTCCCGAGATCTCCTAAAATCCCAGACTTACAAAAGAAAACGGGCCAGAAGAAGCAACTCCCACGGGATCCACAAGCAACTGCTCAAGAAAAATACTTTATAAAGCCAAAATACAAATTACACCCATGGACATTACAAACTCAGAGAGGTTACACACAAAGGCTAATGGTCCACTACAGACCGAAGTCCCCACAAGTGCTTATAAGACACACTTGTATTTACAAGCCAAACTTGACCATAAATCAAACTAGGGCTTCCAAGCCTCACAAAGCTTCTTGTTGTACAAGATATGTACCTAAACCGAAGGACACGGACTAACACAAGCATTTTATCGAACACCTTGTTTACATTGTTGTCCGTGATAGTATGGGTGCCGCACAGCTTAGGCAAAATCAGCTAAGCCCGTGACAATATGGGGGCTGTATACCACTAAGGGAGAAGTCAGATTGCAAGTACCAGTGAGTCCCATGGAGAGGACTTGATTATACAAAGGTATAATCGGAGTAGCTGGAGAGTTGGACTGCTTCAGTGCTCACATTCGCTTAAGGGAGCCCGGTAAGTCAGAGGACAAATCCAAGTAAGCGAACGTTGCTACCAAGGAAGCTAAGGAGAACAGAATCAGTGCGAGCCCTGCAACAAGATGGCAGAGGCCATGCAACAAGATGGTGGAGGCCATGCATGAGAGTTACAGTCTATCTTTCCATTGACCATGGAGAACTGCTAGGAGGACATAGTGGTGTCAAAGCAAGTGGTCAAAAGGGACGAGGAAGCGACGATGAGTCCAGTAGGGCTTAGCTACCCAAAAATAAAGCATCGGTTAGAAACAAGGTGGATTCAGAGGAGTGCCACAGTGCCGCAGAGGCAGATCTACCGATCGCGAAGGAAGGGATGAAGATGTAAGATAAGGGATAGTAGTGCTAAGGGCTTGGTAGCGCCATGGTACCGCAGATGTGGGACTTCCATGGAGTCATCGATTTCTTGCTCTCATGGAGGGAGAGCATTGATCGTAAAAGGGGCCGAGGAGGTAGAGAATGCAAAGGCAAACTCCAAGTACCAAGATAAGGCAGAAGGGCAGAGGCCAAGAAACTTCATAAGATCGATGTCGATGGGCTTCTCATCAAGATAGCCGAAATTGAGAGACTTCGGGTTGATGTAGGAGTGCTCGACCAAGGAACGAAGTAGGCAGTACATGGTACTCTACCTTTCTACTCAGAGGAGTAGGTGACTAATGTGATAAAGAAGGCGGTACAATCCTAGAGGTGACCAGATCTATCAAAGACTTACTCCAAGTTGGGGTAAACTTTTTGCTCTTTTCGAGCAAAACCTCTTGCATTCCAAAAGTTCAATGGTAGTGAGATGGTGAATCACAGTAGCTAACTCAACACAAGGAGTGTAAACACTTCAAGTGCTTCAGAAGTATGAGCAAAAAGTGGGCGAATGCATAAAGTACAAACTCAAGGAGGCAGGCAAAATCGAGTAACCTTTGGGGTAAACTTTTTGCTCTTTTCGAGCAAAACTTTTCGAGTAACCTTCAGAAGTTGGGGTAAACTTTTTGCTCTTTTCGAGCAAAACTTCTTGTATTCCAAAAGTTCAATGGTCGTGAGAAGGCGAATCACAGTAGCTAACTCAACGCAAGGAGTGTAAACACTTCAAGTGCTTCAGAAGTATGAACAAAAAGTGGGCGAATGCATAAAGTACAAACTCGAGGAGGCAGACAAAATCGAGTAACCTTTGCCTTCTCAACTCGAGAGAATGGGTGAAACTGAGTACCCCAATTATCTTAACTTGAGGAGGTGAGCGAAGTCAAATAACCTTACCTTCTCAACTATGAAGAGAATGGGTGAAGTCAAGTATCCCAGTTCTCTTACTTATCCAGCAGGGGAGCTCTGCACAAGTCCAGTGACCCTTCAAAGAAAGCTTATGGAAGATAATAATTATTAAATCCTCAAGATTTTTCACTTTATTTCCCAATTAACTAATCGAATGTGGGAGTGATGTGAATATACTTGGAAGTGACAACTAACAATGGAAGAAGGTTCAATGGGCAAATATTATGGAGGAAGGACCTTAAAAACTTCAAAGTCCGCAAGGTGATGCTCGTTAAAGCTCCAACAAGCATCCACCCAGTTCAAGCAATATGAGTATACTGTGATACTAGCGTATAATAAGGCAGGTCTTTTCTTTATCAGAAGGATCCGCAAGAACCAACAAGGATCAGCACAACTCAGCCAACCCCACACCAGATTCAGTCATTGGTGAGTTGAAGCAGCATGGCGGATTAGAGTTCGACTACTCAACAACAGCGGCGAAGAGCAGTTGGGAGCCAAAGGGGCATGTTGCAGCTAAAGCAGAAGATTAAAGATTCAGCATAATGCGAGAAGATGCAATGTCTATAGTGGCTTCGACGAGGACATCGAACGAATAAGTGGGGGAGAATGTCACGGACAACAGTGTAAATAAGGTGTTCGATGAAATGCTCGTGTTTGTCCATGTCCTTCAATTTAGGTACTATCTTGTACAACAAGAAGCAGGCTTGCAGTAGGCTTAGCAGCCCTAGTTTGATTTGCTTTATGTCCAAGTTTGGCTTATAAATACAAGTGTCTTATAAGCACTTGTGGGGACTTCGGTCTGTAATGGACCATTATCCTTTGTGTGCAACCTCTCTGAGTTTATAATGTCCATGGGTGTAATTTGTATTTAGTTTTATAAAGTGTTTTCTTGAGTCGTTGCTTGTGGATCCCATGGGAATTGCTTCTTCTGGCATGTTTTCTCTTTTGTAAGTCTAAGAGACTCTAGGAGATCTCGGGGAGGGCTGACTTTTGCGGACGGACACGCATAGGTGCCGCACAGCTTAGGAAAAATCAGCTAAGCCATGATAATAATAAGGTAATACAGACACACCAACCTCGGAGGAAGCAATTAGGTAATACAAATTCTACTATATGGGCTTCATCAATAAGCATGTGCTCAATAATAGAGTATTGACTCGGAATAATAAGTTTATAAGCTTGTTCTCGTAGCGCTACAGAATAGAATTGATACAGATGAACCCCACCCTTTACTACTAAATAAAAGGACTAAAAGGACAAAAAGGTTGAGGCACCCTTACCTTACTCCACTTAAACTCCTCAACTCAATGTTTCTACTTGCGTTGTTCCGTTGTTTGTTGTTTGTGTTGAATGGTTGTTATGCACCTATTTCTATAAGTAATGAGAAACACCCTTCTTTGTGAAGCAAGTGCAAAGCAAAGTACTCTTTTCTTATGTATGGCCCGAACTCCATAAATTGAGTAAGCGTATTCCTTTCCTAGCAACTTCGTTTCTTTCTGTTTGTTCGCCCTGTTACTTATTATCCCTACTTAAGTGACTTATCCTCGATTAAAGTGACTTATATTATTATAAAGAAGAATAGAGAAGCATATAATATTCATTCCTATTTCTCAGAAGCATCGGAGGAAGTATTAGGATTAGAAGATGGTGGAGCAAATGAAGGATTAAATGAGGTAGTGCTTGTTAAGTCGACAAGATCAGATGCATAAGCTAGTAGATATGAAGCTGTATCCGGAATAGGAATATAAGTCATAACTACCTACCGCTTCACTCTTTCGCTTACGATCATTTTTGCTTTTGCCTGTTTCAAACTAATCTATTTGTTGTTAAAGGAAGAGGCAAGTAGACAAGACACATATAACCAAGGCACTACTAATGTGCCGCGGTAGGGAAAAAGTGTAGTGACGCTAGCCAAAAGAGTGGAGCAGCCCAAAAGAGCATAGCGGCACTAGCCGTGCAGCTGTTGAGCGGCCTCCTAGCTGTTGAGCGGCCATCCGCGCAACTACTGCACACAACATTGGTAGTTGCTTGCCTACTTGGCCCCCGCAATATTATACATTGCTTGGCGCTTGGCCTTATCCGCATCTCATACCAGTCAGCTTATCAATTTTACTATCCTCGCTTTACTCTTCTCGAAAAAGGTTATCATTCCCATGAAAATGTATCTGCCTCTTTGAATTGATAGCGATTGATCGAATGCCTACTCTGGTTTGAGAAGCTTTTATGTTTTCCTTATCTGTCCTGCCTTTAAACTTCCCTGAGCAATTGAGTATATCGGTACTAAACGCCTTCGCTGGCCAACCCCTATGTCTTGGTACTCCACCTAATTCATAAGAGTAGGAGTTTCATCGGAAGTAAGTTCAAGTTGTGAATTGAGTCAGTCTTGTCAACAACGCTTTGCACAACTAAAACACTATTCACTTCTCCACCGCCAAAACACAATGACTTATGCAATTAATACAGGCACGGATGAAACACAAGAGAAAACCTAGGCAACAAGCTCGCCCTACCTATGGTCGTTCCTAGGCCTAGTAAACCACACTTATTCCTTACTTCGCCTTTACCCACCAGTGAAGGAACCTCTCCAGCCGATGTAACCACTTAGGTACTTTTTCAAACCACTTAGGTAATTTTTCAACAGTACTTGAGGTAGCACCTAGCTATGTCCTAGCTATTGCTTCCGCTAAATCAAAAGGCTCCCCATCTCTATTTCCTAGGTATACTTGCCCTGTTCAGTAACGTAAGCTACTTGCTCTCTTTCACTACACCCCCCGAACTTTAACCCAAAGACATACAGTTGATTCCACGGGTACCACGAACATGCTACTAATGCCTGTTAGTTTTGACTTCTGAAACTTATTGCCTTACCTACCTACTGGAGGAAGGAAAAAAACACTTAGCTAGATTTTTGTGGACAATCAGAACCTTAGAATATTCGAGGACCCCGATAGAGAGGGTAAAACCAATAGCTCCATAGCAACAGGAGCCACAAAGAATACGATTAAAGATAGATACCAGAGAATGAATCAACAAGCAAGATAAGAATCATCAAACGATAGTGGTACTCTTGAAGTCCGCCTTAAAGAACTATGCTAATTGTAGTAACGAGCAGGCCTCGACCCGGATGCTATGGAAGCACTCCGTACCTTGGCAAGGGTTCGACCAAGCAAGAAATTACCACCCTCAAACATAGCCACTTATTTGGGAGAAATTCCTGTTCAGATCTAAATCCTATACTTGTGGATCTTATACACCGTCCTTAGGCAAGCTCGGTTATCAAGGGTGGTCGTGGATCACGGGATTAGAAGCCATGATCTAGAAAGATGATTGCCCCAACCCTTTGATAGTTCTAGAAGCAGAGGGAGTAGCTTTAGTGGATCCATATCTCTAGCCCGAAGGAGTTCCGGTGGAGGTTTAGGACCCGGATAGGGAGAGACCCATGGCAGTAGTGGAAGTCGCCCCAGTAGCGGAGCTAGCAGTAGCAAAGCATTTTTTAGGGAAAGTGCAATTTAGCGGATCGAAGAGATTCACTTCACCCGTAGTGGATAAGGAGGCAAAACAAAAAAGGCAAGGCGGATGGCGCTTCTATTCTATAAGTGTGGGGGGCTTAAGCTTCCCGATCTGGGAAGGAACTGCTCGTTGCTACTACATACGATGCACTATTGAAAGGCTCGACTTGGTTTATTTGCCTGTGACTGGGTGGATCAGGGTCTTTAAGCGATAGGGCATGCTTTTCCATAAAAAATAGAAATACAAATCATCTACGCCTGATGGAACAACCTAGCCGAGAAGTAAGTTTGAAACTCCGCGGGTTGGCTAGTTGGAAGGATTGCTTTCTGCGCTCTGTATTTCCCTCATCTCTCTTATCTTAGCAAAGTAGGCTAAAGTCAAAAGCTGGGTTCAGGTGCAGTCAGCCGCTTCCCCTATAGTCATCAGCTCGGGATATAGTCCGGATCGGGTGTTCATTATCTAGATCTGAAGTAAAAGGATTTGAATCTTTGCATGCCGATATCGAAAACCGATACCTTACCAACTTGGCTATACTCAATACAGCTAGTTTAGGATGATAGAACAGGGGGAAGAGGGAATCCGGGAAAGAAGAATGAGTCGTGTAAGCATGCTGGGATATCTCCATTTGATTGCAAAGCGATGCCTATCAAAGTTGGCAAACACTTCTGTAACCTTAGACTCATTACGTTGTTCGTGGTGCAGTAAGGGCTTGTTGGTTCAACGTCCACCGAAAGTGGGTAACCTAACCTTCATCACCGTCAGCATTTGGTATGGTACTCTCTCGATAGCTTCAATAGTTCACTAAAAGCTTTTGGTGTAATGAACTGCAAGCTCTTCCTTCCATTCAGAAATCATAATATAGTCCACAACAGATAACATAGACACCAGCTATTTAAAAACAAAGAACCCTAAGCAAGCAAGGTGGCAAGGCTTCTTGGTTGAGTTCGATATATGGATCGAGTAAAAGCCGGGACACACGAATCGAGTGGCTAATGTGATGCCAAAATGAGTAAAGGTATATTCAGTGAAAGTTGAAAGAAAGCTTCCATTAAGTTGGAGTTGCTTCTTTTATTCTCCTTTCCACTCACTTTTGGTTCCAAGCTAGTATAAAAAGGTAGGCTTTACAAGCAATATCGAAACGGAAGTGTCCGAAAGTAAGTACTTCATTATCCACCGAATACTAGTTATTGCACGAAATAGATGCAGGGACCTATATTTCAATCAATTTACCCTTGTTGATATGATAGTGTTCTTCCCCTCCAGTTGTAAGCTGAGATTTATAGACTGCTAGGAGGGAGAATCAAATCAGTGCGTATGAATGCTCCTTCAGCCTCAAGCCAGTGGTGTCTTTAGAAAGTAAAGCCTTATGCCATACCTCTTTTTATAAGAATTATTGTATTAATTCGATATTTAGAATGGTTGTATGATTCGATATTAGCTTAATCTTATTTCGTAGGGGGTGCGGTGCAGCTAGGGCATATTCCAGTTAACATGCCACTTTATCGGTCCTATGCTTATCCTTTTTACCCTTTAATTATGGAGAGAAAAAGTAGGATTCTAATGAGTCAAGGTCGATGAAAATTGAGTTAGCTTACTCGCCCCAGAGATAGGGAATCAAAGCCATTTAGGCAAGAACTCAACTCGTTCTTTACACGCCTTTCAAGCCAAGCGAATTGATGTATTTTGAATGCCAGCTCTAGTCATAAAGCCAAGTCCCTCTAGTATTCAAGTCCGTATCAGTCCGGTATTCACTTTTTCCTTTCTTTCTTCTATCTAATAAAAATGAATTGTATTATCATTATATATTCTAGAATCGAAATAGAAGAGCCTTTTTTTACGCCCGCCATGGCCCCATCATAAAGACTCCTTTCGATCCATGCCTTTGTTTGCCCTTAAAGTAGTCAGCCCAATTGGTTGGGTTTCGTTTAAAATAATTATGAAACCTAAGTCAGAAAGTAGTCTTCTTGTGGACACTCTCTCTGTAAGCACATTTATAGGCAAAATAGGGTGACCTACTTTCTTTCTTATGCCAGGAACTTTGAGCCGTAAAAAAGGTTAAAGACGCTCATAATAAGAGAAGATGGAAGCGGAGTTGTACAATACAAGGATGAGATGAGGAACGAAGGAGACGAACTGGATGAAAGAAGTTCAATTCAATAAAAGTGTTAGGGAGGTTTAATATAGAAATTATTATCAACAAGGAGATATGATATTATCGGATTCGCGTGGAGGGAGTCAGAAAGGAAATAAGATAGGACCTTGCCTTTCTTCATTTAAGGATACCTTAATGGATTGGAGATAATCAAAATAATGATAGATGGTGGGATGAGCTCTTTCTTATCTTAATCTACTAGAATGCTCAAACGGGATTGATTGTTATTCATCGATTGGCCTCAAGCAAGAGACTTTTCCTATCCTTATTTTTATTGTAGGCAGAGGTATCCGGGACTTTCTCAATTCAATTTGAAAGATGGTGAGTGGCAATATTTGACTTGGGGTGTCCTTGGATGCTATCTAAGATAATGTCATCCCTTACAACACACCAATTTCTTTTTTAAGTAAACCAAAGATAGTGAGCAAAAAAGTCAAATGCAATGTGGAATTTTCCGAAAGACCTTGCCTTTCCACTGAGTTGTTTTTGATAGCTCAAGTAGCCCTCCTCTTAAAAAACAAAGACCTAAGAAGGAGAGCATGGAGTTGAGCTTCGCTTTCCAGGGTCAAAAAAAGGTAGGTAGAGAGGGCCATATTTTCATCAAAGAGAGATACGTGAAGTAGATTGAGTGTACAAAAAAAGGAACTGAAATTTGGGAAGTTGATTTCTTCTTTATTTTCATTTGATTGCCCTGAGTTTAAGGAGATTGCAGTAGCGTTATTCCGAGCAAACCCCAAATAGGACTCCCTAGCCTGACAAAGGCATCCATAACAGACTAACATTCAATATAGGATGGAAAGACGAAAGGCACAGTTGAAAAAAGCTATTGCTGCTACCTAAAAGAAGAGAAGCAAGAGTTCCGTGACTTACCAGATTCACTCTGCAGATGTTAGAAGGACAAATACAGTGGTATCATATTGAATATATAAACATATGCTTAAAGGTGATACAAAGGGTTTATTCTTCTTATTATTCTGCTTGAACTAGATTTACAACTATTAAGTTCAGTGACTCTCTCGGATATCAAGGTAGACGACAAAACTATTCGCTTTTTGAACCAATCTCTCAACCACCCTTTGGCTCTTTATAAGTCTTCGTTGCTCCTCTCTATCGGGTGAGGGTCAATACAATACCTATTGAGAATAGACGAAGAGGTTTGCTTAAAGAAGAAAGAGACCATAATAGAGCATTTTCATGGACATCTAAGACTACTAAGATTAATGGGTACTATTTTGGAGTATGCTATCCTATTCCCAAATCGCTAGCTTAGAACTATCTATAAGAAGCTAAGCCAAGCCCAAATAAAGCAGATGCATAGACAGGATCATAAGCAACATAAGATGTTGTGCGAGGAAACTCCAACCGGGTAAGATGTTAGGTTCCAGTTTTGGTGCTCTAGCTCTAAGTAATAGAGAGAGCTACGCTAGTTCCAGTTTCGGTTGGAGGAGATGATTGTCTTATTGGTTCATAAATCTCTGTTTAGGTATCAAGATGTTGGTGAAAGCGCATCTCTACTATCCTGTACCGCATGAAGGTGACGTTGTAGTTCTAAGATCAGTTGCAGAAGAGAAGCTATATCGTATGCTGGATCATCAGCGGGGTATTAAGTTGTAGAAGGAAAGTGGTTTCGTGGAGTTCTTGTTTGTGGAGTGAAACTTGAATCTTATCTTATAACATTTTAGTCAAAAAGAAGAGAACGACTACCCACCTAGCAGCAACTCTGTAAGCGCAACTCTGCCTTCCTTGTGGTTAATGCGATAGCATTAAAGTAGAAAGTCTCAAGGGTAAATCAACTTGCCTAACACCCACACTTATGTATTTAATGCTCATTGAGTATAGAAAACTCAGGTTTAGTATGGAAAACTCGACAATCAGAATTACTTATATCATAGGCGAAATAACTTCAATATTCCATTGCATTCTTTGTTGACTGAATGCTGGCCCTAACTCCAATTCTCAGTTTCAAGTAGAGTAGAAGGGTTTTGTTTCTCAAGCAGTCTAAAGTAGCAAGTCACGTATCTCATCTAAAGTAGAAAGGAACGAGCAGGACAAAGTAAGCTGTTGGAGCAGATCCTCCCGACGAACAGGATCATTAGTGGAAGCGTGGTCTACTTCCGTTTCTTGTTCCATTGTTGCTTGCTTACTTGTTTCATTGAGTTTTGAATCTCGGTTAAGGAGAAAGTAATATGCAATGAAAGTTTGTGTTTCACTTGTTTGTTTTGTTGCTTCTGGAACTCCGTTACTTGTTCTTGCTCCAATTTTGTTAGCGAGCTACTTTCCGAGCCACTTTCCCGGGATTGAAGCAACTTAATACAGCTACAGCTTCTTCTCCAGTTCGAGATCCCCGTCCAGCTCCATTTTCGGCTTCTGCCCCAAACTACACTTGAAGTTATGGCATATTAACTCCACTCTCTTCTCCTTTTTACGACCTGACCTAAACTCTAACGTAAGAATGAAGTTCAAAAGGTGATCTCGCTAATGGAGCTTCTTTGCTAAGATCTTATCCTTCTGCATGAAAATCAATCACTACTTGACAAGGTGCTCGAAAGAGAGATTCCATTCTTGGGTTTACTGTTTGACAAGGTGCAAGATGTCGTGCGTCAATGTCAGTGACTTCCTTGGCACTAAAGGAAAAGAGTGACTGCCTCTGTGCTCTAAGTTCGGCGAGAAATTAGGGTTTACTGTATGGTGTGTACTTTCCTTTCCCGAGGTTGAGGTAAGAGCAAAGGAAGACAATAAGAAAGGTTCAGGTTAAGGTTAAGTGCAAGAAGACTTATTTCTCTAAGGCGGAGGGTCAGGTCAACTTCATTTAGCAACTTTCTAGTTTATCCTATCAGGTACTAGTTTCTTCTAATATCGCTACTATAACTACGCTTTAAGGATGGCAGTAAGACCTATAGCTAGGAAAGCTAGACTGGATAGAGCGTATTGGAGACTTAAAGTCAGAAGCAGGAGACCCAGCTCTAGTAGAGGTAGCCATTAAACAAGGTTCGATGCCAATAGGGGTGGTGAAATGCAGGTTCAAAGAAAGGGCAGTGAAGCCGTTAAGATGAAATGCATGAAGATAGAAGATGGGGCTAGCACGTATCAGAATATATCTACCAGCAAACAGACTACCCATCTTATCCTTAAGTATACCTTGCCCCGCTTCAAATCTAATGGACCTTGCTTTGAGGCAGCCTTAACTACGCTCCTATTCTCATTACCCTATCTCTCGATCAGGCGGTTCCATTAGTTAAAGATGAAAAGTAAGGATAGTAAGTCCAATAAGTCAACATATAGATAAGTAAAATATGAAAAACAAGCAAAGAGCCTAGACCAAGAGACGACCCGCATAGATTTGTTATCCGGTAGGAAAGCCTAAGTTCTATGTTTGCCTCTTCTCCGTGCTCAATGTAATCGACCCTTGTTAAATTATGACTTCTGTGTTTCAACCTCAACCTTACGTTCCAAGTTAGTGGGGCAGTGTTGAGTTCCCGGTTTAATCCTTATTAGTAGTAGTCGTTCTCTTAAGTAGTGGGTAAAACCTTAGGAGCTGCAGTGCTAGTCTCATATGCCCTAGTTCAATTTGTAGCCCAATGTAATCGATCCTAGTTGTGAGTTGAGCTATATCCCTTATTGCAGTGTTTCAGTCGATATTAGTGAATTCCCTGTTGTGAGTTGAATTACTTATATCAAGTGCAAGCCCTATGGGTGCCACTTTAATTATCAGTTCCGAGTTCAAGTATTATAAGTAGGAGAGGTCGCTTTGGAGCCAGGAAAGTCAGCCTAATAGCCAGTAGCGTGAATATGTTTGTCGATGGTAGCTCTTTTTCTTATAGTAGCACAGAGTAGCTCCATTCTTGCTTTCGAACTACCATTCCTTGCTCCGGGTATGAACTATAAGAGTAGAGCCGTGCTAAGTAGACTAATACTAATGTCATAATCAAACACTACACAAACGACATTGAACTCTGAATTAAGACTTCCTTGCCTCTTTTGACTCCTGCGCCCAACGAAACTCTAAACTGGAAGTAAAGACTTATTACCCTTGTGTAAGCTACTGCAATAGCTAATTATAAAGTTGTATTCGGTACAGCAATAAGGAATATAGATCTAAACTAAGGAATACAAGACTAACACTCAGAAGTAATGTCTTTAACCTTCCAGAAGTAAGGCCTCACCTTGGGAATCCAACTCGAGATACAACCTAAGCATCATAATAAAACAACTCCTTCGACAACCCTCTCCCCGAGCCCGATCTCTACTCTACCTAAAGTCAAGAATGTAAGTGAAGACATCCAGCGCTATAAATTGAATCCACCCAGCACAGAGGAAAAAAAGTAAATCAAAGAATTGAAGCAGTCAAAAAATCAAATGGAATAAGAAAACATATACCTCACCGGCCTATTACTTGGGATACGAATGGAAGAGCTTACTTATGCTACACATCTTAGGAATTAATGCACCTACACCTATAAATCATCTTGGCGCCCTATACTTTTATAGGATCGATGCACCCTTTCATTTATTTTACTTACTTTACTGCCCGGTGCCACAAATGGTACTTTCTACCTTTGCAACTCCGGACTACCTTTATACTGTTTCCTCTGTCGAACTACACTTGATTTCAGACTTATAGACAGAAGCAATAGGACTTGTTCTTGCCCGAACTACTCGTATTGTGAAACTTGACTTCTGCCTTTTACGACTATAGATGAGACTTGAACTATTGGTTGATCCAGATCCTGTCACTACTGGCGACTAAAGCAGACTACTTAATATAGTAATAATAAACCATAAAATAAGAAATACTAGTTAGTGGTATGAGAACAAAACTAGTTATTATTATAGAACTTAGGTATGATCCGTAGAAGTAAGGTATGATCTGTTGGGCACTAAGATAGAGTAGCAGTATAGCTAACAAGGATAATAATAGTACAATGTGTTTTATTATACAAATGCATATTATATTATAACGATAACAAAAAGAAGAGAATTAATGCTGTGCTGGAGAGAGTTCACCAAAGAAATAAGACTCCCTTCACTGAATTGGAGAACTGGAACCTCGCTTTGGTAACTTCAATAGGGAGCGACTGATTGAGTTGAAAGTCAAGATCTAAATCAGTAGCGAAAGTCCTGTTAGTACTAGTTGGATCCCCACTTATGAGTTAAAGTAATAGAGATACTTGTAGTTGTCTTTACCCCGATATTGATTCTGATAGCTAGTATGGTAGTTCGGCCCTTATCGGCAACCTCAGTAGCATCAATATAGGGCTAAGAGATAGGAGCTAAAGAACCAAAGTTTGCTTTCATTCTTTTGTGCCCTGGTTGATTTGATGATTCTCTGAGGTAGTTGGTATCAATCTCGTACGCCCGGATCCTATTCTTATAGGGTAGTGTATCAGTCTCATCAGTAGTAGACCATTTTAGCAGCTAACGCTACCCTTTCTTGTTCTAAAACAACAACTCAGAACTCTGCTACTACTACACCACATCTGAGTCTAGGCCCTAACCTTACTACTTACTTTCTTGCTTATGAGTTTGGATCTACCATTCCCTTCTCTTAGCTTGCCACTGCTACATCTCAGTATGCCCTTACTCTAACTAAGTATGTCCCCTGGCCTCCATTCTGCATTGAACACCTTCTACTCATGTATGCCCTAGATCATACCTCTGCTTAATATCCCGGCTTTCTCATTGCATTCTGTGTATTTACTATTTAGAGCTATGCTCGGCTTACAAAAGAATCACTTTTTGATTGGTACTGCCATTCTTAGTTCTGAGTCAGCTCCATCCCACTCCATTAGAGGGGGTACTACTAGAATTCTGGTTTACCCAAAGGTTGATTCTTTGACTCGAAAGCATCAACTGCCAATCATGCCTTAAACTCTTTATTGAACCTTTAGCTCTTAAGTTCCCTTGCCTTGTATCGAGTTAAGCGCCTTCCTCCCATGGTTTAGTTTGACTTTCCTTTCTTTCTTGCACTGTTAGCCCTTCCTCGCTACCTTCCCTACATCTCATTAGAAAACTAATGACTTGGATTCCCTAGCTGTTGGACCTTTACCTTTGTTTTAAGTTGTTACCCACTATTAATAAGAATTCGATTCAAAAGAAATAATTACTGTATCATTTCCCGCTACTGCCCTTAAGGCTCCTCGAAAATGTTAGAATTTTAAGGGTCACACATGTATAATTAAATATGTTAAGCCACTATTTTTTATTAGTCAAAATTAAAGTGATCCAATTAAAGTAAAGTTATTTGGCTAAGGGACATAATTATTATTATGAAAATTAATTGTGTGGATACCATCAGTTATATTTCTAACTTAATGACAAGATAAGTTAGGAATATGAAACTCTTGAGGCATAATTGCAGATTCATCAATTATGAATATAATCATAATTGTAGATTCATCAGTTATGACTATAAATAAGGTTAAGTTATGACTATAAATAAGGTTATGGTCCCCGGTTGCAGTATCGAATGAAGTTTCTCTTCACCCGTCAAGGAGAAATCTAAAGTTCTTAAGGATACTGCAATTGAAAGACCAAATCACCAATTAATTCAGAAAATACTCTAATGGATTCATCAGTGCGCTTCCATATTAATATGTTTCTTAATTATTGTAGGATTTCATGCATATTATAATGGATTTAATAAGTTTTATGGAAACATTCTTTAAAAAAAACCATTGTTTTGGATCTATAAAGATTGTTTTGAACCAAAAATTCGGTTTTAATTCTATAAAACAATTAATTGATCTATATATGATATGTTAAAAGAACCCAACAAGTGGTATCAGAGTCATCCTACAATGATTGATGAATATTTAAGCTTGTTTTTAATGTATTTTAAATGATGTTTTCATCAATATTTTAAAGTAATTTGGTTATATCATCGTTGGGAAAGATGATAGTTTTATGTAATCATGCTATTTTGAAGTAATTTGGTTCCATTATCGTTAGAAAAGATTATGGTTTTATGTAATCATGCTACAGCATGCTTCACATTCAATTCAATGCCTTTTACTGATGTAATATCAGTTTAGTTTTGGATTGTCTTTTCCGCTTCGTGTCTTTTCCTTTTCAAAATATGTAAATTCATTTTTACACTTCAAGGCATAAATTTTTGAAATTCTTTTTTTGGATTTTATCTAATTAATTAGTTAGATATTATTACAATATTATGTTGGTTTAATAATATTTTTATAATATTATGTTAGTTTAAACATAATATTGATTCTATAAAGTTGTTTGTTGACATAAATTGAATGATTTACATGCTTTAAATATTTTTAGTCAACAAATTAATATCAATCCAATTTGACTAATATGGTCCAAATTCAATTAGTGATTGTTTAATATTAGATTGAGTAATTTAATATATGAAGTCACCAAAGTGACCTCTCATATATAATATTTCTCATGAAAATATTAAATATAGTGTGTATTTACATTCATGCGCTAATTATCCGACCCAAAGGAAGGTTAATGATTGATAGGATTATATACATACTTGTAATAATAAACACGTGATAATTATAAAGTTATACATGTAAATAATAAATCAATCCAAAGATGGGTTTCTCATTTGACATGTCTTATTATCATTATTTGATCATTACAACAAGACTACCACTAGCAATTAATATTTAAGTCCAAAGACAAGATATTAATGTTGCACTTGGTATTTTGAGATGGGTTATATCATTATTTGAATTTACTTAAGTTTATGGTAATAAATATGAGCATAATTTCTGGTTATCTATTGTTCTCTTATTTAGGTTCTCTTGCAACAATATCTGCTAACCTCAGTTCTGTACTAGTTCTAAACGGAACTAACTTTAAGGATTGGAAAGAAAATATTCTGATCGTTTTGGGCTGTATGGATCTGGACCTTGCATTAAGAGAAGACCAACCCACTTCTCTTACAGAAAATAGTACTCATGATGAAAGGAGACTATATGAGAAGTAGGACAGGTCTAATCGCATGAGTCTTATGATCATTAAGCATGACATTCCAGAAGCCTTTAAGGGTGCGATCCAAGGGATTACTAAGACCAAAGATTTTCTTACCGAAATAGAAAAGCATTTTCTTAAAAATGATAAGGCAGAAACAAGCACTCTACTTCAAAGCTTATTTACCATGAGATACAATGACAAAGAAAATATAAGGGAATATATTATGGAAATGTCTAATCTTGCTTCTAAGCTTAAAGCATTAAAGCTTAGCCTATCAAAGGACTTATCCATTTGGTTCTGATATCTCTCCGGCACAATTCAATCAGTTTAAGGTCAGTTATAACTACCAAAGGAACAAATGGTCTCTTAATGAACTCATTTCATATTGTGTGCAAGAAGAAGAAAGATTAAAGCAAGAAAAGATTGAAAGTGCAAACTTGGCCAACATCTCTAAGGATAAGGGCAAGAAAAGAAAATATAAATCTGGAAAGAATGAGGCTGATAAGGGTCCAGTACAGAAGAAATAAAACAAGGATGATACTTATTTCTTTTACAAAAAATCTAGGCATTTGAAGAAGGACTGTGCCAAATATCATGCTTGACGTGCTAAAAAAGGTACGTTCCTTACTTTGGTTTGTTCTGAAGTCAATTTAACTTCAGTACCTAGAAACATTTGGTGGTTAGACTCCGGTGCAACTACTAATATCAGTGTTTTAAAGCAGGGTTGCCTGAGCTATCGAAGGCCCAATAATGCTGAGAGATGCATTTATGTGGGGGACGAAAAATCGGTAGATGTGGAAGCTATAGGCATATTTAGATTGTTATTGTGTACTGGATACTATTTGGATTTACAAGACACTTTTATTGTACCGTCATTTAGATGAAACTTAATTTCTGTTTCTTATTTGGATAAATCTGGTTATTCTTGTTCATTTGGAAACAATAAGTTTACTTTGTCTTTAAATTCAAATATGATTGGAACTGGTTCACTTATGACTTATGACAATCTATATTTACTTGATACTATAGCATCCTATCATAAAACCTTGAATGCTGAATTGCGAGGTACTAAATGTAAAATTAAAAATTCTGGTATATTATGGCATAAAAGTTTGGGTCATATCTCTAGAAATAGAGTTGAAAGACTTGTGTCAGATGGGATTCTTGATCCCATTGACTTATCAGGTCTAGATATTTATGTTGAATGCATTAAAGGTAAACAAACCAAACCTAAGAGATCAGGTGCATATAGAGCCACAGACGTCTTAGAATTGATACATACAGATATTTGTGCACCATTTCCTACACCTTCATGGAATGGTCAGCAATACTTCATATCATTCATAGACGATTACTCTAGATATGGATACCTATATCTAATACATGAAAAATCTCAATCTTTGGATGTGTTCAAAGCATTTAAAACTGAAGTTGAAAATCAACTCAACAAAAGGATAAAAAGCGTTAGATCTAACCGTGGAGGGGAATATTACGGTAGAAATGACGGTTCAGGTGAATAACATCCAGGACCATTTGCTTTATACCTAGAGGAGTGTGAAATTGTCCCTCAATGTACAATGCTTGGGTCACCTAACATGAATGGTGTAGCTGAAAGATGAAACCGCACACTTAAGAACATGTAAGAAGTATGATTTCTCAATCTATTTTGCTAGAGTCACTCTGGGGAGAAGCAATAAAAACTACAACTTACATTCTTAATAGAGTACCAACTAAAGCAACTGGAAAAACTCCTTATGAACTTTAGACTAGGAGAAAGTCTAGTTTAAGACACTTTCGTGTATGGGGTTGTCCAACTGAGGCAAGGCCTTACAGGCCTAATGAAAATAAACTGGAACCCCAAACAATGAGCAGTTACTTTATTTGTTATTCTGAGCGATCTAAGGGGTATAAATTTTATGATCCCAAATCAAAAAATATTTTTGAGATGGGTATTGCTACATTCTTTGAGGATATTGAGTTTGGGGGGAGAAATAAGATTAAAGACTTTATCTTTGAGGAAGAATTGGTTCAGTCTGATCCGATTCATATAGTTGCCACTAATATGACATAATCAATATGAAGAAATTATTCATGAGGAACAAACTCAACATCCTCAAGAATCTGTGCCGCAAGAGCTAGCACCTTTGCGACGATCCACTAGGGAAAGGAGGAGTGCTATTTCGGATGATTATATGGTATTTCTCCAGGAACATGAAGAAAGTAGTGGTATAATAGAAGATGATCCAATCAACTTCTGTCAAGCCATGGAGGATTCTAATTCGGATAAGTGGATTGAAGCAATGAATCAAGAGTATAAGTCTATGCAAGATAATAAAGTTTGGGAACTTGTCCCATTACCAGAAGGTATGAAACCCATTGGTTGTAAATGGATTTTTAAAACCAAAAGGGATTCTAAAGGTAATGTGGAGAGGTATAAAGCACGTCTTGTGGCAAAGGGCTATACTCAAAAGGAAGGGATTAACTTTAAAGAGATATTCTCTCCAGTTTCAACGGACTCTTTTAGGACAATTATGGCTCTAACCGCACATTTTGATTTAGAGCTTCATTAGATGGATGTTAAAACAACATTTCTCAATGGAAACATTGATGAAATAATTTATATGGTGCAACCAGAATACTTTGTGTCAGAAGACCTAAAGAAAATGGTTTGTAAATTGATAAAATCCATCTATGGACTAAAACAGGCATCCCGTCGGTGGTATCACAAATTTCATCAAGTAATTATCTCATTTGGTTTTGAGATGAACGCTGTTCATTATTGCGTGTATCATAAATTCAGTGGGAGCAAATTCATTTTCCTGATATTGTATGTGGATGATATTCTATTTGTTACAAATGATATAGGCTTATTACATGAAACCAAGAGATTTCTATCTAGAAATTTTGAGATGAAAGATCTTGGTGACGCCTCTTTTGTATTAGGAATCTAGATATACCGAGATAGATCCCGGGGTATTCTAGAATTATCACAAAGGAGCTATATCGATAAAGTACTCAAAAGGTTTGGCATGGATGATTGCAAATCAGGAGACACCTCTGTCGCAAAGGGAGACAAGTTCAGTCTCAATTAGTGCCCTAAAGGAAATATGGAAACTCAAGAAATACAGAAGATTCCCTATGCATCAGTAAGTCTACTGCATATAGGAGCTCGACTAAGTCAAAGCACATTGACATCGACTAAGTCTACCGCATCGCGCATGCCTCACTTATAGGCTTTAGGCTTACTATGCCCTCTCTCGTTCTTTAAACACCGGCCCCATCCTCTATATAAGCTGCCCTTTCCTCTTGTCTTAGCCTTAGAAGCAGTAGTCACAACCCTAGATAAAGGAATGACATACCTATAGTCGGTAATAGAAGGAACAAGTACAATCCCTGGAGCGGAAAGACAGAATAGGAGTTAGGCGACTAAGACTTAAAGCTAGTAGATAAAGGTAGTATACCTGAACAGTATGTAAGGTTTGAGGAGGAATAGTCAAAATCTGAGTTAATAGTTATTTCCTTTAGTTCCAACCGTAGTTCAACTCTCCATGGTAGTAGTGATAGCCTTCTCTGTGTTTTCAATGCCTTAGAGGTGCCCCCTGGCCAAGGGTATCAATTTCTTAAGTGATGGTATCAATCTTACTGGTAGCAATCAAGTGGTAGCAACCGGGTAAGTAGTTGAGTTTGGAAAGCAATGATCCGAATCAAATCCGTGGATAAAGCCTCTAAAGTAGTGGTTTCGTTCTGTTATTTAGCAGCGGAATTCCTATGTCATGTATCAATTACTAGTTGTTATTTTGATTCCTGTTTGCCTACTTTGCATTTGAATCCCTTGGTTTAGAGCTGAGGAATAGTAGCGGAGGTCCTAGTTCCAAGTTCAATGAAAGTCCTAGAGTGGAGGGCTCTGTGCTAGTCTTCATTATTGGATACTCATTCTTGAGGTTGGATTTAGGTTTGATTCTCCATGCTATGGACTGCATTTTCATTCTTTTATTGAGTATTGATTCAACTCCTAGTCAACTAGGTAAGTCTTATTGGTAGTTGGTGAAGCCCTATTTGGCATTGGTTTGATCTTTACTCCTACCAACACAACTCTTATAGGGTAGACAGGAAGGACAGGCAGTTTACCGGCTTAAGGAAAGGTTAGTGAGATGAGAATGTAGTAAAGCAGTACAGGACTAAACAAGAGATTATAATCCCGCGTTCAATGTTTCAATCTAACGGAGAGGATAGTCAGATCTATAGTCAAGATGCGGATATCAGATTTGAAGCAAGGGTAGTCAGAAATGAGGCCAGTAAGACAAAGATTCGAATTAGTAGTTATATCCTTCAAATCAGTAGTTGGTTTATCGATTGCTTATTTCGATCCTGTTGACACCGGTTCCATTCTATATTAGAGGAGAAGGTAGTAGAACCCCCCAGGTTAAGCCTGATTAGCACTAGCATAATTATGAAAGCAGTAGTCCTAGCCGCAAGTAGCCCAATTCCCGTATTAGTTGATTAAAGCATGAAAGCGAGGGTAGCTTATTTATAAGATGGCTCTGATTGAGAGTGGTTCTATTCTTACTCTCTTGTCGATCACTCTATATGTCCCTAGCTTTAGTCTGAACTTCCTCTATCCGTATTGGAAGCACTGGTTGCTATCTTGCTCGTACGTATTGAGTTCTTGTCGGTAGTGGTCCAACTCCTTATTAATAAGAGAAAAGATCCACCTCGGCGGTAGATATGTAATGTAGGCGTGGAATGATAGGCTCGATTTGTAGGATAGGTCTTATCGGATAATCCTAAGAGTGGGTTTATGATCTAACGCATCAGAGCTCTTAGAGTAAGGTAGTTGTGGGGCATATTTAACTTAAATCAATGTTAACAATAAGGGTAATTGACACAGGAATAGGGTTTTCACTACTAGAATTCGGAATTGGACTAGTGCTTGATAAGCCTGCCACTTCCATCCTAAAATCCTATGTTTGGGTGTTGACCTACCGCTGTTGACCTGAAACTCATGTCTGGATGCCCAGTTGTTAGCCTGGGTTCTTTGTTTAAGCCTGTTTGTGCTAGCAGTTTGAGTTTGGTTATCCCTAGTTGGATCCGCTCCCCCGGTAAGGATCATTTACTAGTAGAGTTCAGCCTTTACTAATTCAATTCTCTATTCTAAGTTAAAGTATTAGCCGTAGTAGCTCTAGTCCGTTTGTCAGTACTAGTTACCTGTAGCTCTATTTTATGAGGCACTAGTGCATTCCTAGTTATGAGTTTGACTCCTCTAAGTTATGAGTTGGACTCCTCCATAAGTGGTCTTTTAAGCCTGTTTGTCACCAACCCCATTTCTCATCAGCAGAGGGACTAGATTCGGATTACGTGGAGAAAGTATTAGAAGCACTGGTGTCTGTAAGAGGGTAGTGTTTAAGTTAGTTTGTCAGCACAGTAGTTCCATTCCATGGTGCATGGTATATAAGCCAAAGGACTAGAAGCACCGATCGAATTCCTGTGTTCCAAGTATTGGGATCAGCAGCTATAGCCTAATAACTAGAAAGTCAGCCTTAAAAGGGTAGGCGGTCATAAAGGAATGTGTAAGGTAGGAAAGGCTGAAAGCTGAGGGATAGAGATAAGTAGGTCAGGGAGTAAGAGTTAGATTAGTTGCTTGGTGGCTAATAGGTGGAATACCGAGTTAGGTGGCCGGGTGTATTGACTGATCCCTATGTTGGGTGTAGTGCAATACCTATGCTTTTCTAGTATTTCCCATCATGCCTTCAAGGATGCCCCCCCTTCGCTTTCACCCTTATCGATATTATGTTACTACTTTCTTTTAGGCTTAGTTCCAGCTCCTATCACTCCATTAATAAGAGAATTTAGCTACTATGAGACAAGTTAGTATCGGGCCTGTGGGCTAATTCTTTGACTACTAAATATAGGTCTGCCTCTCCTGTATCTTATTCAAAGATTGGTAACTACTACAATATTGATTAGTTATTTACTTCCAGATGATAACTATCAATTAGGGCCACTAACAAGACTGGAGCTAGTGTCAACAAGACTCTAACTTGAAATTCGGGATTCCACACTATCCACATAGACAGAACTATTGAAGTGATAACAAGGCTCGAACATCGAACACTTGCGCCTAAAGCTTTAATGTTCGTTCTAAAACTTACATTACTTGTACTCTTGCTTATTTCGTTATTCAATGTACGTATTCAATTATCTTATATTAATTTGTGTACCCTATTGATTAGTAGTTTGCTTAGGGAAACCAAGTCGAAAAGGGTCTCTAGTTATTCTCTTTTTTAAACAAAAACCAGCATTCCAGCCTTACATGTGGTGGTGGGTGGAGTGCTCCTTCAACTACCTTATCTCAGTCCGGATCTCAGTACGGGGCTCTATGCTTTGATACTGACTCGTTGGGTTTCATATCCCTTCCTGGTTATCGACATACTAATTCTAATACACCCGTTGGGGTGATACAAATACAAATACTAATGGAAATCGGGCTTTAACTTGGAATTGGGACTCTAGCTGCTACTAAAAGAATAGAATAAGAAAGTAGGAATTCGACTTATAGGTATGATTCGCATCCCCTCCTGTCCAATGTTACCAAACCTTAATCAAGGATTACTTTCCTTTAAACACAAGAACTCATTGCTTTTTTTATGTATCGATTTTTGTGTATCAATTTAGTGGTTTTTATATTTCTCTTGATAGCTATGGTGCCAATGTGAAGTAAACATAATTATGACAAGTAAACCTTATTCTTCGTAGGCCAGGCGCCCGTACCTTTGTCCTAGGTTGATGAACTTAGCTACTACTATGGGAAACACCCCTACTAATAAAGAATCCAATCACTGACAACAAAACTGGAACTTGCCTACTTGGTGTAATGGCAGATCCTTTTGTAGAGTCGATATGTCAAGATATAGTTTCTATATTACAAATCATAGTTCCAATGAAAGTTAGAGTCAATGAATCATAAGTATGCTGGCTGGAAAAGGAAAGGTTTCATCTATAAATGATAACTCTAGTATGGTAGTTAAGTGGGCAGATAGTGAGAATTACCCTCTCAAACAAATAGGACTCTAAATAAGGAAAAGGAGTTGTTGACTCAAAGACAGCAAGTCCTCATTTTAGTGTTAATGAGCCCCGGGTGTAGATAGATTTCTTATTGGTAATAAGAGTGAGAAATTAGATTCAACAATTCAGGTAGAGGTTAGGTCACCAAAAGCAGAGATAAGGGTTTATCATATGGATACGTAGGTCAAGTTTCAAGGAAGTAGCCCTTGTAGTGGAAACCAATATACTGATTACATCTTTCACTATTATGCCCAGGGTATATAGCCTTGTTAATAGGAATTTAATCCTTATTGATAGCGTTGTCAATTTGAAATAAGGAAAGTAAGGCGCCCGCCATAACTAAGACCCCCTACCTTAGACTTAAAGTATGGGAAGGCAGCTTTAAAAGCAGTACCCATATCCTGTATTCCTAGTTAAATTATTAGAAGCAATATTCGATTTCTACTACTTGCCTTGATACTTGAAGATTAGTTTCTTATCCTATAGTAGTTGCTTGGTGGGACAGATATGAGAATGATACCCATGAGAGGCAGACTTGAATAGTAGAATAGGAATATGTGACACGACAGTGAGTTAAAAGCGCGCAGCAGGTTGAAGAAGTTGGAACTTCACCTAATAATATAAGTACAGTAGATTGGTGGCTCAAAGCAAGGGAAGATTACTTAGGCTCTTAAGAAGGAGAGGGCAGCGGATGGCTGCGTTGTTGTCTAATAAGCTTACGATGCTGAGATGGGAGATGCGGCTAGAGATGCTAAGATGCATTGGAGATGCTAAGATAGGCTGGCTGCTAAGATAGTAGTTGTTGGGTAGGCAGCAAAGTAAGCCTATGCGTGGTGAATTTCAGACTTTATCTACTGGGATCAGCAGCTATAGCCTCATAGATGGGAGAGACAGGCCCTAGCTTGCTATCATTCTATATCGTTCCTTGCAACATATCTCTCCTTTAGCCAAGTCTTACTCTCCTTGCTACTATTAAAAAAAGAAGAATGGAAGAGAAGTTAGGTGTCCATACTAATGAGCTCAGTAGAAGCAGACTATTGGACAGGGGACAAAAGATAGGATATAGTGAAGCCAGGTTATATGTCCCCGGTGGTATAGAACCAAAGAAGAGAAAGGCAACTTCAAGGACAGTAGTGTCAAGCTTTCATTTTTGGGGCAATTCTCTTCTCTTATTCTTCTTCACTAAAAGAGATTCTCTTTTTTTACAGAGTTATTTCGTACCCAGGGGAGGAGAGTATGAGTTCTCGTATATCTATTGGTAAATAAGAGGCAAAAGTCAAGAAGAAACAGGATCCTATGTGGGAATAGAAGCTGTGGAGCTAAGTCCATGATATAATCTGCTGGATTGGATCAGAAGAGTCAAGTATCTAGTTCTAGGATCTGAAGAAAGAGAGTCAACTCGATTTGATAATATGCTGGAACATAAACTAGATCAGATCTAAGCGAAGATCTCTGAAAGTACTCTAAATCGGTATTCAAGCCAACTTCATCGACTTACTCTAACTCGCCGAGAACAAGGAAAAATGGATTATTGTGTTCGGTGTGCCTACTCATGCTTAAAGGAAGTTACTTCATTACTTACATGGTAGGTGGTGCAATGAAAGCGATCAACATCGAAAGAGAAGAATGCCCAAACGAAGCAAATGTAAAGGACTGTGATTGTTGAATCGTTTAAAAGTAAGGATAAGGATCTTACGAATAAAGTGCTTTTGAATAGGAATATAGCAAGTAAGTCGCATAATTGCCTGGTGGAGTTTAATCTCGAGTTGAGTAGTAGAACCCATCTGTGAAGTAAGAAAACCTAACAGTGGTAAGTAAAGTAGTAGTCCGTCATATGTATTTGTTGAGGTAGATGGGCGAGTTTGATAATCTTTTTTCAATAGTATATGCCTACTAGACAAGCAGAGAGAAGTTGATTCCCTATTTCGGGTTTTATTCTGACTATTGTGTTGGCCCCTGTTCCTCGTCTCTTATTTATAGAATTCTTAGACAGAGCAGGAGTACATCCCTATTGAATAGAATCCCTTGTTTCATCTTATTATAAGGATAAAGAAAGCATATCAGTTAAAAGCTTTTTTTTGCTCGAAGAAAGTATCTAGTTGCAAGTCCAGTTCTAAGATCATCAGTCGGGGGTGAATAAGAGATTGAGGTTAAGTCGTAAGCAGAAAAATAGGGATTATAGGAGTTAGATAAGTTTCATGTTGTCGTAGGTGGAGAGAGGGCCTATAAAGTATAGGTGCAGGTGCGTTGCAAGTAAGTGTTCTACTATTCGTTGCAAGTGAGTTATATCTTATATTATCAAAATACAGAATTTGTCTAACTTCACTGAAAGGAGAGGTCGGGCAAGAACAAATACATTAGTGTTGTCAGAAATGCATTCTTTGTTTTCCCGCTATATAAGTTTGGGCGTAAGGGAATGGAGTAGAGGGGGGTGTATTCCTTAAACAGAGGGTGTATTCCTTAATTATAGAGTAGAAGTGAAATCCGTTAAATCGAGTTCCATGCAAAGAGAATATCTTTGACTACTTATGTTATGTGTTCCACTACTAATATTAAGATGCCCCTACCCACTTCAAAACACTTACTCATGCATTTCACTATGTCTTTACTGTAGCCAAGTCTACCTCTCCCGACTAACACTCTGACGGCCCTGCCTTAAAGTCTCCTCTATGGTTTTATCTTATTCACCAATTACTACTGATAAGAACCAACCTCAATAGGAAATTCCACTCATTGGCAACTCAACTAGGAACTCTGCCTTATCTACTACTATGAAACTACTAACTAAAAGAGTTGAACCCATCAGCACAAGAAGAGAAGTGGAAACAAAGAAAGCAACACGCCACTAAGAATGGACTAAGAGACAAAACGGTATGATCGCCTAAGAGTGAATCACGACAAGGCCGATCGATACTAGAAAGAAAGCAATATAACTTGGGTAGACTCAACTCGGAACTAGGGCTTTTGCTACTGCTTTAAGGGCTCTCCCTCATAACTTGGAATTGAATTACTATTGACAGGACTGATACCACTATCAATAAGACACTTGCACTTCGAACTTTGCCTTTATCTCTTAGCTTTGAAGCTTCAACTAATTACTTAACTAAAAGTCCGGGTTGACATACCCAGCCTTACTTAAGAAGCTCCTAACTCTTAGTATACCTCTCTTTGATACTAAACTGAAGCTAATGTATCTCATTGTGCTTCCCGGGCTCTCAACTAAGGTTTGAACCCAACCCTACAGTCAGAATTCAGCTAAGAAGTAAGAAAGTTGGAATTGAACTCAACAGTAGAGGACAAAAGCACTACCATATTAATAAAGCTATTACTTAAGAGGTAATAAGAGAATGGAGTTTCAAGCCTAGATATTTGTGCGTTTAGGTCACATGGGAGATCAAGAGAGGAGAGGCGTGTCCGAGCTCAATCCTAACAAGTAAGATTTGGTCCCTAGCGGGGAAGAACGAAATGGGGGCCTTAAAGCAACGAATAGGGTTAGGGAGAATATACCACTTAGTTAATTCAGTGCTATCTACGGTTCTTATCAAAATGATTTGATTCCTGTGTTTCCACCGCCTTCCTCCACAATGACACTTCGCTCTTACTTATGTGTTTCTCATTCAGTGCTTCTTTCCCGTCAACATAGTCACTCGCCAACTAACACTTACTCTTATTCTTATATAGCTTACGACTTCCTATAAGTAGTATTATTATTGTTCTTTATTACCCATACAGGGAGTGGGCACAGGCAGAGGAGACGGGGAAAGGAGTTAGTTTTAGGCTAAAAGTCAGTAGTGACACAGGCTTTTGTTAAGGGCGGTAGGATAGGTGTTCATCATTTGGATTCCCTTTTGTAAGTTCGAGGCTCATAATGCACTCGGATTAGAACTAGTAACAATCAGAATAGAGTTAGGTCCCCGGGGGTTAGAGCCACCGAGAAAGAGAGTAGAGGAACCCCTGCATTCTATACCCACTGATACAGATCCTTTAACCAGTAACAATGATAGAACAGGTGATCACACCCACATGAATAAGTCGTTATACTAAAAGAATGAGCTATATGACTTTAATCATAAGTGATTGGATGCCCACAGACTTCTAGATGCTACTCGAGAATGAGCTCATGTCCGCTCCAAGTGTGTTTATTTCTCTCTGGGATAAGTGCGTGGGTATGTGGTTGTGGGAGAGTCCATATTGGCACTGCCCAAAGAATATCATTGGCACTGCATAAACTCTCTTCTTTTTATTGTATTGATATTATCTATATTATATTATTATTCTTGCTACCTTGCCTTTTATTCTGACTTGTTGTTGACCGGAGTATTTCGATGTGTACTGATTCCCCAAAGAAGATTCATTCATATATCCAAGTTTTAAAGTAAGTTGTTAGTTGCATTCTGATACCACTGCCCTAGACTCCTGTATTGCACTTCGCTCCAAGCCTTCTACTTTGGATATTCCTATGTGCACCTCTGACTCTGGCACTCCCAACTCCCATACTGACAACCCTTTATCTCAAGTTGACACTCTTGCCCCTCATTCTTGTATTTGTTATTCAAATTCCTACGTTTGGGGTTTTGCTTACCTACCCCTCTTCCCTGTATATAATTCTTTTGTTGCTGCTTATTTACTTATTTTTATATTTATTATATTTCTCATATGATCTAGTGCATGGAAGCAATAGAAGAAAACTGACTATCAATTATACTGAAACCACATCGACAACAATAATATGACTAATATCTATGAGACTCGAACTCGATGTACTAATCCTACTTTATGTAAGACCCCAGACTCCTTTTAAATAACTCTTATTAGAATTACCTTGTAGATCCACCTATATCTCTTTGCTTTCATTCCAAAATACTAGCAAGGGTAGTTAGCTTGCCTTATACTTATGGCTTCAAATCCTTTACTTGCATCAGATCCTTCTCTAGCTGATGATTGTGATCCACCAATAACAGTTACTTCTTCTATCCTGCAACTATTGCGCAGTAGGGCTTTTTCTCTTTCTCATTGAATGATAGATCAGTTGTTCCAGCGCTCAGTAAACTCCCCTCTTATTAAAAACAAAATCAAATTGACACCAATCATACTTTAACTCAGCATCTGGATCTCCTGCATTTCAGGTTTCGCTCTTGTACTTGTTTTCACTCTTGCACTTATGTAGTTGACTTAAAAATAGAAGTGAGTCTGCCACTCCACCCCACATAACAACTTTATCCTCTCTTGTCATATCAGCCTTACTTTCCCCTAGCAACACTGACACTGGAGACATGACTCGTCAGTTGCCCATGTCTTATCTTTAGGCCATTAGCACAAGAATAAAGAAAATAAAGAAACAAGAAATTGAACTTGCAAAAGTAAGGATGGAACTAAGGAGTCCAGGAATGCTACTAAGGTCGGTAAGACTTAACTAATTGGGCATAAAGCAAGAGTCCCATTATCTAAATTATAACCCTAAGAGGATCAAACCTAACTTGCAGAATCAAACTTAGTGGTCAAAGAATCCATTAGTACCGATTAGACCACCAACAAGGCGGATGTTTTGAACTCAGACCACCAACAAGGCGGGCGCTTTGAATAGGGACTTCAACTCACTACTATAAGACTCGAGCTACCGATCAAGATCTTTGCTTATTGGAATATGAGCTTGTCTCTCCTTTATCGCATTCTCCTATATTCCTAGACTTAAAACTTATTCCACCTTTGAGATTCTCTACTTATTATAGTTTAGTGTAGTCAATATCAGATTGGAACAGTGTCCTAACAGATTCAATCTGCTAGTCAGTGGATAAAGGCTCAGTTCTGAGCTCTATACTTATTAGTGTCGAGTTGATTCTTTATTATGCAAGATGATGTTTAAGAAGTACTAGTCATAGGTTACAAACGAGGATCTGGCCTGGGTCAGCGGATAAAGAATGGAAGGTAGTACAATAAGCCCAAAACCACTTACTTGTATTCAAAGTAAGGATTATCCGTATTCAATGAAAAAAGGCAGTGGTTAGCAAACTTATCTCTATAGTAAGGCCAATAAGCAATAAGGTAAGCCCAACAATCACACATACGATCCCCCGGTATCGAGTTCAAGTCCCATAGATAGTAGTTCTGAGTGAAGTACAAGAGTCTCATAGTTCCAGAGTTGGGAGAGGCATACTGATAGCAGCAATAATTCCATTATCAAGTCAGAATCAAACAAGTACTTATTGGACTTAGCTACTAATAAAAGAATCCTATTACTACCGGTTCACCCCACTCGTTAGTTAAAGAACTCAATCCGAGATTACAAGCCTTATTATATCTGCATGGGCCTTTAACTTATAAATAGAAGAAGGATCAAAGGAATCAACACAAATAATAGTAGTTCCCGGGTTGTTCCCTTTAGTGGTCAAAGAATTTGCTTTAGGGGGATAGCACAGAGCTCAACTGCCAAGTAAGTAGTAAAGTAATAAATCAACTAAAGTCTCAAGTTAATAAATAGGTGGGTCTATTGAATACGGTAGGTCTACTGAATACCTAGGTAAGAGTTGCTGGTAAGAAGGATACATCGAATAGGAAACTAATAATCATAATATAATAATAATAAGAATATGAAAAATGGAACCGCTATGGCTTCTCAGCAACTCCTCTCATGAGTAAGAATTACATAGGTAAGTAAAAGAGTAGTGGAACCTGGGCTACCAATACTCGAACTACTAATAGGTAACTTGGCACTGATGTCTTTGATTCTCCAACTGCTTCTAAGCACTCTTACTATGCCTACTTAGATTCTTACCTCTTGGGGTAAGCTATAAGCTTGGCGCTACTTACTTTAAAGCTGAAATAACTGTTAACAGGGCCACCTTTCATGTCTCCTAACATGCCCTTCTTGCTTGGTTTGATATTGCACCCCTGACTTTGATTCCTTATAGCTCAACTCTCATCTTTACTTTATAATAGAACGGCAGTGCTTATATTACTTTAACTATGGATAGAGAGGGTAACTCACTTGGTTAAGACTCTCTCTCCTGTCTTTTACTCTCATCTCAATACCATGTCTTCTGTTCTTTAACTAAAAACTATGCGCTTACCTCTGCTTGTATTAACTCTTGCTTATGAGTTTTTGTCTTTTACTTGTTAGGTCAATTCCTTCTCTCTTTGGTTCATTGTAAACGCTCCTACCCAATTCCCACTCTCCTGGTTGAGCCTGCCTACCTTGGCTATCGATAAGGAATTAGACTTAGTGTATTACTTTACTTATTTACTTTCGATCGAGAGTTTAAGAATTAGAACCAGTAGTAACAAAGTACAGTGGATAGCGGTTTTCTTATATTAGTAGCCCTAAGGCCGGTATCCTGACTTTAAATAGTAAGAACAGTAGCCAGGAAGGTAAGACTCTGACTCCGAGCAAGGATAAGTGGATCATAACTCTAACCTGCGGGCATTACGAGCATTTTCAAAGGGTGGATTTCCCCCACGCATTCTTTGACTGACTTATGTGTTTCATTAAGGACATTAATACTAGATCGGTTCTTTCCAGTAGCTCACCATCTTTCCACTGTCCTTGTCAACACCAGCTCCATTCTTGAAAGCAGTAGTACTAGCTTGAAAACAAATAGAGTCAGAATGCTAGCAGGGCAAGCTCATAAGTAAGAAAGAGTTTAAGGGATGTTCGTTTTAGAGCAAAGAGACCCAGATCAACCATTTTTTAAGAATAGAAGTAGGCCCTGGTAGGCTCATAGACACTAGTGGAATCCATGGTTCCGAGTTGAAGTATTGCTAGCAGTAGCTCCTTTCTTGTTAGTTGCACTTATAGCTTACCCCCAGACCAGTATCATCATGATTACATCTTTCATTACTACCCGCTTTGTTAACAGCAGTTCGAGCCTTGTTAACAGGTAAGGATCTGAGGGCAGTAGTCCATTCTAATAGTCACTAGTGTGATTCCTATTTGTTATTATCGGTAACAAAAGATGGAATAAAGAATAATAATATTAAGTAAGAGAATGGATGATCCCTATATTGGAGTGAACCAAACTCATAAGTACGGGTATGGTATAGCACCATATGCGATAAGAACAAAACAAATAATATAGAATAATTGGGCGGGTAGTTAATCTGATAGCGAGAATGTGAGAAAGGAGTATCAGACGGAATACCCAACACAGTAAGGCAAGCTCTTCTGTAGGGTAGTCAGAATTAGATCGAGGGCAGCTTTAGATGACAGTAGTGGTAGACCTAGCTATAGAATCAAAGACAGCAAAGGCAGCTTCTAGGCCAGTAGCTAGAGAACGAGAAGCACTTAGTTCATTTAATAAGCAATGTCTGTTTTCTAACTAGTGGATAAGGGCTGATATGCGGAGTAATTCTAGTTTGTAGTGTGATTCAACAATAGTCTAAATAGTCTCTCTAGACATAGTTCCGTTCTTTCTCATGGTAGTTGGCTTCTTGTTAACATCAATTAATTCCCTAGGGCAGTGTAAGAGACTAATGGGCATTGGAGTAAGCCTATATTCCTTGTTCCTTTATTTGTAGTAGTGGTATCGACCTTGCCCGTACCAGTTCCATTCCACTGTTAGTATTGATTGAGTTCCCAAGTTACCTTATTCGTAGCTCCATTCTATAAATGTCATAGTTGGATTACTAGGTCAAGTAACAGTAAGAGTTCCTAGGTGATTTCTTGTATAATATAGGCACTTCCAAGCCCTTGTCCCGGATTTCATTATTTTAAGCCTGAGCTCAATTCGCAAGGCAGTAGTCAATTGTTGTTATCATTGGTTCAATTCCCAGTTAGAAGCTAAAGTTGTGCTGGGCACCTAAGGCATATGAGCAAATGGATTAACGATTAATGTCGAGTTAAAGCCTTATAGTACTGGTTGCATTCTGACCCCTTATTGGTATCCCTAATGTGTTATAGTTTCATTCTGGTTAAGCAGTGGTTCAATTCCAATAGGAATATTTTATAACCAGGAAATTCATACCAATGTTCCCCGGGAGGGTACAGTCAAAGTCTAGGGTAGCAGACTTATGGACAGGCAGGGTAGCTTTAAGGCTAGGGCAGGTAATATTGATAGGGCAAAGGCAAATACGGATGTTGGATCATTGATTCAATTCCTTATTTTTCTATATTGATTATCATATCAGTAAGTTAGATTCTATCCCATTTATAGGTAAGGTTCCTAACGTTCGAAGGAATATTATTTAGAATGAAAACACAGAGGGGCAGGCCAATAGGCGAGTAAGAAAGATCCAATGTATTAGTTTCAGAAGAAAAGGCATTGGCTGAAGAGCATAACTCATATGTAGGAAATCCGCTAGTGCTTTCAAGACTCAAATTGGGGCTAGTGGGGCTTACCCTACAGACAAGGGAATCTATCTGCTGACAAACAGACCTGTCCTGGCACTTCTCATAGTTTTACTAGAAACTGGAAATCGAGACACTCAATAGGAAATCAACCATAGACTAATAGGTGCTACTAAAGGACTATGTAGTGTAACCTTTCAGAATGAGTTTTCCTACAATGCTATATTGTTGTGCCCATACCTTCATCCTAGATCAATGAAACAGGTAGATAAGAATTTAATTAAGAATCAAGCTTACTTACTTTACTTGGCAGGTGCCATTAGAGGAAGTCCCATTTCTTTGGTTGATTCTCTTAATTAGTAGTTGGCTTCTCGCTTATTGATTCCAATCTTTAAAGCACTGGTTACAACCTGAGTTCTTAGTGCTAAAGTTCTCATTAGTAGTAGTTGGCTTCCCTGTCCCGAGTTGGATTATGTTCCCGATGAGTCCAATTCTGATTGTTGGTATAGATATAGTACGTAGTCAGGCAGCTCTCTATTCTAAGAAGCAGAAGTTAGATCCTATGTTTCGAGTTCGGAATAACATTGTAGTTACTTGTCTTTTGGCATTGAATAAAGTCTTGTTAACAACAACATCAGTTTGGAAGCAAGGTAGGATAGGCTAGTAGCCAGTAGAGAGCAGGTCTTATTGGGTAGGTAGTAATTCCCTTTCTAAGTTGAAGTATTGATAGTCACCGTTACGGCCTTATTGGCAGTAGCTGATTCCAACAGCAGCAGCTTTAGTTTGAATCAGGAAATAGGTAATGCAAAGTAAGTAGTTGAGTTGGAAGTGGGAACTATCGTAACTTCTATTCTTACTTTCCGGAATAATCAATATGTCTCTCCCGCTCTGGGTATAATCTAGCACACCCACTAATGAGAACAACCCTACCTACTACACTAGACTGTAGCACTGCCTTCCAAGATGTAATCTATCAAGCGGGAATCCAACACTAACTAATGGATGAATTGCTCCTTTCACCCTTGCTTCTGCGCTTTAGTATTCTACTGTGGTCTATTGTTCCTCGATCTCAGGCTTACTAACCAAAACCACCAACCGAACAAAAGACCTATTACTTAACTCAAACAAAAGGGCCTTACTTGTATTCATCTCATTCTTTTGCTACTGACTTGGGACCCCGCTCTACTGTACCTTAGCCTCAACCTAGTGCTTCATGGACAACTACTACCTATACCATATATATATATAAGTAGGAACCACTAACAATCAGAATTGACTTAATGCCTACTCGACTACCAAGTAACTACTAATGACCTCAACTCTAACTCCATGAACTAATATCTAATAAACTAAAACATAAAAGTCAGATGTTAGGTCATAGGAGCCTATGAATCAAAGAAGAGAATGTCAGTTTGAGAGAAATGAGTGTTGGGCCTATAAAAGGGAAAGTTAGACTTAGCTTAGAGTCAAAGGATATAGGCTGATAGGATACATAATATAATGATAACAGATGGAATCAAAATGTGGAATATGAGACTGACATTACTGCTTCTTAGCTTCCAACTACCGCTGCTGATCTAACATCTTTATTTGTCTATGTAGTTCCTGTCTTTTGTTCTTTATTTATTGGTCGCAGGTGCATTCAATGTAGACAGTAACACATTAGACTATCCACGAACTCCTTCAAACTGGACTTGCGAACAAGCTCTTTAAGCACCACTAGGTGAGACGATATCTACTAATTAGAAAACTATACCAAACAACTGTTCCACAGACAAAAAGTATTATATTGCGTTGTTTAAACCATAGTCAATGTAGCTAATGAGGAAAGGAAAAATCCCCTATTAAAGACTCCTATCAGCTGTTCTACGGCATTATAGCCTATTATCTTGCCTGTTCACAAATACTCATTTTGTTCTTTGTCTTGTCCTTAGTCTGTCCTGGCTTACTTTCAAGCTAATAACACTAACTAAATTCAACTAAATCTTAATTAACACTAGCAGTCTTTCTTTACTTACTTAAAAACTGTATCTATGCCTCTTACTGCTTCAATGCCTATGTTCGGCACGACAGCCTTAGATATATGTTTTCTAAGAGGAATAAGAATTCGAGTGCTAGTTCGGTGCTATAGGCAATGGAAATGGTGTCGGTGCTATAAGAGTTTGTTGCTCTAGTTCAATCCAATGCCCGGGCTCTTCATTATAAGAGAGGTATAGCATAGCATATCCAAGAAAGGAATAGACTAAGCACACGCATGTGGTAAATGCACATATAGTAGATAGACTCAGAAAGCTAAGCAGAAGAACTAGACTCAGCAGTACAATAAGCTGTGGGTGTATAGCAGCAATCATAATACAAACCGAGAAACTGGAATGGGAGACCTTAACTCTAAAGTGGGGAATTAAGAAAGAAGTAAGATGCTACAAGGTCCTATCAAGTAATAATTGAATACCGGGGCGAGGGGCCTAAGCTCTAACCGGTGCTTCCAATACCGAAATAAGAGAAAGGGAATTCAACTAACTACTATCAGATCTGAGCTACTGGTCCGGATCTCATATCTTGATTTGCCCGGGCTTTGTGACTCTGGATTCAGATTCTTACTCTACTTACTATGTCTTTGTCCCCTGGCTTTCGTTCTTTTACTCTATAGCAAAATGATTACTTTACTCTTTCACTAGTCCACTAGCGCTGACACAGGGCAAAATCAAGAATTCAACTATTCAATGTAACTACACTAGCAAGAGCAAGGCTTCACTACTTTGTTTCAAGGCTACCTATCTGTACTTTTCTTTTCTCTTTGACTGATTAGTGGAATTCCGAGTTGAGTTCACTGAGTTGATTCCCTATTTTGAGTGAAAGCCTTATCGGTCTAGTAGGCATAGTAGATATGGTGGGTATAGTAGGTATAGTAGCGGAACTCCTTAGCACCGTTGTTTGTCTAGTTGAATACTCACTTTCGAGTTGGGGGCCACAGAGTTATATGTTAGTTGAATTCTTATTTGAGTTCTGATTAAGCAAGAGAGAAATTGGTATTGAGATACAAAGACTAGAGCCGGGCAAGCGGGAGAGTGAAATTAAGACTGCTTAGTTGTTTTCCTTATTTCTTATTGATTGTTGAAGCCTTCTACTACTTACGTTGGGCTACTACTTACGTTGGGCTTTGACTTGATGGTTGAAAGTCCTTGTCGTACTATAGTTCTACTCTTGGACTTGTACTTATTGGTTGAAATCCTACTTCGAGTTGTTTTCTGCTACTTATGAGTCATCTTTCGACTTATTAGTTTATAAGTCCCCGGGGATCCATTTGATCTCGTGGTGGTTCTTGGTTTTGTGAGTTCAATTCTGATATTTACGACTCCAGTCTCTCATACACAAATAGAGGCATGAGAGACTTACTCTCCAATTTCATTCTTGTATTTACTACCTTTAGGAAATAGGTTTAGGTATATTTCCTATGTTATTACAAGTGATATGGTTTTCTTCAACTTCCAACACTAAAATAGAACTTGATGAACCAACTTATTAAGTCGGAAACTAGGGATTCCTTTTCTTTCTACTGATATGGCCTTTCCTTTATCCACTAGTGTGGATCTTTACATGTTAGCTTGAGCCTGCCTCTCTTGCCTTAAAAGTTTGGCCTGTTAGTTTTAATGTCCTACTACTTCTGTTTGTTCTGAAAAGCCCCTTCCGGAACTCTACCTTAAGCTAGAGCACCGACCTTGAATTCCTATTATGATTATTAATTACCCTAATTCTAAAGCCTCTACCCTTGATAACTTATACTCTTGGATTTCATGCTTAGGCTCATTGCTCGAATTCTAGTCCTTTAGTGACTTTACTCATTCTTTAGCTACTATTTGATAAAGTAATCCAGGTAAGGTAAGAGCTAGATTCCATTCCTTTAGTTGGCGAGATGAAGAACTTTATTAAGAGTTTGCAAGGGAGACGGCTTTTAACCGAAGAGGTAGGCAAGGGTCTCCTACAAGTATTGGTTCCATTCTTTCCAGATAGTGGTTCATCGAGTCTGCCAGCGTAGCATTCAAATCCTCGTTTCTTATTTCAGCCTTCTAGGCACCACACTAGTTCTATTCTTTAGTGTTTAGTAAGGTCTTTATTCTCCATTGTAGGATTGATTCTTTGACTTTATTGGTTCGATTTCTCTCTTTATTAAAGTAGGTAGTGGAATTGACAGAAGCAAGTAGGAGACCTAGAGTTGAGTTCCGCTAGCTCGGTTCTGACTTTATTGTTTCGCTTTGTGGTCCTAGAAACAAGCCCATTCTTTGACTACTATATTGGATTATGTTTTCCTAACTTTAGTACTATACCAATTAGTTAAACTCTACAAAAATCCCCAAGAAGACAATTCCGTTAATTATTGGTTGAGTTCTTATCCCCCTATATCAGGTATGCATTCCCGCGTTACTATCCCATGTAACTTCCCCATTTTGACAACTCATACTTTGTATTCAGTAGACCTACCCTATGTAGTCACTAGACCTACCCACTAAAAGGAGAGTCCCCATTTGCCATTTGATTCTATCTTGCCGCCTGCGCAAAGGCATCTTACAAACTCAACTTAATCTTAGAGCTACATTTTGGTATTAGTATCCTAACTTTTGAGTTCACTCCTGTATTTACTACTTTCTAGTTGAATTATGAAAACTCACCTTCCCGAACTAGACCTTGAGCTGGAGTACCAACCTCTTCTTCTTATTCTTCTGATTCTATTATGATAGTCCAATAGTTCATTCTCCTACTTACCTACTCACTACCTACTACTGAGTTTGATTATGATAGAGTAGCCTTGGGTTCCTACTTGTGAGTTTAGTTACTGTTGTTGCTTTTTCAATCTTGTTGGCATTAGCTGAAGTCCGTTTATAAGTGTAAATAATTAGGTTCTGTTTTGTTGGGTAGTATTTGATTCCAGTAGTACTTGGTTTATTTAGTTTGAAACCAAGCGAAGAATGCTTTGTTGCTGGTAAGGTAAGTCTGATCAACAAGTAGTTAAGCCCATATTTAAAGTTCTCTTTTTCTAGTAGGAGTTGCTTGTTCTAGTATAGATTCCTGGTTTTTAGTTTGTTATTAAGGGAATAGCTGGAATAGCATGTGTTACCACGAGTAAAGATAGAGTTTTTGTATTAGAAATCAGAGTAAAAGTTCTAGTCAGTAGAATAGGTTGGATCGTACCTTGAGTTTCAGAAGTAGAACCATTAGTTTCAGAGCGAGGGTCTCCCCTAGGTAGTTAGAGTGAAATGAAAGCAAGGTAAGCGAATTTATGAGCTTGGGAAGCTGGGTGCCAGTAAGGTAAGACAAAAATAGGATATTAAGAATCAATGGCAGTAAAGTAATTATAGGTAGGTAGGCAAGAGACAAATTCTTAAGTCATAATTAAAGTACCCGGATTTGGGTCTAATATTAATTGTAGTAGTAGTTGTATGGGGTTCTCTTGGGTTCATTCTGCCTTTCCTACCTTTTATAGTATATTATATATTCTATATTAACTGGCGATTACGAACCCTCAGAGTCAACTAGGAATACAAGATACTGGTTGTTCCTAGGGCTAAAGAATAGAAGATAGGAATTCCAGGGGTAAATACGGATATCAGAGATGGTGAGCTACTAATAGGGATTGAACCCGGGAATGGGAACTACCCCACTGCTAATAAGAGCCCAAATCATGGGCCTGAACCTTGTTCACCAGATATGAAATCTCACTCATGCTTGGGTGCATCCTGCCTTAAAGTATATCGTTCATATCTCCCCTATTCCATCTGTTAGCCCGGCCGCTATAGGCTTGATCTTTGACACAAGGAACTGAGATAGCGCACTCTTATTGAAACTTTACATAAAGAATCAATCTAGTAAGTCAAAGAGGATCGGAGTAATTCAATTCAAAAGGAAGAGAACAAACCCAATGCTACCAAGCCCTTCTGTGACTGCCTACTAGTCTATATTCCTATATCTAATCCTTGAATTCATTGGTAGGGTCTAGTGTATCTACTATAATAGCAATAGCAACAAGAAGAAGTACGGACCATCGGAACCAAGCTCACTAAGCTACTAGACAAGGAATACTACTAATAGGGCTTAGGATGCATTTCTAACCTAACCTATCCAATGGGGGGATGTAAGAGTCAAAAGAGGAACATCAGAATAAAAGTAAGTAGCTGCATAAATAAAGTAAGTGTTTTTAGCTTGAAAACGAGGATAGTTAGGCTTAAATTCTAGGTGGATAGTTTGAATCGTATGATGGTCGAAGTAGAAGATCGGACAAGACCAACAGAAAGACTTGAGCTGCGAACTAGTGTATTTAACTATCTGACTCACTCATAATAATGGAATTAGCAACTAAGTAATTCAACCAAATGTCCACAAAAGAATCCGATAAGGAATAGAGAATGCATCTAATGCCTCTAAGACCTAAACTACTAACTTGAGTATAGGATCGAATCGAACTGCGGCCCTAACAAATTGAACAAGCAATGGGGAATTCCACTCGTACTGATAAGAATGAGATAGCTACTAATAAGAGTATAACTAGAAATCAGACTATAATAAATAAGGGAATTTAATCAATAATAAGCAAAATTGGACTAGTGACTAAAAGAGTGACCCGAGACCTATGGGCTTCCACCTCTACCACTGAAATTCCATTTATCCACTTGCATTCTTCTGCACCGGTGCATCAGCCTTACCTTATTGAAGAGTAGTCTACCTCGCCTTTCTCTAGGCCGACCTACCTTTATGCCTTTTCCTTAAGTCTCCCATTGCCCTATCCCATTCCCCAACACCCCATTTGAAGACTCTACCTTGTCATAAGTAAGTTAACTACGCACCTATGAACCTTAGTATAAGACTCTATCCAGGTAGTCAGCAGTAGAATAAGAGTATAGTACGTAAGAGCGAGTAAGAGAGTTAACCAATACAAATCCGAATTGGATTCATAAGAATCAGACCCAAGCGAAAGAAGAAACTCCTACCTTAGAAGACAGGCAAGACTAACACAACTGATGAGGCTTTGATTCCCGCCTTTAAGCCTCGGTTTCCTTTCTATTAGCCCCACTTTGCTTGTTTTCCTATTAGTACTGTTGCGCGCCTCTCCTTTCTCTTATTCTTACATAGCTAGCGATAGCTTTGCCCTAACACCCCTTGTTTTAAGTATTCCTTTTCTAACTTTTTGTCTTAATTGCTTTATGGCTAAATACAATCAATCCTCCACTAATTACATGCTTGAAACTCTTATGGGTTAGTCCCCGCCTCTCCTGTAAGTGAGCATTTCATTGAGGATTACCCAATTACCTATTGAATCAACATCAACACCTTTGATTCTGGAATGACCATATTGATTCTAGTAGATCTAGGTTAAGCGTGTTAGGAGCTCAATCCTCTGTCTAATTACCAACAACATCTATATAACCTTTCTCTTATCTTTCTACTCTTACTTGCTTGTGCCTTAACTGCAACTTGGGCATTCGCACCAAACCTCTCTTCACTTAGTCTTGCTCGAACTTACTTCACTTTTATGCTTGAACCACTTAGCACTTCTACATATGATTACAATGTGCCTTGCCTCATACTCACTTAAAAGAGGAGAAAGCCCCCCTATACGTTAGCGAGTTCGAGCTGTCACGGACTTAGCTGAATTTGCCTAAGCCATGCGGCACCCTAGCGGCACTTCCGAAGACTTAGCTGAAATTGCCTAAGTCGTGAAATAACCTTGCCCACTGTTTCAGACTTAGCTGGGATTGCCTAAGTCATGAAATGCCCAAAGCGTTATCAATCCACAAAGGGTCAGCCCTCTAACAACCTCTTAAGGTCCCGTAGGACCTACAAAGAAGAAGTTAATTAGCTGAGAAGTAAGCGACGGACAAGTCCCGACGTCTCACAAAGTGGAAAGCTATACAAGCAATTTGTTGAACACCTTGAGTGCAGCAAGGAAAAGAGAGAAAAAGAGCAAAATAGGACTTTAGAGGGTTGTAGAAATGGTTGAAAGGCCACAAATGATGGTTCCTAAGGTATCAGACGCAAGATAAGTTCAATTGCTGATGAACGCCTACGCCCGACATATACTTGGAACCCCATCCAGCACGGTGCCACCTTGTCACGGACAACAATGTCAACAAGGTGTTCGATGAAATGCTTGTGTTAGTCCGTGTCCTTCGGTTTAGGTACATATTTTGTACAACAAGAAGCGGGCTTGCAGTAGGCTTAGAAGCCCTAGTTTGATTTGCTTTATGGCCAAGTTTGGCTTGTAAATACAAGTGTGTCTTATAAGCACTTGTGGGGACATCGGTCTGTAGTGGACCATTATCCTTTGTGTGCAACCTCTCTGAGTTTGTAATATCCATGGGTGTAATTTGTATTTTGGCTTTATAAAGTGTTTTTCTTGAGCAATTACTTGTGGATCCCATGGGAGTTGCTTCTTCTGGCCCGTTTTCTCTTTTTGTAAGTCTGTGGGATTTTAGGAGATCTCGGAGAGGGCTGACCTGTGCGGACGGACACGCATGGGTGCCGCACGGCTTAGGCAAAATCAGCTAAGCCCGTGACAATGTGGTATCAGAGCGGGACAAGCACACGTAGAAACACTTGCCATACAAATGTGGGGGACCTAGCTAGGCTGTGTGGAGGACAGCCAGCACGCGCAACCGTTTGGGGGAAACGAACATTGAGGTGTAGGGAAAGGAGTTGCTCAGAGGAGCGAGCATCCTGGTTTGGCATTCAAGGAATAGCCAACCCCTTTGCGCGAGAGGCACCACGAGGACAAGCAAACGAAGAAGAATGCGTAACACACAAAGATTGGGATGGTTGAGTTTGAGCTATAGCTCGACGTTGGCAACCAAACTTGACGGTGCTTAAGGCAAAGAAGGGTGCTTGGTGAAAGATGAGACCGTGCAAGGTGGGAGGTGCTGTGTAACGACCGAAAGAGTTATGCAAAGCTCACAGAGGTGAGGGGAATTGCTAACTCGAAGGATTCAAAACTCATGCAAGGGCTTGTACACGGATGACAGAGTGTTCGTGGCCATCCCAAGGTACGATTAGAACTCGGCGCCATGGAGCATCAGAACTTTCTCTTCAACATGGAAATGATATGTCCGTAGGTGGCTGAAATGTGCAACAAATTCAGCATATTGCTAGACCTTGAAGGGTGCAGTGGAGACTGTATTGGAGAAGGGTCGCAATCTAGCAAGTACATTTATGGGGGCAGAACAAAGCACAAGTTCAGTAAGACGGAGTAGTCCAAAGGGGATGATGGTCTCCGAAACTTCCAGTGGGAAGTATGTAAAGAGAAAAGTTGCTCCAGCAAGACAAATATCCAGGAGGGATAAGTCCTAGTTCTCTAGTTGGAGAATCATGTGCAATGGACTGCACATATTGAGGAAGAGTTTCTCAGGGTTATATCTTCATAAAGCTCAACGGACCGAGTGAGCGACGAAGAGTTGTCGCATGATCTCGAAGGAGGTAATGCATTGGGGGATATATTTCGAGATCAAGTGGGGGAGCAATCCAAGGCAACATCATATGAAGGCACACTTAGAGTCGAGGCAGAAATCAAACTCAACAGAGGGCTGACCCGTGGAATGGTGGACGTGAGGGCCACTATCAACTCAGTGCAAATCGAGGAGCAGAGCGACTTGGGTGGAACTCGGTGAAGTATCCAAGCCGCATGAAGGGAGTCGACATAGAAGATGGAACATGGAGCGGAGGCACAGAGCTTTCCTTAGACAGTGGTCAAGGGCATGAACTCTTGTAGAGGCAAGAGTGGGATCATGTCGTTCCATGGGTTCTTCATTCTGATGGGACAGACTTATTTTGCATGGTGCCAAAGATGAAGGGAGCTTCAAGGCACATGCAAGCTACCTAAGAGATGCATTTGATGGAGTAACTAAGGTGATTCAACTTGTGGAGGCAAAGTTAGGATCATGAGACCTTAGTACGGGCAAGAGGACGCAGATGGTACTCTTGAAGAATATGCCATGTTGTTGCTCGTTGTCGAACAAGAGGTGCATAGCAAGATTGTCGGTAGGGATAGAGGCCCAAGATCCGCATAATGGTGCACCAACTCTAGCGAAGTCGGGGACTGTGAGCTACTAGGCGACCCTAGAGCTATGCTTCGTCAGAGTAACCCGTGGGGGGACGAAGGGGAATTGCCAAGGGAGCGAACTAAAAGTCGGAGATGGCAGAGGCCCTACGATGTGTTGGCAGAGGCCACACGTGGAGAAGTCATAGTCCGAGTTCATCACACGAGAATCTGTATGCAATGGAGATGTCACCAGGAGGCGACATGGTGCAGCAGATCGTGGTGGAATAGTTCGTGGCAATACAATACAGACAATCTTGTCCCGTGAGGGACAAAATCATGCGGAGGTATGATCAGGAGTTACTGGGAGCTCCACTTTGATGTACGACACAACAAGAAGACGGGCTATGGATTCAAGGAGTGAATATCGTAGTACCGCAGAGGCGGGTCTTCGTGTGTGCATCAAAGCTTGCATTCGATGAAAGCCTTAGTCATCAGCATATGGGAGCTGTATACCACCGAGGAAGAAGTCCAAGTGCACGTACCAGTGAGTCCCATGGAGGGGGACATGATCATGTGAATGATCAGGAGCTGCTGGGAGCTCCACTTCGGTGAACCTTGCAACGGCAAGAAGAAGGGTGGATTCAAGGAATGAATGCCACGATCAGAGGCGGGTCTTCCGTGTGTATGCATCGAAGCTTGCATCAGATGAAAGCCTTGGTCGTCAGCATATGGGGGCTGTGTACCACCGAGGGAGTAGTCAGATTACAAGTACCAGTGAGTCTCATGGAGGGGACTTGATTAATCAGAGCAGTTGGAGAGTTGGACTGCTTCAGTGCTCACATTCGCTTAAGGGAGCCCGGTAAGTCAGAGGACAAGGCCGAGTAAGCGAACGTTGCTACCAAGGAAGCTAAGGAGAACAGAATCGACGCGAGCCCTGCAACAAGATGGCGGAGGCCATGCATGAGAGTTGCAGTCTGTCTCTCCATCGACCAAGGAGAACTGCTAGGAGGACACAGTGGTGTCGGGGGTGGTCGAAAGGCGAGGAAGCGACGACGAGTCCAACGGGCTCGCTACCCAAAAGAAAAGTGTTAGAGAGGAGGTGGACTGAGGAGCTCCACGGTGCTACAGGCAGATCTACCGATCGCGAAGGAAGGGATGAAGATGTAAGGTAACGGATAGTAGTGCTATGGCTTGGCGCCATGGTACCGCAGATGGGTCTTCCGTGAAGTCATCGATCCCTTGCTCTCATGAAGGGACAACATTGGTCGTAAAAGGGGCCAAGGAGGTAGAGAGGCAAACTCAAGTACTAAGACGAGGCGTATGGCGAGGCCAAGAAACTTCATAAGACCGATGTCGATGTGCTTCTCATCCAGATAGCCGAAATTAAGGGACTTCGGGTTGATGCAGGAGTGCTCGACCAAGGAACGAAGTAGGCAGTACATGGTACTGTACCTTTCTACTCAGGAGGAGTAGGTGGCAAAGGTGATGGAGAACACGGTACAACCCCAAAGGTGACCAGATCTATCAAAGACTTACTCCAAGTTGCGGGACTCTAAGTTGGAGTAAAATTTTTGCTCTTTTCGGGTAAAACTTCTTGCATTCTAGAAGTTCAATAGCAGTGGGAAGGCGAATCACAGTAGCTAACCCAACGCAAGGAGTGCAACCACTTCAAGTGCTTTAGAAGTGTGAGCAAAGAGCAGGCGAATGTTAGTAACCAGCTCAATGCATGAAGTACAAACTCGAGGAGGCAGGCGAAATCAAGTAACCTTTGCGAAATTGAGTAACCTTTGCCTTCTCAACTCGAGAGAATGGGCGAAACCGAGTACCCAGTTCTCTTAACTCGAGGAGGTGAGAGAAGCCACCTTACCTTCTCAACTACGAAGAGAATGGGTGAAGTCAAGTATCCCAGTTCTCTTACTTATCCAAGCAGGGGAGCTCTGCGCAAGTTCAGTGACCCTTCAAAGAAAGCTTTTGGAAGACAATGGTTGGCAAATCCTCACCGTTGGTGATCAGTGCTATTTGAGAGTAGTTTTTCCACTTCATTTCCCAATTGACTAAGAGGGAGTGATGCGAACATACTTGAAAGTGACAACTAACAGCGGAAGAAGGTTCAATGGGCAAATATTATGGAGAGAGGACCTTAAAAACTTCAAAGTCTGTGAGGCGATGCTCGTTAAAGCTCCAACAAGCATCTACCCAGTTCAAGCAATATGAGTATACTGCGATACTAGCACATCATAAGGCAGGTCTTTTCCTTCATCAGAGGGATCCGCGAGAACCAACAAGGATCAGCACAACTCAGCCAACCCTACACCAGATTTAGTCATTGGTGAGTTGAAGCAGCATGGCGGATTAGAGTTCGACTACTCAACAACAGCGGCGGAGAGCGGCTAGGAGCCAAAGGGGCGTGTTGCAGCCAAAGCAGAAGATTAAAGATTCAGCAGAATGCGAGGAGATGCAGAGTCTACAGTAGCTTCGACGAGGACGTTGAAGGAATAAGTGGGGGAGAATGTCACGGACAACAATGTCAACAAGGTGTTCGATGAAATGCTTGTGTTAGTCTGTGTCCTTCAGTTTAGGTGCATATTTTGTACAACAAGAAGCGGGCTTGCAGTAGGCTTAGAAGCCCTAGTTTGATTTGCTTTATGGCCAAGTTTGGCTTGTATATACAAGTGTCTTATAAGCACTTGTGGGGACATCGGTCTGTAGTGGACCATTATGCTTTGTGTGCAACCTCTCTGAGTTTGGAATGTCCATGGGTGTAATTTGTATTTTGGCTTTATAAAGTATTTTTCTTGAGCAGTTGCTTGTGGATCCCGTGGGAGTTGCTTCTTCTGGCCCGTTTTCTCTTTTGTAAGTCTGGGATTTTAGGAGATCTCGGGAGGGCTGACCTGTGCGGATGGACACGCATGGGTGCCGCACGGCTTAGGCAAAATCAGCTAAGCCCGTGACAACCTGGGGTGTTCCAAGGTGCTGAAATGGCTGACATTTCGTACCGCTTAGAAAGGTTACCGCAGCACACAAAAAAGACCCAAAAACAGGGCTGTTTTGGCTCCACACAGCGAACGATCATTCTGCAGCCTTCTACACTACTTTCGCTCATATTTCTTAGGTAAAAACACATAAATCAAGGTAAAACAAGCTGCTAAACATATGTACAAGCAAGAAAAAGTGATAAACGGTTTGTAGAGAGAAGGCATTACGGTTGAGCGATGACCGTTCATGACATTCTCCTCCACCTAAACTGTCGACGCCCTTGTCGACGCTTGTTGATAGGCTTTGACGCGAGCTTCTTCATGTTGTAGGGCATCTTCTGGCTCCTAACTGGCTTCTATTTGAGGAAGCTTTTGCCACTTCACCAAGTACTCTATTTGCTGCGCTCCATTAAGTAGCTTTATCTTGCGATCCGCTAGAATAGTTTTAACTCGCTTCTCGTAAGAGGCTTTGGTGGGCGGTAGTCGAGTTGGAACATTTTGAGAATCATCTCATGGATCTGAGTGGTAGGCTTTCAAGTTGCTCGCATGGAAGATGTTGTGAATTCTGAACCATGCTGGCAGTTGCAACTTGTATGAGACATTGCCTACTCTGCTGATGAGTGAGAAAGGCCCTTCATACTTGTGTACCAATCGTTTGTGCACTTTATGTCTAAAGAACTGGAGTGATACTAGTTGGAGCTTCACCAACACCATGTCACTAACTTTAAATTCTTATAGTCACCTTCCCAAGTCTGGCCACTTCTTCATCTTTTTGGCTGCCTTCTCCAAGTAAGGCCACACAATATCTACATAGCGATACCATTCCTTTGCGAAGTGATGGCTGATAGGCTACTCCTTGTATAACCAATAACTAGGGAGTGAGGAGTTGATGGCTGTTGTCCCGTAATAATCTCAAATGGGCTCTTGTTGGATGTAGAGCTCCGCTGCAAGTTATAGGAGAATTAGGCTATGTCCAACAGCTTCACCTAATCTCGTTGGTTGGCACTCATGTAGTGCCGGAGATATTGCTCCAAGAGTGAGTTAATTCTTTCTGTTTGGCCATCCATTTGAGGGTGGAGGCTGGTGAAGAAGTATAATTTAGACCCCAAAACTTGAACAACTCAGTCTAGAATCATCCTAAGAACCGAGAATCTCGATCACTAATGATGTTATGTGGGACTCCCTAATACTTAACCACATTCTTCATCATCAACTTAGCCACCTCCTCTATTGAGCAATGTAGGGGTGTAGCAATGAATGTTGCATACTTCGAAAACCTATCAACTACCATGAGTATCGATCCAAGTCCCCCTACTGCGGGCAAGCTTGATATGAAGTCCAAGAAAATGCTCTCTCATGGCCTTTCTGGTATGGGCAGCGGCTCTAAAAGTCCCACTGGCTTCTGCTGCTCTATCTTATCCTGTTGACAAGTAAGGCATGTTCGAATATATTCTTTCACATTTGTCCCCATCTTCGGCCAATAGAAGGCCCTCTCCATGAGAGCCATTGTTCGGTGGATACCCGGATGTCCAGCCCAATGGGAATCGTGACACTCTTTCAAGAGTTCACGCCTCAAGTTATCCACTCATAGGACATAAACTCTGTTCCCCTTGGTATAGATGAGTCCCTCCTGGACCCAAAATCGTCGTGCCTTGCCCTCTTTGATGAGTTAAATCAGAGTCACTACTGAGGATCTTGATACAGTCCATCCCTGATCCTGGAAAGAAAGTTAGAGTGCAATTGACTTGCTTGGCCTCCACCCTCCAACTGTATAGCATTCACTAGCTCCACTTTCTGACTCAATGCATTAGCCACGACATTTACTTTTCCGGGCTTGTACTCCATCACTATGTTAAACTCAGCCAATAAGTCCTGCCATCGTGCTTGCTTTGGGGAGAGTTTCTTTTGAGTTTGGAAGTAACTCAATGTGATATTGTTTGTCCTTAGCACAAACGGTGCTCCCAGAAGGTAGTGTCGCCACACTCGTAGACAGTGGACCACCGCTGTTATCTCCTTCTCATGCACAGAATATCGCTGCTTTGAGCTTGCGACTCTCGTAGGCCACTCGATGACCCTCCTGCATAAGAACTCCTCCAATAACAAAGTCCAAAGTATCTGTATGGACTTCAAAAGACTTTTCATAGTCCGGTAATCTGAGTATAGCTTCTTCCAACACAACAGTCTTCAGGTCTTGAAATGCTGCCTCGCATTTGTCCGACCATCTCCAGGACTGCTCCTTCTTTAGCAACTCCATCAACGGAGCTACGCGCTTCGAATATCTAGCTATGAAGCACCGATAATAATAGTTGACGAACCCAAGAAAGGATCTCAACTCTAGCACCTTCTTTAGTGTTCGCCAGTCCGTCACAGCTTGCACCTTAGCCTTGTCTATTCGAATGGGCCCATTCCCAATTCGATGCCCCAAGAATAAAATCTCTGTTTGGGCGAAGTAGCACTTTTCCCTCTTCACAAACATGGTGTTCTCCCTGAGAACTTTAAAAATTGTTCAGAGGTGTATAACATGCTCCTCGAGTGTTTGGCTATAGACGATGATATCATCTAAGTAGATGACCACAAACGTGTCCAGATATTCCTTGAACAGCTGGTTCATGAGAGTGTAGAATGTGGCTGGAGCGTTGGTTAAGCCAAAAGGCATCACCAAGAACTTGAATGCTCTATACCTGGTCACACATGTAGTCTTCGCCTCATCACATTCTGCAATGCGCACCTGTTAATGCCATGACCGAAGGTCGAGTTTAGAGAAGTACTTTGCCTTACCCAATTGATTGAACAAGTCCGTGATGAGTGGGATAGGGTACTTGTTCTTTACCGTCATCTTGTTGAGGGCTCGGTAATGAATGCATAATCAGAGGCTCCCATCTTGTTTCTTTTGAAAGAGGACTGAAGCTCCGAAAGGTGCTTTAGAACTGCGGATGAGGCCATCGCTTAGCAGTTCATCTAATTGCTTCCTCAGTTCTGCTAACTCTGGAGGGGCCATACGGTATGGTGGTCTCGTTGGAGGCTTAACTCCTGGCTCCAGCTTAATCCGATGATCCACGCCTCTGCGTGGTGGTAGAGTTCTCGGCAACTCTGTTGGCATCACATCTGAGAACTCATTCAGGATGTTCGCCACAATAGCAGGTTCCTGAATGGCCTCCCCGTCAAGTGTCTCTAGCTTCATAGCAGCTACAAAGGTTAATTCACCTTTTTGCACCCCTTTCTTCAATTGTAAAGCCGATATTTGTTGTAGGTCCTTGGTTCCTCCTCGAGAAACTGGAACCATACAGGGATCATCGCCTCCTATTAGACACAAGAAGTTCAGGAATGGTACTGGCACTAACTTTGCTACATGCATAAACTCCATTCTGAGAATCACTTGGAAGTCATCTAATGGCACCGCCATCAAGTCTGTGCTCCCGCTCCATGTCCCGATCTTGATGGGGACCCCCTTTGCTTGTCCGGAGATCCGCTTGGCCTCTGAGTTCACCACCTTCATACGACTTGGGCTCTTCTCCAAGATTAATCCCAGTTGCTTAGCTTCATGATCGGTAATAAAATTGTGGGTTGCACCCGTATCCACTATTGCACGGGTTGTTCGGCCATTAAGCTTGATGTCCACATACATCAACTTGCTGCTTCCTGCCTTTGGTGGCCTTGCCTTTGTGTTCTCCCCCACTTGACCCTGTAACACATTCAACAAGCGCATTGCTCCCATCCTGGGTCCTTGCGATGCCTCAATGTCGCTACTGGAGTTAGAACTGCTCGAACTAAGGGTAATAGCTTTGCCATTGTTTGTCTTACGGGGTAGAATCGATGCCGTTAAAGCATTGAGTGCCTGTTTTTTCGGGCACTCCCTCACCATGTGCGATCCTCCACACAAGAAGCATCTAGTAGGCTTTAGGACTCTATCTCTTGAGCCCAGTCCCTTGTGGAAATTCTTCTTTTTTTGCTCACCCCCAGACTCCTTCGCTCAAGAGTATTTAGATGGGTGATTTTCCGAAGATTATTTCTTCTTTCTCAAATCCTCCGAGGAAACAAAGTCAGTTAGCCTTTCCGTGACTGCAATTGCCCCGACTACGTCGGTGACATTCCTCCGATGTAGTTCTTGTGGTGCCCATGGTTTCAAGCCATCAAGGAAGCTGAACAGTTTATCTTTCTCATACATGTCCCATATATCCAGCATCAGTGCTAAAAATTATTTCACATAGTCCCGGATTATTGTACTTTGGCAGAGTTGTCTTAGTTTCCTTGCGACAAACTCTGTGTTCTTAGGCAAGAACTGAGTTATCAACTCTCGCTTCAAGTCTCCCCATGTATCCACTCGATATCGGCCTTGCTAGATCTCTTCCCAACGGATTCACCATCAAAGTTTTGCATCCCCATTTAGATACATTATTGCTATAGCAACTTTAGTTTCCTCAGAATCGAGCCTTGTAGCACAAAAATATTATTCCATATCGAACAAGAAAATTTTAAGCTCTTTGGCATCCCTAACACCTCTGTAGCACTGCGGCTCTGGTGTCCTGAAGTTTTATGGTGGCGCAGCGTGGGTGTTGTTCCCTCCCGTATCAAGAGTCCTTGTTAACAGCATCACCTTAGCCGTGAGTTCCGCCATAACTTTATGTATATGTCGTACGGAATCTTTGGTGTCCTCTGTCAATTGATCAATCAGGGATTCAACTTTCTCGATCCGAGATTCAGCTTCTTCTTCCGAGCTCTCTACCCCAAGTAGCCTTCGCTGGCCTTGGTAGAGTTCCTCCACGCTCGCTTCAAGAATATCAAGGTGGGTCTCCGCCGTTATAATTCTCTCCTTGTGGCTCTTTTTCTCGGTTGGCGCTCCAGATGGCACCTCCTCCCCTCATGGAGAATACCCAACTTCGCACTCCTCTTGTTCACTGTAGCACTCCTCATTAGCGGCTCCGACAATTTACGAGTGAGTTTGCACTTGCAGCCCATCTGTGACTACTTGGAGCATGGGTCCAACTTGCCCCATCTTGCTCGATTCACCACAATGTTTCACCACGGCGAGATTGCAAATCTTCTTCGTTGTTCATATGAATTGCTTACCTGCTCTGATGCCGCACTATCACAGACTTAGCTAAATTTGCCTAAGCCATGCGGCACCCTCGCAGCACTCCCGAAGACTTAGCTGAAATTGCCTAAGTCATGAATCAACCTTGCCCACTATTCCGGAGTTAGCTGGGATTGCCTAAGTCATGAAATGCCTAAAGCGTTATCTGTCCATAAAGGGTCAGCCCTCTTACAACCTCTTAAGGTCCCATAGGACCTGCAAAGAAGAAGTTGATTAGCTTAGAAGCGAGCGACGGACACGTCCCGGCATCTCGCAAAGCGAAAAGCTATAGAAGTAATTTGTCGAATACCTTGAGTGTAGCAAGAAAAAGAGAGAAAGAGAGCGAAATAGGACTTTGGAGGGTTGTAGGAACAGTTGCAAGTCCACAAACGATGGTTCCTAAGGTAACGGACACAAGGTAAGTTCAATTGCTGATGAACGCCTACGCCCGACATATACCCGGAACCCCATCTAGCCCGGTGCCACCCGGGGGGTTCCAAGGTGCTAAAATGATTGATATTTTGCACCGCTCAGAAGGTTATCGTAGCACATGAAAAAGACCCAAAAACAGGGTTGTTTTAGCTCCACACAGTGAACGATCATTCTACAGCCTTCTACACTACTTTCGCTCACATTTCTTAGATAAAAACACATAAACTCAAGGCAAAACAAGCTGTCAAATATATGTACAAGCAAGAAAAAGTGAGGAACGGTTCGCGGGCGAAGGCGTTACGGTTGAGCTACGAAATCCAAAATATGGATGGGTATTAGGGCAATAAAGTGACTAAACTAAATAACATAAATAACAAATAGGGCTATTAGGACAATAAAGTGACCCAACAAAAAGAATCTATCATTGAGAAGGATGTGAAAGCCGACCTGGAGAACAAGGCAAAGAAAAGGCACTACTGTATAGCGTAAGGTCTCCAAAGAAAACTTGACTATTGTTTTTTGATATGATATAGCGGTTAAATGGCTATGCCCTGCATCGTGTTCATGTGTCGTAATTGAGCTAGCTTTATTCACTTCAGTGCCATGCCCTTTGCTTTGCTTTATAGAATAGAGAGACCACTGGGGGGCTTATTGATTGAAAAAGGGGAGTGGCAAGTGCAAGCAATCGATCGGATAGTTCCTCGCACATTCAAGCAAACAAACTACTATAGATAGCAAATGGTGAGATCAAATGTCAAATAAGGACCAACAACGATCCTATCAACAGGGAGCATAAATCAGCTTTCATTAAAAAGTAAGGTTTCTTTTAAGATTGAGGATAAGATAAATAGGACAATTACGCCATTAAGAAATCATCAGTCTTATACAGATGGAAGGAAAGCCTATTACGAGTAAGTGGAGAGGCCAGAGATTCTTATCTTATTCTAGCTTATTTCATATACCAGTCTTATTCCAGCTTATTTTATATAAAGGGCTCGATCAGTAACCAATGGCAAAAATCCATGATTCCCGGTATTACCCCAATAGAACCTCATTTCGACCAAGTTCCAGAACCAAAAAAAAGAATCGGTGCACTGTGGTCCCACTTTTAGATAGTATTTGACCAAAGAAGCATTGTATAGGTTAGAGTTACTACTTTATTGGGACTCCATAGACCAACATCGCTTTCATTTATATTGGCCGAAGATATTGGACATTCTATAGAAAGAATCCATCTTATAATCTAATAACAAAGAAGAATGGAAAATGCATAGACGCATTAGGCACACTCACTGAACTTTCCCTTGCCCAGATCCATCTTATAATCTAAGTCAAAAGGTAATGGTAACCTGCCTAAGACAGAAGGAAGTATCGTAGAACTGAGAGTTCGGTTAGTATTAGTATAGGGGACAACTTTCTCGGACCAGAAGATTAATTGTCCCGCTCTATAGGTCCCGGACCAGAAGATTAATAGTCCCACTCTATAGCCGACTGAACTTGTTGAGAATAGAACTCTGATAGGGAAGGTGTATCATTAGAGGTGCACGATCAGAGGTGTCTTCTAATCACCAGGATAAGACTGGGGTCCCATCTTTGAATGAAGAAGTTAATGTCGGACTATCCTTATTCATTCTATAGGGCACTGCTAACCCCCAAGAAAGATATTATAATGAATGCTAATTACTTCGTTGATGGCATCACCCTTAACTTGTAGTCCTCCTTTGAGTGTAGGTGAAATTGGATTAATCTTTCAAGTAAAGGTCAACATACATAGTAGCAGGGATGTGGCATCGCCCTCGTTATCGTTCTTTCTAGCTTGGAAGACAAAACCTGCTACCTACTATATTGAACGTTCCACCAGGCAATTCTACCCATTATCGAATCGGAAGCAATCACCACTCCTTGCGCTTGGCCCCTTTTCGTAGATAGTCTCAGTAAGAGCCCCCAGTTTACTTTCGTTTGGAGATAGTCTCAGTAAGAGTGACCATTCTATGAAATTCCCCGTTGACCTTCTTTTGTAGATAGAAGATTCAATGAGTGGGAAAGGAGCAATCAATAAGTGGGAAAGGAGCAAACTACAACATCAAAGAAATACAGGTTAGCGAAAGGAGCAAACTACCTATATACATAATCTTTTCTCTTTTAAATACAACAAGGTGAAACTACAGTATAAAAGAAAAGAAGAAAGTACCCAACTACGGAAAGTGTCCAACTACAGTATAAAAGAAAAATGAACTGCTTAGCTATTTCTTGTGAAAATGGGTTTATAGCTCCGATGGTAGAGCATTGGGCTTTTAACCTAATGGTCGCAGGTTCTGCTATACCCAAATAAACGACTCTTGTATTCTACAGGATGTATAGTAACATTCAAAGAGAACTCTGGATTTTGCCTTAGAGACTTTTCCCTTCCTTTCCCATCAACATTTCTAGCTCGTTGTGTGAGGTAAGTATAAAGGAGATCAGACTGGCTCGGTCATCGATAGGCCCCTTATGAATTGGATAGGACGGGCGCGGGGTAGAGTCAAGCACTAGTGTTTTATTTGGAGCAGCAGCGTGAGAAGCTAAGAAAGGAATGTAAAGAAAGGAAAGGGCTTAGTTTGTCTAAACGATAGAATTATTACGCCATATTTGGAAGCTAAACATAGGCTGGCTCGAAAGATGGCGAAGTCGTTAACTACCTTTTTTTAGTGCGCAAGTCAGAATCAACTTCTTATTCAGTTCTGCCAATCTACAAGCCATAGTAGTCGAGCAGCAGAGAGAAGTGTAGACTCGATGTCCCTGGCGAAAATAATAGCACTACAAAATGGACTTAACTTAAATTAAAGAATCCAAAAGGCTAGATAAAATGACATGGCCAACAATATTGAATACTTTTGTTTGCTTATGAAAGAAAAAGCAGAACCTGAGTGGAGTGGATTACTTTATTTGCTTATGAAAGAAAAAGCAGAACCTGAGTGGAGTGGATGACTTTATTAAAGAGAAGAAAAAAGCCATATCATCGAATCTCATTGACAAGAACAAAGCAAGGCGCAGTGTCAAAGGTTCTGTTCTGGGTGGAAAAGGTTCTATTCTGCTAGGGTCTCTATCCGCCCAAAGCCACTAACTCACATTAGCCATTGATGTTGAGAGAAGAGGTGTGCCCGCTACACTAACTCACAATAGCCATTGATGTTGAGAGAAGAGGGTCAAGTAACTCTCCAAATGGAATTCATGTAATAATCGATTGATGAGTGAGAGAGGGAAGACCCTAATTTCTAGATGAATCAGTCAAAGTTACTTCTTTCTGTTCTTTCCTTTTTCAAGTGACTTCTTTTTGTTCTTTCCTTTCATTTTGCTCGATGGAGTTTAGTTGGGTTCCATTGCACTATGTAGGAAGTCCATGTAGCAAACTGAGGCCTTGCATGCTAGCCGACGAATAATAGGTACCACACTATCCCAGGTAGATTTTGTGAGCCGTGTAATAGGCAACCATTTCGTGTGGTTCGGGGGGCGTTTTCATAAGCCTAGGCACCCGGCAGCTTACCCCTATCCCATTTTTGGGCCAATTCCCCCTTCGAACTACCAAAAAATGAGATTCTTGCCGAATCCAAGTTTGCTGTTCCAACCATTACAAAACTAATACCTATTATGTTTAGTACTTCAGGTGCTTCTCTAGCGTATAATGTAAATCCAGTATCGGATCAATTCCAACTGAAAACTCTTACTTTTTTTAATCGACTCTATTGCTTCTTTAATAAACGCTGGTTCTTCGATCAAGTTTTTGATGACTTTCTATTAAGAGTGTTCCTTCGTTTCGGATATTCTATCTTATTCAAGCTTTAGACAAGGGTGCTATTGAGATATTGGGTCCTTATCGTGTCTCGTACACATTCCGAGGATTGGCCGAGCGAATAAGTCAACTTCAAAGTGGATTTGTCATGCGAAGAGTTCGCCTTCTCCTCCCGTCTTTTGTCCATCCATGAGACAGTGAACCAAATATATAGAATGGGGGCGACTATAACGCTGGAGTCATTAGGTTGTATGCCACGAGGTCCCTAGAGATAATGGGACATGTGAATCATTTTTGGTGCAGGCAACCCTCTACCATCCATCCCATTTCATTCCTATAGTTATTTAAGTACTGTACTATCTAAGACCATATAATATCTATAGAGAGAGAAGATAGAGTTCGGATTGATTATAGTGAAATCTTCATTTTGATATTCTATAGTATGGAATCCATATGAATTCCGTTATTCCCGTAACTATGGATTAATTGTCCTTATCTAACTACATGGTGTAGTGGTCTAGTCTAGGGAGCACAATTGCTAGAGCATGGTAGAATGAGGAGTAATGATTTAAGCAAGAGTAGTCGCACAGACTACTTGAGTCTAGTAAAATAAGAGTAAGAATTGAAGGTATAGCATCCGAGCGAGCCTCTGGGATTTCCTGTAAACCCCCATTATGTGGTAAAGGGAGGATATTAGGGGAAGCAGTGAGTAGAGATTCCCTTGCAGAGAGCCGGATAAGGAGAGACCCTCACGTCCGGTTTGGAGGGCGGGGATATCCCGACCCTACTATCATTATGCCTTTGCAATGCTACTTGGCTCAACTCCATTTGTGACCTTTTCTCGTATGTGGGATTATCTATCTTCTTGGGTAGATTCTAGATCGTCTTTCATTTTTATAGTGGTTGGTATTTCATTTTTCTAGTGACTTGTAGTAGTATAAATAAGTAAAGTAAATAATAGAATAGAAGAATAACGAAACCATAAGAGTTTGCCAGGACAGACAGACGGCTTGGTGAGCAAGCAACCGGTTATGTAGGTCCCAGTTCTTTCTCTTTTTTCTTTTAAATTAAAGTCCTGTTGGCACTAGTTCCATTATGTGGGGCAGTTGTTGAAGCTAAGAAGTAGTCATCAGTTCCCTAGTTGCTAGGTTAAGGTCAAGGTCTTGTTAGCACCAGTTGCAGTCTCATCAGCAATAGTTGGTTTCCCTGTTCGAGTTAACATATCATAAGTAGTAGTTGGTTTCCTTAACTAGCAAGCAAGCATGCAAGGAGCAACACAAAGACTAAGAGCAAGGAAAGTTGGACTAAAAGGAAAGAGAGGTACGCTACAACCATGACTTTCCTCCCAACCTATCTCTCCCAACTATCAAACTACGAAACTCCTTATGACAACTCGGTATTTCCTTACTCAGGCTTGTTCCACTACTTTGTCTGGGTCTGCCATTACTAGATCTCAATATGGCTATCAGGTCTCTCGCTCTTAAACTAATGTCTCTGATTCACCGCCCCTATCTCTCAAGTCTGTATTTCCCCTATAAGCCCACCGCTACTGGTCTCAACTCTGTAGTTCGCTACTCTTTGTTAAAAGTATGAATTACCTATGGCACTCTTAGGTATGTTCCTCACATTCCCTTTCTATTGGCCTAGCACTCCGACCCGTAGTTAGAGTTGGAATCTTCTACTTGTTCCCTATATTACTAGCTCTAAAACTGACATGCCTGTCTTTACTTTTGACTTATATACTAATATATTATAAGGTATATTCATAAGGTATATCATAATAATAATCATAATAATAATAGAAGTAACCCCTACTGCCGAAGACATCAGCGGACATAACTAAGACATCAGCAAACATAACTAATATGAAATACTATATGTGTTGTTTCTTATTTCAGCTTAGCTCGAGTGCTTGGTGATTCGAAGTAAGTAGCTACAGACTTAAACATAGGTGGGGCATGCTAATAGACAGTAGTAAAAGTCTGATCGATATGACCCATTACTTATTTCCACCTTAGTAGCAATAGTTAAAGAAGGCAAGTCAAGTCAGACACATAGGGAAGTAAGCAAGACTTCTGGGCCCAGGTATCGATTTTTGAGTTAGCAAAGTAGGGCTCAGGGCGAGGGGCGACAGAGTTGTAAGTTGTAAATTCAGTCCTATAGCTAGCAGTCAAAATCTTAGAGGTAGTAGTGGGACTTCCCAGCTCTAGAGTTGTTCACCCAGTATTGGATTCTGACTTTCTAGTTTGATTTATTATTATTATAGCCTTAAAGGTGGGTGGTGTAGAGCAAGCCTTATTCCATTCTACAAATTTAAATTGGCTGTTTGATTCCTTCTGGTATTAGTCAAATTCTAATGTAGTTCGTAGTAATAGAGCGAAGGCAGACTAAAGCTAAGAGGCAAGAAAGCAAGTCAATAGTTCTAGGTTACAAGCAAAGGGATCCGGGCAAGGCTGCAATAGGAGCATTGGCATTGATCTTTTTTACTAGAAGCTCGTTGGGCACACCGCAAGACTTTAGGACAGGCTGGTAAGAATGAGATGTAGGAGTAGTATACTTAAGGTAAGAAGTAGCAGAGACAAACTCACAAGCCAGCTTTGAGGTCAGAAATATACGTTTTGTAGTTAGTGGCGGTAGACCTAGACAAGAGGGGGTGATCGAGGAAGACAGGTAGTAAGAATCGAAGAAAGGGAATAGAGTCTTCAAAATACTAGTGGAATTCGCGTTAGTGATAGCTTAGGTTGAGAACAAAAGTATAAGGATAAAGTCAAGATCACTAGCGAAAGTCCTATTTGATAATCATTCTCTTATTTCTTATTTCGAGTCTTATTGACCTGTTAGTATTTGTATGATTCCAGTGTTCCAGTTAAGGTATTGCTCACACTAAGGGAAGATCTTGCCTCTCTTTCTTCACTCCTACTATTTGCTTCTTAACTCATACTACCATATACTTAATACTTATATATGTACTTAATACTTCATGTACTTAATACTTAGAGAAGATATTGATACTAAATTTGTTCACCAGATGTAGAAGATATTGATACTAAATGTCTTTGTTCATCGGAGCGCATCTATGGATAAACCTAGGGAAAAGTTCAGTCAATACGATTCAAGAGCAGGCTTTCAAGGCCACTTCTTCCTTAAGGCAACTAAAGCCGCTAGTCAGTCTTGCAGCTAATTACGCTCTCTCGACTTGGATGACTCTTTTCGTGTTTACTAATTCTAACATTTCTAGTATCAACTAACTCCTTCAGGCCTAGAGGGTAGGAGTTCCGTAGCTACCTGGAGCATTTGTGCCTGGAAAGCCTCAACTAAATGAAGGATTATTGCTGCCTACGAGAGGGCTAGTGATCTCAATAAAGGGGCTTACTCTTGTATACTACCAGTGAGTTATATACTTTTCTCTCCGAAGGTTGGATACTTAATAACAATATCTAGCTCCTTATCATTTACCAGAATTAATGCTCTTAGATAGAACTACTCTTCCTTCTCAAGTTAGAGAATTAACGCTCTTTGATAGCCTTCTCACTTGCTTACTTCTTTAGTTGTCAAGTAAAGTTACCTGGTGATCATGAAAACAGTTCGAATAGGCGAATGAATCATATCATGTTATTACTTTTGAAAAGCTCTGTAGATAAGATACTTTATGATTGATTACAATGCTGTGGAATGAATAAACAAATACTTGACTGAAAGCACTTAGGGTGGTTGTCATAGCGCTTTCTCGCCTTACCCATTCTCAAAGCAAGCTGTCCTCTGCTCCAGAAGGTAACAGGGGTATGTCCCAAGCTCTTGAAAGATCAAGCAAAAAATGGGCTTTGCACCTTTTCTCCAATTAGCGTAGTAGCTTCACACTGTGACTCCTTTATCTAAGTATCCCTTTACTATGTATTGGCCTGTAAATACCTTATATAATTCTGACATCCCTTCTATAATTCCTGTAGTTAACTTCGAAGCACTTGCTCGTAGCCTGCTCTTATTTTCTCTTAAACTATAACATGTGTGCTTCTTATTTCAAATAGAAACCAGGAATCCAGGAATCCAGCTATATCCTACCTAAGAGTGGTTGGGGCATATTCGACTTAAATCAATGTTAACAATAAGGGTACTTGACACAAGAATAGGGCTTTCACTACTAGGAATCATAATTGGACTAGTGCTCACAAGAATATCACTCACAAAAATCAAGATGCTAAGCGCTCACCATAATATAATCAAAAACCAATGCCAACGGCTTGAACTAATAACTTAGGGCTTTCACTATGGATCTAAAAGCTATCCTTGCTAACTCCTATTATTATTATTGTCCCTGCTAACTCCTATTATTATATTACCCTACCGAAGGATGTTCCTACTTCCTTAACTCTGTCCTACTCCCCCCATTAGAATCGAGCACTACCTAACTTTGCGATACTAGCCTGCCCTTCCTTCCTATTTATTAGTCTACCTTTGAAGCTCCTAATCCGATGAGATATGTGTAGAACATAGAACCAACCCGGATAGATAATAATATGGACGGTCCTGCGCTCCAACAACCATTGATAAACATAATTGACTACCCCCCCACCGCAAACTACCTCTCCTATCTTCAATATCTATACCTATTGTCACGAACGATCATCGCTCAACCGCAATGCCTTTGCTTCTTGAACCGTTTGTCACTTTTTCTTGCTTGTACATATGTTTGGCAGCTTGTTTTGCCTTGAGTTTATGTGTTTTTACCTAAGAAATATGAGCAAAAGTAGTGTAGAAGGCTGCAGAATGATCGCTCGCTGCGCGGGGCCAAAATAGCCCAAAACAGCCCTATTTTTAGGTCTTTCCGTGTGCTATAGCAACCTTTCTGAGTGGTGCGAAATGTCAGCCATTTTAGCACCTTGGAACCCCCCAGGTGGCACTGAGCTGGATGGGATTCCGGGTATATGTCGGGCGTAGGCGTTCATCAGCAATTGAACTTGTCTTGCGTTCGATACCTTGGGAACCGTCATTTGTGGACTTGTGACCATTCCTACAACCCTCCAAAGTCCCATTTCGCTCTCTTTCTCTCTTTTATTTGCTGTACTAAAGGTGTTCGACAAATTGCTTGTATAGCTTTCCACTTAGCGAGACATTGGGACGTGTCTGTCGCTCATTTCCAAGCTAATCAACTTCTTATTTGCAGGTCCTACGGGACCTTAAGAGGTTGTAAGAGGGCTGACCCTTTGCGGACAGATAACGTGTTGGGTGTTTCAGGACTTAGGCAATCCCAGCTAAGTCCGAAATAGTGGGCAAGGTTGCTCCATGACTTAGGCAATTTCAGCTAAGTCTTCAAGAGTGTCGCGAGGGTGCCGCACGGCTTAGGCAAATTCAGCTAAGTCCGTGACAGAGTAGTATCAGAGCAAGCAAGAATTCATACGAATAGTGAAGAAGATTTGCAATCTCGCCATGGTGAAACATCATGGTGAATCAAGCAAGATGGGGCAGGCCGGACCCTTGCTCCAAGCAGTCGCAGGTGGGCTGCAAGTGTAAACTCGCTAGCAAACTGTAGGAGCCGCTCATGAGGAGCTCTATAGTGAACAAGATGAGTGTGAAGTTGAGTATTCTCCATGAGCGGAGGAGGCACCATCTGGAGCACCAACCGGAAAAAAGAGCCACAATGTCACGGGCTTAGCTAAAGTTTGCCTAAGCCGTGTGGCACCCTCGCGGCACTCCGGAAGACTTAGCTAAAATTGCCTAAGTCGTAGAGCAACCTTGCTCACTATTCCGGACTTAGCTGGGATTGCCTAAGTCATGAAATGCCCAACGTTTACATCACAAGGGCCAGCCCTTTTACAACCTCTTAAGGTCCCGTGGGACCTACAAAGAAGAAGTTGATTAAAGCGGCGGACACGTCCCGACATCTCGCAGAAAGTCAAGCAATTTATCGAACACCTTGAGTAGTAAAGAAAAGAGAAAGAGCGAAATAGGACTTTGGAGGGATGTAGGAATGGTCGCAAGTCCACAAACGACGGATCCCAAGGTATCGGACGCAAGACAAGTTCAATTGCTGATGAATGCCTACGCCCGACATATACTCAGAACCCCATCCAGCCCGTTGCCACTCGGGGGGTTCCAAGGTGCTGAAATGGCTGACATTTCACACCACTCAGAAAGGTTGCCGCGGCACATAAAAAAGACCCAAAAACAGGGCTATTTTGGGCTGTTTTGGCTCAGATGGATCGTTGCAGCCTTCTACACTACTTTTGCTCACATTTCTTAGGTAAAAACACATAAACTCAAGGCAAAACAAGCTGCCAAACATATGTACAAGCAAGAAAAAGTGACGAATGGTTCAAGGAACAAAGGCATTACGGTTGAGCGACGACCGTTCGTGACATTCTCCCCACTTCGACGCCTCGACGCTTGTTGGTAGGCTTTGATGCAAGCTTCTTCATGTCGTAGGGCATCTTCGGCTCCCAACCGCTTGTTTGAGGAAGCTTTGCCACTTCACCAAGTACTCTATTTCTGCGCTCCATTGGGTAGCTTTATTTTACGATCCGCTAGAATAGTTTCAACTCACTTCGTAAGAGGCTCGTGGGGTTAGTCAAGTTGCAACATTTGAAATCATCTCGGATCGTGGTAGGCTTTCAAGTTGCTCGTATGGAAGACATTGTGAATTGAACCATCTTGTTGCAACTTGTATGAGACATTGCCTACTCGCTAATGATTGGGAAAGGCCCTTCATACTTGCGTACCAATCCTTTGTGCACTTTGTGTCTAAAGAATTGGAGTGATCTTTGGTTGGAGCTTCACCAACACCATGTCACCAACTTTAAATTCTTGTGGTCGCCTTCCCAAGTCGCCCACTTCTTCATCTTTTGGCCGCCTTCTCCAAGTAAGCCGAAATATCGCATTACGATGCCATTCCTTGCAAAGTGATAGGTGATGGGCTACTCCTGTATAACCAATAACCGGTATGAGGAGTTGATGGTTGTTGTCCCGTAATAATCTCAAATGGGCTCTTGTTGGATGCGAGCTCAGCAAGTTATAGGCGAGCTATGTCCAACTTCACCCAATCTCGTTGGTTGGCACTCACGTAGTCAATCTTGCTCCAAGAGCGAGTTAATTCTCTCTGTTTGGCCATCCGTTTGAGGGTGGAGGCTTGTAGAGAAGTATAATTTAGACCCCAACAACTTGAACAACTCAGTCCAGAATCGTCCCAAGAATCGAGAATCCCGATCACTAATGATGTTGTGTGGGACTCCCCAATACTTAACCACATTCTTCATCATCAACTTAGCCGCCTCCTCCACTAAGCAATGTAGGGGTGCAGCAATGAATGTTGCATACTTCGAAAATCGGTCAACTACCACGAGTATCGATCCAAGTCCCCCTACTGCGGGCAAGCATGATATAAAGTCCAAAGAAATGCTCTCCCATGGCCTTTCTGTTACGGGCAGCGGTTCCAAAAGTCCCACTGGCTTCTGCTGCTCTATCTTGTCCTATTGACAAGTAAGGCATGTTCGAACATATTCCTCCACATCTGTCCCCATCTTCGGCTAATAGAAGGCCCTCTCCACGAGAGCCATTGTTCGGTGGATACCCGGATGTCCAGCCCAAAGGGAATCGTGATACTCTTTCAAGAGTTCATGCCTCAAGTTATCCACTCGTGGGACATAAACTCTGTTCCCCTTGGTGTAGATGAGTCCCTCCTGGACCAAAATCGTCGTGCCTTGCCCTCTTTGATGAGTTGAATCAGAGTCATTGCTTGAGGATCTCGGTACAGTCCATCCCTGATCCTGGAAAGAAAGTTGGAGCGCAATTGACTTGCTTGGCCTCCGCCCTCAAACTGTATAGCATTCACTAGCTCCACTTTCCGACTCAATGCATCGGCCATGACATTTGCTTTTCTGGGTTTGTACTCCATCACCATGTCGAACTCAGCCAAGAAGTCCTGCCATCGTGCTTGCTTTGGGAGAGTTTCTTTTGAATTTGAAAGTAACTCAATGCGACATTGTCGGTCCTTAGCACAAATGGTGCTCCCGGAAGGTAGTGTCGCCACACTCGTAGATGGACCACCGTCATCTCCTTCTCATGTGCGGATATCGCTCGGTCTCGTTGAGCTTGAGACTCGTAGCCCGGATGACCCTCCGCATAAGAACTCCTCCAATAGTAAAGTCGGAAGCATCGGTATGGACTTCAAAGACTTTCCATAGTCCGTCTGAGTTCTTCAAACACGTCTTGGTCTTGAAATGCCGCCTCACATTTGTCCGACCATCTCCAGGATCGCTCCTTTTTTTTTAGCAACTCCGTCGGTGGGGTTGCGTGGTTCGAATATCCAGCTATGAAGCGCCGATAATAGTTGACAAACCCAAGGAAGGATCTCAACTCTGGCACCTTCTTTGGTGTCCGATCCACACTTGCACCTTAGCCTTGTCCATTCAAATAGACCCATTCCCAATTCGATGCCCCAAGAATAAAATCTCTGTTTGGGCGTAGCACTTTTCCTCTTCATGAATAAGGTGTTCTCCCGAGAACATTGAAAATTGTTGAGGTGTCTAACATGCTCCTCAAGTGTTTGGCTATGACGATGTCGTCTAAGTGACGACCACAAATTTATCCAGATATTCTTTGAACAATGATTCATGAGAGTGTAAAATGTGGGGAGCATTGGTTAAGGCATCACCAAGAACTCGAATGCTCCATCACCGGTCACGTAGTCTTCGCCTCATCACCGCACTGCCACACCCCAATCGGTCGAGTTTGGAGAAGTACTTTGCCTTGCCCAATTGATCGAATAAGTCCGCGATGAGCGGATAGTACTTGTTCTTCACCGTCATCTTGTTGAGGGCTCGATAAAATGCATAATCGAGGCTCCCATCTTGTTTCTTCGGAAGAGGACTGGAGCTCGAAGGTGCTGAACGCAGATGAGACCATCGCAGCGCTCATCTAACTGCTTCTCGACCAACTCGAGGGGCCATGCGGTATGGTGGTCTCGGAGGCTTAACTCCCTCCCAATCCGATGATCCACGCCGCGTGGTGGTAGAGTTCTCGGCAACTGTTGGCATCACATCCGAGAACTCCTTCAGATGTTCGCCACAATAGCAGTTCTGAATGGCCTCCCGTCAAGTGTCTCTAGCTTCATAGTAGCTAAAAGGTTAATTCACCTTTTCGCACCTTTCTTCAATTGTAAAGCCGATATTTGATGTAGGTCCTTGGTTCCTACTAGAAACTAGAACCATGCCGGGATCATCGCCTCCCATTAGACACAAGGAGTTCAAGAACGTATTGGCACCAACTTTGTCGCATAAACTCCATTCCGAGAATCACTTGGAAGTGGCACCGCCATCAACTCTGCTCCCGCTCCATGTCCCGATCTTGATGGGGACCCCTTTGCTTGTCGGAGATTCGCTTTCAGTTCACCGCCTTCATGACTTAGGCTCTTCTCCAAGATTAGTCCATTAGCGATCGGCAATAAAATTGTGGGTTGTGCGTGTCCACCATTGCGGGTTGTTCGGCCATTGAGCTTGATGTCCACATACATCAACTTGTCGCTCGCCTCGGTGGCTTCACCTTTGTATTCTCCCCACTTGACCCCAATGCATTCAACAAACGCATTGCTCCCATCATGGGTCCTGCGACCACGCCGCCATCGGAGTCGAACTACTCGAACTAAGGGCGATTGCTTTGCCCTTGTCGACTTCGGTAGAATCGATACCGTCAAAGCATTGAGTGTTTTGTGGGCACTCCCTCACCATGTGCGGTCCTCCACACAAAAGCATCCAGAGGCTTTGGGATTCTACCTCTTGAGCCCTCCCTTGTGGAAATTCTTCTTCTTTGCTCGCCCCTAGACTCCTTCGCCGAGAGTATTTAGATGAGAGATTTCAAGATTGTTTTTCTTTCTCAAATCCTCGGAAGAAATAAAGTCGATTAGCCTTTCCACGAATTGCCTCTACATCGTGACATTCCTTCGATGTGGTTCTTGTTGTGCCCATGGCTTCAAGCCATCGAGGAAGCTGAATAGTTTGTCTTTCTTAGACATGTCCGTATATCCAGATCGGAAAATTGTTTCACGTAGTCTCGGATTGTTGTACTTTGACGGAGTTGTCTCCTTTCCTTCTTGCGACAAAATCATGTTCTCGGTAAGAACCGAGTTCTCAACTCGCTTCAAGTCTCCCATGTATTCTCTTGACATCGGCCTTGTTGGATCTCTTCCCAACGGGTTCGCCAAAGTTTTGCATCCCCATTCAGATACATTGTTGCTATAGCAACTTTGGTTTCTTCGAATCAAGCCTTGTAGCACGGAAATCTCCATGTCGAACAAAAATTTTCAAGCACTTTGGCATCTCTAGCACCTCAGAGCTCGGTGCCTGAAGTTTTATGGTGGCGCGTGGGTGTTGTTCCCTCCGTATGAAGAGTCCTTGTTAACACCATCACCTTAGCTGTGAGTTCCGCCATAACTTCATGTAGGTGTCGTACGAAATCTTTGGTGTCCTCTGTCAGTTGATCCATCATAGATTCAACTTTCTCGATCCGAGATTCAGCTTCTTCTAGCGAGCTCTCTACCCTAAGTATCCCTTGCTGGCCTTGGTAGAGTTCCTCCACGCTCACTTCAAGAACATCAAGGCGGGTCTCCGCCGCTATAATTCTCTCCTTGTGACTCTTTTTCCCGGTTGGCGCTCCAGATGGCGCCTCCTCCCCTTGTGGAGAATACCCAACTTCACGCTCGTCTTGTTCACTGTAGAGCTCCTCATGAGTGACTCCCATAGTTTGTGAGTGAGTTTGCACTTGCAGCCCACCTGCGACTGCTTCGAGCAAGGGTCCGGCTTGCCCCATCTTGCTCGATTCACCACGATGTTTCACCATGGTGAGATTGCGAATCTTCTTCGCTTTTCGTATGAATTGCTTGCTTGCTCTGATACCACACTGTCACGGGCTTAGCTAAAGTTTGCCTAAGCCGTGCGGCACCCTCGCACTCCCGAAGACTTAGCTGAAATTGCCTAAGTCGTAGAGCAACCTTGCTCACTATTCCGGACTTAGCTGGGATTGCCTAAGTCATGAAACGCCCAATGCATTTCTGTCCGCAAAGGGTCAGCCCTCTTACAACCTCTTAAGGTCCCGTAGGACCTACAAAGAAGAAGTTGATTAATTCAGAAGCGAGTGACGGACACGTCCCGACGTCTCGCAAAGCGGAAAGCTGTACAAGCAATTTATCGAACACCTTGAACGCAGCAAAGAAAAGAGAGAAAGAGAGCGAAATAGGATTTTGGAGGGTTGTAGGAACGGTCGCAAGTCCACAAACGATGGTTCCCAAGGTATCGGACGCAAGACAAGTTCAATTGCTGATGAATGCCTACGCCCGACATATACCCGGAACCCCATCCAGCCCAGTGCCACCCGGGGGGTTCCAAGGTGCTGAAATGGCTGACATTTTACACCGCTCAGAAAGGTTAGCGCGACACATGAAAAAGATCCAAAAATAGGGCTGTTTTAGGCTGTTTTGGCTCCGCGCAGTGAGCGATCATTCTGCAGCCTTCTACACTACTTTCGCTCACATTTCTTAGGTAAAAACACATAAACTCAAAGCAAAACAAGCTGCCAAACATATGTACAAGCAAGAAAAAGTGACGAATGGTTCAAGGAACAAAGGCATTACGGTTGAGCGACGACCGTTCGTGACAACAAGGAGAGAATTATAATAGTGGAGACTCGCCTTAATGTTCTTGAAGCAAGCGTGGAGGAACTCTACCAAGGCCAGCGAAGGCTACTTAGGGTAGAGAGATCGCTAGAAGAAGCTGAATCTCGGATCGAGAAAGTTGAATCCCTAATTGATCAACTGACAAAGGACACCAAAGATTTCGTACAACATCTACATGAAGTTATGGCGGAACTCACGGCTAAGGTGATAGTGTTAACAAGGACTCTTGATGCGGGAGGGAACAACACCCGCACTGCCCAACCACAAAACTTCAGGGCACCAGAGCCGCAGTGCTACGGAGGTGCTAGGGATGCCAAAGAGCTTGAAAATTTCTTGTTCGACATGGAACAGTATTTTCATGCTACAATGCTCGATTCTGAAGAAACCAAAGTTATTATAGCAACAATATATCTGAATGGGGATGTAAAACTTTAGTGACGAACCGGTTGGGAAGAGATCCAGTAAGACCGATGTCAAGTGGATACATAGGGAGACTTGAAGCGAGAGTTGAGAACTCAGTTCTTGCCCGAGAACACAGAGTTTGTCGCAAGAAGGAAACTGAGACAACTCCGCCAAAGTACAACAATCCGATATTATGTGAAACAATTTTCAACACTAATGCTGGATATACGGGACATGTCTGAGAAAGACAAGTTATTCCACTTCCTCAATGGCTTGAAGCCATGGGCACAACATGAACTACATCGGAGGAATGTCACCGATGTAGTCGGGGCAATTGCCGCCGCGGAATGGCTCACTGACTTTATTTCTTCGGAGGATTTGAGAAAGAAGAAACAACTTTGGGAAATCGCCCATCTAAATACTCTCGCGAAGGAGTCCGGGGCGAGCAAAGAAGAAGAATTTCCACAAGGGACCGGGCTCAAGAGGTAGAGTCCCAAAGCCTCTGGATGCTTCTTGTGTGGAGGACCGCACATGGTGAGGGAGTGCCCACAAAACAGCACTCAATGCTTTGAGCATCGATTCTACCCGTAAGTCGACAAGGGCAAAGCTATCGCCCTTAATTCAAGCAGCTCTGACTCCAGTAGCGATAGTGAGGCGTCGCAAGAACCCGTGATGGGGGCAATACGCTTGTTGAATACGTTGCGGGGTCAAGTGGGGGAGAATACAAAGGCAAAGCCACCAAGGAAGCAATGAGTTATATATGTAGACATCAAGCTTATTGGCGGACAACCCGCGCAATGGTGGACACGCGCACAATTTTATTGCCGATCACGAAGCTAAGCGGGATAAATCTTGGAGAAGAGCCAAGTCGTATGAAGGTGGTGAACTCGAGGCCAAGCGGATCTCCGGACAAGCAAAGGGGTCCCCATCAAGATCGGGACATGGAGCGGAGCACGACTTGATGGCGGTGTCATTAGATGACTTCCAAGTGATTCTCGAATGGAGTTTATGCATATAGCAAAGTTGGTGCGACCATTCCGAACTTCTTGTGTCTAATAGGAGGCGATAATCCTGTATGGTTTCGGTTTCTCGAGGAGGAACCAAGGGCCTACAACAAATATCGGCTTTACAATTGAAGAAAGGGTGCAAAAGGTGAATTAACCTGTCTGCTATGAAGCTAGAGACACTTGACGGGAGGCCATTCAGAACCTGCTATTGTGGCAAACATCCTAAATGAGTTCTCGATGTGATGCCAACGGAGTTCGAGAACTCTACCACTACATGTGTGGATCATCGGATTGAGCTGGAGCCGGAGTTAAGCCTCCAACGAGACCATCATACCATATGGCCCCTCCGAGTTGAATCGAGGAAGCGCTAGATGAACTAAGCGATGGTCTCATCAGCTCAGCACCTTCGAGCTCCATCTTCGAAGAAACAAGATGGGAGCCTCGATTATGCATTGATTACCGAGCCCTCAACAAGATGACGATAAAGAACAAGTACCCTATCCCACTCATCGCGACTTGTTCGATCAATTGGGAAAGACAAAGTACTTCTCCAAACTCGACTGGCCGTGGTATTGGCAAAGCGCATTGCGGTGATGAGGTGAAGACTACATGTGTGACCAGGTATGGAGCATGCGAGTTCTTGGTGATGCCTTTCTGCTTAACCAATGCTCTGGCCACATTCTACACCCTCATGAACCAGCTGTTCAAGGAATATCTGGACAAGTTTGTGGTCATCTACTTAGACAATATCGTCATCTATAGCCAAACACTTGAGGAGCATGTTAGACACCTCCGAACAATTTTCAAAGTTCTCAGGGAGAACAACTTGTTTGTGAAAAGGGAAAGTGCTATTTCGCCCAAACAGAGATTTTATTCTTGGGGCATCGAATTGGGAATGGGTCCATTCGAATAGACAAGGCTAAGGTGCAAGCTATGGCGGACTGGTGAACACCAAAGGTGTCAGAGTTGAGATCCTTCCTTGGGTTCGTCAACTATTATCGACGCTTCATAGTTGGATATTGGAAGCGCGCAGCTCCATTAACGGAGTTGCTAAAGAAGGAGCAGTCCTAGAGATGGTCGGACAAATGTGAGGCAGCATTTCAAGACCTGAAGACTGCTGTGTTAGAAGAACCTGTACTTAAATTACCGGACTATGAAAAGTCTTTTGAAGTCCATACAGATGCTTTTGACTTTGCTATTGGGGGAGGTCTTATGCAAGAGGGTCATCCAGTGGCCTACGAGAGTCGCAAGCTCAACGAGACCGTGTGGCGATATCCTGTGCATGAGAAGGAGATGACAGCGGTGGTCCACTGTCTACGAGTGTGGTGACACTATCTTCTGGGAGCATCATTTGTGCTAAGGACCGACAATGTCGCATTGAGTTGCTTTCAAACTCAAAAGAAACTCTCCCAAAGGCAAGCATGATGGCAGGACTTCTTGGCTGAGTTCGACATGGTGATGGAGTACAAGCCCAGAAAAGCAAATGTCGTAGCTGATGCATTGAGTCAGAAAGTGGAGCTAGTGAATGCTATACATTTAGAGGGCGGAGGCCAAGCAAGTTAATTACACTCTAACTTTCTTTCCGTGATCGTGGATGAACTGCAAGATCCTCAAGCAAAGGACTCTAATTTAACTCATTAAAGAGGGCAAGGCACGATGATTTTGGGTCCAGGTGGGACTCATTTATACCAAGGGGAACAGAGTTTACGTTCCACGAGCGGATAACTTGAGGCGTGAACTCTTGAAAGAGTGTCACGATTCCCTTTGGGCTGGACATCCGGGTATCCACCAAACAATGGCTCTCATGGAGAGGGCCTTCTATTGGCCGAAGATAGGGACAAATTTAGAGGAATATGTTCGAACATGCCTTACTTATCAATAGGACAAGATGGAGCAGCAGAAGCCAGTGGGACTTTTGGAGCCGTTGTCCATACCAGAAAGGCCATGGGAGAGCATTTCCTTGGACTTCATATAAAGCTTGCCCGCAGTAGGGGGACTTGGATCGATACTCGTGATCGTTGATCGATTTTCGAAGTATGCAACATTCATTGCTGCACCCCTACATTGCTTAGTGGAGGAGGCGGCTAAGTTGATGATGAAGAATGTGGCTAAGTATTAGGGAGTCCCACACAACATCATTAGTGATCGAGATTCTTGGTTCTTGGGACGATTATGGACCGAGTTGTTCAAGTTGTTGGGGTCTAAATTATACTTCTTCATAAGCCTCCACCCTCAAATGGATGGCCAAACAGAAAGAATTAACTCGCTCTTGGAGCAATATCTCCGGCACTACGTGAGTGCCAACCAACGAGATTGGGTGAAGCTGTTGGACATAGCCCAATTCTCCTATAACTTGCAGCGGAGCTTTGCATCCAACAAGAGCTTATTTGAGATTATTACGGGACAACAACCATCAACTCCTCACACTCTAGTTATTGGTTATATAGGAAGTAGCCTATCAGCCTATCACTTTGTAAAGGAATGGCATCGCAATGCAGATATTGCGGGGGCTTACCTGGAGAAGGCGGCCAAAAAGATGAAGAAGTGGGCAGACTTGTGAAGGCGACCACAAGAATTTAAAGTTGCTGATATGGTGTTGGTGAAGCTCCAACCAGCATCACTCTAGTTCTTTAAACACAAAGTGCACAAAGGATTGGTACGCAAGTATGAAGGGCTTTTCCCAATCATCAGTAGAGTAGGCAATGTCTCATATAAGTTACAACTGCCAGCATCGTTCAGAATTCACAACATCTTCTATGTGAGCAACTTGAAAGCCTACCACTCAGATTCGCGAGATGATTCTCGAAATGTTCCAACCTGATTACCCCCCACCAGAGCCTCTTACGAGAAGCGAGTTGAAACTATTCTAGAGGATCGTAAGATAAAGTTACCCAATGAAGCGCAACAAATAGAGTACTTGGTGAAGTGGCAAAAGCTTCCTCAATCAAAAGCTAGTTGGGAGCCAGAAGATGCCCTACGATATGAAGAAGCTCGCATCAAAACCTACAAATAAGCATCGACGAGGGCATTGACAGTTTAAGTGGGAGAGAATGTCACGAACGGTCGTCACTCAACCACAATGCCTTTGCTCCTTGAACTGTTCGTCACTTTTTCTTGCTTGTACATATGTTTGGCAGCTTGTTTTGCCTTGAGTGTATATGTTTTTACTTAAGAAATATGAGCGAAAGTAGTGTAGAAGACTACAGAATGATCGCTCACTGCGTGGGGCCAAAACAACCCTATTTTTGGGTCTTTTTCATGTGCTGCGGCAATCTTTCTGAGCGTGCCAAATGTCAGTCAGTTCAGCACCTTGGAAACCCCCGAGTGGCACTGGGCTGGATGGGGTTCTGGGTATATGTCGGTCATAGGCGTTCATCAGCAATTGAAGTTATCTTGCGTCTGATACCTTGGGAACCATCATTTGTGGACTTGCGACAATTCCTACAACCCTCCAAAGTCCTATTTCGCTCTCTTTCTCTCTTTTCTTTGTTGTACTCAAGGTGTTCGACAAATTGCTTATATAGCTTTCCGCTTAGTGAGACACCGGGACATGTCTGTCGCTTGCTTCCAAGCTAATCAACTTCTTCTTTGCAGGTCCTACAGGACCTTAAGAGGTTGGGCTGACCCTTTGTAGACAAATAACACGTTGGGCGTTTCAGGACTTAAGCAATCACAGCTAAGTCTGGAACAGTGGGCAAGGTTACTCTACGACTTAGGCAATTTCAGCTAAGTCTTTATGAGTGCCGCGAGAGTGCCGCATGGCTTAGGTAAATTCAGCTAAGTCCGTGACAGCGCATCCAACATTGATAAACAGAATTGACTACCACCCCACTAGACCAAACTACCTCTCCTATCTTCAATGTTTATACCTATTCTTATAGCCTGTAATTCCTGCATCCACATCTTTATCTCCTTCCTGGAATTCTGTCACTAATGATCACCGAACCCCTCTTTTTCATCACTCTTAGACCCTGGGACCCCTGGCCTCTATTCTTACTTTTTAGGTTTGTTATGCTACTATTTGCTTTTATTACTCTTTACCTATTGAATTAGATCCTTACTTGCCTTTTTCAAACTAAGACTCTTGACACTTCAATATTTCACTGCTCCCTCTAAGACCGAAGCTACCATTTATTATATTGATACTATAGGCGGGGAATTATATAAATACTAATGAGAAATCCAAGTACTACTAACGTGTCTTGACCCTTCATCAACATACTATCAAATATTATATGATATAACATATTATCAATATCCATAGAAGTAAATAAACTAAGTAAAGTAACAAACACTAAGGAAAGATAGGCTTAGAGACAATAGCAGAAGAGTGAAAACAAGTAATAAGTATAATGCAATGGGCCAGTATTAAAAGCAGAAAAGTAGGAAGCGGGAGACCTGACCCTATGGGCATTTGAAGTTACAACTAAGGAATCAAGGTAATTAAAGGCCGGTTCTATTCTATCTGGTAGTTTGTCAATTCCTAGCTAGGATGGAGGAAAGGTAGACTCGAGCTGGAACATCAGTATTTAAGTAAGAAGTCTAATCCATAGGGCGGGGGAACTCCTAAATAATTTGGGTAAGCACTGTCAGTTTGAGAGCTAGTGGGTAAAAAGCAAAGAGAGGCAGGCTACGAAGTAGTAGTACCCATTTAGGATAGAGCAATAGGGCAGCTTATTTATAAGATGAGGGTAAGGTAGGGCAGGCACCATAGATAGGAGTAAAAGCCCGAGTTCTTAGTGCCTGCCCTGATAGTAAGTCGGCGGAATGGATTATAGGCAGTGGTCTCGATCTTGTCCGTAGTAGCCCTTAGCCCTGTCAGCAGTGATTGAATGCTGGTTGTTAATTCCATTCTTATGTAGTATGTCGACGGAACAGACTTCATGTTAGTAGCAATAGGCTGAGAAAAGCTCCCGAGTAGGAAAGTCAGTCTTATTGGACCAGGTTCAACTCTTGGTGATGATAGTATAAGGTCTTGTTAGCCCTAGTTTGAGTCTGAGTTGATAGTTGTTACCGTATCATAGGTAGTAGTGGCATCCTTGGCTACAGTAGTGAAGAAGGAATGCAAAGGAGAACTATAAGAGTAAAGACAAAAGGTAAGAATAAAGATCCATAGCTAAAGAAAGAAAGCGATGTCAGTAGGAGCCCCATCAATATCTAACCGAAAGAGTGGAGCTAAGCTGAAAGAGCATAGCGGCCCTGAAAGGCTGACCTTGTTTCTGATTTGATTCTTCTGTTGCTATGTTTTAGTCTGAGAGCTATGCTATCAAAAGTGTACTAATATCATTAAGAAAAGAACTGTCATGGCACCGATTAGACCTTAGTTCACAAATGAGAATCCAACTCAACAGTCAGAATTGAAAGACATATCCCGAGGCCGAACTAACTCCTTTTTTCTAAAAGATGAAACTATAGCAGTGTTGCTCTTAACCCCACATAGATAGATGCCCAAGCCTGAAATTGCATATATAAAGAAAGAGCCTTACTTATATCTTAGAGGGAGAGCTCAGCCCCAAGCCTTATTTATTTCACATCGACCCCCTTATTAGTTGCATCCTTCCACTCCGGCATAGCGGACTCACTACCTATTCTCTAAGTCACTCTTTCCTATCTATAAGGTTGACTTTACTATCTTGATTCCTTAAATACTCATGAAAAGTATGCTACACCTCTAGCCTTGTTTTACTTACTTATAACACCACTAAGGGACTTAAACTCGAAACCAGGAAGCCAACTGCTCCTTTTGAACTATCAACCGAGAATGGCACCCCTACTGATGAGAGTGAAAACACTTACTTCAATACCTTATCTGGATGTAAGGGATGCAGCCGATACCAACAAGAATGACCCTACTAGTCGAGAATCCAAACAATGCTATAGTAAGATTGACTACCCAACTGATAAGATGGAGTTGGTGCAACAGGGGATCTCAACACTACCTACCACACTAAGGCTATTGCTAGTGCCTAATAGCCTTATTACTTTGCCTTTAGTTCTTTAATGGACACTAGGGACCAAACACTAACATTACAACAACAACAAACCAAAAACCAAGCCTACTCGTTGTAAACCAACCCTACTCGTTAGCCCACCGCTACTTACTTTCCATACTAGCCTCCTTACCAAGCATTATTTCTTTCACCTTGCACTTGTCCGCTGCTTACTTGCATTCTTTAGCTCCACTATGGGGCTTATACTTGTTGTTTTTGAGTACCTACTAGTCACCTAGTAGTAGTAGCTTCCTGTACTTATGCCCTCAATACCTACGTTCTAGGTTCCAAACTTGTACTCCCTAACTCAAATCTGTAGTTCACTTCTCTTAGCCACCGCCCCGTTAGCTAATCCCCCCGGCTTACCCACTGGTGGACAGACAGACTTGTAATTCTTTTAAGCTACCTACAGACTTGAACTCGGAAGTCAGAATAATACATGGTGCTGACATACTAAAACAAGGCTGATAGAAGGTATAGTAGGAATAATAGCCAGGAGCAGAAGAGTCAGAAGAGCAGGCGAGACTAAAAGAAGCAATTAATAGACAGACGTAACCCAAAGTTCTCTTAAGACAAAGGCAGACTCATATGTGAAATAAGGAAGCAAAGTAAAGGGAGTCAGTATGTTTGGCGCCAATTCGATTCTTTCTATTGGTGGTGAGATTCTTGATTTTAGAGTTCCGCTCTATAAGGAGTAGTTCAATCTTGCTAGTCAGTGCTCGAGCCTGTGTTCTATTGTTATTAGTATATCAATATGAGCCTCAACCGCAGTCAGCTTAGCGCATCTCAGCAATCAGCTTAGCGTATCTTAGCAGTCAGTTGTTAGCATATAATAGACATCTTGATAGCTGACCTTACTTTATCTCAACCTTTGTCTTTGTCCCCTTGCTTAGTTATGTAGCTACTAATTGTGATTTTTACTACCTTAGCTATATTGGCTGATGAAACTGTAATTCCTTTCTTATACTCTTACTTGTGCATCTCTTTCTTAAATGTGAGTATTCAATTAGAGTATTGATACTAATATCTATAGTTATAATAACGAAAATAATAATAAAAAGAATCAATTTATAACCTAACGCATCCTAACCACTAACTCGCAAACTTACATTATGAGTGTCATTCTTGTGTTCCTTACTATGATTCCTATGCGCGAGTTGCTTCTCTTAGCTAAGATGTAGCTGTTCTCTTAGTTCCGATTCCCATTCTTATTGGTAGTAGGAACAGGTTCATAGGCACCAGTTGAGTTGCCTTTTTCTTGTATCAATACAATAAGTAGTAGTTGCATGTTTCCTATACCAACAAAGAGATTAGTTATGAATGAACTATAATAGCGCTTCCGTAGTTTAATGGCAAAATCCATTAGAAGTAGAAGCACCTGTTCTACCCTTTTAAGTAAGAATTGATTTACTTCACGGATGTTCTATCAAGTAGGAATTGAGCTCATACCAACAAGACCTCAACCGGAAACTGGGGCTTATACTCAACCCCGGATCTCTGCTCTACTTACTTCAACCCTAAAGCTGCCCTTTCCTCTCCTTTTGTCGAGCCCATTATTATGAATACCCTCTCACTTTTCTCGAGCCCAAAAGAGTAGAGCGGGGCTGAAAGAGCGTAGCGGCAAGAAAGAGTGGAGCGGTCCTAGCCGTGCAACGTTGTTGCTTGGCCCGCACTACATTAGTAGTGTCTTGGTGCCGCGCAGCTGTTGAGCGGCCCTCCGCACAACTACTCCACTGAACGTTAGTAGTTGCTTGGTGCTTGGCGCTTAACCGTTAGTAGTTGCTTGGCGCTGCCCTCCCACTTTTCTCGAGCCCATCTAAATCCCATCTAACCAGCTAATGCTGACCTTTCTAGATTTAGCATTATCAAAACAAGTTAATGGGTTCACACCACAATGGACAGTCACTTCCAACAATTACACGTTGCTTAGAGATTTCATAATCCAGCAAACACTTACTGCTAATGTGCAGGCGAGCAGCATCTCTAGATTCCCTACTTAGTAATCCCACTATGGCTAAACTCTTTTGTTGGTTTCTTTCAAAGATGTTCAAGCGCCAATTGAGGTAGAAATTCCATACTATGAATTACCATTTTGATTGATTTGGTGGTAACCCATTGGGAAACCCATTTGGATGAGCAATCGCTACTTCGTTCTCGCCTTTTAATGTGCAGGGCTTGAATCATCCATAAAACGCCTATTCCTAGGTGCCAAGCTTGTGCAAAATATCTTACTTGTATTGTTCCCATAAGTGGGTGAAAATCCAAAAAGTAAAAATAATTGCAAAGAATTTAGATATTGTCTCAGTACTTGTGGCTAGTCCTCTTATATGGACTTTCCCCTCCTTAAGGATGCTTTCCACAGAAGAAGCGATAGGTTCTACCCTTCGATAGTAAAAGCTATGTGTACCAAACAGGAAATCTAGACATGTAGGCCGCCTCAAGCCCATGATACAAATATTGAAGTAAGAAGAAAGCAGTTGATGACCCCGATCGGACTTCGTGGTAAGGTAGGAGCCGAATAGAAGGCATAAAGGTAAGAGGAATGAGCGGGTAATAAAGAGATTGGAAAGATTAGATGAATGTATTGACGTAATGTAATATAGTATACCCTTACCTTAAGCAACATCCAAACCTAGAAATGAGAACACGCTCATCAAACTGAAAGAATGGATAAATAGGAGGCGGGCTAAGCCCGAATAGCCTCTTCAAAAGCATGATGTATCGACTTACTATGAATAATGCGAGCTAGCATCTGGGACAAATGTCTGTAGATATGATACCTCCAAGTCAGAGATGGAGAATCGCCATTTTGTAAATCTTGTAAGACCTGTATGCTTAGTAGGAGGGTAGTGACTCAATTCCTCCTCTACCCAAGCATTTCTTGCTTTCTTTCTCGCCGAAGGAATGTATAGAATAAAGGCGGTGGCGAATAACAAAAATTCAAATCAATCTTGCTTGACCAGTTCGTCTAGAAGTCAAGGGAAGAGTTTTCAGAAGGAACCTGCTCCTGGGGACTTATATAAATAATGGCTTTTGGCCTTCATATGTGGTACAACATATATAGTTGTGAGATGTTCTACTTCCTATTGTTCAGTTATAATTCCATCTTGAAAAAGAAGGCCTTATGGGGCATCTACAGCAGTGCCAAACAAGGAAGATAGAAAGTATTCTTTGTAGACTAGCACCGCTCACTTAAGGTTTTCCACATAGAGTGTTTTCTTTAAGGGCCATAAGCTTTGAATCAATATGCGTTGGTTTCAATATTATATCATTGTTTGGGTCTCGAAATTCTACTCTTTTCAGGAGACAAAAGAGCAGAGCTGATAGAAATGCTAATTATATAATGTAATAGAGATACTAAAAAAACGAAAATAAATACTTGTGCCCACTGTAAAAGATTCCTTTTGTGGGGGACTTTCTTTTGCTTTTGATTCTTCTTTACTCAAATCAACAAACCTCCCATCCAGGACAGAACTCTAAGGATCTATCCTATAAGATTGAAAATAAAGAAACTCCGAATCTAGACAATAGTGAAGTACGCGCCTTAGGGCCGATCTTAGTTAAATAAGAAAACGAATCTACGCCCACTAGTAGAGTATCCTTTATCGATCGAAACAAAACTCGCAAAAGACACTTTGAGTGAGCTGCGCTATACATAATACTAAGGGACCCGGGCTTTGCCCAAATGATATGATCAGCAACTAATAGTACCCAAGCTATGATGTGATCAATAACTCTTCTCCTAGAGCAGAATCCGTTAGGGCGCCCTAAGCAATCGAAAGATTCTGAATAGGCGTAATCTACACGGCTATACCACCAAAATGAAAGAGAGAACCGATCGATACCAATAGCAAGATACATTTCTTTTTAGACTTTCCGAGATGTGCGAATAGTTGAAGATAATAAGATTGGAATGAAATACCTTACTTTATTAAGTGCTTTCTTTTATATGAGTAAGCCCCTTCCCTTAGGAATAGAAGTATACACCAGGTGGTAATTTCTCACAATTATTCACGTTCAACTCCACTTCAACCGAAACAGAGTAACATGAGTTCTCACCTCTCTTCCTAATGGAGGCACATACCATTTTTGTAACAGTGTATGGATAATCTAAAGTTATTATGTCTTTGTTTCTAAAAAGGTTGTGTCCTTTCTACATATATAGAAATTGGAGTCTTTCTTTCTCTCATTACACCTATCGCAGTGAATTGTTATGATGTGTGCCTCCTTCGAGATAAGCTGCTCCCGGCTTTCACTCTGGGCGCAGGAGCAATATAGGCACTGGCGATCACGGAGCTGCTGATATGTCTTAGCAACTGAGGAGGGAAGCAGGAGGCGGAGGCGAAGATTACACTGCAGAAGGAAAAAAGCGATTCTCGTCAAAAAGGCACATGGCGAGAAATATACAGGTTAGAAATTGGAAGGATAGAGTGTCATAAAATGAAGCGAGGGAATCAATTCTTCTATAGCAGCTTGCGGGAGTGCCTTCGAAGCCTTATCAATCAATTTCAAAATGCAGAAATCCTTGTTTGTGGATAAAGAAACCTATGCGCAGCTATCGTGGATAAAAGCGTAAAACCTATATGCAGCCATCTTCTTTTATATCCATACACCTACCTCGCATGCTGTATATTAGGCTTATTTAAACATGAGTTGCCTCACCTTGACCTTAGTTGTTCACATTTGTGATAATAAGCTGATTGTCTCTTTTCTTGTCCTTAAAAGGTTCTACTCATAAATGCAGTAAGGTACTCTTTCTTTCTACTTGGTTAGGCGTGTGTCTCTTTCTTAAGTTGGGCATAAACCTAAAAACTAACAAACCTATGCGCGTCGAAGGATTCCTGTACTGGAACCACATTTTGAATGATTCAACAAATCTAGGCATTGACTGGTTGGTTGGAATATGGCAAAGTAAGCACTTGGTTGCACATCACTTGGATTATCAAATGGGTATTCCCTTTGAATTGAATAAAGTAAGATAGTTATGATCAACTTGAATGAAGTAAAATAGTTATGATCAACACCGTCAACAACTTAGATAAACGAGACCCGACCTGACTGACCTACTGCTTAAAAGAAAGATAATAAGGAATAAAGTTGACCCATAATAGAGAATCATCACAACTTCTGAACAAGGGAATCATACCTTTTCTGGAAGCAGAGATTAATACACCATATTTTAGAAGAACAATCCAAAGCAGAGCGGTGTTGTTCTCTCGCCTTACCTTACCCTGGAAGCCCAGGAGCACTCTTTCGCGGTCGATAGCTGGGCCCAGTTGGACAGTGCTAGCCACCTCACTTAGCCCTAGATCGGCTTTTCTTTAACTTCCCACACATGAGAAGCAGGCCCACGTAGATAGATGTCCCATATAGCAGGGTTTAGTCGAAAAGGTAGGGGTTCCGAGAAATCGGAGAGGAGCTTAAAAGAAAGGAGAACCAAACCAATAAGTTATTGAGGAAAGAACAACTAAATGAATTATAGGTATGTTAAAGGATCCTTAATAATGAGAAATAGGCCGAGACAGCACCAATAAGTGCGAATCCTTAGTATTGTTCTGTAATAAGAGAAGTGGCAACCCTCGATCGATAGCCTACTGATGTATATAACATAGTGAAAACACTCTATGGAAAAAAGCCAGATAGAATAATAGAATAGAAAAAGAAAGAATGTGTGTTCATTATCTCAAAGTACAAAAAGGGCAAATGCCAAAGGCAAAGGACTAGATTAATCCGGATTTCTATGAAGGGATTATCATAATTACCTATGCACAGAAAGAAATAATTTTTACCTATATACAGAAAGAGAAAGAGGAAACCAGCCGATAGACTTCAACACGACTGAACTCATTGCTTACGAAAGTGCGCCTTATAGAAGTCCTGGCATTCAGGATTAGGATCACTCTTATGCTTTGCGAAGGAGGTTAAGTATTACCGGGCCCTATCCAGAATCCTATGTTTCTATTATCAATATTCCAATCAGAACCTCTAAAACTAGCTACCTTGGGAACATAGCCTGCCTCTTTTATAGCTTTGAAACTGATACTACTGAATTGCATTCTTTATCTCCCCTGTTAGTCTTCCTTTCTTACATTACAACACCAGTATTACTTTACTTACTTTGAGGCTTACTTTACCTTGTTATTAACCTGGAACTAATGGAAACAAGGCTACCAAACTGCCAGATAATAATGAAACGAGAAAATAGTATTTCCAACTAAGCCACCCTAAAACTACTGCCTATTAGTCTGCTTTTCCCATCCTAGACTCTTTAACCGCTGAATCGGCCATCTTATAAATAAGTTGCCCTTACCTTAACTGTTAATATAGCAATCCTGCCACTACTTAATTGGAATTAAATGCAGCTTCCCGAGTCTTTCTTGTCCACTGCACACACTTGTTCCTTCTATTCCAAAGTAGAATACTTACTTAGTCCCCACTTGTATCAAACATAAGTTAATAACACCAAGTCAAGAATAAGATAAAGGAAAGTCAGGCTCGTATAGGTAATTAAGCCAGTAGAGGAGGTTTGAAGCTACAACTCAAGAGTGAAAGGTAATCTAGGAGCCAAGGTAAGGAATGAGCGCTACTACTATAAGAATAAGCCTTGGAACAAATAGTTGAATGTGCCTATCCAACTCGAACTCAAACTCCGGCAATCGAACTACTTACTGTCTCTAATACTTCAACTCATAACTAGGGCTCTCGCTACTACTGGAAAGAAAGAAACCGTTGTATTGGTGTCTAACACCTTCCCTACTAATAGTGAAAGCACCAACGATGCTTTTACTTACAAATAGGACTTCCCCACTGGCACCTACGCTGCCCTTGAAACCGACATCTTTCCTTTGGTTCTTTAACTCATGTCTCTAAAACATACTTGCGAGATTGAGCCTATATCTCTTGTCAATCAGCCTGCTTTACTGCTTTATAGAATCGAACTAATAACTAGCAGGATATCAACCCAGATGCCTAACAAGAACACGACTGACTCTTTTCTTTACCCTCGCCTCCTTGCTTAAATTACCTATTGGCACTTCCACTCTTCTGACTACTGATTTAACATATGTATTCCACTTATTGGCCTTCGAAATGGGTCCTTTAATTCTACAATATGTTATAGGAGTTATTTATTACATCTCGGATTTTTCTACTGTTTACTTGAGCCCTGTAGCTCTCTTTTCAACCTCCCTCTCCTTTCTTGGACTCTGCAATCCCGTAAATCATTAGAGTGAAAACACTACTTAACTCAGGAGCCAACGACTACTTCTTGGACTGAACCCACTACTTAAGGGAATCAAGCTAACAACTATCAGATTCTGCCAATGCCTTGTAAGAAAGAAAAACGAATATCGGACTTGAACTCAAAATAGAGAATCCGACTACTTTTGAGAATAAGGAAAACAGAGATGCGGAACTCAACTCGGAACTAGGAAAGTTAGACTCGAACCCTTGCTTCACTGTATCTAAGGCTACTAAAACCACTGCGGATAAGACTGGAGGCTCAACTGAAATTCTCTTATTACTAAGAAGAATCTACCTATTGGACGCGGACTTACACTAGCTACATCGTATCCCTACTACTCCTTGTCCTTTGTTTCATACTTTTACTCCTTATCCTTTGTTTCATACTTTCCATTAGAGGATTCAGTCCTATTAGCACTGAGGGAGTTCTTGTTAGCACTAGTCCAATTCTGATTTGCATTTAGTTACAGCCTATTCTTAGATGCACCACTACTATTCTTAGATGCACCACTACATCGTACCTTAGCGAAATCCTTTCCTTATCAGCAGAGGAGTAATACTTCAACCAAGGAGAGTTAGGTTAGCATTCATTGTTTTCGGCCTTGATAGCATCAGTATCAGCTTGAAAGGCAGGAATACAGAATGCAAGTAAGCAGTAGCAGACCTCTATAGTAGTTAGTGGTAGAGGAGAAGAATAAAGGGTGGAATAAAGCCTGAAGTGTAATAGGGGACATCTTAGGTGCCCCACAGTAATTAAAGTAATATTTTCGAGTTCACGTATTAATGGTAGCAGTGTCGGTCTTGCTTTTGCTAGCTGAGTTCTTATTGATTCTAGCCATCTTATAAATAGGCTGCCCTTGTTGTTAGTATTTGTAGTCTTGCTAGGTGGTGTTTGATTCCCTTCGATCCGGTACATATTCTCTGACTCACCTGCTCCTTATTAAGTAAATGAAAATGGAACTGCTTCGATTTGGCTTGTAACTGGATACAACACTGGATACCTAACTACTGATTCTTGAGTCTACTTAGCTCACATTACTCACACATCAAGAGATTCTCGACTTGCGGAATCATTTATTGCCTTTTCTGTTGACATTGAAAGTCCTAGTGCTAACGCCGTTTCGTAACTTCCTAACGCTAAACTCGCATCACAAATAGGAATATATCCTTCTAGCGCTGAAGTTGGTCTGGAAGATCTCATTGCATAGTCCCCATCTAATGTAACCTATAAATCTTTCTGTAATTGGAAAATATACGTACCATACCACCCACACCTACTATTCTGATTTAATAACCCTACTATTATTTATTATTTCATATATGTACCATACCACCTACTATTAAGTACCATACTACCCACTATTCGTATTTCACTATTGAACACCGAAAACATACCCCTATGGAATAATTCCCTATTGATTGCACGTATGGTAATCGATGTACGCACGCACATACCCAAGGTAGACACAAACACACCTTTCTGTCTCTAGAATAATGAGATATACCACTAGAGAATGCATGATACATCATAATGAGAGATGTCGCTAGAGAATGAGAATAGAATGCACGATACCACTAGAGAATCAAAGATACCCACTAGAATAATGAGAGATACCACTAGAGTATGTATGAGAGCAAGTATACCACTAGAGAGTCCTTGTTGACAATGGCGTAATGACAGACCAAAGAACGAAATAAGTAATAGGGAATTTTGTACTACAACTCCATATACTGAATCAATATACTGAATAAGGGACCCGGTACACGTTGTTTGCCTGAAGAATCAATGTAGTTTATCCCAATGATGTATATGGTATATAAGAATTGGTTATGAAACAAACACACCCATATTTCACTAAGTAGTAAAAGGAGGGCCACTCTACTCTTTCTCTCCTTTTGTAGCTATGCTTTTTTCTTTTGTTGAGGCTGCTTGCGTGGGTGTGATTACCCCTTTGTTTCGACCTTGTTGTCGATCACTGAATGCACTCAACTACTTGAATGGAAGAGTTAGCCCATATGATCCAAAGGATGTGATAGGTGCTAATCCAAGAAAGACTATGTGGTTTGCACTTTCATAATGATGCATGGTGGTGGGACCGCACGAACGAAGGAATGATTCCTGAGGTACTTTATATGCCCGAGGACTCTTGTTTGTTGCATAATGACCGGGGTTGCACTGCACATCCGCTAGCCCACATTGTTTATCCCTTGGTTATGTGGTGGGTATGCATATCGATGGATACATCGATGGGCACATTGTGGTTATGTGTCGTGCTGGTGACAGTTATTATTATATATGTATCGTTGATGTATCATTGATGTATCATTGTTTTCTCATTCTAATATTTTAGAGTAGTTCACTGGCGAAATGTAGTTGAAACAGGACAATAGTTATTCCATCTTTTTGGGAGGTAGTTGTTTTTATATTCTCATTGCATTTTCTATGGCAGCGTGGGGATAGCAAGGCAGGGAAGCCAGACAAGTTAGAATCGAGCAAGTAAATCAAAGAATTCAATATTGAGCTAATATCTCTAATACTGGCACTTAGAGCTAGGAAAGAAACTACTAATGGAAAGAATTTAACCAGAACTCTATACCTGCATTTTGGATTTCCACCTGTTAGCCTGCCATTATCTAATGTCGTATCTGTATCTGTATCTGTATCTAGCACTACTTCCCACAACGCTTTAGTTCAATTGTTAGGCTGGCCTTACTGGTATTATATATGCCTGCCCTTCCTTGCTTTTATTCTACATTGCCACTCGAACTACTATACTATTTTGAATAGAGCGGTTGGCCTAAATTCTAATGTTCCAGCTGGAGTCTACCTATCTTTGCTTGAATTCCCGCTTGTCCCTCTTCTCAGACCTAGGTGTCCACAGTCATTAATGTCTTGCTTACCAATATAGGGGTGAGTCTGCCAATCTTCTTATACACCTTTGCTTAAGTCACTAAGTAGCTGCTAATATAATAGGAATCTGAGTATAGGTCCAATGTAGTGCATCCAAGAAAGGAACTAACAAATCAGAAACCAACTACTGAATTTCAATCTAAAACAAGTGCTTTTCATGCTTTAACTCAGAACTCGGGCGCTAGTAATGAACAAAAGCCATCCGTATAATTCTACTAAATGGTATAAGATTTGCACTAATACCAACAAAACTATGTAACTATTGCCAATACTTGAGCTCGAAACTCGGAATTCCACACTACCCCTCCCGAGCACATAGATTGAACCCGCCAGTTAGTCTCCTACTGCTATATCTCATTCTTTACCTTAACCCTTATAGGCTGCATTCTGAAATTGCTTATTACGACATTTAATTGTAGAGAACTCGGGGATGGAATAGGTACTGGCGAGAATGGAATGATGCCTTATAATACATTAACTCAAAACAGGTGACTGAGCTACTGCTTATGAGAATTCACCAGTATAGTATCTGATTAAACTAAAATACATAATAAAGAAATAACACCAAAAAGAGTGAATAAGGAATCCTACTCAACGGCCAAGAAAGGTAGACTAAGAGAGGGGGATGGTAGACTTACAGGTTCGTTCAATAGGTGATCTGAATCAGTAGAAGTAGAAGGCATGTAAAGCATTAGTGTGAGAGTAAGGGACAGTAAAGCTAGGGACTCTAAACAAAGAGAGGTAGGCCGAATCTACAACTAAAGAAAGTAAGTGAAAGGTTGCAAGGAATTGAATCCTAAGCATGGAATGGGACATGGCGTTATTCCTGAATCTAAGAACAGTAGGAAAGGAGGTTGAATCAATAGTCTAAGATACCCACGAGCAGAATGAATGGATGAAGCCAATCGCCAATCTTAGTAGTTACGATAGACAGAAAAGAAAGATTATGATTATTCTTTTCTGATTTGACTAAACCTATATCCTTTTCTGATTATTCTTTTATGATATAGTAAACTTAGTTATGATATAGTAAAATTATTCTTATTTGCTTTTTGAAATGAGGTGAAAAACATAGAAAAGGATCTGTCGCACTTTAACTGAGCTGACGTGACACATTAGCCGTGTCTTGTCTATACGTTACTTGTCTAGTTGCTTGGCCCCATTCTCTTATTTACTTTCTTTTATTCCCTTTTGTGAGTAAAGGCCTTATTGGCAACGGTGTAACTCCTACTTATGAGTTTGAATCCATCAGGGTAGTGTTTGATTGATGTCAGTATTGGTTCACAGTTCGAAGACCAGTATCTTGTATTTTGTGTTTTAGCCTGATTAGACATTAGCGAATTCTTGTTATCATTAGTTCAATCTTCTAGTTATAGTCGCGAAAGCTCGGGTTTCGAGTTGAGTTTCATCTATGAGGGCGGATTCCCTGATGCACTAACCCATTCTTAGAGGTAGTCGTGGCAGAGTAGTTACTTGTCTCTTACTTTCTTTCCTACTTGGTATTGGTTAGTTACCTTCTTTCTGCATTTCAGACTCCGGTTCTTATAGTTTGCTAACTTCCGAAGATATAGTAGTTCCACTTTGGTTTGATGTAGTTTTCTACCTGCGTAGCTAAATCCTTTTGTCGACACTTCTTCTATTATGCCTTTACGACTAATTCTTCTATTTACTCCGGGGCAAGTTGAATTATGTACTTGATCGTTTTCTTCTGTATTTTGTTTGTGGTAACCTACTAACCCTAGATGTTTATTTTCGATTCTATTCTTAACATACGTTCCAGAATTCTGACTTAAGAACATAGCACCTGGGCCGTAGATCATACCCTTCCTAAGTGGAGTCTCCTTATTCATATTCTTATTCATATCCCCATCGCCGCAGCTAAAAGAGTGAGAAAGAGCATAGCGGCATCATTCCACCAAGCAACAAAACAAGCAACTCTGGATCAACTGCCTAAGCGCAACATTCTACGTTTAAGAGAAGATAAAGAAAAGGAATTCAAATGTTTTGTGGAAAGAGACAACTTTACTTTAGAACGCCTCGCTCAAGCAAGTCGAGAGAATGAATGGACATGACTTTTCTATATCTAATACTTGTGCTATGATTTTTCTGCTAATGGTATTCTCTAGCTGAATAGTATTCTCCAGTAGGGCTCGTTCCGCACACGTGGGTTTTAGTAAGAGTTCTCTTTGAAAAAGAATATTTAGAACAGCCTCTTATCAAGCAGGGGATGATCCCCGCCTTCACATCATTGAGAGAGACCATAGGGAAAAACAAGATTAATCCATTTCTTTCTAATAATATACTTGAATCTGGAAAGTACCAAAGCCAACGAACGTAGGAACTATAATAAAAAGTACTAACTCCTTACTTGCGAGCTTCATAGGATCCTTCTTTCCAGGCAGGGTGCTAATCTTTAGAGAGTTTATAGAGCAAGTGCTGTGGTTGTGATGAAACTCTATAAGAATAATAAGATGTGCCACTCCGGAACAGAGGACAGCTTTGATATAAGGGGGGGAGGGAATAACTTCTAGAAGCATTGGAGAGTAGTTGTATACTTCTATTTTGTGTGCATCCATCATAATCATTGGAGACTCTTAAGCAATTGAGGAGATATAGATGATTAAGGAGATATGGACAAGGAAATAGAGATAGAAGCGATATAGCCTTCCTCTCACGTATTCGTACAAGCCATGAAGTTCCAACAATGAGTGATAAACTCGAATAAAAAAGACATGTTTGCTGGAAGGACAAAACTCACTATAGCGTATATAGGGCGCACTCTAAACTCACTTGTTTGTTAACTTTCCCTAACTATTGAATATGGGCCGAATGCTATTATACTATACTGTAATACTTTCTTCTTTCTCTTGCTTGTTCTCTATACTTGATTCACGGTTGAGCATAAAAAATGGAATTACTACTTATGTAATATACCAACAATACTTCACTGCTTGTTGAATATAATTGAATACTATATCGTTAAAGAATAGTAGCATCAGTCTAAACTAACTATTTACTTTAAGCACTAATACTTGGCAAAGAACGCTATATACATTAATATTAAGCAAGTTCCCAGAAGAGAAGATTAAGCGAGTTCCAGAAGAGAAGTAGAATAGTCACCCTAGTTTTATTAGCTTTATCCTATACTAAGCGCTTTAGAGAAAGAAGTACGTATCTTTAGTCGGAGAATAAGAAAAGAGTAGGAATGAGAATAGAATCACCCGATACTGAAGTGTTAGTTGTTTTAGTTTCATCTTCTAAGGAATAAGGTTACCAAGGAAAGATTAGGAGGGGATAGGTTACCAAGGATAGGAGATAGGTAGGTGAAGACGTGAGGAGTAGAAGCCGTTAAGTCGTAAGCAATAGGTGGGTCAACAAGGGGAGTGAGTTCGGGCTGGAGAGGTTCGGGTGATGCACCTCTTTCTTTAAAGTCGGAAATACGGAATGCAATTCTCAAGTCATAGCTATCACATGGGAAGTGACTAAGGCAACTGTCGCAAAGGAAGGTACTAAGGTGACTAAGCATTCCAATCGAAACTTGGACTTACCTTAAGCATTATTAGCCTGTTCCTCTTTGCTTACAAACTGACAACCGCCTTACCGGCTCTCTCTATTTGGCCTTACTCACTAGCGTAATAGTCCTTATTGATTGCATTGTTGGCGTTCATGCCTTATCTATGCCTATTATGCTCAAGCCCCACTCTTGCCCTTAAAGACCTTAGTCTAAATCTTCCCTACCATCAAATGGGACTATTAGAATATGACCACTACTACAAAGGCAGGTCTTTCCTCTACCCTATTGTATATCAGCCTGTTACTTGCCAAGTAATTACTACAGATGAGACTGACATCGTTATTGAAAAGGGGTCTGAATGAGATAGATGTATCTTTTGAGTAAGGTTTTTGATTAGATAGTGATCTCGGGCACGAGCGGTTTATCTTCTTCACGGACCGTGAATGGCCATCATCAAAAGGGAGAATTGGATTCTTATTAATATGTGGTAAATGTAGGTTTATTTCTCAGATTAGACGATGAGTTTGGATCCATTGTGTGTGGAATAATAGGCTGTAGTCTCATATTGTAGGTTATGGGTTGTGATTGCTTCCTGTATGAGCCTCTTGTGGTTGGGCTATCGTGGGCAGATTCCCAGATGTTTACTCTCTTCCAACAAATAGGTCCAACAAATAGGACAGAGGCCATTGCTGGTCCACGCATGAGAGCTCCTCTTATTGTATCTTTCCCAAAGCGAACTTCTTTTATTGGTGAGAACTAGAGAGGAGATTAGCAGAGGTTATCAAATCTGACCTAGCCCAGCCACAACATAAGCAAGAGAATGTAGCTTCTTTCATTCGTTTACTGATTTACTACTTTTGTTCTCTGGCACAGTCACATGATTGTATTTCTTGCAGGCATAATTCAGAGGCCTTACTTAAGAGAATAGGTTGGTTAGTGAAAAGAGCGAGGAGAGTCAATCAATCCATGGGTTGGTATGTTGGTGAGCACGTAAGGTGAATAAGAATTCTAATTGTGTTGATGAGCAAGGAAATAAAGAAACAATAAATAGAAAACAACTCAGAAGTCGATGAATGAACTGGCGCCTATAATACTTTAGCTCATACCTAGGAAGCAAACTAATATAATGGAACTAAATACCAGTAACTCAACTATGCCTTATAAAACCTTTACTTTACTATTGATCCGATTGAAAATAGTTACTTGTTAAAAAGGAATGAGATACCACCTAACAAGGCTCGACCTGCTGTTAACAAAGCTATAGTAGTGGAGTAATAATGAAATATGGAATCATGGTACTGGTCTGGGGGTGCCCTAAGCTAATGGTACAACTATCAAGAAAGGAGCTACTGCTAACGGTTCTGTTCTCTTATATTAATATGTATAGTAAGGATACCGATATCAGTTTCGGATCTAAGGATACCAATGCCAATGTCGGAATCAAACTAGCAAGTATAGGATCGAATCAAAAGCAGTGTGCCATGCTGCAATGTCATACTAAAATAAACAAGTAAGAATAGGGTTCAGCAGCTGTAGTCTCATCAGTCGCAAAGGGGCCCAACTCCTATTAGTGGAAGTTCCATTCTCATCATTAGAGATACCAGTATCAAAGCGAGTAGGGACATACTAAACCCATCAATAAATAATGAAGTGTTCAAGAGGGCAGTCTCATAGGTGAACATAGGACTTAGTGTTCAAGAGGGTAAGTCAGTAGATGGAATAAGTTAGTAGATGGAATACAGATTAAGGGAAACAAGTCTCAGCTTAGCACAAGATTAGCAGACTTACGGATAGAGTAAGGGGAGTTTCATTATATGGCATTATATGGGTAGTGAGTTTTTCTCATCAGTGGAGCAAGTAAGGACAGGCTAGCAATCAAGCATAGTGGAGTAAATCTAAGAAATGAGGATACAAATCATCGGCTAAAGAGCGAAAGTAAGGGATGTTGGTTTGCGAACAAGTAGTCAAGTAAGATTGGATTCTAGTAGTGCCAGGCCTAGAAGAAGGTAGTTACAGGTCAATAGGGAGGAGTATAGCAGTCTTATCAGTAGTAGTAATACCCTTAGTAGGGTAGCCCCAAATTCTAAATAAGTTGTCCTTGTTGTCAGTGATTCCACTCTTGTTATTAGTAGCTCAATTCCCCTATTATGAGTTACATTCTCATCAGTCGTAGTTAAATCCTTATTAGTAGCTCTGTTGCTTCTACATTAAGTTCTCTTTAGTCGCATTTTTCTTCCTATAACTACTAAGATTAGTATTAGGGCTTGGCTTGTATAAAAGCATAGGCGTCTGTGTAGCTCGGGTATCCTTACTTTCTTCTTTTTACTCTTATACTAATGAAAGTTAGCCTGCTCTTCTTCACCAGAAGTCTCTAGGTTGCTCCTCTTAGTAAACCTTTCTATCATTTATCCTAGCCTAGGCTCGCTCTCCTACCTCTAGGAATCAATACACGATAATATATTAAGTATTGAGTTTCAAATTGGAGTCAATGCTAGAAGGAATCAAACACAGAAGTGAGTCTACGCCTACTCGCTTGAAGTCTATAGCAGTTGGTTTTTAGCTAGCAAGTAAGGGCAGCTAATTTCTTAGCTTAGATGGGGAGCAGCTGCCTGGCAGCAGTTAAAGAATCTGCAGTTAAAGAATGCCATGCAGTAGCTTGAGTTTAAAAGTGAGGAAAGTCAGGTCGGTAGCCAAGTAAGTAAAAGACTCTAGTTGTCAGAGTGGCATACTGAAAAGGGTCGTAGGGATACAAAAAATGACCACTACTGATGAGAATTAACCCACAAATCTAGAATAACCATACGGAGATGCCGGCAATTAACCTAAACTAATGGAATAGAACTGGTGTCTTCGGAGAACCAAACTCGGTATTAAAAGAATTAGGGTACAGCATCCAGCCTAGCCTAGGGAGTAGAATATGAATTAAAGAATCACTACTACTTATAGGAATCAAGCAAGGGATAGTGAATCTCAGGCAGTAGTTACATACCTCAACTAGGACATAGGAATCTTGGGAGCAGGTCTAAGAACAATAAACAAACAGGTAAGCATTGGTGTCAGGAAAGCGAGGCTAAGAGAAAGGGGCAGAATACCGGAAGTAATACTTAGAGTTAGGATCAACAGAGTTGGAGTTAGGAGTGGATGGGATCCAGTAATGCCAAGTGGATAGGTGAAGTACCTAGATTTAGGTCTGGTACGCTAGGCTTAGAAACAGTAGTTACAATCGTAAGGTGCACTATTGAATTACCTGTTTCGAGTAATGGTCTTCTAATTCTGAGTTCAATCTAGTATACAGTAGGGAATTCCTAGTGGCGTTAGTGGGGTGGGTTTTGTCGGCACCAGTTCACAATTCTAATATATACCACTAAATGTCATAGAGCTATGTTTGGTCTCCTGTATTCCCTATTTGATTCTGATAATAGTAGTCCAAGCTCTAATTACATGGTAGAGTTGCTTTTCTAGTTCAATCAACTAATGAGTAAGCTTTTGAAGTGAGTAGTGCAAGACTGTTTGTGGGTAGCTTCATTCTTCTAGTTATGAGTTGAATTACTAGTGTAGCTTTTTCATTCTCATGCTTACCACTCTTATTCTGAATTTTGCATTTGATTATTATTAGTCTACTGCTGTATGTGCTCTATATCATACCCAGAGTGAAAGAGGCGAACTACCAGAATGCAAGTAAGTAGTTGGAGAGTTAAGGCACGAGGAGAGGCTACTCAAACTGTCAAGTTAGGAGTCACAGGCTTGTATTCACAGGCCAATAGTTAGTAAAGGGCTACTCATAGGGCAGTATTCAGTTTAAAAGCAGGTAGTTAGAGTTAGAGCAAAGAAAAGAGGAGTCGTCTCATCAGAAGTAGCCCACGGTTCTTTATTAGTGGTAGGAAAAGCCCCAGTTTCCAGTGACATTCTTTTAATCCCCAGCTCGATTCTTGTTATGCAACATCTATTTCTTATTTATAAGTATATTGGTTTGGTATCCTCTAACTTTTGAGTTGGATCCCGTTGCTATAGTTGATAGTTCCATCTTGTTACCCGGAAGTGATTTCCTTATTAGAAGAGAAAATAGTGGAAGCACTTGCTCCATTCTTCGGATCGGTACTTGCATTCCTTATTGTAGTTGTGTTTGCGTATTAGCATTATCCTAATTCTTATATGGGTGCTATGCCCTTCCCTTACTTGATTGTTTGTCCTTTTTGCTCTAGTGACTCTAAGCAAACAAACCACTAAAGAAATAGCATATCTGATAAAACATCAATAAAAAGAAGACTAAGTGATAGTACGGACAGGTTCGTAGGCAGGGGATATAGTCTAAGATGCAATAAAACAAGGTTCGAGGTCAGTAATGAAAGACGGAGTTCCGAGTTTAGTTATTGCTAGTAGTAGCTGCTTTCTTGCGCCCGTGAGGGGATTATATGACTATTGAGTTGAATTCCATGTCTCTGTATTTATTCTTGTTGCTAGTGCTCCTAGACCTATTCTTGTTGGTAGATGCTCTGAATCATACCTATGCTTAGTATGGTAGTTGTACTTATCTATTCTCTTAGTATAGTAATTCGCAATAGATACATTCTCTTATATAGTCGGTATCGTTAGGGTATCTCACTAAGATAGGACAGGATGCAACTCAATAGTAAGCATTCAATCAAGCAGTAAAAGAATGGTCGTGATGTCAGAGAGAATCACTCTCCTTGGTCGGAACGCAAGAAAGGAATGGGCAACACCACTATAAGAACAGGAACAAACATAAACACTCATTCATTGAGGTAGCATCCCTATCCCTTCATTAGTAAAGTCAATCAAGAAAGAAGTGGAGGAACCTAGGCTTACTATACTTGATTTTGGTTTAAGTATGATTTCTCTATTGATCAGAATTGAGCTAGTGTTGCCAAGAGCTAAACCGGGGAATACAAGACTGAGCCCGGGCTACCAATACTTGAAATAAGAAGTAGTAAATCCACCACTGCCAATAAGAATTCCGCGAGAGTGCTTATAAGACAAGAACTCGAAACATGAAATCGAAACGTTAACTGAACTCACTAACAGAGCTCATCAATTACATTCTGAACTTCAAGTCGTAGAGAAAGTAAGCTGCACAAGCAGGTCTTCAAGGTACGTTCGGGTTATAAGAGATAAAGGATCTGATGCTTCTACACTCGATAAGAAGGATTCAATTCATTTTAAAGTGTGTTTGTTGTATTACCTAGTTGAGTAGTTGAGTATATAAAGCGGGTAATATTCCTTCCTTGTATTCTATATGGAGCAGATTCTTTTAGGCACATCGTCTATAAGCATAGGAATTGAGTTTTTTGTGTTAGCAAGTCAGGTCAAAGCGTAGGTCTAATATACGACAAAACAGAATTGGTTTAATCTGTTTGTTTGTCTTAGAGAAGAGAGTTAGTAGAAAGTCCAATCAGCTTCCTATGCATAAAAGTAGAAAGATTAGAAGTAAGAGAAGAACTTCAAATTGAGTTTGGGTGAGGCAGAATCAATTCTTTCTACTCAAAGTAAAGTATATCGCTGCTACCCGCAATTGCAAAAGAAAAGGAGTAAGCGTAATTAAAAGAAAGAGCAAGTGCCCTAACAGTCATATATAAGAATTATGGCTGGGGTGGTTAGAACGATATCCGAGTAGCCGAGCTGGGTCCCATGGGTGTAGTTCTATTTGGTTTCGGCAATGTAGTGCCGCTACGCTCTTTTCCACTCTTTGGGGCTACTATACTTTTGGAAAAGCTGAAATCACTGTTGTCGTCATTCGAGGGCATCATGATATCTTCTTTGACGATGCAGGTAGACTACCTTCACTTTTCATTGAGCAAACTGAGTTTGGTATTCGGACCAATAACTAACTGTTAGAAAGGAATAGAAAGAAGAAAGTGTTTGAGAGAAATAAGCAAGCGAGTTTAAGAGTAGGCCGAACCTCTATTGACCGATGATTGGGTGGGACCGCTTGCCTTATTCTTTGATTTTAGGTAAAACTTGGTTGAGCACAACCTTTTTTGCCTTTCTTTAGACTAAATTTTCTACCCTGGCTCACTCATTTTCTGGACATGAGTTGATCATTGTCGGAGAATGAAGACTTCCCTTTGGGGTCTACTCTATCATGAGAGCCTTTCTATGTGCTTCGACTTCCACTCCTTGGACCACTGACTGTGCTCGGACTGCTGGAGCCGAAACTGGTTGGTGCTTTGCCGGATCCAGGAAAAGTGAATTCTAAGTTAGCTGCTTTTTGTAGCATAGGTGATGAAAGTTTTCAACTTCTATTGGAAGGGACTTAACTCCGCAACAACTTATAGGAGTAGGGGGCATGAAATTGGTCTGAGATACTCTTTTAAGATGGATTTGATAAGATTACTAAATCTCTTTTCATCTTGTATTCTTAAAAATGGAAAGACCTTCCAAATCCTAGGTTTCGCTGCCTAGAGACAGTCTCACTTTATTTGTTCTTCCCCATAAAACCAGAAAAAAAATAAAAAGAGCAAGGAGTAGTCTACAAGGAGGAGTATAATATACAAGGATGAGTATAATAGAAGAAATGATTGTTTGAGTTGATAAGGCATCAGTGAGTTAGTGTGTTAGATAAGTTCGGACAAGTGAAAATGACCGGGCAAGTGAAATGATTGTAGTTGAAATTACTGCTTGTGTAAGCTGTGGAAGGAAGAAGATTCATCAAGTAGAGTTGAGTTGGGCTATGGCTTTGTTGTAGAGAGAGGTAGAGGTTATGATTATGTTGCAGTAAAGAGGTAGCGGTTATGATTGTGTTGTAGTAAAATAATAAGCAAAAAGATAATAAGCAGAAAGAGAATTAGCTGTTAGCTATAAAGTGAAGTATCCAGTAGCAAGTCCGGATAACTAAGCGTCAATGCATTGTAAGGACGGTTTACCAGTTGAGAATATTAGCCATAAGAGTAGTTAACAGAGCAAAACCTTATAGAAATAGGGGTTTATTTAGCGCATAGTATTAAATACGAGTAGAGTTACCATAAGAGAAGCCTTTGCTAGTTCCTCAAGAGTAAGCCATGTTAGGTGATTTGGAGTCTAGGGTAGCTAATGCGAGTTGACCTGATCAAACTTAGTATAATGTATAGCATTAGTTATGGATGTATAGCGTTAGTTATGGAACGGAGATTCGAATTCCTGTTTTCTTGTTCAGTAGATGAAAAGTAAGCCGAGCAGCTGAGATTCCTTTCACTGGCACCCATGGAGACTCTATTTATAGTATACGACTTATCGCTTGCTCTTGCAGCATCGTTGTCTGAAAAAACTGTCCTAGAAGCCAAATTGGATATAGAGGAAGTTGGGATCAGCTGGGTTGGGAACAGACCTTTATTAGTTTGGGTAAAAGTAGAACGACTCTTCTGCGGGTAAAACTATTACAAAACTTCTGGTGTGTCTGTTGATTTGTATGTTGTGTGTTCGGGTAGTGCTTCCACAACGAAGTCATTATTACTCTTTGGTATTTTGGGCATCGGTCAGGGTAAAGTAGATTCACTCTTCTCTATCATTTGTTCTTTTCTTGATACTAGCTCTTAGTCATTAGCCTTTTGATTTATACTAGAATTATCTTATTAGATGATACTAGCTCTTATTTGAGTTTGTTTCAGTATGATGTAGCTCTTATTATAGTTTGTTTCAGTATGATTGATATCTGAGAGGATACTAGCTCTTATTATAGTTTGTTTATTTCAGAATAGTTTGTTTGTTTCAGTATGATATCTTCTTAGGGTTTTTTGTTTCAGTATAATATCTTCTAGGTGGTAGGCATAGATCATAGGTATTGGATGTATTGTTAGTTTGTGCCGAGTCAAATCTGCTTCCTTATTTTTGTCCGTAGCAGAAAATAGATCCCTTACCCCCACTTGAAAAAATGAGTAATATGTAAGTCCAAAAGACAACAGATACTATGGATCCTTTGACTCCCAAAAGGATTGCCTTCCCGGGTCTTGTCGGTCTTGCCTGTAGGTTGTGATGTGCTTCGAGATGGCCGTATTTCTCCTGTACCCCTCCATTGGTGGGGAATCCGCTTCGGGGTCGTTGCTCTGTTGCTTCTGGCCCATCCTCTAGGCACCTTTTTAAGGCATGGAGTGTTACAAGTTAAACGCTTCCTTGGTGCTTCTCATCAGTTGCAGGGTTTGGTGGCCTGAAATGGACTTGGCTTCGGAAAAAGGCCTCATCTCCAAAGCTCGACTCGCAAGGCTCTCGCTGTAAGGAATCCCCCTATTGCCTCGCTCTTGTGACATGCTATGTTTGCCTTAAGAATTCCAAAGGAAAGGGTGAGTCACATGCGTTAGTTTGTGGATCGAGGTCTCACGCACTAATCCCTACAGGTGTCCATAGTAGCCAACCACCCTACCTAAACCAATCATCATATCGGTCCCTAAACCCCATTGCTAGAAAGGCTCGGCTTCAAAACCATACATGGAGCTTCTGCCTCATATGGCTCCTCTAGGGATGTAGGTAGGCCCAAGCTTGTGCAGTTAAGGTTTGTTGTACACAACCTTAGTTGAGCATTCAGTAAGAGACAGTTCTCTAGAGGAAAAGATGTTATGAGCAACATTGCACAAACCATAGTGCTATTCTAGTCTGCACAAACAAATGGCGAACTCTCCTTTTCTCCTTATACTTCCCAGAGCACTATTATAGTCTATAAATTCATGAAACTAACCACGTTACTGATAACCACGAGCAATGAATCCCCAACGAGAAATTGAACCTATGTAAGGGCATCTTCGAGGAGTAGCCCGCTTGCTTCTTAAGAAACTTCCTGGCACATAAATTAAGGGAGCCAGCGAAAGGTAACTAAAACACTAGAAACAGGGACTACCCGAGCTAATGATAGAGGCAAGAACACTTTCTAGCCAAGCCCCATTAATTAATCATAACGATATCATGGAAATGCTGCACGGACCCATATATAAAGGAATAGAAAAAGAATCACCTTAATACTTAACTAGATCGAGCCCGGGATCTTATGGGAAATGGGAAGATCTAGGATAGGCAGTCAACCTCCTAGAAAGAGCGATGTGCATGGACCGGGTGAGTAAGGATGCAGGTCCATGGACCGCTCGTCGGGCCTGATAGGTGGTGGTATCACACCCTTCTTAAAGGAACCGTACGTAAGACTCTCACGTCATACGACTCTGTCCTAGAATCTTTACCTAACCTTTTCATTCTTTGACCAAATAGGTCCTCGAACCCATAGAAGCTATTAATCATTCATTGATTGATTGATTCAAGGTAGCTTTAGCCATTAATTGATGTCAAGGTAGCTTTTTGATTGAAGCGGTAGAAGATAAGCTAATTGCCAGAAGCGAAGCGATCTTCCGAGCCGGGAAGGATACAGACCTTCTTATTGCAATAAGCTACCAAAAACATAATTAAGGAAGTCGACCAGAACATTCTAAAGAGAAAAGAGGTATGGGGAGAGGAAGAAGGCCAGAACATTATAAAGAGAAAAGAGGTATGGGGATAAAGAGGTAGGGGGAGGGTCACTACAAGACTACAACTACAATACCAGTTATGTGAGGTCTTCATTTCAAATGCCCTACCTAGCTATCCTTATAGCAGACAACTAACAAAAGCCTACTCAACTAATCTCATGTAAACACCTGTGCACAACTAAACCTAACTAATAGATCAAGAAACCTAACTAATAATATATCAAGAAACCTAACTAATAGATTAGATCAAGACAAACTAAACCATTTTTGAATCAAATATTGGATCAGATCAAGTCAAGAAAAATGACTTTTGAAACATGTAGTTGACGTCGTTGTTCGGATCTTGACCCGGGCGCATATATATTATATATACTGACTTCCCAAGCTCTACTCTAGGTTGTTTGTATACTTCCCAAGCTCTATACTGTTTGGGAACTCTGCAAGGGTCTTACCACCTTCTTAATTTACTATATTTTAGTCTTTGGAGTATTTTCGGATGATATTCCTAGCCGAAGATTTGTGTTTGTGGGCTAGGGTGAATATAGCAGACCAGCGAATCTGGTGGTCGACAATCGTTCAGACTTGGTAAAGGTTGTCATAGCATCTATAGTAGGACAAAATACTTATAGCGAAGCCCACGTACCAATTGACTATCTCTCCGTCGCTTACATTCGTAAAAGAGGCTACGTGGATAGGCCTGGGTCTTCTTTTGCTAATGATACCTCGATCCCTAAGCCTTTTGAGCATCATTTTCATAGGCACCCTTATTTGTATGGTGAATTCGCTGCTGAAAGATCTCGCCCAGTTTCCCTCTATTTCCCCCAGAGCCTTCCTACTCGCTGGAGTAGACAATGAAAACTTCCGGGCATCAGTGCCCAACCAGTTAATGGGGACGGACTTTTTCACGTCTGATAGCATGTTGCTCCTACCTGAGCTATGCAACAATGAGATCTCCCTTGATCCTTACCAGATGGGTAATATGCACACTGGTTTACCAATTGTTCCATAAGTCAGAGCTAGTTGAACCGCATCCAGTAAACTACCTCTGTAGCTCATCCACTTTGTCAGCTTTTGGATAGGGATACTATTACTATGATCCCTAAACTTGGAATGGATAGCGCAACATAGGTGGAAAGCAGTTAGATGGATACGATGCTTTACCCATAGACGCTTCTCCAGCTCTTGTAATAATTGTATGGGAGTTGTCTTCGGAGGGACTTTCCGAATAACCGTACCTGGGAGTTCTACCGTACTCCATGCAGCTATGGTTGTTGATCCTGCGGAGCCTACTAAAAGGTTAAGGCCGGATTGTAGGAAGTGGGTAATACGGTTTTGGATTTCTATGGCACCCACAATTCCCAGTAGTAATTCATCGGCATATCGCGTAACAAATCTTTATTAATGAGTCATGGGTTTTAAGGAGGCCACCACGATCCAGGCCTCTCTTTGACCTGATAACTAGTTGAGACTCCCCGCCCAGCTCTATCAACAATCCCCTTCTTTTGCAATACTTAATAAGGTGGTTTCTTCTCATGGCATAATTGAAGCCTTCCATACCGGCTTTTGGGGTCAACCCAGCGGCTTCTAGTAGGAAGGTGATGCAAAGGAGGCTCGAGGGCTTGTTAAGAAAGGCTGCAAGGGCCAGGGGGAAAACAAAAGATGTTTTCTGGTCTACACTTCATCGTGGGGTGCTAGTGTTTGGGGCATGCCACGATGAAACAAGGGAATGAAAGATCGCTTTGCGTTGGGTGCTCTTTAACCTACCCACAATGATGGCTCTCTTGTCTTGGGGAGTGTTGAAACTTGCTTCTTCTCTAGACTTATCTTTGTCATCAACCATACTTTTACCCATTCTTAATAGAACTGATCTTATTCTCTAAACTAGAGGAATTTCGTGCTTATGTTGGATCCTCCCTATCTCCTGATCGAGTTTGTGTAGGTAGATGTTGCCTAGTACGGTCGATAGTAGTACACTGTGTGGAATGGAGTAAGGGCACTTCTCACCTCCTACGAGTCATCTGTCTAAGAACAATTTCTGAGTCGAGTGAAAGAACTTGGGATCGTTGATCTCCTCCTTTAAGATTGAGATGATTCTATGTCGGTCGATGGTGTGAAAACACTTCCTGATGTCGAATTCCAAAAACTAGCAATAAGTTCCCCACTCTTCTTTGATCCATCATAGTGCCAAGTGGCAGCCTCGACCCGAGCTACAGTGTGATGTGTTTGGAAACTCGGGATTGTAATTGATTCGAGTACCATTCTGATTGTCTCCTTCATTATCTTTTCTACAGATAACACTACTGTAAGTGGTCTAAACTTCAACCCTTCTTTCTTCATTTTAGAAAACCCGTCTTTCTGCATTTTATAAAAGAGGTAAGCAAAGCCTATTTTTTGCTCCCTATATTGATAGATCCGGGGTACTCCTGACTGGCCTGAACGAAACTTAAAGCAAGTAGTCATATCACCCTCGGGCCCAGCTTTGTTTCGACAACCATTCCGAAGAGCCGTAAATAGAGAAAGAAAAGAAATGAGCTAGCTTTGCTGGTTTGGACATGCTTGAATCAGTTAAGTGAAGTAAGGGCCATTCTCGTGGGCAATCTTCCCACGGCCCATCGCCTTACCACTATATTATAGTGCAGGAAGTGAGCTCAGTCCTTTTGAAACCTAAACAGGAGTTTCCCTACATGTTATCGAGCTAAAGGAGAGTCAAGTAAGTACTAACTATTTGCAATTGCCCTATAATAGGATTGGTTATGAGGGAGGACAGGTAGGATTGGTTATGAGGGAGGATAGGACCTCTTTAAAGGAGGGAGCAGAAGGGAAGGTTATTAGCGCTTTATCGAGGGCTACTCGAAAGTAGGGCCACCCCAAAAAAACAAATCTGTGAAACCGGTGAAACATTCTTGTCAAACAATCAATCAAGAAAGAAAATCATCTTTTCAAACAATCAATCGAGAAACTCTTTCAAACAATCGAGAAAGACGCTAGCTAACCCTAGCTTTTGAGATGCTAATGTTAGGCTTACTTGAGCGGGCGCCTTAGCCGACATCAATCTTCTACAGTAGTGGGGAGGTGAGTCAAGTAAAAAGTAAAAACACTGCCCTTAGTCTAAAGAAAAGAGTCAAGTAAAAACACTGTCCTTAGTATAAAGAAAAAAGTGCAAGTAAAAGCACCGTCTTGCTTTAAACAAAAGAGTCAAGTGAAAGTAAAAGCATTGTCTTGCTTCAAAACTAGCTAATGCTACCCTGAACTCTAAATCACCTAACATTAATGCGCTCCTGAACTCCACTTTGAATCTCCTACTTCTTTATCTTAGCTTGGCACTATCTTCTCCAAACTCAAGGTTCGCATTCTCCAATAGCCCCAAAAAAGTATTTTCTTTCTTAGATATCAAACTAGAACTACACATATGGATCTTTACCCCCACCCAAGTTGATACTGTTGCTCATAAGAATATGACTAGCGCTGATGAGACTGATATCGCAACTTAAAAGAATCAACACACTAGCCACTACGCTATCGTCCTTCATTCTCTGCCCCTTCCCTATGCTGTGCTGTGCTTCTGCATACACAAATATAGAATTCAGTACTATAAGAATGGAACTACACCTAATAAGCATTGCACTGAGTAGTATAGCACTAGAACTCTGAATTAAGAATTAACCTCTCTCCTGCCCTCTTGGCCTGGCGAACACAAATACAGAAGTCAGGATAATAGTCCACACTACATACCAATAGAGCTAGTAGAAGAGACGAGTAGCGACCAAGCCACTACCTACTATGATTCTACTAATCCGGTCTCCCAAGCTCACTACCTATTTCCCTAAGTACTACTTTCCTGTTTATCATTCTGCTAATAATGATGGGGGGATTACACCACTGATAACAGGACTTTCGCCTACAACTAGTACTTTTACTGCTGACCCCGAAGCTGACTTGCCTAACTCCGGTTCTTACTACCTTTGCTACCAACCCTTATCCACCAGCTCTCAAACTGATACCGTGGCATCTAAACCTGGTTCCTCCGATAGTCAAAATTGAGCTAGGGCGGACTGAAAACACCCCTTCTGAGGCTTTCATTGTAACCAAGTAAGTAGAGACTTTCACTTATGTAACTGGGCATGTAACTCATAGGTAGGTGCATCCAACTACTAATATAAAGAAATCAAAGACAGCAAGGACAGGCCCCTCATAGGCATATTAGTTAAAGAAAGCAGTAAGGGAAAAATCAAACTCAGTAGTTATAATAAGAGAACTTGAAAGAAAGATTTGAACCAGTACTAACAGATAAGTAGACAAGTAGCTACTACTGGAAAGAATGATACAAGTGCCTCTAACACCTAATAAAGAAGAAAACTAATGCCAACAATACTTACTTAATGGGCGGGAACCTCTATCTGGAATCCAACACATAACTACCAAAATGGAACTGGTGATCAGAGGAATCAAGCTATATTTAAGTAAGAACTCAACTAAGTAGTAAAGGAATGATAACACACCATGCGAGGAAAGAATTCTCAGTTGGGCGGAGTTCGTGGATGAGTTTTCAAGTCAGAGAAGTGGGCTTGGGCTCATTAGTATCGGACTCAAGGTGTGATAGCGCCAGTAGTAATAGACTCATAGTGGTAAATAGAAGAAATCAATTCATAAGTAAGCCTATCTCGCCCACCTCTCTTGCAGTAAATGAATCCATCTTACCCGCCTCTCATTTAGGAATGAAAACTCCAACCTATTTAACACCGAAATTAGGACTTGTTGGGTCTCAGAAAGGGGAGTTTGAAAGTAAGCTGTATAATAGCCTGTTCGAAAGTAAGATGTTGGGCGACTAAGAAGCCTGATCCGATCCGAAGCTGGTAATTATTGAGGTGATTTACTTTATTGCCTTTACTGAGAATCAACAGTTCGAGTTTTGTATCCGACGAGTAACTACTATAGAAGCCTTTTTGAATTACATTTAAAGCAGGTTTGATCTCTTCCTAGTTCAACTCAACTTCCCGTGTGTGCACCAAACCTCTCTCCACCTCTTCTTGCAATAAATACTCCCTATCTCCTATCCTTGGTGTTACCTACTTCTTTATAATATAAGATACAACTATAGAACAGGCAATTTGCAAGACCTGGGGGCTCCTTCTCATTCTTCTGATCTCTAAGACTTCACTCGAAAAGACAGACAATCTGTTGAACAAGGCTAAGCAGCGGGATAAGAAGAAGTGATGTTACCAACAAGAGAAGAAGTCGACCACAACTCTACTACCCTTAACATAACATCAAGTCGGTGTTGCCTTTACGAACTCCGTACTTAGTTGCTTTGTCCCTTTACTATAGTACTCGACTTTCTACCCTAGACTGACTTGTTGAGTCATCATCAGTAGTAATATGTTTTATTATCGAAAAAGAAACAACACCAACTGCAGAATAATAAGTTGGATAAGTAAAGTAGCAGGATTAAGAGAAGAATTAGTTCGAGAATCCATAGTTCGCTTATAAGCAGCAGAATAACCAGTTCTTGTTCTGTTCGAGTTGAATCGTAAAAAGAATAAGGATAAAGAGGTGAAAACAGTCCTTTTGAATAGGAATATAGCAAGTAAAGTAGCAAGTAGTTAAGAAAGTTAGTTCCAGTTCGAGTGTCCACGATAGAGATTGGTTATTTATTGGCGAGGTAAGACCCTTTATTACCCTATTAGATTTTTTGTCATCGTGTCTGCCTACTTGGGTGGAATGGAACCATCAAGTAAAGATACCTGGGCTACTATGAATACTATAATGTTATAAGAAATTCACTTATTAGTAGAAGAGTGCACATTCAATAGCCAAGAACAGGATTGAACTCATAGTTAAGATAGATGGAATTACTGTAGGCAGGTAGTAGAGGGACTTCAACACATAAGTCAAAGTTAAAGAGCCAACCACAAGAATGAGATTATAAACCTAGAAGTTAGACTCGAACCTACAATACGGAATAAGGAATGGAGGAATCAAAAGAGTGTAGTAGACTGGTTGCCAGTAGAGAGATTCTAGTTCGCAGTGGTTCAACTGCCATACAAAAAGGCAAGTCCTAATCCATAGACAGGCAAGGACTCTCACTAAGGATTCACCCTTGATTCAACTATTACTCTTTCCTATGCTCTTATTAACTTGATTCAACTATTATTCCTTCCTATACTATCTCTCCAGCCTGTAAGTCTTCTTTTCTTCCTTACATAAGAGAATAGAAGCACTGATGAAGCTATCTTAAGAATCGAATTGGCACTGTTCAATGTTTGCACCAATATACTTTCTTGTTTGTATTAATCTAATGAGTATATTTATTAGTTGTTATTATGCCTGACCAAGCTAAGCCTTACTCCCCTAGCTCCAATTCCGACACTCCTTTATATTATTCTCATACCTGGCCTCCTATGCTATGCTTGAGTTTGACTTTCCTGTCTCTTAACCTTGTTAGTTAGTCCGAATTCAATGCCCATGTTCTAGTTGGGTCTATTACCTATTAGTTGACTTCTGATTGTTATTACTTATATTCTATATGTGCTATAGCATACCTGTATTGTATTCTCTTTCCCTATTAGCGGATGTGCTAGCCGCGTACCTTAACTATTAGTCTCATTGGGCGGAGTTAGAGTTGAGAGTCAAAGAATGTAGTTAGGTAATAGCAGACCGAGACAGAGTAGTAAAATACTTAATAACAAACAAGACTCTCAGGAACGGGTGCTAGGCTATTAAGCGCAATACCATATTTTAGATCGGTAGCTAAAGAATAAGATAGAGCATTATCAGTTTAGGAGAGAGTAAGGACATGCTTATAAGCGCTAGTACAAACAAGTCCGTGAAGCACTGATTTCTTTCTTTATTATAAGAGAAAGTATTGAAGTAAGGCCTTAACTCCAGTCTAGTAATAAGTAAAGTAAGACCTATAGACAGGAAAGTTAGCCTTAGAGGCTGGAAGAGAAGTTTTCAACTAATGAGTAAAGATCGGATCAGTAATACAAGAATAAAAGACAGGTAGGTTAGGCTCATATACAGGGATTTCAGGAACAAGTAGTATAATGAGATAAAGGGGCTAAGGGTTTGGTTGAAGAGTACAGATGTGGGATCGTGAGGTAAAGAATGAGAAGCATGAGTGCTCATTGGAAACCCTAGTAACTAAATCATGGACACATAGGCTTTGAAGCTATAACTACAGAACGAAAGGAGTCAATTAGGACACTAAAACTAACAAGCAAGAATACGAGGAACGAAACAGAGACTTAGAGCAAGGGAGGGTAGAGCGAAATAATAGAAAACAATAGAATAGGAATTTGTCCACTAGGTTTGATTCTCTCTTTTGTTATTCAATTGCTTCTCATTATTCAGTTGACTTATATTATCATATGTTTTATCATATTCTATTTTAGTAGTTGCTTGCCTGTGTTTGAGATGCGCTGGACCGTATTCATATTCTCTATCCCCGACCGGGTTGGTTCTGTGTTCCACTACTCTATCCCGTTCTAGTGACTCAACTCTTTATTCTTAGTTTGCCTATTCATTCTTATATCTCATCTGAAATAGTCTATTCTAATATAGTATAAGTTCAACTCTTACTTGAAGTTTCCGTTTGTATGGGCTATTTTCATCCCGAAGTTCGAGCTCGATTCTTGTGTTTATGTCCCCTGTTGCTTATTTCAATGTTATATGCCCCGGTTCAATTCTTTCTCCTTCTATTTCTATAGTTAATAGTGCCGTGCTATGTCGTAACCTTAGTTTCAGAACGTATAGTAAGAACTAGAGATGGGATAGAGTTGGGATGCTACTAAGTAGTAGTAGAATGCAAGTTGGGATACTAAGCCCTATTAGCGATAGCCCCATCTAAGCAGCCAAACGAGTGGGAAAGAGCGTAGCGGCGAAGATCTTTTCCTACTTATGCGCTCGACTCGAAATTTGGTTTTGACTCCAATATGTAACTAATGTCTTTAAGCCTTGCTTTCCACCAAGCAATTACTAATAGGAATAAGAATATAATGGGTATGATCTACTTAACCATAAGAATCGAGACCGGGCGAGCAAGACTACCTGACAAGACTATAGCTTGGAGAGCCTAGTTCCATACTTTTCTAATACGGTAGCTGAGAATAAAGACTTGAATCACTGCTAGCAAGAGTGCAACTAGGACATAGGAACTGAGCTCCTTATTCACTAAACCTCACTTAAATTCTAACTTATGATACTGACTTTGCTTTTGATTTAAGGACCTATCTCCATTCCCATTGCTGTAGACTTACTTTCTTAGCTATCAGCCTATATCTCTATGCTTTTGTTCTATGGCTACCTATTCGGATACTTTCTCTTATGTTTGACGAGTATGGAATTGAACAAGTGCTTCTCGGACTTGGACTGGCGCTTCTCAGACTTCAATTGATAAGTCAGAATATGGGCATGTATGCTCTAGCACAGTATCAAATGGATGATGGGGATACAGGATATGAATATGCTCCAGCGCATATAGGAGTAGAACACTGCCTAATAGGAACTTCTCATAGGAAAAATCCACTCAGTTAGAATAAAAAAAAGCCATTGAAGAATCACCCTTGTCCCCAGACAGGCCCCTGTATTACCCAAGCTGTATTACCTCACCTATAAGTTGACCACTACTGATACCAAATCCACAGTTCGCCTATAAGTTTCCCACTATCAATACCAAAAGAGTATGAAAGAGCGTAGTAGCACTGCACGGCCGAAAAGAGTGGAGCAACCCTGAAAGAGCATAGCGGCCCTGCCACGCTGTTGAGCGCCCTTTGCGCAATAGTAACCATTACTTGGCACCACACAACTAATAGTCCCTAGCCACGTAACAAAATCTACCGAAAAGAGCATAGCGGCGCTAGCCGCGCAGCTAATAGTCTTTATCGTGTAACATTAGTAGTTACTTGGCACTTTGCGTTGCTTGGCTATCCGTGTCTTAGTGGTTCACTGTCGCACAACATTAGTAGTTGCTTGGCTAGCGCTTGGCCTTAGCAGCTTTACTGACCTTGCCTTCCAATCTAGTATCCCTGTCCCCTAGTTTTGATTCTCTAACCTATGTTTTTGTAACCCTTACTTTCATGCTTTAGTTACCGATTTGATCCTTACTTTGCTTTATCCAAGTCTCCTGGGCATTCCCGCGCTACTGACTCTGATTCTTATACTGCTGCATCTCAATATGGATCCACTACACACAAATATGGTGCTACTAAAATTAAGTCAACAACTACAGATCCAATGTTGACATTAAGTAAACAACCACTGATTTCATTCCACATGATCTATTTCCCATCAACACCAAATGGGTTGGTTATGAGCAAGTACACTAAAGAATGCATTTGAGTATAGCAAAAGAAATGGCAAGGAGCGGAAAGGAGGGGAATTGCACTTACGTGAGCCTCGTATTTAGTAGTGAAAAAAGAGATCCGAATCAGTAGGGGGTAAAGATGGACTTGGATCGGGTAATAGCAGATTCAACCCAAGACAAGTGAGGCTCCTAGTTGGGTATTGTCACAGGCTTAGCTGATTTTGCCTAAGCCGTGCGGCACCCATGTATGTCCGTCCGCATAGGTCAGCCCTCCCCGAGATCTCCTAACATCCCATAGACTCACAAAAAGAGAAAACAGGCCAGAAGAAGCAATTTCCATGGGATCCACAAGCAACTGCTCAAGAAAACACTTTATAAAGCCAAAATATAAATTACACCCATGGACATTACAAACTCAGAGAGGTTGCACACAAAGGATAATGGTCCATTACAGACCGATGTCCCCACAAGTGCTTATAAGACACACTTGTATTTACAAGCCAAACTTGGCTATAAAGCAAATCAAACTAGGGCTAAGCTCATCAAGCCCGCTTCTTGTTGTACAAGATATGTACCTAAACCGAAGGACACGGACAAATACGAGCATTTCATCGAACACCTTGTTTACATTATTGTCTGTGACATTCTCCATCACTTATTCCTTCGACGTCCTCGTCGAAGCCACTGTAGACGCTGCATCTCCTCGCATTTTGTTGAATCTTCAATCTTTTGCTTTGGCTGCAACACGCCCCTTTGGCTCCAAGCCGCTCTCCGCCACTGTTGTTGAGTAATCAAACTCTGATACGCCAAGCTGCTTCAACTCACCAATGACTGAATCTGGTGTGGGGTTGGCTGAGTTGTGCTGATCCTTGTTGGTTCTCACGGATCCCTCTGATGAAAGAAAAGACATGCCTTATTATGTGCCAGTATCACAGTATACTCATATTGCTTGAACTGGGTAGATGCTTGTTGGAGCTTTAACGAGTATCGCCTTACAGACTTTGAAGTTTTTAAGGTCCTTTCTCCATAATGTTTGCCCATTGAACCTTCATCCGCTGTTAGTTATCACTTCCAAGTATGTTCGCATCACTCCCTCTTAGTCAATTGGGAAGTGAAGTGGAAAAACTACTCTCAGTAGTACTGATCACCAACGGTGAGGATTTGACAACCATTGTCTTCCATAAGCTTTCTTTGAAGGGTCACTGAACTTGTGCAGAGCTCTCTTGCTTGGATAAGTAAGAGAACTGAGATACTTGACTTCACCCATTCTCTTCATAGTTGAGAAGGTAAGGTTACTTAGCTTCGCTCACCTCCTCGAGTTAAGAGAACTGGGGTACTCGGTTTCGCCCATTCTCTCGAGTTGAGAAGGCAAAGGTTATTTGATTTCGCTTGCCTCCTTGAGTTTGTACTTCATGCATTAAGCTGGATACTAACATTCGCCTGCTCTTTGCTCACACTTCAGAAGCACTTGAAGTGGTTGCTACTGTGATTCAAGGAGGGTTAGCTACTGTGATTCACCTTCCCACTGCCATGAACTTCTGGAATGCAATAAGTTTTGCCCGAAAAGAGCAAAAAGTTTACCCTAACTTAGAGTTCCCCAACTTGGAGTAAGTCTTTGATAGATCTGGTCGCCCTTGGGATTATACCGTCTTCTCCATCACTTTCGCCGCCTACTCCTCTTGAGTAGAAAGGTACAGTACCATGTCCTGCCTACTTCGTTCCTTAGTCGAGCACTCCTGCATCAACCCGAAGTCCCTTAATTTCGGCTATCTTGATGAGAAGCCCATCGACATCGGTCTTATGAAGTTTCTTGGCCTCTGCCCTTCTGCCATGTCTTGGTACTTGGAGCTTGCCTCTGCATTCTCTACCTCCTCGGCCCCTTTTACACCAATGCTCTCCCTCCATGAGAGCAAGGGATTGATGATTTTATGGAAGTCCTGCATCTGTGGTACCATGGCGCTGCCAAGTCCATTGCACTACTATCCGTTATCTTGCATCTTCATTCCTTCCTTCACGATCGGTAGATCTGCCTCTTTGGCACTGTGGAGCTCCTCCGAGTCCACCTCCTTTCTAACCAACGCTTTTGGGTAGCCGAGCCCTGACTGCTCTTCCTCGCCCCTTTCGACCACCTGCTTCGATACCACTATCTCCTCCTAGCAGTTCTCCTTGGTCGATGGAAAGACAGACTGTAACTCTCATGCATGGCCTCCGCCATCTTGTTGCAGGGCTCGTGTCGATTCTGTTCTCCTTAGCTTTTATGGTAGCAACGTTCGCTTACTCGGCCTTGTCTTCTGACTTGTCGGGCTCCCTTAAGCGAATATGAGCACCGGGCCCAACTCTCCACCGCTCGATTAATCAAGTCCCTCCATGGGACTCACCGGTACTTGCAATCTGATTACTCCTTGGTGGTACACAGCCCCCATATGCTGATGACCAAGGCTTTCATATGATGCAAGCTTCGATGCATACACACGGAAGACCCGCCTCTACGGTACTATGACATTCACTCCTTGAATCCACAGCCCTTCTTACCGTTGCATTGTTCACCGAAGTGGAGCTCCCAGCAGCTCCTGATCATTCACATGATCACGTCCCCCTCCATGGGACTCACTGGTACTTGCACTTGGACTTCTTCCTCGGTGGTATACAGCTCCCATATGCTGATGACTAAGGCTTTCATCCAATGCAAGCTTCGATGCACACATGAAGACCCGCCTCTGCGGTACCACGGCATTCACTCCTTGAATCCATAGCCCTTCTTCTTGTTGTATCGTACACCAAAGTGGAGCTCCCAGTAACTCCTGATCATACCTCCGCATGATCTTTGTCCCTCACGGGACAAGATTGCCTGTATTATACACGAACTATTCCACCACGATCCGCTGTACCATGTCACCTCCTAGTGACATCTCCATTGCATACAGATTCTCGTGTGATGAACTCGGACTACGACTTCTCCACGTGTGGCCTCTGCCAACACATCGTAGGGCCTCTGCCATCTCCGTCTTTTAGTTCGCTCCCTTGGCAATTCCCCTTCACCCACCCACTCTTGGGTTACACCTGGACGAAGCATAGCTCTAGGACAGTCTGTCGCCTAGTAGCTCCTAAAGTCCCCTGACTTCGCTAGAGTTGGTGCACCATTGTCTGGATCTTGGGCCTCTATCCCCTACCAACATAATCTTGTTATGCACCTCCTATTTATGACAACTCGAATGGTAACACTGTGGTATATTCTTCAAGAGTACCCACTTCTGTGTCCTCTTGTCCCGTACTAAGGTCTCAAGATCCCAACTTTGCCTCCGCAAGTTGAATCACCTTAGTTACTCCATCAAATGCATCTCTGAGATAGCTTGCATGTGCCTTGAAGCTCCCTTCATCTTTGGCACCATGCAAAATGAGTCTGTCCCATCAGAATGGAGAACCCATGGAACGACATGATCCCACTCTTGCCTCTATAAGAGTCCATGCCCTTGACCTTTGTCTAAGGAAAGCTCCGTGCCTCCGCTCCATGTTCCATTTTCTATGTCGACTCCCTACATGCGGCTTGGATACTTCACCAAGTTCCACCCAAGTCACTCTGCTCCTCGATTTACATTGAGTTGATAGTGGCCCTCACGTCCACCATTCCATGGATCAGCCCTCTGTTGAGTTCGATTTCTGCATTGACTCTAAGTGTGCCTTCATATGATGTTGCCTTGGATTGCTCCCCCACTTGATCTCGAAATGCATCCACCAATGCATTACCTCCTTGGAGATCATGGACAACTCCTTGTCGCTCACTCGGTTCGTTGAGCTTTATGGAGATATAGCCTTGAGGAACTCTTCCTCAATATGTGCAGTCCGTTGCACATGATTCTCCCACTAGAGAACTAGGACTTATCCCTCCTGGATATCTATCCTGCTGAAGCAACTTTTCTTTTTACATACTTCCTACTGGAAGTTTCGGAGACCACCATCCCCTTTGGACTACCCCGTCTTGCTAAACTTGTGCTTTGTTCTACCCCCACAAATGTACTTGCTAGATTGCGACCCTTTGCCCATTCAGTCTCCACTGCACCTTTCAAGGTCTAGCAATGTACTGAACTTGTTATACATTTCAGCTGCCTACGGACATATCCTTTCCATGTCGAAGAGAAAGTTTTGATGCTCTTTGACGTCGAGTTCTAATCGCGCCTTGGGATGGCCACGAACACTCCGTCATCCATGTACAAGCCCTTGTATGAGTTCCGAATCCTTCGAGTTAGCAATTCCTCTCACCTCTGTGAGCTTTGCACAACTCTTTCGGTCGTTACACAACACCTCCCACCTTGCACGGTCTCATCTTTCACCAAGCGCCCCGCTTTGCCTTGAGCACCGTCAAGTTTGGTTGCCAACGTCGAGCTATAGCTCGAACTCAACCATCCCAATCTTTGTGTGCTACGCATTCTTCTTCGCTTGCTTGTCCTCGTGGTGCCTCTCTCGCAAAGGGGTTGGCTATTCCTTGAATGCCAAACTAGGATGCTCGCTCCTTTGAGCGACTCTTTTCCCTACATCTCAATGTTCGTTTCCCCCAAACGGTTGCACGTGCTGGCTGTCCTCCACACAGCCTAGCTAGGTCCCCCACGTCTGTATGGCAAGTGTTTCTGCGTGTGCTTGTCCTGCTCTGATACCACACTATCACGGGCTTAGTTGATTTTGCCTAAGCCGTGCGGCACCTATGCATGTCCGTCCGCACAGGTCAGCCCTCCCCGAGATCTCCTAACATCCCATAGACTCACAAAAAGAGAAAATGGGCTAGAAGAAGCAATTCCCACGGGATCCACAAGCAACTACTCAAGAAAATACTTTATAAAGCCAAAATACAAATTACACCCATGGACATTACAAACTCAGAGAGGTTGCACACAAAGGATAATGGCCCATTACAGACCGATGTCCCCACAAGTGCTTATAAGACACTTGTATTTACAAGCCAAACTTGGCCACAAAGCAAATCAAAGTAGGGCTGCTAAGCCTACTGCAAGCCCGCTTCTTGTTGTACAAGATATGTACCTAAACCGAAGGACACGGACAAATACGAGCATTTCATCGAACACCTTGTTTACATTGTTGTCCGTGACAGTATGCTACTCGGGCAAGTCCGAGGCTTTGTCGGCTTTGAGGCAAGCAAAGTAAGCCTAGATCTTGAGTTCAAGTATCAAAATGTGGGGGGATATGGATTTCAAGTAAGTCACGTAAGAGGGGTTGAAAACATAGATAGCAAGAATTATGGGTCAACTTTCGATTTAGGTTCAGTAGCGGTAGGGTAGGTGTTCCTAGTAGAGTTCTTGTAGAGTAGGGGCATTTCTCAATCCCCTATGGTCCGCTCTTCATTCTTTTTTATTCCTGGGTTCAATTCGGTGTGAAATACACTAGGTTTGTGTCAGTAAGGGAAATAGACTAGGTTTGTGCCGGGCAGTACCCTACTACTAAGTGAGATTCTTGATTGTTGCATTGATGCTACAAGTTAGTAGTGGAAGAGACAAGTACAAATACAAGTTTGGAGCAAGGGGATAAGAGCAGGGCTCATATCATAGGGTAGTAAGCCAGATCCCGGGGGACAGCATTCAAGAATCAAAGCCACCTTACAAGTAAGTAGTATCCGACTCAGAGTGGTAAATAGCCAAATCAAACAAGTAGCAGACCTAAGTCCAGAGTAGCCCATTATCCATCTCATGAATATCCATCTCATGGAATGCCCCGAGCCTTCCCTATACCTTGTGTATTCTTAACACCCAACACCTGGACTTGTAGCTGTAGCTATAGCACCGACCTCGTACTTGCATCATTAGCATCCAAAACTGGACTTGTTAGCTAGGTTTATGTAGCATGAACCAGGACTTGAAACGCGGCACCTGCACTCAAATCATTACTTTCTTATTGATTCCCCCCAGCCCAGGGCCTGTACTTGCACCTGCCCATTCTTATCAGCGTTGGCTTCATTCCTATCCCCAGCAGAGCGGTTATTGGCTTATAGTATAGGTCCCAGCATCCTTGCTTCTGCGTTTCGCTCTGTATTTACTACTTTACTTTCTGGAAGGGGTGACAAATAGAACTAGGTTTGTTGGTCATAGAAGTAGACAAACCCTTGCTTGATGGTTTGATTCTGACTTATTTGTTTAACAGGGCTTATATACGGACAAGGTGGACTTAATGGTCACCCGGGTAGGCTCATGGGCGGTGATTGAATTCTGTGTTTATTGTTTTAGCCTAATGTATGGTGCACAAGGTACTGGCAGCACCATAAATGTTTTCAGTTTCCAAGTAAGCAGTGCGAGACTCAACTCAAGGTCGACAATCGAACATAGGATGCAAGGAGGTAGTAGCACAGGCTTATGGGTAAGGTGGTGGTGATAGCATTGACCTAGTAGTAGCAGGCTTATAGGTGAGACCAAGGATCTAAATGAGTGGTCTCAGAGCTAGGGTTTTGGCACATATAGTAAAAGCAGACCGGAGTGCGAAGGAGTAATAGAATCCAAGATAGGGATGGTAGGCTCAATATGAGCATAGGCACTGAAGTAACCAAAAGATGAGTGTAGGCTTTAAAGCAAGGCGGGTAAGCTAACTGGTATTAGTATCGGGTTGCAAGCGAGGATAGGTAGACTCGATCTAAGATACGATTGCATACTTACCACTAGAAGTCCGATACTGGTGTGATAGATTGCGTACGGTAGTTGAAGCAAGGATAGTCAGAATTGTAGTTAGTAAAGACAGGCTAACTAACGGAAGCATTAGTTTGATGCGTGTTACAGAAAGATGGGCTTAGAGACATGAAAGCAATGCTAAAATAGTATTGGTAGGTGCAACTAGTGTATAGAGAGGCATTTGTTGAGTCGCTTGGCATTTTGAAGTCACTAGTAGATTTCTTATTCGTTAGTCAAAGTCGAAGGAAGCAGCACCACATCCAGTGTGTCCCAGTTCAATTTTGTGGTTGTTGGTTCAATTTTGTAGTTTGTCGGTGTAACACCCCTCATTTCCGAATTTTTGTATAAATTTCTGGTGATAATGTAAGCATTCATTTTAAATTGACAAAGAAAATAGAGTATGAATCAGAAGTACTTATTTGTAAAATTTGGGTAATCTGTTCAAAACAAAAAAAAAAAAAAAATCTGAGGACCTATATGTAAACCCTGAGGACCTAATCGTAAATGTACTAAATACAAGGACTAAATTGCAAAATGTAAAAAATGACAAATTCCACCGTTTAAGCCTCTCTGCCTTCATTCTTAAGGAAGCAGAGAAGGCAGCTACGTGGGTGATCTATTCAAAAAAAAAAAGAAAGAAAGAAAGAAAGAAGGAAGAAGAAGAAGAAGAAGATTTGGGGCTTTAAGGGTTCTTGCTCAAATCTTTTCACTTAGGGTCAAAATTATCAAAGGCAAGTGTTCTATCCTAATTTTTTTGCCTTCTGATACTTTATCCTTGCTGTTTTGCCTTGCTTTCCAAAATTAATTGCTGAATTCAAGACCTGCAAAGCTGAAATCTCTCTTGTTGCTTATAAGATCTGAATCTGGAAAATTATCAAAGTCCTAACCCTTCTGCCTTGTTCCGGCTGTAGATTATTGTACTGATTTTGGATTTAGGTTAAACTTATTTTATATGAATCTAGACTGATATATCTTTCTTTTGACACTGATTTTGTAGATTTTGGACACCGAATACTTACCCAAACATCTGTTTCAAATGAGCCTATAGACGCTGTAAAACAGGGTTCAAGATTTCTGACCTGTCAATACTAAAATGCCTATAACTCCCTGTTGAAAATTCTGATTTGTACCAAACTGATTTTATTTGAAACTAGACTTGCAAATCTTTCTTTTGACATATAGTTTGAAAATTTTAGAATTCAATTGCCTACCGTATTATCTGTTGAATCCGACCCTATAAATTCTGCAAAACAGTGATTGTGTTTTTGCCCTTGGGTTACCAAATCAAAAGTAACTCCATGTTGGGAACCCTGTTTCATACGAAATTTGTTCCATCAAAATATAGATTGATAAAGGGTTCGACCATAACTTTCTTATGGGTATTAGAGCATAATTGATATTCTGAAATATTTGTTTGCTGTGCCACTAGAAATCTGTCCGAAATCGAGCTTTGGTCGATTTCGCGTATTTTGTTCTATTCCTTTGGATATTTGAATTTGTCTAACTTTCTTATTGAAATTGAGCTAAATATGATTGCTTGGAATCCCTGTACATTCTTGTTTTCATTTCATTCCAAAACTGAATATATTTGTGAGAGATTTGTTCTTTGTTTCGAATTATCTCGAAAAGACACATGCACGTTTGTTGTTCGTGTTTCCGACATATGCTACTTATTGTTCCTCTTGTACGTGTGTGGGATTCGGACCTTTGCGAAATGGTAAAGGGTATGTGCTTACCCGCTCTATGGGATATTCGGACCTTTGCGAAATGGTAAAGGGTATGGCGATGCTCACTTCACCTAGGTGGATGGAGCTCCGGAGACATTTGTCGGTGGTCATTCATGGATGGATCACATTAGATTCCACTACACCTTCTATATGTTTGATATGACATCCGAGTTTTGGTGAGTTGTTTTCATGCTCGGATAAGAATAATATGATTGACGTCACGTTGAGCTCGATATTTGTTTTTGATATGCTCAAATGCTTCATTCACTGATGATTTTGCTTCGAAATATTCCATATGCCGTTGATATGCTTCGTAACATTTCGTATGCCACTGATAAGCTTCGATATGTTTCCTTTGATACTGAGATGCTCCAATTACTCTATGCCCCATCTGTCGAACCAAATATGTAAGATTGAAAAGACAATTATGTTTCGCTCCTAACAATTTTTATGAAATCGTATATTTGTACTTTGCAACTGTATCCCTTTGGAAATTGTATTATTTTGATATGGATATGTTAGTCACTTGCTGAGCTCCTTATGCTCACCCCGTTTGTTGATAAATTTTTCAGGATAGCATATCGCTTGCTTAATTGTTAAGATTGGGCTGAGGCGGTGGAAAGTTTAGAAGATTTTGGGCAGATCTTTGTTAGCATATGTGTTTTTGTTGTATAAGCTACTCTATATCTTATGAAATGTGACGATGAATCTAAACCTGTGGATTTTGTGTAGATAAAGGATTCCTCATGTATAGGATTTTTGAATGTTAAGTTAAATGCATGTAATGATATGAATTTATGGTAATCGTTGTTTTGGTGACTGCATAGACTTCCCCACTTATGAGATTATGTGTGGTTATTATTTTGAAGAGTTGAGTTCAGATTATATGAATTATCGAGTGATGCGTGGTATGTTTATGAACTGCACAAGGTGTTGAATTTGTAGACTATAGAGGTGAAAATTTGATCTGAATGTTTTCTTAGTGACCTCAAAATGTGTGTTTGAATCCTGGATTAGTTGTTGTGACAAAATTTTAAATATTGTCGATATTTTGGAGGGGCGTGACAGTCGCCCTGTCTCTAGTTCCATTATCGTTAGCATTGTTTTCATGCTGATATGCTACGCGGGAGAGTTGGACTCAATCAATGCACCAAGGATCCTCACTTCCCAACCATAGGCTTATGCATCTAGTACTTTAGTTGTGTATATGCCCCATTAGACTATGATTCTTCCTACCCAAACTGAGACACTAAACTCAGCATCTCTTGTTTTAGTCTGCCCTGTCCCTGTTTGTATTCCTTTTATTTCAATAGTTAGCCCGCCTCTACCCCTGGAAAGAATGGATCCATCGCTTTTTAGACGTAAGTCTACTAATCACTCTTCGATTGCTAGCTATCGGGTTGAACCACTACCTTCTTACAATAGGTACTCTACTGGCAGTAATGAAATAAGGAAGTAACACTTACTCTACTAACTAGGAACCTACCTTTCTTTACTGGCCATTTGCCTATGACCTGGGGCAAGCTATTAATCTTGCTGCACTTGCTTTTAAGCTAGAGCCCCTAATGCTTGCATTGCTCATTTTCATTCTTATTCGTGCTTATCCCTGTCACTGCTACTAGTTAGCCTGTCCCCTCCTGCCCATGAGTCCAAACTTCCTCTTGCTACATTGTTCCTCATTCTGTAGTTCGAGCGAAACATACTGTAGCATAAGATAATAGATAAGTGATCCTCACAAGTCAGAAGTAAATGCGGAATACAGTTTGGAAGCAAGTAAGGATAGGACATTTACAATATTTTTTAGGGGGGAGGGCTCACAGGTGCAACAAGGAAGCAAGAGCTTATTCTTAGGGTTAAAGCGAAGGCTATTAGGCAAGTAGCATGAGTTTGATAGCTACGAAAGAAAGGCAAAGTAAGCACCCTAGGTTCGAGTGTAACCACTGAGTTTTCTTCTTGTTGGTATTGCTTAAATAAAGGATATGGCCCCAGTGTCCAAGGCGAAAAAAGGATCGGTTCACTCCCCCCACCGGGCATTACGTTATTTATTTGCTTGGTGGCTTAGAGCTATGAGTCGAAGTTTTATTAATTGTAATTCAATTCCGATTCTTATGGGCTTGATCTTTACTACTCAATTTCTACTTATGAGATTTCTTTCTCTATCCTAGAACACTATTCAATTCTTTTTATCACTGGAACGTATTGTATTGCTAGTAGTGATTCAATTCCTCTTTCTGAGAATTAGGCTTAGAAGCAATAGTTACAGCAGGAGTTGAAAACCTTAATGTTTAAAAGCACACGTTCTGTACCTTTTTTGTTGGATTCCTTTTGTCCTTGGCTTTAGTCCTATTGGCATTAATCCAGTGAGGGCTGAGTCAAACCCAAACTACGAGTCATAGGGTTGGCTGGTGTGATAGACAACTCCAGATCTAGGATCGGTAACTACAGAATGGGATAAAGGAGCGGTGAGCCCACTCTTGAAAGAAGGGGATAGGTCCAGGAAAGGAAGACTGTAATAGGTACTCTGATCCGTATAAGTCTCTTACTTGTTGAGTTGAGTTGGATTCCCCATATCGGCTAGGGATGCGCTACACCTTATCCGTATTATACCAATACTGAGCTTGATTCCCTTTAGTTAGCTTCTCTGAACCAACAACCCCTTTTTTATTCTTGCTCCTTGGGGTTACTCTTTGATGGGTTAGTTCCATTCTCCCTTGCCTGCCCGAGAGAACTAGTTTGGAGTTTCATTCTTGTTGTCATTAGCATAAGTGTCAAAGCCAGAGGAGTTAACTTTCTCGCTACAATGGCACCCTTACCCTAACACAGAGATCAAAGCCCTTTTTCGTAAGCCATGCCATGGTTTACTATTTTCTTAAGAGAATCCCTCCACCTTCGCACTATTGAGGTACCATATCGGTTGTTCGTAGGCATATTAGCCTATCATCTCTCTGGTTCCTTTCTCGCTTGCTGCTTTCATCTAATCATTCCTCTTCTCCGGATCTTTCTTCTACTGTTGTTAGTGCTTCTGCTTCCTCATCTATTCCGTATCCTGATCCACTGCTTATGCTTCAGATGTTGTCTACTTTCCTCACACTGAACAAGCGTTAGGTGGGCACTAAAAAGAGATTCCATCATCGCCCAACACAACACGAAACTGAAGCTCTAAATGGCAATTCTTCCTCTTCAGCTACAGATCCAGCTTCTTATTCCTCACCACTACGTGGGCTTTCTTCTTCTGCTTCAGCAGTTGATCATTCTATTCTAAAATAACCATTCTAATACAAAGGGGCGAGCACTAGATGCTTGTTACCCAACCGCTTCATATCCTTATCAACACTAACACCCGGATTTCAAGTTCTGAATGTCATTTCATCTTTATCTGACTATGGATTACCCATGCTTTCTATACTAAACTCTATCCCCTTCCCCTCCAACTACGTATCTTTCTCCTGATCTCGTCGACAACAAACACTGGCACTAATGCGTAACTACATGAAATTGATTATTGTGTTATGCTGTAGCATTTTCTCTTAGTATTTGCTTAGAGGAAAAAGTCAAAAAACATCAACTTCTTTTCTACTTTTGTGACATCTATTGTTTTGGTGTTAAGTAAACTTCTCCATGATTTAAGACATAATAGCACTCGTACTGATAAGACAACTGCTACTTTACTAATCATAATGAGGCAAATAAGAAACAATCTCCCTCTTCAATCTAAGGCAAAAACGCATCAGTTGTCATTTCATAATTCAACAAGGAAATCCAGGACCTTAACTAGCAACTGGGAATTACACTGCTACTGACAAGGCGGACGCTCTAAACAAGTAACTCAACCAATAATTAGGGAATCGAACACTGCATCAACGAATATAATGACTAATAACAAGGAATAGAAACCAGGCAGGCACAAAAGAGTGGAACTGCTTGCTTCCAAATATCAAACCCTTGTGTACAATAATGCAAAACTATTGTCATCAATAGGACTTTCACTAAGAAATTGGAAATCCAACTACCCTTCCTTTCTATAACTGTGCACCTACTAACAGTGAGCCTGCCCTAAAAGTCTGCTGCTAATGACCTAAATCAATAGCTTGTACATCAATCGCCCTTATCCAAGTCTAACTATCTTGTCTCTCGGGTCAACTGAAACTCCTAGATCTAAGTCTGTCTTTCCTTAACCTAAATCTTACTTGTTAGTTTGAGTATCCTACTGCTTCTTTGCTTCCTGCACTACGACTTATACTATACTTGTTACTTACATTATGTATTGTCTAGTTCAACTATAGAGCCTGAACTATCACTCTATAGCTCCGGATTCTAAAGCTGTTTTTGCTAGATATCGTTATGTAACTCCGCACAGGGGGACTTTACTTACTCAACTAAAAGCTGCCCTACCCTCACTTGCTTTCTTGCTTGTTAGTTCCATCTATTGTATAGTAGTTCATTATCTCTTTACTTCTTTACATCCTAAGAGAAAAGTAAGCCCCTAGCTCGGGCATGGGCATTGAAAAAGTCTAGCAAGCAAAGGCATAACATAAGCATAGGTTTGAAAGTAAGGCAATAGGGTTGGGGAGCTATGAAGTAAGGCTTAGCTAAAAGAAGGGCATACTTACTGTCAGTTAAGAGAGTGGGAATTGAGGTCGGGATCAGTAATTCAAGGTATTGGTATCACTAGGTTGATTCTCTATTTCGAGGTTGCTTTTTAGAAGCACCAGTTCCATTCCAAAGTCGGGAAGTAAGAGACTAGATCTGTTCCCTAAAAAATAAGAAGAGCAATTAGGTGCCTGTACTAGATGGAAAGGGAGGCAGAATGCAACTAACGATTTTAGGAATGCGATACGGTCGTTAAGGCATGAAAGCAAGGTTTGGACTACTGAGAGATCGGCCCATACTAGTATGATTCTTTATTACGAGCTATAGAGTTTCATTAGCCCTGGTGCCAGTACCTTATGCCTCCCGCGCAATTCTTATTGCTGGAGTATAGTTACAGCCCGAGTTCCTAGCTATTATCTTATAAGCAGTAGGTTATCTCCTAAGCGAGTTCCCCAGTGGTGTTATCCCTATCTATTAGTGTTGCCCTGTTAGCTAAGTGCAAATCATTATTTCTATTCTTATTCTATAAGAGCCATATTCGTATCGATAGGTTAGTTCCCATATTCGTATTGGTAGGCTACTATTACATGACATGCTACTTAACTTACGATTACTATCATTATAAGAGAGTAGATAGATAAGTAACAACAGTATTAATACTCGATAGTGATGCTTTCGAGTAAAGGAAATCAATCCTGAAATCGAGAATGGAAGAAAGGAAGGGGATACTTAACTAAAGGAGAGGCGGGGGGGAACAAACTACTACGCCAACAACTTCAACTCATAAGCTCATATTAGAGAAAGTAGTGTTAGCGTGGTATGATCTAGGGCATCTAACAATGAAATAAGAAGTTGGTGATCGAGCTACTACTGATGAGATTGGAACTTAAGAGGTAGAGGATCAAAGTGGAAGCAGTAGAATGAAAGAAGCGCTTGTAAGAATTGCAGCAGGAACAGGGAATTCTCAACTAGTAAATAAAGAAACAAACTGTTACAACACTAGAATAAAGACATAATAAATGGAGAATTGACCTATGCAGTAAGCAGTAGTGGCAAAATAGAAAGAATTCGTCTTAGTAGTAGTAGTGCCATAGTAGTGACTTGCCTAGTAGTGGCTTGTTATCGGATTTGAATCAAGTCAGGGCGGCTGACGCTGACCTTGATACAACACGTTAGCTGCCCTTGATACAACACCGCTATGTAGGCATTCAAAATAAAGGGATTCGGCTACTGATTGAATTACTGCTTACGGGATTAGAAGTAAGGCAATAATCATGATTGACTCTTGCACAGGATGAGGCCACCAATAGACTGATGATTCTCTTAAAGCAAAAGGGTATAAGCTTCTTTTTCTGCAAATCGAGCTCGGGTGTTCAAGTAGTGTCTAGATGAAGTGATTGGGTTAACAGGAAAGTAGTAGAGTGAAGAGACACCAGTGGATTCACAGTCTAGATCAGTATACTAGATCAGTCTCAATATTAGTAGCAGGTTCAATATCTTAGAGAAAGAGAAGAAGCTGGAACAAGAATAAGATCATCCGGAGTTCGACAGTTAGTTGCAAGCGGATGCGGGTCTGAAAGGGAGTTCGAGCAATTAGATCTTATGCTTCCGCGCTTAAGTCAGCTGCAATAAGGTATAGAAAAAGGTTAGATTAAAAACTATATTACTTACCTCTTCTATATACTAGGTATGGCAAGAAAGATTGATTCCTATTTTCTTCCTTTGTGCGCTTAAAATCCATTACTGGTGCTGAAGCTAATGCAGTGGGTGACAGTATAGTTTCGGGTGCTTTACTTGAATCCTATGGAGAATGCAGAGGCTACAAAAAGATCAAGATAAAGTAGGTCAGCTACAAGCCTCTCCTCTTTCTTTGACAACCAACCTAGTCCCAGTGCTCTAATCGAACTCTTCTGAGTAAATACAGGAAAGCCAGCTTAGCTTTGAAGTCAGTAAAACGGCTCGATCATTAACTAAAGCAAAATAAAGACTTCACTCCAGCATTACAAGAATAAAACTTATGAGTAAGGATACATCGTGTATAGGAGTAAGAAGAAAAAGTAAGTCAAAGGTATGCTCTAAACCTGGGGCAGGTATGAGTACTAAGGGGTATGTCTGATCCAGGGCATTATCATACTTCTTTTAGTGGTTTCCTCCTCTCCTTCAAGGGATTAAACCTAGTAGTACAATAATGGGAAAGCTGACAAAGGCACTGAGTTCAACTTCCAAGTGGGCAAGTAATAATAAAAGACAGACATGATAGGAAACTCAACTAGCAAGAGAGGAAGTGAGAATTTAACTTATATAGATAAGGAATCAGAATATTAAGTAGTAGACTCCGGATAGGAATAAAGATGGGTAGTACTAAGAATAGAAAACAGGATACTAATGGACTAAGGCGTCGAGTCGAATAGGCTAAGAAATAACCCAACTTGACCTTTTGAACCGCTGCTTACTGCTTACTCTAAGCTCAACCCTAAGAAGCTTCCTTACTCTTACTCTAAGCTAAAAAATAGAATAGAATCCATCGAGCACACACCCGATAGAGTATAGTATCCTCGCAAACAAACTGACTTATGGGTCTAAAAATTACTGACTTATGGGATAGAATGGAGTTCACCCTCTCTTGCCCGTCTTACTTGTTCTTTCGCACACTAACAAAGCACTGAACAAGCTTAGTATAATAATGTAACAACATGGAGTCATTATAGCTTACGTGAGTTCTTACTGTTGCCTCTAAAGAAGATTATGGGTGTATCTATATCCATGATGTAATCATAGTAAACCCCACAGCTAACTGCTTATTTTCTATTCATTCCTTTCCACAGCGCTTATTTGTATTTGCCATTCCTTCCTTTCTATGGGCTTGCTCCTGTAGCTGGTTCTCTTTTTTCCTTTGGGGCATAAACTAATTAGTAAGAATGCTTCTGGAATTAAGAAACACTAAACTATTCCTTGCCTTTACGGAGATTATGACCTTTCGACCTCTCCACCCGAGTTGTACTCTTATAGCCCAACAACATAATACTAAAATACACTAAACTACTCCTTGCCTTTACGGAGATTATGACCTTTCGACCTCTCCACCCGAGTTGTACTCTTATTGCCCAACAGCACAATGCGCACTAAGTCAATCAGTCACTTAAGTCAGTTCGATGCGGTAAGCATAGTGATCATGAGGGATAAAGAAGCCTTCTGCGTCGATTAAGTATATAATAGCTGCTCTCGTTGGTTCAAAGTATAAAGAAGCTAGCTATGCCTCTGCGTTGGTTAAGCAGTTTCAAGGTGCAGTATAAAACCCACCCCCAATTATATCTTCATATGCAAACAAAGCTAAGGGAAATTATATCTGAATACGCAAAGTAAAGAGAAATAGTAAAGTAACAAGACTGCTGACTACAGTCAAATAGGTTGGCCACTTCCTTTAAGAATATGGGATTTTAGATATGAATTAGTCTAGCGGTAATGGAAATATAGGATTATAGGCATTAGTCTAGCGGTGATAGAAAACTTGGGGCAGTAGGCAAACTCAAAAGGAAGAGAATGGGACCGGTGCCTATGAGACTCAAAGGGGAGATACGTATTGAGGCATCAACACAAGAAACAGGGATTCCAAACAAACACTACTAACAGGAGTATTCCTAATGTCATTTTGCTAGCATTGGGTTAATTCCAGTTAATCTTATTCAACGGAGTAGTATATCTTCCTATACCTATCTTAGAATCAAACACATAAGTCATAATTCAACAAGTGGTGGAATCTGGGGTACTGCCGAAGAGACTGTAACTTTTGACTGAGGATTGAGCCCATTTATCAAAGAACTCAATTGGCAAAAGTGAGGCTGTCACTACTGTTTTTCATTCTACTTATTACTAGACTCGAGTTCAATTCTGAGTACTCTACTGGGCTGGGCATGCGAGGACAGATACCACTTAGATTAATAAATAGAATACCAATCTAGTATGATAAAACATAAAACACATTCTACCATATGCTCAAGGAATACTTAATTGTCTACATCAAAAATAGAATGAAATGGAAGGGGAAAACTTCACTTATTACATGAAAGAAAGAAACCTAGCGAGTAAGGTTTAAGACAAGGTATGGAAGACCAGCAATCAAGCATTGGAATTGGAGTTAGAGAGTGGCATACTTAGATAAGGGAGCGTAGGACTAAAACAAGAGCACAGTACCTAGGTGATGGATTCAGTATTGCTACATTGATTCCTCTGCTAGTAAGAATAGGGCGGCTACTTCTTTTAATGAGAAAATAAAGGCCAAGCTCTTATGTCGGTGTTCAATGCCCTGTCTCTTCCCCACATTGAAGTATTTGTATCAGTGGAGTAAGCCTAAGCTCCTAGTATAACTATGAGCAGCATCGGTTTAGGTCTTATTGGTACTGGGTTGATTCTCCTCTTTCGTACACCATAGATCATATGACAAATATAAGTCAATAAAGTGAGAATAAGAGCAAGCATAGTGAGAGTTGAGATCCAAGGGAGACGGGCTTAGAAATAGTATAGAGGAGAGTAGCTTTGGGGTCAGCAGCTCAAGAATATAAGTTAGGAGGCAAGGACTAGGGCGGAAGAGTTAGTCCGAGGCAAGTGAGTCTCACTGGTATACAGTAGTGATTACAGACCAATCCCGGGCGGCTTAGACTCTAGTTAACAGCAGCAAAATGCATCATCATTACAATAACTCAACTAAGAACTAGGGCTTTCACTGCTAACTACAAGAAGAAGTATGTAACAATAAAGAATAGATCTGATAAGCAAAAGAATTTAACTTGTGCTTCTCATACTTGAACCCGATAAGTGGATCCTTACTTGCATATGTGTCCATATCCCCTGTTTTAGTAACCTCCTTCTTTCTTATAATCTCTAAGTTGTAGTTGCAAACCACCCTCTACTGCTGCGCCCTGGGAATTATGCAATGAGAAAGAGTGTAGCAGCTGCAGTGAGCTTAAGGACAAGACCTTTGCTCGGACTAATCCAGAAGTGAACTACTGACTACCAGATTGAAACAAGAAAACAGGAATTTCTCTAGTACTTACAAGGATGATACTGCTCTAGAAAGAACGGAGCTACTAGCAACACTACGACTATAACACGACCTACTATATACTAATATAATAATCCTTGGTTGCGTCCTATAGCTACTGATACGGATTTTGACACTACTATCTCTAGTTCTCCAACTAATGACCTAAAGCCCTACTCTTAAGCTACTAATCCAAAATCTGACTTTTGTACATTATTTTGACTTACTTCTGTCCTTAATTCTGATTAGTAGTGATTACATTCCCATACAACTTAGTCTTATTCTCCTATTCACTTTTTTCGTTCTCCGGCTTATACCACTATTAGGGCTTAGCCCGGGTATCCTCACTTATGAGTTTAAGTCACCAAACAACGTATACGAACACACTAGTAGTAAGAAACAACAAATAATGCATTTATGTATTGTTATGCCCGAGCCCTTTATTCGGCGGTAGGAGCTTATGCTTTAGCTTCGGAAACAATGCCTTAGCTTCTGAAACAACAACCCTTCTTGGGCATTCTTATACTTTTAAGGTAAAAACCCCGCCCATACTCAATCATTCTTATACTACAAATTAGTCTTATATACTATATCACCCTATTAGTCTTCTTCACTGCTACTCCTAATGCTAAACTAGAAAGAATGGCGCTATTGTGGTAACTACACCCGACTCTTCGTCTTATAGCTTTGTTCTGGGGATCAAACTCTATACTCTTATTCTTATTCCTCTGCATTTAAGAAAGGATACTAATACAGCGGAATTGAGAGTTCACTTCTCCTATGCCTAGTAGGTCATACTACTCATTCTTCTATTCCTGATTGAGAGTTCCTTTTCTTACATTAGTATTGTATTGGCCCTACCCGTATTGGCATTATAGCAGTCTTACCCATGCTTCCAAACTAGTGTCTTTACTTCTTAGGTGCATTTCGATGTTGGTGTTAGCATCCCTTAGGCAGTAAGCTCGACTTATGGTTCAATTCTGTGTAGTCCCTTTTTGGCCTTCCCGCTACTATGGAAATTCTAAACTTAAGGACGGAAACTACCCTATGGGGTAAGGGAACTAGGCTCTTGCTACTACCCTGGATATGCATTCAATGAATCCACAAACCCAAAACCCAATCGCTACTAACAAGACTAAAGCCCTAAGCTTGGAATGCAGCTACAACTAGTTAGAATCAATACAAGAATAAGGAGCTAGTGTCATGGGACCATTACTCCCCTAAGAATAAGGAGTTAAGCTCGTAAGTAGCATACTTTTACTTGGATAAAGGAATTCAATAGTACCCTGATAGCCTTAACTCACAATCGAGAACCTAATAGTAACTCCCACGACTCGACACTCTCCAACCACTTACATCCACCAAGCACTAAAACACCACTGGAGTAATCAAAATCCATAACGAGTTTTTTTGTTACCCAACTTCTTCCTTCTTTTGTTTTGGGGCGGTAGGTAGTTCCTCATCCTGGCTATAAGTTTGGAACTCAGCTATAAGGCCCCTTACCTCATTCTTGTATTTAGGGCCTCTATATCAACCAGCCTGGCACTGGCACTCTTCTTTCTATTTTGTAGTTTGATAATTGCTTCTTTCATCCTGACTTGTGATCTAGTCTCTAGCTCTTGGCTTTGAACCTGCCTTAAATTATGATGGCATTTAACCTTTGCTTCTTTACTCCTTTCTGGAATTCAATATTTTATGTTCTTAATGTAGTTACTTGGCCGGTCTGCCGCTACCACCTTAAAGTATTGATTCATTTTTATTTGATGCCTCGACTACTGCCCTAAATGTCCCTACGCGTTGTAGCTTCCTTAACTCCTTGGATAAATAATCCATGTTATATAAGATAACGTTTAAATGCAATTATTACTATCTAAGTAAATGTTTGAGCACATTAGTTCAGCTCGGGAAGACCAGTTAGAAGAATTCCAATGACTTTTGATGAAGCCTAGAGTTTATGTAAAGAAACTATATCTGTAGTAAGAGAAAAAGAATAGGAAGAAGTCAGTGGAGGCAGACCCGAGCTCCAACTATAGAATGAAAGCAAGAGGATAAATGCTCGAGTAAGGTAGAGCCGGAGAGTAAAGCATACTTGTTTACAATAAAGCAAGGTTCTAAGTTAAGGTTGAAACAAATAACCAGATCAGTAGCTACAGTCCGAGAAGCGGTAGTTTTAGGTTGAAAACAAGCAAAGGAAGGTAAGGTGCCCAGTGCAGCAAGGTCAGTTTAAGAGACAAGATCTAAAGAATGAGTCCGCGGGGAGGGTGGGCATACTTTAATGAGTGAGTAACCTTCTGAACGGGGAATGCCAAAGTGAAGCTGAGGAGCAAGGCTTGATCACTGGGATACACAATAAGGCTTGGGCTACTCTACTAGTGAGTTAAAGTAAGGCAGGACAGGTTCTTAATTCAATAGTACGTAAAAGTATCATTGGTACGAGTTGGTTTCTTTGGCTACCAGGTTTGGCTCTAGTGCTTTTACGGCTCACTCTGCCTTCTATTCCCCATTTAGAGTGAAAGTACTCTACTACTTAGTTGATTCCATACTTCATCTCGGTACCTTGCACCTTTACTTGCTCACCAACAAACACGTGATTAATTGACTCTATCTTTGTTCCTGATTGCTAATTATTTACCTCTACTTTGAATTAGAGCACCTCTTATTCTGATTATTCGATGACTAGTACCGGCCTTGACTCTTGAACTTGAAAACTTTCATTACGGATCTTAGTTCTTAAATGACCAGCCGGCCCTGTCACTACTGCCTTACATTCAAAGACTAATGACCTGATTCCTGTAGTTCACTTATGAGCCTGCCCCTCTTTGCTTTCATTCCCAAACTAGAAACCCCCCTTAGAGAATTCAGATAGTAATAAAAAGGCTCGAGATAATGGCAATTATACTCACTGCGGGCAAAAAGACTTCAGCTGTAAATCTCCAATCTTACTTTCCTGGGGCATAGCAGTATTTTATAATAAGTAAAGGGCCAAAAAGTCAGAATATAAGTAATGACAACTTATTTATAAGATGGCTAGTGGTAGTAAAAGAGTGAAATTATGGCTATTAAAAGAATGGAAATAGGGCTTCATCATTAAACTCAAGGCCGGGGTACCTGTCTTCGGAAAGGAGCTCTAAGACTAATAGTAGTCGTGGTACGAGGCTAGCGCATACAGTAGGAGACTAAGAAAGAAACTAGCAACTCCAACTCAAGTAGGAAAGTAAGACAACTCTAGCAAGTAGTAAAGTCATAATTTAAGTGATATAGGGATAGGAATGAGGAGCTACACCACCTAATAAGAGCCGAACAGGAACATAAGAATTTTAGGGGTAATTATGAGACTAAAGCCCAGAGGCAAGAGTTTGACTAAGCAATTTCAGAATCAATAGACTACACAAGAAATGGAATAAGCACTAAGCAATTGAAGCCCTAGGGACCAGTTACCAGTAGTCACTTTCTTGCTAGTAGTTATATCAGCCTTGTTAGTAGCAATAACAGATCAACAGCCCGGGGGTACATGTCAATTCTCATAATAGTCAGTATTCTTATTGCGCGGTAGGATTGGTTCTAATAGTAATAGATGGGTTTCCTTGGTTAACGCCTTAGGCCCTGGAAGTAGTAGCTCAATATACATCGACTCTTTTTTTGTATTGATTTCTCTGATACTAACTTGACAGTCGTCCGTTGCCCTCTCCTTCTTTCGAGCTTAAGTAAACTTCCCTTGTTTTGAGTTCAGGTATTAGAGATAGTAGTTTAATTGCCAGGTTTGAGTTAACATATGATAATTAGAAGCTGGCTTCTTGGTTATGAGTATATGTCTTAGTAGTGTAAGCTCCAGTCTTGTTAGCACAAATGACATTCTTTGTATTGGTACTAGCGGCCTTGCTTCCTGTCTAGTTAGTTCATTATTCTAATATATATTACGGAGTCAGTGTTTTCATTCTCATAAGTACTGGTTTGATGCCTTATCATAAGCCCTTCTTTATATTCTGATTCCTATCCGATGTCTCCTTAACCCAGTTCGAGCATTATAGGTGGTATTGGATCCTTTGTTCTGTGTTTGATTTTGAAAAGCATTAGTCGGGCTCTTGCTGGTATACTAGTCGATTTCTTTATTCTAATGAAAAGTCTCATAATAGGGTAGTAGATCCCCTGTTAGCTCCGAAATTAGACTCACACAAAGGAGTAGTAGACTTCAAAGGTTTCACCTTTATTCTTCTACTGCGGAGTTTGGTTCCATATGTTCTGTATGAGCTACTCTCCTATTGTTGAATTAATCCAATGACAAACAGACTTTCGCTACTGATCTCACATCTAACTGCTCTTACCTCTATTCTTTAACTACTGTAGTGATTTCTGTATTGACCTGGCCCCTCTTTCGCTCTATTATTCCCGTCTCTAATTCCTACTATCCTCTTGCTATCAGCCTACCTTGTCTCTATCATATTCTTACTATCCTCAGTTTCATTCTCTTACTTTACTCTTACTGAGGGGAGAGTCAAACTTCACAGGCTAAGTACAGAATTGAACCAGTATGTCACGAACGATCATCGCTCAACCGCAATACCTTTTCTCCTTGAATCGTTCGTCATTTTTTCTTGCTTGTACATATGTTTGGCAGCTTGTTTTGCCTTGAGTTTATGTGTTTTTACCTAAGAAATATGTTCGAAAGTAGTGTAGAAGGCTGCAAACGATCACTCGCTGCGCGGAGCCAAAATAGCCCAAAACAGCCTTGTTTTTGGGTCTTTTTCATGTGCAGCGGCAACCTTTCTGAGCGAGGTGAAATGTCAGCCATTTCAGCACCTTGGAACCCCCCCGGGTGGCATCGGGTTGGATGGGGTTTCGGGTATATGTCGGGCATAGGCGTTCATCAGCAATTGAACTTGTCTTGCGTCCGATACCTTGGGAACCATCATTTGTGGACTTGCGACCGTTCCTACAACACTCCAAAGTCCTATTTTGCTCTCTTTTTCTCTTTTCTTTGCTGCACTCAAGGTGTTCGACAAATTGCTTGTATAGCTTTTCGCTTTGCGAGATGCCGGGACGTGTCCGTCGCTCGCTTCTAAGCTATTCAACTTCTTCTTTGAAGTTCCTACGGGACCTTAAGAGGTTGTAAGAGGGCTGACCCTTTGTGAACAGATAACGCGTTGGGTGTTTCATGACTTAGGCAATCCCAGCTAAGTCCAGAATAGTGGGCAAGGTTGCTCTATGACTTAGGCAATTTCAGCTAAGTCTTCGGGAGTGCCGCGAGGGTGCCGCACGGCTTAGGCAAATTCAGCTAAGTCCCTTACAGTGTGATATCAGAGCAGGCAAGCAATTTATATGAACAACAAAGAAGATTTGTAATCTCACCATGGTGAAACATCATGGTGAATCGAGCAAGATGGGGCAAGCCGGACCCTTGCTCCAAGCAGTCGCAGGTGGGCTGCAAGTGCAAACTCGCTCGCAAAATGTGGGAGCCACTCATTAGGAGCTCTACAGTGAACAAGACGAGCGTGAAGTTGGGTATTCTCCACGAGGGGAGGAGGCGCCATCTGGAGCGCCAACCGGGAAATAGAGCCACAAGGAGAGAATTATAATGGTGGAGACCTGCCTTGATGTTCTTGAGGCGAGCGTGGAGGAACTCTACCAAGGCCAGCAAAGGCTACTTAGGATAGAGAGCTCACTAGAAGAAGCTGAATCTCCGATCGAGAAAGTTGAATCCCTGATTGATCAACTGACAGAGGACACCAAAGATTCCGTACGACATCTACATGAAGTTGTGGCAGAACTCACGGCTAAGGTGATGGTTTTAACAAGGACTCTTGATGCGGGAGGGAACAACACTCGCACTGCGCCACCACAAAACTTCAAAGCACCAGAGCTGCAGTGCTACGGAGGTGCTAGGGATGCCAAAGAGCTTGGCTCGATTCTGAAGAAACCAAAGTTGCTATAGCAACAATGTATCTGAATGGGGATGCAAAACTTTGGTGGTGAACCCGTTGGGAAGAGATCCAACAAGGCCAATGTCAAGTGGATACATGGGGAGACTTGAAGCGAGAGTTGAGAACTCAATTCTTGCCCGAGAACACAGAGTTTGTCGCAAGAAGGAAACTGAGACAACTCCGCCAAAGTACAATAATCCGAGACTATGTGAAATAATTTTCAGCACTGATGCTGGATATACGGGACATGTCTGAGAAAGACAAGCTATTCAGCTTCCTCGATGGCTTGAAGCCATGGGCACAACAAGAACTACGTCGAAAGAATGTCACCGACGTAGTCGGGGCAATTGCAGCCGCGGAAAGGCTAACTGACTTTGTTTCTTTGGAGGATTTGAGAAAGAAGAAACAATCTTCGGGAAATTGCCCATCTAAATACTCTCGAGCGAAGGAGTCTGGGGGCGAGCAAAAAAAGAAAAATTTTCACAAGGGACCGGACTCAAGAGGTAGAGTCCCAAAGCCTACTGGATGCTTCTTGTGTGGAGGACCGCACATGGTGAGGGAGTGCCCACAAAAATAGGCACTCAATGCTTTAACGACATCGATTCTACCCCGTAAGTCAGACAAGGGCAAAGCCATCGCCCTTAATTCGAGCAGTTCTGACTCCAGTAGCGACAGTAAGCTAATCAACTTCTTCTTTATAGGTCCTATGGGACCTTAAGAGGTTGTAAGAGGGCTGACCCTTTGCGGACAGATAACGCGTTGGGTGTTTCATGACTTAGGCAATCCCAGCTAAGTCCGGAATAGTGGGCAAGGTTGCTCCACGACTTAGGCAATTTCAGCTAAGTCTTCGGGAGTGCCGCGAGGGTGCCGCATAGCTTAGGTAAATTCAGTTAAGTCCGTGACAAGTAGTTAGAGAAACCAAGGAGTAAAAGACATCAACTGGAACTACGGAATTGAGCTCGAGAATAAAATCAATAAGTATAGGAATTGAACCCAGCTACCCGAGACTCACTGCCCTGTATAGCTCGGGGTTAATAATGAAATCCATAATATAGGATACTGGTTTTTACTACAAGACCCGACAATTAAGCAACTAAACAAGACACGTATAGTACACCTCCCCATGCTTGCAAACTTATACTGATGCTACCGAGACTTCTCCATAGCTCCTACTAGAAGGAATGGAATTACTACTGATAAGATAATAAGAAAGCACAAAAGTGGGAATAAAAAGAAGTATTGCAATACTCAAAGTAAGGAGTAGACTAACTCGCATGTGTCAAAGCTTTATTTCCTCTTTTCTAGGTCTATCACTACTCATTCTAAAACGGAGATTCCCCGCCCCATAAAAGTGGACTTTACTGCCCATTAGCCAACAAGCGACTAAGATAATGCCCACATAGAATTGAATTGATTAATACATAATTGAATTGAGTATTTTAATATTAGTTGTAACGTTAGACACCAACTCGGGAGGGCATATAGGAGAATGCCAGCAAGTAAGGACAGGCTAATAGATAGTAAAGTAAGTCCGATGAGTCAAATACGGAAAGCAAGCAGCATAGGCACATAGGAATAAGTGTAAATAGGGTAAGTTGGAATCCAATAAAGTAAAGTCAAAGAATTGGACTAGCGCCAGCAAGACTGTTGTAGCTACTGGGAACTAAAGAAGAAACAATTGTTTTTCTAATACTTAAATAAAAGAAAGCGAATCAAACTCATAAGTAAAAAGAATAACTCCATATTGCCCAACCTCCTTCTTTCTTTGCCAACCAAACCTAGTTATATTAATAGTCAAAACTCAAGCCAGTAGGAAACTCTGAATCGAACTCATAAGTAAGATACATCGTAATGGGAACTTATACTTTTATCTTCCAATAAGGAACTAAACTAGCAAGAGCAAGGCCAAAACACAGCAATGGAAGAGTTTGTCTCTTCTTTCACTCGTCAACTAGTAACAGTTAGCCCGCACACCTCTCTTTTCTCAGTCCGCCACTCCCAGTTGTTATTCTTGAACTACTTACCTTGATTCTCATTTGATATCTAGGTTACTTCTTAGTTCCCACCTTCTTTGGTAAAGTATGCAATTCGCCTTACAAGTCCATTGATTCAATTCTGATATTTCCTTACATTGCCTTAGAGCAGCTATCCTTGGAAACTCCAATAACCATTAGTGTCTCAGAACCTTAGCTTTGGTTTCCCTAACCTTATTACACTATAAACTAACTTATGGAATTGAACTGAGTGCACAACACTAGTGGGTTCAGCAGTTCAGTTTAGGCCAGTGTTTGAAGTATAAAGTATGAAAAGAAAATGCACCTTATGTGATATCTGATTAAGTAACAACGCTCCTTACTCAAAGCTCCAAAACAAACTCCTAGCTTCCTGCACTACGGCTTATACTTATTACTTTACTTATTATACTTATTATTCCACTTATAAGTTATGCATTCCCACGTCGATTCTTCTACTGCTAACTTACTCTTCTGCTATTAACTATAGGATTGCCCCTCCTTTCTTTAGGGCTGGCCTTGCTTGCCCTGCCTCTCTCAGGTGTGGCGTTTAGTCTTACATTCCTATCTTGCTTATTTAGCTCAACTATAATACAAGTCTTCCTCTCCCGCCTTTAAGCCTATCGTTTCTGTATCTCGGCCCATATCTTCTTGCTCTAAGTCTCCCTACGCTTGGTGAAATTCTTATTCCATTGGTTTGGTCCTGTGCCTCTCCCCCCATACTCTAAATTAGACTCCTGACTCGCATTCTTATTGTTAGTTAAAGAATAATCCAACTCTAACCAAGACTGCGCCTGCTGCTGATGGGACTAACCCTAGGTATGGCAAACCCTACGGATAAACAGGCTTACTGTCCTCACTTCCATTCTAAATATGCTGACTTCCACTACTGCTCCTTTCCTTACTTTTGAAATTCCTGTTTGTTTGTGAGTTAGGGCCTGCCACTATGGAATCTTATCCTTGCTTAATAGGCTTTACGCTTAAGCACGTAACTTATACTTTTACTACTACCGGAAAGACCTTCACTCGATAACCGGGTCCTATATCTAATACTTATCTTGTCCCCTACTGCTTGTGTATCAAATTGGATATCCGTGTCCTTGGATCCCTACTTCCAATCTAATATCCCTCGCTTTCAAGCTGAACTTCAACTTCAAACTCAAACATCAATTTCTTCACTGGGTGTAAAGTAGTAATTGACACACTTTTCCTTCCCGCTTACAGCTCACTTGAGACTCAACCGAACCTACGCATCTATTGGAGATGAACTACAGCGAACTCTTCTCTCTACCCTTAACATAAAGCAAGCCAAGAACTGAACTCTACGTCAAATTATTGTCCTATCTTCTTAAGCGTGGTATCCTCTAGCTGAACTTAGTCTCTTCTCTTCATGCTCTTGCTCTCTAAACTCTAAACTTGAATATTGTCACCGTGATCCCAATATATGTTTTCTTTCTTATTTACCCGCCAACCACAAAATATTCTATTGAGCGGCACCACTTACTGCTTCTTTACTTCACTTGGTAACAAGCTAGCTCCGAGGAGATGCTACCACCAGACTTGCCGGTCAACTATATTTCAATAAAGTAAACGAAAGCAAAGCCGAGCCCCAGTCTTTTAACCCACCAGCAGGAAAGGGTAAGCAGGAAATAAAGAATAATCTAAATGGGGCTTGCCTCTGTCCTAATGTATCGGGTTCGTGTGCCTCTTACTTCTATTCCAGTTTTTAGTATTGGATGGATTATATTAAAGTAAAAGGGAAAGATAGTTCAGGGAAGAAAACACTTTCGGAAGGGGTTCTCTACCAGTATTCTAATAAACCAGTATTCTAATAAAGATGAGCATACAGATTCATTGATGAGCATAGAGATTTATTCGTAGTAGAATTCCGTCCAATTTGTCTTTCTTTCGATTTTTGTTCCTATGTGCCGATTAATGTATGATCTATCTAAATTTGGAAGGGAATAAGCGTGGTACAGGCTACGCTCTTTTTCTTTGATGCTGTAGTTGTGGATGTTGGTCGGGTGCCGTTATTTTCTTATTTTCTTATAAAGTGGGAGTTTACCTAAATTCTCTAATCTAATGTAGTGTGAAAGCAGGGTTCATTCTATCCTAAAGTATCTGTTGTCAATCAATAGTAGATGGATGGTCCGTGGTTTGGTCCCTACCTCTGATTATGGTATGTTGCACCTTCTCTTCTGTTCTTTGATTGATTAGTTCAATTCTTCCATTTGTATTGGGGTGCAGATCAATAATCCATTCTTTGCGAAGGTTCAGAGCCATAGACATAGGCTGGTCTAGTGGAGGTTGGTTTGGAAAAGGGCAAACTCTCGCATAGAAAGAGAAAGAGCCAGGCACAGTAGGCAAAGCGGTCCGATTAGGATTTGCCAGTGAGTAAAGGAAACAATTTGTTTTTTGCGACGCACAGCAATGATATCTGTCCCTTTTTTTTTCTCTTTCTTTGGAAATCAAAAACCCTCGGGAGCAGGGAGAAGAGTTCGCTCGGTAAAAGAATCATAAAGAATTAATTTGGACCTAGGTGAGCTTGATCCAATGCATGTTCTTTCCATATAGGAAGTAAAGAAAGCAAGTTAGTATACAGTTACTCAAACGGAGAGCGTATACAGTTATTCAAACAGAGCTTCGAGATAAGAAGTCCAGGTGCAGTGCTAGCTAAGACAAAACCCTCTAATGCATGTTTGTGAAGAGGATGGTTCATGCTTCTTTGAATCATATATTTCTCTAGATATAATGCAACCTATAAAGATGAAAGGTCTTACTAGCGAGTATCTTACTACCATCACTCAAGCAAGGAATAGAATTGTAATAGAGAGGAGAGGTAGTAATAGAGAGGGTAGGGTCGTCATATCAATCCCATATCAAAGGAGAGAGTAAGCGGTAAGGAGTAAGGTGTTGTTATTAACTCATATTATATGTCTCTCATTCTCAGTTCACAGTATCGGTACAAATATGATATTCGGTCTTCGTAAAAAAGAAAGGCTTTCAACTGTTTTATTACCCTATTACCATTATGTGTCCATAAGCTTCCCACTGTTATCTACATTCTTTCTGATGTCTTAAGAACCCACATACTTTCACCCGATTACCCGAACCTCGCTTTCAATCTCGTGTAATACAAATACATCCTCCAAAGCACTCGGCCCTCAACACATGTTGTTTCAATCGATAGGTTTTCTATTTTCAAGTTGAACAACGGGGGTGCCTATTGCTATTGGTATGAGTAGCAATCAATTCCATAATGGATTAACATAACCCTGTACTATTTTCTTTCAAAGGAAAACCATTTTTTAGCTCGAAAAGGGAATAAGAAGGCCAAGCTTGGTGGACGAAGCCCCCAGCCCAGGGAGAATTCTTTCTGGCCAAATATTTGATAAGATATATTATGCATTCCATACACAATGTGTTAATGCTCTAGTTGGATTTATTTAATGATGTATTAATGCCCCTACCCTAACTTCCTAAGTATTCCATCTTACGTTCTTTATCTTTATACGATGAAACTCGTATAGCAGACGTAGAGGTGTTGTAGGAAGTCTATTAATTCAGTTACTACAGAGGCATCAAATACTATAAATTATATTAATTAGAGGAAGGAAGTACAAAGGCATAGGCAACACCGAGCACAGCTTATTCAGAAGTTGAGAGGCAGAGTTAGCATAGTAGGTTAAATGACAAGAAAGAAGCCTTCCTATAAAAAGAGAAAAAAACAATTAACCATAAAAAGACAATTCCATTTTTGAATATGGGGTTCATAAACACTTAGCTATTCCATGAATTTAAGAGAACGATGCTAGGTGGTCCAAGTATGCAATTCCATTAAGATAACATCGTGGTCCAACTATCGCTTGTAGTGGTACGGTGTTACTGTAGCTCACAGGTTTAAGTCAAGTTTACGGTGTTATCGGTTCAGAAAGGAGAGTACAAAAGTCAGTTGCTAAGGTTAGCTTGGCCAGTTTCTTCTGTCTTTGTTGGCGCAAGTGCAATGAAAGATGTTTGGCACTGGCACTCGGTAGATTCCATTTTTTCTTACAAAACGCTCTCCTTTACTCTGCCTATGTCCTGCAAGTGCTTAGTCTGTGTCGGTCTAATTACCAACTCACCACTTTAACGAGAGTTGCGCAAAGACTGCTTCAATGCCAAGTAAGATAGTCTGTCCTGATAAGATAGTCTGCCCCGAGAGCTTAACTTAAAGAACTATCTTACCTTCTTGTAACAGAGCAAGTAGACAACTTCGGAACTGGACCCGGCACCTCTCCTCCATAAATAAAGAAATAATAAGGAAAAGGCATTTGATGGTATGACTCTATCTATGGGCCTACTCAATGAAAAATGTTAGTGTGCGTAGAGATAACTTCTGGCAATAGGCAACTGCCACTCTAGAATATAAGCAACCTTACTGCAGTAGCTGTCGTAGTTGAGTACATACTACGAGAGAAAAGAAAATGGGTCAATAAAGCCATAGTTATACCTACACGATGTTAATTATGATTTAAATAAATATAATCATAATTACCAAAATATCTATTACAAGACCAGCCCGACTATCATAGTTAGACCTGTCATTATCGGCTGCCCTCGATAATCTTCCGGTGAGTCTCGATCTTCTTTTGACGAACTCCCTTACGCCATCCTAGCAAACTCCCGATACCCTCGGCGAGCTTCCGACACACTCCTGGTGAGTTCCCAAACACATCGACTTGATGCATCGACTTAACCTTGGCCAACCTTGATTGTAATAATCATTATGTCATAATTAATCCTATATCAATCAATTCTAATAATCCAGTTAGATCAATAATCTATCAATTGATTTTATCATCAAAATTTGAGATTTAACATCCTCCTCTTTAATTAAGCAAGAATCTATTTTATTTCAGCCTTGCTGACTGACCCTAAGAAGGAGGAACCCCTACAGTGTTCTCAGGGTTGATCCCTCCTCAAAGATCAAAATCTATAGAGCTCCATTTAGGGTTCTATCATCTAGTATTAGAGTAACATTCCTACAACACCTGTTGCCATCTCCATTGCCTCCACCCTTGCCTCGATATGGCTAGTTAGGGAGCAACCCTTGTCTTTGGTGCCTCTTGGTTCAATCATTCTTCTTAAATACACATAAAGGAAATCGCTGTCATAAGAGTGTACAATTATCACGCCTTTACTTCTCCCCGAATCTCTGGTTTTAGGCCCTCGATAAAAGTCCCTAAAAGTTATTTTTCAAACCAATCCGTAGTTTGATTAGATAAATATTCAAACCTTATTTGGTATTCTTATATTGTGGAGGTTTGACGAATCTTTGCCAATTGTCCATCGATGTTGTCGAAATCGGTTGGTTCGAAGCGGTTCAGTAGTTCTTCCTTGAATCACTATTAAAAGAGTCCTCCATGGGTGTACTCAGACCAATTAAACCACTGAATAGCATCTCCCTCAAGGTGGATAACAGCAATCTCCACTCGTGTGGCGTTGGTAGTTCGGTAGAACCGAAAATAGTACTCCATGCTGTCACAGACAACAATGTAAACAAGGTGTTCGATGAAATGCTTGTGTTAGTCCGTGTCCTTCGGTTTAGGTACATATCTTGTACAAGAAGCTGATGAGCTTAGACCCTAGTTTGATTTGCTTTATGGCCAAGTTTGGCTTGTAAATACAAGTGTGTCTTATAAGCACTTGTAGGGACTTCGGTCTGTAGTGGACCATTATCCTTTGTGTGCAACCTCTCTGAGCTTGTAATGTCCATGGGTGTAGTTTGTATTTTGGCTTTATAAAGTATTTTCTTGAGCATTTGCTTGTGGATCCCGTGAGAATTGCTTCTTCTAGCCTATTTTCGCTTTTTGTAAGTCTGTGGGACTTTATGAGATCTCGGGGAGGGCTGACCTTTGCGGATGGACACGCATGGGTGCCGCACGGCTTAGGCAAAATCAGCTAAGCCCGTAATAATGTGGTATCAGAGCGGGACAAGCACACGTAGAAACACTTGCCATACAAATGTGGGGGACCTAGCTAGGCTGTTGAGGCTGACCCGTGCAACCGTTTGGAAAGCGGACATTGAGATGTAGGGAAAGGAGTCGCTCAGAGGAGCGGGCATCCTAGTTTGGCATTCAAGGAATAGCCAACCCCTTTGCGCGAGAGGCACCATGAGGACAAGCAAGCGAAGAAGAATGCGTAGCACACAAAGATTGGGATGGTTGAGTTTGAGCTATAGCTTGACGTTGGCAACCAAAGTTGACGGTGCTTAAGGCAAAGCAGGGTGCTTGGTGAAAGATGAGGCTCTGCAATGTGGGAGGTGTTGTGTAATGACCGAAAGAGTTGTGCAAAAGCTCACAAAGGTGAGGGGAATTGCTAACTCGAAGGATTCAGAACTCATGCAAGGGCTTGTACATGGATGACGGAGTGTTCGTGGCCATCCCAAGACGCGATTAGAACTCGGCGTCATGGAGCATCAGAACTTTCTTTTCGACATAGAAAGGATATGTCCGTAGGCTGCTGAAATGTGTAACAAGTTCCGCATGTTGCTAGACCTTGAAGGGTGTAGTGGAGACTGTATTGGAGAAGGGTCGCAATCTAGCAAGTACATTTGTGGGGGCAGAATAAAGCTCGAGTTCAGTAAGACGGAGTAGTCCAAAGGGGATGATGGTCTTCGAAACTTCGAGTGGGAAGTATGTAAAGAGAAAAGTTGCTCCAGCATGACAATATCCAGGAGGGATAAGTCCTAGTTCTCCAGTGGGAGAAAAATGTGCAACGGACTGCACATATTGAGGAAGAGTTCCTCAAGGCTATATCTCCCTAAAGCTCAATGGACCGAGTGAGCGACGAAGAGTTGTCGCATGATCTCGAACGAGATAATGCATTGGTGGATACATTTCGAGATCAAGTGGGGGAGCAATCGAAGGCAACATCATATGAAGGCACACTTAGAGTCGATGCAGAAATCAAACTCAACAGAGAGCTGACCCGTGGAATGGTGGACGTGAGGGCCACTATCAACTCAATGCAAATCGAGGAGCAGAGCGACTTAGGTGGAACTCGGTGAAGTATCCAAGCCGCATGAAGGGAGTCGACATAGAAGATGGAACAAGGAGTGGAGGCACAGAGCTTTCCTTGGACAAAGGTCAAGGGCATAAACTCTTGTAGAGGCAAGAGTGGGATTATGTCATTCCATGGTGTCACAGACAACAATGTAAACAAGGTGTTCGATGAAATGCTTGTGTTAGTCTGTGTCCTTCGATTTAGGTACATATCTTGTACAACAAGAAGCGGGCTTGCAGTAGGCTTAGCAGCCCTAGTTTGATTTGCTTTATGGCCAAGTTTGGCTTGTAAATACAAGTGTGTCTTATAAGCACTTGTGGGAATCTCGATCTGTGGTGGACCATTATCCTTTGTGTACAACCTCTCTGAGTTTGTAATGTCCATGGGTGTAATTTATATTTTGGCTTTATAAAGTGTTTTTCTTGAGTAGTTGCTTGTGGATCCCGTGGGAATTGCTTCTTCTAGCCTGTTTTCTCTTTTTCTAAGTCTGTGGGATTCTAGGAGATCTAGGGGAGGGCTGACCTGTGCGGACGGACATGCATGGGTGTCGCACGGCTTAAGCAAAATCAGCTAAGCCCGTGACAATGTGGTATCAGAGCTGGACAAGCACACGCAGAAACACTTGCCATACAAATGTGGGGGACCTAGCTAGGCTGTGTGGAGGACCGGCCGCAGCGTGTGATTAGGGAAAGCGGACATTGAGATGTAGGGAAATGAGTCGCTCAGAGGAGCGGGCATCCTGGTTTGGCATTCAAGGAATAGCCAACCCCTTTGCGCGAGAGGCACCACGAGGACAAGCAAGCGAAGAAGAATGTGTAGCACACAAAGATTGGGATGGTTGAGTTTGAGCTATAGCTCGACGTTGGCAACCAAACTTGACGATGCTTAAGGCAAAGCAGGGTGCTTGGTGAAAGATAAGACCGTGCAAGGTGGGAGGTGTTGTGGAATGACTGAAAGAGTTGTGCAAAGCTCACAGAGGTGAGGGGAATTGCTAACTCAAAGGATTCGAAACTCATGCATGGGCTTGTACACGGATGACGTAGTGTTTGTGGCCATCCCAAGGCGCGATTAGAACTCGGCGCCATGGAGCATCAAAACTTTCTCTTCAACATGGAAAGGATATGTCCGTAGGTGGCTGAAATGTGCAACAAGTTCCGCATGTTGCTAGACCTTGAAGGGTGCAGTGGAGACTGTATTGGAGAACGGTCACAATCTAGCAAGTACGTTTGTGGGGGCAGAACAAAGCTCGAGTTCAGCAAGACAGAGTAGTCTAAAGGGGATGATGGTCCCCGAAACTTCCAGTGGGAAGTATGTAAAGAGAAAAGTTGCTCCAGTAGGACAGATATCCAAGAGGGATAAGTCCTAGTTCTCCAGTGGGAGAATCATGTGCAACAGACTGCACATATTGAGGAAGAGTTCCTCAAGGCTATATCTCTCTAAAGCTCAACGGACCGAGTGAGCGACGAAGAGTTGTCGCATGATCTCGAAGGAGATAATGCATTGGTGGATACATTTCGAGATCAAGTGGGGGAGCAATCGAAGGCAACATCATATGAAGGCACACTTAGAATCGATGCAGAAATCGAACTCAACAGAGGGCTGACCTGTGGAATGGTGGACGTGAGGGCCACTATCAACTCAATGCAAATCGAGGAGCAGAGCGACTTGGGTGGAACTCGGTGAAGTATCCAAGCCGCATGAAGGGAGTCGACATAGAAGATGGAACATGGAGCGGAGGCATGGAGCTTTCCTTAGACAGAGGTCAAGGGCATGAACTCTTGTAGAGGCAAGAGTGGGATCATGTCGTTCCATGGGTCTTCATTCTGATGGGACAGACTTATTCTACATGGTGCCAAAGATGAAGGGAGCTTCAAGGCACATACAAGTTACCTAAGAGATGTATTTGATGGAGTAACTAAGGTGATTCAACTTGCGGAGGCAAAGTTAGGATCATGAGACCTTAGTACGGGGCAAGAGGACGCAAAGGCGGGTACTCTTGAAGAATATGCCACAGTGTTGCCATTTGAGTTGTCAAGAACAGGAGGTGCATAGCAAGATTGTGTTGGTAGGGGATAGAGGCCCAAGATCTAGACAATGGTGCACCAACTCTAGCGAAGTCAGAGGACTTCAGGAGCTACTAGGCGACGGACTGTCCTAGAGCTATGCTTCGTCCAAGTGTAACCCAAGTGGGCGGACGAAGGGGAATTGCCAAGGGAGCGAACTAAAAGTCGGAGATGGCAGAGGCCCTACAATGTGTTGGCAGAGGCCACACGTGGAGAAGTCGTAGTCCGAGTTCATCACAGGAGAATCTGTATGCAATGGAGATGTCACCAGGAGGCGACATGATGCAGCGGATCGTGGTGGAATAGTTCGTGACAATGCAATACAGGCAATCTTGTCCCGTGAGGGACAAAAATCATGCGGAGGTATGATAAGGAGTTACTGGGAGCTCCACTTTGGTGTACGACACAACAAGAAGAAGGGCTATGGATTCAAGGAGTGAATGTCGTAGTACCACAGAGGCGGGTCTTCGTGTGTGCATCAAAGCTTGCATTGGATGAAAGCCTTAGTCATCAGCATATGGGTGCTGTATACCACCGAGGAAGAAGTCAAAGTGCACGTACCAGTGAGTCCCATGGAGGGGGACATGATCATGTGAATGATCAGGAGCTGCTGGGAGCTCCACTTGGTGAACAATGCAACAGCAAGAAGGGTGGATTCAAGGAGTGAATGCAATAGTACCGCAGAGGCGGGTCTTCCGTGTGTATGCATCGAAGCTTGCATCAGATGAAAGCCTTGGTGGTCAGCATATGGGGGCTGTGTACCACCGAGAGAGTAGTCAGATTGCAAGTACCAGTGAGTCCCATGGAGGGGACTTGATTAATCGGAGCAGTTGGAGAGTTGGACTACTTCAGTGCTCACATTCGCTTAAGGGAGCCCGGCAAGTCATAGGACAAGGCCGAGTAAGCGAACGTTGCTACCAAGAAAGCTAAGGAGAACAGAATCGGTGCGAGCCCTGCAACAAGATGGAGGAGGCCATGCATGAGAGTTGTAGTCTGTCTCTCCATCGACCAAGGAGAACTGCTAGGAGGACATAGTGGTGTCGAAGCAGGTGGTCGAAAGGGGTGAGGAAGCGACGACGAGTCCAACGGGCTCGGCTACCCAAAAGAAAAGCGTCGGTTAGAGAGGAGGTAGACTCGGAGGGCTCCACGGCTGCAGGCAGATCTACTAATCGCGAAGGAAGGGATGAAGATGCAAGGTAACGGATAGTAGTGCTATGGGCTTGGCAGCGCCATGGTACTGCAGATGCGGGACTTCCGTGAAGTCATCGATCCCTTGCTCTCAAGAAGGGACAACATTGGTCGTAAAAGGGGCCAAGGAGGTGGAGAATGCAGAGACAAACTCCAAGTACCAAGACGAGGCATAAGGGCAGAGGCCAAGAAACTTCATAAGACCGATGTCGATGGGCTTCTCATCCAGATAGCCGAAATTAAGGGACTTCGGGTTGATGCAGGAGTGCTCGACCAAGGAACGAAGTAGGCAGTACATGGTACTGTACCTTTCTACTCAAGAGGAGTAGGCGACAAAGGTGATGGAGAAGACGGTACAATCCCAAAGGCGACCAGACCTATCAAAGACTTACTCTAAGTTGGGGGACTCCAAGTTGGAGTAAACTTTTGCTCTTTTCGGGTAAAACTTCTTGCATTCCAGAAGTTCAATGGCAGTGGGAAGGTGAATCACAGTAGCTAACCCAACGCAAGGAGTGCAACCACTTCAAGTGCTTCAGAAGTGTGAGCAAAGAGCAGGCGAATGTTAGTAACCAGCTCAATACATGAAGTACAAACTCGAGGAGGCAAGCGAAATCGAGTAACCTTTACCAGGCGAAATTGAGTAACCTTTGCCTTCTCAACTCGAGAGAATGGGCGAAACTGAGTACCCCAGTTCTCTTAACTCGAGGAGGTGAGCGAAGCCAAGTAAACTTTTTGCTCTTTTTGGGCAAAACTTCTTGCATTCCAGAAGTTCAATGGAAGTGGGAAGGTGAATTACAGTAGCTAACCCAATGCAAGGAGTGCAACCACTTCAAGTGCTTCAGAAGTGTGAGCAAAGAGCAGGCGAATGTTAGTAACTAGCTCAATGCATGAAGTTCAAACTCGAGAAGGCAGGCGAAATCAAGTAACCTTTGCCAGGTGAAATTGAGTAACCTTTGCCTTCTCAACTCGAGAGAATGGGCGAAATCGAGTACCCCAATTCTCTTAACTCGAGGAGGTGAGCGAAGTCAAGTAACCTTACCTTCTCAACTACGAAGAGAATGGGTGAAGTCAAGTATCCCAGTTCTCTTACTTATCTAAGCAGGGGAGCTCTGCACAAGTTCAGTGACCCTTCAAAGAAAGCTTATGGAAGACAATGGTTGTCAAATCCTCACCGTTGTTGATCAGTACTACTGAGAGTAGTTTTTTCACTTCATTTCTCAATTGACTAAGAGGGAGTGATGTGAACATACTTGGAAGTGACAACTAACAGTAGAAGAAGGTTCAATGGGAAAACATTATGGAGAAAGGACCTTAAAAACTTCAAAGTCTATGAGGCGATGCTCGTTAAAGCTCCAACAAGCATCTACCCAGTTCAAGCAATATGAGTATACTACGATACTGGCACATAATAAGGCAGGTCTTTTCCTTTATCAGAGGGATCCGCGAGAACTAACAAGGATTAGCACAACTCAGCCAACCCTACACCAGATTCAGTCATTGGTTAGTTGAAGCAGCATGGTGGATTAGAGTTCGACTACTCAACAATAATGGCAGAGAGCAGCTAGGAGCCAAAGGGGCGTGTTGCAGCCAAAGCAGAAGATTAAAGATTCAGCAAAATGTAAGGAGATGCAGCATCTATAGTGGCTTCGACGAGGACGTCGAAGGAATAAGTGGGGGAGAATGTCACGGACAACAATGTAAACAAGGTATTCGATCAAATGCTTGTGTTAGTCTGTGTCCTTCGGTTTAGGTACATATCTTGTACAACAAGAAGCGGGCTTCTAGTAGACTTAGCAGTCCTAGTTTGATTTGCTTTAGGGCTAAGTTTGGCTTGTAAATACAAGTGTGTCTTATAAGCACTTGTGGGAACCTCGGTCTGTGGTGGACCATTATCCTTTGTGTGCAACCTCTCTGAGTTTGTAATGTCCATGGGTGTAATTTGTATTTTGGCTTTATAAAGTATTTTTCTTGAGCAATTGCTTGTGGATCCCGTGGGAATTACTTCTTCTGGCCGGTTTTCTCTTTTCCTAAGTCTGTGGGATTCCGGAGATCTCGGAGAGAGCAGACCTTTGCGGATGGACATGCATGGGTGCCGCACGGCTTAGGCAAAATAAGCTAAGCTCGTGACAATGAGTTCTCCATTCTGATGGGACAGACTTATCTTACATGGTGCCAAAGATGAAGGGAGCTTCAAGGCACATGCAAGCTACCTCAGAGATGCATTTGATGGAGTAACTAAGGTGATTCAACTTGCGGAGGCAAAGTTAGGCTCATGAGACCTTAGTACGGGGCAAGAGGACGCAGAGGCGGATACTCTTGAAGAATATGCTACAGTGTTGCCATTCGATTTATCAGGAACAGGAGGTGCATAACAAGATTGTGTTAGTAGGGGATAGAGGACCAAGATCCAGACAATGGTGCACCAACTCTAGCGAAGTCAGAGGACTTCAGGAGCTACTAGGCGATGGACTATCCTAGAGCTATGCTTCATCCAGGTGTAACCCAGGAGTGGGGGGGACGAAGGGGAATTGCCTAGGGAGCGAACGAAAAATCGGAGATGGCGGATTTCCTACGATGTGTTGGCAGAGGCCACACGTGGAGAAGTCATAGTCCGAGTTCATCACACGAGAATCTGTATGCAATGGAGATGTCACTAGGAGGCGACATGGTGCAGCGGATCGTGGTGGAATAGTTCGTGACAATGCAATACAGGCAATCTTGTCCCGTGAGGGACAAAAATCATACGGAGGTATGATAAGGAGTTACTGGGAGTTCCACTTTGGTGTACGACACAACAAGAAGAAGGGCTATGGATTCAAGGAGTGAATGTCGTAGTACCACAGAGGCGGATCTTCGCGTGTGCATCAAAGCTTGCATTGGATGAAAGCCTTAGTCATCAGCATATGGGAGCTGTATACCACCGAGGAAGAAGTCCAAGTGCATATACCAGTGAGTCCCATAGAGGGGGACATGATCATGTGAATGATCAGGAGCTACGGGGAGCTCCACTTCGGTGAACAATGCAATGGCAAGAAGGGCTGTGGATTCAAGGAGTGAATGTCACAGTACCGCAGAGGTGGGTCTTCTGTGTGTATGCATCGAAGCTTGCATCAGATGAAAGCCTTGGTCGTCAGCATATGGGGGCTGTGTACCACCGAAAGAGTAGTCAGATTACAAGTACCAGTGAGTCCCATGGAGGGGACTTGATTAGAGTATCTGGAGTGTTGAACTGCTTCAGTGCTCATATTCGCTTAAGGGAGCCCGACAAGTCAGAGGACAAGGCCGAGTAAGCAAACGTTGCTACCAAGGAAGCTAAGGAGAATAGAATCAGCGCGAGCCCTGCAACAAGATGGCGGAGGCCATGGATGAGAGTTACAGTCTGTCTCTCCATCGACCAAGGAGAACTGCTAGGAGGACACAGTGGTGTCGAAGCAGGTGGTCGAAAGGGGCGAGGAAGCGACGACGAGTCCAACGGGGCTCAGCTACCCAAAAGAAAAGTGTTGGTTAGAGAGGAGGTGGACTCGGAGGAGCTCCACAATGTCGCAGAGGCAGATCTACCGATCGCAAAGGAAGGGATGAAGATGCAAGGTAACAGATAGTAGTGCTATGGGCTTGGCAGCACCATGGTACCGCAGATACGGGACTTCCGTGAAGTCATTGATCCATTGCTCTCATGAAGGGACAACATTGGCCGTAAAAGGGGCCAAGGAGGTGGAGAATGGAGAGGCAAACTCCAAGTACCAAGATGAGGCAGAAGGGCAGAGGCCAAGAAACTTCATAAAACCGATGTCGATGGGCTTCTTATCTAGATAGCCAAAATTAAGGGACTTCGGGTTGATGCAGGAGTGCTCGACCAAGGAACGAAGTAGGCAGTACATGGTACTGTACCTTTCTACTCAAGAGGAGTAGGCAGTAAAGGTGATGGAGAAGACGGTACAATCCCAAAGGCGACCAGATCTATCAAAGAATTACTCCAAGTTGGGGGACTCCAAGTTGGGGTAAACTTTTTACACTTTTCGGGCAAAACTTCTTGCATTCCAGAAGTTCAATGGTAGTGGGAAGGCGAATCACAGTAGCTAACCCAACGCAAGGAGTGCAACCACTTCAAGTGCTTCAGAAGTATGAGCAAAGAGCGAGCGAATGTTAGTAACCAGCTCAATGCATGAAGTACAAATTCGAGGAGGCAGGCGAAATCAAGTAACCTTTGCCTTCTGAACTCAAGAGAATGGGCAAAACCGAGTACCCCAATTGTCTTAACTCGAGGAAGTGAGCGAAGCCAAGTAACCTTACCTTCTCAACTATGAAGAGAATGGGTGAAGTCAAGTATCCCAGTTCTCTTACTTATCCAAGCAAGGGAGCTCTACACAAGTTCAGTGACCCTTCAAAGAAAGCTTAGAAAATAATGGTTGTCAAATCCTCACTATTGGTGATCAGTGCTATTGAGAGTAGTTTTTCCGCTTTATTTCCCCATTGACTAAGAGGGAGTGATGCGAACATACTTGGAAGTGATAACTAACAGCGGAAGAAGGTTCAATGGGCAAACATTATGGAGAAAGGACCTTAAAAACTTTAAAGTCTGTGAGGCGATGCTCGTTAAAGCTCCAATAAGCATCTACCCAATTCAAGCAATATGAGTATACTATGATACTGGCACATAATAAGGCAGGTCTTTTCCTTCATTAGAGGGATTCGCGAGAACCAACAAGGATCATCACAACTCAGCCAACCCCACACCAGATTCAGTCATTGTTGAGTTGAAGCAGCATGGCGGATTAGAGTTCGACTACTCAACAACAACGGCGGAGAGCGACTAAGAGCCAAAGGAGCGTGTTGCAGCCAAAGCAGAAGATTAAAGATTCAGCAGAATGCGAGGAGATGCAGCGTCTACAGTGGCTTCGACGAGGACGTCGAAGGAATAAGTGGGGGAGAATGTCACGGACAACAATGTAAACAAGGTGTTCGATGAAATGCTTGTGTTAGTCCGTGTCCTTCGGTTTAGGTACATATCTTATACAACAAGAAGCGGGCTTGCAGTAGGCTTAGCAGCCCTAGTTTGATTTGCTTTATGGCCAAGTTTGGCTTGTAAATATAAGTGTGTCTTATAAGCACTTGTGGGACTTCGGTCTGTAGTGGACCATTATCCTTTGTGTGCAACCTCTCTGAGTTTGTAATATCCATAGGTGTAATTTATATTTTGGCTTTATAAAGTGTTTTCTTGAGCAATTGCTTGTGGATCCCATGGGAATTGCTTCTTCTAGCCCATTTTCTCTTTTTGTAATTTTGTGGGACTTTATGAGATCTCGGGGAGGGCTGACCTTTACGGATGGACACGCATGGGTGCCGCACGGCTTAGGCAAAATCAGCTAAGCCCGTGACAATACGCAAGATCCACCCGATCGGGTCTCCTTCTTCCTATCTAGGGAAGTCAATCTTTATGCATGGATTATTAGAATTAGAGATGATATGACCATGTTCTTGAGGATCATCTCGCTGATCTGAAGTTTATCTATGTTATGAATTCCTCAGGCTTGACGGTCGGCCAATGCTGAATTCGATGAAAAGGGATCGCATCTTCTCTTCTATACGATTTTCAAGCTTTACATCGATAGCCTCCTCTGATGCTATAGTATACACCTCTAGATCTATAATATTGAGATCTTTTTTCTATTGTTAGGTTAGTGGCATGGAAATTTTGGAGAAGGGGGTGGCCTGTTGGAAGGTGAATCAGTTTGGATGGAAGTAGGCTACGGTTTAAGGTAGATTTGGGGGGCTGTTTGGTTTCAGTTTAGGATAGGGTTTTGAAAGATTTTTGGTGAGGATGGTAGGGTTTTGAAATGAGGAAAAGAGAGTCCAAAATCTCATAAAAAATAGCACTCAAATATGATAGAATTCGATGAAAAAAAGTGATACATTCTGTTGTCCTGCTGAACCAATTTTATGTTGGAGAAATGATGACTTTTCAATATAAATTCCAAAGGAAAGTTCAAGGAAATTATACAAAAACCCTTGATTCAGATGTTACTAATATCAGTAAAAAGTTTGATGAAATTTTGGCAGCATAACAGTAGGGAAATATGGAAAAAGACGAATGGTAAATTATGTCATCGTAAAATTTTAGAACTGCATGCCAGTGAAAGATTACATAAGAAAACCAGTTCTAAAAGGAATTTTTTTGAGAAATTAATCCCAAATAAAAGCCAAGTTGATCCTTGGGATTGTGTAAAAATTTTGACCAAAAAGGATGAATAAAAGTTCAGTTTCAAGAGACAATAATCGGCTGAAAATGTTTGTAATGTTTTGCCTTCACAACGATGATAAAATTTACGATGATAAAATTTTACAACAAGGAAACTTTTGAAAAATCTTCTCCATATATAAGATAAAGAAATAACAGTAGCAAAGGCGTAGGCTTTGGAGTTTTTATCAGATTTATGTTATTGATGCAAGGGACATCAGTAGATTGATGGATCTGCGACTTGGTAGGTGACGGTGGAGGCGACGTCAAAAGCAATTATGGAAATTGCTTGGGAAGGTGGAGGCAGCTGAGATGGCTATAGGACAGCAGGAATACGGCTCTGATACCAGATGATAGAAACCCAAAAGGAGCTATATAGATTTTGATTTTTGAGCGAGATCAACCCTTAGAACGCTATAAGGGTTCCTCCCTCATAGACTCGGCACAAGACTAAATAAAATTGATAATTGCTTGATTCAAGAGAGAAGCAGCTACATCTTTAAATATGAATCAAAATCCTAGTCTAAGGGGTTATTTGCCTAAGTAAAATTATCTCTTTACCCCTCTTATAGCCGACCTACCTTAATAGGAACATGGGGCGACTAAGTGGCTCTATAGCCGACCTAACTTAAGCAGGGGGAAACCTAGCCGACCAACCCAGTAAAGGGTGTGGCAACTACTAAGCCCTAAGGGTTAATCTAAACTTTAGTCATACTCTTTTATAAGATAGGAGTGACTTTATTACAATCTAGTAGGATTTTATTGACTACTTTTTAGAAAAATTAGGATTTAACCCTGCTGAAATCCTATCAAAATCATAAAGTATCATATGCAAATCGATAATATTATATTATTAGAGGCTAAGCAGGATATACTAGAGGTGTTACAGGAAGGATAGGACAATCTGTTTACCGGGATCTTAACTTCAAGTTTAGGAGAATACAAATAGAAAAGAATGCTCATTCGCTAAAGCAAAAACTCTTTGAAATAGTGATCCAAGTTGAGTTGGTTCAGATGTCTACTTTTGGGTTAGGTGTCCGTATTGGTGCAGTAACTCGTTGTAGAGAGAGAGAAAAAGGCAAAATGCATTTGTTTTTTTGGTCCCGAGTTGCATCTTTGTGAAAGTCAGCTACACCACAATAGAAGTGATTGGTTTTACTGGAGTCTTACCTATTCGTTTATATCTTCTACTCGTTACCTGCATTCCTCTCTTAGTTTTATTTTCCTGCCTCTTACATCTTAGACTTTCACTGCTGCTCTCAAGATCGATATTTACTAAAAAAAAAATAGAATCATTTTTGATTTCACTAAACAGAGTAGTTGATCCCCACCCATTAGTTAAGGTAATAGGAGCAGCAGTTCGAGTTTAATAACAATAGGAACAAGTACAATCCTTTCTCAAAGGAATCAGATTTCAATTCAATAACATCGGAGTTAGAGGAAGGAAAATGAGATTTCAAATAAGTAGAGCAAAGCTCGGACTAAGGAAGCGAGCTTAGAGAGCAGGAGCCAGGTTACTAAATCTAAGAAAGGGGAATAATACGTATCAGTAATTATAGAACGAAAACGAAGGTAGGTGGATTCCAACTGGAACAACATAGGCATTGGCAGTGGGTTCAATCTAATAGGAGTAGTTGTCTTAGGACACCAGTACCAGCTTGAAAGCAAGCCTTAGCTGAAGAAAGGGAGAACTGATATGACACCGATCAGACTTTAGTTACTGATTGAATTCTTTAAATAGTGATTTGGATCATTACTTTCTCCTCTCGTTTTTAAGTCTAACTTTACTTGTTTTTAAATTGATACCGGTAATAAATTGTCTGTCCTCCCTATCTCTGATTCTTACTACCTTGCCACTTGAGCTAGAACTGTTGTTTCTAAAACTAAACTAACGATGGTTCTTGCCTTCACTCCATCTTAAGCGTACACTCCTAATTATCAAGCTAAAACTCTTTGCTTTCGTCTAGCAGTTCAAGTTAGAGTCCCACCACTCTGTCTCTCATTTCTTTGATTGAGCTATAAGGCGCAGGCCAAGCAAGCATACTTATCACTTTCATTCTGTATTTCAACTATGAGTATGTCATTACCAACTCCAAAACTAGTATTCCTCTACCCAACTCTAAAACTAATGACTCAATATCTTCACCACTGCTCCTTGCCTTAAGCCTGTCATCCCCTATCGTTCAGAAGTTAGTTTGCCCCGCCTTACTTTTATTATTTCACTATGAGTCTAGATCCTTACTTGCTTGTTGCAAACTAACACAGTATACAAAGTATAAATTATATTAAGCATAATTAGACTTAACCTACTACAGTTGGAAATCTAATCATTGATAAGAAGTACTACCATAAGACACCCATAGCTCACTTTAGAGCCTGACACCCCTTGATCCAACTCTAGCTACCCATGCTTTTATTCTCTCACTACCAACCTCGAATCTTGCTACTCTGCTTATGAGCCTATATCTCTTTCTTATCAGTATTGCTTTCATTACTGGCATGATTGCTTATAGATTGGACCTCTACTGACTTATCTTATTACTCAATTGCTAGTAATTGAGTTCTGTAGCTCCTGATCTAGAACCTTACTCGTTAGGCCACATCCCCATTCTCTTGTTTAAGTGTTTCACCCTCTTGAGGTCAGGTCCACCGTTCTTTTATCTCATTCTTTGACTCCTCCACCCAGGGCTTAGTTTTCCCTTTTTAACCCATAGGCTATTGGTCTAAAACCTGTGTTCTCTGATAAAAGCTTAGGCTCTTGTCTTTAATGCCTATGCGTGGGTTCAACCTATCACTTGTAACTCCAACTCTCCCTTTCCTCACTGACATCAAATCTGACTTGTGAGGGTTGAACTCTTTGTATGCCTTGCCCATTTACTTTAAATATCAAAATAGTTCTGTAGGGAATAAGACCTGTCTTCGAACCTTGCCTATGAGTCCTGTGCTTACTTTTCTTCTTTAATTTGATTGCTAGGCCTACTATATATAACTTTATTCATTAACTAGGGAAATCAAATCTGTATTCATTACAGCTAAATCTAGACCCCGAGCTAAGTATCCCTCTTCGATAAATCAAATCCCTATTCTAGGTACCCCCCTTAGTATTCTTGGAGTGTGGTTAGGGTTGTAATAAAATCCCATCTAACCACTTCTATCCTATAAAGAAATGTGATTAGGGTTTAGTTTGGGGTGACTTAGTGTCACGAACGGTCGTTGCTCAACCGTAATGCCTTTGCTCCTTGAACTATTCGTCAGTTTTTCTTACGTGTACATATGTTTGGCAGCTTATTTTGCCTTGAGTTTATGTGTTTTTACCTAAGAAATGTGAGCGAAAGTAGTGTAGAAGGCTACAGAACGATCGCTCGTTGCGCGGAGCCAAAATAGCCCAAAATAGCCTTGTTTTTAGATCTTTTTCATGTGCTGCGGCAACCTTTCTAAGCGGTGCAAATGTCAGTCATTTCAGCACCTTGGAACCCTCCGGGTGGCATTGGGCTGGATGGGGTTCCGGGTATATGTCGGGCATAGGCGTTCATTAGCAATTGAACTTGTCTTACGTCTGATACCTTGGGAACCATCGTTTGTGGACTTGCGACCATTCTTACAACCCTCTAAAGTCCTATTTCACTCTCTTTCTCTCTTTTCTTTGCTGCACTCAAGGTGTTCGACAAATTGCTTGTATAGCTTTCCGCTTTGCGAGACGCCGGGACGTGTCCATCGCTCACTTCTAAGCTAATCAACTTCTTCTTTGCAGGTCCTACGGGAGCTTAAGAGGTTATAAGAGGGTTGACCCTTTGTGGACAAATAACGCGTTGGGCATTTCATGACTTAGGCAATCCCAACTAAGTCTGGAATAGTGTGCAAAGTTGCTCCACGACTTAGGAAATTTTAGCTAAGTCTTGAGTGGTGTGTTGCAGCCAGTTGACGGATTAGAGTTCGACGAGATCACGGCTAGGGGTGTGTTGCAGCCAAAGCAGAAGTTGAAGATTCAACAGAATACGAGGAGATGCAGCGTCTACAGTGGCTTCGACGAGGACGTCGAAGGAATAAGTGGGGGAGAATGTCACGGACAATAATGTAAACACGGTGTTCAATGAAATGCTCATATTTATCCGTGTTCTTCAGTTTAGGTACATATCTTGTACAACAAGAAGCTGGCTTGTAGTAGGTTTAGCAGCCCTAGTTTGATTTTCTTTATGGCCAAGTTTGGCTTATAAATACAAGTGTGTCTTATAAGCACTTGTAGGGACATGCTAATGGACCATTATCATTTATGTGCAATCTCTCTGAGTTTATAATGTCCATGGGTGTAATTTATATTTTGGCTTTATAGAGTGTTTTCTTAAGTAGTTTCTTCTGGCGTGTTTTCTCTTTTTGTAAGTCTATGGGACTTTAGGAGATCTCGGGAGGGCTGACCTTTGCGGACGGACACGCATGGGTGTCGCATGACTTAGGCAAAATCAGCTAAGCCCATGACATTAGGGTTTAGTAACTACCGCCCCCCATACTGGGCTGGTCGGCTAGGGTTTCCCCCTGCTTAGGTCGGTTATATAGCCAACCTAGCCACCACCTGTTTCCTTTAAGGCAGGTAAGCTATAGAAGAGGCAAAAGGATAATTTTTGTTAGGCAAGTACCTCCTAAGGCTAAGATTTGGAGCCCTATATAAGCATGTAGCCTCCATCTCTTTTTATCAAGTAATTATCAATTTTATTTCAACCTTCTATCGAATATAGGAGGAACCCCTACAGCGTTTTAAGGGTTGATCTCCCTCAAGGGTCAAATTCTATAGAGTTCCTTCTAGGGTTCTATCATCTAGTATTAGAGCCACATTCCTACTACCCTGTAGCTATCTCTGCTACCTCCATCTTCCATGCAATTCCCACAATTGCTTTTGACGTCGCCTTCATCCACCATTGCCCACCAAGCCGTAGATCCATCAATCTGCTGCCATCCTCTGCGTCAACATCATAAATCTAGTAAAAACTCTAAAACCCACACCTTTTGCTACTGCTATTCCTTTATCTTATACATGGGATAAGTTTTCTCAAAGTTTCTTTGCTGCAAAATTCTACCGTCATAAACGTTATCATCGTTGCGAAGGGAAAAAGCTATAAAAAAATTTCAGCCAACTATTGCCTCTTGAACCTAAACTTTTGATCGTCCTTCTTAGTTGAAACTTTTACACAAATTCATAGATTGTCTTAACTTTCATCTAAAACCAATCTCTAGAAAAAACTCTTACAGTGCTGTAATTCTTCATCGTGCAGTACTAAAATTTTACGATGAAGAATCTGCCTTCTACTTGTTGGCCTCTTGAAACCAAACTTTTGTTTATTATTTTTTACTTAAACTTTTATTAATTTCATAAATTATCTTAGCTTTCATCTAAGATTGATCTCTAGGAAAATTTTTTTTTGAAATTAGAATTATATTGCTGTAATTCTTTATCACATAGTGTTGAAATTTTATGACAAAGAATCTGTCTTCCGCTTTTTGGCCTCTTGAAACTAAACTTTTGTTCATCATTTTTAGTCAAAATTTTTATATAATTTCATAGATCAAATAGCTTTTATCTAAGATTAATCTTTAGAAAAAATTCCTTTAGGAACTGGTTTTATTGTGTCTTCTTTTGTCATCATGTAGTGTTAGAATTTTACGACGAAGGATCTATCTTTCATCTTTTGCCCTATTTCCCTACTGTTACTCTGCCAAAATTTTGTCAAACTTTTTTTTAATATTGAGGTTTTTGCATATTTTTTTAAAAATTTTCTTTGGAATTTACATTAAGAAATTCATTGTTTCTCTGATATAAAATCCATTTGATAGGACAAGACATCGCAGCACATTTCTTTATTGAATTCCATCGATTTTGAGTGCTATCTTTTGTGGGATTTTAGACTCTTTTTATCTTGTCTAAAACCCTAACATCTTCTCTAAAAGTTATTCCAAACCATACCCTAAATTGATCCCAAATAGCCACCCAAATCAGCCTAAACTACCAACCTTTCTTATCGATTCACCTACCTTTGCTACCATCTATCTCGGATCCAAAATTGCTAACCTTTATCCACTGCTATCATAGCCCTAAAACCATATCAAATTATAGCCCAAACTCCATAAAACCGTAGCCCCTAACACTTTTAAAGCGCCATAAAACCAGCCCCAAAAAATCATAGGCTTTAGTCCACTAACTTTTCAGCTACCCAATCTCCCTTATCCCTTCAACCGCAGTATGCATCTTTTGTTACACAACACTGTCAATAGCAACCTCTCGCTGCCATCCTTCTTGATCATAGCTAGCAGTGATCCTTGTGGCAAAAAGTTACTAGTAGTGATCTTTTGCTGTAATCTATTTACATCCCAGCCCGCAACAATCTTTTGCTGCCAACTATCTTGATCGCGACCCGCAATAAATTGAATATGACAGTAGCCATCTCTTGCTCCATACCATAGTTGCTCTCCTCTGCAACAGCCGTGCTTACTACTGCCCATCTTCCTCCTATTACAGCCACACACTTACTGCGATCGATGCCACTTGCAGCCACGAAGTCGCAGCACAGCTGTAACCGATGTTACTACTGCCCTCTTCTTCCTCCATCATTGATGCTACCTTCCAACTCATATCTCTTGGTTGTCATCTTCTGATAGATATCAGCCACCTAAAAATCATAGCCTCGATGATATTGCAGCATCAACATTGTAGAATCACTGAAGGACCGCAACCGAAATTGTTGTTGCCATCTTTTTCCTCCACTGTTGCTGCTACGCTTGGCTGCCATCCTCCACTTGGAGAATTCACCACCATAACCCTAACATTGCTGTCATTCGCTTCCTTCAACTTGAAAATTGCAGCTACACTCTTCAATTAGTTTATTTGATAGATTGGAAATCCTTACGTCATGATATCGGTGGGCTTATTCGAAGCCAAATTGGAGGCTTTCGAGATGCGTATGGATGCTAAATTACGGACTTTCTTCGAGGAGTTTAGATTGGGCCAATCGTCGAGCCCAAGAAGATCATAATGTGATGTAAATTCAGATTACAAAAAGAATCCACTAGAGATAAAGCGAATTTAAGACACAACACTACACCTCGATGACATCAACCTCCCTTGCATAACTTTAAGAAGCGCACCTCATTCAAGATACTCAGAGCATAAGAGCCACATCCCAACCAACATCATATAAACTTTCAGCACTAATTGATTGTAAGAACCGTGATGAAGAACTAACGATGATCCGTTAAACCTTTACCATCCAAGAGTACCAAACCAGGTTTGAAAGGTTATCTAATCAAACTTATAATTGGTCTGAAAAGCAGATATTGAGGACTTCTATTGAGGGCTTGAAGCTGGAGATTTGTGAAGAAGTTAAAGCGCGACAGCCATACACACTTAAGACAGTCATCTCCTTCACACGACATTAAGAGGAGCGGTTGAACTATAAAACCTGGAGGATTAGGGTCACTCCTTGACCAGCGACACCAAAGCTTTCACCTCTCTCTACTATTAGTCGATCCCCTCAACCATAGAAACTAATAAGATAAGGATTTTATGATGGATTGGCAAAGGAACCTAAACTTGAAGATACGATTCTCGAGCCCAAGGAGAAAGATACACCATAACCGGCCACCCGCATGGTCCCTACCTTAGCCAGCTACACCACCCTACAAAAATTGAAGATCGAAGGGTTTCTTGAGTAGTAGTCCATCATCATCCTCATTAATGCCGGGAGCATATACAATTTCATGAGCGATGGTTGCCACTTAATGCTCCAAAAAGAATATTACAACAAATTCGAAGTCAAGGTAGCTAACGGCCAAATTCTGAAGTGTAACCAGAATTACCCACGAGTAAAACTAATCCTGCAGGAGCAATTCAAGGAAGGATTATTGAATTGCTTTGGACCAATAGATTATGATAATATTGACGAACAATTGGCGAAGATTCGACAAACCTCTACAATATAAGAATATCAAACAAGGTTTGAACATTTATGTAACCGAACTATGGATTAGTCTGAAAAAATAACTTTTAGGGACTTTTATCGAAGGCCTAAAGTTGGAGATTTAAGGAGAAGTAAAGGCGTGTCAACCATACACTCTTATGGTAGTGATTTCCTTCATGAAAATCTAAGAGGAGCGTCTAAACCATGAAGCACGAAGGACAAGGGTAGCTCCCTGACTAGCCATGTCAAAGCCTTTAGCCCCCTCTACTGCCATCCGAGCCCCTGCACCAAAAAAATTGATAAGAGACAAGCTTCGGGAATGATCTGCTAAGGGGTTGTATTCACATTGTAATGAATCATGGAGCTGAGAACATCGCTACAAAAAAATATAGCTTCTCTTGGAATTTTTCTAAGTTAATCATGAAGTTTTATTGTAAGGGGAAATAGGTCACCTTGCGAAACAATCGCAGGAGTCATATCTCCACCATTTCGACGCAGCAAATTGAGAAGGTACTATTGGAAAACTTCAGCAGGTGCATCACATGGGCAGTGAAAATCAAAATAAAAAATCGATTTCCCACACAAATCAAATTGTCGTGCAAATGATTGGGGTTATAAGAAAAACGTAAAAATAAAAAAAACCACAATACGTGAGAGATTGATTTTACCTAGGGAGATCATATATCCCTGTATTCCAGATCCGGATGGAGAGGATGAAGGAGGTCAAGCATCCTCCTCTCTAGCGGTATTCACACGATGGATCTCTGCAGTGAAACTCCTCCAATCAGATCTCGTAACTCTTGCTCAACGGGAGGGAGGAGAATAGTATGTGGTGGCTAAAACTGTAGCCTATCAACCATGAGTCTCCCTTCATATTCACAGAGAGCCACAAAAAAATCCTAGGGCTCCTGCCTTAGTGGGTATTGGATTTTCATCCAATTATCTACTAACCCTGTATTATTGGATCTCTAGCTAATAGCCTCTTCAGGCCTTTAATTGGGCCTCAATCAAGGAGTCCATCAATATAGGATCTCATCTAATAAGAATAGGGGCTAATTGGATCTCCATCCAATCCTCTATTCGCTGAAGCTCCACCATATATGTGACTCTCTAGGCTCGATAACAAGCTGGTCGTGAGTCACTCCCATTAGAACTCCTTCTGATATAGTAAATTATTATCCCTATAATAATTTACTTGACTCGTCGACTATAGACATACTAGGCCACTATGCCATAGTTCCCAGACGGTACAGAGAGATCAAATCCATCGGACCTGTCTGTCCACAGTTATCGTATATCTATAATCCCTCATCCAACTAATATCCCAGAGATAGTATATTGGACATGGTACTGTCAGGTCACATACAGAATCAATTTGTCTTGCTCTAATTGGATTTTACTAGAGAACTCTTTTTCTCTCAATCCAAATGACTCTAGCCAGGGATTTGTCTGAGCAAGCATATATGAGATATTTCTCTCATGATATCGAGAGTGGATAATCCTCTATTGACACTCAATTACCTATGTAAAATTGGCTACTGATCCCGATAATCAATTATACCAGATCTGGAGCTTTCTAAACATATAAGTCTAGCATCAAAGAAAGGAGTACTCATACAAGGCATCCTTGATGTCTCAAGTCAAAGGATCAGATACATAACTTAAACTATAGAATCACTGTCTGGCATTAGTTATTTTTAACTATACAATATTCCATAAGCGAATCAATCAGTGAACTTATTCTCTAATAAGCACCTGTACTATATTCTAAGTATCTCCACTCAAGTGGCTATGAGACCAGCCGCCTCCATCATATATAATATACCAGTCTATTTGGTTATCTCAATATCTTTCTCGAGCAACCTATGATCGGGATTATTCAGGATCTATGTTTAAAGGTGAATTGATCTCATTATGATCTGATTCTCATTGCATAGAACCAAGGATATCACAAAATATATATACAATAGATAATATAATGTGAGAATATATCAATAATAATCATAAACAAAAAGAATACATAGCGTGTCACATGTGCCATCACTCACGTGATTGGCTTGTATGGTACCTGTAACCAGCAATCTCCTACTTGTCTTAAAGCCAATGACCTATGTGTCTGATCTCTATCAGACCCTTGTGATGCTCAAATACAATCTGAGCTAGCGGCTTTGATAGTGGATCTGCAATGTTATCTTCAGATGAAACTCTTTCCATTACTATATCTTTATGGGTTATGATCACTCTAATCAGATGGAACCTCCTTATAACAATTCTGATTTGACCTGGGTTCCCTTGCTAGAGCTATTGCCCTATCGCTATCGTTGTATATGGGAATCGACTTCACGCTGCTCGGAATGATTCCCATATCATGATGAACTTCTTCATCCATACCCCTTATGTTGTTGTTTCTGCTACAGCAATGTATTCCACCTCTGTGGTCGAGTCAGCAATAGTACTTGCTTAAAACTCTTCCAGCTTATTGCTCCTCAATTTAGGGTGAAAATATATCCTGAGTTTGACTTGCTATCATCAATATTAGACTGGAAACTCGAATCCGTGTAGCCCTCAGCCTGGAGGCTACCTCCTCCATATACCAGTAAAAGATCCTTAGTCCTTCTAAAGTATTTAAGGATACACTTTACTGCCTTCTAGTGTTCTAAACCTAGATCTGTCTGATACATGCTTGTGATACTCAGAGCATGTGCTATATCAGGCCTGGTACATAACATAGCATATATGATAGACCCTATGCTGAAACACAAGGCATCTTATCAATGTCTATCCTTTCTTTAGGAGTCCGTAGGGACATACTCCTAGAAAATGATATTCCATGTCTTATCGGTATGAGACCTCTCTTGGAATTCTCCATGCCAAATCTTTTGACAATAAAGTCTATGTACTTATATTGAGACAAACCAAGCATCCTCTTAGATCTATCTCTATAGATCCAGATTCCCAAAATATAGGATGCTTCCCCTAAATGCTTCATGAAGAAGTTTCTGGATAGCCAAGTCTTTACTATGGAGAGCATTCCTACATCATTCCCAATGATTAGGATGTTATCCATATACAATACTAATAAGGTGATAGCACTCTCACTTACCTTCTTGTACATACAAGGCTCATTTTCGTTTTTAACAAAGTCATAAGATATGATCGTCTCATTAAATCTTATGTTCCAACTTCGGGAAGCTTACTTTAATCCGTAAATGGACTTAAGCAACTTGCACACTTTATCTGGACTCTCTCTGGATATAAATCTCTCTAGTTGTATCATATACACCTCCTCCTCAAGGTTGCCATTGAGGAATACCGTTTTGACATCTATCTATTAGATTTCATAGTCATAGTATGTTGCAATGGTCAAAAAAATCCTAATGGACTTAAGCATGACTACAAGTGAAAAGGTTTCATCATAGTCAACTCCTTGTCTTTGGCGATATTTTTTAGCTACTAGCCTTGCCTTAGAAGTCTCCACCTTTCCATATACTCCGATCTTCTTTTTGAAGATCCACTTGCAGCTGATGGGTACAATACCCTCAGGTGCATCCACAAGGTTCCAAACCTTGTTAGAGTACATAGAATCCATATCAGAATTCATGGCTTCTTGTCACTTCCCGGAGTCTATACTCATAATAGCCTCATCGCAGGTCTGAGGATCAACATCCTGAGAGTCCACTCCACTAATATATCACACATATCTTTCAAGAGGGTGAGATACTCTACTAGACCTACGCAAAGTTGGAATTTGTGTATTAGGTACCTGAACAAACTCAGGTTTTGGAATGGTGCTTGAGTTAGGTTATCTAACCTTGCTCAATTCTTTCTCGCTCCCATTGTTTCTATCAAGAATGTGTTCCTTCTCAAGGAACACAACTCTCTTGGCAACAAAGACTTTTCGATCCCCGAGATGATAAAAATAATATCCCAAAGTCTCCTTAGGGTATCCTACAAATATGTACTATTCCATTATTGATTCTAACTTGTTAGGGTTTTATCTTATAACATGGGCAGGACAACCCTAAATCTTAACTACTTAAAGATCAGTATAGACATTACCAACTTTGATGGAACTCTATTCAGAAGGTAAGCTGCAGTCTTTAGGGCGTACCCCCAGAATGAGATGGGTAGATCAACGAAACTCATTATGGACTGCACAATGTCTAACACTGTGTGATTCCTCCTTTCTAATACACCATTGAGCTGAGGTGTATAAGGAGGTATCCACTGGGATAAAATCTCATTATCCTTGAGGAAATGGGTGAACTCTATACTAAAGTACTGTCTTCCTCAATCTGATCGAAAAGTTTTAATACTCTTTCCAATTTGGTTCTCCACTTCATTCTTATATTCTCTGAATTTCTCAAAAACATTATACTTGTACTTTATCAAGTGAATATAATAAAATATAAATAACTACATATAGTCTTATAATACTCCTAAAAATTATGTAAAAATTTAATTGTAAATTCTGAGAACTTAGTGAATATAAATCTTTTGAGTACTAAACTGTAACGTTATAAAAAAGAAAAAAAGAAAAGTGCGATTCTTATCACCTTCCTCAATAGGAGAGAAGAGGCGGTGGTGATAATAAGGGAAGGAGAAGAGAAGAAGGGACAGGAAAGAAAGAATAGAAGAAGGAAAGGGGAGCATTAGGGAAGAAGAGAGGAAGAAGAAGAAGAGGAGGAGAGGAAGAAGAGAAAGGGCTGCAGCTGCGGCTGGGAAAGAAGAAGAGGAAGGAATAAGGAGGAAGAAAGGAAGAAGAAGAAGGGAAGAAGGGGAAGAAGGAAGAGATGCGTCGTTGGTGGAGAGGATGCGGCTAGTGTTGCTGCTGCACCCCTGTTTCCTGCAGATGAAACAGAGGAGCAGCAGTAAGTTGGGAAAGAAGGGAATAGAGGAAGAAGAAAAGGGAAGGAAGAGAAAGGGCGAAAGAAGAGAAAGAGGTGGCTGCGGCTGTGGCTGTGGCTGCAGCAGTATCAACTGCGGCAGGGGGAGAAGAAGAGGGAAGGAAGGAGAAGAAGTAAGAGGAAGAGAAAGGAAAGAAGGAAGAAAGGGGGCAGCACCTCTGTTTCCTGCAGTGAAAACAGAGGAGGTGCTGTGCGATGGGGAAGAGAAGGGAAGAAGAGGAGAAGAGAAAGAAGAGAAAGGGGGAAAGAAGAAGAAGAAGAGAGAAGAAGAGAAGAGAAAAGTAAGAAGAGGGCTGCAGCTATGGCAGCTGCGGCTGGGAAAGAAGAAGGGGGGAGAGAAGAAGAGAAAATAAAAAGAAGAGAAGAAGAATAGAGGAAGGAGAAGAGGGAAAAGAGAGGAAAGGAGGAAAAGGGGGAGAAGGCTGCAGCTAGGGCTGCGGCTGGGAGAGAAGAAAGGAAGAATAGAAGGGAAAAAATAAAGGGAAAAAAGAAGAGAATGCTGTTGCTAGGGGAAAGGAGAGAAAAAAAAAGAATAATAAAAGAAGGAAGGAAGAAGAGGAAGAGGGCTGCGATTCATTGCAATAGTGGGAGAAAGGAGAGAATAAAAAGGATTGAATAGGTGATTGTGAAGTAAGAAATAAGATAAGGAAACATGGAAAAGAGAAGAAAAGAAAGTAAAAAAACAAAAGAAAGAAAAGAATTTGGGTTTAAGAAATTTGGATCAAAATAATTGAAAGGTAAGTATTTCAACCTTTTCGTATTATCATCCTACTTTTATCTTGATATGATTGACTGAATTAATATAATTTTATAAGTGTCCCGGCCTTGATTCTATCTTGTTATAATCGATTAAATTATTATGATTTTGCTAGTGTCCTAATTTTTTCTATTGCACTCTCTATCTTTGATTGTATATTGATATGATAAATTGAGCTATTATAATGCTGCAAATATCTCAATCCTTTTGTATTGGCATTTCAATCTTTGTATTCATCTTGATATGATTCAATTGATTATTACAACATTGCAATTGGAAATCTTTCATGTTTAGATGTAAAGACTTTAGTCTAGTTTCGATATTCTGATTTGTGTTCGTTGAATTATTTATAACTTCATGTTGGAGACTCCGATTTATACAAAATCTGTTTCATGATAAATTAAACTCGCATACCCTTCTGTCCATACCCTCTTAAGTAATTTGAAGTATAACTGATTGTCTAAATGTTTCATGCTATATGCCTCTTAAATTCTATTAGAATCATGTGTTTGTTGCTCTTTGTCTATTTATTGTTTATCTTTTGAAAATAGATTCTTCTTCAATTGAGCTTTGAACTCTTAACTATTATTCCTCTTCTATTCGAATATTTTATGTTAAAGTTTATGTTTATATCTTACTGTTTCATATTGGCAAATGTATTTTTCATTATTCCACATGTGCTTCTGATATATGTCTATTTTATTGCACTTGTCCTTTTATCCTTCAGTGTTTGTGGGGTATTATGGACCTTTGCTAGAAATGATAAAGGGTATGTTATGCTGGGAGCCTGTGATACTCTATTATGTTATGCTTGGAGCTTGTGATGCTCTATTATCTTTGGTGGTCAAGTGGACCACATTATATTTGTGATCCCACATCACCATCTATGTTTTTGATATGCCATCAGATCATATTCTGTCTATGATCCAATTAAAATCCTTTCTTCAATTGAGTCTTACATTATTGCTCTAAATTCTAATGTATTCCTGTTCTTAATGCTTTGCGTAACTGAATGCAAATTGTGAATGTTTATGTTGACACTGTACTTGCTTCATGGTGGCATAAGTATATTTCGTTGTTCCGCATGTGCTTTCGAGATATACCACTTTTATTGCTCATGTTCTTTTGTACTCTAGTGTTTGTGGAATATTCATGGACCTTTGCTAGAAATGGTAAAGAGTATTGTGTTCAGAGCTAGCTATGCTCTTACCGGCCCCTATGACTTCACTCAGACGTTGGTGGATGGAGCTCCCAGACGTGGGAGACGTATGTTTGGTGGTCATTCAGCGATAGATGTTCCACATTATGCTTATGGTCCCACTTCACCCTCATTGTCTTTGATATGATATCTAAAGCATTGCTTTTGAATTATTTGTGCACTTTGGATAAGAATGAAATGATTGTTATGTTTGATATGAAATTAAGCTTTTGTTCCTCATTTGTTCACTTGATAAGCTCTAAGATTATCCATTCACCATTGATATGCTTCATAATATGTTTACGTCATTGACATGCTTCGAAATATTCTTTATGCTATTGTTATATTCCAAAATATTTCAATTGCTATTGATATGTTCTAAAATATTTCACACTCTATTGATATATTCTGAAATATTCTATTTGCCATTAATATGTTTCAAAAATATCCTATGTGCCTTGATATGCTTCGAAATATGTTTACGTCATTAATATACTCCAATTACTCTGTATTCCGTTTGTTATGAACCAATTATGTTTTGAATGAAATGACATTTGAACTCCTGTATCTAATGAGTTGATATCCATAAATTTTTGTATCTCTACTTTGTATCTTGATACTAGCTTGTTTATATATCATTCGCTCTTATCTTGGATTTGTTAAATGCTTGCTGAGCTTTCTAGTTTACTCTTTTATTATTAAATCTTTCAAGTCAGCTTAACACTCATTTAATGTTAAGATTGTGCCGAGGCAATGGAGAGCTATACAGATTATTAGTCGGATAATTTATTGTGGTTCTTATATAAGTATATTTCATGTATAATGAAATGTTGTCGATGAATTTGATTGATGTATCATGTAAAAGTTTTAAATGATCTCTTATGTTTGGAGTTAATTTGGAATGCTGGGTGTTGTCTACGATGAAGTGAATTTATGATAAATGGTTAGTTTGGTGATTGTATAGATTATTTTATTGATGAATCATAAGTGTGGTTAATATATGTTGAGTTGGTTTTGAGTTACATAAATGTTTGAGTGATGCGATGTTTGACTATAAATTGCACATGTTTTATATATGTGAATTTTGAAGTATGAATATTTTTTCGATGTCCTCAAAGGTTTGATTGGATCCTGGATAGATTGTGATGATTAAAATTATCGATTTATGACAATGTCACACCTCTCGAATGTGATAAAATTTGAGGGGGCGTAACAGATATAGGACCACATATATCACTATGTATGAGTTCCAATAACTCAATGGCTCTCTCTCCAGTTCCACTAAAAGGAGAGTTGGTCATCTTCTAATGAAGGCCAAGTTCGCAAGTTGCATCGACTCATAGTTAAATAGATCTATGTATCCATCTTTGAGTAACTTTTGAATCCTTCCCTCATATATATGACCTAGCCTACAATGTCATAGGTATGCAGTATATCTCATTTATTTTCCTCTTAGACATATTTATATTCATGATGTGTGGAGAAGTGTCTAATACATATATTTATAAGATTCCCTCTAGTGATGATCTCATTATTCATAATTTATTAAACAATTATTATTCTTAAAAATTAGTTTATATCCATTAATTATCAAACAAAAGATGAAAATAATATTTTTGATAATAGAGGGAACAAAATAGCATGCATTCAACGCAAGAATAACTCTATTAGGCATATGTAGGGTGACCTCCCCAATAATAACTGCAACAACTCTTGCTCCATTGCTCATCTTGAGGTCTATCTCACTTCTAGTTAATCTTTTAGGTCTTGCAAGAAACTGTAACAAATTACAGATATAATAAACACTCATGGTATCCAATACCCATGTGTTATCATGAAAATCTAACAAGTGGAGCGATCATGAATATACCAAGCTTCTCCAAGCTTTTGTTTGACTTCTCAAGGTAGTCCTTACAGTTCATCTTCCAATGCCCGTGATACCGGGAAGGGAGAAAGAGGAATAGAATTCGAAAAGAAATAAGAATACTTGAAAGTTAAGTTCTAGGAAACCAACAAACTCAAAGCACAACTTGCACAAAATAGTTAAAGATAGTTCACCACTAAGTTTAAAATCGCAAAAGGATACAAAAAGTTCACCACTTTAAAGAAGTTAAACAGGGATACGGAACTAAAATCAAAACACTCACCATCCAAGGATGCATCTAAGAGATATAGAGTTTTAGAGACTCTAAAGAGCTCCTGCAAATACAATCATCTATCTAAAAAGTTGTTTTCCACCCTAGAATATCAAAATAAGTACTAGAGCATGAACATCCCTTAATGCATAAAGAACTATAACATTAAATGCTTCACAACTGCCAACTAACTTTAAATGCTTCATATCTATCAACTAATCTTTTATGCATTCCTTGGTCATGAAGAAAGACATTTTGAAATAGCTATAACTTCGTCTAAGGAATATGCTTATGAGCTGTAAATTAAGTGGACTAGGTTAAAATTTCTTAAAAATTAGACACTCCCATGTCAATCTCCCCTGGTTGAAAAATACTTGTTCTCAAGTCTTCATTTGTTTGATCACCATAATAAGAAATTAAATCAACTACATTGAATATTGATGATACCCCATATTCTTCAGGTAGATCAATCTCATAAGCATTCTCTCTAATTTTTTTAAGCACTTTGAATGGACTATCAGCCTTTGGTTTCAACTTCCCAAATTTTCCTAGTGGAAACCTCTCTTTCCTTAGATGAATCCAAACCAGATCACCTGCATTAAACTTCATTTGCTTTCTATGTTTGTTAGTTGCTTGCATGTACCTTTCATTTTGCTTCTCAATGGTTGCTTTAACATCGTCATGCAACGTCTTTATTTGTTTAGCTCTCTCATTAGCATCTTCACTAAATTGTTTATTCAGAGAATGAGGGACTAAGACCAAAGGACCAGCAGGATTAACACTATAAACAATCTCAAAAGGACTCTTACCAATGGTATGATGCATGAAACGATTGTAAGCAAACTCGATTTGAGGAAGAATGAGGTCCAATTGCTTAATGTTCTTGCCAACATAGCTTCTAAGTAAGTTTCCCAAGCTTCTATTTGTTACCTCTATTTGCCCATCGGTTTGTGGATGATGAGAGCTACTGAAATTAAAAAATGTACCTAGTTTCCTCCATAGAGTCCTCCAAAAATGGCTAAGAAATTTTGAATCTCGATCTGACACCATAGTTCTTGGAATACCATGTAACCTAACAATCTCCTTGAAGTACAAATTAGCAATATGAGATGCATCATTTGATTTATTGTAGGGTACAAAATGAGACATCTTTGAGAATCTATCAACAACAACCATGATAGAATCTTTATTCCTTTGAGTTCTCAGTAGTCTCAAGACAAAATCAAGACTTACATCCTTCCATGGAGCATTAGGCACCGGTAATGGAGTGGACAAACCTGAATTTTGTCCTATTGTTTTTGCCAAGTGATACACTTTGTATTGCTTAACAAATCTCTCCACATCTCTGAACATCTTGGGCCAATAGAAATTTGATTAAATAAGAGATAGAGTTTTGTCCCCACCAAAATGTCCTCCCAAAGTACCACCATGAGCTTCAGCTAGAATTACATGTCTCAAAGAACAAGATGGAATACACAAGACATTAGCTCGAAAAAGAAATCCATCAAAGATAGTAAATTACTGAAAAGAACCTGATTTACAATTCTACCATATTGAGTTGAAATCCACATCATTCTGATAGAGATCTTTGAATGTCTAATCTAACTATTTTGACTCCCATGGCTTATAATAAATAATATTTTATGCTCAATGCATCGACAACTACATTTTGAACACCAGATTTATGCTTGATTGTGAAGTTATAAGATTGCAAGAACTACACCCAAGTTGCATACCTCTTGTTTAGCTTGTGTTGGTGATTAATAAACTTCAATGCCTCATGATTAAAATATAGAACAAATGGCTGGGCAAGAAGATATTGACTCCAATGAGATAAAGCTCGATAAATGGCATAGAACTCCTTATCATAGTTAGAATATTTTCTCCTTGTATCATTCAGCTTCTCACTGAAAAAGGCAATGGGCTTTGATTCTTGACTCAAAACAGCACCAATTTCCACATTCGAGGCATCACATTCAACCTCAAACACTTTGTCAAAATTGGGTAATACCAAAATAGGAGCTTCGGTCACCTTTCTTTTTAATAGCTCAAAAGCTTTATCTGCCTCATTAGTCCATTTGAATTAATCACCTTTCAGGCATTCGGTGATTGGAGCAACAATCATGTAATACCATTTAGTGCCACATTGGAAAAGTGGGAACATATGTATGCCTTATAAGGGTTGATGAGTGTACTACTGGTAACTCCCGGCTCGAGCATTTTGGCCGTGATTGAGGCCAAAACTGAAGCTGTCGGGATAATTAGCTCATCAACCCGGGTCGTGACATTTGGTATCAGAGCCGACCTAGTATTCGGGCATGGTGAGGGAACCCGAGTAGGAAAGGGCTACCTGTGGTTACGTCTCAGCGTGGAGCCACCACTGGACTAAGCCTCACATGCTCAGGACGTCAAGTATCTGAGTGGGGGAGAGTGTAATACCCCTTAGTCCCACATTGGAAAAGTGGGAACATATGTACACTCATCAACCCTTATAAGGCATACATATGTTCCCACTTTTCCAATGTGGGACTCTGAAACCCTTGATGAATCTTCTGTAAAAGGAAGTTAAACCATAGAAACTCCTCACATCATGCAATGAAGTCGGCGTTGGCCAGTTAAGAATAGCTTATACCTTATTTTGATCCATCATGATTCTATCTTTTGAAACAACATATCCAAGAAACATCACACTATGAGTAAAAAAGTCACACTTCTTCAGATTAGCATAAAGTTTTTGCTGCCTCAAAATAAGAAAAATCTTCTTAAGATGATTCATATGTTCTTCCTCACTTTTGTTGTACACCAATATATCATCAAAATAATCCACAATAAAAGTTCCAATACATGCTTTAAGTATATGATTCATAAATCTCATGAAAGTACTAGGAGCATTAGATAACCCAAATAGCATAACCAACCATTTATACATGCCTTCTCTAGTTTTAAATGTTATTTTTCACTCATCTCCAGACCTCATTCTTATTTTGTGATAACTACTCCTCAAGTTAATTTTAGAGAAAATAGAAGCACCATATAATTGATCAAGTAAATCATCTAACCTTGGAATGAGAAAATGATAGTCAATAGTGATTTTGTTGATGGCACGACTGTCCACACACATTCTCCAAGAACCATCTTTTTTAGGCACTAACAAGGCTGGAACAGCACAAGGATTCATACTTTCCTGGATCAATCCCTTTTTCACTAATTCATCTACTTGCTTTTGAAGTTCTTCATGCTCCTTGGGACTCATTCTATAAGCTGCCTTGTTAGGTAGGATATCCCCCGGAATAAGATCAATATGATGTTAGATGTCTCTTAATGGTGGAAGACCATATGGAATCTCTTCTAGTATAATGTCTTGAAACTCCTCTAGGATTGGTTTCATGTTTATCGGTGGCTCATTGTGATATTCATTCTCTTCTACGACCACTAGAGCCAAAATATCACTACCCCTTTCCAATTCACCCTTACATTCACCATAGGTCATAAAAGCAATAACTTCCTTCTTAGGTGCATTGATTTCAGAAGGTTGTAATAGAGCTAAAATAATCTTCTTTTCATTCACCTTAAAAGAATAAGTATGTTTATAACCATCATACAATACCCTCCTATCATAATGCTAAGGTGCCATAATAAATGACAAGTATCCATAGGAGCAACATCACACCATACTTCATCTTTGTAGTACTTGCCAATAGAAAATGGAACTAAACATCTTTTAGTTACTTTAATGTCATTTTCTTTTTGCAGCCAACATAATTGGTAAGGATGTGGATGAGGGATTGTCTCCAACTTTAGCTTCTGCACCATCTCGAAAGATACCACATTCTCAAAGCTACCACTGTTAATGATCACCAAGCACACATTGCCATTAGAGGTGCATTTAGTATGGAACACATTCTTTCTCACCCAACTTTCATCCTCAGCTACATAAGATACTTGTAAGCTACATTGTAACACATTAGATAAACCACAATCAGCATAAGTAACATCTTCCTCATCATCATCAGATTTTTGTTCGTCATTGGGTTCGTTTCCTTCTTCATCACTATATTCTTCAACTAATGTAATAATCCTCCTATTTGGACAGTTTGAAGCAATATGCCCAAAACTATGACACTTGAAGCATTTTCGATCATTAGGTGTAGAAGACTTCGGTGGTAGTTTACTGCTAATTGATCCTTTACTCTTCTCTTGTTCTTTCGGTACTGCTTTGCTTTGGGGAGTAGACTTAGAATTCTCTCCTCTTGTATAGCTATCTTTCACTCCATATCGAGAACCCTTTTCAAACTTTTGTTGTTTCTCCACTTTTAAAGCCATCTTATTCACATCATTTAAAGTCCAATACGGTTGGAGTTGAATGACTTTGGCAATCTCATATTTCAGACCTCCAAGGTATCTTATAATCGTCTGTTCTTTTGGTTCCATAAGTCTCCTTTTAACATAAGATTGTCGAACTCTGTTGTGTACTTCTCCACACTAAGATTTTTTTGCTTAAAATCATGGATTTTTAGAAAGATTTATTGCTTATAGTTGTCAGGTAAGTATTTTCTTTTCAGCTCTCTTTTTATTTTCTCCCATGATATGATTTTACTCTTTCTCTCACGTTCTCTTTGCTTCTTCAGGTTTTCCCACCAAAAAGATGCATTTCTTCTGAGTTTTAGTGCTAGGAGTTTTACCTTCTTTTGTTCTGGTGATTCATAAAAATAAAAAATTCTTTCCACCATATTAAGTCAATCAATAAAGTCGTCAACATTAATTTTTCCTTCAAACTCTAGAATATCCAACCTCGTGTTGTATTTGTTCTGTCATTCATCTCGGTCTTTATGTCTCATCTGAAATCTTTGAAACTCCCTTGGGTAAGATGGCAAATCATTACCAGAATCATACATTTGGCTAATATTTTCATGCTGATTATTCTGGTTCCGAAGTTCTTCAATAATTTCATTTTTTTCTTGTAGACTATGTAACAAACTTTGTAGTTGCAACTTCAAGGATTTAACGTCATTTTCATGGCCACTACTTTCACTAATTGTATCTTTTCTATTCCGCCCTGCCATGATCTTTAGTCTTGAGCTCTGATACCAAACTGATACCGGGAAGGGAGAAAGAGGAATGAAATTAAAAAAAAAAATGAGAATACCTGAAAGTTGAGTTGTAGGAAACCAACAAACTCAAAACACAACTTGCACAAAATAGTTAATGATAGTTCACCACCAAGTTTAAAATTGCAAGAGGATACAGAAAGTTCACCACCTCAAGGAAGTTAAACAGGGATACAGAACTAAAATCAAAAGACTCACCACCCAATGACGCATCCAAGAGATACAGAGTTTTAGAGACTCCAAAGAGCTTAAATACAATCATCTATCCAAAAAGTTATTTGCCACCCTAGAATATCAAAATAAGTACTAGAGCATGAAACATCCCTTCATGCATAAGGAACTATAACATTAAATGCTTCACAAGTACCAACTAACTTTAAATGCTTCACATCTGTCAACTAACCCCTTTGTGTATTCCTTGGTCATGAAGAAAGGCATCTTGAAATAGCTATAATTTTGTCCAAGGAATATACTCATGAGCTGTAAATTGAGTGGGCTGGGTTAAAATTTCTGAAAAATTAGACACTCCTGTGTCAATCTCCCCTAGTTGAAAAAGACTTGTTCTCAAGTCTTCATTTGTTTGATCACCATAATAAGGAATTAAATCGGCCACATTGAATGTTGATGATACCCCATATTCTTCAGGTAGATCAATCTCATAAGCATTCTCCCCAATTTTTTTTAAGCACTTTGAATGGACCATCAGCCTTTGGTTTCAACTTCCCAAATTTTCCTGGTGGAAATCTCTCTTTCCTTAGATGAATCCAAACCAGATCACCTGCATTAAACTTCATTTGCTTTCTATGTTTGTTAGCTGCTTGCATGTACCTTTCATTTTACTTCTTAATGGTTATTTTAACATCGTCGTGCAGCTTCGTTATCTATTTAGCCCTCTCGTTAGCATCTCCACTAAATTGCTTATTCGTAGAATGAGGGATTAAGTCCAAAGGACCAGCAGGATTAGCACCATAAACAACCTCAAAAGGACTCTTACCAATGGTATGATGCATGGAACGATTGTAAGCAAACTCAATTTGAGGAAGAATGAGGTCTCATTGCTTAATATTCTTGCCAACATAGCTTCTAAGCAAGTTTTTCAAGCTTCTATTTGTTACCTCTGTTTGCCCATCGATTTATGGATGATGAGAGCTACTGAAATTCAAAGATGTACCCAGTTTCCTCTATAGAGTCCTCCAAAAATGGCTAAGAAATTTTGAATCTCGATCTGATACCATAGTTCTTAGAATACCATGCAATCTAACAATCTCCTTGTAATATAAATCAGCAATATGAGATGCATCATTTGATTTATTGCAGAAAATAAAATGAGACATCTTTGAGAATCTGTTAACAACAACCATGATAGAATCTTTGTTCCTTTGAGTTCTCGGTAGTCTCAAGACAAAATCAAGACTCACATCCTCCCATGGAGCATTAGGTACCGGCAATGGAGTGTACAAACCTGAATTTTGTCCTTTTGTTTTTGCCAAGTGACACACTTTGCATTGCTTTACAAATCTCTTCATATCTCTGAACATCTTGGATCAATAGAAATTTGATTGAATAAGAGCTAGAGTTTTGTCCCTACCAAAATGTCCTCCCAAAGTACCACCATGAGCTTCAGCTAGAATTACATGTCTCAAAGAACAAGATGGAACACATAAGGCATTAGCTCGAAAAAGAAATCCATCAAAGATAGTAAATTGTTGAAAAGAACCTGATTTGCAATTCTACCATATTGAGTTGAAATCCACATCATTCTGATAGAGATCTTTGAATGTCTCAAATCCAACTACTTTGACTCCCATAGCTGATAATAAATAATATTTTCTGCTCAATGCATCGGCAACTACATTTTGAACACCAGATTTATGCTTGATTGTGAAGTTATAAGATTGCAAGAACTACACCAAAGTTGCATACCTCTTGTTTAGCTTGTGTTGGTGATTAATAAACTTTAATGCCTTATGATCAGAATATAGAACAAATGGTTGGGCAAGAAGATATTGACTTCAATGAGATAAAGCTCGATAAGTGGTATAGAACTCCTTGTCATAGGTAGAATATTTCCTCCTTGTATCATTCAATTTCTCACTAAAAAGGGCAATGAGCTTTGATTCTTGACTCAAAACAGCATCAATTCCCACATTCGAGGCATCACATTCAACCTCAAACACTTTATCAAAATTGGATAATATCAAAATAGGAGCTTCGGTCTTCTTTTTAAGAGCTCAAAAGCTTTATCTGCCTCATTAGTCCATTTGAATTTATCACCTTTCAGGCATTCGGTGATTGGAGCAACAATCGAGCTGAAACCCTCGATGAATCTTTTGTAAAAGGAAGTTAAACCATGGAAACTCCTCACATCATACAATGAAGTCGGCGTTGGCCAGTTAAGAATAGCTTCTACCTTACTAATTAAGATACTAATCAAGATGTAAATTTTGTAGAAAATAAATAACATACAGATTTTACAGAAATAACTAATTAAGATATGAACTTCTATCTTAATGTATTCCCACTATTTTCTTAGCGAATCATGCGACACCCTCGACACGTGAGATGGAAGTCTCCGACAGACTCTTAGTGGGGATTGGGATCCAATCGACATCTTAGTACAACCTCGAGGGACTCGACAAATTATACTAACCCCAAAAGGTAGGCAACTCTTGCTAACCACAACTCTTTGTAATTCCCATCATGTTCGGCCTCTAAATCATCATGGTCTCGAGGGACTCGACCAACCATAATGTTTAGATAAGTCATCACCCTCGTTACAAGATGAGTCTAATTTGATGATATGCCCTCGAGGGACTCGACCAAGTATACCATGTCCTCAGGTCACCAGTGACATCTCTATGTCATAGGCAAGATCTCAATCACGTAGATAGTGAACCTCGAGGGACTCGGCCAACTCAACCTATGTTATGATTTAATTTCTTCCTATAAGATGGAAGGTCATGTGGGTCAATCTTATTGCCTCACGCTTGTTGACTTAATATTGTTGTATGAGGGGTTTTTGTTTTGTATCGGTCTCCTAATATGTCGTGATACTCACATATATATTTAATATATATATATATCACATGCAAATATATATATACATATATTTAGTAGGTGTATAACACATCACATATGCAAGCCACACTGGATAATCATGAGTCATCACCTAATATGATTAAGCCCGAGCCAATGAGCTAATCACGCATAATAGGATCTATGTGTGCATCAGCGTATCTCCATAACCTGTGATTGTTGATCTCATCATCATCGGTTCTGTCGGATCATCATATCACCATACGTTGTAATCTCCCACTGTGACGTCGTGGGTCCTGTTGTCACCTCCACGCTCCCGCCGTGCCTCTCCATGTAATTACAAATAATCACAGACATGCAGGCCCGACAATCAACGAGAAAAATGAAGGCTCGTAAGTCCCAATAATAATAATAATAATAATCATAATTACACACATCACAACACATGACTCATGATCATCCACCCACATCATACATCACATGTACATCATATTATATGTACGAGTACTAAATATATATAATAATTGATTAAATTATTTAATTAATTATTTTTTTTGAAATCATGACATACTTAGAACTTCTAGTATTATCAAGGGTATTTTCATAATTCTAGATGAAAGGACGTTCCTTGAAATTTTTAGAATTGTTGCGGGCACTTTCAGAATTTTAGAAGGGAGGACAGTTCTTATAATTTCTAGAATTATGGAGGGTATTTTGAGAATTTTGTAAAGTGGGACATAACTAAAATTTCTCAAATTATGAGGGGCATAATCATTTTTTTCTAAAAAAAGATGTCCTAGCCCTCTTTGCCTTCACCGCACCATCGTTGCCGCCCCTACTGTCATGAGCTTAGCTAATTTTGCCTAAGCCGTGCGGCACTCAAGCGTGTCCGTCCGCAAAGGTCAGCCCTCCCGATATCTCCTAAACTCCCATAGACTTACAAAAAGAGAAAACGGGCAAGAAGAAGCAATTCCCACGACATCTATAAGCAACTGCTCAAGCCAACACTTTATAAAGCCAAAATACAAATTACACCAATGGACAATACAAACTCAGAGAGGTTGCACACAAAGGATAATGGTCCATTAGAGACCGAAGTCCCCACAAGTGCTTATAAGACACACTTGTATTTACAAGCCAAACTTGGCCATAAAGCAAATCAAACTAGGGCTGCTAAGCCTCGCAGCCTTCTTGTTGTACAAGATATGTACCTAAATCGAAGGACACAGACTAACACAAGCATTTCATCGAACACCTTGTTTACATTATTGTTCGTGACATTCTCCCCCACTTATTCCTTCGATGTCCTCGTCGAAGCCACTGTAGACGCTGCATCTCTTCACATTCTGTTGAATCTTCAATCTTCTACTTTGGCTCCAATATGCCCCTTCGGCTCCTAGATGCTCTCCGCAGCGTTGTTGAGTAGTCAAACTCGATCCACCATGCTACTTCAACTCACCAATCTCGGTGTGGGGTTGGCTGAGTTGTGCTAATCCTTGTTGGTTCTCGGATCCCTCGATGAAGGAAAACACCCTTATTATGCGAGATAGCGATACTCATCTTGCTTGAACGGTAGATGCTTGTTAGAGCTTTAACGAGCATCGCCTCATAAATTTTGAAGTTTTTAAGGTCCTTTCTCCATAATGTTTGCCCATTTAACCTTCTTCCACTATTAGTTGTCACTTCCAAGTATGTTCGCATCACTCCCGCTTTCGATTAGTCAATTGGGAAATGAAGTGGAAAATCTACTCGAGTCGATCACAAACGGTGAGGATTTGACAACCATTGTCTTCCATAAGCTTTCTTTAAAGGGTCACTGAACTTGTGCAGAGCTCCCTTGCTTGGATAAGTAAGAGAACTGGGATACTTGACTGTACCCATTCTCTTCGTAGTTGAGAAGGTAAGGTTGCTTGGCTTTGCTTACCTCCTCGAGTTAAGAGAATTGGGGTACTCGGTTTCGTCCATTCTCTCGAGTTGAGAAGGTAAAGGTTACTCGATTTCGCCTGCCTCCTCGAGTTTATACCTCATGCATTGAGCTGGTTACTAACATTCGCCCGCTCTTTGCTCACACTTCTGAAGCACTTAAAGTGGTTGCACTCCTCGCGTTGAGTTAGCTACTGTGATTCGCCTTCCTACTGCTATTGAACTTTTGGAATGCAATAAGTTTTGCCCGAAAGGAGCAAAAAGTTTACCCCAACTTGGAGTCCCCCAACTTGGAGTAAGTCTTTAATAGATTTGGTCGCCTTTGGGATTATACCGTCTTCTCCATCACCTTTACCACCTACTTCGTTCCTTGGTCGAGCACTCTTGCATCAAACCAAAGTCCCTTAATTTCGGCTATCTTGATGAGAAGCCCATCGACATTGGTCTTATGAAGTTTCTTGGCCTCTGCCCTTCTGCCCAGTCTTGGTACTTGGAGTTTGCCTCTGCATTCTCCACCTCCTCGGCCCCTTTTATGACCAATGCTCTCCCTCCATGAGAGCAAGGGATCGATGACTCCACGGAAGTCCCGCATCTGCGGTACCATGGTGCTGCCAAGCCCATAGCACTACTATCTGTTATCTTGCATCTTCATCCCTTCGCGATCGATAGATCGGCCTCTACGGCACTGTGGAGCTCCTCCGAGTCCACCTCCTCTCTAACCGACACTTTTCTTTTGGGTAGCTGAGCCCCGCTGGACTCGTCATCGCTTCCTCGCCCCTTTCGACCACCTGCTTCGATACCACTGTGTCCTCCTAGCAGTTCTCCTTGGTCGATGGAAAGACAGACTGCAACTCTCATGCATGGCCTCTACCATCTTGTTGCAGGGCTCGCGCCGATTCTGTTCTCCTTAGCTTCTATGGTAGCAACGTTCGCTTACTCGGCCTTGTCCTCTGACTTGCCGGGCTCCCTTAAGCGAATGTGAGCACTGAAGCAGTCCAACTCTCCAACTGCTCTGATTAATCAAGTCCCCTCCATGGGACTCACTGCTATCTCCAACACATCGTAGGGCCTCTACTATCTCCAATTTTTAGTTCGCTTCCTTGGCAATTCCCCTTCATCCATCCACTCTTGGGTTACACCTGGATGAAGCATAGCTCTAGGATAGTCCGTCGCCTAGTAGCTCCTGAAGTCCCCTGACTTCGCTAGAGTTGGTGCACCATTGTCTGGATCTTGGGCCTCTATCCCCTACCAACACAATCTTGCTATGCACCTTTTGTTCCTAACAACTCGAATGGCAACACTGTGGCATATTCTTCAAGAGTACTCGCCTCTGCATCCTCTTGTCCCGTACTAAGGTCTCATGATCCCAACTTTGCCTCCGTAGGTTGATCACCTTAGTTACTCCATCAAATGCATCTCTGAGGTAGCTTGCATGTGCCTTGGAGCTCCCTTCATCTTTGGCACCATGCAAAATAAGTATGTCCTATCAAAAAGGAAAACCCATGAAATGACATGATCCCACTCTTGCCTCTACAAGAGTTCATACCCTTGACCTCTGTCTAAGGAAAGCTCAGTGCCTCCACTCCATGTTCCATTTTCCATGTCGACTCCCTTTATGCGGCTTGGATCCTTCATCGAGTTCCACCCAAGTCGCTTTACTCCTCGATTTGCATTGAGTTGATAGTGGCCCTTACGTCCACCATTCAATGGGTCAGCCCTCTGTTGAGTTCGATTTCTACATCGACTCTAAGTGTGTCTTCATATGATGTTGCCTTGGATTGCTCCCCCACCTGATCTTGAATTGCATCCACCAATGCATTACCTCCTTCGAGATAACGCGACGACTCTTCGTCGCTCACTCGGTCCGTTGAGCTTTATGGAGATATCGCTTTGAGGAACTCTTCCTCAATATGTGCAATCTGTTGCACATGATTCTCCCACTAGAGAACTAGGACTTATCCCTCCTGGATATCTGTCCTTCTGGAGTAACTTTTCTCTTTACATACTTCCTACTAAAAGTTTCAGAGACCATCATTCCCTTTGGACTACTCCATCTTGCTGAACTTGTGTCTTGTTCTGCCCTGCAAATGTACTTGCTAGATTGAGACCCTTCTCGAATACAGTCTCCACCGCACCCTTCAAGGTCTAGCAACATGCTGAACTTGTTGCACATTTCAGCCGCCTATGGACATTTCCTTTTCATGTCGAAGAGAAAGTTCTGATGCTCTATGGCGCCGAGTTTTGATCGTGCCTTGGGATGGCCACGAACACTTCGTTATTCATATACAAGCCCTTGCATGAGTTTCGAATCCTTCAACTTAGCAATTCCCCTCACTTCTGTGAGCTTTGCACAACTCTTTCGTTACACCTCCCACATTGCACGGTCTCATCTTTCACTAAGCGCCCCACTTTGCCTTGAGCACCGTCAAGTTTGGTTGCCAACGTTGAGCTATAGCTCGAACTCAACTATCCCAATCTTTGTGTGCTACGCATTCTTCTTCGCTTGCTTATTCTCATGGTGCCTCTCGCGCAAAGGGGTTGGCCATTCCTCTGAATGCCAAACCTAGATGCTCGCTCCTCTAAGCAACTCCTTTCTCTACATCTCAATGTCTGTTTACCCAAACGGTTGCGCATGCTGGCTATCCTCCACACAGCCTAGCGAGGTCCCCCACGTTTGTATGGCAAGTGTTTCTCTATGTGCTTGTCCCGCTCTGATACCACACTATCACGGGCTTAGCTGATTTTGCCTATGCCATGCGGCACCCATACATGTCCATCCACAAAGGTCAGCCCTCCCGAGATATCCTAAAGTCCCATAGACTTACAAAAAAAGAAAACGGGCCAGAAGAAGCAATTCCCACGGGATCTACAAGCACCTGCTCAAGCTGACACTTTATAAAGCCAAAATACAAATTACACCAATGGACAATACAAACTCAGAGAGGTTGCACACAAAAGGATAATGGTCCGTTACAGACCGAAGTCCCCACAAGTGCTTATAAGACACACTTGTATTTACAAGCCAAACTTGGCCATAAAGCAAATCAAACTAGCTAAGCTTCATCGCCTCTCTTGTTGTACAAGATATGTACCTAAATCGAAGGACACAGACTAACACAAGCATTTCATTGAACACCTTGTTTACATTGTTGTCTGTGACACTACGTTGGTGGCAGCAGCCCCTTGGCCGGTAACTGCCCCTGTTGGTGGCGGTGGCCATGGGCGATAGCCCCTTACAGGCTGGCCGTTGCCAATTGGCCCTTTCGGGTGCGTTGCGGGTAGCCCCGCCCCTTGAGCCTGGTTGCAAGCGGCTGTGCTACCTTTTGCTAGCGGTTGCCCCCGTAGCCTTGGCCATAGCCGGCTGCCCCTGCATGGGGGCTGGCGATGGCAAGCCACCCCTGTAGGTGGCGTGGCTGGCCACCCTACAAGGGGTGTGGCCGTGGTTAGCTGCCCATGCAGAGGGCCTAGCCATGGCTCGCCGCCCCCTTTCCTCGTTGCTTTCGCTATGAAAATAGAACAAGAACATGTAGAATGATGCTAGCGATTCAATTTCATCACACGTAGTTTAAAACTAATCTTTCATACGAAAACCTTGGCTCTCATACCACTGTTGGGAAACCTCAGCGGGTGCATCACATACGTAGCGGAAATCAAAATAAAAAATTGATTTCCCACACAGATCAAATCATCGTGCAAAAGATTGGGGTCATGAGAAAAACATAAAAATTGAAAAAATCATGATGCGTGAGAGATTGATTTTACTTAGGGAGATCGTATATCCCTATATTCCAAATCTGGATGGAGAGGATGAAGGGGGTCAAGCATCCTCCTCTTTAGCGGTATCCACACAATTGATCTCTACAGCAGAACTCCTCTAATATGATCTTGCAACTGTTGGGCAGAGGGAGGGAGGAGAATAGGAGGGGGAGGCCAAAGCTATAGCCTATCAACCATAAGTCTCCCCTCCTATTTATAGAGAGTCACCAAAAACACTAGGGCTCCTGTCTTAGTGGGTATTGGATCTCCATCCAATTACCTACGAATCTTACATTATTGGATCTCTATCCAATAATCTCCTTAGGCCTCTAATTGAGACTCAATCAAGGAGCCCATTAACATAGGGTCTCATCTAATAAGAATATGGGCTAATTGGATCTCCATCCAATCCTCTATTCATTGAAGCATCCACCATATGTATGTAACCCTCTAAGCCCGATACCGAGCTGGCCGTGAGCCGCTCCCATCAGAACTCCTTCTAATATAGTGAATTATTATCCCTATAATAATTCACTTAACTTATCGACTATGGCCGTATTAGGCTACTATGCCATAGTCCCCAAACGGTACATGGGGGATCAAATCCGTCTGACATGTTTATCCACAGTTACCGTATATCTATAATCCCTCATCCAACTAATATCCCAGAGATCGTATATTGGATTTTGTACTGTCAGGTCACAAATGGAATTAGTTTGTCTTGCTCTAATCGGATTCTACTGGAGAACTCTTTCTCTCAATCCGAATGACCCTAGCCAAGGATTTGTTTGAGCAAGCACATATGGGATATTCCTCTCGTGATACCGAGAGTGGATGAATCCTCTATTGATACTCAATTTTCCTTATAAGGTTGGCTACCAATCACGATAATTAGTTGTACCGGATCCGGAGCTTTCTAAACAGGTGCGGCGTTAAAGAAAGGAGTACTCATACAAGGCATCCTTAGTGTCTTAAGTCAAATGACCAGATACATAACTGAGATTATGGAATCGCTATCTGACATTAGGTATCTTTAATCATACAGCATTCCATAAGCGGATCAATCAGTGAACTCATTCTCCAATAAGCACCTGTACTATATCCTTAGTGTTTCCACACAAGTGGATATGAGACCAGTCACCTCCATCATATGGATAAGAATATAGTATACTGGTCTGTCTGGTTATCTCAATGTCCCTCTCGAGAAACCTATGACCAGGATTATTCAGGATTTGTATTTAAAGATGAATCAATCTTATTATCATGATGTCATCATGATCTGATTCCCATTGCACAGAACCAAGGACATCACAATATATATATGCAATAGATAATATATTGTGAGAATATACCAATAATAATCATAAGCAAAAAGATCGCATAGCGTGTCACACGTGCCATCACTCATGTGATTGGCTTGCAGGGCACCTATAACCTGTAGGTGCTACACAAGACATATGGCGGATTTTTGATGTATATCCAGCAGCCATCAAAGGAAAAGAACATGCAAATTTTAGATCCTAAGCTTGCCCTATTACTGGATGAATTTGTAGATGTTTTCATGGAGCCGCATGGGCTTCCCCCTAACTGGCCGCATGACCACCTCATCCCTATACTACTAGGCAAACCTCTAGCAAGCTTAAGACCGTACCACTATCCTCACTTACAGAAGGATGAGATTGAGAACATCGTTAAGGATATGCTTGATATTGGAGTAATTCGACCAAGCTGCAGCCCTTACTCCTCGCTGGTATTGCTAGTGCGCATGAAGGATAGTACATGGCAGATGTACATTGATTACTGGGCTTTAAACGTCATTACCGTCAAAGATAAATATCCTATACCAGTAGTAGATGAGCTCTTGGATGAACTAAAAGGAGCTCGAGTCTTTACTAAATTAGATCTCCGTTCCGGGTACCACCAGATTCGGGTATGCATTGAAGATGTTTCGAAAACAGCATTCCACACACATAATGCCACTACGAATTTTGGTAATGCCCTTCAGACTTACAAATGCTCCTTCTACTTTTTAAACCTTGATGAATGACATCTTTTGGAGGTTCTACGCAAGTTTGTGCTAGTATTTTTTGATGACATCCTCATTTTGCAGCCCTATGCTTGATATACATTTTTAGCACTTTAGAATTATTCTAACGATTCTTTGAGAGAATATCCTTTATGTTAAATAATCAAAGTACAGCTTCTTACAGTATAAAGGGGAGTACCTAGGGCACATTATATCTGAGGATGGAGTGGCCATAGACCTGATAAAGATAGAAGCAATGCAAGGGTGACCGAGACCTATGAAAGATTATGACAAGATTAGTGCCCCACTCACGTCCCTACTAAAGAAAGACTCCTTGTGGTCGGATAAAGCTTTCACAACCTTTGAATGACTCAAGACAACCATGATGACGACATAGGTCCTATTGCTACCTGATTTAAGCTGCCCCTTTGTAATTGAGGCCAACACGTCCGAAGTTGGAATTAGGGCTGTCCAAATATAAAATGGTTGACCCCTTGCCTACACTAGCAAAGCTTTATCTCCCTCCCACCTTAAAATATCTGTGCATGATAAAGAAATTTTTACTATCGTACACGCTGTCACGAAGTGGAGACCCTACCTAATCAATCGACTCTTCCAAATTAAGACTAACCACCAGAGTCTCAAATACTTCTTGGAGCATAAAATATCTTCCTTAGAGCAACGGGTAACTAAACTCCTTGATTTTGATTATAAAATTATTTATTGAAAGGGGAAAGAGAATATTGTTGCAGATGCTTTATCTTGCTTTCCAGGATAAGCCGAAGTTTCAGTCATCTCCCTTCCCTCCACCGACTTCCTCAAGAATATTAGGGAGGAACGGAAGAACGACCCAGAGACACGAGGTATCATAGAAAAGTTGGAGAAGAATCCGGGTTCCATTGGCCATTATACTTGAGATTCAAGGGACCTACTCTACAAGGGCTGAATTATGATTGTTCCTTCTTCCCCTTACATCAAAATAATTTTGCATGAGATGCATTCTTTACCTTCAGTAGGGCACTCTAGATTTCTAAGAACATACAAGAGGGTGAAGCAAAACTTCTTTATGAGAGGCATGAAAAGATATATTTATAATTATGTATCTAAATGTGATATATGCCAATAGCAAAAGGGTGAAACAGTGACAATTCCAAGAAAGCTGCAGCCATTACCCATATCAGAATCAACATGGACTGACATCTCCATGGACTTCATTGAAGGGTTGCCACTATCAGAAGGTAAAAGTATAATATTTGTGGTGGTAGATCGTTTAACAAAATATGTATACTCACTTCTATGTTGTGAGACACTCTTATACCGTTACTAGTATTGCTCAACTCATTCTGAAAAATATTATTAGACTGTATGAGATGTCAAGGTCGATTGTGAGCAACTGTGACAGGGTGTTTACAAGCAGATTTTAGATCGAACTCTTCCAATTATAAGGCAACCAACTAAAGATAAGCACAACCTATCATCCACAGATGGAAGGCCAAACGGAGGTGGTGAACAAATGCCTTGAGACTTATCTATAGTGCTTCACCAGTGATCGGCCAAAAGAGTTATCACGGACAATAATGTAAACAAGGTGTTCAATGAAATGCTCATGTTTGTCCGTGACCTTCGGTTTAGGTACATATCTTGTACAGCAAGAAGCGGGCTTACAGTAAGCTTAGCAGCCCTAGTTTGATTTGCTTTATGGCCAAGTTTGACTTGTAAATATAAGTGTGTCTTATAAGCACTTGTGGGGACTTCAGTCTGTAATGGACCATTATCCTTTGTGTGCAACCTCTCTGAGTTTGTAATGTCCATGGGTGTAATTTGTATTTGGCTTTATAAAGTGTTTTCTTGAGCAGTTGCTTGTGGATCCCGTAGGAATTACTTCTTCTGACCCATTTTCTCTTTTGTAAGTCTAAGGGACTCTAGGAGATCTCGGGGATTACTGACCTCTAAGCCCATGACAATGTGGTATCAGAGCGGGATAAGCATACGTAGAAACACTTGTCATGCAAACGTGGGGGACCTAGCTGGACTATGTGGAGGATAGCTAGCACTTGCAACTGTTTGGGGAAAACGGACATTGAGATGTAGGAAAAGCAGTCACTCAGAGGAGCCGGCATCCAGGTTTGGCATTCAAGGAATGGCCAACCCCTTTGCATGAAAGGCACCATGAGGATAAGCAAGCGAAGAAAAATGTGTAGCATACAAAGATTGGGATGGTTGAGTTCGAGCTACAACTCGATGTTGGCAACCAAAACTTAACGGTGCTCAAGGCAAAACGGGGTGCTTGGTGAAATATGAGACCGTGCAAGATGAGAGGTGTTGCGTAACGACCAAAAGAGTTATGCAAAGCTTATAGAGGTGAGGGGTTGCTAACTTGGGATTCGGAACTCATGCAAGGGCTTGTCCACGGACGACGGAGTGTTCGTGGCCATCCCAAGAGGCGATTGGAACTCAGCGCCATGGAGCATCAGAACTTTCTCTTCGACATGGAAAGGATATGTCCGTAGGTAGCTGAAATATGCAACAAGTTCAACACGTTGCTAGACCTTGAAGGGTGCAGTGGAGACTGTATTGGCAAAGGGTCACAATCTAGCAAGTGCATTTGCGTGGGCAGAACAAGGCACAAGTTCAGCAAGACGGAGTAGTCCAAAGGGGATCATGGTCTCCGAAACTTTCAGTGAGAAGTATATAAAGAGAAAAGTTGCTCCAGCAGGACAGATATCCAAGAGGGATAAATCTTAGTTCTCTAGTGGGAGAATCATATACAACAAATTACACATATTGAGGAAGAGTTTCTCAAGGCTATATCTCCACAAAGCTCAACGAACTGAGTGAGCGACGAAGAGTCGTCGCATGATCTCGAATGAGGTAATGCATTGGTGGATGCATTTCGAGATCAAGTGGGGGAGCAATCCAAGGCAACATCATATGAAGTTACACTTAGAGTCGATGTAGAAATTGAACTCAACAGAGAGCTGACCCGTGGAGTGGTGGACGAGAGGGCCACTATCAACTCAATGCAAATCGAGGAGCGGAGCGACTTGGGTGGAACTTGACAAAGTATACCAAGTCACATGAAGGGAGTCGACATAGAAGATGGAACATGGAGCGGAGGCACGGAGCTTTCCTTAGACAGAGGTCAAGGGCATGAACTCTTGTAGAGGCAAGAGTGGGATTATGTCGTTCCATGGGTTCTTCATTTTGATGGGCAAACTTATTTTACATGGTGCCAAAGATGAAAGGAGCTTCGAGGCACATGCACCTTACCTCAGAGATGCATTTGACAATGTAACTAAGGTGATTCAACTTGTGGAGGTAAAGTTGGGATTAGGAGACCTTAGCACGGGGCAAGTGGGCACAAAGGCGGGTACTCTTGAAGAATATGCCACAGTGTTACCGTTCAAGTTGTCAGGAACAAGAGGTGCATAGCAAAATTATGCTGGTAGGGGATAGAGGCCCAAGATCCAGACAATGGTGCACCAACTCTAGTGAAGTCAGGGGACTTCAGGAGCTACTAGGCGATGGACTATCCTAGAGCTATACTTCATCCAGTTGTGACCCAAGAGTCGGTGGACGAAGGTGAATTACCAAGGGAGCGAACTAAAAATCGGAGATAGCGGAGGCCCTACGATGTGTTGGCAGAGGCCACATGTGGAGAAGTCGTAGTCCGAGTTCACCACGCAAGAATCTGTATACAATGGAGATATCACTAGGAGGCAACATGGTGCAGCGGATCATGGTGGAATAGTTCGTGGCAATGCAATATAGGCAATCTTGTCCCGTGAGGAATAAGATCATGCGGAGGTATGATCAGGAGTTATTGGGAGCTCCGCTTTGGTGTACGACACAACAAGAAGATGAGCTATGAATTCTAGGAGTGAATACCATAGTACAGCAGAGGCAGGTCTTCGTGTATGCATCGAAGCTTGCATTGGATGAAAGCCTTAGTCATCAGCGTATGGGAGCTGTATACCACCGAGGAAGAAGTCCAAGTGTAAGTACCATAAACTTCTCATGGAGGGGGACATGATCATATGGATGATCAGGAGCTGCTGGGAGCTCCACTTCGGTGAACAATACAACGACAAGAAGGGCTGTGGATTCAAGGAGTGAATGCAACAGTACCGCAGGGGCGGGTCTTCTGTATATGTGTATCGTTAGCATATGGGGGCTGTGTACCACCGAGGGAGTAGTCAGATTGCAAGTACCAGTAAGTCCCAAAGAGGGGACTTGATTATACAAAAGTATAATCAGAGTAGCTCGAGATGCGGGACTTCCGTGAAGTCATCGATCCCTTACTCTCATGGAGGGAGAGCATTGGTTGTAAAAGGGGTCGAGGAGGTAGAGAATGCAAAGGCAAACTCCAAGTACCAAGACAGGGCAGAAGGGCAGAAGGGCAGAGGCCAAGAAACTTCATAAGACCAATGTCGATGGACTTCTCATCAAGATAACCAAAAGCGAGGGACTTCGGGTTGATGCAGGAGTGCTCAACCAAGGAACGAAGTAGGCAGTACACGGTACTATACCTTTCTACTCAAAGGAGTAGGCGACAAAGGTGATGGAGAAGACGGTACGATCCCAGAGGCGACCAGATTTATGAAAGACTTACTCCAAGTTGGGGGATTGTAAGTTGGGATAAACTTTTTGCTCTTTTCGAGCAAAACTTCTTGCATTCCAGAAGTTCAATGGCAGTGAGAAGGCGAATCACAGTAGCTAACTCAATGCAAGGAGTGCAAACACTTCAAGTGCTTCAAAAGTGTGAGCAAAGAGCGGGTGAGTGTTAGTAACCAGTTTAATGCATGAAGTACAAACTCGAGGAGGCAGGCGAAATCGAGTATCCTTTGCCTTCTCAACTCGAGAGAATGGGTGAAATCAAGTATTCCAGTTCTCTTACTTATCCAGCAGGGGAGCTCTGCACAAGTTCAGTGACCCTTCAAAGAAAGCTTATGAAAGATAATAGTTGTCAAATCCTCACTATTGGTAATCAGTACTACTGAGAGTAGATTTTTCACTTCATTTCTCAATTGACTAATCGAAAGCGGGAGTGATGCGAACATACTTAGAAGTGACAACTAACAGCGGAAGAAGGTTCAATGGGTAAACATTATTGAGGAAGGACCTTAAAAACTTCAAAAGTTTATGAGGCAATGCTCGTTAAAGCTCCAACAAGCATCTACCCAGTTCAAGCAATATGAGTATACTACGATACCGGCACATAATAAGGCAGGTCTTTTCCTTCATCAGAGGGATCCACGAGAACCAACAAGGATCAACACAACTCAGCCAACCCCACACCAGATTCAGTCATTGGTGAGTTGAAGCAGCATGGCGGATCAGAGTTCGACTACTCAACAACAGTGGCGGAAAGCGGCTGGGAGCCAAAGGAGCATATTGCAGCCAAAGCAGAAGATTGAAGATTCAACAAAATGCAAAGAAATGTCGCGTCTACAGTGGGTTCGACGAGGACGTCGAAGGAATAAGTGGGGGAGAATGTCATGGACAACAATGTAAACAAAGTGTTCGATAAAATGCTCGTGTTTGTCCATGTCCTTCAGTTTAGGTACATATCTTGTACAGCAAGAAGCGGGATTGTAGTAGGCTTAGCAGCCCTAGTTTGATTTGCTTTATGGCCAAGTTTAGCTTGTAAATATAAGTGTGTCTTATAAGCACTTATGGGGACTTCGGTCTGTAATGGACTGTTATCCTTTGTGTGCAACCTCTCTGAGTTTGTAATGTCCATGGGTATAATTTGTATTTGGCTTTATAAAGTGTTTTCTTGAGCAGTTGCATATGGATCCTATGGGAATTGCTTCTTCTGGCCCGTTTTCTCTTTTGTAAGTCTAAGGGACTCTAGGAGATCTCGGAGAAGGCTGACCTTTGCGGATGGACACGCATGGGTGCCGTACGGCTTAGGCAAAATCAGCTAAGCCCGTGACAGAGTGGACAAAGTAGCTTCCTTGGTCCGAATAGTGGTACAACACAACCTATCATTCATCAACCAAATGTACCCCCTATAAGGTATTGTATGGCCGATCACCCCCTATAATACCTAAATATGTAATTAGTACGGTCAAAGTAGATCAGGTCGACCAAAACTTAATTGATAGGGACAAGCTTCTGCAGTTGCTGGAGGATAACTTAATTGTCACTCAAGCCCGCATGAAGCAACAAGTCGATGCTTATCGAAGCAAGCGGGAATTTTCAGTAGGAGATTGGGTCTATCTTTGCCTATAAGAAGTTGTCAATCAACACTAGAGCATCGATGAAGCTATCTCCTCGATTCTATTGACCATATCAGATTAAAGCTACCAGAAGATACTAAGATCCATCCCATCTTTTATGTATCATTGTTGAAGCCCAACCTAGGAGAGCATGTGTTAGCCGAGACCCAATTGTCAAGCACTAAAAATGATGGTGAGATTTAAGCTCAATCACAAGCCATACTTGATCGAAGGATCATGATGCACCGTCGACGCTCCTCAACTGAAGTACTAGTGAAATAAAATAACTTACCATATGAAGATGTTACGTGGGAGTCTTATGAGGAGCTGAAGACATGATTCCCAAAGTGTTGGGAGATCTCAGCAAGAGCATCACAAGTGCAATGGAAATTAAAATAAAAAACTAATTTCCCACACAGATCAAATCATCGTATAAAATTGGGGTCACGAGAAAAATACAAAAATTGAAAAATCATGATGTGTGAGAGATTGATTTTACCTAGGAGATCATATATCCCTGTATTTCCAGATCTAGATTATCACAGACTTAGCTGAATTTGCCTAAGCCATGCGACACCTTAGTAGCACTCTCGAAGACTTAACTAAAATTACCTAAGTCGTGAAGTAACCTTGCCCACTATTTCAGACTTAGCTGGGATTGCTTAAGTCATGAAACTCCCAAAGCATTATCTTTATATAAAAGGTCAACCCTCTTACAACCTCTTGCAATCCCGTAGGACCTGCAAAGAAGAAGTTGATTAACTTAGAAACGAGCGACGGACAAGTTCCAACATCTCATAAAGCAGAAAGTTATACAAGCAATTTATCAAACACCTTGAGTGCAGCAAAGAAAAGAGATAAAGAGAGCAAAATAGGACTTTGGAGGGTTGTAGGAATGGTTGCATGTTCACAAACGATAGTTCCCAAGGTATCAGATGTAAGACAAATTCAATTATTGATGAAAACCTATGCCCGATACATACCCGGAACCCCATCTAGCCAAGTGCCACCGGGGGTTCCAAGGTGTTGAAATGGGTGACATTTTGTACTGCTTAGAATGGTTGCCACAACAAACGAAAAAGACCAAAAAACAGGGCTGTTTTGGCTCCGCGCAGCGAGCGATCGTTCTATAGCCTTCTACACTACTTTTGCTCACATTTCTTGGGTAAAAACATATAAACTCAAGGCAAAACAAGCTGCTAAACATATGTATAAATAAGAAAAAGCAACGAATGATTCATAGAGTGAAGATGTTGTAGTTGAGTGATGACCGTTTGTGATATTCTCTCCCACTTAAATTGTCAACGTCCTCATCGACGCTTGCTGGTAGGTTTTGATGCGGACTTCTTTATGTCGTAGGGTGTCTTTTGGCTCCTAACTGGCTTCAATTCGAGGAAGCTTTTGCTACTTCATCAAGTACTTGATTTGCAGTGCTCCATTGGGTAGCTTTATCTTACGATCCGCTAGAATAGTTTCAACTCACTTCTCGTAAGAGGCTATAGTGGGGGGTAGTCGAGTTGAAATATTTTGAGAATCGTCTCGCGAATCTGAGTGGTAGGCTTTCAAGTTGCTCGCATATAAGATGTTATGAATTCTAAACCATGCTGGTAGTTGCAACTTGTATGAGATATTACCTACCCTACTGATGATTGGGAAAGGCCTTTCATACTTGTGTACCAATCCCTTATACACTTTATGCCTAAAGAACTAGAGTGATGCTGGTTGGAGCTTCACCAACACCATGTCACCAACTTTAAATTCTTGTGATCACCTCCCCAAGTCTGCCCACTTCTTCCTCTTTTTGGTCGCCTTCTCTAAGTAAGCCCACGTAATATCTGTATTGCGATGTTATTCCTTTGCGAAGTGATAGGCTGATAGGCTACTCCTGTATAACCAATAACCAGGGAGTGAGGAGTTGATGGCTATTGTCCTATAATAATCTCAAAGGGGCTCTTATTGGATACAAAACTCCGCTGCAAGTTGTAGGAGAATTGGGCTATGTCCAACAGCTTCACCCAATCTTGTTGGTTGGCACTCACGTAGTACCGGAGATATTGCTCTAAGAGCGAGTTAATTCTTTCTGTTTGGCCATCCGTTTAGGGGTGGAGGCTTGTGGAGAAGTATAATTTAGATCCCAACAACTTGAATAACTCGGTCCAGAATCGTCCTAAGAACTGAGAATCTTGATCACTAATGATGTTGTGTGGGACTCTCCAATACTTCATCACATTCTTCATCATCAACTTAGCCGCCTCCTCTGCTGAGTAATGTAGGGGTGTAACAATGAATATTGCATTGTTTGAAAATCGATCAACTACCACGAGTATCAATCCAAGTCCTCCTACCACGGGCAAGCTTAATATGAAGTCCAAGGAAATGCTCTCCCATGGCCTTTCCGGTACAAGCAGCAGCTCCAAAAGTCCCACTGGCTTCTGCTACTCTACCTTGTCCTATTGACAAGTAAGGCATGTTCGAATATATTCCTCCACATCTGTCCCCATCTTTAGCCAATAGAAGACACTCTCCACGAGAGCTATTGTTCGGTGGATACCTAGATATCCAGCCCAAAGGGAATCGTGACACTCTTTCAAGAGTTCACGCCTCAAGTTATCCACTTGCGGAATATAAACTCTATTCCCCTTGGTATAGATGAGTCCCTCCTGGACCCAAAATCGTCGTGTCTTGCCCTCTTTGATGAGTTACATCAGAGTTACTGCCTGAGGATCTCGGTGTAGTCCATCCCTGATCCTGGAAAGGAAGTTAAAGTGCAATTGACTTGCTTGACCTCTGCCCTCTAATTGTATAGCATTCACTAGCTCCACTTTCCGACTCAATGCATCAGCCATGTCATTTGCTTTTCTGGGCTTATGCTCCATTACCATGTCAAACTTAGCCAAGAAGTCTTTCCATCGTGCTTGCTTTAGGGAGAGTTTCTTTTGAGCTTAGAAGTAACTCAATGTGACATTGTCTGTCCTTAGGACAAATGGTACTCCCATAAGGTAGTGTTGCCACACTCGTAGACAGTGGATCATCGCTATCATCTCCTTCTCATGCATAGGATATCGCCGCTCAGTCTCGTTGAGCTTGTGACTCTTGTAGACCACTGGATGACCCTCCTGCATAAGAACTCCCCCAATAGCAAAGTCAGAAGCATCTGTATGGACTTTAAAAGACTTTTCATAGTCTGGTAATCTAAGTACAAGTTCCTCCAATACAGTAGTCTTTAGGTCTTGAAATATCACCTCATATTTGTCCGACCATCTCCAGGACTGCTCCTTCTTTAGCAACTCCGTCAAAAGAGCTGCATGCTTCGAATATCCAGCTATGAAGCACCGATAATAGTTTACAAACCCAAGGAAGGATCTCAACTCTAGCACCTTCTTTGGTGTTCACCAGTCCGTCACAGCTTGCACCTTAGACTGGTCTATTCACAATTTGATACCCCAAGAATAAAATCTCCATTTGGGCAAAATAGCACTTTTCCCTCTTCAAGAACAAGGTATTCTCCCTGAGAACTTTGAAAATTGCTTGGAGGTGTCTAACATGCTCCTCATGTGTTTGGCTATAGACGATGATATTGTTTAAGTAGACGACCACAAACTTGTCCAAATACTCCTTGAACAGTTGGTTCATTAGAGTGTAGAATATGGTCGGAGCATTGGTTAAGCCGAAAGGCATCACCAAGAACTCGAATGCTCCATACCTGGTCACACAGATAGTCTTCGCCTCATCACCATCTGCAATTCGCACCTGCCAATACCCCGACCAAAGGTCGAGTTTGGAGAAGTACTTTGCCTTGTCCAATTGATCGAACAAGTCCATGATGAGTGAGATATTCACTGTCATCTTGTTGAGGGCTCGATAATCAATGCATAATTGGAGGCTCCCATTTTGTTTCTTTTGAAAGAGGACTAGAGCTCCAAAAGATGCTTTTGAACTATGGATGAGACCATCGCTTAGCAGTTCATCTAATTGTTTCCTTAGTTCTGCTAACTCTGGAGGGGCCATACGGTATGGTGGTCTAGCTGGAGGCTTAACTCCCGGCTCTAGCTCAATCTGATGATCCACGCCTTTGCATGGTGGTAGAGTTCTTGGCAACTCCGTTGGCATCATATCTGAGGACTACTTTAGGATGCTCACCATAATAGCAGATTCTTGAATGGCCTCCCTATCAAGTGTCTCTAGCTTCATAGCACCTACAAAGGTTGATTCACATTTTCGTACCCCTTTCTTCAATTGTAAAGCCAATATTTGTTGTAGGTCCTTGGTTCCTCCTTAAGAAACTAAAACCACACAGGGATCATCGCCTCCCATTAGTCATAGGAAGTTTAGGAATGGTATAGGCACCAACTTCGCCAGGTGCATAAACTCCATTTCAAGAATTACTTAGAAGTTATTTAATGGCACCACCATCAAGTTTGTGCTACCGCTCCATGTCCCGATCTTGATGGGGACCCCCTTTACTCGACCGGAGATCCGCTTGGCCTCCGTGTTCACAGCCTTCATACGACTTGGGCTTTTCTCCAAGATTAATTCCAGTCGCTTAGCTCCATAATCGGTAATAAAATTATGGGTAGCTCCCGTGTCCACCATTATACAGATTGTACGACCATTAAGTTTGATGTCCACATACATCAACTCGTTGTTTCTTGCCTTCGGTGGCTTTGCCTTTGTGTTCTCCCCTACTTGACCCCGTAACGCATTCAACAAATATATTGCTCCCATCGTGGGTCCTTGCGACGCCTCATTGTCGCTATTGGATTTAGAATTGCTTGAACTAAGGGCGATAGCTTTGCCCTTATCTGACTTACGTGGCTGAATCGATATAGTTAAAGCATTAAGTGCCTATTTTTGTGGGCACTCCCTCACCATGTGTGGTCCTCTACACAAGAAGCATCTACTCGACTTCGAGACTTTACTTTTTGAGCTCGATCCCTTATGGAAATTCTTCTTCTTTTGCTCGTCGCCAGACTCCTTCGCTCGAGAGTATTTAGATGGGCGATTTCCTGAAGATTGTTTCTTCTTTCTCGAATCCTCCGTAGAAACAAAGTGAGTTAGCCTTTCCGCGGTTGCAATTGCCCCGACTATATCGGTGATATTCCTCTGATGTAGTTCTTGTTGTGCCCATGGCTTTAAGCCATCGAGGAAGCTGAATAGCTTGTCTTTCTCAGACATGTCTTGTATATCCAATATCAGTGCTGAAAATTATTTCACATAGTCTTGGATTGTCATACTTTGGTGAAGTTATCTCAGTTTTATTCTTGCGATGAACTCTGTGTTCTCGGGCAAGAATTGAGTTCTCAACTCTTGCTTCAAGTCTCCCCATGTATCCACTCGACATTGGCCCTACTGGATCTCTTCCCAACGGGTTCACCACCAAAGTTTTGCATCCCCCTTCAAATACATTGTTGCTATAGCAACTTTGGTCTCTTCAGAATCGAGCCTTGTAGCATAACAATATTGTTCCATGTCGAATAAGAAATTTTTAAGCTCTTTGGCATCCCTAGCACCCCCGTAGCCCTACGGCTCTAGTGTCCTGAGGTTTTGTGGTGGCACAATGTGGGTATTATTCCCTCCCGCATCAAGAGTCCTTGTTAACACCATCACCTTAGCCGTGAGTTCCGCCATAACTTTATGTAGATGTCATATGGAATCTTTGGTGTCCTTTATCAGTTGATCAATCAGCGATTTAACTTTCTTAATCCAAGATTCAATCAACACTAGAGCATCAATGAAGCTATCTCCTCGATTCTATTGACCATATCAGATTAAAGCTACCATAAGATACTAAGATCCATCCCATCTTTCATGTATCGTTGTTGAAGCCCAAGCTAGGAGAGCACGAGTTAGCCGAGACCCGTCAAGCACTAAAAATGATGGCGAGTTTTAAGCTCAATCACAAGCCATACTTGATCGAAGGATCATGATACACCGCCGACGCTCCTCAACTGAAGTACTAGTGAAATGAAATAACTTACCATATGAAGATGTTACGTGGGAGTCTTATGAGGAGCTGAAGACATAATTCCCAAAGTGTTGGGAGATCTCAGCGAGAGCATCACAAGCGCAATGGAAATTAAAACAAAAAACTGATTTCCCACACAGATCAAATCGTCATGCAAAAGATTAGGGTCACGAGAAAAATACAAAAACTGAAAAATCATGATGCGTGAGAGATTGATTTTACCTAGGGAGATCATACATCTCTGTATTTCCAGATCTAGATTATCACAGACTTAGTTGAATTTGCCTAAGCCATGCAGCACCTTAATGGTACTCCCGAAGACTTAGCTAAAGTTACCTAAGTCGTGAAGTAACCTTGCCCACTATTTCAGACTTAGCTGGGATTGCCTAAGTCATGAAATTCCCAAAGCATTATCTATCTACAAAGGGTAAGCCCTCGTACAACCTCTTGCGGTCTTGTAGGACCTGCAAAGAAGAAGTTGATTAACTTAGAAACGATTGATGGATAAGTCCTGACGTCTCGCAAAACGGAAAGCTATATAAGCAATTTGTCGAACACCTTGAGTGCAATAGAGAAAAGAGGGAAAGAGAGCGAAATATAACTTTGGAGAGTTCTAGGAATGGTCACAAGTTCACAAATGACAGTTCCAAGGTATCGGACGTAAGATAAGTTCAATTGTTGATGAAAGCCTATGCCCGATACATATCCGGAACCCCATCTAGCCTAGTGCCACATGGGGGGTTCCAAGATGCTGAAATGGGTGATATTTTATACTGCTTAGAATAGTTGCCGCAGTACATGAGAAAGACCCAAAAACAGGGTTGTTTTGGCTCCGTGCAGTGAGCGATTGTTCTGCAGCTTTATACACTACTTTCACTCATATTTCTTGGGTAAAAACACATAAACTCAAGGTAAAACAAGCTGCCAAATATATGTACTAACAAAAAAAAGTGACAAATGATTTGCGGAGTGAAGATGTTGCAGTTGAGCGATGACTGTTCAAGACAGGATGGAGAGAATAAAGGAGGTCAAGCATCCTCCTCTCTAGCGGTATCCACATGATAGATCTCTATAGCGAAACTCCTCCAATCTGATTTTGCCTAAGTCATGTTGTCAAGGGCTTAGCTGATTTTGCCTAAGCCGTTCGGCACCCATGCGTGTCCATCCACAAAGGTCAGCCCTCCCCGAGATCTCCTAAGTCCCTTAGACTTACAAAAGAGAAAGCGGGCCAGAAGAAGCAATTCCAACAGGATCCACAAGCAACTGCTCAAGCCAACACTTTATAAAGCCAAATACAAATTACACCTATGGACATTACAAACTCAGAGAGGTTGCACACAAAGGATAATGGTCCATTGCAGACCGAAGTCCCCACAAGTGCTTATAAGACACACTTGTATTTACAAGCCAAACTTGGCCATAAAGCAAATCAAACTAGGGTTGCTAAGCCTACTGCAAGCCCGCTTCTTATTGTACAAGATATGTACCTAAACTGAAGGACACGGACTAACATAAGCATTTCATCGAACACCTTGTTTACATTGTTATCCGTGACATTCTCCCCCACTTATTCCTTCGACGTCCTCGTCGAAGCCACTATAGACGTTGCATCTTCTCGCATTCTGCTAAATCTTCAATCTTCTGCTTTGGCTGCAACATGCTCCTTTGGCTCCTAGCCGCTCTCCGCCACTATTGATGAGTAATCGAACTCTGATCCGCCATGCTGCTTCAACTCACCAATGACTGAATCTGGTGTGGGGTTGGCTGAGTTGTGCTGATCCTTGTTGGTTCTCGTGGATCCCTCTGATGAAGAAAAATACCTGCCTTAATATGCGCCAGTATCATAGTATACTCATATTGCTTGAACTGGGTAGATGCTTGTTGGAGATTTAATGAGCGTCGCCTCGCAGACTTTGAAATTTTTAAGGTCCTTTCTCCATAATGTTTACCCATTCAACCTTCTTCCACTATTAGTTGTCACTTCCAAGTATGTTCGCATCACTCTCGCTTTCGATTAGTCAATTAGGAAATGAATTAGAAAACCTACTCTCAGTAGTACTGATCACCAACTGTGAGGATTTGACAACTATTATCTTCCATAAGCTTTCTTTGAAGGGTCTCTGAACTTATGCAGAGCTCCTCTGCTGGATAGATAAGAGAACTGTGATACTTGACTTCACACATTCTCTTCGTAGTTGAGAAGGTAAGGTTACTTAGCTTCGCTCACCTCCTTGAGTTAAGAGAATTGGGGTACTCAGTTTCGCCCATTCTCTCGAGTTGAGAAGGCAAAGGTTACTCGATTTCGCCTGCCTCATCGAGTTTATACTTCATGTATTGAGCTGGTTACTAACATTCGCCCGCTCTTTGCTCACACTTCTGAAGCACTTGAAGTGTTTGCACTCCTTGCGTTGAGTTAGCTACTGTGATTCGCCTTCTCACTGTCATTGAACTTCTGCAATGCAAGAAGTTTTGCTCGAAAAGAGCAAAAAGTTTACCCCAACTTAGAATCCCCCAACTTGGAGTAAGTCTTTGATAGATCTAATCGCCTCTGGGATTGTACCGTCTTCTCCATCACCTTTGCCACCTACTCCTCTTAAGTAGAAAGGTACAGTACCGTGTACTGCCTACTTCGTTCCTTTGTCGAGCACTCTTACATTAGCTCGAAGTCCTTTAATTTCGGCTATCTTGATGAGAAGGCCATCGACATCAGTCTCATAAAGTTTCTTGGCCTCTGCCCTTCTACCTTGTCTTGGTACTTGGAGTTTGCCTTTGCATTCTCCACCTCCTCGGCCCCTTTTACAACCAATGCTCTCCTTCCATGATAGCAAGGGATCGATGACTCCATGGAAGTCCCATATCTACGGTACCATGGCGTTGCCAAGCCCATAGCACTACTATCTGTTATCTTGCATCTTCATCCCTTCCTTCGCGATCGGTAGATCTGCCTCTATTGCACTGTGACGCTCCTCTGAGTCCACCTCCTTTCTAACTGACGCTTTTCTTTTGGGTAGCTGAGCCTCGCTAGACTCATCGTCACTTCCTCTCCCCTTTCGACCACCTGCTTCGACACTACTGTGTCCTCCTCGCAGTTCTCCTTGGTCAATGGAAAGACAAACTGCAACTCTCATGCATGGCCTCTGCCATCTTGTTGCAGGGCTCGTGCTAGTTCTGTTCTCCTTAGCTTCCTTGGTAGCAACGTTCGCTTACTCGGCCTTGTCCTCTGACTTGCCAGGCTCCCTTAAGCGAATGTGAGAACTGAAGTAGTCTAACTCCCTCGGTGGTACACAGCCCCCATATACTGATGACCAAGGCTTTCATCTGATGCAAGCTTCGATGCATACACATGGAAGACCTGCCTCAGCGGTACTGTGGCATTCACTCCTTGAATCCACAGCCCTTCTTGCCATTGCATTGTTCACCGAAGTGGAGCTTCCAATAGCTCCTGATCATCCACATGATCACGTCCCCCTCCATGGGACACACTGGTACTTGCAATCTGACTACTCCCTCGGTGGTACACAGCCCCCATATGTTGACGACCAAGGCTTTCATCTGATGCAAGCTTTGATGCACACACGAAGACCCGCCTCTGCGGTACTACGATATTCACCCTTTGAATCCATAGCCCTTATTCTTGTGTCGTACACCAAAGTGGAGCTCTCAGTAACTCTTGATGATACCTCCGCATGATCTTGTCCCTCACGAGACAAGATTACCTGTATTGCATTGCCACAGACTATTCCACCACGATCCGCTGCACCATGTCGCCTCTTGGTGACATCTACATTGCATACAGATTCTTGTGTGATGAACTCGGACTACGACTTCTCCACGTGTGGCCTCTGCCAACACATCGTAGGGCCTCCGCCATCTCCGATTTTTAGTTCGCTCCCCTGGCAATTCCCCTTCGTCTACCCACTCTTGAGTCATACCTGGATGAAGCATAGCTCTAGGATAGTTCATCGCCTAGTAGCTCCTGAAGTCCCCTGACTTCGCTAGAGTTGGTGCACCATTGTCTGGATCTTGAGCCTCTATCCCCTACCAACACAATCTTGCGATGCACCTCTTGTTCCTGACAAGTCGAATGGCAACACTGTGACATATTCTTCAAGAGTACCCGCCTCTGTATCCTCTTGCCCTATACTAAGGTCTCCTGATCCCAACTGTATCTCCTTAAGTTGAATCACCTTAGTCACTCCATCAATTGCATCTCTGAGATAGCTTGCATGTGCCTCGAAGCTCCCTTCATCTTTGGCACCATGCAAAATAAGTCTGTCCCATCAGAATGAAGAACCCGTGGAATGATATGATCTTACTCTTGCCTCTGCAAGAGTTCATGCGCTTGACCTTTGTCCAAGGAAAGCTTCGTGCTTCCACTCCATGTTCCATCTTCTATGTCGACTTCTTTCATGCGGCTTAGATACTTCACCGAGTTCCACCCAAGTCGCTTCGCTCCTCGATTTGCATTGAGTTGATAGTGGCCCTCGCGTCTACCATTCCACGGGTCAGCCCTCCATTGAGTTCAATTTCTGCATTGACTTTAAGTGTGCCTTCATATGATGTTACTTTGGATTGCTCCCCCACTTGATCTTGAAATGCATCCACCAATGCATTACCTCCTTCGAGATCATGTGATGACTCTTCGTCGCTCACTCGGTCCGTTGAGCTTTGTAGAGATATAGCCTTGAGGAACTCTTCCTCAATATGTGCAGTCCGTTACACATGATTCTCCCACTAGAGAACTAGGACTTATCCCTCTTGGATATCTGTCCTGTTGGAGCAACTTTTCTCTTTATATACTTCCCACTGAAAGTTTCGGAGACCACCATCCCCTTTGGACTACTCCATCTTGCTGAACTTGTGCCTTGTTCTGCCCTCACAAATCCAGTTACTAGATTGTGACCATTTGCTAATACAGTCTCCATTGCACCCTTCAAGGTCTAGCAACGTGCTGAACTTGTTGCACATTTCAGCTGCCTACGAATAAATCCTTTCCATGTCGAAGAGAAAGTTCTGATGCTCCATAGCACCGAGTTCCAATCGCGTCTTGGGATGGCCACGAACACTTCGTCGTCCATGTACAAGCCCTTGCATGAGTTTCAAATCCTTCGAGTTAGCAATTCCCCTTACCTCTGTGAGCTTTGCACAACTCTTTCAGTCATTACACCATACCTCCCACCTTGCATGGTCTCATCTTTCACCAAGCGCCCCGCTTTGCCTTGAGCACCGTCAAGTTTTGGTTGCCAACATTGAGCCGTAGCTCGAACTCAACCATCCCAATCTTTGTGTGCTACGCATTCTTCTTCGCTTGCTTGTCCTCGTGGTGCCTCTCACGCAAAGGGGTTGGTCATTAATCTGAATGCCAAACCTGGATGCTCGCTCCTCTAAGCAACTCCTTTCCCTACATCTCAATGTCTGTTTTCCCCCAAACAGTTGCATGTGCTGGCTGTCCTCCACATAGCCCAACTAGGTCCCCCACATTTGTGTGACAAGTGTTTTTGCTTATGCTTGTCCCGCTCTGATACCACATTGTCACGGGCTTAGCTGATTTTGCCTAAGCCGTGCGACACTCATGCGTGTCCGTCTGCAAAGGTCAGCCCTCCCCGAGATCTTCTGAGTCCCTTAGACTTACAAAAGAGAAAGCGGGCCAGATGAAGCAATTCCCACGGGATCCATAAGCAACTACTCAAGCCAACACTTTATAAAGCCAAATACAAATTACACCCATGGACATTACAAACTCAGAGAGGTTGCACACAAAAGATAATGGTCCATTACAGACCGAAGTCCCCACAAGTGCTTATAAGACACACTTGTATTTAGAAGCCAAACTTGGCCATAAAGCAAATCAAACTAGGGCTGCTAAGCCTACTGCAAGCCTGCTTCTTGTTGTACAAGATATGTACCTAAATCGAAGGACACGGACTAACACAAGTGTTTTATCGAACACCTTGTTTACATTATTGTCCGTGACAGTGTGGCACCTATGCATGTCCGTCCGCAAATGTCAGCCTTCCTCGAGATCTCCTAAGGTCCCTTAAACTTACAAAAGAGAAAATGGGCCAAAAGAAGCAATTCCATTGGGATCCACAAGCAACTGCTCAAGCAAATACTTTATAAAGCTAGATACAAATTACACCTATGGATAATATAAAATCAGAAATGTTGCACACAAAGGATAATGGTCCATTACAGACCGAATTCCCCACAAGTACTTACAAGACACACTCATATTTATAAGCTAAAATTAGCCACAAAGTAAACTAAACTAGGGCTACTAAGCCTACTGCAAGCCTACTTCTTGCTGTACAAGGTATGTACACAAACCGACTTACACGGACAAACATGATTATTTCATCGAACACCTTATTTACATTATTGTCTATGACATTCTCCGCCACTTATTCCTTCGACATTCTCATCGAAGCCACTATAGACACTACATCTCCTCACATTTTACTGAATATTCAATCTTCTGCTTTGGCTACAACACGTCCCTTTAGCTTCCAGCCACTCTCTGCTGCTGTTGTTAATTAATCAAACTCTAATCTGCCATGCTGCTTTAACTCACCAATGGTTGAATCTGGTGTGGGGTTAGCTGAGTTGTGCTAATCCTTGTTGACTCTCACGGATCTATCTAATGACGGAGAAGACCTACCTTATTATGCGCCAGTATCGCAGTATACTCATGTTACTTGAACTGGATGGATGTTTGTTGGAACTTTAATGAGAATCGCCTCGCATACTTTTGAAGTTTTTAAGGTCCTTCCTCTACAATGTTTGCCCATTGAACCTTCTTCCACTTTTAGTTGTCACTTCCAAGTAGGTTTGCATCACTCTCGCTTTTAATTGGCATTCAATTGGGAAATGAAGCGGACAATCTACTCTCAATAGTACTAATCACCAATAGTGAGGATTTGACAACTATTGTCTTCCATAAGCTTTATTTGAAGGGTCACTGAACTTATACACAGCTCCTCTGCTGGATAAGTAAGAGAACTGGGTTACTCGACTTCACCCATTCCCTTAGTAGTTGCGAAGGCAAGGTTACTTAGCTTCGCTCATCTCCTCGAGTTAAGAGAGTTGGGATACTTAGTTTCACCCATTCGCTTGAGTTAATAAGGCAAAGGTTACTCGATTTCGCCTCCCTCCTCAAATTTGTACTTCATGCATTGAGCTGGTTACTAGCATTCGCCCGCTCTTTAATCACACTTCTGAAGCACTCGAAGTGTGAGCACTCCTTATATTGAGTTAGCTATTGTGATTTGCCTTCTCATTGCCATTAAACTTCTGCAATATAAGAACTTTCACTCGAAAAGAGCAAAATGTTTACTCTAACTTGGAGTCCCCCAACTTGGAGTAAGTCTTTGATAGTTCTGGTCGCTTCTGGGATTGTACCATCTTCTCCATCACCTTTGTCACCTACTCCTCTTAGTAGAAAAGGTATAGTACCATCTTCTCCATCACCTTTGTTGTCCGTGACATTCTCCCCCACTTATTCCTTCGACGTCCTCGTCAAAGCCACTGTAGACACTACATCTCATTACATTTTATTGAATCTTTAATCTTCTGCTTTGGCTGCAACATGCCCCTTTAGCTCCCAGCCACTCTCCACTGCTGTTGTTGAGTAGTCGAACTCTGATCCGCCATGTTGCTTCAACTCACCAATGACTGAATCTGGTATGGGGTTGGCTGAGTTATGCAAATCCTTATTGACTCTCGCGGATCAATGTAATGAAGGAGAATATCTACCTTATTATGCGTTAGTATTGCAGTATACTTATATTGCTTAAACTAGATGGATGCTTGTTGGAACTTTAACAAGCATCACCTTACAGACTTTTGAAGTTTTTAAGGTCCTTCCTCTGTAATGTTTGCCTATTGAACCTTCTTCTACTTTTAGTTATCACTTCCAAGTAGGTTTGCATCACTTTCACTTTCGATTGGTATTCAATTGGGAAATGAAGTGGACAATCTACTCTCAGTAGTACTGATCACCAATGGTGAGGATTTGACAATTATTATTTTCCATAAGCTTTCTTTGAAGGGTCACTGAACTTATACACAGCTCCTCTGCTGGATACGTAAGAGAACTGGGATACTCGACTTCACCTATTCTCTTAGTAGTTGCGAAGGTAAGGTTACTTAGCTTCACTCACCTCCTCGAGTTAAGAGAATTAGGGTACTCAGTTTCGCCCATTTTCTTGAGTTAAGAAGGCAAAGGTTACTCGATTTCACTTGTCTCCTCGAGTTTGTACTTCATGCATTGAGCTGGTTACTAACATTCGTCCGCTTTTTGCTCACACTTTTGAAGCACTTCAAGTGTTTGCACTTCTTGCATTGAGTTAGCTACTGTGATTCATCTTCTCACTATCATTGAGCTTCTGGAATGCATAAAAATTCGCTTGAAAAGAGCAAAAAGTTTACTCTAACTTGGAGTCCCTCAACTTGGAGTAAGTCTTTAATAGTTTTGGTCGCCTCTGGGATTGTATCGTCTTCTAGAGTCCTAATTGAGTTGGATTTGGAAGGAATTCAAATCAACTCAATAAGGCAATCAGATCCACTACTAGATTTGGTTGAGCTCAGGTTGAGCTCAATCGATTGACCAAAGAGCTGGTCAACATAAAAGTCAAGCTAGAATTCAAAAGGTGAAGGGAACCACTTTTGTAGAAATTTCGATGGGTAAACTACTGGTGAGCGATGGTTGGACCACTCATACCATAGAATTCAAGTGGCGGGCAACAGCTTTCGATGGGTAAACTGCCCAAGTGGTGGGTGAACCGCCCGTACCAACAGAATCTGGGCAGCGGTCAACTGCTGACGATGGGTAAACCGCCCATACCCGGATTTTCTGGGTGAGTTAGATTTTGGCTCCAGTTTTGAAGTAAATTTGGGGCCTATAAATACCCTAAAAATTTTTACATTCAGAATAATACTTTTGGGGGATTATATTATGATATTATGTGAGAATTATAAGAAGAAAAAAATGGGTAGGGGAGAGAGCTTAGAGTTGTAAATCTAGTCTCCCTTGTAAGCAAAAGTGTAAGGGTTTGATCTTCACCCAAAGAAGATTGATAGTGGATGCCGGTGTGCCTCAAGAAGGAGGACTCAGAAGTGAACGTAGGCCATTAGTGCTGACCCACTATAAAATTGTAAGTGTTTCATACTTGCATTGCTTGAATGTTTTTGAATTGATGCTTCCAACTTAACTAAACTCCTTGAAAGCAAGATGATAAGTTTTTTTCCCTTAAACGTGATTATCTTTCCAGCTTCCTTAGCAACTTACTTTTAATCACTCACTTGTTTTATTAAAAAATGAAAAGCTTCGGATTTTTTATTCTATCTTATTCAAAAAGCTTTTGCTTTAGAAAGAAAAATTTTAGTTTGCACTAATTCATCCCCCTCTTAGTGCCAATTGATCCTAACAATTGGTATTAGAGCAAGGTTATTACTCTTTAGATTAACACTCACTTAAGTAGATGACTTATTTTGGCATGAATGAGGGACATTCTATTTCACGTCCACCCATGTTTAATAGGACGGATTACACATATTGGAAAACATGGATGCTTATTTTCCTCATCTCTTTGGACTTTGATTTATGGAATATAGTTGAGAACGGATTTGAAAAGTCTTCTCTTTCAATGAATAATTGGAATGATTTGGAGAAGAAAACTCTCTTCAAATGCAAAGGCTATGAATGCCTTGCTTTGAGCTCTTAATATGAATGCATTTAATCATGTTTCTGCTTGTGATTCAGCTTTCGATATTTGGTATATTTTGAAAATCACACATGAAAGCACAACTAATATAAATGAATCAATTAATGAAATGCATTAGAAAAATAAACTTGAAGAACACCTTCCAAAGAACAGGAATAATTGTGAACTAAGAATAATATATGACTCCTTGAGTGAAATCTCGTGTGATGAGAACCTTAGACATGAACTTTTGAAAAATGAATCGAAAAAATTAATGAACTTGAACCTTATAAAAATTATGGACACAACCTCTGCTATGAACGTAAGAAGCCGAGGAGCTCCAAAGATCAATTGCTCAACCAAAAAGTGGAGAACTTTGCTTTAATGGTGATCGAAGATAAGGTTAGTGAGTCTTTAGATTTTTCATTTTCAGAATTATCAAGCATATTTCGTGATTTATTTAATGAGTTTAGAAAACTTAGCAAGTCTTTTGAACTGCTTAAAATTGATCATGTTTTGATAGTTAAAAGACTTGATGAAATGCATGACTCCTTAACTTCTCCTAAACCATGTTTAAAATGCAATATGCTAGATAATGTTAAAATAGAGAATTGTATGCTTAAAACTACATTAGAGAAATTTGAGATAGGGAATAAATTACTAAATATGATCCTTACCAATATGGGTTATATTAATAATAGACATGGCATATGCTTTGTTGGAAATATTCAACAAAAGCCAACCATATTCGTAAGAGGACCTACATTAAATGTGTCACCTAGAGTTAAATATAATTCTTATAAAAAATTAAGATATAATACCTACAAATGTTCATTTAGAAATTATAGTACACATAAATTAATTTGGGTTCATAAAGAAACCATAAACAATCTTAAGCCATTAGAGAAAATGGGTAGAACATGTCATGAAGGACTCAATGTTAAATGGGTACCTAAATCAAAACCTCCTATAATATAAAGTTATTTCCTAATAAGACTAGGAGCACTAAGTAATGTTTTGAAAATATATGCTCATTCTTTCAAAGCTCACTAGCCTATGTAACAATAACAAAAATAATTATTTGAATTAAGATGTTTGAAGCTTAATGATCATTGTTTCTATTATAACAAATTTTTTTATTGAAAATAGTTTATCATTATATAATTAATCTTGATAATGCATAGCTAGAGCATACTAAGACTAGAACTAAAAGAACCCAAGTTATTATTAATAAAAAATTACTTATATTGAAATTTACATAAATGATATTTTAATGATGATTGAAAAATTAGTTTAAATATAAAAACTATTGTTAAATGGTTTAAATATTGACAAAGTCTATGGAATGATTGATTTAAATGTTATATTAATTGAAATGCTATGATTGATTTGAATGATAAAATTTTAGCATAGAATAATATAGAAAAGAGAGAGAAAGAAATCACATGAAACAACTAAAAGGAGAATAATTAATCTTAAATGTCATTGTATTCTTGAAATAAATTTCAAAAGAAGGATAATTCTTCTTGAAAGAATATTTTTATCCTATGAATCCTTCAACAAGAGATAAAATGATACTATTGTTGAATATCTTTAACTACAAAAATAAATTAGAAAACTTTTAGCTATTTTTTTTTGGAAAACAATCTATGGTGACTTTATTAAAATTTTGGATATGTTTTCAAATGATTTTGTCTTAAAGAATGGATATGTTTAAATCTATCCAACTTCATTGATATATTGCTTTTGATTATTTGATAACTTAAATCATGATCTTGAAATCTTAAAAATTATAATTTGAGATCTTTTTATTTGCTAAGATTTCTTTTATCCTAAACATGATCTTGACTTCTCAATATTTATAACTTGATATTTCTATAAGAATCAAGACCCTTCTTACTTTGTCTCCTAAGATTTCAAAAGCTTTAAAAATTCATTAAGGAAGAAATGTCTCAAAATAAATCATATTTTTGGTATTTATGATTTGATAATAATATTTTTTATGACATGATTACTTATGAATTTCTTCTTAGTATAACTTATCACCAAAATTAGTATTTCTTAACATTGTGATAAGTTGAAAACTAAAAGAGATTTGCATTATCATGAATATTCCCTTAACTTTTTGACTTGACTTATATATTATGGGAACCACATTATTGATCTCTATGATTTTCTTTAAAAAGGAGATTTATGATCTTAACAATTATAATTAAAATTTTTATTATTTTTTATTAAAAAGATTTATCTTGGATAAATTAAGATTATCCCCTAAGACTCATTTATATTAGTTACAAAAAGGGGAAAGAAACTTATTAAACAAAATCATGTCTTTTAGATTTGAATTTTAATGACATGATATCTCTTATACTTTTTGACATAAATTGAACATGGATGAAAAGAAATTATGCAATCATATTTCTCCCTTGATAATAACAAAAAATAGGAGATAAAATTTTTAATATGATTAGAAGCAAACATTGAATGATGATCAAGTGCTTAGAAGAAAATTAGAATTTTCTAAATGCATATAAAGTACTTTATTTACAATTGAGCTTGATCTACCATCATGCCTTCTTAAAATAATTGTTGTTATAGTAGTAGTAGTAGTGTTATAGTAGTCGTGTTGCTAGGATCGGTATACCTATATCCAAGGCAGCGAAGCTGCCCAAGGTAAGATAAGTTTTAAGGATGAAAGCAATAGTTCATTTTCAACACAGTGAGAAGAGAGTTCAGCTCGAGAAGGTGAGTTTGAAGAAGAACAGGTGAGCTAAAGAAGGATAGGTAGGTCGAAGCCCTAACTATAGAATGAGACAAAGTAAGGTCAAACTAAAAGACAGGAGCTATAGGGCAGTAAGTAAGACTCAAAGGCAAAGAGTCTAGGCTTATGTCTATACAACTAAAGAAGAAAAGTCAATGGTGAAAGGCTCCCCTCTGTGCTCGAGAGCCAAGACTAACCCATGTAGGGCATCGTCAGTATCAGTGTTACTTAGTGGCTGATAGAAGAGAGGGGTAATTAGATTTGGATAAGTAGCTACTATACTTAAATACTGTAGTGACCGAGGGGTCTATTCTCTTTCTTTTTTTGTAGCCATAGTTAGATATAGGAGTGTTGGGGCGAACCTCGCATATCGGCATTGAGATCCTGATAGGAATACTCAACCTAGGAGAGCTAAAGAGGCAATTAGAAAGATAAAGCTCACACGGGGCTAGAGGCTATTGAGTTTCATTGTGATACCGACCCCTGCCCTCTGCTCGGGCATTCTTCTACCATTGAGTTCTCTTCCTTCTTGACTCTTATCCCATGTATTAGTTTATTTAGCCCCATATCAACAACTTATGGGTTTAGACTTACTTGATTTATGATTACTTTAGAGCAAAAGTATTACTCGCAGGGGGTGAATTCGATTGATTGGTGTAGGTAGCACTAGGTCGATTCTCATCTTTATGCGCCTACTGTTCCATCCTTTTCTTCCCTTCCTATCCTAGGTCCGTCTGTCTGTCCTAGGTTGATTATGAAAAGCGCTCAATTCTTTCCGAGTCGTTGAAGCCCTTAGTAGTGTTTCAACCAAAGAGTCGAAGGAAACTCTAGCTATGAAGTAAGATCAACTACCGGATATTAAGATTGACTATCTCGGCGCAATACTAATCTCTAGGGGTTTGGTATCCGGGTTTGGTATCTATTGAGGTGTGGTCGGCCTCGGTTTTCGATTTAGTAGTCTGTCTAGTTTTTAACCAATAGCGTAGGCATTGAGTTTGTGAGTCCCGGCCTGAAAGACTAACCTTGATGAGCAAGGCTCTAAGCACGGAGACGGGAGGTGGACTCGCCAGAGAAGCAAGGATGGAAGTAGTAGGATACTAAAGCTAACAAGTCGTTCGAGATCGGTAGTGGCAAGGCGAGTTTCTTTAGTTTACTCTTTCGGTAGTACAATAATACTTTCGATTTACGCCCTTGCTTGTTCCGTTGCTTTAACTTGAAGAATAGAATATTGGCATCCGCATGCTATACGTATAGTAATTGCCATTGCTAGTTCCTTTGTGCTAAGGCGAGTTCTACTTGTTTGTTTGTTCTTGTTGACAAATATCATATGACCGACTAACAATAGAATAAAGTAAATCTATGACCTAACTCTTTACTGCTTTCATACGTCACTCCCTTTTAAGATGCTTAACTTTAGATTTGGATATTTGCGTTAACGGACGTCTGTGAAGTAATGCGTACTCCATGGATGATTCTTTCTTCTTGAATGTGAGTACACTTCCATATAATTAAGTCACTTGTGAAACTTATTCTTCCTTCTTATGCGCTAAGGCGCATGGAGAGGCAACGTTCTCTAATGCACTTAATTAGTAGTAGCTTGCTTGTTGCGCTAAGGCAATCGGTGTAATCTCATATCAGCAATCGGTGTAATCTCATATACGATAGAATCCGAGAAAAGAAGTAGAAAGAAAAGAAGTATCCAAGCTCGTATAAGCGAGAAGGAAGCTCTGTATGATAGGGCGTTGAAGCGCGGTCCAAAAACGACAAGGGTTTCTGGGCATGAGGGCTCCATTAGCACCCGCACAAAAAGGCTAAGGGGCACCCAAGTAACCCGATTTCACTCCCAATGTTGCTTGTTCCCCGGAGAGTAAGCGTAGAAAGGAATATCTGCATTACGGAAAGTAAGCGTTAGCGAGTTATATGGTAAGACTATAGAGTATAAATAACACACAATCTAATTAGTATAAGTCACACATATAAGTGACACATAACATCATTTTAGGGACAAACCACCAATGACTGTTGGCTCTACCTAACTCTCAACTAGAAGAAAGAACTGGCTTGGCTCTACATGCCGGTGAGAGAACTTCTTGGACTAATGCCGATTCAATTAGGACTTGTTAATACGATTAATTCTATCTATGAGTACTGTTAATGCTATTCATTCTATAATATAAGTAACAAAGAGTAAAAGTAACAACACTGTGAAACTCTACTCTAGAAGAAAGAGAGAAATGAAATAGAATATGCACATGCACGACAACTTGTGTAACAAAGTGTAACCTTACTTTAGTAACTCACTAACACACTACAGCTTTCCTATTGCCTCTTCATTACTTGACTTGGCTTCCTTTTGTTGAAAAACTTATTAGCGTACTTGCTTATTGACTTTCAGAATTGATATTGGCACATTGAAGGCTAGACTATACTATGGTGCTTCACTTATGCCCTTTGGCGCCATTGCTCTTCCTCTTGCTTGTAGATTATAAGTGCAGATGGGTACCGGTGGCGTGCTCGGTTAATGCTTGAGAAGTCGAAAGTCACCATTTGACCCATTTTTGTGCGTGCGTTCGATGTCAAGTCAGTGGCGATTGCGGGTGCACTATCATCTTACAACTATTCCTTAGAGTGAAAAAGGGTTGAGTAAGTCATTGGAGTTAGTTTTGGTTACTTATTTCTATAACAGGTATACTTAATTTCTCTTCAACAAGTCAACGTTTTGCACTTACGGAGTTAAAAGAGTGCATGTCTTCATCGTATCGGCGTTAGGTAAGTTGCCATGCGCAAGTCCGACAAGAAACTACTCTTCAACAATTACTTACTTGTTTACTTTACGTCAGAGCCATGTGCTCTAAGGCTCCACCAAGCCCGGGGCGCGTCTTAACTAGAAGAAGAATCAGGAGCGAATCATAGCTATGTTTCGTACTCTATATAGGAAAGGAAAAGGAGAGTTTAAGAAAGTTCATCCGGATTTGGATCCGTTATTGGGCTTTAAGGGAGTTTCATCCGGATCCATTATTGTACTCTAACTCCGGAAAAAAGATAAAAAAGTACATGACAGCGAAATCACTTACGTGCTATTCTTGGAGGAAGGGCCAGCACACATCCACACTACATAATGGTGCGAAAGTACGCCAATGAACATTTACACATGCGACTCATATGAATGAGAATGTATTTTATAAACAATAATCAAAGTGTTTTTTCTGTATTTACTTATTCTTTTATCATGAACGGATTGAAAAGTAGAATTTCATTCTTCAATCAAAGAGAACCCCCTGCTTTGCTTCGTCTGTTGTCTACAAGACTATATGGAGTATAGCAAATTGTGGATGCTAGTTAAAGAGAATTTGTGTAAGTAACATTCCGTAGAAATTGTGTTGATATAAATGTATTAGGTACAATAAATGTGTACGAGCTTGCCCCACAGATGTATAGGAAATGAGACCTTGGGACGGGTGTTTAGCTAAGCACAAATAGCTTCTGCACCAAGAACCAAGGACTGTGTGGGTTGTAAGAGATGTGAATCCGCCTGTCCAACATCTTTTGAAAGTTTCCTCCGTTATGGCATGAAACAAAAACTCGCTGCATGGCATAGGGTCCATCTTATTGATGATACGTTCCAAATCCACTGGAAAGGGCCTATATTTACCGACAAAAGCAGTTCGTACTCCATAAATTAGATTAGTTCGATGAAGAAAGCATGGGATTTTCTGGTCAAAACGTGTATCTTGTCTTTATCGCTAATTCTTTTCTTCCTTGGTGAAAAATACATGTTGCTTTCTGCCTTATATTATAGAGGAAATAATACATTGTTGAGATAGTATACCCTAATTGATATTTGGATTCTGAACTCTCCTTCTTACGATCTATGTATTCAGCCAATTAATTGGACGATCCATTAATCCTATGCTCGGAAGATTTATAATGGGGATATAGAATTAGGATTTGAACTGGAGAATACAAGAATGGCATGACTACTATGTAATCGCGACCATCGATTAAACCCCTTCTGCTACCTACGCTCCGAGCTTTAAAACGGGCATTCCCGTCTCTAAGGTTGCTATCGGGATTTCAACTAGCAATAAAGAGAATCGAACCACGCTACCGAGGCCAATTGGACTACTAACCCTCGGAATGGAGCACTATCTGTTGAATCAAACTAACTACTAATAGAAAAGAGAACAGAAATGTAGGCTTAACCACCTCTTGATAAGATGGGCGGTGCTTACAATATGTTAACTCGAAATAGGTGACTCAACGGGTACTATATGACTTAAACAGTGCTTCTCGTCGATAACTCACAACTAGGAATTACAATAAGGAAAAAGCCAACTAATTATAATAAGAGCTAAGCTAGTCGCGGTCCTTATAGTTCGTCATCTAAGACAAAGAACTAAAGAAAGGAATACTTACAACAAAAAGCAAGACATTAAGGCGAGACAAGAAGCCCTAGAAGTAGTCGTTGGGGAATTAGATTAGATCTAGGAATATAAGTTTGCGAGCGAGGCGCGCCACTCTATTACAATTGGAACTAGTGCTTTCTCGCTTTGACTTACAACCGAATCGACCTACCGATAACAATAATGCCAACTACTAACTATGGGTCTGCCACTATTACTTATAATATGATAACTAAAAACTAGTAAATCCATCTTCGAAGACCTCAACTGCTACCATTTTGATTCCATTTATACCATTAGAGTTCAATGAAGAGAGTTCAATGTAGAACTAGAAGAGACTAAGAGATAATAGAATCAATCCACTACAAACAAGACTGCTTTTCCCTTATTGCATTCTCCATATTCGTAGGCCGCTAACGCTGCCCTCATTGCCCATAAGTCTGCTAATCTTTGCTTTGACTCTTTTAACTACTAAGCTAGAACCACCCACAGCGACTAGGTCTGTTCTCCTAACATTGCTTAGTGAAGAAGTAAGCCTGTCCTTACTTGTATCAACTCTTGCTAGTGAAGAAGTAAGCCTATCCTTACTTGTATCAACTCTTGCTTGCTAGCTTTAGTCTCTGGAGGACTTGATAAGGTACTTAAGGCTTAATTACCTTATGCATAGATTGGATATTCTATTCTCTTATGACGAATACAATAATGCAAACAGAGCTGCTAAAGAAAAGAAAGAGACTAGGTCTAGGGAAACCACTAATGCGGTCAATAACAATCGACGAAAACTCAAATCGAATCCGACTACTATTCATAAGTAGAATGACGGAACTCAGCCTTGCCCCTTGCTTAAAAACAGGAATTTCACCTTGAATTCTCCTCGTGCTTACTTATAAACTGAGATCACGCTAACGAGCCTTACTCACCGGAGTAAAAACCTCTTTTCAACTTGTACTAACATCTCTGAGACTTGAACTCGACATCCGGATCTGCTACTACTACACCACATATTAGTCTAGGCCCTCTTTGCTTTAAACGTAAGAAGTCAACTCATGAGTTGGTCTTTCGCTTCTGACCTCACATCCGTCTCGCACTCGCTTTCATTATTCAACAAAGTATTCCTCCCACCCACATTAGAATTGGGTTTATCGTATTAGATTTTAGAGTTGTTTATTAGTTCATTAGATGGTGCTCGATCCTTGTGAAAACACATGCTACTATTACTATTATTATAAGATAATAGAAAAGTACACCTACCATTATAAGATAGAAAATAAGAGAATCTATCTAATGCTAATTACTATCATAAGATAATAGATAAGTACACCTACTATTACTATTATTATAAGATAATAGATAAGTACACCGTATATTACTATTATTATAAAATAATAGATAAGTACACCGTATATTATAAGATAGAAAGTATAAGATGCACAAATACAAGAATTCAATCAACCAGTAAAAGAATTGACAAGTTACCATCAATGTGTAGCGTCAGTCCGGGAACGACTCGGAACTCAGATTGTGTTACTACCCCACCTCTCGGGCTTTACTACCCGACTACGGGGAGCGAGAATTCAATCCAACATATGAGTTTGCTTTCTTCAACTCATTGGTCGGCACACCTACTAGAAAGAATCCAACCACTGACAACAATAAATGCACTATTGACTTTTCATGCTTTCTCTTATTCTTTGATTTATGTTAGTAGTTCTGTCGTTGTATACAAGCTTCTTACTTCCATTTCGTTATGCTAATAAATAAGGTGCTAGTTGATTCTTTTCAGTAGGGGATTTGTTCTAGTTTAATGGTCTAATAAATAATGCTTTCAATACAAACTTCAAAGATGCCCTTCCTGTTGATGAGTCTGCCTTATTCCCCTATAGGTGTAGGTGCCACGACTCTTGACTCTCTAGAGCCCGCTCACGTATGTGAGTCTACATTGTAACTCGAACTAACGCACCTAACGTTGAAACCTAGTGCTTGACACAATTCAACTAATAAGTATCCGTAATAGTATCGGTAATCCAACTCATAAGTAGAAGCATCAAAGCAGAGAGCCCGAACCCGACCTATCCTTGTTGTTAAGTGAATATAGCACCACTGCACAAACTCGTATTTAACCTAAACCGGGCTGACTTGTTCACCGATGCCTCTTCTTACTCGCAAACTTACACTCGTAACTATCAAACGAAACTCCTAGTGACTCTTACGCTTTCGGTTCGGCACTCGAGTTGGGCTCCTTCATCCGTACATACTACTTTGCGTTACTATTATTCTTTATTCTCGACATCCGGCCCCCATACCATGCATTTGGATTATAAACTAGAGCAACGACACAACACACTATTACAAGGACTCTGATTTATCATTTAGCATCTCTATCTTCCCTCTCGCATTGCGTAACCCACCACATAACCAAGGGAGAAACAAACACACCTATAGCGAACCATAAAACATTACGCGAGGTTAGCTCGATCGAGACGATCATCCACCAAGGTACGGCCTTGGGCGCGGCTTGATTACGAGATGTAGTAGTGCGGTGAGATAGGCGGAGACTTAAAACAGAGGTCGCTTAGCGATGGCGAAAGAGGCTCATAGGCACGCACACTAAAGTAAGAACAAAAGCGGCCAAGAAAGAAGTAAGCCCTAAACTAAAGGCGGGAGTCAAGAATCAAAGCCAGTAGCTCTAGGAAAGTATGCCAAGGTAGACTGCTCAACAGGGTAGTAAGCATATGATAGCGGCAAGTTCAGCTTGAAAGCAACGGATGTAAGAGTTCAAGAGTGGGAGACAAAGTCAGATTTCCCAGAAAAAGTATTCGGTGTAGGGGTTCCATTTCTTGATGCACTAGATCATACCAATTCATTGGAGAATGAGAGAAGGTGTAGCGCGAGGTCAATAGCTCATTTCCTTATTGTAACATTTACTCTTATAGTTATCATTTACATTCTAGTGTAGTAGGTCGGGTTGGTTTGTTTATCGGTAGCTACATTCTTGTAAGCACTCGATTTAGTTTAAAAGTAAGCAAAGTGAAGTGGGGCCTGGCCTGGGCTACTATATATAGTGTATTACTCTTAGTAGTAATAGTATAATTAAGTGTCCAAGGGTGTGAGGCTTAGATTAAGCAAAGTAGTGGCATACTGGAGCTCATAAGCAAGAAATTAAGGCACTGGTAGGAAAGTAAAGATCCGGATCGAGCTAGAGAATAGAAGTAAGACTCATTTCTTACGTCTAGGTAGGCGGGCCACCTTGTAGGTATTGCAAGGACAACTACAAGAGTGATAAAAGGCAAGTCATAGGCAAGCGGTTACGCAAATGTAGTTCCGTGATTGATTGTTTTGTCAATAGGATAAGAAGAAACTACGAATTATTGTTACCCGATGCGAGGTATGATAGAAAGAAGTAACCAACCTAAGTGCTCTTCAATTGGATTATGAAATTACCTAACGACATAAGCGGTTTCGAGATAAGAAGCAAGATCGGAGTAAGGGCAACATTCTTTCTTGGTCGGATCGGGGTTGAGTGGTTCTCGATGGTGAGCTACTACTATTGCTTCTTTCGATCGCTATTGCTTCTCGCTATCGGAATCAACTTACTATTACTATAATGGAACTAGTACGTCGATATAGGATGAGACTCGCCTAAAAGCCCAGTTTGTTAGGCTTAGCTTTCCGCTCCTCATTTTTAGTCACTAACTCCTTTTTCTCTCGATCGACATCCATCTAAATCGTATGTTCACTTCGGCCTGCCCCTTATTGTCTTTAACCCTTACTATACTTTCTCTTAGGTTTACTACCGATTTCATCAGGTCTTGCTATCAAAACTCATAAGTGATGCTATAGTGAATTTGTAACTAATATCTGTATTGTGGATCGAACCGGACAAGAGTCCAACTCAAAATACAGGATACCGCGCATAGCTCTAAGACATTTAACACAAAGAAGGATTCTAATAGCTTGGCCACTCAAAGAATCCCCAATGTGCGGCATAAAGAGTTTAACTTGCTAGCGCAAGCCTGCCCCTCTCTGCTTCCAAGCTGATGTTGCGCCGTAGTTCACCCCCTCCCATTGCTTACTCATAGTATAGATCTCCGTGCTTTCATTATTACTAGATCATGCAGGCCTCTAAGCTTACACCTTACCTATGTCTCCTCGTTTCTAGTCAGACTTGACAATGCTAATTCTTCCTACCCTTCTCAGCAAGCTGACATTCCTATCATTGGTTTTCGCCTGCCCTAATATCTTGCTACACTGGTTTAAAGCCTTGCTATCTCCTATCTCAAGCCCCATTCTAATACCTGCTCTTTGCATCCTGTTTGTATTCAAAGACTTACTACCTGGATTCTGCTCTCGTAGGTCCTCTTTGACTATCTTCTAAGTCCTGTGTTCGTGCTCATAGGCCTCTATTACTGAGCTCAATTCTTTTGATTGGTGCTTTGCTTCTTTATTTCGACTGTTGGTCTTATTCTCGCGGGTATATGAGCCTCCAGGTGTCTAGTATTTGTTTAGTATCCTTGCTTCTTTGCTTAATTCTTATCAGTATTAGTTGGCTTCTAATAGTTACGTATAGTTCAATCAATCCTGAGTTGTTAGTTTGATTCCTTTCCTACTGCCTTAAATTAATAGGTTCCAATTAAATTAGAATAAGGAGTAGCTATAGCTAGCAGGGGTTCGCCAGTGATGAGTTAAAGTATTAGAAGCGCTAGTCTACGCCTGTTAGATAATAGCTAAATTCTCTTAAAGTTATTGATTAAAGAAAGAAAGAAAGGGCCGGATCCTTACTTATATTTGTTTGAAACTGAATACTAGTACTTTTTCTAATGCAACCAGCACGGGAATGCAACCGATACTAACCTACTAGCAAACAGACCTTAACCATAACCCTTCCCTTACTCTTATTCTTTTGCTACTGGCCTTTATCAAAAAACCACTACGCTCCATGGGTCTTATTGCACTAACTCAATTATGTAGTTCACCTCTCTCGCTCCTATCTAAGGGAATCAAACACATAAGTCAGAATAAAAAAGCAATCAAAGGATTGAGTACAGTGGAGCGGGAATCAACAAGTGGGGGTACTGAGATAGAATGCAAATCCACAACATTAAGGCCAGTACTGACTGATGAGAAGCAAACTCTGAAAGGGAGTCAGAGATTCTTTGATTAGTGTTATTTGCTTATATTTCTTTTATTGCTATTACTTACTTATATTTATCATTATATTTAGGTTAGGATGTGTTTTCTCATTATACCCTAATTCTTTCTTTGATTTTGATACCGAGGTTTCTATTTCCCCAAGATACTTATTCTTATTGCTAGCACTCTTAGACTGGGCTCTATTAGTAGATGATCGTACGGAGTAACAAACGAGAGAAAGTAATGTAAGGTTAGAAAGGCGGCATTGCAAGGTTCGAGGAACAACATAGAGGCGGAAGCAAGGACGGGTAGGATGAAAACAAAGGTAGTTAGCCCTATAGCCGTGATGCTTAGAGTCAACTAGGAGCTACAGAATTATAGTTAGCTTAAGACAGATGTAGGTTTCAAGCTCGAGTTCCAGTAAGGTAATACTAGCCCGCATTGAGTTTTGGAGTGGCGTTGTGAAGCTAGCGAGCAAGGCTTGGACGGGCCCCTAGGACATAAGGCTTTTACTACTTTGTTTCGTTCTCTTAGTTGTGAGATTCTATCCTACCTTAGCGGGGTGCCCTAACGAGAGTAGAAGATTCAAACTATTTAGCAAGGCTTTAAGACAGGAAAGACAGAGTTAGATCTAGGAGACAAAAGCTGAGATACAGCAGTGGTGAGGATATAGGCTAGTATGTTGGGGTAAGAGGACAGGACAGTGCCCATAGTGTTAGAGAACCAAAAGCGGTGCAGCTACAGTCTCATATGCCTCAATTATATCCTTGATACCGGCAGCTCGATCTCTACTTAGTTAGCTTAGTTACTATAGGGTCAGTCTCTCATAGGTCATAGTCAAGAAATGAAAGAGACAATTAGAGGACTTTAACTCGAACATAAGAATAAAAAAGGGAAATAGAGATTCCAACTAAGAGTGATTTGTTGCCCGGGAGATCAGACTTCTATAGGGGAGTGCTTAGTTTGGTGATTGTTCCCAGCTTCGGTCTTCCACTTATAAGTTTCTTTCTCCACTAGAAGAACAAGTATTAGGCAGTGAGGGAATTAAAGAAAGGGCAGTGAATTTAAAACAATTCTCTTATTTATTTAATTAAACAACTCTATTATTTGATTAATGAAACAATTCTCTGAGTTAATTAATTCAACAATGAATTCGATAAATCATATTACTTAATGATAAAAGATAAAATCATATAATATAGGTTTGTTGGAAATAAGAAAAGAAAAGAGATAGGAAAGTATAAAATCATAGAATGTAGGTTTGAAAGACTACTTAATATATAATAATTAAATAAGAATTCCGGTTTGTTGGAAAAGAGTGGGAAAGAGTGGAGCGGCGCTAGCCGCGCAACTTACACAGTTGCTTGGCAAGAGTCAAAGTTATGTTTTCCCGTGTTTTTTTATAGCGACTCTGTTTTCCTTCATAGCGAGGCCATTTGAAATTCTATTTTTTCGTTTTCCCAGGAAAAAAGGTAGCAACCCTGTTTTCCTTCATAGCTTGGGAAAAAGAAATGATATTTTTTCGTTTTCCCGTGTTTTTTGATAGCCAAGGCATTTCCCTTAATAGAGAATCTGACTTACTTTTCACGAGGACTCCTGCCGCTACACTTTTTCCCTTCTTAAGGCGCCAAGCAACTATTAACGTTGCGCGGCTAGCGCCGCTACACTCTTTTTAGCTTAACTTTTTTCCACTCTTTCGCACTCTTTCGGTAGAGCTGCTAATGCTAAGCAATGAGTTTTTCTTTTTCACAGATATGAGATCAATAGGAACAGGCCCACACTCGCACATAGGCATTTGAGACAGGAAAGTCCTGAGTTTAGTTAGTTGCTTAGGGCAGATATCCGATTTGGGAAGTAGGATTAGGCGCCTCACCCCTGTGTTTCAGGCTCATAGGCATAAGTTTTAGACTTTAAGCTGGGGCAAAGTTAGCCTGTTTCCACTAGTGACATTCCCTTAAGTGGGGGCCCGACTCTTGGATTCCTTATTGGAGATAGTAGTTCCAGGTTTCAAGAAAAGGGAGTAAGACTAATAAGCATTGGATAGGGGCTAAGATAAGGTGTAAAGGATACTAATGTTAATGTGGAGCTATATCCGTGCTATCAGCCCCATCTCATATACGTCACCGCCTCGATTGAAAACTAGCACTACCGCCTCTTGACCTAACTAATTGCTCCATCATTCCTCGGCTACTAACCCCAAGGCCGCTCTTACTTTTCTTCTTTAACTGATGGTATTGGTTCCGGCTTTCCAACTTCCCTAACTGTTTCTCCTTCTTTAGCTCTACTATAAGTATTACTTTATCGCTGCTGCTACTATAACTACCTTTCTTTTCTAAAATGACTAGCTTAATGACTCCACCTTCTTGCCCTTATATTTAGAATACGACCTAGCGCATACAGGAATAGAATTGCACAAATACCAATAAGGCCTAGACCAGTACTAATAGGACATTAACTTGAAACCCAAACTAACACTAACGTCCCAAACCAAAGTCTGGAATTAATACCTCTCAGTGTCTTGGCATCGTTGCCATGACGACCAACTGCAGCCCTTGTTGAAAGCTGTTCCTAGGTACACATATATATATTCTATTCTTTTACTCAATGAAATGATTTTATTAAATCAATCTTTTATTTAAAGCGGTTACCACAATTCTATATAATGTCTTGACTTATTACATTATCCTTATTCTGTTTAGTGAGTTATTTAGTGTTAGTAGAGTTAGGCGAGTGCTTTTTTCGTCTCTGTTCTTTTCTTGTTAACGAAAACAACAAAGTAAGCGGTTCAATTCTCCCGCTGCTCAAAGGTACCTCGTGACTACGATTTATAGTTCTGTTCGACTTGACTTGAATCATATATATAAGCAAGCTCTTTTCTCAAGCCCACATAGCGATTAAGCGATGCGGTATAAAGATTCAATTAAACCGAGCGAGCGCATAGAATGCATGTAAACAAACTCTCTTATTGCCCGCGAGAAGAAGTAAGCATTAGCGCTTGCTATCCTCAAGCACAACTAAATGCAGAACCTAAAGCATTTTTCTCCTTAGAATAGAAGGATGAAGCGGGAGTTTTTAAATGAAATAATCGGGGACGATTTAAAAGAGAAAAGGGATGTAGTGTGTTTACTTGTTTCTATACCATGTACAAGAGAGATAAAAGAAAATGAATGATTCACCTCATGTAGAGTTGGTTGGCAAAAGAAAAGAATAAGTTTAGTATAGAGAAGAAGCTAGTGCTAAGAAAGTCTATCGGAGAAGAAGCATTTGCACTATCGTTTATTGAACCACTAGCGAAAGTCGAAAAGAGAAGCGCCACGCCAATAACCTCTCTCTCTTGTGGACAATGTTCGAACCGGAAGAGAATCAGTCCTTTCTTCGTAGTCGTCGGGAGCGTAGTGGGCTTATACCCTTATTCTTACTTTATAGTTTGAGTATTACTATTACCTTCCTGGCTATCAGTCCATCTCCTCTGCTCTCAATGCCTATGTTCCAGATCTCAATGCCTATGTTCCAGCCCTACTCCTCGGGATTCTTTGACTATTATTTAAGTATTACAATCTTGGTTGCATTAATTCCTATTATTTATTATTTGTATTAGGGGTCGAGGTAGGATAGAATAAGAGGAGTGTTAGTTAAGGGAGGCAGCCCGAGCTATGAGTTAAGTTAAAGGTTCCGGATCAGAGTTCAAAAATGAGTTCCTAGTTATGATCTTAGAAGTCGAGCATTGGCTCAACTCTTTGTTTCCAGTTTCAATACCAGGATAGCTAGGCTTGGAAGCTAGAAAGTAAGGCTTGGTTGGGCACTGACCAGAACCATATAGTTCTCGGATATCTATAAGTTCAATTATGATCTAATGGAGTGTGTGGCATTCTTTTTATTCTTTTTTCATATAGTAAACTTACGCCAAGCAAACCAAACCTATATTATATGATTATACAAACCATACAAGCGGAATGATTATTATTATTATATTATATGATTATTATTATATGGTTATATGATTATTATATGATTATTATGATTATTCTTTTTTCATATACTATATTCTATTTTATTATGATTTTATGATGTAGGTACTTCTATTCTATCAGCTAAAACAGGGCAAAAGTGGCCATGTCTTTTCTGTTTTATTGATATCTGTGGTTTTGTTGTTAAGTTAACTTCTCTATTATTTTAAACAGAATTCCACTAATACGGATGAAACACCTGCAACTTTCCTAAATAAAAGAAAGCTCATAAGTACGAGTATCCCTAATAGGTCTAAGGCCAAAAAACATGATTAGTCATTTTCTGATTCAACACAGAAATATAGGACCCACAGAAGCTAGGGATCCCGCTACCAACTATTACCCGCTTGCTTCGACCTTACTATGATATCTCTCATTCTCCCTACAACTTCTCTTCGATTGACCTACCCCTCTTTGCTGTTAGCCTATTCCTCTGACTTGCTTCTTGGGCTGAGTCAACAAAGACAAATATACTATGGTTTCGAGCGCATGGAGCGTAAGGCCCAATAGCGAAGATCCAGAATGAAGGTAAGCGGTTTTAGTTGAAAAGTAAAGATAAGTAGACTATACGCATGGCGTAGATGGTGGAACTGAAGAATATAAGGGTAAGTTGACCTGAGATCAAGTAACATCAGGCTCGATCTAAGAAGTGAGGAAGCAACAAATAAGTATAAGAGTGATTTCCGGAAAGTAAGGCTCCAAAGTCGTTATTAGAGAATGCAAATAAGTAGTTCGAGGCTAAGGTATATAGTGGAGCAGTGTTCGGATAGGAGCTAGGTTAGGCTTCAACTTAATTCTAAGCTTCTAGTATTCAATGATCTATTTGCCATAAAACGAAAGAAGTCATGTTAGAGTTCATTTTGCACTAATCTCCTTTGTATCTATTACTATTATGTAACATATACTATGAGAATCCAATTACTCACTCTATCAGATGAAACTATATGATTAACTATACTACTATTATTGTATTACTTAGTTGTATAAGCTCCCTGCCGCTACTACACTCTTTTGGATCTTGCTTTGACTACTAAACCTTGTATTTGTTCCTGGTATCCCCATTCTCTCGTGCTAGCCTCTCTTTCTTGCCTGAGATACAGACCTAGTCGCTTGTTTGATTCCGATAGTAGTGTAGTTGCCAAGACAAGAGCAATTAGGTATTGGTTGACCTCTTACTCAACCGAATGAAACTCGAGTAACATAATGGGAAGATGGCCTGCCTGTTGATGGAGTCAACGAGAATGCAATTGGGTATACTAGATTCGTGGTACTACTAAAAGGAATGGAACTATCCTATTGACAAGAATCGGCAATAAAGCAATACGGAATAGAAGTCGTAAGAGCATCAGAATAGAAATAAGGGTTATTAGAATGGGTACTGAATAACAACAATATAGTGAACATCAGCTTTGAACTGCTTAGCTTACTATAGGGAATTTGCACCTATGCTAGAAAGAATTTAGCTACCATGAATGAGAATGAAAATGCGGAGAAAAGGAATTGAACTCCCCACGCCCACGCACATAACACCAGCAGAAACGCTCCTCCACGAGCATGTTACTCCTCTACCCAAGTATGTACTTCCTATCTCTAGGGCTGACTTTCCTTGCTCGGCAACAACCCTACGATTCGATTCTGATTAACCTTATCCAATTCCAAGCCGACTATACCTTTCATCCTAATTGACTGTACCTCTAAGCCTAGTAGATAGGAAAAAAAGCCTGTTCCTAGGGGGCCGGATGAAGTTCATAAAGAAGAGGCAGACCCCACAAGTAAGAGTCAATGAATCATGGGTTCTAGAGCTAAGTAAAAGCACTGAGTAAACTACCTTATAGGTAGCCTCGCTGCAAAGAAAGAATCTCATTGGCACTTAGGAACCTCACTATGTTTTTTTTATAAGAGAATTGCATTGGCACTGCCCAAAGAGAGGTCGTTTTGCTATGGATACAAGCAATATAGTCGGTTATGTTAGGTATTAGGGCAATATAGTAGGGCAATATAGTCGGTTAGGCAGTAGGGTAGGTTTCATTCCATATGCTGATGGAGTTGATCTGATCCCCTGCCCACATCGCTCATTCACCCATTGAAGGAAGGTCCATCTATCACCCATTAATAGATAGAAGGTACCTAGCCCCATTAGTACAAAGAATTCCGCTAATGCTGATGAGCCTGCCACTACTGATCTAAAATCCTTTCACTTATTAGCCAAAGAGGTGATTGCGCAGGGTGAATGATCTGATCCATTACATCCGTTGCCAATGCATATGGGATGTCCCTGTGATGAATGAGAGATGGTCCCCGCCACGACCCGACGACTATGTAGTGATACGTCAAGAGAATGGGTTATTGTCTCGCTCCAGGGGGCTTATAGGTGCTCCTTTAAGATAAGACGTAGTGTTTTTACTTTCACAATGATTCTCCGAAGACGCATTTATTGTTGTTGATCCTGCATTCAGATGGTGGTCTTACTCTGAATGAGAGATGCCCCCCTAAGACTGAGCCCAATACATGTTGTTTCTACCAATGAATGAGCTATCCCACTTTAAGAACGTGCCTTAGAGAAAAGAATAAGTTACCTGACCTGAAGACGTAGTTCATATGGTCGCTATAAGACGGAGCATGCTTCTCGGCTTCATGCTTCTCGGCTTCAATGAATTACCGACCTATTCATTCATTACCGAAGTACCATTGATGCCTGGTGGTGGGACCGCACGAACGACCGAACAATGAACGATTGCCTGGGATATCATAGACTCACAGATGACACTAAAAGAATGAATTCCTAAACAACCATTTCTTGAATCACCTAAAGAAAACTGATTTAACAAAGACATTCTCCGCGACTAGATTGATTCTTCCCCAACTTCTTCACCGACCTAAACTAATAAACCTAAGATAAGACTCCTGTTTCTCCTTCTTTAGCTCAACTAATTAGTATTACTTTACTGCTTATTGGCCTTACTGTACTTACTTGTATTCTATTACTACTGATCCGGATCTATGCGTGCCCCGCTTCTAATAATGGAACTAGGGGCAAACAGAACCTAACTACTCACTTCCATTATTTGGTTGGAGTTGTTGTGCATTGAGTGCTATCAAGAATGCACCTACTCGGATAAGACCTTCTCTACTTTATCTCACTATGGCGCCATCTATCATTCCTATGCTTCCATCTTTCGCTACTATGCTCTTGGTTTAGTATTACTTTACCCATTACTAGGATTGACTAGTGCCCACGCCATCAGAATCGCTAATAGAGAATCCGACTTGAACTCACGCCCGAACCAACCTCGAAACCGGAATTAAGCTACTATAGCTACACCACCGATAAGAACTTAGCTCGAACTAGGACTTTTGCTACTACCAATAAGAGTAGAAATCCTTGCCTAAAAGTTTTCAAATAAGAAATAAGTCTTAAGAGCTAGGTTCCTGTCTTTTTAGTATACACCGAGTCTCGGTGCATGTCCCATTCTTTTAATACTCAGTTTTACTCTTTTACTTATGGCTCTTAGCCTTATAACAGTACCCTTACTTTTGAATTTGATTCTTTACTTATTACTTGTCTTTATTTGCTACTTTATTGAAATAGGCTACGGGTTGCTGAGAAATATCACTGGCATTGGTTGGCAAAGGCGGAAAGAGAGGTTGGATAGGGTGCAAGTCAAGAGTAACATACTAATCCAAAGTAAAGGCAGACTTAACCCAAGGAGGGGCATCTGAGAGCGTATGGACCAAAACCTTGTTTAGGTGGAATGAGGAAAAAGAAAGTAAGATTGATATCCAGGAGTGGTAGACTGATCTGGACAGTTTGGTAAGAATATGATTTTAGGGGAGGCGTCACGTCAAGAGGGTAAGTCTCATCAACCGTGGCTCAATTCCTTTTTTCGTTACAAGTTAAAGAAAGCATTAGGAGCGCTAGTTTTATTCTATTCCGGTGTACACTATATCTCATCCGTAGACTCCCCATTTCATAAGAGAAAGAGTCCAGAGAGGCGGATTAATAGGCAGTAGCCCAAGGAAGAACAACTATAAGGTTTAGTACTAAAGCAAGGTTTGGTTGGCCATATAGAGAGTATGATTGCTACGCTGGTGAATAAGGCTAAAAGTAACTACTGAGCTAGATCCACTTTCTTTCTCTACTGAACTGAACTGCTTTGCTTCATAAGACTGGAGTCAATAAATAGATCTTTTTGTTTTGCTCTAATTATGCTAATGAAATACTCTAAAATATCATATACAAAAAAGGAATACCAAATTTCATAATAAATAGACCAACTAACTCGTAATTCAAAGAAAGAGTACGCGCCCTAACTGTAAAGTAATACAATCATTATAGCCAGACGGGGCTCTCGTTAGAATGATATCCAAGTAGCCGATCCAAACCGAACGACATTTCAAGCAGTAGCACTAATTGGAAACCCAGGAATAGGGCATTGAGATCCGGAGATAAAGATGTGAGTTCAGTAAGCCCGATAGACCAGAGTATTAGTTTACATTAGAAGAATCGAAGATGAAATGCAGTTTTAGGGTTAAGACAGCGCTTGGCACGTAATATGATTATTATTTTATCATAACTAAACCTTATGTATTATATGATTATACAAACCGGAATTCGAATTTCATTATTCTTTTATTATTATTATTATGATTATACTTTCCTACATTATATTTTATTACTTAATCCAGTAGTAGATTTGCTTTCTTACTTAATCCAGTAGTTTATTTGCTTTCTTACTTAATCCAGTAGTATATTTTCTATCAAAAAGTAGGTTTCCCTCTAGGACAATAAGTATATTTTATTACAATTGGTAGGCTCTAGGAGAATCGACATCGTATGCTCTTGTTGAAACCTACAACTACTTGTGACAACTATATTGTTTATGAGCAGGTGCACCCCTACTATATACTGCAGTTGTTGTCTTCTAGCTCCAAGTTTGATTATTAAATCCGAGCAAGAAAGCATCCAAAGTCAGCGTTAAAGAGTAGAAGTTAGGCAATGCAAACTCACAGCAAAAGTAAGGACAGGCTCCTAGGTAAAAAAGGAACGAGTGTAAAAGCTTGGATACAGGAAAGGAATACTTAAAACAAGGGGGGCAAAGCCAGTACTAGTCATTTAAGAATAAGAGAAAAGGCTAACAGCAAGCAAAAGGGGTAGACTGATCTAAAGGGTAGTTAGAAGCGCACTAGTTCATTGTAAAAGTATGAATTCCCCTCGGTTACCATTCTTTTAAGTAAAAGTGAGTTAGTGGATTCCATATTCTGTGGTTTGGGTCTGTATTGCTTGTTTCATTGCCTGGAATGCTAGGTGCAGTACGAGCATAATAACAAAAGTAAGGAATAACGGGCTACAAGGCTAGGCAACAGGGCTTATAGAGCTAAAGAGTAAGGCGTGTACTGCTGGGACATAGAATAGGCGTGTATTACTCTTGTTTAAAAACTTTATCTAGTGCTCTAAGACAAATACTACCTACACCATATATATATATATATATATATATATATATATAAGCATGAATCCACCACCAATCATAATTGGGCGAGCAAGGCAGATTTCCAAGTCAAGAAGAGAGGAAGGCATCTTTATCGTTATCAACACTCGAACCTTTATTATTCTACATGAACTAAACACTACTTTGAGCAGAAACAGGACTCCCAATAATTTCATATATCTCCTTTTCATATGTAAAAGATAGGAATCGGGACAGGCAAACATTCATTGAAACTTCCTTCCCTGATGCCGAGTCAAGCTGCTTTACAAATACTCCATTTTCTCTATCGTGTGTCGAGTCAACGAATACTGATCTATTGAGTAGTAGTAAAAGAGTGATGAGGATCTTGTTGCATTGCCCGACGTTACTTGAAGAATCACCGCACTCCTTATCTTTATGATTCAACTTATTCACTTATCGCATAATCGAATTGATTATTACCTATCATCACCCTCGCTTCCCATTCGAGTCGACAAACATACAAACATTCAAATCAATTTCACCTTAACCTTGTGGTGGGCATGAGCACCGAACCTCCATATACGACTTAGGATATATGACTTAGGATAGGGCATAAACCCATGATCTTCATTCTTCTCACATGATCTTTATTCTTACATCGGCAATTATTCTTGTTCTTATTCTTTATCCGCTATAAGCCTAAAATCCAAATCGAACGAAGTCTATTTTGCGCTTGTTTCTCGGTTTATTACTTATTTCTTTCTCTCTTAGTTGATATTACTTACTTATTCTTCCCTTACTATACGCCTGTACTTGTTGATTCTTTTCTTCCCTTAAGCGCCACGTAGGTCCATAGCTATAAGAAGGTTGTTTATGTGACCCTATATCTATTGTGCATTCAATTCCATTCTATCCGCTTTTTAGGCAATCAATACAAATTCCATTCTTTACGCTTTAGGCAATAATACGATAAGGGAGATGGGTTTTTACTTTACCAACCCAAGGTTGGCGTGATACGAGATGAAGCAAGTTTCTTTCATCGGATGCTTGTCCAGATGAGGTGAACCGGAAGGACTCGCACGAGCTATGGTAAGCATTTAGCCATGTAGTATGGGCCCTATACCCATTTCAAACGCACGCACTTTCTAACTCCACAAGAACTACATTTGAGATACTGAATAAGCACCTTTACTCCTCTCCTCTATTAGTTATCAGTTCAATTGATATGCTAGTTATCGTTCAATGGATATGCTAGTTTGGAGCAAGTCCCGGAGCAAGTCACGTTTTCGTTCTTTATCTTTATTCGCTACGTTAGTAGTTTAGTTGCTCATCCCATATTCCTATTGCATTTCCATACGAGAGTCTGCTGAAATACTAAGTTCCTCGATACTCCCAACACTTTAAGTTGGATAGTTACTCGTGTATCCGGAACTCGGGTCGGTCAAGTCTCAAGAGTCCGGTTAATAAATTGATGCTCGAAAGTAACTGCTCGAGTTTAATCCTAAGCAATGAAAGTTGACTTGGGTTCATAAAGTTGAGTTTAAGTTGAAGAGAAGAATAAATGAAAGGTTTTATGATCAGCCATTTCTCGTGACATCATCTCACCGTGGGGCAAGTCAATCCCGCCATCGCTCAATATCTCTTTTAATGGATTCGCTTGCCACAACGACCAGACAAGATAGGATAGGATAGGAAATCGCCCAACCTTCCAATATCTCTTTTCTTTCTTTCTAAAGCATTTAATGGAAGGTTCCCTACCTACTAGTTCTTTTTCCGCGGAGAAGCTTGATTCTTGGAAATCATCCCGACCAACAAAGTAGTGAGAACTAGTCTCATTGCTTCCTATTTTCGAGGGAGCCCACCAAGCCAAAGAAAGAGAAAGATTCAGTCGGCACATCTCTTCTTTCTCACTCGGAGGGTTGGCTTATTCAGAAAGGGACCCTAATCTTTACGTACTTGATTGTAAAACAGGAGAGGCAATAAGATATTCATAGAGTTTTCTATAAGAAAGAGGGTAGTGAGCGTTTCTTTCTCTTGCTGGAACTTATGAAATGACGCCCAAAAGTGTGTTTTCTAGGGCCATTTTCCTTGTTTCGATTAGTCATCTTTTCTTCTCTTTTGTTATACTTCTGAAAGGCGACGCACCACTTATTCTTAGACTCGTCTTTCGCTCTTTCTTTTAATCATCATCGCTCGATCGGACTTGCAAGTTGACTCTTTCTTTTCTCTCCTGAATCCATTAAATCCTTGAAACCCGGCATGGTGGTGGCGCTAATGCCGTGCCGGATGAAAGTGGTGAGCTAGACTCCAGATGGTCGACACCTTTATTTGTGGGAGGGGCTAAACTATAAGTATTCAATGATTTATTGATTTTCGTTGCCAACTAAGAGAAAAGTATAGCAAATCAAATACTACTTTCGAGATATAAATGACATTATTCCTTTGAGCCATATTTGAGAAAGAAATAATGATTATGTGTTTGATATGTAAGACTCAACCAACACCTTTCTTTTATACGGAAGATTCTCTGGTCTCTGGATGAAACTAAAAGAGATTAGGTAAAGGTTCTGTTCTCATTGAAGAAGGCCTCTATCGGCTGCTCGTAGACATTTTCGCCTAAAAGATCTTATCTTACTTTGTGTCCTTCCTATGCTTGTTCTGTTGCTTCTTCGTTAAAGCTTCCTTACCGGGCCGGGGTTTAACACCTTGACTTTCCTACAGGACTGGACCTACTTTACTCTCTATCCTTGCTTGCTCAATTGCCTAAGCTTGTTTAGTAGTTCGCTGGTTGAAAATCAATACTTTCTTTATTATCTTATGGAGCGGTTGAGAATGATGTAAAGTGGAACAGGGAACCAACCTAACAAATAGGAAATCGATTACTACACCAACAAGATGGACCCCCGCCTCTACTAGCTATAACAAAATTCAATTCAATAACAAAACAAGAGAATTGGACTCATCAGTCAAAGAACTGAGCGGGTAGTCCAAAGCCCTATGTTATCTACAAGAGAAGAGCCTTACTTTAATAACTAGATGACCTAGCTCCCCACCTTCATATGCTTGCCTTCACCTAGAAGTTTACCCGAAAGATACCGAGTCTACAGTTCACCTATACACCTACAGGTCCACCCATACAAGCCTGTATCTCCTAACTTATAGGCTGACTTCCTTTGCTACAATTCCGACTATCCTTTAAACAAGTCTAACAACGATACCCGCGCCTTTCATGATATAGAATCTTGTGTTTCAAATTGGTACTACTGCCTTCCACCATGCCTACTATATGTGAGCTAGAGCCTTGTTATCAGTAACTTGTTATCAATAAGTAGTTCCATCTGCTAGTAAGTGGTGGACTTCCTTAGGCGTAGTCGAATTCCCATATGGTAGACCAAAGCCTAATCTCATAGGGTAGTGCTGCATTCTTTAACTCAAAGCAAGGGCAAGGTCAGCTTCCGCTTCCTTACTTTATTCTTAAGCGTACATCTTAGAAAGCTGCTTCACGCCCCCCGGAAACAACTCTGCTTGACTTTATCTCAACCTTTGTCCTCTTGCTTGCATTCTGTACATCGAGTTTGATTTTGACTATTGGTGCTTTTAGTACGACTTTTGGTATTCTGTTTACTTATATTTACTCTTCCATGGTACTTATGTGCTTTCATAACACTGCTAATGAGGCTTAGGACATACAAAGAGCTATTGCTGGAAAGAATCAAGCATAGATTTAAGGAAGTAACTCGGCCCTACGAACCTAGGCTTCACTACCTAACTATAAGAATCCGAGCCAGTAAGTAACAGGGGCAAACAAGACTCAAATAATCAAAGGGGAGTTGAGCTTCGACAAGGTCATATCCGCTAATTATTATGTCTCTGCTAGGAAACAAGCAAAGCTGCCCGACTTCAAGACTCTATCTTAGGGAATAAAGAAAGAAACTGGTAAAAGCGAGACTCTCATACTAGTCAACAAGACCTAACTGCTTGGGTATGATCAAGTGGTGCCCCCAATACTTTAACTACAAACGGGGGGCCAACCTACTCTGTGAAACTGCAATTCCTTTCTTTGATTCTGAAATTAATGTCTATAAGCTTTATCTAATTCCTCAAATCCATATTCGCATTCTTTATTTCCGTCCTTACTCTTTGCCTTACTTTACTTGTTTCATATTCCCATACAAGTAATAATTATAATATAGGTTTGTTTATAGGGCTAATGCATACTTTCCTACCGAGTTGTTATTCTGGCACTACTGGAATTCTAGAACACTTTTCTTTTTAACTCATACTTACTTGTGATCGACTCTTGGTCTTAGCCTGGTCAAAACTAACGGCATCCTTACTTCTTGGTGTGATTATCCTACTATAGATATTGTGTATACTATGGATCGAATCGAGCCACTACGAACACGATCGATCCGCCTTTAGACCGACGCAAACCTTGCACCTAACATCACGACTTACCCCACTCACTCCAAAACGTATCTAACTACATTAAGTCTACCATTGCTTGCTTTCAGCCCATAGTTTGATCTCTCGAGACTTGTGTAATCCGACAACTCGTAACATCGCACCAAAAGAAACGAACTAGTGCTTCCATTGCTTTAACTAAGAACCCAGCTTACTTTCTTTCTTTGCCTCTGAGTTAGCATCCCTTGTCCCCTAGTTCGAACTTATACTTGCTTATTTTCATTCTTTAGTAAGCACCGAGCACCATGATGTAGCATATACAAGCAATAGGATCAACAAACTCGATATTCATGGGAATCTTACTAACAACTAGGAATCGAATCACGCCTATGAGACCAAACTATTATTTCCATTCGAAAACCACCCTTGAGCATACTCAACTGTAGGCAACTAAGCCAAAGAAGCAACTCCTACCGACATAAACACATAAACCGCCTTCCATTCTTATGTCACCCCGGCATTCCTTTCTTTAAGTTAAGTCTACGGATTAACCTTTCACCTTGATTTTGGACAGGGAGTAGGGTTGGCGTAGCCTGATCTAAGGCATTATCATACTTAGGTAGTGAGTAGTAGACCTTCCACTAATTATTAGTTTAGAGTTAGAGTTGAAGTAGTTAGCTACGAGGTCATCAGCGATACTTTCTATGCGTTTAGTCATGTTGCCTACGTATACGGGCTCTTAGGCTCGGAGTAGTATTAATAAGAATAAAGTAAGGAAACAGGAACGGGCATGCGGAGTCAAGAATCCCAACTTCAAATACCAAGTGGGGAAAGAGGTAATTCCATTCTCATTGTTTAGTTGCGCTTACTAAGGAGTCAGGAGCAAGTTCTTTGAGAAGTGCTAACTTAACTTCTATTACGGCTGCGTTAAGCGGTAAGTAAAGTAGAAATCAGAAATGAAAGTATAGTTTCTAAGTATGCGAGAGAGGGTGATTGAGAATCCTGTTCCAGCTTATGATCCGACGAACTTAGAATAAGAAGCTAGAGAGCTAGGGGCTTGAACACCGGATTTAGAGTCGACAATCACTTTCATTTATTCTTATATCACAAATACGGATTCAACTAGGGATTCAACTCATTTTTAAAAGAAAGAGACTATACGCATCTATAAAGCTACCCTCGCTGGAAGAAGGCAATAATGAAACTATTGCTTCTAAGACAACAACAGAGCTACCCCTTTTATGGAATGAAACGACTTACCAAACATCAGACGGAGCTCGCGAACCTTGAAACTACCCTACTGCTAATAAGAATCCAAAGCAAGCATAAGTTTCCAATGAAATTCGAAGAAGTAGTAGGTACTTTGTGCTCGAAGGTAAGTATCCATTCTAGTTTCCAGATAGGGGTCGATAGTAGGAAAAGAATAAGTTCGAAAGTAACCAGTAAGCCTTCCTGCCCTTAACTTAAAATACTCTGCCTTAAAGGATGCAGTTCACTTTGCTCAGTGTACCTTGCTTCCTGACTATCTTATCTCTCATCCTTACTATATCCCCTATCACTCTTATCTCTTGTTCTTCGCCTGCCGATCGGTTTGCCCCTCCCGACTATTGATTGGTCTTACTCCACCTATATGGTATCTCGGCCTATCTTTCCTTTATCCAATTCTGAAAATCCATCAATGCTTTTAGGCTATGATCACGATCCGGACCTTTGCCTGTTGCTTATGAACAACCCGTCCTTACCGACTTCTATTCTAACCATCCTGTCTTTGATTATTACTTCGCCCAACTTTTGCCCTTCTTATGAGACGCATACCCATGGGCGATGGATCATACCGAGTGATCTTGTTATCATGAATTGTATTCTTTATCCCAAGTCCGATTCCTATTAGCGTAGTAAGTAGTTAGCATCGATAGCGGTCTTGGAAAGGCAACGCTACAAAATATAAGTTATGGGAAACAGAGATAAGATTTGAATCAAGTAAAGGGATCCTTAAAACAATCTCTATAGTTGGTAGCGTACTTACTCATTAGCGACTCAACTCTTTAACTCACAAGTCGAATGCGAGTATTTAGTAGGAGAATCGAGACGCTAGTACAAAATGAGAGGTGAGTGTGAGCAAGGGACTCGATCCGTATAAGGCAGTTCAATCTTCTAATTAGTTGGGATGGGATTCCTTAAGGTAGTAGACAGGGCGGAATCGAGATAAAGTAGTGGCGGCGCACCACACATGAATCATAAGGCGAGGTCAAAGAATTAGATTTAAGCTTGAACCTAAGGATCGAGAGTTGCGGAAATAAAGGTGGGCGGGGCTCTTTTGCTACCAACGCTATATCTTATTATAATGCTACATCCTATTATATAGAATGGATTTCATGGGTACGGTCTCCTATAGCGCCCGTACGAAGGAATAGAACCAACAAACTCAACTCGGACTTACGATAATGAAAAAGGGAAAGGGTTGAACTGCTAATATCAAGTGAGTAAATCTGAAAGCAACTACAAAAATACGGAATGGAAATGAGCCCCAAGACACCACCTTAGCTACTTACGCCAATTAGAATTGACTTAGTAACTTGATAAGGCTGGAATCACGCTTAAGAACGAAACTAATAGTTAGGTACGATGTAGCCACGTATAGAATATAAGTAATAATAACAATCTACATTCTCTTATAGGTAAAATGGTATTAGGATCTACAACTAATAACATAAATAAGAGAATTCAAAGCACGAGAAAGAGTTTGGTGCTCTAGTTCTAAGTTCGGAAGGCGTCCCTTGTGGAATAAGTAATTCTTAGATGCTAGCGAAGTAAGATTGCTCATGAGGATAGTTAGCTTTTAGAGCAAGAGTAAGTAGGGAAAGTCTCATCGTAGTAGTTAGCTTCCGGGTATGGGTTAATTAAAGTAAGAGGTTCTGATTGGCAATGGTTTTCTATGATTATAGGAGCATCTCTAAAGTATTAGAAAGAGTAGTCCACATGTCATAACACCTAAGAAAGCTTTTAATGATCGCCACATTACAACTCTATTTCCTCTCCTCGTGCTAGATCGCAGAACTCTATTAGTTTAGTTAGATACGGAACATCGTACCTTATTCTTATTCTTTTCCTTTGTTGCGCATTAGAAGACTCCTAGTGGACGGGATGTAGACATTGCTTCGAGCGAAACGAGAGAAAGAGAGTCCTACAAGTCTAGTGCCTTTGAGACCAAGCAAGTAAGCCGAGGATGAGACAGGAGAATGAAATAAATAATAATAGGAATTGGCCTACTTGGAGCTACAATAACTCGTATACCAACCGATGTGAACTTGAATGTCAGTAAGTAAGGGAGAGGCTACTTTGAAAGGTAGACTAAAAAGCCGTAGTTAAGGCATGAAAGTAAGGTTCTAGGCCAGTGCAGGAGAGCCATGTCAAGTGGGTTCATTAATCCATATTTGTATGTCGTAGTGCTAGCTTAGGAGTTAATCAATTCAGACTTAAATACAGGAATGCTAGTAAGGAGGGAATATCAGACTCGTAGGCGTTAGTACAAGAAATAAAAGCAATAAAACAGACTAGTATGTAGGTAGGGCAGGCTTGTTAGTGAACCAAACAAAGAAAGCAAGTTCAGAATTGAACACTACACTATTACATTGAGCTATAGAGAAGGAACCCTCTCATACTTTTACTCGAAGGGGATTCCAACTAGCGATAAGACCTATGAAAGCAATTGAATCATCATGAGGCTTCGCCTTTCTTTGATTCTACGATGAGGCTGCGCCCTCTTTGCTTCAAACTTGAACAAGTGCTTCTCCTAATTTCACTAGCGGCAAGCAGCTTGAACTATTCCTACAAGAATCGACTACTATACTAGGTCAATGGATCTAACTATAGGATGGAACGGCCCCATACTATTATAGAATGCCGGGGCTACACATAGTCTTGCTCACGGGTTAAAGAATCTAGAGCTGCTAATACAGCTAGAGAGGCCCCGACAACGCATAGATGGAAACAATCATGATAAGAACCCCACTAACGTAACGCGGGCAATCCAGACCAAAAGAGAATGAAACTCAAAGCGGAGTCTTTAAGTACTACGCTATTCCACTCCGCCTCTCGTTTGAATGCTTTACAACCTAATTCAGAATTCCCTAATCTTGACAAGCACTACGTTCGTCAATTCCCATCTCCCATCGAATATCAAAAAGCGCCCTTGTTTTGAGCGAGAGTCTAATCAGACTGTTCCTTACTATATCTCTTAATGCGTTGGGGCCATATTCTTTTATTATTTATTAGCATAGTAGATGCACTACATCTTATCCGAGTTGAAAGATGCAATAAGCAAGTAAAGAATGACAACCGAACGGGGACTCATGGGCATCGGCATTAGTGAAATAATTAAGTGTCGAGGAGGCGGACTAATAGGGAAAGAAAGACGGTGGTGTAGGGTTTAGAGATGGAGGGATACAGTTCGATAGAGTAAGCGAGACTAAAACATAGCAAAGCAAGCCCGAGCTAAGGCGGCCCTAGTTTTTAGTTGAAGCCTTGTTATCGATGGTCGGTCGAGGTAGTGAGAATTGATCGAGGCGAGGGCTAACTTATGTGTTCGCCTTCTCGCTTAGGTATTGTACTTCGTATTCCAATTCTGATGGCCTCGTCTACATTCTAATGCTTCTATTCGAATAATGAGTTCAATTCGGATCGTATGTCCCACTAGCTCATTTCTACTACTAGTGGTTTAAATAAGTAAGCAAAAGAACCGAACAGGTAAGTGCTTAGATAAACTCTAAGGTAAGGATACCGTGCTAAGGCCAAGGTTATGAGTCGTAGTTCAGGCCCCACCGGAAGAACAACTATTGCTTTACATGCCTATCAGTCTGATTTGAAAACTCCCATATTTGACCTCTAGTCTTGCTATCATTCTCTCGGGTATGTATTGATTGACATGTGTTTTATCATTGTTTTCTTTTCTTTTTATCTTCCATTTCTCCCTTATGCGTTAGGATCATACCTATTCATTCAATTCCTTATTCTAACAAGTATAGGATCCAATTGGAAACAAAGGATGAAAACACAAAGTCAGACTCTAAACTTATGGGTAAGAAGTCAACTCATAGGGCATAGCACCCGGAGGTACGATCTACCACGTCTACTAACAATAAAGGAATTTAAATAGGATAACAGGCCTTACTAAGGGGAGTTCGGATTGGAACTCAGCCTACGATGGGATGACACTCATTGTCCCGAGGAAGGAAAGGGTGTTAGAGAAAAGTATTAGAGGCACCTGTTAGGCATTGGTTCAATCCTAGAGCTAGTAAGCGGGCTTATGGAGCAACAGACATTGGAAGCATCGGTTCCATCCTTTGTAGTACTAGACCTTTGTAGTACTATATGAGTTCCCTTTTTCCAGCTATCTTTCTAGGGCGTATTCCATTCTATTCTCTGATGAGATGAATTCTTCTTCTTACTCTCTCAACTAGATGGACTGGATCGATCATATTACTTGATTACATAAGTGATACTTTGTGTAATATGTTGGTTGTGCGCCTCTTGATAATGAGAGAGGTTTTACTCGGGTAGCAATGAACTTTACGGAGAATACTACAATGATATAATAAATAACTAGATTTGTGTATGCTTACGGTTCGCTACCTTAGTCTTCTAGCTCAGCATCTAGGAGTGAAAGAAGCAAGGGTTCGGAGCCGGATATTAGATCAGCAATTTGAGTATTAGAGTTAGTAGTGGTAGGCCAATATACTAGTTAATAAGGCTCTATCATTGTTCGGGAGCTTAAGGCTTTTGGACAGTGGGTAGTCAATAATTCCTTCTTTTTATATTGTCGAGGTAGTTTACTCATTCTTTTGGTAGGTTAACTAATTACGTGAGCGATCATCCACCATCGTCCGTGGCGTATCGGGGTTCGTTCTTCAATACCGCTTTTGCCGAACTAATTCTTATATTGCCCTTACACTACTTGGTTTAAATAGAAAGAAGTTCATCGGTAGCTCTGTATCTAACTATGTTGGCTCCGGTGATTCGACTTATGCGCCTAGGGACCGTGGCTACTACTCATAAGACCGGAGAAACTAAGAGAAAACTATCAATGGCGCTCGACTAACACTTCTACTGTAACTAATCTGCTAACTTGACTCGTTCTTCTACAACCCTTTCGACATCTGTCCTTCCCGGCTTGAAAACCAATAACACTACTCGGGCTCCCAACTCAATAGAAGAGAACTTACCAGAAAAGAATAGGTAGATGACGGGATGTACTCGAGGCGGTACTACTATGAACATGAAGTGGGAAGCCAACTACTCTTTCTAATACTTAAGCAGAACCCTAGGATTCTACTACTACCAATAAGGCTATGGCCTTACTGGAAGGAATAACTAGCTAGGAAGCCAACTAACAAGGCTGAGGGGTTTTCATGCTTGAACTTGGAGTAAAGAATTGACTTCCCTTCTTTCATATGATTCTTCCTACTTGTAAACTCAATCTAATATGAAGGAAACTGCGTGAGACACATCTTTTACTAATAGATCCACGAGGGCTAAATCCATCCATGTAAGTAATGAAGCGATCGGGCTCAAGCTTGAAAGACCATCTATTGGGGCTATCGGATCATAACGCATAGCGCAAGTAGTTGTTTGTCGTTTACATTCTCAAGTCATCAAGCGGGTGATCCAAAAGATCCGGATCGGGATATTCAGCGGAGAGTTTCATCATTTGTTTCATCTGGTTGTCTTAGAGCGAGACCTTCTGGGAGTGGAGAATTGCCATATTGGTCCGAGTCTCTTTCTTTTACTTGTGTTGTCGTAGAAGGGAGAGTAAGCAGTGATGGGTTCCGCACCTACACTGACATTGGTAGCAAGAGAAGAGATAGAAGAGCAAGAGCAGAGGGATAGGGGCAAGGCAAGAGAAGAGTTGACTTACCGGTCCTATACTAAAGAATGGAGTTTTAGAGTTTACTTCACTAGGATAAGAATTCAGCAAGTAAGAACGAAGACCTATGGAATTCGTTTCATCCTTTGTTTAGTCTTGATGGACGGTAGCAAGTCCGAAACACATAGCATAGCAAGTAGGCAAGTAGGAGACAAGCTCAGAAGTAGGAAAGTGAGAATGAAACCAGTATGTACGACTCAGAATTGTCCTAAGTAGTCAAAGAATGAAACAAATAACTCACAGTTAGGAATAGGTAAAGTAAGAATTCAACTCAGAAGTAGGAAAGTAACTCAGGTCCTCTACTATTTGCGTTAAAAAAACACGGTAAAACGTAAAAATACAATTTGTATGAACCCAGCTACGAAGGAAAATTACTTTGCCATCAAAAAACACGGGAAAACGTGAAAAGTCAGTCTGTTTCGGGTGATCTATGAAGGAAAACTCCTTTGCTATCTTTTTTTCCCGGGTTTCCATAAAAAATCATAGAAATATTTGGATCTATTAGCGAAAACAGGGTTGCTCCCTTTTTTTCCCGGGAAAATGAAAAAAAGATAATTCCTTTGGATCGGTTAACGTGACAAGTAACTACTAATGTTACGTGTCACCGAGTTTTCCTGTGTAGCTAAGGAGTCCTCGTTCAATGATAATTCCGCTTCTTCAGTAGGGAAAATTAGGTTGCTAGCCTGGTTCACTTGTAAAACTCCCCTCTCGCCAACTACTGGCTCTCTCGCTAATCTATGGCTCATGCTCTACAACTTAGACCTATTAGTACTAGACACCGGCTACTATATCGGTAAACAAATACTTCTTTCAACAAGCAATTGGCTCGCTCTACCTAACTCAACAAGCGTATACTAGACAAGTACAGAGCTTGAAGCACCTTACTTTCCAACTGAGTGAAATTCTTATCTTATTAGTAAATTCAGTCAAAGAAATCAGTCACAACAGATAGGTCTTATACTATAGTTGCCAGCTGCCAGAGGTTTAGAAGAACTCTTGTTACTAATCAATAACAGAGGTCGGCAAGGAAGGAATTAAACTCAAGCAGAGGTAGGGGCAGACTTCGAGTATAGATAGGAAATACTGTTGAGAATTGATTCATGGTAGTTACATAGTTAGTTAACATGATAATGAGGTAGTTATTAATGATGGGTGAGATAATGAGGTAGTTATTAATGATGGATGAGATAATGAGGTAGTTATTAATGATGGGATGAAGGAAGTGATTATTATGTCCTATAAATAGGACCTTAGTGAATGAAGAAGAGTGCAGAAAAAATAGAGTGTGTGCATTTGGAGATAATCTTTTAAGTGTTCTTGTTCTTTTACCTCCTGTTTAATACTACGTCGTTTTCTTGATTGAAAGCGTTTTCCTTTGTTTGGATCGTAGTATTCTGTTTTATCATTTCCTTGCTCCTCCTTCCCCAACATTTGTGGTATCAGAGCCTTGTTTCAATCTGAACTGGGCATTATGGCTTTTAATGGCAATTCTATGTCTCAACCCCTTATTCCCATCTTCTCGGGCAAATCCTATGAATTTTGGAGTATCAAGATGAAGACTCTATTCAAGTCTCAGGATCTTTGGGACTTGATAGAGAATGGATATGCAGATCCATATGAAGAAACCAGGCTCAGGGAGAATAGAAAGAAGGACTCAAAGGCATTGTTCTCAATTCAGCAAGCTGTGCATGAGACAATATTCTCAAGAATTGCAGCAGCGACAACCTCAAGACAAGCTTGGTTGATACTTCAAAATGAATTTCAAGGCTCATCGAGGGTAATTACGGTAAAACTTCAAACCCTTCGCCGTGAGTTTGAAATTTTGTTTATGAAAAGCAATGAATTAGTGCAAGATTTTCTTTCTCGAGTGACTGAAATTGTTAGTCAAATGAAATCTTATGGTGAACATCTTCATGATCAAATAATTGTTGCAAAAGTTTTGAGAAGTTTAACTCCAAAATTTGATCATGTTGTTGCGGCAATTGAAGAGTCAAAGGACTTATCTACTTATTCATTTGATGAACTAATTGGTTTCTTGCAAGCACATGAAGCAAGGTTGAACAGGTCACTGGAAAAAAGTGAGGAAAAAGCATTTCAGGTTAAGGGGGAGTCTTCTACTTCAAAAGAAGACAAAAAATCAACTGGAAGAGGACGTGGCAGAGGAGGATTTCGTGGTAGAGGAAATGAAAGAGGAAGAGGAAGAGGACACTTTGATGGGCATGATGAAAGGCAATCAAATTATGATCAGAAAAACTACAAGAGTGGAATTCAATGTCACTATTGTAAAAAGTTTGGTCATATGAAGGCAGATTGCTGGAAAAGAGAAAAACAAGCAAGCTATGTGGAAGAAAATGAAGACAATAGTAAGTTGTTTATGACTCATTCACAAGTTAATAATATCTCGGATAATATTTGGTTTTTGGATAGTGGATGTTCTAATCATATGTCAGACATAAGATTAATATTTAGAGATATTGATGAAACTCATAAGTTGAAAGTTAAACTTGGAGATAGCAAGCAAATCTAAGTAGAAGGAAAAGGAACAATTGAGGTGAAGACAAATCGAGGAAAGGTAAAATACCTTGATAATGTTTTCTATGTTCCTAGCTTATCACATAACTTGTTGAGCGTTCGACAATTGATAGATATTGGATATTCAGTTATATTTGATGATGGTTCCTGCACTATTAAAGATAAAAAATCTGGCTTGATTTTGGTAAATATTTGCATGACGCAAAATAAGATGTTTCCAATTGATGTTTCAAATATTGAGAAACATGCCCTTGTTGCAAATCAAAAGAATGAGACAAATTTATGGCATTTGAGATGTGGACACCTTAATATTAAAGGTTTAAGGTTGTTAAATAGAAAAGAAATGGTTTATGGATTGCCTAAAATTAATACACTTGATGTATGTAAAGGATGTATTTATGGCAAACAAAGTAAGAAACCATTTCCTGTTGGAAAAGCATGGAGAGCATCTAATTGTCTTGAATTAATACATGTTGACTTATGTGGACCTATGAATACAAAATCTTTTGGGGGAAGTCGATATTTTCTATTATTTACTGATGATTATAGTCGCATGAGTTTGGTATATTTTTTGGAATTGAAATATGAAACATTTGATAACTTTCGAAAATTCAAGGCACTTGTAGAAAGGCAAAGTGGTAGACGTATAAAGACATTTCGGACAGATAGAGGTGGCGAATTTATCTCTAATGAGTTTAATTCTTTTTGTGAAGAAAATGGTATTCGCAGGGAATTAACAGCACCATATACACCGGAGCAAAATGGTGTAGCTGAACGTAAAAATCGAACTGTTGTTGAAATGGCAAGAAGTTTGCTTAAAGGAAAGCATCTTCCAAATCAGTTTTAGGCAGAAGCAGTTGCAATAGCAGTTTATTTGTTGAATATTTCACCGACAAAGGCTGTTATTAATCAAACTCCTTTTGAAGCTTGGTATGGTATAAAGCCAACTGTAAGCCATCTAAGAATTTTTGGTTGTATTGCTTATGCTTTGGTAAATTCACAAAATCATCATAAGCTTGATGAAAAATCAGAAAAATGCATCTTAATTGGATATTCTGCACAATCCAAAGCATATAGATTATATAATCCTGTAAGTAGCAAAGCTATTATTAACAGAAATGTTGTATTTGATGAAAGGGGAAGTTGGAATTGGGAGATTAATGAAGGTGAAACACAAATTCGTGTTCCGGCAGAACTAGTTACTCCATCGAATCAAGTGACAGATCCTGCTCCAACAAGTTCAACGTCAACCTCACCCAGTAGTAGCTCAAATTCAGCAAATGATTCCTCAGATGAAACCCCTCCAGGAAGGTTTAGATCACTAACAGAAATTTATGATTCAATATTTGATTTATTTATTTCAGATCCTATAAGTTTTGAGGAAGCAGTTGAAAAAAAGGAATGGCGAAAAGCAATGAAGGAGGAAATCAAGTCAATTGAGAAGAATGAAACTTGGGAGCTAATGGATCTACCAAAAGAAAAGAAAGCTATTGGTTTGAAATGGGTGTTCAAAACAAAGTATAATGCAGATGAAAATATCCAAAAGCATAAGACTCAGTTTGTAGCAAGTGGAGCCATAACATGAAGTATTTATGGCACAGATGAACAAGTTGCAGATATTCTCATCAAGTCACTTCCACTTCAGAAGCATGTTTATTTTATATCTCAAATTGGTGTATGTAACTATGAATCAAGGGGGAGTGTTGAGAATTGATTCATGGTAGTTACATAGTTAGTTAATATGATAATGAGATAGTTATTAATGATGGGATGAAGGAAGTGATTATTATGTCCTATAAATAGGACCTTAGTGAATGAAGAAGAGTGCAGAAAAAATAGAGTGTGTGCATTTGGAGATAATCTTGTAAGTATTCTTATTCTTTTACCTCCTGTTTAATACTACGTCGTTTTTTTGATTGAAAGCGTTTTTCTTTATTTGGATCGTAGTATTCTGTTTTATCATTTCCTTGCTCCTCCTTCCCCAACAAATACTAGTATGCGAGGGCAGTTATTGGAGTGAGCCAGAGGTAGCTACCCGGGTAAGTCAGGTAAGTAAGCGGGTAAAGAATAAGTCAAGTCGAGTGGTGTACCAGAAGTCGAACCCTAAAGATGTTAGGCTCAAATGAACTCTAACAGAACTTTTGTAGTTGCATGGTGAATCAGCTAGGAAGAGAGAAAACCTGCTTAAAATTTATTTGATTAAAAGAGTCTCTTTGAGGGCGAGTAACGTCACGTTGTGAGTGTCAATTCCTTCAGATGCTCCCTTAGCTATAGAGGTGTTATCGACCCCAACTCAATTGCTAGGAGCTTACCTTGATACGGCTTATGGAGCACCATATTTCTAGTTTCAGGCTTTCACACGAGAGGGCAAATAAGGCTTTCACACCAGATTTGAGTCCGAGTGGAATCTGTATTTTTGTTGGTTTGTTGCAAGAAGAGAAGTATTAGAGCCGAATGAAGTTAGATTAGATGAGAGCAAGAGGTCAGTTCTAATAGCCAAAGTATAGGCTTTAGTGCTTGTGTTTGAGCAATGATACAATCTATAACCTTTGTCGGCTTTTCCCCTATGAAATTATAGATTATCTTATTATAGGAAACCGGATGAAACTAGGCATTCAACTGGAAGTCAAACAAACTGACTAAGAGGGCCTACTTCTTTTAGCACCCGGAACTTCTTATAGAGGCCTCGACCTAGAGCTACAACACCCATTTTTTATGACGAACACAGGGCTTGGGATGAGCAAGAGGGAGAGTTAGTTCGGTCGGCAAGGTCGGTTGAGTTGCCGGTTCGAGGTAAGTAGATGAGCCGGGAGTTAAAAGTTGAAAGTAAGAATTCAGTGTTAGGAGCCGATCCAGTAGTTTATGAGTGGAATACCAAACAAGTCTACGAGTAGTGGAATAAGTAGTAGTAGTAGTAGCTAGAAGTAGAGGAGCCGGTGACTATGGGAACTCAACTAAGGCATATGAGCCTACCCAGCCGGACTCCAATCTGGCTTTCCTTTCTTTCTGGGTTCAATGATTTGTAGCAAAGAGGAAAAGTAGATGAGCCGGGAGTGAAAGTTGAAAGTAGGAGACAAGCCTGTACAAGAAGTAACCAACCCGTTCAGGTTTCCTATATAAGGAGAAGATCTCATTTTGTATGTTTTCTTTCCTCCACTGTGTGTGTCTACTTATTCGGTATAGGATAAATAGAACTCGTTTTTTCATTGAATGAAGCTATTATGCAAGTGTTAAGTCTACTCTCCAACTCTCTTCTTTAGAAAGAAACTAATAGCTTGCCCCCGAGACTTATTATATATATATATATAGGAAACTTACTATAAGGGCCTCTAGTGTTAACGCCTACCTCGACTCTGGACTATAGCATCTGTTCTACCTGAATTCGGCTCACAAACACGTAGCAAGTAGGCGGTTACTCTACTACACCTCCGACTACTATACCTCTCTGGCTCTAGATTTCATTCTTCCCAAACCCGAACTATCCTCGAGAGTTACTTATTGTCTTCCCCGACCCATCTCTAAAGCACCCTCGCACCTTAACCACTTAGATAAGCAGTTTTATACCCGCAGTCATCTCCCGAGCAACCAAGACACTGGGCCAAGTAGACAAGACACTACTAGACAAGGCCTAGAACACCACTTTAATAAGAAACTCAATCAAGTGGTTTAGTTTGTTCTCTGACTTTGGATGTCTTCGCGTTACGCGTCAATAGTCGTGCAGCGAGAGTTTGGCTAATGCCCCAAGCAACGGAACTAGATTGATTTCTGGATTTCTGGCCCTATACACCTCTTTCTCTGTCAACTAAGTATGGGCCTTATCCCGCTTCGGCATCTGATATGGTTCCTACTCCCACACACTGTACTTGCTCTAGACTAAAGGTAGAGAATAGAGTTTACTTACCGGTAGTGCACTAAAGAATAGAGTTTCCTTTTTTAAGCAAAGGCCAGGGGCCAGGGGCCAGGGGGCAGAGTTGCCTGAGTCTTGTCTCTGAGTAGCTTGTATCTATTATCCGCTTGTAGGGTTGGCCGGTTCCGAGGGCTAGAGTCTCTTTTGGATACGAGTTAAGTTGTTGGCTTTCCCCTATATAGGTTGGTTGGTGCTAGTTAAGTTGGTTCTTATTCAGAAAGTGACATTCCAGCAGAGGCAGAGTCGAGGTATGCCTCATTCTGTTAATAGTTTAGAATTCAATTAATAGTTTGAAGCTTCTAAGCTTGTTTCATTCTTTTACTTACTGGGTTAGTTCTGTGTTTTCCTCTACGCTAACAAGAAAGGGAGTTTACAGTGGTATCTTATTTACCGCAACACTACGATCAAACAAAGGGTAGGGTTTACTTACTTGTGGAATTCCAATTGACTAGCCCCGGTAGTAGTAGCACTTACTTTAGCCCGAGAGGCTTTCCGCTCCCTACGGATTACCTTGTTTGTTCTATGTCGGTTGTGTTAACCTTTATAATTTCATGGCTGAGTAAACCACTAAACTCACTTTGCTATCCGGCAAGCAAGAGAGATTCAAAGGGATTCTACACCCCTACCCTAGTACATGTAAGTAAACAAAACGACCCCTAGCCTACCCTAGTAAGTAAACAAGTAAGTAATTGAACTATCTTCTACGTCTCCTATACAAATATAAGTAAACAACAACCATGTGTTCTCAAATAAAAGTAAGAATAGACCTCCCTCGCCTCTAAAGTAACTGTGTTTAGGATATCCCTTGCCTACCTCTTCGGTTAAAAGCCGTCTGTCTGTCTCCCTTGCAAACTATTAATAAAGGACTTCATCTCACCAACTAAAGAAAGGAATGGAATCTAGCTCTTACCCGGATTACTTTTATCAAATAGTAGCTAAAGAATGAGTGAAGTAACTAAAGTACTATCATTCGAGCAATGAGCCTAAGCATGAAATCCAGGAGTATAAGTTATCAAGTCAAGGGTATAGGCTTTATAATTAGGGGTAATTAATAAGAATAATAGGAATCCAAGGTTGGTGCTCTAGCTCAAGGTAGAGTTCCGGAAGGGGTTTTTCAGAACAAACAGAAGTAGGACACTAAAACTAACAGGCCAGACTTACGTTGTATCTCAATACCAATTTCTCTCTTGCTTAATCAGAACTCAAAAAAGAATTCAACATATAACTCTGTGGTCCCCAACTCAAAAGTGAGTATTCAACTAGACAAGCAACGGTGCTAAGGAGTTCCGCTACTATACCTACTATACCCACCATATCTACTATGCCTACTAGACCGATAAGGCTTTCACTCAAAATAGGGAATCAACTCAGTGAACTCAACTCAGAATTCCACTAATCGTCAAAGAGAAAAGAAAAGTACAGATAGGTAGCCTTGAAACAAAGTAGTGAAGCCTTGCTCTTGCTAGTGTAGTTATGTATTGAATAGTTGAATTACTGATTTTGCCCTATGTCAGCGCTAGTGGACTAGTGAAAGAGTAAAGTAATCATTTTGCTATAGAGTAAAAGAACGAAAGCCAGGGGACAAAGACATAGTAAGTAGAGTAAGAATCCGAATCCATAGTCACAAAGCCCAGGCAAATCAAGATGTGAGATCCGGACGAGCTCGGATCGATAGTAGTTAGTTGAATTCCCTTTCTCTTATTTCTATTGGAAGCACCGGTTAGGCCCTCGGTATTCAATTATTACTTGATAGGACCTTGTAGCATCTTACTTCTTTCTTAATTCCCCACTTTAGAGTTAAGGTCTCCCATTCCGGTTTCCGGTTTGTATTGTGATTGCATCGCCTCGCTTATTGTCCGAGTCCTGTTCTTCCGCTTAGCTTTCGAGTCTATCTACTATATGCGCATTTCCTACATGCGTGTGCTTAGTCTATTCCTTTCTTTTCTTGGATACGCTATGCTATACCTCTCTTATAATGAAGAGCCCGGGCATTGGATTGAACTAGAGCAACAAGATGAATGGATGACATCATTACAGATTACAGGATGAACTATTGCTCTCATTCGATTCCTCCGAGACACCATATATCGTCGTGCGGACATAGGCATTGAAGCGAGGCATAGATACGCTTTTGAGTAAGTAAAGAAAGACGCTAGTGTTAATTAAGATTTAGTTGAATGTTAGTTAGTGTTATTAGCTTGAAAGTAAGCCGAGACGGACTAAGGACAAGACAAAGAAATAAACGAGTATTTGTGAACAGGCAAGATAATGGGCTATAATGCCGTAGAACAGCTGATAGGAGTCTTTAATAGGGGAGATTTTGCCTTTCCTCATTAGCTACGTTGACCATGTTTTAAACAACTATATAATATACTTTTTGTCCGTGGAACAGTTGTTTGGTATAGTTTTAGAATTAGTAGATATCGTCTCGCCTAGTGGTGCTTAAAGAGCTTGTTCGCAAGTCTAGTTTGAAGGAGTTCGCAGATAGTCTAATGCGTTACTGTCTACATTGAATGCACCCGCAACTGAAAGAACGAAAGACAGGAACTACATAGACAAATAAAGATGTTAGCAGCGGCAGTTGGAAGCTAAGAAGCAGCAATGTAAGTCTCATATTCCCCATTTTGATTCCATCTTTTGTCATTATATTGTGTATCCTATCAGCCTATATCCTTTGACTCTAAGCTAAGTCTAACTTTCCCTTTTATAGGCCCGGCACTCACTTCTCCCAAACTGACATTCTCTTCTTTGATTCATAGGCTCCGGAGACCTAACATCTGGCTTTTCTGTTTTAGTTTGTTAGATAGTAGTTCATTCTCTCGGGTTGGAGTTAGAGTTGAGGTCATTAGTAGTTACTTGGCAGTCGACTAGGCATTAAGTAGATTCTGATTGTTAGTAGTTCCACTCTTCCCAGTGGTAGTAGGATTCTATGGTCTAATGTTTATTCTTAATCCCGGTGTGCTAGATCATACCTAGAGAGACATACTGATTATTCCGGAAAGTTAGAATAGAAGTTACGGTAGTTCCCGCTTCCAACTCAACTACTTACTTTGCATTACCTATTTCCTGATTCAAACTAAACCTAGTACTGTTGGAATCAACTACTGCCAATAACGGTGACTATCAATACTTCAACTTAGAAAGGGAATTGCTACCTACCCGATAAGACACGCTCTCTCGGCTACTAGCCTATCCTGCCTTGCTTCCAAACTTATGTTGCTGTTATGTTAACTTTACTTTACTCAATGCCAAAAGACAAGTAACGTAGATGTTACTCCCAACTCGAAACATAGGATCCAACGACTGCTTATAAGAATAGAGAGCTACCCCACGTAGTACTACATCTATACCGACAATCATCATTGGACTCATCGGGAACACCATCCGGACAGGGAAGCCAACTACTACTAATGAGAACTTTAGCACTAAGAACTCAGGTTGTAACCAGTGCTTCAAAGATTGGAATCAATAAGCGGGAAGCCAACTACTAATCAAGAGAATCAACCAAAGAAATAGGACGGACTTCCTCTGACGACACCTGCCAAGCAAAGTAAGTAAGCTCGATTATAAATTGAATTCTTATCTGCCTGTTTCATTGATCTAGGACGAAGTTATGGGCACAACAATGTAGCTTAGTCGGAAAACTCATTTAGAAAGGTTGCACCACATAGTCCTTGAGTAGCACCTATTAGTCAGTCTATGGTTGATTTCCTATTGAGTGTCTCGATTCCCAGTTGCTAGCAAAAGTATGAGAAGCGCCAGGACAGTGCATTTGTCGCCAGATAGATTCCCTTGTCGTGGGGCCATTAGCCCCGGTTCGAGTCTTGAAAGCACTAGCGGATTTCCTACATATGAGTTATCCTCTTCAGCCAATGCCTTTTCTTCTGAAACTAATACATTGGATCTTTGCTTACTCGCCTATTGGCCTGCCCCTCTGTGTTTTCATTCAAAATAATATTCCTCCGAACGTTAGGAACCTTGCCTGTAAATGGGATAGAATCCAACTTACTGATATGATAATCAATATAGAAAAATAAGGAATTGAATCAATGATCCAACATCCGTATTTGCCTTTGCCCTATCAATGTTACACCTTGATGCCCGCCTCCATAAGTCGCTACCCTTGACTTTGACTCGCCCTCCGGGAACATTGGTATTACTTTCCTGGCTACAAAATATTCCTATGGGAATTGAACCACTGCTTAACCTGAATGAAACTATAACACATTAGGTCTGAATGCGTACTATAAGGCTTTAACTCGACATTAATCGTTAATCCATTTGCTCATATGCCTTAGGTGCCCTTAGCTTCTAACTGGGAATTGAACCAACGAAAAATTGACTCTTGCGAGCTCAGGCATAAAATAATGAAATCCAGGACAAGGGCTTGGAAGTGCCCATACTATACAAGAAAGCACCTAGGAACTCGTACTTGACCTAGTAATACTACTATGAAATTAGTAGAATGGAGCTACGAATAAGGCAACTTGGGAACTCAATCAATACTAACAGAGGAATGGAACTGGTACGGGCAAGGCCGATGCCGCTACTACAAACAAAGTGGAAAGGAATATAGGCTTACTCCAATGCCCATTAGTCTCTTACACTGCCCCAAGGAATTACACTGATGGTAACAAGAAGCCAACTACCAGTGGAAAGAAATACACGTAGTACAGAGGAGACTATTTAGACTATTGTTGAATCACACTAAAAACTATCATTGCTCCGCCCCTTATCTATCGGACATTGCTTATTAAATGAACTAAGTGCTTCTTGTTCTCTAGCTACTGGCCTAGAAGCTGCCTTTGCTGTCTTTGATTCTATAGCTAGGTGCTCGCCAAAAGAGTGTAGCTAAAAAGAAAAGAGTGGGAAAAAGAAAAGAAAGAGTTACCCACCGAGCAAAGCGCCTCGATCTAATTCGACTACTCTGAAGAGCACGCCTTCTTGTGTTGGCCGTCGATACTCCTTTCTCGCATTCTAACTATCGGATGAACTACACTTATTATAGATTATTTGTTTTGCTCTTATCGCGTGCTACACCATACCCTACTTAGACTTATGAGTTAGTTTAGGGGGGTTCCAATCGGGCAATTCTATTACTTAATACTCTTATTCTTTGTTCCATCTTTTGTTATTGATAACTAAAAATAGGAAGAACACTAGCGACTATTAGAATGGACTACTGCCACTCAGCTCAGATCCTTGCCTGTTAACAAGGCTCGAACCGCTGTTAACAAAGCGGGTAGTAATGAAAGATGTAATCATGATGATACTGGTCTGGGGCTATAAGTGAAACTAACAAGAGAGGTTATACTGCTAGCAATACTTCAACTCGGAACCATGGATTCCACTAGTGTCTACGAGCCTACCAGGGCTTCTTAAAAAACGGCCGGGTCTCTTTGCTCTAAAATGAACATCCCGGAAACCATTTCTTGCTTATGAGCGCATTCTTACTCTATTAGTTTTCAAGCTAGTACTAGTGCTTTAAAGAATGGAGCTGGTGTTGACAAGGTCAGCGTTTAAGCGCCTGCTGCCTGCCGATGGTGAGCTACTGGAAAGAACTGATCCAGTACTAATGTCCTTAATGAAACACATAAGTCAGTCAGGGGAAATCCACCCTTTGAAAATGCTCGCAATGCCCGCACAGGTTAGAGTTAGGATCCACCTATCCTTGCTCGGAGTCGGAGTCTTACCTTCCACCGTTCTTACTATCTAAATACAGGATACCGGCCTTAGGGCTACTAATATAAGAAGCTATCCCGTACTTTGTTACTACTGGTTATTCTTATTAAACTCTCGATCGAATATATGTATCCACCTACAATGACCGGTTAAAGTGGTTTATTACCTTGCTTTACCGCTCCCAACTCTAAAACTTAGATAGCCGAGCTCAATTCTTGCGCTTGAGCTTTAGTCGACATCTACTCCGACTTTGTATTAGTCTCCGCTCCTAACTCTACTTCTTTGACTTATGTGGCTCTTCGTCGACTCTTTTCTTTGTTTAAGAGCCTTGCTTGCCTTACCGCTATGAACAGCTACTAGAGCTATTAGAATTGACTTAATGAAATGATAAAAGAAAGCAAAGAGATATTCTAATTATAATGATAAAAGCAAATAACATTGAGAATATGCTTTCTACGAGCAACCATCAATTCATGTATAGTAAAGTAAGAACAAGGTTTTAAGGCGGAGACAGGAGACACAAAAGAAAGACGGAGCTACTACCCCGTCGAGGGACCAATTTAGACACAAACCCCTAGCTATGAGACAAGCTTCGTGGCCGGGTCATGCCAATTCCTAAAGGTCGATCTGAGTCAAACTAAAAGAAGAGGACAACCGATGGGGTCGCGATATCCAAATAAGCGCATACATTGGATCACCATTACATGGACTTCAATCATGGCGAAGCATCAACCCCGCAATCCATCCTAGAATCAAAACAAACCTTATCTTGGTAATGACCCTATCATCCTAATTTCATCTCTGTGTGCGGGACACATAGGCTATTGACCTGCATCATTAAAGGCGTTGCGAATGGAATCCTTTACTTATATAAGGTATAAGAGACCGGATTATAAGCCCTTTTAAGCATACGTATCCGCTTGCTTTTAAATTCACCCGTATTGGAATAAGGGCATACTGACACAAAACTCTATGCCATCGGATGTATGTTGGCGCAGGAAGGGCCGCTAGATTACCCCATATACTTTGTTTGCCTTGCAAGTAGACGACTTTCCGGTTGGCTTGGGAATTATACAACTGGAAAAACCTTCTTTATCATGATCCTACCCACACAGGATGGAGTACCAGAGCTGCTCATAACAACATAATTGTAACAAATTCCTAAGCGAATTGGGGTAGTAGTCCTAGCTTGTGTGTACTCTCTGTCACCTATGGCCCATACTTTTTAAAACTCTTGTAATTTGCCTTGTAACGCTCTAAGAGGGTAGGTGAGGCTCCTATTCCATGGAGTTCTTACCCGCATTGGGCTTTAGCTACATCTACTTTCGAATAAGATCTTTCTTTTATGTAGTGTGTCGACTTTTTTTGTACTTTATTACCGATGTTACTGTTCTCGAATGCGCTCATTGGACTGATCAAACTTAGAAAGCATGTGCTCCATCACTCAAGCTCTTCTTCCCCCCAGGCGCCAGTGCATTTCCATCAAAGATTTGATACAAATGGACCGAAAGAAGCTATGGCTGCCACTTTGATTACCTACTCCGCATGGATTAGGAATTCTATGGTTGAATTATCTATCTTTATCCCTTTATTTAGTCTCCAAGTGGGGAGTTATCGCCCGTACCCAGGGTCTCCTATTACCGAAAGAAGGTTTACAACTACGATCTCGGGGCGAAGCCAACCCCCCGTTTCGAATGCCTTGAATTTGTCGGCAGCCAACAAAGATTCCTGGTTTAGTATGCATTATGTCACTCCCACTCTGTGGTAATAAGATTGGCCGCACAAGAGCTGTTAACTCGGTGCTTACCTTACGTTTATTATCCCGAAGTTATATGTTTATGAGATGTAGACGTGAATAATTTATAATACGATTCAATTCAAAGAGACACCATTCTTGTTCCAATCGTTTGAAGAAAGCCTGCTTTTTCGTGTTTGTGCAGCGAAGCGGTTCGTTTTCATGCTTAGGTGTCTGTCGTTCAAGGATTAGACTCATCCACACTTTGATCTGCATCTGAAACTTACTTTATTACTAGATTACTTGGCTTAGCTGCTTTGAGCTTCATCGTGCCCAGAGAGAGAAACCATTGAGCCACCCACAACAAAGCCTTTTTGCTTTCTATTCTGTGGTTGAAGGAAAAAACCTTTGGAAGTTGTTTTTGACCAACTCACTGGGAAGCTCCGCTTGGTAGACAGATGCACTGGCTCTCGAAATGCTAAATGCGCCTTTCCACTTATTCCTATCAACCAAGGCAGCAAGTGCGTGCTGTTGGCGGTCTACCTCCTTTTTTGAAACTCTTACTTGACCGGCTTTTCTTGAATACTCTTTAACCCATGAGGCTTTTTTAGTTATTATAGACTGCATCAGCGGTATTGGCTTGGCATGGCATTCTTAGCCGAACAAACAAAACAAGGCCTTAGCCGAGACAAACAAAATAAGTCCGCGAAGAAGCAAGAAGGAGGTGATGATGTGATTCCTTACGTACCTGTGTTTGTGTCGCTTGACAAGTAAGTCGTCTATCTCTTAATCCTTTGATCCATACGTATCTGTCTTATTTATAGGTGGGCTTACCCTGGTCTTGTTCGAGTTAATTCCATTTCCCGCCGAGCTTTTGTAGGCCGAAGCCTTAGATGAGAAGAAGTAAGAAAAGAGCAAAAATAACAGGACAAGTAAAGTATCTTCTACTCTGATATAGGTTGAGGATGAGGGACGACGATGCTCGTGCAAGAGAAAATTACGACTAGATTACTTACCGAACGGACGGACACTTTTCTTTTGATCGTGCAACATAAGTCGCAATGAAGCACTATTGTCAATGCCGCCAGAGCCACTAGATCCCACACACACCCACAACTGGAAACGGGCTTCGTCCCACAGACAAGTAAACTGGTTTGCTTACTAAGTACTTGTAATGTAACTCCCACTCGATCAAAGGTCCGGGCAGGGAGAAAAAGGGCAGCACAAGCTTACATGGGCGTAAATCAATATGATACACTAGAGACGAGGAACTGCTACTGGACAATGCAAATTCCACTTACTTAATGCCGATTCAACTTCCTTAATTATATAAGGGGCCTATGAAAGGGACTGCTACTGGACAATGCCAATTCCATTCAACTTACTTCTTATGTAGGGTATATAGGTCCTATGAAAGGGTAACTCGGTATTAAGCAAATGTGTCACAATTAGTCCTCTTACCGTTAGTCCTGCGCTATTACTGGTAAGAGTCATCAAAACTTCAACATAGGCGGTCCCTTTATTCAGATCAATTCTCTATGCTGGCAACTGCTACTCCAACTACCCCCCGTGGAAACTCCAACATCTACTGTATCTCAAGCAAAGCAGGGCGATGATGGTTATCTCCGAAAAGGGGACATAATAAGCTCGCTTGGATCGAAAGTATAGTGATTCCCTCATCTCAGAATGATCTATCTATCTATTAGATAAACCCTTATTACCAAGTTCTGTTTGGGGGAGTATTAGCTATAAGCAGTTATATTTGAACAAGGTTCGCTAGAGCAAGAGCCAGGAGCAGGATCTTAACTTGAAATCTAGTCTCTTTGTGTTAAAGTATCAGCAGCAATTCGAGTTTCGGGTACCTAAATTGAGTGTCCCTGTTGTAGCAAGCAGGTTATATAGGTTGGTCTCTATGCCTGTGATTTTTCATCAACCACGGTTCGGTATCGGTAGTCTCGGTCTTTGAGGCTTAGCACTACTGATCTAAAATAGAAATTACTGTTTAATACAAATATAAGTAAACTGCATAACAGATTGAAGAATAGAAATAAGTAAAGGTAGACTAATCGAAGGGAAAGGCAGTCTCATCAGCAATAGCTCAATTACATCGACCCTTAGAAGTAGTTTAAGCTTGCAAGCACCATTGGAGGAATGAAAGATAGAGTTCAGTTCGGGCAGGTCAGTTTGCAGAATTCACCCAGTAGAACAGAAAGAGAGTTAGGTTGAAAGAAGGGAGCTACAGACTTGAGTTACAGGAAAGTTATACTGATAGTCCAGGAGGACAGCCTAATATCATGGGAATCTCAGCAAGGAGTGTCGTAATGAAGGACCAACATCTGTATAAGTAAAAACAGAATTCACTGCAGTAAACCAAGCCCTACTCGTGACGACTTTCGCTCCCACGGCTTGCTCTTAATCTTACTGCCCACATATGCAGGTGTCTCGGCCTCTCCTTCCCAATCGACATGCCTCTAAAGAAAGAGGTTTAGTCATAACCTTTCCAGCTGTTTTGCCTTTGCTTTGATAAGTTTCCGCTATTAAGCTAACCTTCTTCTTCAACATAAACATAAGACAGTTGTGGATATTTGTCTTTATAGATAGATAGGTCTTTCGCTGTCGGAACTTTACTTAGAGCAGAGTGGCACTTCGGACAGGGACTAGGGACTATTTCAGTTGCTTCTGTCTTATCCCTAACAATTGAATTCCCTGTTTGTTGCATTCGATGGCGATGGCCACGTGCTGCTATGCTAAGGGACCCTATTTCCCATTTCCTCTGCCTGCCCTGCGGAATAGAAGCTTGTAGCGCCCTACATCAGATAAGAAATCTCTACAATGAAAAATGAATGAAGGGTTGATCTAGGCTTGTTGTGAGTGAAAGGTTGGAACGGATTGATATGGGGGTTGGTCTACGTGGATTTGATTAAGGCAACAACGATCCGTACTTGAAAGAGCTACTTTTTATTGGTACGTTTATCTTTCCTTTTGTAACTATCGATCCATCCATCTTTAGTAGTTAGTAATAAGGAATTGGACCTCTACTGATGAGAGTGATGTCACTAAGCAATAGAAAGAATCGAACTTATGGGTAAAAGCATTGAGCTAGTGTCAACAACACCTACCTTACTAGCCGCTAACCGGGAATCCTACTGTGAACTATCAAACTAAAGCACTGCCTAAAAGAATAGAATAATCAAAAGGGAATGGAGCCCATAGGTAAAAGAGTAGGTACCGGATCAAAGGTCAAATACAGAAGATAAGTGATTTATTGTATTCATATAAGATAATAGAATAAGTAATTTCAGAATTTAAGTAAGTAGTGGTTGGTTCAAATACCAGAGTTGGGTTGAGAAGTAAAGGAAGCTACAAAGTAGGGCTTAGATAAAGGAGAGGCGGAGGGTGAAATACATAACTATTAGGCAGGCAGTTCATTCGATGTTGGAGCACTGCACTAGTGAAATACATATATGAGATCAAGTAAGGTCAGGTTCTAGGTCAGTAGCAAAAGAATTCTATGAATACGAGTTCTCTTATCAACTACTCGGCCCTATGCTCCTTAGTCGTATTCTTCTACTAATGCTGCCAAGATCTTGCTACCACTAGCGGAATTCCATTGCTACTAAGGGAGTCCACTACTATTAAGACCTTTACGACTACTATTGGACTGGACTTAACTACACTACCTTATAGAACGGAACATCTAACTTAGTAAATCCAACTCATAACTATCAGAATGGAGCCTTGGAGTATGAGACTCAAACTTTCACTTTAAATACTAAATACAGGAATAAGGAATTAAGGCGTCAAACTCAAAATAGGAAGCACATCCGGATTCTATTAGACTAAAACAGGAGGAAGGGAATCGAACCACGCACAGGCCTGATAGATTTAACTACTAGGGGAGCGGATCAAACTATACATAAAGAATAGATAGAGTTACAAAGTCGAAAGTATCATATTGGAACGAGTAATAGCAGTAGTAAACTAGGGAGTAAAGAGAACTCAATCTCGAGTAGTAAACAAAGAAATCGATCCATAAGTAAAATAACGAAACCCCGCTCCAAGCCCGACCTCTTATCTCAAGGATGAAAATGTAGGCACCCGTTGGCGATGTTCGATTATTAGTTCCCCACTTATTACTCTCATTCGAGAACTCACGCTTTCAATGATAAGTTTCACCCTCTGGATTCCTCAACTCCGTAATTATATTATTATTATACAAACCGGAATTCGAATTGAATTATTATATAGTATGATTATTATTCTTATGTTATTCTTTTATTTACTATATTCTATTTTCTTATACTTTCCTACATTCTATTATTATGATTTTCTTATTTAATTTACTATATTTTATTTTATTATTATTTTATGATTTAGTATATCTATCTTTTTCTTATTTTATGATTTAGTATATCTATCTTTTTCTTATTTTATTATTTACTATATTCTATTATTCTTTTCTTCTTTTTTCCCACTCTTTTTGTGCTTGGCTGGCTCGCTGACCTTACTTACTTTCTTAAGCACCCGGAGTTGATTCTTCAATTGCCCTATCCCACTCTCGGATGGCGAACTAGAAGACTAATATAAGTAATAGTCAGAGGATGTCTTATCCAGAAGTAGACTTACAATGATAAGCAGAAGAGTGAAACAAGTAAGTAACAGACCCAAACACATAAGTTAGAGCCTTTCCTTTTGGGAATTGAGCGGGTATTGTTAGTTAAAGAATTGAGTTCCAAGTTCGTATATTATGTAAGTAAAGTAGCAGGCGTATTCTTGTTAGCAAGTTCTCTATCCTTTGTACTGATACTTTTATTCTTGTATTGTAAACAAAGTAATCCGACTTTGATTTAAGTTGGCTTCCTTGAGAGCAAGGGGAGAGCGGCACAAACAGAGATAAAGAAGTGGAGTACCCAAACTCGAGCAGAGGACTTATTTAAAGTATTAGAGAGGGCTTGGAGCGGAGGGCGGAGAGACAAAGGCGGTGTTAGATTCGTTAGTAGTAGGAGTTGGAGCAGGCTACTAAGAGTGGCAAAGGAGTATCAAAATGAAATGGAGCAAATGCGGATTTAAGATCAATCCTGTTAGCGCTAGTGAAAGCCCTACTTGTATACAAGAGTTCAATCCTAATACTACTAAGCGAAATTCTATATTTTTGCGGGTCTTATCCTTCGCTGGTACTGTAGGGGAGAACAGTGGAATAACTAACGATAAAGGGACTGAAACCCCCGCTAATAAGAAATGCACCACCACAGATGAGGATGAGAACACTGCCCTTAATTGAGTTCGAGTCTCCCATTCCGTATCTAAAGCCCCTTACTTACGCTTTGAAACGGTCTGTCTCTCTTCTATTCTTTAGGTGATAGGTATGAATCTTCCTCTCCTACCTACAACATATGCCCCTACTTGGGTTCACGCACATCTCTTGCTCCTATCGTCTCGCCTATAAGCCTCGCTCGTTAGCTAAGGAATGTAGCTACTAGTATAAGGAATGGCCGGTAAGACCTTATTAACACATAACTTAGACTTCCCCTACAGCTTCTATGGCTTACTATCCATATTGTTAGGCTTACTATCTTGCCCATTCGAGTATGATTCTCTCGAGCAAAGATACCAGACTAAGTTAGTATACAAAAATATGGAATCAAACCTATCAAGTAATAACTCCACTCTCAAGTCAGAATCAAATCAATTCAATACAAATCAGACCTCACTTAAAAGCTGCTCTTCCTACCTACGAGCCTGCCTGCCTCCTCAGAGAATTAATGAGAACTACACTTGCTTCGAGCCGTACTGGACTTGACTGCCCATTGGCACTCCCTTATTTAATGTTTACTTTACTGCTTTTTTCGTTTGATTCGTAGGCGATTCACGGAGTTTTTTGTCTTCTACTCCATTCAACATCACTTTTCTTATAGCTAGGCGAGATAGTTAGCAGGGCGAGTATCCGTTTGATAAGCTAGGAAGGACAGTCTAATGAGTGAAATACAGAGATCTGAGACCCGGAATGGCAACTTCAAGGTCAGTAGCGAAAGAAAGGTAGACAGTAAAGTCATACTATAGGGCAGGAAAGGCATACTCAAACTATAAATAAAAGAATAAGATCGAAGAAAGGCAGACTAATAAGTAATAGACAGGAACGCTAGGCTACTACTAAATAGGTGAAATACGTATTTGGTGTGTTAGCGTTAAAGTATTAAAAGTTAGGAGAGTAAGACCTGCTATTGGTGTTTTAAGTCTTTTTGCTATGTAGCTATCTGGGAGTGTGTAAGTGTTTTTGCTATTAGCTATATGGAGTGAAGGGCGGTAGAGGCGTAGTCAACCTATTCCCGTATGCGCGGAGGAGAGAGCTCAGTCTTGTTGGCATCGGTTGCATCCTTATTATTATGGGTTTCTATTCCCGTATGCGCCTTGTATCATAGTACCCCGTCTGTCTGTTCTTCGTTGAGTTCTTGCCGACCAAAGACAAAGCTTTATTCCTCATTTCATTCTCTCGAAGGTCCGGTCACTAGCTCATTTGAATGTTCTATTCTATAAATGAATCCTTTTTGCCTTCTCTCTTGCATTCTTGCTTGCTATTTTATTATTCTTATGCCTGTTCCTCGAACCTCGCTTCACTGCCTGTGAACCTTCTTTTCATAAATAAACTAGTGGAAAACAGACTATATGGTGTCTCTCATCGAAACAAGAGGAAGGGAGCTAACAAGCCGGATATAGGACTAGGAGAAGGAGAGTGAAAGTCAAGAGCAAGACATGGAAGCTAAGATACGAAAGTAAGAGCGATGGCGGGACCTAAGATTCCTAGCGCAACTCAAAGTTCATAAGTAAGTGAGTTTGGGGCACTCTAACAGAAGGGAGTTTCTTTTCCTATAAGATAGGCGAAGATAGGTGAGTGGGGAAGATAAAGATGAAATCCTAAAATAATCCGCTCCGGCCTTTGTTGACTTGACTGAAAAAGTAAAGTACCTGTTGCTATAGAAGTGGGTTGTCAATCAATAAATAGAGATGAGCTGCTTGATGACATAAATGATTTTTGGACTGCCGGCTCTAATCTAAAAGGGCTCTTCTAAATTCTATGATTGTATTGTTGGAATTAAACTTGTTCAAGTATCATAAAGAGGTTTATTTCATCAAAAGAGGTACATTGCATCAAGAGAGAGATTTATTACATCAAGAAGAAAAAATGGATTAAAAGACTATAGAAGGATAAGTCAAATTGGTTATTGGTTCTTGAAAGGGTTTCTTGAAAGAGAATGATTCATCTTGAATACAATTAATGTAATGTATCTTTGGGGACTATATAAACCCCATATGTTGGGTCATGAGAGAAAGAGAGTTTCTGAAATTTGTAAAGAGTTTTTTCTTGAGAGAAATATAGAAGATTGAACCTTGTCCTACTCTTCCTCTGTTTCATATCTCTATTCCCTCTTCCTATCAACATCAACATCTGGTATCAGAGCATAGGTTAAGCTGTGACCTCTTCCTCAAGTGCCATCCAACTTTAGATCCCCAGATTAACAAAAGAAAATTATGACATATGGTGCATCCAAATGAAGGTTCTTCTAGGCTCCCAAGATGTATGGGAGTTTGTAGAAGATGGATTCGCTGAACCAACTCCAGCAGAAGAAGGAGCAATGAATGCAGAAGGAAGAAAGCAACTCAAAGAAAGAAGGAAGAAGGAGAAAAAGGCTTTGTTCACAATCTACCAAGGGCTTGATGATACAATGTTCGAGATCATCGCTCCAGCAAATACTTCAAAGGAGGCTTGGGAAATACTTCAAAAAGCATTCGGTGGTGTTGATAAGGTAAAGAAACTTCGTCTACAAGTTTCTGAGCGAGTTTGAAAAACTACAACAAGGTACTTCTGAAACTATTTCTGATTACTTCTCAAAAATCATTTCTATTGTTCATCAAATGAGACGAAATGGTGAACAAGTAAATGATCAGAGAGTAATAGAAAAAATATTGAGATCTCTAGACCTAAAATTTGATTTTATTGCTGTTACGATTGAAGAATCTAAAGATTTGGAAAAAATATCTTTAAAAAAACTTATGGGTTCCCTTCAAGTTCATGAACAAAGAATTACAAAAAGAGGAGAAGACAAAACTATGGAGCAAGCACTACAAGCTAAGTTTGCTCTTGAAAATAAAGGAGAATCAAATTCTCAAAGAGGAAGAGGACGAGGACAAAGAGGAAGAGGAGACAGAAATCAGACCAATCAAGAATCTCCATATAATGAAGAGGCTAGAGAAAATTCTAGCCAAAGAGACCGAGGTTATGGTCGAGGACATGGCCGAGGCCGTGGACATGGCATAAACTCTAAAAGGTCTGAAATACAGTGTTATGTTTGCAAAAGGTATAGACATTACTCTTATGAATGTTATTATAATCCGAACAATCAAAGTGATGAGGCAAATTTTGTTGAGGAAGAAAAGAAGGAAAATCAAGTTTTGCTAATGAGTTATGAAAATTTGAAAAATGATCAATCTATGACATGGTATCTAGATACAGGAGCCTCAAATCACATGTGTGGTATCAAAGAGCTATTTTCAGAAATGGATACAAGTTATTCCGAGAACATTACATTTGGTGATTTGTCTCAAAGACCAGTAAGAGGCAAAGGTAAAATTCTCCTTGAACTTAATAATGGCAAGGAATTATGCATTTCAGATATTTATTATGTTCCTGATATGAAAAATAATATTTTAAGCATGGGACAATTACTTGAAAAAGGTTATGAAGTTGAGATGAAAGATATGGCTCTCTCAATTCGTGATAAGAATAAAACATTGATATCACATGTGAAAATGGCAAGGAATAGAATGTTTCCTCTACATTTGAGTATTTTTTATCAATCAAATTGTTTTAAAGCTGATATTGAAGATATTTCTACACTTTAGCATCTTAGATATGATCACTTAAATTTTGAGGCTTTGAAACTTCTAGAGAAGTATTATATGGTGACAGGAATGCCAAAAATTGATCACCCAGCAAAATTATGTGAAAACCTTTCAAAGTGAGAAGAACAAAAAGAGCATGGCATCGACTCGATCTGGTGCACTCGGATGTTTGTGGCCCTATCAATCTAGTATCACTTGGAGGAAGCAGGTATTTTCTTACATTTACTGATGTCATAGTGGCAAAACTTGGGTTTACATGTTAAAGGAAAAGAAAGAAGTTTTAAGCAAATTCAAAGAATTTAAGGATTTGGTTGAAAGACAAAGTTGTTGTAAGATTAAATGTTTAAGAACAGATAGAGGTGGTGAATATATATCAAATGAATTTGAAAGTTTTTGTAGAAATAATGGAACTCTACATCAATTCACCATGCCATACACACCTCAACAAAATGGTGTCTCGGAAAGAAAAGACAGGACTATCCTTAATATGGTCCGATGCATGTTAAAGGAAAGAAAAATTTCGAAAGAATTTTGGGGTGATGCTGTTGCTTGTGCAGTTTATTTGCTTAACAGGTTTCCGACAAAGCGAATTGGTAATATTACACCAGAAGAAGCATGGAGCTTACAAAAACCAAGAGTTGATCATTTGAGGATTTTTGGAAGTGTTGCATTTGCCAAAATACCAGAAGAAAAGAGAACGAAATTGGAGGATAAAAGCCAAAAATATATTTTGCTAGGTTATCCAGAGAATTCCAGTGGTTACAAACTCTACAATCCTATCACAAATAAAGTTGTGATGTCAAGAGATGTTGAGTTTGATGAACAACAGATTTGGAACTGGAAAAGTGATGAGCAGCATAAGAAAGCTGTAGCTTCAGAAGAAGATGATATAATACAAGCAAACACTGAAGTGACTTTGCCAGAATCATCACCTAGATCAGCTAGGTCACATGATTCAAGAAGTCCAATTATAAGAAGGACAAGACCAATTCGGGACCTATATGGTGTGACTCGAAGGATTGATACTAACAATGATGAACTTTCTTTATTTTGTCTTTTTGCAGAATATGATCCATTAATCTTCGAAGAAGCTTATAGAGATGAAAAATGGCGACAAGCTATGAATGAAGAGATTCATGCCATTAACAAAAATAATACACGGGAACTTACTACACTTCCAGAAGACCACCAAGCTATCGGTGTTAAGTGGATCTTCAAAACAAAAAGAAATGCAAAAGGAGATGTGGAGAAATACAAGGCTAGATTAGTTGCTAAAGGATATAAACAACAATATGGAATTGACTATGAAGAATTATTTGCGCCAGTTGCTCGATTGGAGACAGTAAGATTACTTATCTCTCTAGCAGCTCAAATGAAATGGAAGATTTTATAAATGGATGTGAAATCAGCATTTCTTAATGGAATTCTTGAAAAGAGGTATATATTCAACAATCCCCTGGTTTTATTATTCAAGAACAAGAAGACAAAATATACAAGTTAAATAGAGCTCTTTATGGGCTTAAACAAGCCCCACGAGCATGGAATTCTCGAATAGATACTTATTTTATTCAAAATGATTTTTCTAAATATCCACATAAACATGCTCTCCATACAAAATCTAACTCTAATGGAGATATCTTATTTGTATGCTTGTACGTAGATGATTTAATATTTACAGGCAATAGTAGCTCCATGATTAAAGATTTTAAGCACTCTATGAAAAAGAAGTTTGAGATGACTGACTTGGGCTTAATGACTTATTTCCTTGGTATCGAAGTTATACAAGATAATGGAGGAATTTTTATCTCACAAGAAAATTATGCAAAGGAGGGTTTAAAGAAGTTTTTAATGGAAGATTGTCATCCTACAGATACACCTATTGAATATGGCACCAAGTTGACCAAGGAAGGTGAAGGTAAATACATTAATCCAACTTATTATAAAAGTCTAGTTGGATGTTTAAGGTATTTGACATGCACTCGACCTGATATACTATTTGGAGTTGGTTTAATAAGTAGATTTATGGAAGTTCCAAAGACATCTCATTTAAATGTCGCTAAAAGAATTTTGTGATATATTAAAGGAACAATTGAGTATGGAATGTTCTATTCTTCATCTAAAAAGTTAGAGCTCATTGGATATAGTGACAGTGATTGGGCCGGAAGCTACGATGATCGGAATAGTACAACTGGATTTGTATTTTATTTTGGTGAAGCTACATTCACTTGGTCTTCAAAAAAGCAACGGATCGTTGCTCTATCAAGTTGTGAAGCAGAATATATAGCAGCTTCTTCTAGTGTTTGTCATGCAATCTGGCTAAGAAGATTACTCCAAGAACTTCATATGCCACAGGAGAAGTCAACCAAGATTTATGTTGATAACAAATCAGCTATTGCCTTAGCCAAGAATCCAGTCTATCATGAAAGATCGAAGCATATCGATACAAGATTTCATTTCATAAGAGATCATATCAAAAATAAAGAAGTGGAGCTACATCATGTCAAGACAAGTGAACAAGTGGCTGATATACTTACAAAACCTCTCAAATTTGAAATATTTCAACAACTTCGAAAGAAACTTGGCATGCTAGATGGAACAAGTTTAAAAGGAAAAAATGTTGGAATTAAACTTGTTCAAGTATCATAAAGAGGTTCATTTCATCAAAAGAGGTTCATTGCATCAAGAGAGAGATTTATTACATCAAGAAGAAAAAATGGATTAAAAGACTATAGAAGGATAAGTCAAATTGGTTATTGGTTCTTGAAAGGGTTTCTTGAAAAAGAATGATTCATCTTGAATACAATTAATATAATGTATCTTTGGGGACTATATAAACCTCATATGTTGGGTCATGAAAAAAAGAGAGTTTCTGAAATTTGTAAGAGTTTTTTCTTGAGAGAAATATAGAAGATTGAACCTTGTCCTACTCTTCCTCTGTTTCATATCTCTATTCCCTCTTCCTATTAATATCAACATGTATGACATACGCTGGAAAGAAGGATTCATGTTGAATCATTTATTTAGTAAGTTGTGTAAATTCTATATTCTTATTAATGGTATGCTTAGCTCTGTTTGTTTTCATTCTAATCAATGGTGATTCACCATAGGGGCTCCTATTACTTTATATGGTTGGATTCCCCGTTCCTAACTCAATGCTTAGAGGCACTGGTTTGATTCCTGTTAGTCGTGCGGTGGTATCCTACCGCCCTTACTTTTCTTCTCTAGCTTAAGGATCTAACATTCAGTTGTTTATGTTCTAAAGTCTACAGCAAGCGCACTCACTTAAGTAGCTTTCTGTTCGCCCTGTTCGAGTTAAGTCTACTGGATAAAGATATGGATCTGAATCCGTTCTATATCTAGTTCTTCGTTGGGCGGTTAATAATTTTCCCAAAGTGGAGGAGAGGTCGGCAATCGGGGAGGAAAGTTCCCTTTTCCAAGAGTAGACATAGAGTATTGCCAGTTCCTCATCCGCATTTTCTTCTTATGTTGTTGCAGTTGGCTTATTAGAAGCAACATCTTCAGTAGGAATACTACACTACCATCAGCCGTGGGTGAAGCTGTTCCTAGGCAATTCAATGATGACTTTCAAGGTTTAGATCGAGGTATAGGGAAGCAACAAATAGGATAGTTTAGTATAGATACAGGTCATTATGGTAATACGGAGGTGTTGTCCCGTGGAGAATAGTCGAATTGATCTGATTGTCTTTTTGATCGAGAAGTCGGGCCTAGGCCTAGAGAATCATAAGTTCGAGTTGCGTCTGTATTTGTTGGCTTGGAGCAAGTTCCCTTCATGAGGTCGGGGAAGACTAAGGTTGTGTGCCAGTGAAATGTGTTATTCTTTGTCGACTGCTCTAGTTTTACTATTTTGTTTGGGTTGATTCTCTGCGAAGATCTAAAATACTCTTTCTTTCTGCTCTAGGTCCAGTATAAACTGATTGTCCTGCTGTAGCAAGAGAAGGAAAAAGTGTAGTTACAATAGTAGAAAGATAGAGATCATAAGCCGAATCCGAGAGAAGAAGCTGTATCAAGTAAAGGGCAGCGTTAGCTGGGCCAAGCTAAGAAGGAAAAGATATTTGCTATCAAAAAAACATGAGAAAACGGAAAAATCTAATTTATTTCAGATCATCTATGAAGGAAAACAGGGTTGCTAACCCAAAAAACACGGGAAAACGCAAATTGATAATTTCTATGAACCCGACTATGAAGGAAAACAGGGTTGCTACCCAAAAACACGGGAAAACAGAACTTTTCTTTTACTCTTCCGCTACACTCTTTTCCAACAAACCTACATTCTATATATTTTTATGATGTAACCAAACCTATATTATATTATTATTATACAAACCGGAATTCTTATTTAATTATGATTATTATTTATCGAATTAATTGTTTCATTAATTACATAAGATAATTGAATTCATTATTTCATTAATTAAATTAAATAAGATAATTGTTTTGTTTAACTCCCTTTTTACTTTCGCTCCACTCTTTGGCACTCTTTCGGGAAGATGGGGGAATTAATTTACTTTAGAAGATGGGTTGGGGCAATATTAGGCTTAAAAGATGGGGCGGCTTTACAAAGTTTAGAGCTCGATACCAAGGCTAACTACTTGGGGTTTCTTTTAAACACTGCATCCAAACTATATAACACCCACGGATCTAACATCTGTATTTGCCCCTGCCACCAATGATTATATCTGGCTCACTGAATTATGAAATGGATTGTTGTTTTCTCTTATATTAGGATGAAACAAGGGCTTCTAATACTCTCACTGGGAACTGCGCCTTTATCCGCTAATGGAAAAGGAATGATGTCACTACTACCAACAATATAATTGGAGCATATAGGACTCGAGCTAGCTTGCGACAAAACGGACTTGACTAACTCCTACTCTTGCTCGGTGATCGTCGGACCCCTTGACAATGATGATTCGGATCCTTGCTCTCGCCTCGATTCTTATGTTGTGCTCATTGACTTTCGAACTCCGGAATAAGAATGTGTAAGGTGTCGACTTGGCGTGGATCAACTCTACGTAAGGATACCAGGCCAAGAAGAAGTCAACTCGGAATGGGGAATGAATGAACACACTAATTTAACGAACCTCGAACCCGGATCCAAGCTTTCATTCCGACTTTTACTACTCTCTACTCCTGTCCTATTCCACGCATCTCAAACCTCGCCTTTACGTGACGCTTGTATTCCTTAGTAGTAGCTCCAAATGACTAATCCCGCCTTGAATGGCCGCCCTTGTACTACTAGGTTAAGCCTATCTTGCCTTCTTGTTAGAGTGGAGATAGGACATCTTGGATAATATGGTTAGTAGAGCATAGAACCGGTCACGGAATAAGTACGATACGATGTAGGCGCATCTAACTACTAATACAAAAAGAGTAGAACTCGCAAGCAGCTAAGCAAGTTACTATATACTAATATGGGATCGAACTCTAAAGTCGCGGTACCCTTTCAACTATAAAGTCGTTATGTATCGGCACCCTCTATTACTCGGATAATACTTTCGCATCGGCAAGAAGATAACCCTATAAGTCAGAATCAACTACTATCTAATAATCATCAACTACTCCAGAATAAGAGGGTTGAGCCAACAAGAGAATACCATCTGATACTGACGAGGATGAAACAAAGGAATACAGAGTACGGCTATGATGTGGCGCACCTACTCTACTGATCACCTCTTCTACTACGGAGCTAATAAACCCCCTATTGACTCTTAAAAACCCTCTGAAGAAGCAGTTCGCCCGGGAGTAAGTAGTGAGTCTTTCTTCACTTTATTCTATGCCAAGTACTCGATAAGAGAAATATGAATATTAAGTGAAAAGAGGATCATCAGCTGTATAAAGTCCAGGACCAGCAGAGGTTAGGTTGGAAAAAGGAATGCAGTTAGGTTACAGTAGTCTTCTATTAGTGGTGTAAGAGATAGCAAATAAGTGAAATAGAAACCCGCGCGTTGATCAGATCCTGGTGGACTCGGTGCAAGTTCAATTACTGGGGGTTTTTACTGTTTGACTCGGAGCAACTCGACTAAGTGCTAAAAGAAAGAGTTTCTAGTTCAAGTTCAGCGTCAGTGCAAATTAAATCTTTTCTGGCAATTGGATTTTATGCTGGAGCTTATTATGACTTAAGACCTTTTCCTTATACATGTGCAAGAAAGAACTGTAGATTAAATTCCTTTCCTGGTTGCTCAAGCAGCCCCACTATAATTGCCCCTATCAAGTTCAAGTCCTGTATAGGGCGGGTGAAGATGCCAATAAAGTATGCAATTATCGATGCAACGGCAACTAAGTGCTTAGCCTCATTCTTTTCTTCGCTGCGGATAATCTTAATTAAATCTATTTTTTTTCCGTTATACGTTGGTTGCTTTGCGCTGCCCTAGCCTAGTTCTGAGGTTAATTAGTAGAGAAAGTAGCTGGGTTCCTCCCTGTGAGTTGAATTACAAGTTACCTGCTTCAATCTCATCAGTGGTGGTCCAATTCCTCTTTTCATGAAGATTAGGCTTAGAAACACTAGCTTGAATCTAAGTTCCTCGTTCATTCAATTCTTTCTTTCTGTGGTTTCAATTATTATTATCTTTTAGTTAAGTACATCTCTATACTATAGTACCCTTAATCCTATGAGTGGAAGAATAAGAGAAGGTGGTAGGCAAGATCAAAGACACGGGCGCGGGACTAAAACAAACAAGCCGGGAGATCCGGATCAATAGTTTGAAAGCCAGTAGCGAAAGAATTAAGTGTTCCTAGTAAGTAGCGTAGTAGCAAAGCCTAAGTTCTGAGCTGAGTGATTGTTAGCAGTCGCTCGGTTCTTTTATTCCGATTCTGATTCTTAGAAGCAGCGGTTCCTTTCTTGTTATGGGAACAGGTATTGTTGATACTAGTACCAGGGGTAAGTAGTAAGAATAAGAGCTAACGAGTAAAAGCTTTGAGGGTCCTCTAACAGGTAAGACTAATGGATAGAAGGGAGACCGAGCATCGGTTTAAAGAATCCAAGTCAAAAGTAGTAGGCGGTGGACTAACTTCCCGGGCAAGGCGTTAGATCATTGGTTGAATGCCCGGTTCTAGTTCGAGATGAGAATAAGTATAAGCAGGAGCGGCTACTTTCTTTGCTTGCCAAGTTCTGCTCTTTGTATTGGTGGACGTATTCTCATAGTAGTAGCTCAACTCCCATCGCTAGGTTTCTATTCTCAGAAGTCGTAGTTGGTTTCTTTTAACTTTCACTAGCGGGCAAGGATAAGAGAGTAACATAGGTGTAACTCCTTTGTATAGGAACAAGTCTCTTTAGCGATCGTTGTAGTTTGATGGCTAGGATCCGATCCGGATCTCCTTTATTCTATTACTGGATTCATATAACTAACTATACGAAAGGTTGGTCCTATAGTTTGTATCAACAGAAGGGTATCCTTACCAATGAATGACATATTAAAAGAACAAGTAAAGGAATGAAACTGAGAAGTGGGAAACCAACTCCTAAGTATAAGGCAAGACAACAAACCAATGACTATACGAATAAGTGAACTCACAATAATAAGGAACCAACTACTGCCTAATAGGAATGGAATTGGAAACTTGGAATGAAGGGAGGGCGAGTCGAACCACTACGAACAAGACGTCAAGCCGCTACTTCTAGGATTGATGTCACTACCTTAAAAGGAATGGAACCGGGGCTTATGAGATCGTTACGACTCGACAAAGCCGCTATATAGAATGCGTCTAAAACTATGTTATTATATTAGATAGGGCTTTACTCCCGCTTACTTTGTATCCGCAAACTCTCACTCCCGACTTTAATTGCCGCGGGCTCTAGGGGCTGCCTTCCTCGCTCTTAGCTTTGCTTTACTTCATTAATAGGCTGAGTTTAACTCTGCTACTTCTTTGTTTTGGTCTGTCTTTCCTCGATCTCACTCTAACTTATTATACCTACTCCTCTTAGTAGATGTGCTAGATCATCATACCCTCCGGACGAGAAAAGGCGCAATAAGAATAATAGCCGGGCAGGACCGATTATTGGTTTGATAACTCAGAAAGGATAAGCTGAATAGGCGTAGCTACGTATCTACAGAGTTAGAAGTGTTGATGTTGATAGGAAGAGGGAATAGAGATATGAAATAGAGGAAGAGTAGGACAAGGTTAAATCTTCTATATTTCTCTCAAGAAAAAACTCTTTACAAATTTCAGAAACTCTCTTACTCTCATGACCCAACATATGGGGTTTATATAGTCCCCAAAGATACATTATATTAATTGTATTCAAGATGAATCATTCTCTTTCAAGAAACCCTTTCAAGAACCAATAACCAATTTGACTTATCCTTCTATAGTCTTTTAATCCATTTTTTCTTCTTGATGTAATAAATCTCTCTCTTGATGCAATGAACCTCTTTTGATGAAATGAACCTCTTTATGATACTTGAACAAGTTTAATTCTAACATTTTCCCCCCTTAAACTTGTTCCATCTAGCATGCCAAGTTTCTTTCGAAGTTGTTGAATATATACCTCTTCTTCAAGAACTCTATTAAGAAATGCTGATTTCACATCCATTTGTAAAATCTTCCATTTCATTTGAGCTGCTAGAGAGATAAGTAATCTTACTGTCTCCAATCGAGCAACTGGCGCAAATAATTCTTCATAGTCAATTCCATATTGTTGTTTATATCCCTTTGCAACTAATCTAGCCTTGTATTTCTCCACCTCTCCTTTTGCATTTCTTTTTGTTTTGAAGATCCACTTAACACCGATAGCTTGGTGGTTTTCTGGAAGTGTAGTAAGCTCCCATGTATTATTTTTGTTAATGGCATGAATCTCTTCATTCATAGCTTGTCGCCATTTTTCATCTCTATAAGCTTCTTCGAAGATTAATGGATCATATCCTGCAAAAAGATAAAATAAAGAAAGTTCATCATTGTTAGTATCAATCCTTCGAGTCACATCATATAGGTCCTGAATCGGTCTTGTCCTTCTTATAATTAGACTTCTTGAATCATGTGACCTAACTGATCTAGGTGATGATTCTGGCAAAGTCACTTCAGTGTTTGCTTGTATTATATCATCTTCTTCTGAAGCTACAACTTTCTTATGCTCATCACTTTTCCGTTCCAAATTGTTATTCATCAAACTCAACATCTCTTGACATCACAACTTTATTTGTGATAGGATTGTAGAGTTTGTAACCACGAATTCTCTGGATAACCTAGCAAAATGCATTTTGGCTTTTATCCTCCAATTTCGTTTTCTTCTGGTATCTTGGCAAATGCAACACTTCCAAAAATCCTCAAATGATCAACTCTTGGTTTTGTAAGCTCCATGCTTCTTCGGTGTAATATTACCAATTCGCCTTGTCGGAAACTTAAGCAAATAAAGCACAAGCAACAAGATCACCCCAAAATTCTTTCGGAATTTTTCTTTCCTTTAACATGCATTGGACCATATTAAGGATAGTCCTGTTTTTTCTTTCCGAGACACCATTTTGTTGAGGTGTGTATGGCACGGTGAATTGATGTAGAATTCCATTATTTCTACAAAAACTTTCAAATTCATTTGATATATATTCACCACCTCTATCTGTTCTTAAACATTTAATCTTACAACAACTTTGTCTTTCAACCAAATCCTTAAATTCTTTGAATTTGCTTAAAACTTCTTTCTTTTGTTTTAACATGTAAACCCAAGTTTTGCCACTATGATCATCAGTAAATGTAAGAAAATACCTGCTTCCTCCAAGTGATACTGGATTGATAGGGCCACAAACATCCGAGTGCACTAGATCGAGTCGATGCCATGCTCTTTTTGTTCTTCTCACTTTGAAAGGTTTTCTTTCTTATTTACCCATGACACATACTTCACATAATTTTGCTGGGTGATCAATTTTTGGCATTCCTGTCACCATATTATACTTCTCTAGAAGTTTCAAAGCCTCAAAATTTAAGTGAGCATATGTAAGATGCCAAAGTGTAGAAATATCCTCAATATCAGCTTTAAAACAATTTGATTGATCAAAAATACTCAAATGTAGAGGAAACATTCTATTCCTTGCCATTTTCACATGTGATATCAATGTTTTATTCTTATCACGAATTGAGAGAGCCATATCTTTCATCTCAACTTCATAACCTTTTTTAATTAATTGTCCAATGCTTAAAATATTATTTTTCATATCAGGAACATAATAAGTATCTGAAATGCATAATTCCTTGCCATTATTAAGTTCAAGGAGAATTTTACCTTTGCTTCTTACTGGTCTTTGAGACAAATCACCAAATGTAATGTTTCCGGAATAACTTGTATCCATTTCTGAAAATAGCTCTTTGATGCCACACATGTGATTTGAGGCTCCTATATCTAGATACCATGTCATAGATTGATCATTTTTCAAATTGTCATAACTCATTAGCAAAACTTGATTTTCCTTCTTTTCTTCCTCAACAAAATTTGCCTCATCACTTTGAATGTTAGGATTATAATAACATTCATAAGAGTAATGTCCATACCTTTTGCAAACATAACACTGTATTTCAGACCTTTTAGAGTTTATGCCACGTCCACGACCTCGGCCACGTCCTCGACCATAACCTCGGCCTCTTTGGCTAGAATTTTCTCTAGCCTCTTCATTATATGGAGATTCTTGATTGGTCTGATTTCTGCCTCCTCTTCCTCTTTGTCCTCGTCCTCTTCCTCTTTGAGAATTTGATTCTCCTTTATTTTCAAGAGCAAACTTAGCTTGTAGTGCTTGCTCCATAGTTTTGTCTTCTCCTCTTTTTGTAATTCTTTGTTCATGAACTTGAAGGGAACCCATAAGTTCTTCTAAAGATATTTTTTCCAAATCTTTAGATTCTTCGATCGCAACAGCAATAAAATCAAATTTCGGGTCTAGAGATCTCAATATTTTTTCTATTACTCTCTGATCATTTACTTGTTCACCATTTCGTCTCATTTGATGAACAATATAAATGATTTTTGAGAAGTAATCAGAAATAGTTTCAGAAGTACCTTGTTGTAGTTTTTCAAACTCGGCTCGTAAAACTTGTAGACGAAGTTTCTTTACCTTATCAACACCACCGAATGCTTTTTGAAGTATTTCCCAAGCCTCCTTTGAAGTATTTGCTGGAGCGATGATCTCGAACATTGTATCATCAAGCCCTTGGTAGATTATGAACAAAGCCTTTTTGTCCTTCTTCCTTCTTTCTTTGAGTTGCTTTCTTCCTTCTGCATTCATTGCTCCTTCTTCTGCTGGAGTTGGTTCAGCGAATCCATCTTCTACAAACTCCCATACATCTTGGGAGCCTAGAAGAACCTTCATTTGGATGCACCATATGTCATAATTTTCTTTTGTTAATCTAGGGATCTGAAGTTTGATGGCACTTGAGGAAGAGGTCATAGCTTAACCTATGCTCTGATACCAAATGTTGATGTTGATAGGAAGAGGGAATAGAGATATAAAACAGAGGAAAAGTAGGAGAAGGTTAAATCTTCTATATTTCTCTCAAGAAAAAACTCTTTACAAATTTCAGAAACTCTCTTACTCTCATGACCCAACATATGGGGTTTATATAGTCCCCAAAGATACATTATATTAATTGTATTCAAGATGAATCATTCTCTTTCAAGAAACCCTTTCAAGAACCAATAACCAATTTGACTTATCCTTCTATAGTCTTTTAATCCATTTTTTCTTCTTGATGTAATAAATCTCTCTCTTGATGCAATGAACCTCTTTCGATGAAATGAACCTCTTTATGATACTTGAACAAGTTTAATTCTAACAAGAAGCACTGGTTTGAGTTTGAAAGAGGGGTTCGGTGCCCCATGGTTGGATGCCTCCCAGTTGAATTACAGGTTTAGAGCTAGGTTCGTTAGGCGTTTGATCTACTAGGCCTTGGTTCGATTCCGTCTTTGAGTTAACATATTCAAAATGGTAGTTTACTTCCTCTCTCCGTGATGAAGCAAAGTGAGAAGGAAGTTCAGACTCGACAGGAAGGGTAGGCGGTGGCCAGGAAAGTAAGAGTTAAGCGAGTAAGCTGCTCGAATGGATTCGTCGGGGTGTATCTCGACACTATGGACTAGTAGGGGCGTATCTCAGTTATCAACTCAGAAATGGGCTCAATAGTAAAGTAAGTGAAGTTGTAATCAATAAATATGGAATGCAAGTAAGAAGCGGGAGAATAAGATAAAGGAGACGAAGGCTAGGATAAGGTATATAGGAAGCGAGTAGGCTCACTCTCGAACTACGAAAGAAGTTAGCAAGAGTTCGGTGCTATAGCTACAAGTCCCGTTTTTTGTGCTAATAATTCAAGTGATGGTTGGTTTCCCGGGGCATGCTCTAACTCTTTATTCCTGTCTTTATCCTTGCAGCTAGAGACTATTTAGGAATAGAAAGCGATTCTCTTATCGCGGATTCTACACCTTTTGCCCTACCGCTCGACTTGAGGGAACGTTAGCTCATATCCCTTTGGTTACGATGCCGCCACTAACAAGAATGCCCTTCTCCTCCCTTGTTCTTAGGTTGACTCCCCACTTCCATGCCTATTCTCTATTTACGATTAGGTGTACAGAAGGATCGAACAGGTGCTAACAAAACGGATCTACTAACAGTACTATAGCTAGAACCCGGGGCTTTCACTATGGACCCAGGATCCTTGACTTAAGCGGTTCCCCAACAAGACAAAGACCTTGAGCTGATGCCCATAAGATTGCAAAAAGACAAGAGTTGATCTAGCGCGGGCAGGGCTGACACCTAATGGCTATATCTCTCTATTGAAAATTGTATCTACCACCTTCGCTTCGGAGCTCAAATAGTAAATACAGGCTCATACTACCACTAACAAGGGTATATATAGCTCAACCGGGAATTAACTACTATCGGATAAGGCTGCGTTACCTAAGATAAGAACTCGGGCTTACTATCTTGACTCTCTTTACTGCTTGAAGAATGGAATTGAGTTGCCAAGAATAGAATTAGTCAAAAGACAGCTAACTCAACAAGCAATGGAACAAAGCAAGAACAAACAGTACTGGAACTACTAAGAGCGTAAACGGCATATTGAGGACTTGGACCACTACAAGGTTAAGCAAGCCAAGCATGCAAAGTCAAAGGGGCAGGGCGAAAGAACAAGTAATACCAGAAAAAGCTCATAATGAAATAGTGAGTTTTGAGTTAGGAAGCACAAAAAAGGGAAGCTGTTAGGTTTGAAAGGTAAGCGTTCTATCGTATATGAATTGTAATGCACTTTCCATTATAGATGGGCGGAACAGGCAATTAATAAGCAGATTCTCGAACAGTATAACTAGTCATTCTCATTCTACTGCTTGCTGATTTGCTTACTGCTGATTCAGATCTTTCTGCAACATTTGTCTATGATAAACGCTGGAACTGCAGATTCTCTCAACAATACTTAAACATCCATTTCATCTATCGCCTCGTCATTTGTGATTGTTGTTTTGTTTTTTATAGCTTTCGACCTTGCCTATACTCTTGTATTACCATATCATAGAATATTTGCATGTTACCCTCATTCCACTCCTTACTGTAGATGTAGAATGAATGTTAGCTTACTCCTGACTGCTTCCTAAAATATGCGCATCCCAAGCGGAACAAATAGGCGTATCCCGAACTACACTACTTTGAGTTTAAGCAGGACTAGAAACAAGTGTTCTTAGGGTTACCCAATGGAATCTATCGAGTGCAAATAACTCGCTACCGCCATGAAGGACTAGCTCAAGTATCGAGTAGTTTAGGTCGAATTCCAAACGGGCTTTCGACATTCAATGAATTATTGAGCCTGCCCACCATGACACATTCATTGTTGGTCTAGCGATCCCTCCTAGCCGCCGCCTAGAGTGCAGCCTGTTAGCTGACTAAGTCTACCGCCAACTCTGTAACTGAACGAGCCAATCTCGTTCATTAGTTGAGGGAAATCCTCATTAGTTGAGGGAAATCTTTTAACTAAGTCTACCGCCAAATCTGTAACTGAACGAGTAAATCTCGTTCATTAGTTGAGGGAAATCTTCATTAGTTGAGGGAAATCTTTCCTCATCCGTGTATAAATAGATAATACATTTATCAATAATATCAAGTTTTCATTCTCTCATTTCAATTTCTAACATGGTATCAGAGCCATAAGAGAAATTATTCTCTCTGTCAAACGACAGAAAAATAGTTGCCATTACATGCTGCCTCCTCTACTGCTACCTCATTACCGAGGCAACGCTACTTGCTGGATCTTTCAAATCTACTATCACCTGCAAACAGCTCCAGCCGATCCACAGCAATTTATAGCTCTACGCAGGAGCGCTTTTCCTCGTGTGCCGACGTCGCTACCACAGTTCTCTGCCCTTCGTGTCTCAGATTCCAACAAGAAGGCGGATTCCCATCTGCGGCTGCACCTGTACCTATTGGACTACCATTGGATATTCTCATTCGCCACTCACTCTCATATCTACCAGGTGTTTTCTACACTATTCTGTTCAGTTCAGTTTTGTTACCCACCTTCTGATCTATGCTACTACCTACAACTTTATAGCCATTAATTGCTTTTCTTTTTCTTTACTTCTTTTCCTTTTCTTGGTCACCAGTTGTGTTACTGTTCTCAACTCTATGCAACGGCTTTTGTGATTTCCTAATGTCTTTCTCATCCACTTCTGATGTCCCTACTCTTTTTCCTACTAATAATTCTGTTTCATCGTTCGATCTTATTTCCATTAATGCTGCATCTTTAATCCCCTTTAAGTTATCTAAAAATGGCAATTATGCCTCTTGGCGTGCTCAATTCTCTAACCTCTTGATTGGTTATGATTTATTGGGCTATGTTGACGGTTCACTTAGTTGTCCACCAGCCATGATTCATGTCCCAGGAGACCCTAGCCTAGTACCCAATTCTGCCTACAAGTTATGGCTTCGGCAGGATCGACTAATCCTCCAAGCCATTCAGGCCTCTGTTGCTGGATCCATCGCTCCTCTTGTGACCTCCTGTACCACTGCTGCGGAAGCATGGAACAAGTTACAGACTACCCTGGCGAACCGCTCTCGGACTCGCATGCTTGGACTACTCTCCAATCTTACGACTCTCAAGCAAGAGGGAAGTTGTATTGCTGATTACTTACAAAATATCAAAGTCATTATCGATGACCTGGCTTTGATAGGTCATCTTCTTACTGATGAAGAGATACTGGTTCACACGTTCAATGGCTTAAATCCTGAGTATAAAGAACTTACTGCTGCTCTTCGGGCGCGTGACTCTCCTATCCTCTTTGAAAAACTTTATGACAAGCTTACGGATTATGAAGCTTACTTAAAGCGGGACACCAAGCTACCAGGATCTTTGTCAGAACCTCCCATCACAGCTCAGTTCACCCAAAAACTCAAAAAGCCCAGCCGTAAATACCACAATAATACTTCAAAAGGTGTAGTCACCCAACCTCCCACTACTATGAGTTTTCATCCATCACTTCTTCCTCCATATCCTTCGTCCATCAATTATCGTCCAAATGTTTCCTTTTCACCTCGTCGCCCCACACCTATGTCTCTGCAACCAGTTGTCTGTCAATTGTGTGACAAAATCGGTCACACTGCCAAAGTTTGTCGATCGCGTCTTCCAGCACCATCAACTTAGCCTCAAGCAAATATCCTGACTGCTTCTTCTGAAGGTCCGTCTAACTGGATTGTGGATTCTGGCGCTTCCCACCATATCACCTCTGATCTCCAGAATTTATCACTCCATAATGGCTATGGCGGCCATGAAGACGTCATCGTTGGTGATGGTAATCGAATCCCTATTACTCATGTTGGTTCTAAGACATTACATTCTAACGACTCTTCTTTTACACTTCATAATGTTTTGTGTGCCCCACACATCAAGCGAAATCTTATTTCTGTTTCTCAATTTTGTCAACAAAATCATACTTCTATTGAGTTCTTTCCTGATTATTTTCTTGTTAAGGACTTGAGCACGGGGGCATCTCTAGTTCGTGGCCCGAATAAAGATAATATCTACGAATGGCCGTCTACCGTGTTTCTCACCTAGCCCACAGCAAACACTTCCACTGCAGCTCCAGTCGATATATGGCATCGTCGTCTTGGTCATCCCTCAAACTCTATTCAACAAAAATTGCTTTCTCGTTATTCTATTCCTGTTTTTAAATCCAGCAATGTTCTTACTCACTGTAATGCTTGTCTTAGTAATAAAAGTCATCAATTACCTTTTAGTACTTCCTCTCTTTCTTGCTCTAAGCCGTTTGAGGTTATTTATACTGATGTTTGGGGTCCTGCATCGGTTGTTTCCTTTGACAAGTTTAGATTCTATGTTGTCTTCATAGATTATTTTACGAAGTATACATGGTTCTATCCTCTTCGTCAAAAATCTGATGTCGTTATTGTATTCTCTAAATTTAAGAACTTAGTTGAGAACTATTTTCAAACTACTATTAAAACCATCTATTCTGATGGCGGAGGTGAATATCAAGCTCTTGCATCTTATCTATCTACTTGTGGTATTCAACATCTTAAGTCACCTCCGTATACTCCTCAACTGGTTGGTTATACCGAACGTAAACATCATCATATTGTTGAAACTGGTCTAACTCTACTTCATCAAGCATCTATGCCTTCTGCCTTCTGGTCTGTCGCCTTTCAAACTGCGGTGTACCTCATTAATCGTATGCCCACTCCAGTTCTTGAGTCACCATTTGAAAAGCTATTTCAAAATGCCCTAACCTACACACATTAGAAGTTTTGGATGTCTGTTATCCTTGGTTACGCCCTACAATTCTCATAAACTGCACCTCGATCTCGCCCTTGTATTTTCATTGGATATTCTCTTGAACATAATACTTTTCGGTGTTATGATCCTCTATCTACTAAGGTATTTGTCTCCAGACATGTCACTTTTGTGGAGTCTGTCTTTCCCTTTCGAGATCAAGGTCATTGTGCCATCCCATTGAGTTCCTCTAATACATCTTCCTCCTCCCCCGTGCCTCTACAAGATCCACACTCACTTGTTATTTCGATTCCGCATATTCCTCCTTTGTCTTCTTCTCCGGCTTCTTCCTCTCCTCGAGAGCCAATGCCTCTGTCCTCACCTTGTCCTGGTTCCTCTGTAGTCCCTGTGTCCACCTCCACTAGTGATCACCCTCAATCCTTACCCTCTGCTACTCCTATCGTCTCAAGCCATCCAATGCAAACCCGCTCCAAAAGTGGTATCTTTAAACCCCGTCAAGTTCTTAATTTACATGTCAGCACCAACTCTTCTCTAGCCTCTACTGAACCATCATCTTTACTCAAGCCCAAAATTCTCACACCGCGCATGACCATGAGTGATGAGTATGATGCTTCTTCGTAATAGTACATGGACTCTCACCCCTCTCACCCCACGCAAAACATTATAGGGTGTAAGTGGGTCTATCGCATTAAGCGAAACCCTGATGGCTCGATTGCTCGCTATAAAGCTCGACTTGTGGCTAAGGGTTTTCATCAACGTCCTGGACTTGACTACACTGAGACATTTAGTCCTGTCGTCAAACCTACTACCATTCGGCTTATCCTGAGTTTGGCCGTCTCCAACGACTGGTGCTTACGCCAACTTGATATTAACAATGCCTTTTTGCAAGGAACACTTACTGAAGAAGTTTTCATGCAACCTCCGTGTTTTATACATCCTCGATCCCGCATGTCTGTAAATTATGAAAAGCCAATTATGGCCTTCGTCAGGCTCCACGAGCCTGGTATACTGAGCTTGGTCTCTACTTGTCTTTGGTTGGCTTCATTAACTCTAAATCTGATGTCTCTCTTTTTCTACGCCACCAACATGGGTTTACTATCTATCTTCTGGTTTATGTGGATGATATTATTATTACCGGTGATAACTCTATGGCGGTTCAAGCATTTATTCAACAATTGGCCGACCGATTCTCTCTTAAGGATCTTGGTCACCTAAATTATTTTCTCGGAGTCGAGGCTACATCTACGTCTTCTGGTCTCTTTCTCTCACAGAGAAAGTATATTCTTGATTTGTTGTTCAAAACGGCTATGCAGGATGCAAAAGAGGTTGCCACTCCTCTATCCTCCAGTGAATCACTGAAGTTATGTGATGGTAGTCCTGCTACGGACCCTACTCAGTTTCGACAGGTAGTTGGCTCCCTACAATATCTTGCCCTTACTCGCCCGGATATTTTCTTTGCAGTTAATAAACTGTCTCAGTTCATGCATCGGCCATCTTCTCTCCATTGGACTGCTGTCAAACGCGTTTTACGTTATCTTAAAGGGACTATTGATCATGGTATTTTTCTTCACAAACATTCTCCCTCTCAGCTTCATGTCTTTGCTAATGCTGATTGGGCCGGCAATGTTGACGATCGAACCTCCACATCTGGTTATATTGTTTTTCTTGGTGCTAATCCGATCAGCTGGAGTTCTAAGAAACAAAAGACAGTTCACGATCGTTGAATATCGAGCTATAGCTGCTGTTGCTGCTGAACTCATTTGGATCTCCAACTTGCTTAAGGAGCTTCACGTTTCTTCTTCTACTCTGCCTGTTATTTATTGTGATAACCTTGGTGCAACTTACCTCTGTGCGAACCCGATTTTTCACTCTCGCATGAAGCATGTGGCTATCGACTTTCATTTTGTGCAGGATCAAGTTGCTCGTCAGCAGCTTCGTGTTTCTCATGTTCACACGGCTGATCAACTTGCTGACTCCCTCACAAAGTCTTTAGCTTGCAAGCCCTTTTTATTGCATCGGTCCAAGATCGGCATCCTTGACAGAAGCTCGATCTTGCGGGGGCATGTTAGCTGACTAAGTCTACCGCCAACTCTATAACTGAACGAGCCAATCTCGTTCATTAGTTGAGGGAAATCCTCATTAGTTGAGGGAAATCTTTTGACTAAGTCTACCGCCAAATCTGTAACTGAATGAGTAAATCTCGTTCATTAGTTAAGGGAAATCTTCATTAGTTGAGGGAAATCTTTCCTCATCCGTGTATAAATAGACAATGCATTTATCAATAATATCAAGTTTTCATTCTCTCATTTCAATTTCTAACAAATAGGCGTATCCCGAACTACACTACTTTGAGTTTAAGCAGGACTAGAAACAAGTGTTCTTAGGGTTACCCAATGGAATCTGTCGAGTGTAAATAACTCGCTACCGCCATGAAGGACTAGCTCAAGTATCGAGTAGTTTAGGTCGAATTCCAAACGGGCTTTTGACATTCAATGAATTATTGAGCCTGCCCACCATGACACATTCATTGTTGGTCTAGCGATCCCTCCTAGCCACCGCCTAGAGTGCAGCCTGCCTGCGAAAGAACATAACGGAAGTAACGATTTCTATACGGGAAATGAAAGCATAATTGGTTCGATGTAGACGATGCTTGTTTCATAACACCTCAGGTAGAATAGTTGGCTTTTCTACAGCTATGTATGCGGGCTTCTTTCCCTTATCTTTTTCCATGGACGTCGGGAAGAGAAAATGGTTTGGTGTGAAGTTACCAACATAGGGCTTCAATGTTGTTGATCATGGGGTTAGTCATCTCCTTTCCTCATTGAGTCAAACTATAAGGTTATTCTCGTTTGTTTTTTTTTTGCAAGGATCGAGACTTTGATCGTATTCTATTAAACCAAAACTAAAGATTCCAACACGGATTTTTCATCCATCGAGCCGCCTTGAGCCAAGCCCTACCACCGTGATGTTCCAATTTCAATTAGATTATTATGGGGTCGTTGATCCATCCGCGAGTCACGTAGACTTTTCGGGTAGGTATGCTAAATCGATGATCTACTAATGTGGTGGCTAGTGCTCTGAGCTACCGCTTGATATGTGTTTAAGCGGCTTGGCTTTAAATCCTCCCACCCGATAAAAGGAATAGAATAGAATTGATTGAAAGTAGTCTTTTCACGATCAGCATTTAATAATGACCAAACACCTATCCTATGTATTCGAGGCATAAACCTATGTTTCGTTGGTCCTATGTCCGTGTCTACTACTTATGATGAGCAGATGCTATCTTTCTTTAAGGTAGGTTGGCTTTTCGATTAGGAAAGTTTTCCATTGCTTCCGCTTTTAAGCAAGCTTTTGTTGCGGCTCATGATTGGTGTATGTCTTATCCTTATATTCCTATAGACGGGACATATGATCGAAGATGGAGTTTGTTTGGACGTAGGAGTGATAATCTAGGTTTCTCTCATCTCGGGGAACAAGGAAAGTGTGCTTTTGTGCTCGGCATGCTTGCTTTAGGAAGAAAGACCACCCCTTAACCCATTCAATCAAGTTCATTCATTCCTCGGGAGGTCGATTAAAACTTACTTGCGTTTATGGAGCAAGTTCACGCCGGACCGCTATGAGCACTTTTATTGAGCAAACAGGCGTCACTTGGAAAGGGAAATAGTATTAGAGACTAGTCCTATGGATCGACAAGAATAAGTGAGGCGTGTTAGGCTTATAAGATGGCATGTCGGAGGTCTCTAAACTACGAAATATGAAATTGGAATATCTTTATGTTCCCGATTGCATTTCAGGGCCTAAGCATCGGCGCTACTAAGATGGGGGCGTGGCGCTCATTAATGTAATGCTGATCGTAGTCAAAGAAAAAGGAAGACTACGCATTAGAGCATCGGAAAGAGGCGCTCGCTTTAGTACTCTGCCTGGGGAATAAGCTACTTCATCCTTGACTATTGAATACCTGTTTCTAATAACCCTTGTCATTTCCCGCATCGAGAATAACCGTGCAGTGAATTTACGCTTATGATCGATCTACAATGGTAAACCATCCCGCCGTATTTAATCTTGGTGGAAGGTTTCATTTTCATGTAAAGGACTTGGTACTTTTTTGGTATAGAAGCGAGTGGTATTTTAGAGTGCTCGTCCATCATACAATAGGAGAAAGGACTTGATAGGGCACCAATGGCATACGACTTGCTAAGGAGGGCCCGTGAGAAGACTTATCAAATGTTATCGTATCCGCTCTTACCACTTCAATTTGTATACTAGCAACTTTCGATTACCGCTTCCTCACCACTACACGGGAAACGTAGCTAATGTGGAATCGTTAATTGAAACTAAAGAACCGCTTGTTGCAAAAAGAGACTGCTTTTCAATGTTTATGCTCGATAAATTGAATCACTTGAAGAGCCGACAACACAACACAATAAACTCGACTTTCAATTGCAACTTACTTTCGAGCTGAACTTGATGAACCTCCTCGCCCGCCCTCGCTCTTTGTCCTGTGTTTGAGGGAGCGGATTAATCTTATCCTGTTTGTAATCCCTTATTTACAAAATTCTATGCAGACCGCATTCCTTCCAAACTCGTTAGTGCAGATCCACTAAACTTAAGAAATAGATCTTGCGCATCAATATTCAAGAGGAATTAAAAAGCCGTTCAACTCGCCTCGCTTAGCACAACACCGAGTTTGCATTTATTTATTGTTTTGCCTGGATGGCAATTGGATACTTTACTCGAAGCTGATGCGAATTCAACTACAACTTTCATTCCGCTTCGATCTCGGTCTTTGTGATTCGCTCGTCGACTTTAAGTTGATGATGGAATTTGATAATCCATCTCTTACCATGACTATCTCTTTTATACACGCTCTTGGTGTAGCTCCTAACTAACACTTGAATTCAATTGTAAACTCCGTAGTAAGGTAAGCGCATATCAAATTTAGCACTAGGAATTGAGGAAAGCAGAGCTCACTTCTAAACTGCTTGCGTGGAAATTCTTTGATTTGACTTCCACATCACTTTAGCCGAGTCAAGTCAAATAGTTGTTAATTGAGCTTACACTTAAGATTAGAATCCTGCCCTGCCCGTTCTTATAGAACTGGAGCTACAACTGCTTATTTTTTGCGGAAGATCTAGAGATCCAGCTCTGTGAACCATAGAAGCATCGGTACCCCTAACTACTAATACACAAGGCAACAAAGAGACGAGTATGAAGGAAGCACCTTTGAGACGAGTATGAAGCATTTTTGATCGGAAGCAGTACCTTATGGCAATCATCCAAGTTGTTGGCAAGGTCAACGTTGTTGGCAAGGTCAACTCATTCCGTGGCTAATCCTTATTGAGGATCACTATCGGCTGTTCCACTACATTTTTCCCTAATAGCAGTGAACTGAGGAGAGTAATACTTATTTCTATTCTATTCGCAGCAGTGAACAAGCCCCGAGAATAAGCGTTAGCATAAGAGAACAAGCGAACGGGGGGGGGGGGGGCGCGATGTATCCACCTTTTTATCACTGTGCGCGCCTCCATTCTCTTATTTTGCGTATAAGACTCGGGCACTCCATATTGGTTTTGCTTTTAATTCTCTTGGTGACAGAGAGAGGGCGCTAACGGAGTTACGTGAGGTAATAGTTGGAATAAGTTTTTTTTTTTTACGTTCTTTAATAAATTGGTTGTAGTTCTCATCAAATAGGGAGTATATTTATGCATCCTTTTTTGTATGTGAGTAAAATGATTTGCAACAAGCTGTTTCGAAAGAGCAAGCCCTTATGAGTAACCCCTAGCATCCCGAACTACAAACAGAAGCAAAGGTCAAGTCAGATGTAGTTGAAAGAGAATAAGCAGCATAATCATAAGGAGCAGGAACTAGACAGATCTATGTTATCAAGAAGAAATGTGTTGCTAGGATTTGGATGAGTTGAGAAAGAGGTCCTTCCTATGACCGAAATCCTGTGATGTTATCCCATGCTAATGTATCCAGAGCGTGGGCTTGCTTTGAGCACTCTAATTTCTTCAAAGTAACAGCGCTGGAGGCACGACCCGGCTAGTTAAAGCCAGGCACGCATCACCGACAGAAGGGATGGGACGACCGGTGCACACCGCGAGGCGGACCGACCGACCCATCCCAAAGTCCAACTACGAGCTTTTTAACTGCAACAACTTAAATATACACTATTGGAGCTGGAATTACCGCGGCTGCTGGCACCAGACTTGCCCTCCAATGGATCCTCGTTAAGGGATTTAGATTGTACTCAACTTATAGAAGGATAGCGTGAAAAGCCCGCATGTGTTGGTGGTCCAAGCAACAGAACTACAACAATATAACTTTGCTCCAAACTAGGCGAACAAAAAGACACTCAGTTGAACAAGGCTAAGCTGCGGGACAATCCGCTCTATTTCTAGCCTGCTGTGTGTGTGTGTGTGTGTGTCTAAATTGGTTACTAAACTCGAGCTACAATATACAGAGCTACAGCCTACTTAACCAGCCAATGTGGACACAATTCTATTACGCAGGATGGATTCTGTTGCTTTTGGTACTGATTCAGATCCTTCTATGGAAACTGACTCTCTACTTGCATTGCAGGTCTTGCAACTTACTTGCGCACAACATCCCTTTCTTTGGAACGATGTATCAGTTGGACTAGTGTGAAGTCAACTTCTTTCTTATCTTCAAACCGGTCTCGTGCGCTAATAGAAACCGACATTGGAGTCTTACTTGCTCGTTTGTCGCTTTTACTATTAGAAATTTATCTCGTTCTTTGGCTACTGCCTATGATCCACCAACCGCACTATGATGTACAAATAAAGGAATTAACTCAACCCTAACCAAACTCAAAATACTAACTAACAGGCGAGCTCCCCATCCTGAACTGCTATTTGCTAGCCGCTACACGCTCCTAGACACCTTTACTTTATCTTGTTACAACAAAGAAATCAACTAATGCCTATGAGACTTCACTTAGGTCCACTACGACACTGTCCTTGATGCTTCTCATACTTTGATTATAGGACTACTGACCATCTTATAACCAGCTAACGCTGACCTTACTTACTTACTGCCCTACCTCTAAAACTCACACCCCTGCCTAGTTAGTCTGTCTTAGGGGTTTTTACCTGATTCGTGTTATTAGCCTAACCTCCCCTTAGTTCCAATCTTATTAGTCGATGCCGATTAGCCCTCTACTACTTAGTGGAATGCCAACTAAAGAGCAAGGCTTGGCACGTATGGTAACCAATAATACTAATACTAGAAATACAGATATGAGATCGCGAGCCTAAAGTCAAGAGTTAAGGGCAAGACCCTAGAAACATGAAAGCAAGCCTTAGGAGTTAGAAGCGGAAGACTCGTGGTGGGAGCGGGAGACTACGAAGGGTGAACTAAAGACTTTGGAGCGATGGTTTAAGCCTTGTATCGATATCGAGTTAAAGTACTTATCCACGGTAATGGAATGCAGGAGACAACTTAGAGTCGATAGGCGGGAACCTAAGAGGAAAGGGCGAGTAAAGGTAATAGAAGGATAGGCGTGTCGAAGCCCTAACTACATAATTTGGATCAGTAGCTAATGACGAAAGGAGCTGGGATCAGGGCGGGCCATAAGACTATAAGAGTTAGGTTGGGATCTAGGTAAGGCGAGCCACTCGCTCTTCGCGCCTTAGCTAACGCTCTTTCACACTCTTTTGGCGGCTCTCGATGTTTGATGGAGCTGAATTAGAATGATAGCCACAAGTAAGTCTAGATCCCGAACTAAAGAATTGGAATAATGAGTCTCCCTTTAGAGTTGGGGTGTAGTGCCATTGTACCATGAGTAAGATTGACCACTTAGTGGGCTTGGGGTTGATACCGGTCTAGCTCCTATGCTCTTGAGCTCCACTCTTATAAGTAGTAGTTGGCATCCTTGGTTGAAACAGGATCCAACGGTGGGAGGAATGATAATAAATCTTGTAATGAATACTTTGTGGGATATATCTAAATGTGAGTAAGCGATAAAAGAATCAATCCTGCAATAAAGAATGAAGTTGGTAAGTATACCTTTCTTTGTACACGAGCTACAATCCATGGAGTAGCCAATATGAGTGAGCTATAAGCCACTGAGTAGTAAATAGAAGAATGGAACTTCGACACAAAAAGAAAGAATGTTACTTGATACGGATCCTTCAACTGGTGCCTCCAAGGCGGAATTACTATCCTAGCGATTGGATGATAGCTAATAATCCTTTTACTTGTCATAAGGCGTGAATTTAGCGCCAATGAGATGGGTGAACTACTAACTTAGGCTAGCGCTGCACTCTTTCGCCTGCCGATGGCATTGAGCTACTGGAAAGAATGGATCGAGTACTTAATCATAATATAACAAGCAACCGGGAATGGGATGCACTACTACATTACACCTATTAGATCTGGGCACTAACGGACAAGTAATGGATAGTTTCTTTCATGGGTTTGGTCTTGCTAAGCCCTAGGGAAGCCTTGTTAACGGTGTTTGGATTCCGGCTTCGATGTTGAACCCCTTGTTTCGTATTCATTCCGGAGATCACCAGTTCCATTATGATAGTTATGCATGATAGTTATGAGTTGGATCATTGTATGGGCTTTAGGCTAGCAATCGATCCTAGTAGTTTGAGTAAGTGGCCATTAAAGTAGTTAATTAAAGAAGACAAGACCAAGGTAGACCAGAAGAGCATTATCCGTAGTAGTTGTGTTCTGTCGTGGCCATAGCCTTGTTCTCCTTTAGATTCCAACGGTGGATGTCAAGTGTTACTTCTTTGGTTCAAGATCGCCGGTCGGACTGTAGTAAATCCAGAATTCAAGGATGGATTTTTAGGATGAAAGTTCGGAAAGGACGGGCTCCTAATCAATAGAGTAAGGACTTTAGATGGCGGCGAAAGAGTGGGTAGCTCACTGTTAGTTAGTAGTGATAGTTTTCAAGTTCAGATCCATATCGAGGGGAAGTACTGCTATAGTCTTCTTTTAGTGTTCTTATTCTTATCAGTAGTTAGCCTTATTTGCTTTCTTCCTTTGTGGAAAAGTTGTTATCGGTAGGGTTGCCTACACGGTTATGATGGTTATGTTAGTGGCGGGTATCATCTATTTGTTAGTGACGCACAGTTGCTTGTCTTCCCCTTACTTTATATTTAACCTCACTGATATCCACTATACACCACTAGAATCCGGGGGGAACCCTCCTTTCTGAACTAATTTAGGGTTCATCTGTTCTAGCTTCTAATACATCTTCTGCAGTTGGTCGACGTCCCATAATTGGATTTAATTAGCATGGGTGGAAGTGCACAAATAGAGTAAAGCCCTTTGACTTTTTTTACTCTAAATAAAAGAATAGAAAATAGCCGACAATTGAATAGCTTCAGATCGTCTTGCCCAAATGAGTATTTCAACTTACCTTCCCGCGCCAAGCCAACACCTATTCCTTACACGCCAACCTCCGCACTCAATCAATTCCCGAACTCAATTGCAACAAAAAAGGGAGATCGGATCCACGAGTTAATTCAAAGCCGACTTGCACTTTCATCTTCCCTTACTTGACTTGAAGTTCGAACAAAACTTACCAATCACGAAAGAGACTCGTATTCGAGACCTAGACCTCAAAGAAAGCTCTCGCTTATACTTATTCTCGGCCGACCATTCACTATCGGCTCGGAAAGCCTTTATTATCCGGTGGTTCTTCCGAAGCTTAAGCGCCATCATAGGTAAAGCATGTAAACCAAGCAAAAGGCGTAAATTCCACTTCTTTTATGCGTGCTCGACATCCATACAGAGAAAGCGGTGCCGACATCCATATGTTATATTCAAACAATTAGTTTTAGAAGCAAAGCAGTAAGTGAGTAAGGAAAGAGTGAGGCGTGAACAAGCTATGCTCTGTAATGCTTCATATCTTATATCGTATGCTAGTGAGATGATTTGCTAGTGAGATTATTTTCCATTAATATGGTTCTCAAAAGTGTTGCACCAGATGAAATGAAGTATTGGTTGAACAAGCGAGATGAAATGAAGTATTAGTTGAACAAGCGCCAAGAACTTCTCTTGCAGCGTATAAAGCTCGAACTCCCCTCTTTTCACACTGAAACTATACCTATACTTCCACTCTAGCTTGGCATCTAGGGATCTAGCAACGAACTATACACCTTGCTAGCATTCTTTTACTTGCTCCTTAGAGTCGCTAGGCTTAGCCCACCGCTCCACTCCTGTTTCTAAGCTTTACGCTCCTAGGTTTGAGTCTGCTTTTCTTTGGCTCCCGGGCCTACTACTCGAAAAGGGGAATTGAGCTCCGTGTGAAACATTGTATTAAGAAAAGAGCTATTGACAAGCGGGCTTACTACCCTTTTGCTCGAATTCTGAAAATCGATGCTAGCACTCTGGGTATTGCGCTAGGCTAGGAAGCCAACTGCTACTTATCATATTTGTACTGGATGTGGATGGAGGGACACGTATGAACCTAGCAATGCCCATTATATTAGTACAGAATTCAGCCCAAAAGTCGGAGAATGACCCCAGCGCCCGTCATAATGAATGTCACCGCCCAAGCCAAGCCCTAAACAACTCCTTAAGGGGACAAGCGACTTTTATTGCTTCAATCCGACTACCCTATCTCTAACTCTTGACTATGTCCCTTCCTCTTACTTACTTGTCCTTCACTTAGTTGCTATTAGTGACACCACTACTATACCAATACCCATCGAAACTCGATACGGATCCTATATGTCCTATTGATCCATCGATTGTTGTTGTTTTGTTGTTCTCTTATTTTATTATTACTATTCTATATGCTGAGGAGTCATACCATACTTCTACTTACGAGTTAGATTCCTATCCCACCCCTTGGTCTTAGAAGGAGCGACTTCATCCTATAGGTTACCTTTTCTTGCGCTTAAGAATAAGATCAAGGACTGTCGGGTTGGTTGCTTGTCTCGGCTTTTGCTAGTTCGATTCCGTGCTACAAGATGAAGCATTAGAAGCACATGGTTGAGGCTAAGATACAATGAAGCAAGAATATGAACCCGTCTAAGGGTTTGGAGAGCAAGCGATCCGTTTTAGAGCTAGTGGGGATAAGGACAAGTGCATAGGCATTTTAGTCATATGGGTAAGGTAAGCTTTAAGCTAGATTCACAATGCAGAGCTCGGTCTTAAAAGCGTAGTTCTATTAGTAGTGGTAGCCTTTCTTTTATGGTAGCCGTGAAGGACCCCAGAGTATTCTCCATAGTAGCTCAATTATGGAAATCTCCGTTTAGCATTCGGCTTCCCACCACTACTTCAATATCTCCTGCTTCTTAGCCGTAGTCTGCTTGCTCACTATAGAGTGCCCCCGGAGACGAGGCTAGTGCGTCTAATACTAATAATAGAATAATAATGAAGTATATTTTATAAGATAATAGAATCATTGGTTCCTATAAATAATAGAAGAACCCACCACGAGTACGGATCAAACTGTGACCCACCCAGCGAATACCAAAAGAGTGGAGCTAAAAAGAGTGTGAAAAAAGAATAGAATTCCAGTTTGTATAATCATATAATACATAAGTAAATTTATGATAAAATAAGAAAAGAATAATAATGTAGGTTTGTTGTAAAAGAGTGTAGCGGAAGAGTAAAAGAAAAGTTCTGTTTTCTCGGCAAAAAAGGTAGCAAACGAGTTTTCCTTCATAGCCGGGTTCATAGAAATTGTATTTTTATGTTTTCCCGTGTTTTTTGGTTGCAAAGTCATTTTCCTTCATAGCTTGGGCAAAAGAAATGATCTTTTTGCGTTTTCTCAGAATTTTTTATAGCCAAGTCCTTTTCGCTAATAGATTCCCCGAAACAGACTTACTTTTCACGAGGACTCCTGCCAAGCGCCAAGACACTACTAACGTGTCGCGGGCCAAGCAGCGGCTAACGTTGCGCGGCTAGCGCCGCTCCACTCTTTCATTTTCTTTCCCACTCTTTCTGGGCGCCTAGTAACATATTCCCACTCTTTATGTTTGTTATCCGCGTAACTCTTTTTAGCGTAACTTTTTCCCACTCTTTACCGCTCCACTCTTTGTGGGCGCCTAGTAACTCTTTCACTTAAGCTCTTAAGAAGGAGAGGGCAGCTGACGCATATGAGCTGGTATAAGATGGGGAATAATAGAGAGTAGCTAAGGGCTTAATTCCCAGCTAAATTATGACTTGAATCGTGGGTGGGAGCAACAACAATCAGTTTGCGCCCAGAAGATGATTAAAGTAAAACAAACTCATTATAGAAGTGCTATGAAACAATCGAGCCTCAAAGTCTGTAGCTCGATCGAAAGAGATGCAAATTAGTCTTTGTCGGTTCTTGATTCAAGTGTCTCATTGCGCCTACTAGGAAAGGGAAAGGGGAGGCGTACTAACTTCTGTGTTTAGGTCAACTGCTTACGAGTGCATTTTTGTTTCTTGGAATGGAAATGAGCAGACATTCTTCTGATACTAAGTGAGTGGATGGAATTACTTATATCTAGTGTGAGTGTGATTCCGTATTTACTATGTTTACTCGGGTGCTCTCTAAGCCTTCTACTTCTTTTTATAGGCTTATGGCAGACTTTATCCTATTTGCTAGTCATTCCGATAATGCTATAAGATAAATATTTGATGCAATTAGTCTATCGGTAATCTGGCTCGTCGACAACTTAACTTAGGCACCCCAACTAACTTACGCCGATACAAAATACGATACGGACTTGCTCCTCACTTGAAATCCACTACTGTCTCTGCTCCACCACCTAAACCCGATCCTAAAGTAACGGCCCTTGCACCAAAGTTTGTCTCTCTCTCTGTAGATGCGAAGGAAGTCTTCTACTGGTTTCTCTGACTCTTATACCATGGATTGGGCACTAAGTCTTACTTGCAAGCTTACTGATAAAAGATATGATTTAGTTAGGATTTAGATATGATTTCCCCAACTGAATGAGGAAATCTCGTATGTTAGTTGAGGGAAATCCTCCTTTTCATTATGTATAAATAAACAATGAATCAATGAATCAATTGGGCATTTTCATTACTTCTTCTTATTTCCAACATGGTATCAGAGCCCCTCTCTCTATAAGAGAGATTACCTTTCTTTTTTTTATTCACTGTCAAACGACAGCTTCTATTATCATTTGTTCGTGGACAACTCTGCTGTGAAACCACAGATACCCAAGGGTCATCCACCGCCATCCTCTCAGACATCCTTTGCTTCCTTTGCTCCGAAGGTAACTCTCTCCTCATCAGTATAGATCTATCTCTTCTAACTGTCAAACGACAGTCTCTCGTCGATGTCGAAGCTAGAGATTTCTAGTGCATCGGCTTTCTCTTCCTCCGTTGGACCTTGTTGGCTTTCTCAATTCCTCTACCGAAGCATTCTTCTGCATGAGGTCATCTTCCTTGTGCACCACCACTATCGCATCAGCTCCAACAAGCGGCACCTTGCCTACCCCATCTGCAGTAGACGATGGCTTCTACACCTGCTCGCCGGCGCCATCCCTCCTGCAGCCTCTGTTGCTCTATTCTCTTTGCTGAGAGTACCTGTACAGGCCGTCGCTTATCGTCTCTCAGTGCTCTACAGAGAGGGCACAACAAGTTCTTTCTCGCTGTCAAACGACAGTAAATCTACGATCGTAGCGCTTCTCTCGCTGCCACCACTGCTGCCACACAGCCGCGTTCGCCGTCCATTGCTACAACCCTTGCTCTTTGCCGCTGACATCACCGTCAAAGTCAACTATCGTCAACGTCAACCACCGTCAGGTCTTCACCGCGGTTGACAACATAGCAGCTTCCTTCCTTCAGTTTCATTGACATTGATTCAAGATCGACATCCTTAGTTCAAGATCGGCGTCCTTACAGGAGCTCGATCTTGCGGGGGCATGATAAAAGATATGATTTAGTTAGGATTTAGATATGATTTCCCCAACTGAATGAGGAAATCTCGTATGTTAGTTGAGGGAAATCCTCCTTTTCATTATGTATAAATAAACAATGAATCAATTGGGCATTTTCATTACTTCTTCTTATTTCCAACACTTACAACTACCCTCTTTCTCTTTGAACTACTGTCTTCAATGTCATGTCTATGTTTGGATTCCAGTCTGACTTTCCCTTAACTCGGCCTGTCATTCCCAACTCTAATTCCCCAACTACTAACTCCGGCTCCTACTATCTGATATCTCATTCTTATTATACTGACCTTACAAGGCTTCAATTATGGATCTCACATCTTACTTCCTCTACTGAAAACGAAACCCTTTCTTTCTTTGACTATGTTCTTTACGAATCGGGAGTCAAGTCATTCTTATCGTTCTTGAGGTGCACATATTAGAAGCTTAACCGGAGAATGTAAGCTGTAATTCAAATATATTGAGTGTTATTATTATAGAAGAAATGAAATTGATTTGAGATTCAAGAGAATTGAGCTATAATATAGAATGATTTTAAGGAGTCTCACTAGCTGATACACCAAGAAGCTAACTTGCCCTAAGCTTATCTTATCCATCATATGCGACTTCTTGAAATGGGTTGCTAGTTCACCAACTCTCGTCTTGGCCCGTATCACACTATGGTTCAAGAGAAGTGTGGGAAGTAAAGTATCTCGTCCTGGCCCCTACACGCACTACTTACTGTTGTTGCAAGACAAGTGGAAAGTGGAAAAGTGGAGTAGCCCGTAAGGTATAAAGAAGCTCCTAACGTTGAAGCGCTAAGTACTTCCTCAAACAAACTCAGAAAGCCGTTTCATAGAGTAGGGTTTCCAGTTGCTTGTTTACTTATGTTCACATGTTCTTGTGCATTTGCTTTTTTGCTTATTCTCATGGAGTTCACCCTAGACGACAGAGGCTGAGTCACTGGTATCCCTAACACTTTAAGAACGAACACAGCTAGTCAATGCTATCCCTACTTCTTTAAGAACACAACGATCAGCAACCAGCAAGCAGTAAAGTAATGTAAAGTACAACAAGACAGGACTGGATTCGCCAATAGGTACCACAACATCTGCATTTTTCACATCTTTAGGCTTAGCGCCCATTTTTCACATCTTATAATATAGGAGAATAACATAACTTTTGATATACTCAACAACCCCTATCTTATTTTGTGCTTGTTCCACGAACTCAACTTTGCGCTAAGGCTGACTCCCTGGTCTTTTCAACTAAATCATTACTTTATGGTCTTTTCAACTCAATCATGAAAAGAGAAATGTGCACACATTCATAGAAGAAAGTCACCTAACAGTTGTTCTGTTCCCGCCACGATAAAGATGCACGGAATGGGTATATATGCCCAGACCACAAGGAAAGACAACCTGTGAGTGAGGGAGGCAGAGAACTCTTGCTTCAACCAAGTAAAACAATTCAAAAACACAAAGCCAGCAGTTCAAAGTATTCTACTATTATATTCTATGGAACAAGCCTAAAAACGAAAGCAAAGGGGAAGTGAAGAAAGCGAGGCTGTTCTTTCTGGACGTATGTATTTTTGGCTCCGAGTGTTTGTTTTTAATATATTTTGTTACCCGACATCTATTTCTCTTTAGGAGCATGACAACCATATACTCTTTCTTTACACAAGCGAGCATGACAACTATCTACTCTTTACACGAGCGAGCATGACAACCATATACTCTTTCTTTACACGAGCGAGCATGACAACTATCTATCAAAAAAAGGAATTATATTACACTCTCTGACTGATTATGGAACTGGTGTCTGAAAGAGGTAGGAACCAACACTTCGTTCGTCCCCCCCGCTTCGCTCGAGTTCTTTCTCTCTTAGGCCAAGGAAAGACCCAACAAAACATTTTCTCCACTATCCAAAATGTCGAATGAATTTGTTGGAATTGTTTTCACTCTCTGCGCAGGCCAATCCGTCTTATGGGTTGTGCAAAGGAAGAGGTTTTTGGTTATCCTATCAGCACCGGAACCCGTTCTACTTGTTGAGAATTGATTCATGGTAGTTACATAGTTAGTTAACATGATAAGGAGTAGTGGCCCATGTTTAGGAATTGTGGAGGTAGTTTATGAGTTAGTGGAGGTAGTTATTAATGATGGGTGAGATAATGAGGTAGTTATTAATGATGGGATGAAGGAAGTGATTATTATGTCCTATAAATAGAGTGTGTGCATTTGGAGATAATCTTGTAAGTGTTCTTGTTCTTTTACCTCCTGTTTAATACTACGTCGTTTTTTTGATTGAAAGTGTTTTCCGTTGTTTGGATCGTAGTATTCTGTTTTATCATTTCCTTGCTCCTCCTTCCCCAACATTTGTGGTATCAGAGCCTTGTTTCAATCTGAACTGGGCATTATGGCTTTTAATGGTAATTCTATGTCTCAACCCCTTATTCCCATCTTCTCGGGCAAATCCTATGAATTTTGGAGTATCAAGATGAAGACTCTATTCAAGTCTCAGGATCTTTGGGACTTGATAGAGAATGGATATGCAGATCCAGATGAAGAAACCAGGCTGAGGGAGAATAGAAAGAAGGACTCAAAGGCATTGTTCTTCATTCAGCAAGTTGTGCATGAGACAATATTCTCAAGAATTGCAGCAGCGACAACCTCAAGACAAGCTTGGTTGATACTTCAAAATGAATTTCAAGGCTCATCGAGGGTGATTAGGGTAAAACTTCAAACCCTTCGTCGTGAGTTTGAAATTTTATTTATGAAAAGCAATGAATCAGTGCAAGATTTTCTTTCTCGAGTGACTGAAATTATTAGTCAAATGAAATCTTATGGTGAACATTTTCATGATCAAATAATTGTTGCAAAAGTTTTGAGAAGTTTAACTCCGAAATTTGATCATGTTGTTGCGATAATTGAAGAGTCAAAGGACTTATCTACTTATTCATTTGATGAACTAATGGGTTCCTTGCAAGCACATGAAGCAAGGCTGAATAGGTCACTGGAAAAAAGTGAAGAAAAGACATTTCAAGTTAAGGGGGCGTCTTTTACTTCAAAAGAAGACAAAAAATCAACTGGAAGAGGACGTGGCAGAGGAGGATTTCGTGGTAGAGGAAATGGAAGAGGAAGAGGAAGAGGACACTTTTGATGGGCATAATGAAAGGCAATCAAATTATGATCAGAAAAACTACAAGAGTGGAATTCAATGTCACTATTGTAAGAAGTTTGGTCATATGAAGAAAGATTGCTGGAAAAGAGAAAAGCAAGCAAGCTATGTGGAAGAAAATGAAGACAATAGTAAGTTGTTTATGACTCATTCACAAGTTAATAATATCTCAGATAATATTTAGTTTTTGGATAGTGGATATTCTAATCATATGTCAGGCATAAGATCAATATTTAGAGATATTGATGAAACTCACAAGTTGAAAGTTAAACTTGGAGATAGTAAGCAAATCCAAGTAGAAGGAAAAGGAACAATTGAGGTGAAGACAAATCGAGGGAAGGTAAAACACCTTGATAATATTTTCTATGTTCCTAGCTTATCACATAACTTATTGAGCGTTGGACAATTGATAAATATTGGATATTCAGTTATATTTGATGATAGTTCCTACACTATTAAAGATAAAAAATCTGGCTTGATTATAGTAAATATTTGCATGACGCAAAATAAGATGTTTCCAATTGATGTTTCAAATATTGAGAAACATACCCTTGTTGCAAATCAAAAGAATGAGACAAATTTATGGCATTTGAGATATGGACACCTTAATATTAAAGGTTTAAGGTTGTTAAATAGAAAAGAAATGGTTTATGGATTGCCTAAAATTAATACACTTGATGTATGTGAAGGATGTATTTATGGCAAACAAAGTAAAAAACCATTTCCTGTTGGAAAAGCATGGAGAGCATCTAATTGTCTTAAATTAATACATGCTGACTTATGTGGACCTATGAATACAAAATCTTTTGGGGGAAGTCGATATTTTCTATTATTTACTAATGATTATAGCCGCATGAGTTGGATATATTTCTTGGAATTGAAATCTGAAACATTTGATAACTTTCAAAAATTCAAGGCACTTGTAGAAAGGCAAAGTAGTAGACGCATAAAGACATTTCGGACAGATAAAGGTGGTGAATTTATCTCTAATGAGTTTAATTCTTTTTGTGAAGAAAATGGTATTCACAGGGAATTAACAGCACCATATACACTGGAGCAAAATGGTGTAGCTGAACGTAAAAATCGAACTGTTGTCGAAATGGCAAGAAGTTTGCTTAAAGGAAAGCATCTTCCAAATCAGTTTTGGGCAGAAGCAGTTGCAACAGCAGTTTATTTGTTGAATATTTCACCGACAAAGGCTGTTATGAATCGAACTCCTTTTGAGGCTTGGTATGGTATAAAGCCAACTGTAAGCCATCTAAGAATTTTTGGTTGTATTACTTATGCTTTGGTAAATTCACAAAATCATCATAAGCTTGATGAAAAATCAGAAAAATGCATCTTAATTGGATATTCTGCACAATCCAAAGCATATCGATTATATAATCCTGTAAGTGACAAAGTTATTATTAACAGAAATATTGTATTTGATGAAAGGGCAAGTTGGAATTGGGAGATCAATGAAGGTGAAACACAAATTCGTGTTCCGGCAGAACTAGTTACTCAATCGAATCAAGTGACAGATCCTGCTCCAACAAGTTCAACGTCAACCTCACCCAATAGTAGCTCAAATTCAGCAAATGATTCCTCAGATGAAACCCCTCCAGGAAGGTTTAGATCACTAACAGAAATTTATGATTCAACATTTGCTTTATTTATTTCAGATCCTATAAGTTTTGAGGAAGCAGTTGAAAAAGAGGAATGACGAAAAGCAATGGAGGAAATAAGTCAATTGAGAAGAATGAAACTTGGGAGCTAATGGATCTACCAAAAGAAAAGAAAGCTATTGGTTTGAAATGGGTGTACAAAACAAAGTATAATGCAGATGGAAGTATCCAAAAGCATAAGGCTCGGCTTATAGCAAAAGGATATTTGCAACAACAAGGTATTGACTTTGATGATACTTTTTCTCCAGTTGCTAGATTCGAAACCGTGAGAACCTTTTTGGCTTTAGCTGCTTATTTGAATTGGCCTGTTTATCAATTTGATGTGAAATCTGCGTTTTTAAATGGAGATTTACAAGAAGAGATTTTTGTTACTCAACCTGAAGGTTTTTTGGTTAAAGGATATGAAGAAAAGGTATATAAGCTAAAGAAAGCACTTTATGGGCTTAAACAAGCTCCAAGAGCATGGTACAGTAAAATTGATTGTTATTTTCATCAAAATGGATTTAAAAGGAGTGATAATGAACCTACACTTTATCTGAAGAAAGAAGGTGAACATAATATTCTTATGGTTTGCCTTTATGTTGATGATATTATATATATGGGTTCATCTCTCATTGTGTAATTTAAAAAATGCATGATGAATAAGTTTGAAATGTCAGATTTAGGTCTATTGCACTATTTTCGTGGGTTGGAGGTAAAGCAAGGATCAGATGGAATTTTTATTTCACAAAGAAAATATACAATGGATCTGCTCAAAAAATCTAACATGATTAAATGCAAAGCTTCATCTACACCCATGAATGTAAATGAGAAATTGAAACTTGAAGATGGTACAAGTTTGACAAATGCAAGATACTACAGAAGTTTAGTTGGAGGTTTGATCTATCTAACTCATACTCGACTAGATATTACCTTCTCTATTGGTGTAGTATCCAGGTTTATGCAAAGCCCAAGTAAACATCATCTCGGAGCTGTTAAAAGAATTTTACGTTATATTGCTGGAACTACGGATTATGGAATTTGGTATTCTCATAATTTTAAATGTAAATTATTTGGTTTACTGATAGTGATTGGGCAGGAGATTTGAATGATAGAAAGAGTACTTCAGGCAATATTTTTAGCCTTGGATCAGGAGCTATATCTTGGAGTTCAAAGAAGCAAGAAACAACTGCATTGTCGACATCGGAAGCAGAGTATGTAGCTGCAACATCAGCAGCATATCAAGCTATATGGCTTAGAAGACTTCTTGAAGATCTTCATCAAGAACAAAAGGAAGCAACAGAAATATTTTGTGACAACAAAGCTACAATTGTAATGACGAAGAATCCAACATTTCATGGAAGAACAAAGTATATAGAGATACGTTATCATTTCATCTAAGATCTTGTAGCAAATGGAGCTATAACAATGAAGTACTATGGCACGGATGAACAAGTTGCAGATATTCTCACCAAGTCACTTCCAGTTCAGAAGCATGTTTATTTTATGTCTCAAATTGGTGTATGTAACTATGAATCAAGGGGGAGTGTTGAGAATTGATTCATAGTAGGTACATAGTTAGTTAACATGATAAGGAGTAGTGGCCCATGTTTAGGAATTGTGGAGGTAGTTTATGAGTTAGTGGAGGTAGTTATTAATGATGGGTGAGATAATGAGGTAGTTATTAATGATGGGATAAAGGAAGTAATTATTATGTCCTATAAATAGGACCTTAGTGAATGAAGTAGTAGTGCAGAAAATAGAGTGTGTGCATTTGGAGATAATCTTGTAAGTGTTCTTGTTCTTTTACCTCCTATTTAATACTACGTCATTTTCTTGATTGAAAGCGTTTTCCGTTGTTTGGATCGTAGTATTCTGTTTTATCATTTCCTTGCTCCTCCTTCCCCAACACTACTTTCCTTCTTTTAGAAATGACGAATGGAAGGTAGATTAGAGAACTGAGATCATGTTGCTCTTTTTCTTTTCAGCGAGAGTTTGCTCCTTTTGTTGATGCTTATCATATTGAGCTGCCTCTGGTCTGGGATCCTTTCGTAGTCAATAGAATCTTCCTTTTCGCCCGGTCTTTCTCACCCTACAAAAGTGACAAAAAAAACCTTATTACGAGAGCAAAGACATACCTAGGGCCTAGCACAGGATAGGGAGGCCACCCGCCCTGTCCTAAAACTTAAGAGCATAGTGGAGATTGTTTGCGACTCCACTCTTTTAAGTTACAGAATTATAAGATTAGTGAAAGAATAGTAAGAGTAGTGACATGACGTATGATAGAACTCTTTTACCTAACTCCTGGCACTCATTCAATAAGCATAGTAAAGTACCCCAACTTCGTATCATAAACTATCATTTCTCTAACTATGTCATACATTTCATATAATGTCATTTCTGAAAAACACTAAAAAAAAGCAAACAAGCAACCGAGCAAGTAACGACAACTAAGTGCTTAGCGAGTTCTTTTCTTCGCCCTTGTGCGTTAGTCGTTGTGATAGAACAAGCTTATTATTCGAGCGAGTATAGCTAATGCAAATTCGTAGAGTAGAAACTTAGATAACGGTGCCTCTCCGAGTTCTGTAAAGTAATATTACACAAGTGTTTTATTACTCTCTTATGGAATGTTGCACTCCACAGAAAGAAAAGAATAGTGCCCTTTCTTTGGTTGGAGATGTCTTAGCACAACTGATTTCAATATTGCATTTCAGCTTGACTCTCAAATCCAGAGCTTTCGATCTTTGGACACTCGAGCAGAAAGAATGCGGTTGAAATTCCATTGCGTCAACCCAAAACCAAGGAAAAGCCATTAGAGTCATCTTATAATGAATGCAAATAAATAGTCTCTTAAAACCGATTCCTTATATATATATGTTTATTTACACAGTACAAAAATAGACAGCATCAAATAAAACCAGCTAACGACGTTATGAATAGTAGAAGTTACTAGAAAATAGTATTTGGTGACTCTAAATTCGAGTGAGCCATTATTGATTGATTCAGAGAGAATAACTTGGGCCTAATTGGATTAATATCTCTTTATTGTTTCTATATTGATTATTTCTATATATTAGAGTAGTTGCACTGAAGATGAGTTAGTTGAAGGAAAAAGAAAAGAGGGAGTTGCAAGTCCGTCTGTCTGACCTCAATAGTGATAGGCATTCGCGACTCTTAAAGTCCAGGGTGATTCAAAAGAAAGGCGAACAGGGTTGGTTTGGCTCCGTTCACTCACTCCCTTGTAATTGATCTCTTATTTTGGATGAATTGATGAGCTTGCTGCCAGTTGATACAGAATATAACCCTCTAGAACTGCCTATGGTTTAGGTGGGAGTTGGGCCAGTGATACTTTTTATCATCCCAGGACGCACGCACGTTCTTATGCTTCTGGACGCAGTGATTTCTTTTGAATAGAAGAGTGGAACCCCGGACCAGACTTTTCACTCGTGGAGCCATCTTCTTTGTCTCAGTGAGTTGCCAGAAGGAAGCAACTGACTTGGCTCGAAGAAAACTATCATTGCCATCGACCCTTACATTAAATGAGTGCGAACTTCATGTTGGATTTATATTCTTAAAGTGGAGAGTATAGTGAGCGAGTACGTCATGGAGAGTAGGTTCTTGGCTGAAGAGACTAATGGTGCGCTCGGAGCTTCTCAATTATTCCTTTCTTCACTTTGAACAAACTCGATGTTATTGTTTTTACGTCGTAGAGACAGGACAGGAGTTGACCAATCTTTAGGTACGTCATTTAGCACATTCCTATTCCTAGTATAAAACTGACAATTCCGATTCCTATTCTTATCGCCGTATACTACTTTCTCTTCTAAGCCCTTAGTACTCCTTGTGCCGAGTCAAACAGTCAATGAATCCCTCTCACCCACTTTCATCAAATTTGGAATTGAGCAACTCGGCTTGATTACGGTGCCCGAACCTTTCGATGCCAAAGACTATCTCTCTTTAGTTGGTGCTGATATGACAACTTTGGACTTGTTTCTTACTCCACACATCTAATCGCTTCCTTGCGAACTCCGCCTTCTCCGGATTGATCGTATTCGATCCCGGTGTTGGGCGGGGGGAAAGAGTATTCGAGGATGGACTTTCACCTATGTTCTTAGTGGATAATAGCAAATCCTATACTTGAAGACCTAGTTTACTTGATACTTTTTGATCCATATAAAGATCCTGCTCCATATGTATCCTTTATTAAGATCCAGCTCTATGTGTATCCTTAAGGTAGGTCTTGTTGATGTCCTCTCTATCTCTTTGAAAGAGGAAACTCGAACTTAGCGCCCGCAACTGAAACTATGTATACATCTTATTAATATCTTATGAATGAACCTTCACCTTTATTCTTATATTCTCCCGACTTATGCTTCATCCGGCTGGGCGTGACTTGTTGTTGAACCGACGACACCCGAAGCACAAGGGCTTTTCGCCTGCATCTGATCCTGGTTATTATGTTGTTCCGACCTGAACCTCTCCTTGAAGTGAAGAATCACTTGCAGCTTCTATAGCTTACAATCCTACCTCTTTTTTGCTTAACTCCCTTTGGAACTAGTCATTCTTATGCGCCAACTCCTGACTCTTAAAGTAAGGTCGATTCGCACCCGAGACTTCAGCCTCAAAATCTTGGTGGAGTCTTACCTTAATGTGCTTCTTTTCTTACGCTTCAGATCAGATCCGTGAGCTCAAAAACTTATTTATTCTTTTCTTCTGTTTAGGTGCAAAGACAGATGACGACGAACAAAGGACTACAATAATGAAATAAGAATCTAAAACAAAGTACCCTAATTAAGAAGTTGGGGCAAACAAATAAGGCTTGAACGCAATCTTTCTCTTAAGTAGTTTAAGGCCTTGCTTGACACCTACCTCCTTTATAGCCTTTTTGTGTTACTCCATTCTGTCACGGAACACCTGATTGCAAATACAGAAATGGATTCCAGGACAGATACGCTTGAACAAGCAAGCCTGGTTTTTAGGTTTTCTTGCGGGTTCTGTAGCTTTCGTTGCCAATGCTCATTAACTCATCCCACCACTACAAGGAATGCTCATCCCACCACTACAAGGTTAGGCGAAAGAAATGGAATGCTCATCCCACCACTACAAGGTTAGGCGAAGGAAACTAATGATACAGTTTAGGGTGCGTGCGAGTTAAGTCATATCAATTGGGCACTTGTCAGGTCAGAGAATTAATTGTTAGGGGGGCTAGTTTAATAATGGTTTGTTTGCCTTTACAGCCAGTTCAAGATCCTATTGAAGAAGAAGCTACAGATGGAAATAAAGGTATTAGTTGACTCGGCAAAAGAGGAAGATCAAAGTCCTCCTCCTACTTTCTTGGTTGACTCGAAGCTCGAAGGCAAGTATAAAGTGGAGTATCACTCTCTCGTATAGAAAGAATATGGGTCTTGATCAGAAGAATCGGCAATAAAGGATCTTGGATCAAGTTAAGTAGAAGAATAAGTAAGAGTTTTGTTTTTACCTGTTTCCATACAATGCCTTACTGCTGATTTGCTTACTGCTGATTTAGATTTACTTTCTGTTGCTTCCTCACCGCTCCTTTTCCGGCTTACTGCGCTTATTCACTTGCTTCTTTTGAATCGTTGCTTAAACGCTGGTTTTCTTTCGCCTAACACGTGGTCGACCTCTGGAACTTTTTATTGTTTACACACGTCACTGATTGCCTTTACTTATTATGGCCTCAAGTGCTAAGTAGTCTTGAATGTGACTGAAGTAATAGTTCGACAAACTTACTAACGGGAGTTCAAGCAACGGAACATGATAGGATGAGCAACGAGCAAGCATACAAGGAACCTAAGATTATTGATTCTCTACATCTTGAGTAAGCAAACAAACCCTCTCTTCTTGTCCAACTAAATCTTGAATAATGAATGTGCGCCCTTTCTTTGGAATTCTATCGATCTGCTATGATTTCCCTGAATTCTATCGTGCTTTCCTTACCCCTTTACCTTAGTAGTGGTTAGCTTTCCCTTGTATACGAGTTCGGAACTAAACACACCTTTAGAATAGATGGAGAAAGAGCAAATGCAAATCTTTGGTGCGGAGATGTAGTCTAAGCTACGTCGGAGGTGGAGCCTAATCATGGAAAGTTGAGCGAGTAGGAATAAACCCATTAGGCTAGCACCGACTCGACTTATCCTAGAAGTGAAGCTGTATGAATCATAGTGAAGCGTATGAATCATGAATCTCTCATATATTTAGTGCGGAAACAAAAGCGAATTGAATCTGGTTTAATCTTTCTCTTTTGCCATATGGTATAGAATATTGTAAAATACATAGTAATAGTAAATACATAAGAATAATAGGCAGGCCACGTTTGCTCTTTTTCCGACCTCGACTCGACTTTCATGGAATTTCTTTGAGGGTAACATGTGAGGTTTGTGGATAAGGGAGGTTGACAACTATTGATATCTAGCTTGGGATAGCCACCGTCGAGAATGCGTGGGTTTTATTAGTGTTGAACCCGAGTCTAGCCCTACCTCAAAGAAACGGATGATTTCGCCCAAAACCTCGACTGCTTAAGTCCCATTAAGAATGCCTGAATGGCTAGGGAAGGATGGACGTCAGGGATTCCCTGGATCTGCGAAGTGAATCGTCCCACAAACTAGGAGAGGGACTCATCGTTTCCCTGGGCCAGCCCCAAAAGGGAGGCGGCGGTCGGTTTTGGGCGCGCACTTGCCAAGAAGTTTAGTTCGAACTCTTTTGCCAATAAATCAAATGAAGATATAGAGGCAGGTTTTAGATGACAATACCAGGTCTTGGCCAGTCCTCTTTGGGTGGTTGGGAAAGCTTGACACATCAATGCATTGGATGTGTCGTACAGAGCCATTTGAGCACGGAATGTTGTGATGTGATCTGTTGGATCGTAACTGCCATCATAGAGTTCGAGGGCCGGGAGTCTGAAGTTGGCCGGTAGGGATTTATCTTATATCTCAGGGTTGAACGGGGAGCCACCTTTCGAGCTCTCTCTGATCTCCCGCTTTAATTTGAGGACCTCCTTCTGGACCTCGTCTAGTCGTTGATGGACTTGGCCAACTTGTTCCCTCAATGAATCAGCGGAATCGAATGATAGGGTGTCGAAGTCGAGACTGGTTTGAATCGGATCGCAAGAGCGCGACCGAGCGGTCTGGTCGGGAGCTGCAGCTTCATGACCGATGTTGTGGTGGTCCCGCCTCGAGTTAAGTCTCTCAATTCGGGGCCACAGGTGACTCCATTTGGGGAAATGATGTCAGGGGAGCCGATTGTGGAGTTATCAACTGTATGAGCTGGGGCAAGTAAGGCATGATGGCTTGCACCATGCCGGCTAGTGCTTGAACCTGGTTGGTGAGGCCGAGAAAGGCCTCAACTGTGACGATGAACGGAGCAGAGTTGGATGCTAGTGAGGGAAACCCTGGGTCGGTCATCATCCTCCAGAAACGATTCGGAGTCGGACCCGTTGTGGTGACCTCCTCCGCTTGTTGAGGGTGGTTAGGCTCCATGCGGTGTTTCGCGTTCGAGTTACTAAGCGAGCGTTCTTACGATATCGGCCCTCCTTCTAGCATCAAAAATGTTTATGTAAAACTCTTGTGCCTGCCCAATAGGCGTGGTCTACCTCCGTGTCTGCTGAGTGGGCACGACTGGTTCAGGCCCGTGTGCGCTAGCTCGCCCGTAGTCGTCTCGGCGGAGAGGAGGTGGAGTACAATTGAATGGTGGGAGCTCTCGGGTCCGGCTCAGCAAGTTGGAAGCTGGCTCGTCGGAACTCGGGTCGAGAAGAAATAGCTTAACTTGGGTTGGCAGCTAGTTCATGCAAGAAGGTCGGGTGGGGTTCCCGATGTGACCTCTCCGACGGTCAAGTTAGTTCGATTGTTGATTTTGCGATCCTCCTATTCCGTAGACGTGCAAGAGCTTTTATAGTAAGGGCTACGGGTCATTCGTACCTGAGGTCCTTACCGTTCCTACTGCTTACCATGCCATCGTACTTCACCACACCCTCCGTGGTCCTTGCAGCGAGGCGCGCATCTTACTTTCTGCAGCTGTGGCGTGTCGACCTTTCCCACCTTACCCGTGTTAGGTCGGTCATACGATTGCTGACCCCTCCATGCCTGTCGGGCGGTTCCTTGTGTCGATCCGGTCTAATTATCCGAGGGTGCGAGGGCGTGGCAGTCAATATTTAACATATCACTCGGTAAATTGAAGGCAAGTAATTCAAATAAAATGAATACCCACAAAGAAAATATTACGTATTTCTATAAATTCATAGAGTTTGATTTTAGAGATGGTAAAGTATTAGAGAGACTTTTAAGGTATTTATTAAAATTTAATAATTTGAAAATCAAATGATAATCATGGTTGACAATAGACAACCTGAGGTAACTCACTCAGAAAAAGGACTCAGAAGGAATTTTTAAGAATTACATCATATTAAGTAAAAGCAAAGAATATGAGGGCCAAAAAGATATGACAGATGCAAAACCAATGAAAGGTAAGGTGAAATTAGTGGGAGTAGATGATTCATGATGAAAATAATTGATTCCACCAAAAGTAGCTAAACCAGTGCACAACATAAATGTGTGATGCCGTATGATCCACAAAACAAACAGGTAACAAGTGTTATCGAACAGAAGTGCAAGAGGCCGGCCATCTATAATATGGGACCCAGATCAGATCAAAGGTGCAAGCAGCAAAAGAAAATTTTAATGCAACTTCAATAAAAGAGTGATCAACAAAATATATATATATATATATATATATATATATATATATATATATATATATATATATATATATGATTGGGTTTTTGTTTCCTTCCCTACATCACTGGGTCCGGCCCACCTGCTCTAACTCGAGCAACCTCAGTTTGGGCTTTGACACGACTTGGTCCAATAATTAGGCGGGGTTCAACATATAGTCCCACATGGCCAAACTTTGCACCGATCATGACCGTTATATAGCTCAGAATCGGCAAAGTAACTGTCTCTTCGGAGACATCCGATAAAATTGGAACGATACAGAGAAGATTAGCATGGCCCCTGCGCAAGGATGACACGCACAAATCGAGAAATGGTCCAAATTTTTTTTTTGTCTCCTTTTTTGGTTCAGGAATGATCATATCTGTCTGCTCTGTGATTGTTTGATCTTTGTCTTTGTTTGTGGCTCTCAAGAAGGAATGAATGATCATATCTGTTTGCTCTGTGATTGTTTGATCTTTCTCTTTGTCTTTGTTTCACTTGTTTGTGGCTCTCAAGAAGGAATTTGTTTCTGATTGATAGGGTTTCCTTTCCTTTTCCTTTTCTCGTTTGCGTAGGGTGGTTTTCGATCGGGTTTATCTTTCTGGTTCGGACCATCTTGTTTGGTTCGTTTCGATTCGTTTCAGGTTCTCACACCCGAAGAACATGGATGGATTCCACCAACTCGCTTGTTAAATTAGTTAGCTTTTCATGCGCAAATCTACATCTTGTCCGATTTATTCTCTCTCTCTCTCTCTCTTGCCCTACCGGTTCTTCTTTCTCTTCGTTTTCATTTTTATTTGGTTTGATTTGCTTGTGTCTCTCAATCAGGTTTTCTTCTTTCTGAACCGATCTCCTTTTTCTTTTCCATCCCTTTTATGTTCTCATTAGGTTTTTCCCCCCTCTGTTGTTCTTGGTCGCCTGCTTCTTCTTAATTTGATCTCTTTTGGTTCTTTTGTTGGGCTTGTTTATGTCGTTTTCTACTTCTGAAACCCTAAGAACATGTTGCTGTTAGTTGTCTATGTACGTTGCATTCTTTGCCTAACAGAATGATCACATTCAATTTTCAATCTTTGGAATATTTGTCAACTTGGTTGGTGGTATGCATAAGATTTATTTTCTTAAATTTATGTTTTATTCTGGAAAATATATATACTGATGAATTCTGGGAAGTAATGCACACAGTTCCTTCCATCTATCATGCATGCATCCAATATCTATTTAATAAAATGAAACACATCGATTGATTCTTCTTGCTCGTCTCCCCCCCTTGCACTTTTTCATTCTATTCTTAGGTGTCTTAGTATTTGGATTTTCTAGCATATGGGCATCATCGTTTACTTTTAACTAGATATGACCCTTTCAGCGACTGAGCAGTCCTCGCTTCCAATTTGTTATAACCTGATACTTAAGTGTGCTGCTGCATATCTTTGGCGATAGTGTTTTGATCTTGTAGTTTACTCACTATGAAGACACTGGGATTTCTACCACAATAACATGCTGGTATGCAACTTGAACTCGAGATGATGCCTTGGCTGAAATCTAGAATCATCGATTGCTGTTGCGGTTACGGCTTTCGATATAATTCTATTAGAGAAGCAACCTGGAAGTAAGTTCTGCACTGAGGGAAATGTTGGAGAAAAGGAATGGGCCAAGGTTGATTATGTGTAAACTCCATTAGTGACAGTAAACCAACTAGTTGCTTTTTACATAAGTTTCTCAGAAAATGCAACTAAATATAAATCTTCTCAAGTACATTATGATTAGTAGCAGTAGGTACCAGTGTGACAGAATTATCGAGAATCGTGACTGGACTTTTCTTTGTTCAGAATGTTGAACCTGCTATGCTGCATTGCTTGCATCAGTTTTCTCTCTAATCATAGACACTGACCTTGTGGACAAGCATATGTTCGTGTATTTTACATGCAGTGAAAGCTTATACAGGTTGCTTGCCTACTAAACCTTCTTCTTCACCGTGAAAAACTGTTCTTGCAATGTAACAAAGCAGCCTTGCTTCAGGTGAGGCTGTCATTGTTTTTCCCTGCCTTTATCTAGTGGGACTGAATGATTACAGGTGGTTCTAAATTAAGCTCTTCATAAATGTTCTTTTATTAGTGCGTGACAATGATTTTTATTTGAATAGCAAGATTACTCTTGCTTCCTTTATCGCCAATAACATGTCCTCAATGTTCTTTCTCCTTTTGTAGCTGAGCAGAAACATAGATTGGATTTCAGAGCCTGATTCTAATATCTTATTTATTCTATATTTCAGATTTTACCTTTTATGTCAGAGAGATTTTTGGTTTTGGTACTTTATTATCGAGTCGTGGCTTTGCAACTGATCTATAAAAAATATAAATTGTGTATTTTTGAAAAAGAAACTTAATGGAGCATGATGTTTTGAAGTGTTAATTTTTCTTGCCAGTTGAGTCCGGAGTGCTTTGGGGTAGCAAAGCCATCCATTCATGATCCTTAACGGTGTATGATTTCCCTTACTACCAGCAGATTGTTCATAGTTACCAATAGGATCATACTAGTTCTTTGCCTTTGTTTTGCACAATTATCGTTGAGCAAACAAATCCTGGAAACATGGAGTTGCTTCTCTTTGTCACTGACCTTAGGAGTTATTCGGCAACAAGAACAACCCCAAATCTATTGCTTCGCATTCATCCTCGCCTACGCTTCATACTGTGTACCTAATTTTGTGGAACTAATTGGGTTCATGTATTACAGGGTACTTTATGAAGATCCTCTCACCCATGTCAAGCAGATGAGAAACAGGTAGAAATTTGGAAGGTGATGCCATTATGATCCCTCATGATAATTCTCATATAGCTGTGGAACAAAAGCCCCATTGGTATTAATTTCGAAGAATCCCCATGCCGGAGATGCCCATGTCATTTGTGTGTTTGATGGTGATGGAGTTTTGTGTTCTGCAGAGGACAAAACAAATGGATGAAATAGCTAATGGGAAAAGATGGGGCTATTCACCAAGTAACCCATAGCATTTGAAGTAGTACATCCTATTGTGTTAGATATCTGTCTAGATATATACTTGGAGTTCATCTATTAGTTCTTCCACCGGCATTGTCATTCGCAAGAGGACTTGTGCCCCATATATGCACCCTCATCATCAGGTTACTCCTCCAACACAATTCTATTAAAGAATACCAAATTATTTGTGCACCGTGGAGGTGTTTGACTGAGTGCTTAAGTAAAGGGTGTAATACAAACTTGGTACAGTTCACATGACATCTTTTACATTAGCATATAGTGTTAGAAACACTAAAACGTTATGGGTAATTAATATTAAAAAAAAATCTTTTCTAAAGGAACAAAGCTAAAGTTGTGTTATATGAAAATTTTAGAAATTGGGCAAATTTTGTGCTTCCCTGTTATCCAGGTCAATCACAAGGACAAACAAATGGGCAGGTTGGAATCTAGAACACTGCTGTTGGGCGGTGCCGCTTACGGGATCTCGGGCGGGTGGTACGGCCCGAGATGTCGGCGCCGCCACCGGGGATCTCGGGCGGCTGGTATGGCTCGGGAGGTCGACGTGGCTTGGAAGGGCTGACGCGGCTTTAGGGACGTGGCGAGTCCACAAATTACCCTATCAGGAGTCAAGTCAATCGTCATTGTTCTCACAATCTGATCTCTATTTGTGTGGATTTCTCTTTTTTTATTCTCTTCCTGTTGCTTAATAGATCTTAATTTATTCCCCTTTGGTACTTGTATTTTGTTGTATGGTTCCTGTTGACAATAGGTAAAAGAGCTGGTAATTTTTGGTTATATTGGGAGCAGTAGTTGGATTGCAATTGATAAATAATGATATATTGCTCATTTTTTTGGTTTAGTTTTAATGTTATAGTTCATTTTTTATTGTTGTTGGCAATTGAAGTTGGTATGTGCTCGTATAATGATAACGCCCCTTTCTTACGATCTTTAAACTGATATTTCTTTGATATAACACTTTTTTTTAAATTACTGCTACGCTTCTGTTAATAAGTAGATGAGGAACCGAAGATTGGTTTATTATTAGAGTATGCTAGTGTGTTCATGTTGGAAAAATCATGATCTAGGGTTGTTATTATGTAGCGTTTGGGGTAGATAGATATTTGTTACCCCTTAAGCCTTTGTTGGTTCTTTTGGGAGCAGTAGCTGGATTGGTCTTGATGACTGATGGCTTAGCAAGAGTATGTCTTCTTCCCTCCTCTCTCTGGTTTAATTTTATTATTACAGTTGATTTTATTGCGTTGTTGGCAAGTGAAGTTGGAATATGGGGGTTAAATAATATGTCAAAATGCCTGTATACACATGATTTCAAGGGGATTTTTTCTATGTAATAAGAAGCTTTGTTAATCTTCTGTTTTGGGTTTTCCATTGGAACAAGTGGCTCCTTTGATGATGATGTGTAAATTATGCCGAATAATATGATGGGTTAATATAATCTGCAGAGTGTTAATGGTGACTAGCTTTGGACTTTATTTATGATTTTGGGGTGCATTGATTTATGATAAAAGCAAGTTTTGTTCCTTGGTGTTTGTGTAAAACTCTTGTGCTTGCCTAGTAGGCGCGGTCTGTCTCCGTGTCTGCTGAGTGGGCACGGCTGGTTTAGGCCTGTGTGAGCTAGCTCGCTCGTAGTTGTCTCGGCGGAGAGGAGGTGGAGCACAGTTGAATGGTGGGAGCTCTGGGGTCCGGCTCGACAAGTCGGAAGCTGGCTCGTCGGAACTTGGGTCGGGAAGAAATACCTCAGCTTGGGTCGGCAGCTAGTTCCTGCAAGAAGATCGGGTCGGGTGGCGTTCCCGATGTGACCTCTCCGACGGTCAAGTTAGTTCGGTTGTTGATTTTGCGATCCCCTTGCTCCGTAGAGGTGTAGGAGCTTTTATAGTAAGGGCTACGGGTCGTTCGTACCTAAGGTCCTTAATGTCCCTATTGCTTACTATGCCATCGTACTTCACCACACCCTCCGTGGTCCTTGCAGCGAGGCGTGCATCTTTCTTTCTGCAGCTGTGGCGTGTCGACCTTACCCATCTTACCCGTGTTAGGTCGGTCGTACGATTACTGACCCCTCCATGCCTGTGTCAGGTCGGCTTCACTGTATCGGGTCGGCCACGTTGGTGGTCTAGTTGTCCGAGGGCACGAGGACGTGGCAGCCAGGTCAATATTAGTCCCGAAAGCTGGCTGATCCGATCGAGCAGGAGTTGATCCGACCGGCGGGGCGAATGAGTCAACCGAGTTTTAGTGTCCGAAAGGCTCCGGGCAGAGCTCGAGAAATGGAGTGGCCGGGTTTTAGTGCCCGGAGTTGATCCGACCGAGCAAGAGCTCGAGAAATGAACGGTCGAGTTTTGTACCCGGAAGTTGATCCAACCAAGCGGAGCTCGGAAATGAGTCGGGTTTTGTACCGATCCGATCGAGCAGGAGCTAGAGAAATGGACTGGTCGGGTTTTAGTACCCGGGAGCTGATCCGACCGAGCAGGAGCTCCGGGAAATAAACTGGTCGGGTTTAACCTTTTCTTCAGGATTGTTCGCAATGCCTTATCAGACAATCACCAAACCACTATCATAGTGTAATTTAAAATCATTTTATTACTCAAACGCGTCTATCGAATCCACGTCAAGGTGAGTCCGAGCGTCTCATAATAGGAAATACAGTGGTATACTGCTTATCTAATATAAAAGAATCGAAAAAGGAGTCCGTCCTTTCCAGCTTTTGAATCAATTCCTCGTCAAGAAGAAGGAAGAAAGATGGGGATGACTGCTAGGTATGATTTAAAGCTCTAACCAGAATGAAACCCCTACCTCTTAAAGGCTTCCTCCTCCTTTTATCTTGCGCTACGTGAGAATGGGAAGCACAATCTTGATCCAGATTTTGGAACTGGAGTCAAATTAATAAATCATCGAGTGACTGGCTAACTATCCAATTGATTTCGAACTGGCTAATTCCACAGCTAATCAAGCCGCCATTAGATAAAAAAAGGGGGTAGGTCACGCCCACGACGTATCAAAATAGGGGGTTTCAGTTCAGCCCCAGCTAGGATATAGATTTGAAATCAAAAGTTTACCTTCATTCGGATCATTAACTCATTTTTTTACCACATCCGGAGCCAAGCCAACAACTAGCTCCAACATGTGTTAGCTTCTAATGGAAACACTTCCTTCATTTAGATCTTGACATCAACCTACTTCATATTCGATTTTCCCCCCCACCCAGCATTTCAAGCAGATAACTATGGGATCCGGTTGCGAATAGAATCCTTCTCCGTCCCTACTAGTTGAGTTGAGCTATCATTATAACCCGCCTCCCCAATCGGAAAAAGGATGTTCTTGTTACTCTTTATCGAGATGGAATTGTTGACTTTGACTAATTCCGCTCTACCCATGATTGAAACTCGAGTCAAAAGCGAAAGCCTAGTGCAATGAAAATTAGCATTTCGTTCAAGGATCCATGATTGTTGCTTGCTTGAGCCTATAGTTCGCTCCTCGTACTTACTTATCCGGGGGTTACTTGCGTATAATAGATAATGTCATATGTATAGTCTCATTTAGTCTAAGCGGTAAAGGCGAAAGTAAGGGTTTCACGACGGAAGATAGAACAATAAAATAAGGTTAGTTACCAACGAAGAGGTGTGTCTTACTTAATAAGATAAGTTCAGCAACATCAACATTTAGTGAAGCTCGGTTAAGCCAATCACCAAACTCTGTCCTCCCCACGATGTCTTGCACGAACAAGTAACTTTTAGACTCGCACTTGTGATTGTTGCTTGTTCAAACACCAAGCTAATGCACTCAGCGACGGAAAGGAATGGACACCGGCCTTCCGCTACGCTCCTTCGTGTCAAGATCGGAAAAGAACGAGCTTGCCTGTAGACCCAAAAGAGAAAAAGAAAAGTCAGCCTAATGACGATGAAGTAACTCGCTAACATAGATTTCTTTCTATAAGTTTATAAGCAAGCTATGTGTGAAACGACTCAATTGGCTAATCCAGTAACAAAACTCGAAATACTCTCCACCCATCTACTCAGCCGCAAATAAAAGAATTAGGCCAGTGATTACAAGATTCCAACTGGTACTTGACGGGACTTGAACTCAAAACTGATAATTCAAATAACCATGTTTGAATAATGGAGCTACTATAGCAAGCAAGCAGCTATACCTTCTTTTATTCTGGCTTTTGACTTTGACCTGTGAGGCTCCCCTTTAGCTAAGTCCTATTCCTCTACTAACCTTGCTTCACTAACCGCCTACTCCATAAGAGCAGAACTACAGCTGTGCACTTACTTTTATCTCACTTTCCTTGCTCCCAAACTTCTACTAACGCGGAATGCGCAACTCTGGATAACAAGCCAGACTCTCCGGGTAGTCGATCTTACTTCTGACTTTCGCCACACCTTGAACCTTGCTTCCACACCTCGTAGCTTATATACTCATTAAGACAATGAGACCAACTGTAGGAACAAAGAAGCAAAGCACCAATAAAAAGAATTTGCTACTACGCTTTATAAGGCAGGAATAAGACCTTTGAACTCCAAACTAAGGCTTTTACGATAAAAAGGATGGATCCTATCGATAATCTGGAATTTCAATACCGGATTCAATACCAACTATCGAATTTCACTAGTGGTTTCTTTCGAAAATGCACTCGATGAGAAATAAATAGCAAATCGACTTAGCGCAGTAGCACAATATACAGAGATAGAGTAGTGAGTAGCGCGAGTAACGATTAGATGATTACCCTTAGAAAAAGAATCCGGGTCGATTACATTGAGCTGCGGACAAGATTACAACTCATGCCATGCCTATGAACCTTCCCTTTCTACTGAGCAACTGGGGCGCTAATGATACTTTGGCCCGGAACTAATTATCGTATCTTCACCTCTAGCTCCTAACTACTTTTGGGAAGTCTACAGCGCCGGGGCTTTTATTCTTTGAAACTGGGGACCCACATCGGACTACCAAACCCAATATCCAGTATTTCTCTATTTGCTTTGAAGGCTGCCTCTCCTGTAAACCATTCTAAAACTTGTTTATTGCTACTTATTCTTTAGCAATGGGTTCAATAGCATAGGCTCTATACGGGACTATAATATAACTACAAGTAAAGAAGCGAACCGGGCATACGAGACCAGCGCTACTACCGCTTTTGAGGCGGAACTGCTAATACAAGAAATCAACCATAAATAAGGGCCACTCTGAAAAGAAGCAAACACGCACTTAGGGTTACTTTACTACCAACAAAGCTGCCCCTACTACTCTTACGCCACGCCCTTAACTCTAAACTACCAGTCCTAGCTTTGAGCCTACCTTCCTTGCTTTTAAGCGGGCATCCCGCCCTTAGCTACTTAAATAGCGGATCGAACTCATACTTTTTCTAATGAAACACATGATTGAGGATACCGGGCCAAGGGTAGCTATACTAATAATATCATATGAAAACAAACAAGAAAACACACGCTACTATTATTATGAAAAGAATAGAATAGTTATTATGAAAAGAATAGAAATAAGGTGACGTGACAAACCTAATAAAAGAATAAAGAATTTAATGATCAATAAGTCAACTGGGAATTACGAAACCCATGCATAGATATTAAAATCAAATGAGTCACCAGGGAAAGATGAGTCACCAGGGAAAGAAGCCTATAAGCACGGATGGAATAAGTAGTTGAAGAGTTCGAGTAAGGTCAGGGGGATGAGATCGAGTAATGGTAGCTTTGAGGCTAGGACAGGACCAATATAAATTCAGTTTACCATAAATAAGAAGGGCGGATGGAGTGCTTCTTTCCGACTACCACCCATAAGAGTTGCGCCGATGACAACAGGCTTTAATCACTACACTTCCGGTCGATACTAATAAGTAATCTTACTCATACGGATAAGCCATACCCCCCTGCCTTCTACTCTGGATTTAACATCTTTATTTTCACCTCTCTTTGCTTTGAAACTTTGTCTATGCTCGGAGGATTCTAAAAATGGCTATCGGATCGAAATCACTGCTGACATCTCTTAAGTGGGGACGGGGACTCCACTAGAAACTAATTCTTTACACACCGGTCCGCCTAGCTCTAAACCTTAAGCAAGTAGCTTCATTCTCTAGTTCGATTTGTTAGGCTTACTATCCGGGTCTAGATATCCTCTTTGAGTAGAGATTCTGAATTAATCCACGACAATGTAATTCTGTACTAATGTTGATTTCTTAGCGGTATATATCCTTACTCAAAGGAAGCTACATAAGTTTTTGGAAGAGAAGGGTTTGCTAATGATGCTTGCTAATGCTCCCAATCTTCTTCTGGATATTGTTCTTGCTTCGTAGCTTGTATAAAACCAATTTAGGATTTCTTATGTGTCTGTTGGCTCGCTCGCTCTGCTCTACTTCTGACTTGTTCCCACCGGAAAGTCAAAAGAATAGAATGGAGTTTTTTACCTTAGACTCAGATACAACTTCCCTATCCTTGCGTTCTGACTTTTGGATTAATTATGCCTTTTTCATCTCATCGCCCGGCCCGCCCTTTTAACATGGATCTGTAGACGTAGACTCGAAAAAGCAAATTCATTCTACTCGAAGTCCAGTATCCAGCAGTTGAGTAGCCAGTAGCCGGTATAATACATCAAATCTAAAGGTAAAAAGGTGCCTCCGCCTCTCCTCTGTATTTATAGTAGTATAGGGTAGGGTTTCTTATTTTCTGCTTTTGCACTCTTAAATGAATTTTGATTTATTGATTTAATGCGCGTAAGTCAGTTCGCAAATAAGAAACGGTAAGGTAACTCTTGCTTGAAAACGCACCTAACACTTGTTGCCATCAATTAAGCTTGAATGCAACACATTATAGAAATACCCTTAAGGTTACCTTCACCTATTACTGCTTATTTGTGCAACGTGACCGTTGTTGCTTTCTTTCTTAACTCCACCAAGCAACGATTACTGGCGCTTGGCGCTACTGACTTTCACTCCGAACTTGCATTATGATTTGTCATATCAAGCATACATATTGAATCCATACTTATAGGCGGGTTCTATTACTGTTGGCTTTTCTTTAACTAGCAAGTAAGAATAAGAGACAGCAAGCAGGGGCATACTGACAATCAAACACATAGGGCTCCAGGAAGTCCTATCTCCTTGTTCGAGTACTACAAGCACCAGTGAAAGCCTCATCGGTAGCAGTTATACTCTTGTATAAGCACCAATGAAAGCCTCATCGGTAGCAGTTATACTCTTGTAGTGACCAGAGTGGAAATCCCTTGTTTGTAGTTGATTCCCTCTACCCACTGGGGATGCGATACGTCGTACCTTACGTACACCACAAATACTCTTAGGCACTACATCTATCCTACATTAGATGATGATTAGTAGGTGTGCTAGATCACATACCCTTGATTCTGCTCTACTATTAATATAAGATATAAATAAAATAGAAGACCAATGAAACATATTCTAAATATTAGCAAATAAACATAGCAAGAAGTAATCTTGATCGACGGACGGGAGACGAAGAACAAAAGAGCGAAAGTACTAAATCAAAAAGCACGGATCGATGGCGGTGGTGCTAGAATCAAACAAAGACAGGAAGTTAAGGCCCATAGGCATTAATGCAAGGGTAATAAGCATGCTTTAAGATGGGTAATTGATGGCTAACAAGTTCGAATGTCGGCAAGAGTATATGTTATCAAGAGGAAATGCACTTGAGCCTTGGGTAGGTCTCCTAGTGATTCTTTATTGAAATTGTAAGCCAGATAGGTGTATTTCCTAGGTGTGCGCTAGACCTTACTTCTATTATGATTATTATGCTAATACCTTATGATATACCTTATGATATACCTTATGATGTACCTTATTCATATACCTTATGATATACCTTATGATATACCTTATTCATATACCTTATCATATGATATTATATCTTATGCAGTCACAACCCGTACACGAATCAAAGCACAACCAATGAAATAAAGAAGAATAGAGTATTAGATTTGAAATCACTAATGAGTATTGTGTTAGTCGACGATCCGGGTGGGCATAGTATTCGACTTGGTGTAGTAAGCATCGATCGGAACTAATGCTTCCATCTAGTAATCAAAAGGAAATATAGAGTGGAAATAGTGCTTATAGGCATCACAAAAAGTAATAAGGAGTCGAGGGCTTGCCCGAATCGAAATGCAAGTAAGCCTAAGCTTCAAAGTCGGGATACCTTGGTGAAGGATACCCCTGCATAGGCCTTTCTCGCATCAAGAAAAGAATGGGTGGACTAAAACACAAGAGGAAAGGTCAACTCGCCAAGCTACTAAGCAAGAGATTTGATTGATGTTAACGAGACAAAGGCATAGAAAGTGGGCAACCAACTAGGCAAGTCGACAAGCTACGTAGTTAGAGATAAGATGAGAGCCACGTAGATGAGGTAAACAAGATCTGAAGCCTTAAGCCGAGGAATGTCCTGTGATTGTTGAATCCGTTTTTGTTGGGTATTTCAAGGAAGTTGAGTTTGGTGCTTTCGTATATGTTTTTGTTTCGTGTCTCTTTCTTCTTAGAGTATTGGGTGCCTCGCCTTTAGTGAGTAATCTATAATATAGGATTAACTACTAGTGGAGTCGTAAGCCCTTCTTTGTTTACTCTTTTCGGCATTTGGCTGACCTATACTATACGCACACGCGAAATTCAAATTAATGTACTTCTCTTATTGTATTGGCAAGAATAATGAGATAGGTAGCTTCACACTCAACCTCACTCAAAGTCAAAAGGTAAGTGACATGCTTCTTTCGCTAGTACACTTGTGAGCTAACAGAAGGATGGATAAAATGAAACAAGCTTAGGCGCGGCACAATATGGCTAAAGTGAGGCGCTAATGGGAGTTTATAAGCTTAAAGGCGAGTTCGGGCAATTTTCTCTTCTCGGGCAAGAGGATCTTCCATACATGCTCGATGGATGAAATTCTATGTTGTAGTGTGTTTACTTCTTTCTTATTATAGGCTCTCTTATATCTTACTACTAGGCTCTCGATATCTTACTACTTTCTCTTCTTATCGCTCTCGATATCTTACTACTTTCTCTTCTTATCGTTAGTTAATATTACAAGATTAGCACCCCCTACAACCACGAACTTGCACTTGAAGAAGCGCTTGCGAACAGAACAAGTAGACTTCCTTCAGACCGCTCCTTCTATATCTTTCGCCAACAACTCGAACTACACTCACTCCCTAAACATAAACACAGGCTCAAACTACACTTACCTCTTAAGCCCTTTCTTTCTCCTTTCTACTTTACTTCCAGTATGCTTTGATTTTATCCGGAATATGTATACATTATGTGATATGAGTTGAGTCGGTTCGATTCGGAGAGTGTTGCGCTAGGGCAATCGATTGCGGTCGTGAATCGATGTGATCTCCGATGGAAGCTCATCTCTTTAAGAAAGTCCACAGGCGGAAGGGATGAATAAAGTACTTACTTTGAGCGGTGTGGTGGAGAGAGAAGGTTCTTTATTGGCTTGATTGACCTTTGTTGCTTGTGCATAAGTCCAAAATCCCTGTTCTCAAGTAAGGGTGGAAGCCAAAGCAAGGTCTCTCAACGTTGAAAGCAAGGGGTAACAACTTTAGTACTTACATCGACTCGGATGCCAAGAAATAGGAAATGATTAAAGCAATTGGCTCTTATCTCTTATTATAGGAAAAGCGTTTACTTTACTCCTAGATGTTACTCCCCGTGTATTCCCCAATTGATTCGCATACTCGGAGAAAACGGATTCGTAGTTCCTACCGGATCTGATCTTTTAACCGCTTCCTTACCGACAAGTAACAATTCCGAATGAGTTTTGGACTACAAGAGACATATCCTTTCATAATACAACGAAGAACTGGAATCCCGACAAGGATTGAGCTAAGTAAAACAAACCAACCTCTCGCTTCTTATCTTCGAGTGCAATTAATACTATCAAAAAGGTAGCTACGTTCGCAAATAACGATAATATAAGCAGCGGATCGAAGAAGTAGGAATTATGTGCGGGCACTAAGCCTTCGACTAATAATCGCTAAGAATTGAGCAGGGCATAATAAAATGGACCTAGCCGCTAGGAATTCCATTGACGATAACAAGAAAGAAACTCACGCTTCTCGGGCTCTAGCGATTGCTTAGCACCTTCTCCTCATTAATACATACTTATATTTTAGATTGTTGTATTTATTCTTTGACTCGAAAACATAAGCGAGCGTAAGTCCCTAGTTGTGAGCGTCCGCCTTGTTAGCGATGACGCATTCTTGTTAGTGGGTTTCAGGCACTAGCGTAAGTTTAATAGCAAGTCGAGCAACTTATGGATTTAGAACGAGTAAACCCTTACTTGCGGTAGGTTTAGTCTCACATTCGCATCCTATTCTCCAATGAGACCCAAGAATGGAGTAGGTGCATCGGGGTCTACTGGGCTCCAACTCCAAAGATCTAATTGAAGACCTAGGGCCCTATAGGGGATGGAAAGTAACCAAGATCATACTAACCCAAGAGCATAGGCATTGGAGGCATTAGCGGAAGGGTAAAGCTAGGGAGTCAGGCTTGGTTCCATTAGTGGGAGACCTAGAGATAGTCAAGTGAGTTTTAGAGCTAGGATGTAGTTTGGGAGCAAAGAAATGCAGATGTGAGGTCGGGGAGTGCGGTGGAATGTCAATGGTGGGGCATGTGGAACAAGAGTAAGGCATGGCATGAAGTAGGACTTTTGGTTGAGTCTAATACCTCTTGATCGAAAACAGCATCTCGCTTGAAAACTACCTCTGTACTCAATCCCTATGTTCTATGCCAAGATCGATCCTAACCCTATTCTAATACTTTGTCTTATCATAAAGAAATTAATCAGCGACAAGGCTCGAACCACAGGGTTTATGAGTAAGTACAAGCTTGAAACAACAGTAAAGATCGGGAGAAGCAATTAAGTATCCGGGTGTTTGTTGGCGGCGTATCCGTCCGAGTCTATTTTCGACTTGAATCTTGAGTATAATCCGTGGCCTCTGCTCTTGTTGGTAACGTTACTTTTTCGCCTTTACCGAGAAAAGAAGCAATAGAAGGATTTTTAGCAGCATAACAATCTATCTGAAGACAGGACAAGTCCAGGCCCAACTACCAACTATAACAAACAAGTGGGGGTGAAATCTAATTCAGCGCTAACTGGTATTAAAGAAACTAGGCATTGGCATCAGCTCTTGAAACACCTGATTCAATTGTACAACTCAACTTTCATGTTCCTTACCCATCTTCTGTTCCTCTTTTCTCTATCTCCAGCTCAATCTTCGGCTTCATAGATAAACTAGTGGAACTATATTTGAAGAACGAGAACATCTTGCAGCTGCACCAATACCTTTCTTGGATCGCGCGCATCCTCTCTCTCCCTACTCCACTCTAAGAATCGAAATTGGGATCAAGTAGGAATTGAGAGCACAGAGCACGTACTTGGTTGGTTATTAATTCTATCTGCCGTGGGCATTAGGTCATATTCTTATTAAATGGAATTTCAGTAGGCACCAGGTTAGTTACCCCCATATCCATCTTACCTGGTAGGCACTAAGTTCTGTTTTTGGCCTTAGTTAGAGCAGCTTCAGATACAGATCCTGTTGTGTAGCCTCTTATTCTAGATACGGTAAAATGAATTCACTTAGAGCTTAAGAAGCACCCCCCTCTACTTCAGTACACCTTCCTTCAAACCCAGTAGGATATTCTGCCTTGAACTCTCACTTGGCTTTGGAACAGCAGCATCAACCTTATTCTTTTGGATACATAAGATTCTTGAGTGCACTCTTTCTATCTTCGACATCAGATCCAGTTCTACCTGCTATGGGGGTTTAGGCTGGAACAACTGATAGAGAGTCCCTTCCTTTATTTATGCTTAACCTCCGCGCTCGAAAGAAAAGATCTGTATCTGTATTTGTTGTTTTTTAAATTAAAAGAAAGTATACCGATTCAAACAAACCCCAACAATAAGAATGAAATGCTGCATTTGCATCACCAGTTATAGATTGAAGTAAGAGGCCTTACATTCCAATTGAAATGGAAAATGATGAATGTTGTATGCCAGCGGATATATAGAATTGATAACTAACACATTAGTTCCGGGCGAGCAAGGAAAGGGGAGTTCTTGACTAAACTCGACCGACCTGATTCTTCTCTTTTTGCTACTAATTCCATTGGGGACTTTGCGCACCCAACTTCATTGCAATTTCACTCTCAAGCATCACATCTAAGATCTTCTTATTACCTTATCTCTACACTAAACTCTATTCTCTTTTGCCTCTCGTCGACTTTACCTTTCCTTTCAATCGTACTCGACCCTAGGAGCAAGCCAATCAATAACCTCTCCGTCAATTATCTCTGATCCTTATTCGAGTCCTTATTTCAGATACATTTTCTGCTGGAACGAACGTAAGCATTTCGCCTCTCCAAGTTCATAATAGAAATTGGGGATTACCCGCTTCTAAGCTCACTTTAGCCTCAGATCCGGATCTAGCTTCCAATTCGTCTTAAGATCCTGCTTATGTTCTGATACAACTTATATTCCTGCTTCGTTGCTTGTCCTTTCGCTTATGATCTCGTATTTCCTTGCATTGCATTAGCTTCAGAAACACCTATCTCTCCCCGTGCTTTACAAGTTATCTACTCGTACTCGTATTCAGCAGTAAAAGGAATAGGCTTGAAACCCTTTCTCTTTTATGTGGTCTGGTCGGTAAGACCTCTCATTGGTAACGAAACTGATTGCCTTAAACTAACTCGGAAGAAAGAATAGAAGATAGCGCTCCGGAATTAGTCACAAAAAAAGAATAAGGTTGTTTGTTTTCAGCCATTATATTGAATTAATTAAGCTTGATGCAGCTGAACCAACCCTATATTTAAAGGAGGACAGAGGCAGGGCAGAGACACCCGCTATCCCTATTGAAAAGAAGATTGATTGCTCGACTTAATGTGAAGATGCGCTTGAGTTTTATGGTTGTTCCTAAGTGTTCCCTTGTGCGATACGACTTTGAAGCGGTAAGTACTGAATAATAGTTTTCTAGTTGTGGGCGCCTATATAGAATCAGATGAAAGTAAGTGGGAAAGAGGAATGCTCCACTGCTGAAGTAAAGTAATAAAGGTGTTGTCCCACTCTAGCAAGTAGGAATTCAATCAGTGTCGAGTGCTTTGCTTGTGTCTAATTCGATAAAAAGGTAAGATGAAAAAGATGTATTTAAGCGGTAAGCGGGTCGGTAATACGAGATTCCGGAAAGTATGGTTCGGCAAAAGAACTTTAGTGTCGATAAGCCCTTCTAACGCTATACATTAGTAGTCACTTGTTGGATTGGATCATCAGCTGCGGAATGGACTGAATGAGTTGAATCGGGAAGATAATCTCCATCAGTAAAGTGTAAAGTAAGTAGCGCTTGCTTATGCTTATCTAGTAGATCTAGTGTCGTATATCAACAATTAGGTAATCCGTAATTCCTACTTCTTTGTCAGTTCTATTCAATAAGTTAGTTTATAGTGTAAGGTCAGGTTCGCAAAGCAAAGGTTATGGGGCGCTTAGCTTAAGGCAAAAATCAGTCCAATTGAGTTCGTCGGGCAAGACTAAGCGGGAGTTGGTGACGGGAAGGGTTTTACACTCCAGAGAGAAAAGAAAAGAGGTTGATCTCTATGTGCGTAAAAGAACAAATGGATGTTTGAGTTGACAATAAAAGAACAAGCTTAGGCAAAATAGAAGTCATGGTAAGCAGCGAGAGATGAAGCTGTGGAAGCTGTGCGAGCTAGTGTTGAAGTAGAAGAATTACTTATTGAAAGTGGAGTTTCAGTTAAAGTAGAAGATGGTACACCTATAGCTAGGAGGAGGTAAAGTAAAAAAGTATAGGAAAGAGGTGTTTGTGTCAGCAGGTAAGAAGTTCGTTTTCTCATATAACATAGTGCCCGGATAAAGCAAAAGCAGAGATTAAGGTTAAGGCGCTTTTCAGGTCAGAGCAGAGGTCAGCTTCACTTAAAGGATAGGTCGGTTCTTACTTGTTGAATCATATATAGACGAATGAATCAACTATATCAATAAAATAAGGAGTAGGTACAACATAAGATATTGGAGAGAGAAGGATTGGATGCTGTTGAAAGAAAGTCTGCAGTTAGACCATATAGTGTAGTTATTGTTGAAAGAGCAAGATCGGATAAATGAGAAAGATCTTAATCAGCAGGATCGGTATTAGGATAAGAAACAGCTCTCTCTGGGCAGGTATACATTGATGCGCAAAGTGGAGTTATTTTGGTTTGCGAGTTGCTTGTTTCGGGAAAGAGATCAGAGGGTTGGTTGGTTTACAGCTACTTGCTTATTTACCCTATACTTACTTAAAGTGAAAAAGGGCAGCAGGGAAGTGTTCTACTTAAAGGACAGGCGAGTGAGTCCTGTGTTAAGAATTAAAAAATAAATGCACGACAACGAAACCAATCAATATCAAAGAGGGAGTAACCTAACAAAGAAAGAAAACTGCTTGCTCGTCCGTGGTCCAAGTCGTTAATGTAAAGTAAAGCAAGGATGGTTTCTTCGTTTTCGGAGGTGTCTCTGCCTCTGTCTGTCCTTATAGAAATAGCTACCGCGTTCGTACGCTGGGGCCCGGCCAACATATGATAGTAAGCGGTTTATTTATTCTATGATAGTAAACTGTTTGGTTGCTTTCTTATATACTTTCTTTGTGTTTGAAGTTCCATTAAAGGGAGATTGAGCACGAGCCTTGCTTTAGAAGTCAAAGAATCATTTCTTAACGGATGTTCTATCAAGTAAGATTTTCGAAGTCAAACAATGGATTCAACAGTTCGAGTGTTTGCGGTCAAAGAATCAACGGGAAAGAAAGAAGTATCAAGAAAGCCGGGGAAGGAAGCACTAAAGTCAACGGAACTCGAATAGCAGAAAGATAAGAGAAATAAGGGTCCATTTATTTGTATAGAGTATGGTACTCAGAGTCAGAGAAGAGAGCAGTTAAGGCGTCAGTGAGGTAAGAGGTCAGCTTCACTTAAAGTTCATGAGTTCGGGAGGATTATCTTACTGGCTTGCGCTTAAGGGAAGAATCCAGTATTGGTGGGGATCTTTAGCAGCTTCCTTTCCTACAAAGCTAACGGGTGAACTACACCCTGATCGAGCCTGCAAATAACCACTTGCCCATCAAAAAAATGAATGGAATCGTTCACAGTTCATAGTGGAAGAGTGGAGTAAACTAAACAAACGGAATAATAAGAAAGAAAATAGCCAACACATATGGAGAAAGTCACCTCGCATTAGTAGAATAAGGGCTTTCGACTCTATACCCGAACTACTATACTATACTATAAGTAACTACTATACTCAAAGTGTTAGCACAACGGCTTGAAGTGAAGGTACAGGCAAGGCTAGGGTTGGTTGAAGAAACAGGGTAAAAGGGTCTGTCTGTCTATTTTGGGAAGGATAAATGCACTAGAATATCTGATGGATGGCAACATAGGTAATTTCTCTCCTATAATCCGGAGTTGAACAGAAGTCTTACGCTGCGAAATCCATGGTTTACAGCCAGCCGTACTAAAAAGAAGGAACTCTACTCGGAGGAAGTAAGAATTCGGCCCCAGGAAGCAACAATTAAACTATAAATAAGGAATGGAACTGCAGATTATTTAAGAAACGGAAGAGTGGGTTTGTTTTATCTCTAAGGTAACAAAAAAGAAAGGTGCTGAAAGCCTCTGTTTAATATATATAAGTAATAAACCAAACCATAGCCTCATTCTCTGAAGTATTAATTTGAGAATGGAATGGAATAGGCGAAAAGGCAGAAGGGGAAGAAACGCCCATAAGAAAGAATGAAAGTGTGCTAGGTCAGGCCGGTGGGGGCAAAAAAGAAGTAACCAATCATGATCTCATTTCTCTATTCTCGCCAACCCGTGTTGTGTTCTATACCAACCTAGTCTATTGCTCTTTTGTTATGATGCTCTAGAGATTCAATATGTATTTGTTGACTCGACGAACAGTATATTATTCTTTGTTGCAAGCCGGGGTTTTCAAGTAGAGAGTTTTGTCAACGAGATAAGATATTGGATCAGTCTGGCGGCAGCTGTTTTAGAGTGATTGAGAAGTTTCTAATGAGTTGTGTGTGTTAGTTCTTTTGGACTACTCTTATATATAGAAAATAAATCCCACCGTCGAAGGTACCTTACGGCTCAACAAATGCATTTGTAGCCCCAGAAGGACTAGTTTATCGTTATCAACAACTCCCTTATCGTTTCGTGACCTCGGACTACACTTTGATAGCGCTTTTCATATGAAGCGTAGAGTTTCCGGTGTAGGTGCCCATCTTCTTTATTACTTTACATGGGTAGGTGCCTAGCTGATGGATCCTCTCCTTGAGAATATGCTTAGCGCTTGAAGGACGAAAGAGATACCGGTTCGTAAAGTCGAAGTGAAGAGTCGGAGATCCAAAACTCTTTCTTTTCCATTCATATAACCTTTCTTTTCAACAAGCAATGGTGCAGGTGCAATATAATACAAGAGTACTATATAGAAAGCAAGGAACAAGTCCTTATTTCGAGGTTAGTGAGTGGTACGTCGGATTACTCTCGGTCGGGAACAAACAAGCAATGGCTTTCTTTCAAAGTAATAAGTAAGTGTAAGGAAAACAAACAACTAAGCAAGGGTAAAACCAATAATGGAACTCGTAGAAAGGGCAACACTCGAACATAACTTGAAAGTGTGTTTCTTCATTATTTAATTCTGCGGTCAGGCCCGCTAAAAAGTTAGGGCGGGGTGCTTTTGAAAAGGGTATGGAGTCATCCTATTTGTTTGGTATCTCTCGGCGAAACGATAGAAAGGGAGAATAATATCGATCCCAACGATTCCATTGAAAGGAAAAATGCCCATCCGCCCAATAAGTAGAGAATTAGATTGACTATGAAAATCATACGAATGAGTGTAGTTACCTACGAATCCGCTATTAAAAACTCCACCCTTCCCGTTGTTGGATGCGCAAAACAACCTATTCCCTTTCTTTCCGACGGACTCGATTACCTTTGACATGGGTGCACGTAATCTTTGCTTTTGCCTTTCACTCGTAACCTCACCTATCATTAAGATCGTCTTGTTATTAAAGGAACTCATCTAACACTTGCACTTTGTAAAGGAATTCCTTGAGAAATGGGAATAAGTCCATATGAAGCTCGGTCTCGTAGCGATGGAAGCTTTTTGTATAGGCAATGGCTCCAACCCGCTCCACGAAGGTCCTGCGACAAAGGCGACAAGTTGTTACATACCAAACCTCTTCCTCTACCTTTCTTTGGCCAAGGTCCAGATTGCTTCTCATGAGTCTCCTTTTCTTTGTAACCAGCATGAATTCAGAAGTCCGAGAGAGAGGTCCGATCCCAATCCATCTCTTAGCTAATGGCGGAAGAAGATCCCATGTTTGTTGTAGGGACTACTAGCCTTCTCTAGCAAGACCATCTATCTTGTCATAAGGAATGTGTAGAGTCTTTGGAAGTTATGGAAAAGCGAAAGATCGTGCATAGAATGCAACATCCGGTTGATCCGCCATCTCGGTTGGATTGCGACTAGGGTAGGGATAACCCGAGTCTATATAGTCCCCAACTTTACCGGTGCGGACGAGATTCTAATGATGGAGTCCAAAAAGGGTTTATGATAGACTTCATAAGAAGAGGCGTATGTATATTATATGTATATAGGAATACTCAAATATCGACCGAGAGGGGCAATGAGTGTAGCAAAATGCCTATACAATAAGATACTATATACACGACACGAGACAACTTTATAACTACAGCTCAATATGGCTTTAATGTATCAATTCTTTATCGTCTAAAGAGGCCCTCCATTCCGAGTGAATGAATCTGAATGTTATTAAATCACCTATTTACAAAGGAAAGGCAGATGTTTCTATTGCCGTAACGTAATCGAGATGCTTCATTGTTACTTAAAGGCGTTAGTACCGAAGATGACAACTTGGGGAGAAAGGATCTCGAATACTGACCTCTTACGACAACTATACTCGTTCGGCCCTATGGAAGGTAGGCTAGCTCATGATAAAAGTGGGAGAAATTGAAGTGGAAAGCTAATTAAGTGCGAGGGAACTCCATATTGCAGCGTAAACTATTAACCATGAAACATAAGAGAAACCATTAGAAACATAAGGGAAACTATTAACCATGAAAGAAACATAAGATGAGGGCATACACCTTAGCAACTCGTTGTTGAATCACTCTTTGTATAAAAGATTGAACGAACAACGCACCAACACACAACTTCGTGAGCTTTACCCTATTGTTAACGAGATTGACCTATGCTACCATGGATCTATTAATATATATAGTTTGCTTACTCATCAATATCGGCTAAGTTAACAATTGGATTTACCATGAAGCGATCTTACGTAGAGGCAATTTACGCTTGGTCCAGCTATCCCTTTACTCATCAAGTAAAGATAAAGATGGTGACGACGAGATCGAGCCAATAACAATATAGACGAATTAAAGAATAAGATAAGCGTCGTTATCCAACCCATCTATCTCACGCACTCAAACCATGTAGCGAGCTGAAACCATTCGTGGTAGCCTATCGAGACTAACGATAACGTTAACAAAATAGCCTTATCTGCGGTCTATTGATGGTTCGTCCGGTGAGCAGTTCAATGATGTTGTTGTTTTACCTACTTGATGAAGACTACTCAACAATCTTGGATTCCTTTTCAGTTTGAAGAAAGGAGTATTAAGGTACTTTATGACTTGGTGAGTATTAAGGTACTTCATTTTATTACTTTTGTAAGGATATAAACGATTGTGAGGCAAGAATAAGATGCTTTTGTAACCATAACTTTATCGAGATTCGATGGAATTTTGTTGCTGAAGCACCTAGTATGTCATCACAATCACTACAACTGATGAGGAATCATAGGCTTGACGAGTCTGGTAAGAAGATGTTATTCCGCTTAAGAGAC